>CANTUV010000009.1:17500000-20000000 GCA_947685225.1 Garcia nutans | reverse complement strand
GTTTTGCTTTCTTTAATATTTAATTGGAACAATCATGTTTTTCAAATTTAAGTTTATTTGAATAAATTACTTTCATCAAAATTTTTGTTGGTCTTTGTTCATTTTGGTGCTTAACCAATGAGGATTCTAGCTTGATAATTCATGAATTAATATATTTATACATCATGACTTGAATGACTTTACTAGCTGAGGGAATTGCTCTATAGCATTGAGTTGTGTATGCTTACTTAGAGAGGGCTCCTGCATAATTATCTTTGTCTAGGTCCTAGTCAATCTTAAAACATGCTTTGATAAACTTTTGAGGTGAAATTGAACTCTGCTTATTTAAAAGAGAAATGATCTAGGAATTATTTGGTTAGCCAACAACTAGTATCCACCCAATTAAATATCAATCCCTAATTGTCCCTTTGAGCCTTCATAAAATTTTAGCTTTCTTTTCATTGGCTTACAAACCCCGATAACCTACCTTGAGCTGTCGTGACACTTTTGATAAGTCTTATGATCACTAAGATGAAGAGGCAAGAAGATCAAAGAAAGAAATGAATAGTCAAAACCATGAAGATAGTTGAAGTTCTCAAGACCATAAGGGTAGTTGATGTTTTCAAGACCATAAGGGTAGTTGAAGTTCACCTAATATCTCCAATCTATCAAGATAACATCATAGTAACAAATGATTTATCCTTGTTAAAGGAGATTTATGTCACTCCACTTATCCATTATAAGAAGCTGAAGTTGGTACAAACAAGATAACTCTTTTAAAGCTAGAACCAAAAAAAAGAAAAAGAAAAGAAGAAGAAGAAAAAAAAAAGAAAGAAAAAGAAAAAGATAAAAAAAAAAGAAGAAAAGAAAACCCAAAATGGTTCAAAAAGCCAACTGAGTTCTCTTTTATCTAAAGCAACAAAAGGCTTCCATTTAGTTTATAAGGACAGTTTGACTAGAATTGGTCCAACCCAACCAAAGATTCGATCAAAATTAAAGAAAAGGGAGAAAGACCATATAGTTCTTGAAAGTTCAATACTTGACAGTTTTACAAGGACGAAGGACAAAATGATAAAACACTCAAAGAAAGGGAAGAGTAAGAAAAATAAAAAGAAAGAAAAGGGAGAAAGACCATCCAGTTCTTGAAAGTTCTATACTTGACAGTCCTACAAGGAAGAATGACAAAATGATAAAATGTTCAAAGAAAGGGAAGAGTAAGAAAATAAAAAGAAAGAAAAGGGAGAAAGAAAAGAAACAAATTTGGGTACCAAACTTTATGCAAGGGCAAAGACTGTTCCAATCAAGATCCAGATTAATGCCAAGAAGATAGAAGGAATTTGGAGTCTAGCAAGATTTCTTCCAGCTGCCTAAAGTTCAAACAAGAAATTTGTAGTGTAAAGGTTTGTCCATTGTGTCACATCGGCTCCAGTTTACAAATGGCTTTCATTTAACCCATGTCCCTTATAGACCCCATTTCAAGCCTATCAAAGACCTGTTGATCTCTCTTGGTAGGTAGAGTCTATTAGTGGAGATAGTTTGAATAAGCATGCATATGAGATAGATAATATTTAAACTAAATGAGATCTTTGACCATGTAATGTGTATGTGCCTATCTGAAGTGCAACAATTCTTGCTTAAATAGAAATAATTTCTGAGTTTAGTATGGTAACTAGGGTTGTGATGTTATAGATATGTTAATTTGAAAAATCAAGTCCTGAGGTAAATTGACATTGATTTGGCAAAGCCAACATTTGATTTAAAAAAAAAAGTTTTTGTCACACAAAGCCTTCAAGTTAAGAGATGTTTGTTGAACCATCAAAACTCAAAGGACACATTGGGCAAAGGAAATGATTATTGGCAAGGTCATGAAGAAGCTACCAACTGAGATAGTTTGAAATGGATGTATCCCAAACTCTGCAGCTTGGGGTATCCACCACTAATATTTTCAACATCTTGAAGATAAAAGCCATAAATTTGAAGCATTTTGTCATTCCAAAGCAAGACTTGAACGGGCATCTGGAAGGAGGCAATGAGAACACTTCAGTTGATCATCTCAGTCTGTGAGTCGATGTAACCATTGGAAGTATTACTCATGCATATCATGCATAAATGATCATATCACACTGCATTTTTCTTTGTTAAAGTGAACAACAGACACTCTATGAAGCAATCATAAAGAAGATATTGAATCAGGGGGGCATGGAAGAACCATTGCTTGAGGAAGCTCTAGTCATTTCGCAAAAGAAAGAAGAGATGCATGCTTATGCAAAGAATAAGACAAAATACAAACATCAATCAGAGCCTGCATGAGAAAAATAATTGATTGAGCCTACACAGGGGGCAAAGTTTCTCCATTTTAATTTTTGAGTTTATGCATATACAAAATATTTTCAAACTCACTTTCAAATATAGTTTAGGATCAAGTATCCAAACCCAGTTTAGGATCGAGCATCCAAATCTAGTTTAGGATTGAGCATCCAAATCTAGTTTAGGATCGAGCATCCAAATTCAGTTTAGGATCGAGTATCCAAATCCAGTTAGGATCGAGTATCCAAATCTAGATTATGATCGAGTATCCAAATCCAGTTTAGGATCGAGTATCCAAATCTAGTTAGGATCTAGTATCCAAATCCAGTTGGAATCGAGTATCCAAGTCCAGTTTAGGATTGAGTATCCAAGTCCAGTGTAGGATCGAATATCCAAATCTAGTTAGGATCGAGTATCCAAACCCAGTTTAGGATTGAGTATTACAAGTCCAGTTTAGGATCGAGTATCCAAATCTAGTTTTATGTCAAGAACCTAAATTACCCTTAAGACCAGAACTTAGCTCGGGTCCAGAATCTAAGTCTTTTTTTACTCTAGAACTCGAACCGGGTCCAGAACCCAAACTGTTCCGGGTCCAGAACCTAAGTCTTTTTTTAGTCCAAAACTCGAATATGGGCCAGAACCCAAACCATCTTGAGTCCAGAACCTAAGTCTTTTCAGAGTCCAGAACTCAAACCAAGCCCAGAACTCAAATCATTTCGGGTCTAGAACCCAAGTCCTTTTCAAGTCCAAAACTCAAACCGGGTCTAGAACCCAAACCATCTTGGGTCCAGAACCCAAGTCTTTTCAGAGTCCAGAACTCGAACCGGGTCCAGAAACCAAACCATCTCAGGTCCAGAACCCAAGTCTTTTCCTAGTTCAGAACTTTAACCGGGTCCAAAAACCAAAACCAAAGCCATCTCAAGAAAATTAAGTCTATTTTTTCCAAAATTAAAAGTCTTGTTGCTTTTCACTCTCTGAATCAATTCAAGATTATTCAAGCAGGGGACAAACTGTAGACCCTTAATTTTTGACCCAGTCTGGTCTGATATTTTTTATATAGTCCAAAATAACTTTTGTGGTATTTTAATTAAATAATATTTATTTTAGTATTTATTATTTATAATTTTTAATAAAAATAAAAATGGTAAAGTTAAGTAAATAAAAATAAAAAATAAAAATCGAAGATGAAAAAATTCGTTGTCGAAGGTGAATCTGCCATAGGCCATTTCACAGTAGGAAATTCTTGCGGCGAATTGGTGCCCACTCGCAATTTTCCCTCACAGCTCTCGCAATTTCAGCCAGCAACAAGTTTTTTGCCAGCGTAATTTTTCAACGCACTTTTTTTCAAAACCAAATTCTATTTGGTTTTGGTTTCTTTTCCTAATTGGTTTTAATTTCCTTAAGCAATTAGAAGTAGGTTTATTATTTTTCCTATAAATACCATATTAAAACACAGAATTAGAGGACTTTAGACTTTTGATTTTGGATCAAAAATTTATTTTTACTAAGCTAAACTTGGGACTTCTGACTTGGGAGGAAAAGAGGACAGAAACCCTAAGGAGCAAGAGACATTAGCAATTATTAACCCATCAAAGGCAGTATCACTGCCTTTGTCTTTGTTCATCCAGAAGCAAATTGTGGAGGATCTAACGAACGAAGGTTTGATTATAAATCTTTGATTTGATGTTATTTACAATGTTTCTATCGTTTGTTTTTTATAATAAGTCAATGACCTAAATTATTAAACTTAGTAATATGTTTTACATTAAATCGTACATTCATCCAGTAGCCTTAGTCAGTGAACAAAACTTCAAAACCCTAAAACTGTTCTTCTGCTTCCAAAAACCTTAAAACCCTAAATTGTTTCTCCCCCGTTTCTAAAACTTCAAAAACCCTAAACTACTCTTCTGCTTCCAAAAACCTTAAAACCCTAAATTGTTTCTTCTATTTCCAAAAACTTTAAAAACCATAAATTGTTTTCCCCGAACTATTTTCATCTAAACCCTAACTTCTTGTCCAAAATTTCTAAATGTCTTATTAAATCTCCAAATCATAATCTTCTTTACAGTTCTAAAAATCATAAATTTTTTTATAAAACTCTAAATTTTTTTCTTAAATCCTAAGATCAAATATGTTTTCGAAAATATATAAAACCCTAAAATATCTTATTAATTCTCAAAACCCTAACCTCAATCTCTTAATTCCTTAATTTTCCTAATTTTCTCAAAACCCAATACAGTAAACCCTATTTTTCCGAAACCCTAAATTCTTAAAGCATCAAAACTTTATGACAAATTCATCAACACCCTAAACCCTAATCCGGTGAACTTAAAACCCAATCTAGTAAATCTAAACCCTAAAGTCATAATCCAGTAAACCTAAAATCACAATCCAGTAACCATGAATTATAAACCCTAATGCCTTAAGATTTCAAAACCCTAATTTCATGATGTTACTCCTAAACCCTAATTCGATTAACTTAAAAACTTTACTACTTCTTAAATTTATAAAACCCTAATCCATTCCAAATTTTCAAATTCTTCACAGTAGCCTAAATAACAATGATAATAATTTCAAAATCCCAAAAACCTAAATGTTAATTAAAGAACTCTAAATTGAGACATAAACCTAAATTTGTATCTTTATTTGCTTTATTTAATTTTAGATTTGATTATGTAGTTTATTATATATTTTGATGGTTGATTTATTTAATTTCGATGCTTAATTTATTTAATTTATCATGAATAGTTATTTTCTTTATTATTATGATTATTATTTGTTTGTTTTATTATTAAAATTGTAAGAGGTATGTTTCCACTTTGTGGGTACCTCATTAGTTAAGTATTATGTAATTTAAATTGCTTTTATATTTTGGACCAATGTAAAGGGCATGTTTCCTCCTTCCGGTGGGTGTCCTATTTAGTTTAGACATGGATAATGTAAGGACATGTTTCCATCCTTGGATGGGTGTCCATTTATTTATTTTATTTGGACATTGCTTTGATTTTAATATAATGATGTTTTATTTTAATTGTCGCATGTAATATGGATAATATTGTTATACTTAAGAATTTTATAATATTAAGACCTGCAAAGGAGGCCGGTTCCAATGAACCGGGCGTTGTGGGGGTGTTGGGCCATTTCTCACCTTCTCCACACGTACCCAACTTTTCGAAACCATTAGGAGGTTAGGGATTCCTTAAAAATTGAGTCATCCACCCCTTTCTTTTTTTCAGCCCATCCGGGTGGCAACTCTATTTTCTCCGAGCATAGGTCCGTGTTCTCTAAGGCCCCGAGCCTAAACAGTGCCGAAGTCACAAGAACCATTCCACCGGGAGTGGGGGCGAAAATCTCCGCTCACAATATGATTAGATCTCTTAAACAGACCAACATATTTTAATACCTAAGATTCTAGCTCCTTAATAATTATCTCATTTTAGGCTATTGGTTTGTAAAACCTTGCATATAAAATAATCTTCAACATTTTGGTCCTTAGATTGAAAGATCATTTGCATTTGTTTATTCACTCAACTTAAGAATCCTTTACACCAGGTATAGTCATTTATGAAAATGTTCTCATTGTGCATGAATTATTTAATATTCTAAAGGTCCTCAAATCTAAAAAATCTAGTAATTTTATTTTGAAGATGGACAATGCTTATGAAAAGATAGAATGAAGTTTTCCATATAAAGTTTTACAAGCCATGGGCTTCAATGAGATTTCCTCTAACGTGCTAAAAAAAGTGTGTTTTTAAAATGCAGTATAATCTATTGTTTAATGGTAAAAGCATTAGCACATTCAACTACCAAAGGTCTTAAACAAGGTGACCCCATCTCCCTATATTTGTTTCTCTTTGTTACTAATGCTTTTTCCTATATGTTGGATCAGGCAAACCAGAACGACCTCTTATCAGGTTTTCAATTTTCTAGAGACTCCCTTACTATGGCTCATCTTCTTTCTGCATATGATACTCTTCTCTGTGAGCGAGTTAATACTCGAGAGGTAACTTCCTTGATGGAAATTGTCTATGCTTATTATTATGTGTGTGGTCAACCCATTAATCCTCAAAAATCTAGTATTGTTTTTTCTAAGTGCTTAAATTAGAGCATTAAAGTTGCCATTTGTAATTACTTGGGAATTAATGAGATGATTGAAAGTGAGAAATACTTGGGTGTCTCGTCGAATTGGGAGAGATGAAAAACCCAGGCTTTGTCTTTCTTTAAGGATATAATTGTGGCTAAGGTACAATCTTGGAAATATAAATTCCTCACTTTTTCAAGTAGGGATGTCCTTATTAAAGAAGTTTTAACTACTTTCCCTACACATATCATGTCATGTTTCCTAATTCCAAAATATTTTTGTTAGAACCTTGATAGGACCTTGGATAAATATTGGTGGAGCCAATTTTCTAAGAAGATGGTTTAGTTTGGAGGAAATGGGAAGACCTAGTTAGATCTAAATCTTTAGTAAGATTGGGTGTAACACCCATAGTTTTATTAAATATAATTAAATAAATAATTTGGAAGGTTAATTAAGGTGTTGAAAGGAGAAAATATATAATGTATATGTTGGGTATATGTAAAATATACCTAAAGTATAAAAATTCACTAAAAGACAAAAATTGGTAGAAAGGTAAAAGTAAAAGTTAAAAAGTAAAAAAATATATAAAAATATTAAAAAGTAAAATAATTTTTAATGAAAGATGATTAATATTAGATATTAATTATTTATTAATTAAATAATTTAAAAGTTATATAATATATATATGGCTAGGATTAATGGAAGATTAAAAAGTTAAAATTTATTTCTTCTTCTTCTTCCTTTTCTCTCGCTTGGCCGATTTATCCATGGATGCATAAGGGAGGATTTCTTCTTCAAATACTAAAGATTTTGCAAGGAATCCAAAAGAAATAAGGAGAATTTGAAGAAAGCACAAGTAATAGGATAACTTTCTTTCAATTTTAGAAGTTTCTCTTGATTGTTTGATTATGTGGAATATGAGATTTTGAAGGAGGCTTGGATAATTATTTAAACGGTTTGCAATGGACTTATTTTGGTATAGAAGTGATGATTTTAAAGTTGGTTTATTAAATTGATAAAGTTTTGTTGCAGTTTGGGAGAAGAAATATGGAAATTATTGTTTTGATAGGATTTTGGTTAGAATAGTTATAATTGGAATTTAATTGATTAAAAGGTGTTAGAATCAAATTCTAAAGCAATATGTAAACTTATAATTTGGTTAGAAGTTGAGTAAGGTGAAGTTGTACATTTAAAGAGTTGAAGGGCAATTGATGAAAATTGGGTAGAATTGAATTAATTGATATTTGATTGTATTAAATGAATGGAAATGTGTTTCTAATAATTTATATTAACTCATAAATTGTCTAGGAATTGAGTAGAGTGGATTTTCTCAATTAAAGTAGTAAAGGATATTTTGAAAAGTTAAGGAGTGAGAGTGATTTTAGCTTGGAAATTGCCATAATTGGAGATAAGTACATATTTTGACACTATATATTTTATTTACACTTGATTTGGCTTAGCACATTTTGATGTTATGAATGTGCTAAGTTACTTTTAATGTTGAGTCATTATATGTAAGTGTATGGTTTTATGTAAAAAGGTGTGAAATGTATAAAGTGTGAGTTATTAAGCCATTGTAGAATGGCTAATGACATTGTATGAGTAACTTGTGAAAATTTCATTATGTGTGTTGAATTGTGAGAATTGGCTACATTGTGAAAATGGCAAGGAAAATGTTATTTATGATGACAATATGTGAAAATTGAGGAAAAGGAAATCATGAGAATGAAGAATGATGGGAAATGGTTAGGATAAAGAACATTATATATGGAGTATGCTTGACTTGTGTGACTACCTTATATATTCCAAAGTATTGTGTTTGGGATATGGCATGCCTATTATATGATTTACTTTCAGGGCTAAACGCTGGGCGTCACTTATGATGTTATTTGCCTTCGGGGATAAACACTGGTATCACTATTTATGATATTATTTGCCTTCGAGGCTAGACACAGAGGTGTCATGATGGACCAAAATAATATCTCTTTAACTTGAATATTATATAGAGTTACTTAGGCCCAATGCATATGATTATGATATTTTGATGAAATTGTGAAAGTGTGAGCACATTAAAGCATTAAACATGACATGTTTTAAAGAAGTATGCTTTGCATTATTTTTAAATTATTTTTCTTATCAAAGTATGTACTACTAGACTAGTAACTTAGT
This sequence comes from Garcia nutans, assembly GCA_947685225.1. NCBI lineage: Eukaryota > Viridiplantae > Streptophyta > Magnoliopsida > Malpighiales > Euphorbiaceae > Garcia > Garcia nutans. The sequence goes on along the minus strand of CANTUV010000009.1, from coordinate 19,991,464 downwards.
GCGATTGAATTTCATCACGCAGGGGACAAGATAGAGGAGGAGAGCTCCGTCATACAAGAGGTCTAGATTTTTGGTTTGTGCTAGAAGTTTGGATTTACGCCACCAGACCAGTGCTAGTTTGCATATAATGTAAATAAATATTTTTTTTTATCTAAACTCATGATGTTTATGAACTGTATGTTATTATAGGAAATGTTGTATAATTAATCAATAATTAAAAGTTGTAAATTCTTGAATTACATAATATATAGATATATATATATATATGGATATGAAATATTGTATGATTTTATAGGAAAATGGTGGATTTTGAGATTGTTATATATACTATTTTGGGAGTGTATTTTTATTGCAGATTGAGTTTTTGTTGATATTTGAAAAACATTGAAATTACAGATAAAACTCTAGCAAATTTTTTCCAGAGATTTTTTTTTGAAATTTATATTTTGTCATTTACTTATTTATGCTTATATTTATTTATTTATTAAATTTATCTTTGAAAGAAAAATTTATTTTATTAAGAATTAAAGATGATTTTCTACTATTAATTATGAAGACATTCTTATATTCTATGTATATATTTTATATATACGAGATGTATAAATTATACGCATGTAGAGTATAAGGGTGTTACATTGGGTTTTAAACAATTCAGAATTTTCAATATCTCACTTTTGGCCAAGCTTTGCTGGAAGCCAGTTATGGGATCTAATTGTGTGTAGGGGAGGTTGCTAAAAGATATTAATTTTCCTCATAATTCTTTTCTTGAAGTTAATATGGGACGAAATCTGTTTTAGGGTTGGAGAAGCCTTTTAAAAGTTAGAGACTATATTTTGAAAGGAATAAGATGGCAAGTTAGGAGTGGGCAAGATATCGATATTTGGGGGATCCGTGGGTTCCTGGTCTACTTGATTTAAAGTTGTCTCTCCTAAACCACAACACTCAAACTTGCCTAAATTTTTAGATCTTATTCACAATGGTAGTTACTAAAACAACTCTCTTATCTCATTTATCTTATTTGAAACTGAGGCACTAGCTCTTCTCTCAATTCCAATACGCCTAAATGATGTTGATGATTAGAGAATTTGACACTTTGACAAAATAGGTAAGATTTCTACCAAGGAGGTATATCATTATCTATGTGATTCTTTGTCCTCTTCCTTGCATCAAAGGAATTTCTCTTCTAATTCTGATATTTACAAAAGTATCTGGAATTTAAATTCACAAACTAAAGTCAAATGTTTCCTCTAGCGATTATGCATCATCTTTATATCAGTGTTAATGAACCTATTTAGAAGGAAGATGACTAATTTCGGCACTTGTCCTATTTGTTTTCGGAAGAAGAATAAGTGATGCATTGCTTATTTAGATGTGATCATGCTAGAGTCTCACGGTTTTCTTCAAATGTGGGTGTTGATCATCTAGCCCTTTGTTCCCCTTCTTTTTATTGACTGGTGGACATGTATCTCCAAGAGTTGTTACTGCATGACAAGGAGGCTTGGTGTTCTAAAGTCAGTTTCCTATGTTGGCAAATTTAGAAAGCTGAGAATACCTTTTGTTTTGAGTGTATCTTTCCTGATCCCATAGACACGGTAAGCAAAACATGTTTTTCCTCCTCTAATTCTATGGTTTCTCTTGATGCACGTTCTTCCTCTGTGGCTACTTCAAACCAGAGAATGGTCATTCATCTTCGACTCCAAGTAGATGATTAAAACCCCTAGTAGGAAAGTTTTAAACAAACTCCGATGCCACTTTTTCTCAATCAAGGAGACTTGTAGGAGTTGTTGTGGTAATTAGAATCCATGAAGTGAAGCTATTTGATAGAGTAGCTTACCATATAAACTTAGGCTCAGTTTTAAAAAATAAAACTCGAGCGCTTTGGATAGTAGTTCAAAGAGCTATAACTCTTAATTTAACCATTTGTTGGTTTGAACTAAATTGTATCATTTTAATTAAAGTTATAGATGACTCATATTCTTGCCCAAGAGATCAAAGCTAGTATTTTGAATATCAAAAGGGAGGGTAGGATTTTTTTTTTCATGCATTTAGGACTTATAACAGGATTGCTAATTGGATCACTTTAACTATTCATAAATCTTATTTAAATTCGGATTGGTTGGTGAATCAGCTTTCCCATCCGAAGGATATATTATTGTACAATGCTAGTTTTAATTAATGATATTTCTTCTTTATTGATAAAAAAAATTGGTAGGAGAGCAATTTTAAAGATAAACAAATAAAAAAAAGTTTAAAAGTTTAATATATATAATTTTATTTATTTATTTTTCTAAAAAAAAGGGGGCCTTCTCTTAAACGTGGCTTCGCCACTAGGCTCAGTGGAATAGTAAAAAAAAATGTTATTGATACCTGGCATTAAGCAATCTTGAATGACGTCGATAAGAAGAGAATTTAATATATGTTCATAGTTTATACCATGTTCTTCCTGCGTAAGACATCAATTAAAAATTAATAATTTTGATAAAACAGAAAAGAAAAATAAGGAGTTAATTTGCATTTCCCGTCACTCTCGTGATCCAGAAGAAACCAACTTTTGGGAGCTTGAAAGCAGAGGGTATCGTATAAAGTCTGCTTCTCTTTACGATCCTACGCGATCTTTCCGCTTTCCTTCTTCATCTCGTGTATATCACGAGATTCACTTCAACTTTCTACTGCTCTCTCTTTCATCCATTTCTTTATATTTTGCTATTTCTTTGATTTATAAACCAGAGACAAAAATGGCTGGTGAGAATTTAGAGAAAATGGCATCCATTGATGCACAATTGAGACAATTGGCTCCACGCAAAGTTTCTGAGGATGACAAGTTAGTTGAGTATGATGCTCTGCTATTGGACCGTTTTCTTGATATCTTGCAGGATTTACATGGGGAGGATATCAGAGAAACGGTATGTACAAATTGTTTTTTCCTTTCTAGAAATGCTTGTTTTTGTGTTTCAAGTGATTGTTTTAGCTTCATTAGTTGTGTTCTTGGTGCCAATTGATAATTATGAAATGTATTATATGATAATATATCAAATTCTGTTAGGTAACCATTTCAGTTTCTTAGCTTTAAATGCTTAAATGAGATTAAATTCACTCTTTCTAATTAGGGGCGAAGTCAGACTTTGAAATAAAGGAGAGCAAATTTTTTTTTATAAATTTTGACTTTCTCCATAATTATTTATCTTTTTTTTGTTTTAATAATATCTTATAAATTTATTAATTTATTAATAATATATTTTTATTATTAAAAAATTAATTAATAAAAAAATATTAATATATACGTGTAAAGAATTTTAAATTTATAAAATTATTCACAATAAAAATAAAATAAAGAGAAAAAAAATAAATAATAAATATAATTTTTTAAAAAATAATTAAAATAAATGAATTATTTAATTCATTAAATGAGTTCAATTCAATTTAGTTGAAAATTTTATCCCTTTTTTATTAATTTTTTTTTTACATTTGTATATTATCAATATTTTGTCAATTTTTTAAAAGAAAACTATTGGTTATAGAATAAATAATTTATTATAATTTTTTTGGCATATTGTAAAAATTAAAAAAAATAGGGAGTTATTTAAAATTTTAAATGAAATTAATAAATAATTTAAATTTTTTTTAAAAATATTATATATATATATATATATTTAAAAAGGTGGCTTCGCTAATGTTTCTATGGGTGGTTTAACAATTAAAAAAGATTCTTACTCACTTTTACTTAATTGCCTTCACTTGCAGTTGCAGCTAGGCTAGCTTTACATTATATTAATTAGTTTTTGAAAATTATTAAGAATTTTTGAAAAAAAAATGCATATATATAGATTTTGTCAAATATCAATAAGCTCTTGGAATGAAATGGAGGCTTTGATTAATCTGCTTTTAGTCAAGTCCTGGAGGGACCATAATGTGCAAGCGTGATCTCTCATCTTTGCAAGCAACTTCCTGATTCTTAAAGTTGTTTGTGATCTTTAGGTTCAAGACTGTTATGAAATTTCAGCTGAGTATGAAGGGAAGCGTGATCCTCAAAAGTTGAAGGAACTTGGACAAGTCCTAACAGGTCTGGATCCTGGGGATTCAATTGTTGTTACAAAATCATTTTCTCACATGCTTAACTTGGCCAACTTGGCTGAAGAAGTTCAAATTGCTTTAAGACGAAGGATTAAATTAAAGAAGGGAGATTTTGCTGATGAGAACTCAGCAACTACTGAATCAGACATTGAAGAAACCTTCAAAAAGCTTGTGGGGCAAATGAAAAAGTCCCCAGAAGAAGTTTTTGATGCATTGAAGAACCAGACTGGATTTAGTCTTAACTGCACACCCTACTCAGTCTGTTCGTTGATCTTTACTTCAAAAGCATGCACGGTTTGCATATCCAGTGTTTCTATGCTGAGTATGGTGGCACTAGATAGAAGTTTCTTCCCTTGGACACTTTGAAGATATTTAGTTCTTTTTCTCATTTTCAAGATACGGAACTGTTTAACTCAGCTATATGCCAGGGATATTACTCCAGATGATAAGCAGGAACTTGATGAAGCCTTACAGAGGGAGGTATCTACATGACAATGTGCTTTCTTACATTCAAGGTTGTCAAAATCGGGATTCTACCTTGAATCGAAAACTAATTCTAGAATCGTAAATCGGTAGAATCGTATTTGAATCGTAAGATTCTACGTTAAATGAAAATTTTACCACATTTCATAAATAAATTACATTTAACATGTTAAAGAACATAAAACCATAATTAAATGATTAATTTTACAAGTTTAAACATAGATTCAAACTACAAATTGAAATAAAAGACATAAATTAACATAAGTTATAAATAATTATTAAAGATATTAAGTAAGCTCAAAGATATCATCATCATCCATTGCATCATTTGGAGCATCACCAATGTCCAAACCAATAACATCATCATTATCATCATGAGGGAGCTCCAAATCATCATCCATAGCTTCTCCATCTTGAGTCTCCAAATTCTCTACATCTTCAGCATCTTCATCTTCATTTTGTTTCTCCTCTCCTTCCTCTACAATCCACTCATCATCAGAGGAAACATCAAGTTCTTCTTCACTTTTATCAAGTTCACTTGGACTAATATTTTTCTTAACTCTCTTTTCCAACTTCAAGTTATACATTACAAACACCAAATCATTCATTTTTTTTTTGGTATAATCGATTTCTTTTCTTTGTATGGACCTATATTAAAAGGACAAAATTATCAATTGGTAAGATGAATGTAAATGAAAATAATATAATAATGCAAAATGAAATATTATATGAGGTTTACCGTCTCAAATGTACTCCAATTTCTCTCGCAAGCCGAAGAGCTACAAGTTAAACTCAAGATTCTTATGGCAAAATTTTGCATTTCTGGGGTTTCAGATCCAAAAGAACTCCACCAATCAGCTGGATCTTTCTTAGTTATCATTGATTTTGCTGATGTCCGCCCAAATGAACCTCTTGCATGCTTAAATTCCTCAAGTTGCAAATCAATGATATCTCTCTCTTTAGAAGTTCGAATCAATCTCTCCATCACATCATAAAGTCCACGCATTACTTCTCGATCGACTTGGAAGTGGGACTATAATGAAATTAAGGATTAAGGTAGTATGCAGTAGCATGCAAAGGATGGTGTAATTGTTTTGCCCATCTTTTGTCAATAATTTCCCATATTTTTTCATAGCTTCATAGAAAGATATTCTCACCATAAATTAAAATTGCACAAAAGAAATAAGAATAAGATTTGATAAAATAAAAAACAAGTAATAAGATTGGTATAATAAAAAAAAAGTAAATTTACCTTTTCTTGACTTTATTGAAATTATCTTGTATTTGCTCTTTAGCACGATCCACCTCCTCATATATGAAACCCATTGCCGGCTTGTCATCCGAATCAACCAAACGAAGTACCTTGATAAGAGGATTAGCTGCCTTTAAGCATATCAAGATTCCTTTTCAAAATTTATTGTCCATGACAAAATTTTCAACCTTTATTCCATCATCTAATTTGGCAAATCGAGAATTTTTCCACACATTTGATGAAAACAAACTTAGTAAACCATGTTTATGGTCATTGATACTTTGCAAAGTCAAATATGTTGTAGCAAATCGAGTAATGCCCGGCCAAATCAAATCTTTCCCTTTAGTAAACTTTCTAAGCATGGAAATCAACAAAGTTCTACTATAGATAAAAGTAGTTATTTATCTTGCCTTATCAATTGTCACATGATGAACCAATAATTCCTTTTCAAAATCTTCCAAGATTAAATCAATGCAATGTGCTGCACATGGAGTCCAATAAAGATGTTCTCTTTTCTTCATCAATAACTCTTCTGCTGCCTTGTAATTAGCTGCATTATCAGTGACTATTTGCACAACATTTTCTTCACCAACTTCCTCTACCACAACATCTAATATTTCAAAAACTTTCTCTGCTGTTTTACTGATTTCAGATGTGTCCAATGATTTTAAGAAAAAAGAACCCTTTGGACTATTCACAAGAAAGTTGCAAATAGATCTTCTTTTCTTATCTGACCAACCATCAGACATAATGGAGCATCCAGTTTTCTTCCATTAAGCTTTATGCTCATTTTGAATTTCTTTTGTTCTTAAAACCTCTAACTTTAAGTACTTTTCCCTAATTTCATGATATGATGGAGGTTTCAATACAAGACCATATTTTCCTATTAACTGGCACATAGTGAAAAACTCGGGGTTTTTTACACAATTAAAAGGTATGGCACTTGTATAAAAAAAACTGAGCAATTTGTTGGCAAACTTCCTCTCTCAACTCTTTTTTGAACATATTATTGATGGTGGTTTGAGTACTCCCATTCCTCCTCTTTAAAAAAGATGTAATATTTTTTTTAGGAGGTTCTTTTCTTTTATCATTGGGACAAGAATCATTGTCACCATCATCATCACTCTGGCCTTCAATTGTAGCCCTTTTGTTCAAAGAGTCAAGTTCTAAATTCTTAAGTACATCCAACATTTGGGATCTCACATCCTGAGGAACAGAGAAGCATGCACTAATATTTAATTTCGTCCCAGCTAAATGATGCTTCAAACGATACACTCTCCCACTAACATCCCTATTACAATACTTGCACTTCACTTTTTTATTCTTTGTTCCTGGAATTTCTATACAATGGTTCCATGCTACATCACTTTTATTACCCAGTGCATTTTTTCTTAAAGTTCCAGATCCACTAGCCATTTTGAACTTTCACAATTAACTAGAAACAAACAATAAAAGATCAAAAATTAAAATAATCAAACAATATGTCATTTGTTATAGTTGATTAAATAAATTAATAATTAATTAATTACATGTATAAACTTTATAAAGTATAAACAAAGAATTAAATAAATTATAGTTACATATATAAAGTTGTAGGCCTGGATTGATAATTTAACATTATAACGGCTATGATCAAGCAAACAACACACAAGTTTATTTATGTATTTTTTTGCTTCCTATCAAACAGTTTATTTACTTATTCAACTTCCAATAAATTAAGGAATCCTAAATTTATAACATGATTGAATGTAATCAAATACTAAAGCAAATGATTAGACTCTATTTCTTAAATGATTCCTTCGCTTAGAAGTGGATGGCATTATAAACAAAAAATTAAACAAATTAAATTATAATTACATATATAAATAAAAAATCAAACAAATAAATAATTAAAAACAATATTTACATTACATGATTTTGCAGGTTTTCAATTGCATATTTGCAATCTAATCTTGCTCTGCCGAAAGCCGCTTCAGTTCACTTCCCTATTCCAAAGCCTGACGGAAGAAAGAGGCAAAAGAGCCCTCCAATAAAGTAAATTTGAGTAAATAATTAAGAAAGAGTCAAATATGATGAGTAACCCTTAGTTAAAAAATAAAAAATAAAATAAGAGTCTTCCAAGCCCACGTTTTAAGGCCCAATAGTAACAAAAAAAAAACTATTCATCTTCTTCTTGCTTTAGACCGACGTCCCTCTTCCATATTGTCCTTTTTTTTTGAATCGCAAATACTGAGATTCCACCGATTCTAACGACTTGAATCACGATTCTCTGGGATTCCACCCTAAAAATGATTCTGCAACCGATTCAAAACTTAATTCCATATTCAACTCTTAGAATCGTAAGATTCTATGTTTTGAATCGGGATTTTTAGAACCATGCTTACATTTTCTTTTTTGACTTGTCCAGTTTTCTTCAAAAGGTTAATAATTATGATAACCATGAAATACATGCAGAGAGGTAGTGAAAATAAAAATTGTTTGGTCTTCCATCTACTTTATTCAAATCATTCTACGATGTTATCACCTTATTGGCTGTCTCCCTAGATTATGTGCATGACATTTCAATTAATAAAATTGGCAGTCTTCCTTTTGGGAATTATGTGAATCTCTCCAATCACATTAACTAGATTGCACTGTTGAGGCCCCCTAACCAGAAATCCACAAAAATGCCAAAGAAAGAGATTCTGTCTTATATAAGTTGGCAGAGAAAATTTTTTGCTTCTTGAAAATTTGGCTTCCTTTCATTAAATGCTCCACATAACTGCTAGTACTGCATAATGTTCTGTTCCTATAAGAACTACGGCTTGTGAAAATTCCATTTGTGTCAAAAGTGTTGAAAATTGCTTGTTTTGGCACATGCTGTCTAAAGACCATTCTGTCATATAAATCTTTATTGGCTTTGTAATCTAATTTATGCCAAGCGCTGATCCTTGTATTCTTAAAATCCAAATGACTATTCATGTCCATTTGATGATCCCTCATCCTTCTTCACCCTATTCCCTCACACGTCAGTGTAAGCATGATTGTGCGTACAAACACACAACACATAGCTGCATGTCAAACATCAATATCATATTTGGGTGCACGTCAGGCATGTAAAATTGGTAGAAGATGAATATTTGAAATGTGACCAAAACAAAGAAAAGAAGAAGAGAGAACCCATGCTTGGAACCAGTACATTTTGGGTTGCTTGAATGACTATAGAATGAACTGCTAGGTTAATTAATTTGAAAATTTCTCAAGATAAAACTATTTTACATTTTTGCAATAAAATTTTTCTAAATACCAGTGTCAATGTCCATGGTTGGCATCATTCTTTGTTGGCTTAGCCACTCAGGATGATGGACACCAATTTCATGTTTTTAGCTTTACACTAATATTTTTCTGAGATCATTTTAACTTGTACATGGAAATATCAATTTCTTTTTCTATGAAAGTGCTGGACTTGTCTTTATTGTAATTATTGTCCCATTATTGGGATACGCCCGTCTCAGCAACAGCTTAAGAAAACATGTCCCTCTTTGTTGTTTGTCAACATGCATATAAATGATTTCTTGAGAATTTTATGAAGATAATTTCCACCATTGTGTGCACATGATTTGTTGAAAGGCTAGCAAATTACATCTCTTTCCTCTTATTTAGATTCAAGCTGCATTCCGCACAGATGAGATCCGGAGGACTCCTCCAACTCCACAAGATGAGATGAGAGCAGGAATGAGCTACTTCCATGAGACAATATGGAAGGGCGTCCCGAAGTTCTTGCGCCGCATTGACACGGCTTTGAAGAATATTGGGATAAATGAACTTGTACCTTATAATGCCCCTCTCATCCAATTCTCTTCCTGGATGGGTGGGTATCTTGATGGTGTCTCTTTGTTACATTGAGTAGTTTCTTGATAAAGATAGTTCTTTACTATAAATTGATAGTTTATACTGTAATTACAAAAACCATTGCATTTGTTAATGAAAATAGTTTAGACATTGCCAACTAGGGACTTCGAATAACATTTTTATACGAGTGACTTACTGACTTGCTATAATAAGAAGCATCCAAAGACATTATGAAGACCCTAGAAGATATTAATGCAAATATGTCAGAGTGTAATGGCATGAGAGGATTATGCAGCTGATCTATTGTCATTGAAGCTTAGTTCACTGTGAGATAACATATGAGAGTAGGTGAACAGATTTCTTTGGATTTCTGGGAGTGCAATTTTCATTTTGATTATTATAAGTGGGACCTCAAGATGCAGAACATCAGCGCATTTGGTGTACATTAAAATAGTGCATCTTCGCTCACAAACATGTTCCGATGCCTATCTAGTGTGCCCCATCTGTTTGTGAGTGGAGCTGTATTATCGTGTGCCTTGAGTGCATTGAATAATATTTCCAAGATATAGAGAAGTTGACTGTTGACATTTTTTTTTGGGGCTCGTTTTGTATTTGATTATTTGCACATGATCAATATCAATGAACATTGCTGAATGGATGAATTTTCCCTGAATTCCCTACCCCTTTCTTGGAAGCAAGTTTTTCTTTGTTGTAATTTGCTATTCTAATATCTGTCTGATGGTATCTTTCAGGAAATCCTCGAGTAACGCCAGAAGTTATGAGGGATGTCTGCTTGTTAGCTTGAATGATGGCTGCCAACTTGTATTTCTCCCAAATAGAGGATCTTATGCTTGAGGTATTAAAATGATTGTTTCAGAAATTTTAGATTATAGTCATGGCTGTCTTCTAATTCACCTCATTTATCAAATGATTTTATTTGTAGTTGTCCATGTGGAGATGTAATGAAGAACTACGCTTCTGTGCAGATGAGCTTCATAGGTCATCTAAGAAAGATGCAAAACACTACATAGGTATGTGATGTTTATTTCAATTTCTTGCTTGGCATCTGCCTTTTTGAAAATGCATGAAAACATTATTATATCCTGAGTTTTATTTGTATTCCTTCTGATTTTTCTTGAAAATTTTGTATTTTAATGTCGAAAATATCAAAATGCCAAAGTTAAAATCATTTCTAAAAGATTATTTATACACCTTACTTCATGAAGTGGATGGAAAACAATTTTCTTCATTTTTTTAAGTCATTCGACTAGTGGATTTGTCTTTGTGGTTTATCAGAATTTTTTACACATATTTAGTTTGGCGCATGTTGATTGCATCATGGATGCAGAATTTTGGAAACAGATCCCTCCAAATGAACCTTATCGAGTTATTCTTGGTGATGTGAGGGGAAAACTTTATAATACACGTGAACGCTCTCGCCAATTATTAGCCAGTGGGATTTCTGATATTCCGGAGGAATCGACTTTTACTAATGTTGACCAGGTATCGCCTATTTTACTTTATTTATGCCATTTATTTTTAGGTTGTGTGCATGTCGAAACTAAAACTACAAATATTAGGAGTGTACATGAAATATATTAAAAAAAATCCTTTTATTTATATGGGGAAATAAAAGGGAAAAAGAATGATAAACAACAAAATGATAGGTCACGAATATGAGTTCAGGTTTTCAATTTGGCTCAAGACCTATATCATATGTAATATCCCAAAGTGTGCCTTAGAAGTTGTGATAATATTGTTATTATTGAATTGAATGTGTATTTGATAAGTGGTGTATTTGAGTATGGTTTATTTGAATGTTAAAAGAATTTGAGAGAGAATGGTTATGTGTTGTTTGGAAAGAAAGCAAAGTATGGAGAAAGTGTATATGTTGGGTATATGGCAATATATATAACATATATTCAAGTCAAAGTGCTTAGTCAAGGGAAGAAGATATTTAGATTGTTAAGTGTGAAATTACCAAAATGGGCAAGAAATTATAAAGAGAATTAAAATGTGTATGAGGGTATTATAGTAACTTTCTTTTGGATGAGTATTTAATGAGTGCTTGACTTTGTGTTTTCATTATCATTTCTTCTTCTTCTTCATTGTGTTGGCCGGCTCACCAAAAACAAGGGAAAGCAAAAGAGCAAAGCAAGGTTTTGAAGTTCTTAGCTCAAAGGTTGATAGAGATTTCAAGTAATCAAGTTGAAATTTCAAGGAATTTCATTATTTGGTAAGTACTCTCTTGTTTCCCTTTGTTAAATTTGAAGTTGTGTCTAAGATGAATTGTGATTTGTTGATGTGGTGATTTGGTGTGTTTGATAGGTGTTTACAAGTGTTAATATTGATTGTAAGTTAAAAGAAGGAAATTGGTGTTAGTTTGGTTGTGAAGATGGTAAGATATGTGGAGGTTGAAAGTGGAAGATCAAGAGTGAATTTGGTTTTAGGGTTTTGAAGTGATGAATGATTAAATGTATGGTTAATTGTGATTATTGTGTTAAACATGCAAAATAGGTGTTAATGACTTTGATTACCTCCATTTGAATGAGTTTATGTTATGTATGATGTGTTTAAATGTAACTAGAAGTGTTTTGGCCACAATTAGGGTTTTGTTCTTGAGTGACACGGCCAAAATAAGAAAGCAACACGGCCAAGACTTAATGTTTTTGAGAGACACGGCCAAGTTGAGGGAAGGTTGGCCGTGTTGGTTGAGTTTAGGGAGAGACACGGCCACAGGCTTGGCCGTGTCCCTTGCCCGTGTTTGCTACTGCTTGAGTTTGGTTGAGAGACACGGCCGTGTCCCCTGCCCGTGTCTGCTTCTGCCTGAATTGGTGTTGAGAGACACGGCCACAAGCTTGGCTGTGTCCCTTGAGGGTGTTAGTTATTGTGATGGTTCTTAACTTTTCTCACATTATTTTGAATCTTCAAAGGTCTTGTTGTGCCTAAACCTAAACATAAACATTTTGAAAACAAAGAATGACCTAAACAAATATATGTGGAACATACATTTGATGATATTGATGATGTTATAGGTAAAATGGGAAAGATATGATGAAGTAATTGAGTATGTATAGCTTGATGGGAGTAGCTCTTGAGGTAAGTACAAATTTACCTAGACTCATTCTTTTATATGATTTTGGAACTTAAAACAATGTTAAGTAGATTATTATATTGTTAATACAATGTGAATAATGTTGTTATATATATATATAGTGTGAAAGCTATAAGGATGATCCAAAAAGATATGTGCAATGTGAGTTGTGAGGATAAATGTTTTGATAATGAATGGTGCAAATGTGCCTTGAGAAATGGTGAAATGTGATAGTATCATGGTTGCTAATAATGATCAAAATGAAATAAATGAACATATGGTTTATATGACACTGAATTTAAGATACAAGTGCAAAGTAATTGATTATGTATGCTTGGATGATAAAGTGTATAATGTGAATTGAGATAAAATATGATGTGAAGCCATTGTTATTGGCTATGATGATTCAAATGAGATGTGAAGCCATTGTTATTGGCTATGATGATTCAAAAATGAGATGTGAGCCATTGTTATTGGTTATGATAATTCAATTGTGAATAAAATTGATAAATGAGTTGTGTGACTAATATGTTATTCCATTTTCAGAGTTTGTTGTTGGTGGCATGCCTAATAAGTGTAACAATCTCTTGAAGTTAGGTTGGATTGAATCCTTGAAGCCTAATTGAGATGTTACTACCCTTGAAGCTAGGTTGGATTGGTTCTTGAAGCCAAGTTGGGTTGAAGCTTAGCATGCTTTGCTCCCCTTGAAGCTTGGTTGAACCTAATCCTTGAAGCCTAGTTGGGTCTATGATAATGATAAATGTGATGATTGAACCAAAGCATTACTCTGAAAATTGAATGGCATATTAGTATCGTTTGGGCCCGAGTCTGTCTTTGTTGTCAATATGATATACAAATTTTGAAATAAATGAGTAATGCGATATATGGTTGACTTTGTTGACAATGTGATTCATGATTGGTGAACTATGAACAAAATAATGCTATAGTGTATGTTGTGTAATGTAACACCCCCATATTCGATGCACACACACTACAACCACAACAATGTAGCATAAGTGCACCAAACATAGGGATGCTACGGTTTCCTTAACATTCAAAATATTTTAAAACTTGATGCCATATCCATATCATTATATCTTATTAACAAAATAGATCATTTACTTATAAAACAAAACATATTAGTTATCTATATATATATATATATACATTTATATATTACACAGCGGAAGTTATAAAATATGTATATATATGAAAACATTTGAATACATATTTACTATTATACATATATTTACATTATCAACAAAACTTTACACACTATAAAAGATTTATACATGATTGGCAAGTCAGCTCTGATCTTTAAGCTCCCAAAATCAACTCTTCAATGTCTACTCTCACTCGGTCTCGAAGAGCTCTCGGGTTCGATTCTATCAGTTCTATCACCTGCGCGATTAAACACTATTGCGCTAAGCCAAGGGCTTAGTAAGATAAAACATGCAATAGACATGCTTAAATGTTATACAATGCCAATTTTAATTTATATCATACATGTAACAACATAGATGCAAAGCTAACAACATACATTTACATTTCATAACCTAGCGTACATATATGTATATCACATTTCAACATTCTTGCATATACTTTATTAGTTAATCATTTAATCATCCATGAACAACACTAAGCAAAGACAAGCATGGGCCCAAGACACACTAATATGTCATTTAATTTTCAGAGTTAATGCTTTGGTTTTGTTATCACATTTATCAATATCAATATCATATACCCAACTAGGCTTCAAGGATTAAGTTCAACCAAGCTTCAAGGGGAGCAAAGCATGCTAAGCATCAACCCAACTTGGCTTCAAGAACTAACCCAACCTAGCTTCAAGGGTTGTAACATCTCAATTAGGCTTCAAGGATTCAATCCAACCTAACTTCAAGAGATTGTTACACTCATTAGGCATGCCACCAACAACAAACTCTGAAAATGGAATAACACATTAGCCACACAATTCATTTAGATTTCATTCTCAATTCTCATTATCATTTAGGCAAACATGCCTCATTTATCTCCATTAAATCACCTTAGCCAATAACAATGGCTCCACATTTCATTTCACAATATAACACTTCATTATTCAAGTGTATATTTATCTCACATAACATCATTCATAAATATTAACATTTCATTCCACATTACTCATAAAACACATTACCATTCAAAGTGCATAACATAACATTGTTAATTCTCAACAATGCAATTAGGGCAAAACACAATTGACATGATTCATAGCTTTAGGACCATCCACATTCATTTGATTAGATCATTCTTGTGTTTGAAACATGTTTATAATGTTCATGTTTAAGTTTAGGAACAATGGAACTTTTGAAGAATTTGAACCATGCAAAGAGAACCAAGAAATCAAACAATGTTCAAATCATTTGAAGGGCACGCCCAACTCACTTGATTGACACGCCCAACCAGCTTGAGTGACACGCCCGTGTCCTTAAAAAGAAAAGAGGCAGTAGCTTCCTCAAATAAATGACACGCCCAACCAACTTGAGTGACACGCCCGTGTCCTTAAAAAGAAAAGAGGCAGTAGCTAATTCAAACAATTGACACACCCACTCCCCTAAGGGACACGCCCACTCCCCTAAAGGACACGCCCACTCCCCTAAATTGCTTTTGGCCGTGTCACCAAATCACAAAACCTTAACTAAAACCAACCCTTTCTCAATTGCACTCAAACACAATATTCATCATATAACATATTTCACATGAACATAATCAATGTTCTAAACACATATTCATCACAAGAACTACTTCACCACACATTAATATCACAATTAAACACATATTAACTCAAAACCCTAAAATCAACATCCTTCTCCATCCATCCAAATCAACAACCATCATTTCCAACAACAACCTTCAATTAAACTCATAACTTAAAATCAATTTAACACTTGAAAACACAACCAAACACATCTCAAATCCACCAAATCACAAAATCATCAAACCCTACTTTACTTCCAACACAACTTCCAAATAAGTAAAGAAAACAAGAAAATACTTACTTGAAAAGAAGAAATTCCACAAATCCTTTGTCAAAACCTTGGATTGCTTCTTCAATTTGCTTCTTGCCTCAAGAACACTTCTCTTTTCCTTTTGCTAATGGAGAGCCGGCCACTTCATGAAGAAAGAAGACAATGATCAAGATACAAAGTCAAATTTTGCTTTTAATCTCCACCAAGTATTCTTATCCAAGCAAATACCAATATGCCCTCAATCATTTAGCCAACTTTTGTCTCATATGAGCCCTCATATGTAATTTCATTAACAACAAAAAATATCTTCTTCCACTTAACCATCACCTTGACTCTTCATTTGACCACTTTATATGTTATATATATCATCATATACACAACATATACATTTGTCTCTAAACCCTAATTCTTCCTCCAAAACACATATGCACAGCATTCACTTTCCAATTTCTTTTCTTATCCCATCATATACATTCAATCCAATTTAACAATAACAACAACAACAACAACAACATAATCAAAACTTCTAAGCCACATATGAGGATATTACAATTCTCCCCCTCTAAAAAGAAAATTTCGTCCTCGAAATTACCTGAAATTAACTCTGAAACAACTGAGGATATTGCTCTCGCATCGTTTGCTCATTTTCCCAAGTTGCTTCTTCTTTCCCATGGTTCTTCCAAAGAATCTTCACCAATGGCACTCTCTTGTTTCTCAAATCTTTCACATCACGTGCCAAGATAGCAACTGGTTCCTCTTCAAAAGTCAAGTCTGGGTTCACTTCAATTGATTCAAATGGCAACACATGAGATGGATCCGACCTGTACCTCCTCAACATAGAAACATGGAATACATTATGAATACGATCCAACTCAGGTGGTAAAGCAAGTCGATAAGCAACTGGCCCAACTCTTTCTAACACTTCATACGGCCCAATGAAACGAGGACTCAATTTTCCTTTCCGACCGAACCTCAAAATCTTTTTCCAAGGAGACACTTTCAAAAATACCTTATCTCCAACATCAAACTAAATGTCTCTCCTTTTCAGATCTGCATAAGACTTCTGTCGGTCTGAAGCTACTTTTAACCTGCCTCGAATCAATTTTACTTTCTCTTCAGTTTCTTGAATCAAATCAGGACCAACCAACTTATTATCTCCAAGCTCATTCCAACAAAGAGGTGTCCTACACCGTCTGCCATACAATGCTTCAAACGGTGCCATACCAATGCTGGATTGGTGACTGTTGTTGTAAGCAAATTCCACAAGAGGTAAAAACCTATCCCAACTTCCAGAGAAATCGATGACACAGCTTCTCAACATATCTTCAAGAATCTGTATCACCCTCTCTGACTGTCCATCCGTCTGTGGATGAAAAGCAGTACTGAAGTGCAGTCGAGAACCCATAGCATAATGCAAACTCTTCCAAAATCTTGAAGTAAACCTGGGATCTCGATCAGACACTAAAGAAGTTGGAACACCATGCAGTTTCACAATCTCCTGGATATACAGCTCAGCCAATCTCTCCAAAGAGTAATCCATCCGCACCGGAAGGAAATGAGCTGTCTTAGTCAATCTATCCACAATCACCCAAATGGCATCATGTCTTCTTTATGTCAATGGCAAACCAGACACAAAATCCATTGTCACTCTTTCCCACTTCCATTCAGGCACTGACAACGGCTGAAGCAACCCGGTTGGAACTTGATGCTCTGCTTTAACTTTCTGACAAGTGAGACATTTCGATACAAACTCAGCAATGTCTCTCTTCAACCCCATCCACCAATAATGTTGTCTCAAATCATTATACATCTTCGTACTACCCGGATGCATAGCAAACACTGACTGATGAGCTTCTTCTAAAATGACTCTTTTCAAATCAGCATCATCGGGCACACACAATCGGTTCTTAAACCAGAGACTCCCATCATCTCTCACAACAAAATCTCTAGTCTTCCTAATCTTGCAATTTGAAATAATCTTCTGAATCTTCATATCAACCAACTGAGCCTCTTTGATCTGATCTAACAAAACTGGCTTCAATTGCAACTGTGCCAACAATGCACCATCATCACAAGGTACAAAACTGGCATGCAATGCTCTCAACTCAACAAGCAACGAGAGCGAGTAAACTGTTAAACCAGCTAAAGACTTCCGACTCAAAGCATCAGCAACAACATTTGCTTTACCTGGATGATAGTCAATTAAGCAGTCATAGTCTTTAATCAATTCTAACCATCTCCTCTGACGAAGATTGAGTTCTTTCTGGACACCCAAATACTTCAAACTCTTGTGATCAGTGTAGATGAAACATTTTTCCCCAAATAAATAATGGCGCCAAATCTTTAATGCAAACACAATGGCAGCTAATTCCAAATCATGGGTCGGATAGTTAAGCTCATGCGGTTTCAACTGTCGAGATGCATAAGCTATAACTTTCCCTTCCTGCATCAATACACATCCCAAACCTCTATGTGAAGCATCACTGTAGATCACATATGGTTTGCCTTCAACAGGTAAAGTTAAAACAGGCGCTTGAGTTAACATATCTCTCAACTGCTCAAAGCTAGCCTGACACTGATCCGTCCACACAAATCTCACTCCCTTACGAAGCAATCTGGTGAGTGGAGTAGCTATCAAAGAAAACCCTTTCACAAACCGCCTGTAATAGCCTGCCAAACCCAGAAAACTTCTAATCTCAGTCACAGACTTGGGTGGACTCCAATTCATAATAGCTTCAACTTTACTTGGATCAACTCTAATGCCTTCTGCTGAAACAATATGTCCGAGAAAAGCTACTTGATCCAACCAGAACTCACATTTCGACAATTTGGCAAACAACTGCTTCTCTCTCAAAATCTGCAACACAATCCGCAGATGCATATCATGTTCCTCTTCATTCCGTGAATACACCAGAATGTCATCGATGAAGACCACAACAAACTGATCCAGATAGGGCCTGAACACCCTATTCATCAAATCCATAAAAGCTGCAGGTGCATTCGTCAGACCAAAAGGCATAACTAAAAATTCATAGTGCCCATACCTGGTCCTAAAAGCTGTCTTTGGAACATCTTCAGCTCTGACTCTCAGCTGATGGTATCCTGATCTCAGATCAATTTTAGAAAATACAGCTGCACCCTTCAACTGATCAAAGAGATCATCGATTCTAGGCAAAGGATATTTATTTTTAATAGTCACTTTATTCAATTGCCTATAATCGATACATAACCTCATAGTACCATCCTTCTTCTTCACAAATAACACAGGAGCTCCCCAAGGAGAAACACTGGGGCGAATAAATCCTTTGTCCAACAACTCCTGTAATTGCACTTTTAACTCCCTCAATTCTGCTGGTGCCATTCTGTAAGGAGTAATAGGGATAGGAGTGGTACCAGGTAACAATTCAATACCAAACTCCACCTCTCTCTCTGGAGGCAATCCAGGCAACTCCTCTGGAAACACATCAGGGAACTCAACAACTGTGGCAATACTATAAATGGGAGAACCCTTCACTCTAGTATCTATCACATGAGCGAGATAGGCTTCACACCCCTTTCTAATCAACCTCCTGGCTGCAACAGCTGAAATAAATAAGGAGGCTAGCTGTTCCTGCTCATTAGATACTATCACTTCTCTACCATCAACGGTTCTCAAAGAAACAATTTTCTTTTTACAATCCACCACAGCTCCATGTCGAGATAGCCAATCCATACCTAAGATCACATCATATTCCTTAAATGGCATCTCAATCAAATCTCCAAAGAACTCCTCACCCTGCACCCTCACTACACTATCCCGGTGCACCTTACTCACAACCACACTATGCCCTAACGGATTTGTCACCAACACATCAAATCCTAGGGACTCAGCATGCATATCAGAGACAGGCAAAACAGATGCACTAATATATGAATGCGTGGAACCCGGATCAATCAAAGCAAGTACTGGAGTATTAAATAAAGAAAAAGTACCAGCTATGACTGCCGATGCATCTGGCTGCCTCTGCATAACATACATCCTCTGGGAAGAACCAACCTCCTCTGGTCTACCCTCTCTGGATGCAGCACCTCCTCTAGAACTGAACCCTGGCCTACCTCCTCGGCTGACACCTCTTCCTCCTCTACCTCCTCTCACACTAGCTCGAGAAGCAGCAGAATCAACTGGCATCTGCTCCTGCCTCTCAGGGCAATCTCTCACAAAGTGGTCTGGTGATCCACACCTGAAGCATACCCCTGCAACACCAGCCTTCCAACAAAGACCACCATGTGGCTTCCCACAATGGATGCAGATGGGAAGAGTGGATCTCCGAATCATCGGGGTCGGAGCACTTGCCACTGAAGCTGGAGGTCTAAATCTCTGCCTCTGGAACTGCACTGACCTACCTGCTAGTCTCTAGCTCCTACTATTCCGAGGAACAAAACTTCCTCTACCCCTCTTCGCAGAAGAAGACCCTGCCTCGAACTGGGGCCTTCTCACTCTAACCTCCTCTTCAGAAGCAGCTGTAACTATGGCCTGAGCTCTCTCTACACTCCTAGCTGCTGCAACTAGCTGGGAGAAATCCTGATACCTGGAGCCTGCCACATGACATATAATTGAGGGCCTCAATCCCTCCTCAAATCGCCGACATCGATCAATCTCATCAGCAATGATACCCCCAGCATACTGACTCAGTCGAATAAACTCAACTTCATACTCAGTAACAGTCTTGCTGTCTTGTTTCAAGCTTAAGAACTCCATCTTCTTCATGTCCTTATACTCCCTAGGAGTATACTTCAACTCAAATTCCCTCAGAAAATCAGTGTAAGACAGTGTTGGAGGATCATCCATAGAGTGTGGCACTGTCTTCCACCAGTCATATGCGTCCTTCTGCAATAATGACCTGGCATAATCAAACTTTTCCTCAGGGGTGGCTTCTAACTGAATAAAGATTCTCTGCACTTTGCCTAACCATTGCTCAGCCACTACTGGATCAGTGGTTCCCAGAAAATCTTCCGCCCCAAACTTCCTCAATTTATCATACTGTCTCATCTGAACCTGAGGCTGGGGTGGTGGTGGAGGTGGCTGTACTGGTGCTTGTCTCATTACTTCCATCATATGCCTAAACCAGGCTGGCAGAATCTCCTCTCCAGCTGGTCTACCCGACACCGAAGCAGGTGCCTCCTCAACACTATCAACCCTAGCTCCCTCGGCAGGAGCAATGCTCTCGGCACTACCCTCAACTGACTGTCTTGAGTGAGGATCCATCAACACCTAATACTGCAAACACAGCAGATTACATCTTATTAAAGATCAGGGACTGCCAATCTCAAACGTATATGTTATTCAAAACCACTTTTTTAAGTAAAAAATATTCTTTTTATTATATTTTACCTAGATTGAGAATCTCAAACCTAGGCTCTGATACCAAAACAATTGTAACACCCCCATATTCGATGCACACACACTACAACCACAACAATGTAGCATAAGTGCACCAAACATAGGGATGCTACGGTTTCCTTAACATTCAAAATATTTTAAAACTTGATGCCATATCCATATCATTATATCTTATTAACAAAATAGATCATTTACTTATAAAACAAAACATATTAGTTATCTATATATATATATACATTTATATATTACACAGCGGAAGTTATAAAATATGTATATATATGAAAACATTTGAATACATATTTACTATTATACATATATTTACATTATCAACAAAACTTTACACACTATAAAAGATTTATACATGATTGGCAAGTCAGCTCTGATCTTTAAGCTCCCAAAATCAACTCTTCAATGTCTACTCTCACTCGGTCTCGAAGAGCTCTCGGGTTCGATTCTATCAGTTCTATCACCTGCGCGATTAAACACTATCGCGCTAAGCCAAGGGCTTAGTAAGATAAAACATGCAATAGACATGCTTAAATGTTATACAATGCCAATTTTAATTTATATCATACATGTAACAACATAGATGCAAAGCTAACAACATACATTTACATTTCATAACCTAGCGTACATATATGTATATCACATTTCAACATTCTTGCATATACTTTATTAGTTAATCATTTAATCATCCATGAACAACACTAAGCAAAGACAAGCATGGGCCCAAGACACACTAATATGTCATTCAATTTTCAGAGTTAATGCTTTGGTTTTGTTATCACATTTATCAATATCAATATCATATACCCAACTAGGCTTCAAGGATTAAGTTCAACCAAGCTTCAAGGGGAGCAAAGCATGCTAAGCATCAACCCAACTTGGCTTCAAGAACTAACCCAACCTAGCTTCAAGGGTTGTAACATCTCAATTAGGCTTCAAGGATTCAATCCAACCTAACTTCAAGAGATTGTTACACTCATTAGGCATGCCACCAACAACAAACTCTGAAAATGGAATAACACATTAGCCACACAATTCATTTAGATTTCATTCTCAATTCTCATTATCATTTAGGCAAACATGCCTCATTTATCTCCATTAAATCACCTTAGCCAATAACAATGGCTCCACATTTCATTTCACAATATAACACTTCATTATTCAAGTGTATATTTATCTCACATAACATCATTCATAAATATTAACATTTCATTCCACATTACTCATAAAACACATTACCATTCAAAGTGCATAACATAACATTGTTAATTCTCAACAATGCAATTAGGGCAAAACACAATTGACATGATTCATAGCTTTAGGACCATCCACATTCATTTGATTAGATCATTCTTGTGTTTGAAACATGTTTATAATGTTCATGTTTAAGTTTAGGAACAATGGAACTTTTGAAGAATTTGAACCATGCAAAGAGAACCAAGAAATCAAACAATGTTCAAATCATTTGAAGGGCACGCCCAACTCACTTGATTGACACGCCCAACCAGCTTGAGTGACACGCCCGTGTCCTTAAAAAGAAAAGAGGCAGTAGCTTCCTCAAATAAATGACACGCCCAACCAACTTGAGTGACACGCCCGTGTCCTTAAAAAGAAAAGAGGCAGTAGCTAATTCAAACAATTGACACGCCCACTCCCCTAAGGGACACGCCCACTCCCCTAAAGGACACGCCCACTCCCCTAAATTGCTTTTGGCCGTGTCACCAAATCACAAAACCTTAACTAAAACCAACCCTTTCTCAATTGCACTCAAACACAATATTCATCATATAACATATTTCACATGAACATAATCAATGTTCTAAACACATATTCATCACAAGAACTACTTCACCACACATTAATATCACAATTAAACACATATTAACTCAAAACCCTAAAATCAACATCCTTCTCCATCCATCCAAATCAACAACCATCATTTCCAACAACAACCTTCAATTAAACTCATAACTTAAAATCAATTTAACACTTGAAAACACAACCAAACACATCTCAAATCCACCAAATCACAAAATCATCAAACCCTACTTTACTTCCAACACAACTTCCAAATAAGTAAAGAAAACAAGAAAATACTTACTTGAAAAGAAGAAATTCCACAAATCCTTTGTCAAAACCTTGGATTGCTTCTTCAATTTGCTTCTTGCCTCAAGAACACTTATCTTTTCCTTTTGCTAATGGAGAGCCGGCCACTTCATGAAGAAAGAAGACAATGATCAAGATACAAAGTCAAATTTTGCTTTTAATCTCCACCAAGTATTCTTATCCAAGCAAATACCAATATGCCCTCAATCATTTAGCCAACTTTTGTCTCATATGAGCCCTCATATGTAATTTCATTAACAACCAAAAATATCTTCTTCCACTTAACCATCACCTTGACTCTTCATTTGACCACTTTATATGTTATATATATCATCATATACACAACATATACATTTGTCTCTAAACCCTAATTCTTCCTCCAAAACACATATGCACAAGCATTCACTTTCCAATTTCTTTTCTTATCCCATCATATACATTCAATCCAATTTAACAATAACAACAACAACAACAACAACATAATCAAAACTTCTAAGCCACATATGAGGATATTACATGTAATGTGTGTATCGATATATTAATTGTGAGTGTTGGTGATATGTTATGGTTGGTGCATTGTGAATTAAACAATGTTATGAATTATGATGTGAAATGTGTATATTGATATGCTAAGTGTGAATATTAATAATGGATTGCGGATAATGATTCAATTGAATGATATAATGATTGCCTTTGTTGAATATGTGATTCATGAATATTGAATTGTGAGTAATGATTTAATAGAATGGTGTAATGAGATGTAAGGTTATGAAGTATGGCATGATAATATTGTATAAATGAGTTATTGAAAAGAGATTTGATTTTAAGAAGTTATGTTGAGATATATGATTATGGAATATTATATGATATGTGATAAGTATATGAGGTAGCAATGGTAAGTATTGTTTTATGAGTGTTTATGTAAATATGTATATAATCTATGAGATTGTGGGAGTATATGAAGAATGCACTAAGAAAGGAAGAACAGGATAAGAAAACAATAAAACGTGATGCTAAAAATATGAGGTACGATTCTTTTGTAAAGTATATTTTAATATTTATTTGTACTACTAAGCTCTCGGGCTTAGCGCGGATGTATAATCGCGCAGGTGTCTAGGTGGAAGATATGGAGACTTGCGTATGCCACGAGAAGAGTAAGAGTTTATCGAGACCAACTAGAGGATAATGCATACATGTATAATTCTTAATTATTATGTATTTCTGACAAGAGTGTATGTATATGTATAAATGAAGTTTTGATAAAGATAAGACTATTATATATTTATAAGATCAGTAAAAGTATAATGATTTGGTAAATGTTCTTTAAATTTATGTATTGTGTTTTGAACTATATGAAAGGTTTTAAAAATGTAAAAAAAAAATGACGTCCTTATACTTTATATATTTACTGTATGTATACCCGGTGTATGTATAGTACTTATATGGAGTATCGGGGTGTTACATCATAGATTGTCTGTGATGCTTTTGTTGAAATCCAAAACATTTGTGAGATAAAATCAAGAAACCAAATAGAAAATAGAAACATGGAATAACAAATATAGAATATTTTAATATTCTCCCATTGTAGGCGTGTTTAGTATGATAGATGTAACTCTATGTATGTTGTATAACTGTGTGTGTGTATAGTTGTTGAGAAATTCAATTGTTTTTTAGAATGTCATATGTCATATGAGCTAGGAAACACAAAACATGCATTCATTGCGTTCTATTGAATACACTAAATTGTTACTAGTTCCTTTTGTATCCAGTCAACCACTCTTGTGAGCAAAATTAAAGAATTTGAAAAAGTACATACTTCCTGTACAAATTAATAACAAAAAAAATAGGAATGTGTTTTTTCAATAATCTAATGCTATCCATGTCGCTTTTGGACAGGCTCCTGGACTTTTTCTTTTGTCTTAATTTCTTCTTTAATATGTTAATATTTTTTTCTAAAATGTGCTTGTTAAGGAAATTGTTATGCTTCTGCAAATCAAACTATATTCTTTTCATTATATTGATGTAGTTATGTTATCATATTGATAAATTTGTTGTTGGTGATAATTTGACACTATAACGAGTAGAATTTAAATTTCTTTCCTAAGCTAGAATTTGGGTGGATGCTACTTTTTCTTTATCAATATGCCATTCTCATTATGTCCTGTTTTAAGGAATATTTCAAACAAAATCGAGAAAACACAAAACCTGAAGGGGTACTTGTTATCTGGTTATTGTTTTTTTTTTTTACTTTTTTATGATTCTGTCGTTGGGATTCATGTTTGGAAACTAGGGATGGAAATTTCAGTCGCCCCGTTCGGTATGTGATATAAATGGGGCAGGTAATATCCGACTTGAATATGAAGTTAGGCAGGGTATTTCTTTTCCAATATAATCCAACCTGGTTTCTTGGTGGGGTGGTAATGGGAATACCCGCCTCAAACCAACACCCAATTATATGTATATACATATTTTTACTGTAAATATTTATTTGTTTATTTATTTTTTATTTAATAAAAAAAAGCATGAAAAACATAAATATACTTCTATAATTTGTAAATGAAAAAAAGGCTACATAAAAACAAATAGGTAATATTAATCCCAACACTTTTTGCCACCTTGAAGCAGGGTGTGGGCATTGTTTTTTCTTTCTGGGTCAGGTTTGGATTCTGTAACAGCCATTTGAGACCTGACTTGTGGGCCATCCATATTGGAAACCCTTGTGTATGAGGGAGGTTCTACTTGTACTAGCGTAAAACTTGTTAGTTTTTATACAAATTTTCAACCATTGATAAGTATTATATCCAATTGCGCATTTTATATTTTTCTTTTATATTTTATAATTTTATGAGATTATAAACACACTCCTATATTTCTCTTTATATATTGGTATGAAGATTAAATATATACTTCTCAATTTTTAATGCAATTAGATTTTATGAGCCCAAAATTGATTTTGGTTATAGTCTCAATTGTAAGCTATTTTAGAAATTTTAGGTTCACAATAATCAAATGACAAGTAACTATTTCTATTGGCTCAAAGGATTCTTCCTTATTTTCAGTCTAAAAGCTACCATTTGCAATAGCAATGCCAAACTGGTCCCAAATGTTCACAACTTGTCTGTTCAAGGATTTCAGTCCTGCACTGGATATAACACTCTTTTACTGGTGAATTTTCTATTGTTCCTGTAGTTCTTGGAGCCTCTTGAACTCTGTTGCAGATCACTCTGTGCTTCTGGTGATCGACCAATTGCAGATGGAAGCCTTCTTGATTTCCTACGTCATGTTTCCACCTTTGGGCTTTCACTTGTTAGACTGGATATCCGACAGGAATCTGGCAGGCACACTGATGTTCTTGATGCTATCACAAAGCATTTAGGAATTGGGTCTTATCGAGAGTGGTCAGATGAACAGAGGCAGGAATGGCTCTTATCTGAGCTCACTGGCAAGCATCCTCATTTTGGCCCTAATCTTCCCAAAACTGAAGAAATTGCTGATGTATTAGACACACTTCACGTCATTGCAGAACTTCCTCCAGACAACTTTGGTGCCTATATAATCTCAATGGCTACAGCACTATCTGATTTGCTTGCTGTTGAGCTTTTGCAACGTGAATGCCGCGTTAAGCAACCATTGAGGGTTGTTCCATTGTTTGAAAAGCTTGCTGATCTTGAAGCTGCTCCTGCTGCTGTTTCTCGTCTTTTCTCAATAGATTGGTATAAAAACAGGATCTGTGGTAAGCAAGAAGTAATGATAGGGTATTCAGATTCAGGGAAGGATGTTGGTCGTCTCTCTGCTGCTTGGCAGTTATATAAAACCCAAGAAGAGATTGTGAAGGTCGCAAAGAAATATGGGGTGAAGCTAACAATGTTTCTTGGCCGAGGTGGGACTGTTGGAAGAGGGGGAGGACCCACTCATCTTGCTATCTTATTTCAACCTCCTGACACCATTCATGGATCACTTCGTGAGACAGTTCAAGGTAAAGTTATTGAACAGTCTTTTGGGGAAGAGCACTTGTGTTTCAGAACACTCCAGCGTTTTACAGCAGCCACACTTGAGCATGGGATGCATTGTTAGCATATTTGGGATCAGTTTGAGTCATCATATCCCAGTATTTCAGCCTCAATCCTAGCAAGTCAACATTTCAGAATAGGAAGGTTCTGCAACAGAATAAAACCAATTATTATTGTTTCCTTATAATTGATATGTATACTGTATATAACAAAATAATTAATCAATAAAAGATACAGAAAACTTATCTCCAAATATGACTACTCTTTCAATTCTCGTTGATAATATGGTATCAGAGCTGGTCAATCCATGGCCAAAACTGATCTAGACCATCATTCTCATCATATACCTTTACCAATCTCAAAACCTTAAAAACAAAAATCAGCACAGAAATCTGCTCAACATGTCTGACGAAGAGTCATCAGGCATTACGGATGATATCACCATC
This sequence comes from Garcia nutans, assembly GCA_947685225.1. Classification (NCBI taxonomy): domain Eukaryota; kingdom Viridiplantae; phylum Streptophyta; class Magnoliopsida; order Malpighiales; family Euphorbiaceae; genus Garcia; species Garcia nutans. Next base: position 19,963,777 of record CANTUV010000009.1, on the reverse strand, counting down.
AGATTAGCCAATTTGTTGAAGAATAGTCTTGATCAAACCCACCAGAAACAGAGTATACCAGACAATCTCTCCATCAGTGTAAAGCTCAATAGCCAGAACTATGCCCTTTGGTCAAGAATGATCAAAGTAGCTATCGGGGGAAAATAAAAAAGGTTGTTGAATCACATCATGGGAGGATCTAAACCTCCTCAGAATACAAACCCAGGTTATGACAAATGGGAACAAGAAGATCTTGTTGTTTTCTCATGACTTATACAAAACATAGAACCTCAGATTGCGAACAATCTTACCGAATACCCAACCGCAAAAGATCTTTGGACCGCTCTTGCCATTACTTACAGCAGTAGCCGAGATAAACTTCAAGTGTTCGACCTCCATGCCAATGCAAATGGATTGAAACAAGGGACAGCCAAACTAGAGGATTTCTGGCTCAATCTCCAAGGAGTATGGGGCGAGATTGATCGGAGAGAGCCCAATCCTATGACCTGCATAACAGACATCGCCAAATACAACACCATCAGACAAGAGCAAAAATTGTTTCAGTTCTTAAATGCCATAGATAACAAACACGATCAGATCAAGAGGGAAATTTTGAGGACTGATCCTCTCCCTTCAGCAGAAGTGGCGTATGCCATGGTGAGGAAGGAGGCTGCAAGAGCAAGTATTTTGGGAGGATCGACAATAGGGGGAGATCAGACATCACAAGGGATCGGGGATGGACTCCTCATTACTGGGAGATCAGAAAATACGAAAGCAATGGGTCTCGTGTCATGAGGACAGTAGCGCCGGTCAGAAACCAGATCAAAGGACTCATCTCTCCGGTCAGATAAAAGCAAACTCCGGTGTTCGCATTGTGGGATGGTTAAACATTTAAAAGAACAATGTTTTGAATTAGTAGGCTATCCTGAGTGGTGGACTGACAAGCATCGGAATAAAGGAACAGCGTCAGGGAAAGTCACCACCGCCGTGAAAAACATCGACGGCGCTACCGGCAGCAGCGGTGGCAGCCATGGACGTGATACAGAAAGCAGAGCAATGGTGGCTGGAGCGGCTAGGGTTGAGACAAAAATTGGAAATAATTCATTTATAGGTAAAGGGTTTGAGAAATTTCACTCAAACCCTCAAACTTTTGATTCTTCCATTTTTGAGCCTTTAAATTTGTTTGATGCACAAATTGATACAGATTTACATTATAACTTCAATTGCACCCTCCAAAATAATAATCAGGCCCCTAATAATTCTGAAAATTATAATATGACCCCCTGGACATGGAAAATTAGGCGTGGCAAATTTAATACAAAATCAAAGCAAAGGAAGAGAATGGGTATTTGATTGTGGGGCCACAGATGTAACACTCCCATATCCAATGCACACACACTACAACCACAACAATGTAGCATAAGTGCACCAAACATAGGGATGCTACGGTTTTCTTAACATTCAAAAACACTTTCAATTTGATTCAATACCCTTATCATTATTCATTATAGAAAAATAGGTCATTTACTTATAAAACAAAACATATTAGTTATATATATATATATTTAAATATTACACAGCGGAAGTTATAAAATAATTACATATTTACACATTAAACATTTCTTTACAAAATATAAAGAAGTATACATGATTGGCAAGTCTGCTTTGATCTTTAAGCTCCCAAAAATGGATTCCTCAAGGTCTACTCTCACTTGGTCTTGAAGAACTACCGGGTTCAACTCTATCAACTCTATTACCTGCGCGATTAAACACTATCGCGCTAAGCCAACGGCTTAGTAAGATAAAACATGCTATTGATATGCTTTAATACAATACAATGTCAATTCTCAATTCATATTATACATGTAACCATTTAAATGCAAAGTTAACACCATACCTTTACATTTTATAATTCAACATATAAATATGTGCATATCACATTTCAACATCTTTTCTCATACTTCATTAACTAATCATTAAACAATCCATAAACAACACTAAACAAAGACAAGCATGGGCCCAAGACACACTAATATGCCATTCAATTTTCAGAGTTAATGCTTTGGTTTGTTATCACATTTATCAATATCATATACCCAACTAGGCTTCAAGGATCAAGTTCAACCAAGCTTCAAGGGGAGCAAAGCATGCTAAGCTTCTACCCAACTTGGCTTCAAGAACTAATCCAACCTAGCTTCAAGGGTTGTAACATCTCAATTAGGCTTCAAGGATCCAATCCAACCTAACTTCAAGAGATTGTTACACTTATTAGGCATGCCACCAACCACAAACTCTGAAAATGGAATAACACATTAGCCACACAATTCATTTAGATTTCATTCTCAATTCTCATTATCATTTAGGCAAACATGCCTCATTTATCTCCATTGAATCACATTAGCCAATAACAATGGCTTCACATTTCATTTCACAATATAACACTTCATTATTCCAGTGTATATTTATCTCATCCATGATCACATTATATCTCATATAGCATCATTCATCATAGCCAAACACAATGGCATTGTCTCATATCATATCTTATTTGAATTATCATTTCATCTTTGATACAACATTTCAATATACATTACTCATGAAACACATTACCATTCAAAGTGCATAACAACATTGCTAAACCTCAACAATGCAATTAGGGCAAAACACAATTGATATGATTCATAGCTTAATGATCTTCCACATTCATTTGATTAGATCATTCTTGTGTTTGAAACATGTTTATAATGTTCATATTTAAGTTTAGAAACAATGGAACCTTTGAAGAATCAAAACAATGTAAAAAGAAACAAAGTATAAAGCAATATGTAATTAATTTGTAAGACACGCCCAACCCATTTGATGAACACGCCCGTGTCCTTAAAAAGAAAAGAGGCAGTAGCTTCCTCAATTAAATGACACGCCCAACCAACTTGAGTGACACGCCCGTGTCCTTAAAAAGAAAAGAGGCAGTAGCCAACCCAATCAATTGACACGCCCGTGTCTCTCCAATGCATATGGCCGTGTCACCCATCAACACAACCTTAACTAAAACCAACACTTTCTCAATTTCACTCAAACACAATATTCATCATATAACATGTTTCAAATGAACAAAATCAATGTTCTAACACATTTTCATCACAAGAATTACTTCACAACACATTAATATAACAATTAAACACATATCATCTCAAAACCCTTAAATCAACACTCTTCTCCATTCTTCCAAATCAACATCTCCACCATTTCCAACAACAACCTCTAATTACACTCATAACTTAAAATCAATTAAACACTTGAAAACACAACACAACCCATCTCAAACCCACCAAATCACAAAATCACCAAACCCTTATTCACTTCCAACAAAACTTCCAAATAAACAAAGAAAACAAGAGAATACTTACTTTAGAAGAAGAAATTCCACCAATCCTTTGTCAAAACCTTGGATTGCTTCTTCAATTCACTTCTAGCATCAAGAACACTTATCTTTCCCTTTTGTTAATGGAGAGCCGGCCACTTCATGAAGAAAGAAGAAAATGATGAAGACACAAAGTCAATTTTTGCTTTTAATCTCCACCAAGTATTCTTATCCAAGCAAATACCAAAATGCCCTCAATCATATAACTAACTTTTTGTCTTATCTAAGCCCTTATATGTAATTACACACTTAACACAAAAATATCTTCTTCCACTTAACCAACACTTTGACTCTTCATTTGACCAATTTATATGTTATATATATCCTCATATACACAACATATACCATTCTCTCTAAACCCTAAATCTTTCCCAATACACATATACACAAGCATTCTCCTCCCAATTTCTTTTCTTATCCCATCATATACATTCAATCCAATATATAACAATAACAACAACAACAATATGCAAAACTTCTAGGGCATAAATGAGGATATTACAACAGATACTATGACTTGTGATTCTTGAGATATTGTTCAACCTTCAGAACCTACAAAAACTCATGTGAAAACTGCTAATGGGGGAGTTGTTCCGGTTAAAGGAGCAGGGTCAATAGAAATTTCTCCTAAGTTAAAAATTTCAAATTGTCTCTATGTTTCGGCCTTGTCCCACAAACTACTCTCCATCAGTCATGTAACAAAAGAGTTAAATTGCATTGTTCTAATGGCACCTACTTTCTGTCTATTATAGGATATTCGGACGGGGGAGATCATTGGACGTGGCACTTGTAATATCCCGGAATAAACCCTAAGAATTTTAGAGTTATTGTTGTATTTGGAATTAATGTATATGTATATATGGGAAATATAAATACAATATATATAAGACATATACATATACATCACATATATATATGGGATATAAAATGGTGTAGGAAAAGTGAGTTGTATATATATATTTGTATAATTAGTTAATAATAATAATAATGATAATAAGGACAAAAAGAAAAGAGAAGAAGAAAGTCAATGGTGGACAAATGTATGGTGGAGGTTATTTGAGAAATATTAATTATATTATTATTATTATTATTATTATTTATATATATATGGGATAAGAACGGAAGAAAGAAGAACTTTCTTTCTTCTTCTATTGCTTCTTCTTCTTCGTGGACGAGAGAGAGAGAGAGAGAGAGAGAGAGAGAGAGAGAGAGAGATGATTTCACTTATATACATAACAAATCCATGGTGATCTTGAGAGAATTGAAGATTGTTATTGAAGATTTGGTAAATTATTCAAGTAAGTATTCATTCCTTTGCATTGATTCTTATTGTTTGAGGTTGGGGTTGATATGGTTAGTGTGGGATGATGATGTTAATGAAGGATTGAAGTTTATATATGTGTGAAACTAGTATTTTGATGATTATAACATGGTTATTTGTGAGGATGATGATGAATTGTTGAGATTGTTGAGTAAGAGTTTAGTATTAATGAATTGGGGATTTGAGCAATTGATATATGATTGATGTATGATTGTGTTTAAGGAAGTTGAAAACATAAAATACTTGTATTGAAATTCATGTATCTTATCATTGGATTTGAATTAGGTTGTGAAGGAAGTGGATTGCTAAGTGATGAAGAATTCTTGGAAGGTAAAGTGTATAGATTTGTGAGTGGTTCTTAAGGTAAGTACAAATTACCTTAATTTATGCTTTAATATGATGGTTAAACTTAACACATATTTATTTGAAATTGTGTTAATGATGTTGATTATGTCCATTAAAATAATGCTATATGATATATATATATATATGTGATTGAGTGTAACCAAAGGAGATTTGGACATGTTTAGAGTTCAATTCATGTGAGACATGGCCAAAAATAAAAAGAGACACGGCCAAGTCAAGGAAATTTTGAATGTGTTGGATTGATTTTTGGGAGACACGGTCACTGGCTCAGCCGTGTCCCTTGCCCGTGCTTGTTACTGTCTGATTTTTGTTGAGAGACACGGCCGTGTTCCATGCCCGTGTTTGCTACTGCCAAATTGTGGTTGAGAGACACGGCCACAAGCTTGGCCGTGTCCCTCAAATGTGTTGGCCGTGTCCCTCAAATATGTTAGTTAATGTTCTTATTCTTGATTATTCTTGCATTGTTAGATCTTCTAAAGGTTTTATGGTATCTATACTTCAAATATATGTAAAACAAATGTATGTTGAGGATTCCAAATATAAGAGGAAGGTAAATTATATATGTGTATATCAATGATGATCATTCTTGATGGATGTATAATGTGCTTGATTATGAATATTTAAATAATGAGATGTTGTGTACAATGTGGAATGAAATGTTGATATTTATGAATGATGCTATGTGGGATATAATGTGATCATTGATGATGAGGTACTTTAATGTTATGATTGAGGCTTGTTTGCCTAATTGATGATATAAATGCACACTTGAATAATGAAGTGTTATATTGTGAAATGAAATGTGAAGCCATTGTGATTGGCTATGATGATTCAAATGAGATATGAAGCCATTGTGATTGGCTATGATGGTTCAATTAAGATAAATGGGGCATGTTTGCCTATATTATGATGAGAAATGGAAATGGAATTGAGAATGAAATAATAAATGAATTGTGTGTGTCTAATATGTTATTCATTTTCAGAGTTTTGTTATTGGTGGCATGCCTAATGATAGTAACAATCTCTTGAAGTTAGGTTGGATTTGATCCTTGAAGCCAAGTTGAGTTGAAGTTTAACATGTTTTACTCCCCTTGAAGCTTGGTTGGGTTTAATCCTTGAAGCCTAATTGAGATGTTACAACCCTTGAAGCTAGGTTGGATTGGTTCTTGAAGCCAAGTTGGGTTGATGCTTAGCATGCTTTGCTCCCCTTGAAGCTTGGTTGAACCTTAATCCTTGAAGCCTAGTTGGGATAATGATAAATGTGAAAATTGAACCAAAACATTAACTCTGAAAGTGGAATGGCATATTAGTGTTTTGGGCCCATGCTTGTGTTTGTATATATATGGATTGTTGAATAATGGAATAAATGAATAATGTTAAATAATGGAGTAAATAAATAATGAGATATATGTTTGTCTTTGTTTTAATGTGAACTATGGAATGAAATATAATGTTATGTGATATATGGTGATAACTATGGATTGAAATATATGATGATAATCATGGAATGAGATGTATACAATATATAAATAAATTATTGAAAGTGAATATAGCTTAAGAAGCTATGTTGAATGATGAGCTTATAAAAATATAACATGATGTGTAAAATGTATATGGATGTGGAAATGATGAATATTGCTTCATGAAGGTTTTAGGTAGTCATTGAATTGTGAATTATTGAAATGAAGTGTATGTGTATATGATTATGAATAAAACATTAGTAAAAGTATATATGAAAAGTGTATTCACAATGGGAAAACATGATAAGAAAATAATGATATATAAAGTTAATATATAAATATGATTTTATGAAATGTATGTTTATATGAATGATTTGTATTACTAAGCTCTCGGGCTTAGCGCGGTTGTGTGATCGCGCAGGTGATTATGCGGTTGATTTGGAAGTCAAGCTGTTATGCCACAAGAAGGGTAAGAGTGTTTCGAGACCAACTAGAAGGTGATACATACATGTATGATTTAATTATGATGTATTATTCATAATATTACATTCATATGTAATAATGAAGTTTTGGTAAATAAGATTAAGATCATTGAAAGTATAATGATTTTGTTAATGTTATTTAAATTAATGTAATATTGTTTGAACTTGATTAAAGATTTTGAAATTTAAAACTAAAAGTGACATTCTTATATTCTATATACGTATTGTATGTATAATAGGTATATGTATAGTACTTATATAGAGCATGGGGGTGTTACAGCACTGAGCGACTTGGACTATACTATGTGGACGAGGTTGCCCAACACGGTACTGTGATGCTTGCTCATGGGACTGCGGATAGGGAAGCTTGGTTATGGCATCGTCGCCTAGGACACCCCTCAACTGGTTATTTAAAACTACTCTTTCCTAAGTTTTTTAAGTCCATTGATAATTTAAATTGTGAAACTTGTATGTTTGCTAAGAGTCACAGACAAACTTATCGTCTTAATAATACCATAACAGAAACAATATTTTCTTTAGTTCATTCAGCTGTATGGGGACCGGCACCAGTAGTGGGCGGTCAAGGTTTTAGATATTTTTTACTATTTGTTGATGACTGTACCCGCATGACATGGGTATATTTTTTGAAACACAAATCTGAAGTGGCTACTAAATTTATTCTGTTTTATAATATGATAAAAACTCAGTTCAACACAGGCATCCAAATCCTTAGATCCGACAATGGAGGCGAATTTTTAAACTCCACCATGCAAACCTTTACCCAAAAAAAGGGCATAGTTCATCAAACTACTTGCCCACATACACCTGAACAGAATGGTGTAGCTGAGAGAAAAAACAGCATCCTTTTAGAAATGACACGAGCCTTACTGATCGAATCCCATGTTCCCAAATCATTCTGGTCAGAAGTTGTAGCCACAGCTACCTATCTCCTAAATAGACTTCCTACAAAAATTCTTAACCATGAAACTCCTATCCAGGTTCTATCCCAGAAAACCCAAGTCCCATCCTCACTTAACCTCGAACCCCGAGTCATTGGATGTTCTGTGTTTGTACATATTCCCAAGGTTGACAGAACTAAATTTGACCCTTGTGCCATTAAATGTGTTTTTTTAGGGTATGGGATAAATCAGAAAGGGTATAGATGTTATGATCCTAAGAACAGACGAATGTTTACAACAATGAACTGTGACTTCTTAGAAATTGAGACCTTTTATAATAACCAACCAAGTGGTTAGGGGGAGAGGAGTGAAAGTGACACCCTAGGTTGGTTACCTAGTCCAGAACTAAGTCCTGAAGTAGGCCCAAAAGAACAAGTTAATAGTACCACCGGGCTAGACTCTGAAGCAATAGTACAAACTGAGGGACTTAAAGCTACTGAAGATGCATCTCCCTCCAGCCCAATACCTGAGGTAAGGAACTCTGATTTGTTTGAGGATTTGTTGTATAATACTCATGATGTGACAGAAAAAGACTCTCCTGTGAATCATATATCTGAAGAGGGTACTGAACCAGAACAAACTGCAGACAGATATATTCTCCCTCCCAGAAGCAACCGAGGGATTCCTCCTAAGAGATACTCTCCTGAGAAAGAAGTGCGAAGCTCGAAGTATCCTCTTAGTAGTATGGGGGAGGGAAACTTATCAGAGACAGCCAGAGCTTTTCATGACTAAGCTCTATGAAGAAACAGTTCCTACCACTGTGGAGGAAGCCTTAAAATCAGAAAACTGGACAAAAGCCATGGAAGACGAAATGAAGGCGCTAACTAAAAATGGAACGTGGGAAAAGTGCCAGTTACCAGAGGGAAAGAAACCGGTAGGATGTCGATGGATCTTCACAGTTAAATACAAGCCAGATGGGACAGTTGAAAGATACAAGGCTCGATTAGTAGCTAAAGGATACACACAGACCTATGGGATTGATTACTCAGAGACGTTTTCTCCCGTCGCAAAGATAGATACTATAAGAGTGTTATTCTCTATTGCTTCTAACAAAGGATGGCCCCTCTATCAATTTGATGTCAAAAATGCCTTCTTGCATGGCGATCTTAAAGAAGAGGTGTACATAGAAACACCTCCTGGTTTTTCAAACAATTTCAAAAAAGGAGAAGTTTGTCGTCTAAGGAAGTCTTTGTATGGGTTAAAACAGTCACCAAGAGCATGGTTTGGGAGGTTCACCACTGCTATGAAGAATAATGGATTTGTTCAAAGCAACTCTGATCACACCCTTTTCCTTAAACGACGTGATAAATTAGTTACTTGCCTAATAATCTATGTTGACGACATGATTATTACAGGAGATGACACTGAAGAAATGACCAGACTCAGAGGGAATTGTTTGCTGAATTTGAGATGAAAGACTTGGGAGCACTAAAATATTTCCTTGGCATTGAAGTCCTCAGATCCAAACAAGGAATATTTATTTGCCAAAGGAAGTATATTTTAGATTTTTTGGCTGAAACAGGTATGGTTGACTGTAAACCTGTTGACACCCCAATTATTGTTAATCATGGCCTACAGATTGTGGAAGGTGCTGAAGCAACTGATCGAGAAAGGTATCAGGGACTTGTGGGGAAGCTTATCTACTTATCCCACACTCGTCCAGACATTGTATATGCTGTTGGAGTGGTGAGTCAGCTTATGCATCATCCTCAGAAGAGTCACTTAGAAGCTGTGCTCATAATCATAAGATACCTTAAAGGAACTCCTGGATTGGGAGTAGTGTTCAGGAAACATGGGCATCTTGAAATACAAAGCTACACTGATGCTGATTGGGTAGGGAATCCCATCGATCGAAGGTCTACTTCCGGATACTTCACTATGGTTGGTGGGAACCTTGTGACATGGAGAAGCAAAAAACAGAAGGTTGTCGCCCTATCTAGTGCTGAGGCAGAGTTTCGAGGAGTAGCTAGAGGACTGACAGAGGTATTATGGCTGAGAAAGCTAGTTACAGAGATTGGTTTTCCACCCTCAAATACATGTAAGATTTTTTGCGACAACAAAGCAGTAATCAGCATATCTGAAAATCCAGTTCAACATGACAGAACTAAACATGTTGAGGTGAATAGACACTTCATAAAGGAAAAACTAGAGACTGGGATCAACTTGCTGACATTTTGACTAAAGCAGTCAACGGAAGATTATTCAGAAACACGTTGAGCAAGTTGAGCAAGTTTAATCAATTTCACATGTCTATATTTAAATGGTCCCCAAATTTCAGACCTCAGTTTGATTGTCCCATTGTGCCTATTTGGATTAATATGGAGGGATTGCCAGTGCACTTTTTTGATAAGGAAGCTCTGTTTAAAATTGCTCGTCTGATTAGTAACCCGTTGAAACTGGATTCAGCTACTGTGCAACGCTCTCGACCATCGGTTGCTCGCATCTGTGTCGAGATCGATGTTTCTAAAGAGCTCCCAGCGAAACTGTGGATTGATAATGCTGGTTCGGTCTTCCCTCAATCCATTCATTATGAAGATTTGCCTCTGTTTTGTTCTAAATGTGAGAGGTTTGGTCACTTGGAAAATGACTGCTCTCGTGATCTGGATGTCAAGGATCAGCAGATTAATGGTGACACAGAGAAGATTAAGCCCAAAGTTCAAACTATACCCTCATCTAATCATCCAGCAGCTCCTCCAAAAAAAACTAACTTGGCCTGGATTCCAATTCACTGCGAAGCAACAGGTCTTTAAAGAAAAACTCTCTGCTTCCTTGATGCAACAGAATGTTAATGCTAAGAATGTTTCTTCGGAAGTTAATGCAGTTAATATTCACTCATTGACCGAGAAGGAAGCTATGACTACTATAAACGATATGGGTGATATTGCTATTTTAATCATGGCTGATGAGGAAAAGGGCAATGAAAAGGAGAAGCCAGCTTCTGATAGAGATAAAGAAGATGATGAAAATAATTTGGATATAGCTGTGATGCCTTCCAAATTGTCCATGGCCAGTGAGGGGGTAATATATGGTATAACCAATTATTCTAATGTTGAAAATCCAGTGATGAATCAAAAGACTAAAACTTCTTATTCCGATAATGAAGATACGGGTCAAGAAGATGAGGAATTGGGACATGCATCTAATGATGACTCAGCTTCGTTCAAAGATATTAACCAACTGATGATAGATGCTGCCATCCTTGACAGGAAAATGCTGAATGCTAATGATGATGGTTTTATCGAAGTCACCAGAAAGAAGAAAGGCAAACAGAAATCTGGTCGTGACTCTCTAATTACTACGCGTCGATTGCATCTTAAAGCTTCTGAGAATAATAACAATAATCAATGAACTGCTTGTGCTGGAACATTAGAGGTATCTCTTCATCCTTCATTAGACTCAAAAGTTTATGTGCTTCTCATAAATTCTTATTTGTTATCATAATTGAACCAATGGTTAATGTTGAGCAAGGTCCTATGTTTGCTAAGAGGTTGGGTTTTGATCAATTTTTTGGCAATGACAATAATAAATGCTGGCTACTATGGAATACTCAATCAATAACTCTCCAAAACTTCTTTGATAAGGGGCAAGTTACTTTTTGCATGGCTCAATGTTTATCCTTTAAATTTTCTTTTACATTGGCTATGGTGTATGGCAAACACTCTAGGCAAGAGAGAAGCAATTTATGGGAGACATTGACTGACCATAATATTGATTGTCCTTTTCTTATTGGAGGGGATTTTAATGTTACTCGGGGCATTGATGAATACAAAGGCTCTGCTGTTCCTAACCAAGCCAGTATTGATGACTTCAACTCCTGTTGTGATACTTGTGGGTTTATGGATTTTCCTTTTATGGGATCGGCTTTTACTTGGTCTGGGAAGCGAAATAGTGGAATGGTTTGGAAGCGTCTTGATCGGTTCTTGGCCAATGATTTATTTTTTGAACAATTTGATGTTACATTGGTGAGGCACCTAGGCTCTACTACTTCGGACCATTGTCCGCTTTTTCTTCACTGCAACAAGACTGAATTTCAACTTCCAAAGCCTTTCAAATTTCAGAAAATGTGGCTTGAGCACAAGTTTTTTATTCCTTTTGTGAAAGATCAATGGTCTCATAGCTTTTATGGAGGTGGTATGAAGGGCCTCCACTTGAAACTCAAAGACCTGAAAAAAGCTTTGAGAATATGGAATAAAGAGGTATTTGGAAACATTTTTACTGGGGTGAAGAAGGCTGAAAGCGAGGCTGTTATGGCTGAATCTGCTTATATTGAAGACCCTTCAGATATTAACAGGAAACATCTGAAAGAACTTCAAGCTAACCTTGCTCATAAGCTTCGGTTAGAAGAAATCTATTGGAAGCAGAAGGCGAGAGATAAATGGATTCAAGACGGGGATGCCAATACTCGCTTTTTTCATAGGTATGTCAAAATTGCAAGGAATATCAGGCGCATTGTTCATATTAAATCTTCAGATGGCTCTTGGTTATCTTCTCAAGAGGATATTGGTTCGGAAGCAGCTCGATATTTTCAAGAGCTTTTTAGTAGCGATGATGGGAATTATGAATTTTCTGATATGCTGGCTCATATCCCAACAATGATTTCTGAAGATCAAAATGCTACCCTCACTGCTATTCCATCAGACTTGGAAATTAAGAATTCTGTTTGGCAACTTGATCCTGATAGCGCCCCTGGCCCGGACGGTTATGATGGTTCTTTTTTCAGAGCTTGTTGGGATATTATCTGTTGGGATGTGTGTAGTGCAGTGAAAGAGCTCTTTCTTGGCCTCTCCATCCCGCAATCCTTCAGCTGCACTCAACTTATCTTAATTCCCAAGGTCAGTTGTCCGTCTACCTTTGCTGAATTTCGTCCTATTTGTCTCACTAATTTCGTTAGTAAAGTTTGCACAAAGATCTTAGCTTCCAGATTGGTTCCTATCCTTGCCACTTTGATTTCTCTTGAACAAGCTGGATTTATGCAAGAAAGATCAATTCACTCTCAAATCCTTCTAGCTAATGATCTTATTCACGAAATTGACCGCAAAGCAAAGGGAGGAAATATAGATATTAAACTTGACATGTCAAAGGTGTTTGATAGAGTTTCATCGGTTTTTCTCAAGGATCTGCTTGGTAAGCTCGATTTCTCTAGTAGGTTTACTTCCATTGTTATGAACAACCTGGCTTCATCTAAACTTTCAGTCTGTGTGAATGGTATCTCTTATGGTTTCTTTGCTCCATCCAAAGGGGTTAAACAAGGTGACCCCCTCTCGCCTTATTTGTTTATTATTATGTCTGAAGCTTTTTCTAGGGGTCTTAAATACTTGGTGGATAGTGGAAAGATTCTGCCCTACCATCTAGGCCGTGGATGTCCGATTGTCACCCATCTTGGATTTGCAGATGATTTGTTGATTTTTACAAGGGGCGATCTTCGCAGTATTTCTCAACTCACAACTTTCCTCAACAAATATCAAAGTGCCTCTGGTCAATGTATTAACTTCAACAAAAGCTCCTTTTATTGTTCAAAAAATATGACTAAAGTTGGTATTCGTCGCATTGAGCATGCTTTTTCTATTAAAAAGAAGGATTTTCCTTTCACTTATTTGGGAGCCCCCATTTATCAGGGTATTAACCGTATTTCCTATTGTGGTGACATTATTAGGAAATTCAATGACAAATTGCAGGGCTGGACTAAAAAATTTTTGTCTGTTGGAGGTCGTATTACTTTGATAAAGCATGTTTTATCCACTATTCCTCTTCATGTTATGACTGCCATGTCTCTTCCAAAGAGTGTCATCCGTATCATGGAGCAAAAAATGGCAAATTTTTTATGGGGCTCAGAAAAAAAGCACTGGGTGAAGTTCTCTCTTTTATGCCAACCAACTGATGAAGGAGGCATCGGTTTGCGCTCTCTCAATGTGATTCAAACAACCTTCTCAGTTAAGCTATGGTGGCTTTTAGTGAAAAGAGATTCTCTTTGGGCTGACTACATGATGCACCGTTATTATCGAAAAGGTGACATGAGCTTCCAGATAATTGATTCCAACATTTGGAAGCGCATCTGCAAGGTACACCATCTGGCCCTTGGTTTTTTCCGTGATTCTCAGGAGAATTATCATCATTGTGATCGCCTCGAGGCCAAATTCCATTTCTCTTCTGTTTACAATTTTGTGAGAAGTGGTAATGCAACTCGTTTATCATTTTCCTCGGTTTGGCATCCAAAAATTCCAAAGACTATATCTTTTTTCACTTTGAGAGTACTACATCAAGCTCTTCCATTGCATGTGAACCTATATCTTTTCGGTATTTCTGGTCCGCCGGTGTGTCCTTTATGCAATGAAGATTCGGGCTCTATGGATCATCTCTTCCTTAATTGCAAAAATGTAAAAAACATATGGAGATACTATAGTTCTTTTTTCCTAGATGTCATCAATACTGGTCACTCAATCAGACAAACTTTGATTAGTTGGTGGTTAGTTAAGAATACGGGTTCCTTTGTGAGCTTGCTGAGAAGGTTCATCCCTCAAATCATCATTTGGCATGTTTGGAAAATGTACTATTCTTGCAGGTGGGGTGAAGGCAAAATAAGGATTGGTGGTCTGCATCAGCAAATAGAGTCCTACCTCTACAGTTGGGGGGTTGCTGTCTCGGCTAAAAAATATGGTAAGCAACTACCTCTTGAGCTTATTGATTTATTACCCGAAGGTTTTGGTAATTTGCAAAAGAAACCTATGCTAGTAAAATGGATGAGGCCTACTCGTGCTAGATTAAAAATGAATGTGGATGGTTCCTACACTAAACAAGCTATGTCTGGAGGCTTTATATTACGGGATTCCTTAGGGAAATTTATTGTCGGCCAAGGTTTTCTATTGAATGCTCCATCTCCTTTCCAAGCAGAAATTCAAGCTCTATATGTGGCTACATTCTGGTACGCAAATGCTTACAATAGCATGGTAGAAATTGAAGTGGATTCCTTGGCTCTTGCTCAACTTTTCCTGGACTTGCGAGACTTCAGACCAATGGACCATAGGCTAAACTTTATTTGTGATTTTCTGATCTCCTCTGGATCTACTGTTCGTCATGTTTATAGGAAAATTAATCAAATCTCTCACTCTCTAGCTAGCCTAAGTAGACTTAACTTGTGTAATTTTTATTTTGACACTGAAGCTTCACTTCCTCAGGTTATAAGAGGCTTAGTGAAAACAGAAAGTATTGGTCTACCTTATTTTAGATATAAATAAATTAATCCCGGCGGTGCCGCCCGCCTTTATAAAAAAAAAAATATCCTAGTAATTCTTGAAAGACAGCATGTCATTACTTATCAAAGATTTAGAATGCTGCAGGCAACGCCAGAATTGGAGTATGGTCGTATGAATATTGGAAGCAGACCATCTAAAAGGAAACCAAGTGGTGGCATTGAATCACTCCGAGCAATCCCCTGGATCTTTGCCTGGACTCAGACGAGGTTTCATCTACCAGTCTGGCTTGGCTTTGGGGCAGCATTTAAGCATGTCATTGAGAAGGATATAAAGAATCTACACATGCTTCAGGAGATGTACAATCAATGGCCTTTCTTTAGGGTCACAATTGACTTGGTTGAGATGGTGTTTGCCAAGGGTGATCCAGGAATTGCTGCTTTGTATGACAAGCTCCTAGTGTCAGAAGAATTGTGGCCATTTGGAGAGCGGTTGAGAGCAAACTACGAAGAAACCAAGCACCGTCTACTACAGGTAATTTTAGTGTTAAGCTACCGAATTAAACAAAGAGCTAACAAAGAGGAAGGACTAAAATCTGATGCATGCTACCTTTTCTCACATTTCTAAGATTAGGGTAAATTTCAGTCATGGTCTTCATGCTGTAGTGCCTTTCACATTTCATTCCAAACTTTTAATTTTTAACGCAAAACTCCTCAAGTTTCTATTAGGGTCATTCACAACCCCATATGACGATTTTACTGACGTGAAAAGCTTAGTTGGACACCAAGTAAAAAGGAATATGTGGTGCCACATCAATGTCATATCAGTGCCTTGTGTTCCACTTATTCTCTGCCACGAGTCCCATTTATTCTTCCTGCCCTTTTTTTAGACCAAGTTACATTAAAGGTTCTCTGACTTTAGTGTTTTTTTTTTTATGTTGTCGTCCATAGCTTTCAATTTAAAACATTACATAATTTTTTTTATTTTTTGAAAATAAAATTAATGTTTCGCTTTTAAAATAAAATAAAATAAAATTATTTTTTTTCTAATTATAAATATCTTTGACATTTTTAAATAAAATAAATTTAATTTTTGCTTAACAAAATTAAACCAATTTTTTGGATTTTAAAATAAGATATAATCAATTAGATTTTTTTTTTTTTTTGCAAAATAGGATTTTATTTTCAAAAAACAATTACTTGATATTGCAAATTGATGGTTAGGAATGACAACATGAAATGATAAAACACGAGGATCTTTGATGCAATTTATTTTTAAAAAAATTACTTGAGAAATAATTAGTGAGAAATATGTCGCTGTTGTGGTGTCTATGTGGAGGCCAGCTGGCTTACCGCCTCAGCAATGTAACAGCAATATCTTGTGTGAGCTTAATTAAGGTTAGGGAATTTTGTTTTACAAATTAAAAGTTTGAGATGGCGGCATGAAAAAGCGCACTATAACCAGAGACCATGATTATAATTTTCCCCTAAAGATGACAATAATTCCCAGTCTCAGGCTTGAAGCATTTACGAGGCCTGCTCTTTCCTAATGAAGCGAGATGTAGCAGGCTAATACATATCACAACAAAATGTTTGTTTCCAGAACTTGGTTCCTTCAAAGTATTTTGTTTCAAGAATCATTAATAGTGGTTGAGGTGAATAAATCCAATTCATTTTCTTGTTTCCTTGAAGGCTGCTGGGCATAAAGATCTTCTCGAAGGAGACCCATACTTGAAGCAAAGGCTTCGACTTCGTGATGCCTACATCACAACTCTTAATGTCTGCCAAGCTTACACTCTGAAGCAGATTCATGATCCCGATTACCATGTGACAGTGAGGCCACATTTGTCAAAAGAATACATGGATTCAAGCAAACCAGCTGCTGAGCGTGTGAAGCTTTACCCTACAAGTGAATATGCTCCTGGTCTGGAAGACACCCTCATTTTGACCATGAAGGGTATTGCTGCTGGTATGCAGAACACTGGTTAGAGTATAGTGTTTTTTTTTTTTTCCATTTTCTTTTCATCTGATCTTGCAAAATATGAAAAGTATGAGCCTTGTATTTATGGGTGCGTTGACAGCATCTAATAAGTCAAACTCTTTTTTTCTTTTTGCTTGAACTTTAAAGAGAAAAGTTCATTAAATATAGAAGCTCCCTCTCCTTGGTGGGATGGCTTTTGAGGCCCAGTGTGCAGCTTGATTTGCAGACCACTAAACCATTAAATGATAGAATTTATCTGCATATGCGACGTAAATCCTTCATTCTTTGTTTTATAAGTTGTTTCAGACTGTGGAATGGCGTTATGTGAAACCTTGCAGAAACACAATAGTTATGTTTAGATGGTCAAAAAAAAAATTTCCATAATGTATATAAAAAAAATATAAAAAGTGAATGTGAAAATATAAAATAATAATCAAATCTAAAAAGTGAATGGATAAATATTTCTAAAATGCAAATTAGAAAGTTAAAAAGTTTTTTAAAATATGTATAATTGAAAAGTTAGATAAAAATGATAAATTAGATTTATATATTATATTAGGAAAATAATAATAAAACAAAATATAGTGAAAATAATATTATAGTAATGTGCGACTCACTGTCACGAGAAAGCAGAGTACATGAAAATTTAAATTTTACGTGGTTGTTAAACGCTGTACCAAGATCAAAAGCAATGTAGAAGAATTTATATTGTTTGGAGTAAATCAAATATAAAATTGAAATTTATTAAGAATTAATTTTCAATATAAATATATTTATAAAAGAATTGAAGAGTTCGCCTGGGACGGAAAAGGTTCAGTCCACTGCGTTATCGAAAGCTTTGCTACTTGCACCTAGCCGTGAGAGAGTGGTGGAAGTTGCCGGTCCAACAAAGAAGCAAAGTAGTGTTATATTTGTTCTCATTATAAACGACACGCTTCGCCTGTTTCCTCTTTAACAGTTTAAATGACGGGTAGACATAAGGACATCAATCATACGAAAAATCTCAATCATATATGTATTTTCTATTTATTTTATTCGCATTCGATGTCTATATATTCCATATCTTTTTATTAATCTTATCCTGTATATCAATTGATTTCATTTATAGTTATAAATATGCAATGTTTATTAGCAAGCCTAACACAATTTATCAATGTATCAATTATTAACATTTATATTATATAGATGTCACATTATTATTTACATATTCACATACTACATATAATAATAGGAAAATGTGCATTTTTGCTGCGAAGGTATGAATTTATTTATAAACTAATTTTAGGCACACATAAACTAAGGTTTCTGAAAAAATAAGAAGGAATGGCAAAAGATTTGACATTTTCTAATATCCGATCCGTTTATATAAGGTATGAATAATTTATAAATGAGTTTGAGTGGATATGATTAGTATTTTTACTATCCATGACAGGTTCTGGTCGAATTTGAGTACTTATTTCTGAGTACCCACCATCCGAACTCAATTATATATATTATTTATAATTTATTAAATTTTAATTATATATTCATTATATATTTTTTATTATGAAAGTGTGCGGTATGAAATTATTTTAATAAAATTGTATTAATAATTATATTCAGGCTTTGGATGGATTCGATTAGTTTAAATTTAAATGACTTTGGGTTCGGGTAAGGTAATCTTTACGGATAATTAGGCATTGCTAATTTGCCATGAGCACCATACCATGGCGAATTGGCTAAGGCCAATTCACTATGGAGCCCTCTATGGCGAATTGGCTAAGCCAATTTGTCATGGTTTTACATTTAGGGTCCGGTCTAGTCCGGTTTAATTTTGTATTTTCGAAATTGAATTAAACCCATTTTGATCTTTAAATAATAAATTGGACTAGGTTTAGAGCTTTAAAATTTGAACAAACTTATTTTAGACTTTTCAAACTGGGCCGACCTATTTCAAAGCTATAAACTATCTTTAAGCTTTTAAAATCAGACCAAATTTAGCTTGACATTCTTTAATTGGGATCATATTAGTTTATGGCCAAAATTAAGAGTCTACAGTTTACCCCCTGCTTGAACAATCTTGAATTTATTTAGATATTGAAAAGCAACATGACTTTTGAGCTGATTTTGGGCAAGGATGAGTTTTGGACCCGAGAATTTGATTTTAGATTCTGGACCAGAGATTGAATTCTGGATGAGTTTTGGTTCTAAAACTCGAGATCAATTTTGGATTCTGGACCTGAGACTGGTTTTGAGTTCTGAACCAGAGACTGATTTGAGTTGTAGACCTGAGAATAGATTGGGCTCTAGACCCGAGATTGGTTTGGGTTCTGGACTTGAGACTAGATTGGGTTGGATCCGAGACTGGATTTGGGTTATAGACCAAAGATTGGTTTGGATTCTGGATCAGAGATTGGATTTGGGTTCTCGATCCTAGGCTGGATTTGGATTCTTAACCCAATGTTGGATTTGATTTCTCGATCCTAGACTGAATTTGAATTCTCAACCCAATGTTAGATTTGGGTTCTTGATCCAAGACTGAATTTTAGCTCTTCTGGCTTGATTATCCCTTTGTCATTTGGGAATTTCGGCTTTCATCTAGCCAATTGGTTGCATTCTTCAATGGATTCTATTAACCTTTTATCATATAGAGTTCGAACTTTCTTCTAGCCATTTGTTCCATTCTTTAATGGATTGTGGATCTTGACCCTTCAAGATGGATCTTTATCCTTTGGAGATTGGGTCTTTACCCTTCAAAAATGGATCTTTATTCTTTGAAAATCGGGTTTTTACCCTTCAAAATGGATCTTTATCCTTTGGAGAATTGGTCTTTACCCTTCAAAAATGGATCTTTATCCTTTGGAGAATGGGTCTTTACCCTTCAAAAATGGATCTCTATCCTTTGGAGATTGGGTCTTTACCCTTTAAAGATGGATCTTTATCCTTTGGAGATTATCCTGTATTGACTTCAGCTCTTCTAACTGGACTGATCTTTTGTCTTTTGCATCTTCATTCTTTTAGGGTTCTTACTTTCTTCTTGTTCCATTCTTTTTTGTTCTTTCTTTAGCCAAAAATTTAGCTACTTTTTAGCTAGCCCTTATATCATCTCTTTGCCCACTGGTAGTAAAATATTGAAAGTGAGTCTGAAAATATTTTGTACATGCATAAATTCAAAATTTGAAAGGAGAAACTTTGCCCCCTGTGTAGGCTCAAACCAACGATTTTATTCCCATATAAGCTTTGATTGATGTTCTCATTTTGTTTGGTTCTTTGCACAAGCACGCATCTCCATTTTTGTAAAGTGACTAGATTTTTCTCAAGCAATGGGCCTTTCATGCCCCCTGATTCTATATATGCTTATGTTTGCTTCATAAAGTATTTTTTGTTCACTTTGATAAAGAATAGACAACGCAAGATAAAAAATGTAGTGTGATATGCTTATGTATGCATGAATAATACTTACAATGGTTCTATTAACTCACAAACTGAGGGGATCACCTGAAGTGCTCCTATGGATTCCTCCCAGATGCTCATTTAGGTCTTGCATTGGAATGACAGAAGACTTCACATTTATGGCTTTTATCTTCAAGATGTTGAAAACATGAGTGGGAGGGCCGAAGCATCATAGTCAGAGATACATCCAATTCAAATTATGGTTCAGCATGTCAGTTGGCAGCTTCTTTATAACTTTGCAAATGATCATTTATTTTGTCCAATGTGTCCTTTAAGGCTCGACAATGTGACTTACTTCCCTAAACTTGAAGGCTTTGTAATGACAAAAATATTTTTTAATCTTAAAATTATATTTTGGCTTCGTCAAATCAGTTTCATTGTATCTCAGGACTTGACTTTTCAAATTAACATATCTATAACATGATAACCCTAGTTACTATACAAAACTCAAGAATCATTTTCATTTAAGTAGAAATTATTGCACTTCAGACAGGCATATACACGTTACTTGGTCAAAGGTCTTATTGAGTTAAAATATTATCTACCTCATATGCATGCTTATCCAAACAATCTCCACTAATAGACTCCACTTATTAAGAGAGATCAATATATCTTTATTAGGCTTGAAATGGGGTCTATAAGAGATATGGGTTAAATGAAGGCCATCTTTGAGCTGGAGCTAATGTGACACTACTGATAAATCTTTGCACTACGAACTTCTGCTCAAAACTATATACTGTTGGAAGAATTCTTAAATTCTGGACACCATTTTCTTCTGCTAGGCATATTGTTATCTAGCTTCATGAAAAGACAGAGCTTGAATATTCTTTCATCTTTTTAGCAAAAATCTCTATCTAATTAGTATGATCTTGATCTTTTCCTTTTTACAAAAACTCAGGGCCATTATTCCATCCTTTTCCCCTTTGAAATATCAAGTCTAAGACTTTCAAGATTATGGACTTGGAGCTATGTTGGATAAAATAAAAGATGGCCTTTCCCTTGTTTCTCTGATTTTATTTGAGTCTTTGGCTGGGCTGGACCAATTCAAGTCAATATGTCCTCGTAAACTAAGTGAAACTAAGTGAAAGTCTTCTGATGATTCAGGTAAGCAGAACTCTATTGGCTTTCTGAATCGGCCTTTTGGGTGAATTGCCCTTTTGGGGTTTTTTCTTTTCTTTTCTTCTTTTTCTTTTCTTTTTCTTTTTTTCTTTCTTTTTTTTTGTTTTCTCTTTTTTTTTTGGGTCCTAGCTCCAAGAGAATTGTCTTATTTGCATTATTCTATGCTTCTGACTATGGATGAGTGGAGTAGAGTGAGTCTACTTCAGCGAGGATAAATACTTTGTTGTCCTGACTTTATCTCAATGATGAAAGAGATCGAAGATATTAAATCTAGTTCAGGTAAATTTTAACTATCTTTTGTGGTCTTGACTATGCATCTTTTCCTTGATATTCTTGCCCCTTTACCTCAGTGGTCATTAGATTTGTCGAAAGTGTAACAACAACTCAGTAGGTTATCGGGTCTTTAAGCCAACAAAAAGCAAGCTAAAATATCATGAAGGCTCAAGGGGCAAACTAAGGATTGATGTTAACATGGTGGATACTAGTTGTTGGCTCAATAAACAATTCCTAGATCATCTCCCTCTTAAATGAGTAGAGTTCAATTTCACCTCAAAAGTTTGTCAAAGCATGTTCTAAGATCGACTAGAATCTAGAAACATATAATTATGTAGGAGCCCTCTCTAAGTAAGCATACACAACTCAATGCTATAGAACAACTCCCTCACATAGTAAAGTCATTCAAATTATAATGCATAGATATACTAATTTATGAATATTAAGCTAGATTCATCATTGGTTGAGCACCAAAATGAAAAAAGACCAACATAAACAAAAGTTGAATGAAAGTAATTTATTCAAACAATCTTAATTTGAAAAACATAATTGCTCTAGAAAATATCAAAGATAGAAAATGAAACAAGAATTAAATAAGCCAAGGGAAGTTTTATTAAGTTGGAGTAAAAAATGCTTCATTTATTTGAATATGTCAAGAACGAAGACCTTATCACTCTATACCTCTTCTACTTCAGGTTTAGAGGCCTAACCTCCTCCCTTAGTCTCTGATTCATCATCATGAATAGTCATTGTCTCCTCATCTACAGTAGGTTCAGACTCAGTAAATAAACTCTCCTCCCTTTTAGCTTCTCCACCCATGTCTTGAAAAGATGACAAGACAAAATTCTTATTCAATCTTCCTCCTATCATAAAAGTTGTCAGTGGTGGTACTCTGTTAAACCTAGGCAAATGATTGTCCTTCATGCTAGGCTTGTTAGGTTCAGGTAACTTTCCACTGTTAATTAAATTTTAGATCTTATATTTTAGTCACAAGCATTTGTCTGTCTCATGTCTTTATGTCTGATGAAATTGACAAAAGGCTTTAGTATCAAAATTTGGTGATAAAGGATTCGGCAAAGGTTGAGGAGCTAATGGCTGTAACAGTCCTTTCTTCTGCTGCTTGTTGAAAACCTAAGACAAAGGTTTCCCTAGATTTGAAAACTATCTTCTATTTGTTTGACCATTTGTATTGACGTCTACTACATTCTGTGCACTCTGGAAACCAAACCGATAGTTCCCTTTCTCGTTCCTTCTTGCAAAAAATGGTTCTTCTCCCTTTTCTATTCTTCTATTTGTAAACCAGCTTGAAGAAGGTCTTTGAAATCCCTGATAAGGTTATGGGAAATTCATTCATGAAGAATAGGCAGCACCCCTCTTACTATCATTCTAATATGATCAGATTCATCTGGTCTCTTCTTGAACAATACAACTTTATTTCTTTGTCTCTTCACATAGTCAACAAAATTGTTATTCTGCTTCTGCCTAATTGATTTTACTTCCATTAAAGTAACTTCTAACTCGACATTGTACCCATATTGTTGGATGAATGCCTTATACACTGAATCTTAATTCTTTTGAGTACTATCCTCTAAGGTGTTAAACCAATTTTGCACAACGGGATCCAACGAGAGCATGAAGTACCTTAGAGTTTGAGCCTCACTAGCTCGAGCAGACTACATGGTAGCGATATATTGCTTGACATGAAGGTAAGGATTGCCAGTTCCAACGAACTTAGCAAAAGAGGGAATCTCAAACTTATAAGAAACTTCTTCATCTTGCTCAAACAACTTGTCCACCTTTGACACCTCTTCGGCCTTTAACTTCTTCTCAAACTTTTTCTCTAAATCAACAATAATCCTTTCTACATATGATGTTTCAGTCTTTTCCACAGTTGATTTCTCCACAATCTTTGTTTCTTTCTTTTTATCTTAAAGATCTTGAAAATATTGAGACCAGCCATCATCATCATCAATCATCACTTTTATCATCATCAAAAGCCACTTCACCAACCTTAGCCTTTCCTTTGTCCTTATGCTTCTTATTACTAGTAGATGCTTCAACAATGTTTCCCAACAGTGCATCTAGCTGGCTTTTTATGGTCTCAGCTAGGACCCTCTTCAGTTCTTCTATCTTGGAGTTGATCACATCATCTACCATTTTCTGAATCTATTCAGGTTCCATTACTTTTGGTGAGAAGCTAACCGAATCATTGCTAGATTCTATGTCACTAGTGTAGGTTAGATTGTCATAGGCTCTTAAATTTCTATACTCCAGGTCTATGAGCCAGAAAGGATCAATGCCATGTAATGTAATGTATGTATGCATATATGCATAAGTAATAGACAAACAAAGATAATTAGGACGTTCCTTTCAATGTTATATATTCCACACGCGATGGTAAGTCCCTTTTCTTAAGTATATGGTCAACAAAATATTAACATGGGATATCTTGTTTTCAAAAAATTCACTCAGACGGTTTAACCAATAGTTGTATTCTCAAACATAAAAGTCAGTCCATAATAATTCTCATTAATTAAGCCTCAATCCATTGGATCAACTGAAAATAGCTTTTATGCTATATTATGGATTAAAATCAAATTAAAGAGTTTATCATAAATAGATTTTCCATTTGGAAAAGCAACTAATGATGCATGCCACAAAAAGGCCTATGATTAATAAGTCTTGGTATAAATTAGGCCCAAAATTGATTTTTAGTATTCTATAATTGACCTAAATAGCTGTAAGCCCATTTAAGAAAAAATGTTGAAAAGAGTTGTAGTTTGAAGTGAAAAATAGTTTTGTTTCAAAGCCCATTGTAAAAAGGATTGTTTAAAAATGAATTTTGGGCTTTTTTCTTAGGCTATAAAGTAGAAAAGAATTTTTGACCCATTTTAGAAAGGTTTTATGCCCAAAGACCCTCTGAAAAATTTTTGAAAATAATTTTGGTCTTTTGGGCTTAAAGGAATAAAATTATTTTGGGCTCACAATATAATTAGGTCATATTAGCAAAAGAACAAACCAAATAGGCCATGACTCATAGCAAGATATATCAATCATAGTCAAATAACAAGCATTTGGATAAAAACCTAAAGAAAGTAACTAGGCCAAATACATTAGCTTTAGTCTTTGGGTTGAAATGTTTAGATTCCCATAGCAAGTATATACCAAACGGTACGAGACTATGACTGGTTATGCTATGCTCGATCTTCATACATTGAGTGAAAGTATGGTATCCCTTACATAATATAACATGGGCTATACGAGCATCCTAACTCATGCACACAATGCAATATAAATGATGCAATGGACAATATCATAATAAGAAAGAATAAAAAATATAAAGACCAATGGAATCAACTTCTCTTATCCCCAGTAGAGTGACCACTGTGAGAAAAATGTTTTGCTCCCACTCCCGGTGAAATGGTTCTTATGACTTTGGCACTATTAGGCTCAGGGCATAGAGAACACGAGCCTAAAATTGAAAAAATGGGGTCACTACCCTGATAGGTTGGGAAAATAAAAAGGGGTGGATGACTCGATTCCTAAGAAATTCCAACCCCCTATTGTTGAAAAGTTAGGTATGCATGGGGAATGTGAGAATGACCCAACACCCCATAACACCAGGTTCATTGGAATCGACCTTGTTTTCAAGTCTAAATATTATTAAATTCTTAACTTATTAAAATATCATTCATACTACGTACAATTTAAAATAAATAAACATTCATTGTGCTAAAGCAAAGAAGGTCCAAACAAACAAATAAAAATAGGCACCCATACAATATGGAAACATGCCCTTATAACAATTGTCTAATGTCCACAACAAGATAAAATAGGACACCCACCATTTGGTGGAAACATGCCCTTTACATCAATCCTAAAACTTTAAAATAAATTACATTGAACTTAACAAATGAGGAGCCCATAAAGTGGAAACATACCTCTTACATCTTTTGAAGTTTAAATGATTTAACCAAATATAATTAAGTCATTCAACCATTCATCATAAGCAAAATAAAACAAATCATCCATAATAAATAAAACATTAATATATCATAAACATATAACAATGAATCAAATAATCAAATCTAGGTTTTAATCTTAAGTAAATCATAAGATATACAAAATTAGGGTTTATTGGTATGAATTAGGGTTTCTAGGGTTTTAAACATGCAAATTTAGGGTTTTGGGATTAAATTAGTGTTTTAGGTCTTTGACTATGCAAACTAGGGTTTTAGGATTAAAACATATAAATTTAGGGTTAGAATATATAATTTAAAACTAAATCTAATAAATTACAGTTTTGAATTAAACTAAATCATATTATTAGGGTTTTGTACAAATTGTCACGAAGGTTGGGGTTTTAATGAACTAACAATTTTAATATTGTAATGACTTGGTTACTGGGTGTCCTAATAAGCTGTTATGCAAAGATAATAGATATCTTAAAGACCTGGCATAATCATTGTAAACTAAAGCAAACTTATTGCATGAAGCCAATAGATGAAGTAAATTATTAATCCACGTTTAAAACTATAATAAAAAAATAGCTTCTATTAAATTTAAATGAGTTAAACATAGAGAACGTACCTTCTTTTGTTGGCTCCACCAAGTTAAAAGAGATGACCCGGCTTACTGCCTGAATTCCCTTATGTTTCAGCTTGAGGTTAAGTGTAATCGAGACATATGTGATTCCTGCCTCCTGCTTGTTGTGTGTATTTTAATTATTGCTACTGTCTCTAGCTAATCTTTATTTCTATCTAATCTTTGTTAGTGTTTCTGTCCTAATTCTTCCCTGTTAATTCTGGCTGCTTAACCTTCTGTATTTATAGGTAAAGAAATTTTAAAGCCAGACCCTAATACTCTAATCTGACGGTCAAATGAAGTCTGATCTTAATTAGGAACTCTAAAATTACTTAGTAAACTGAATTATAGTCAAATTAAAGGACCATGGTGAATTGGCTAATGCCAACTTGCCATGGTAAGCCATCCATGGAAAATTAGGCATTACCAATTTGCCATGGATGGGTGTTCACCATACCATGGCGAATTGGCTAAGCTAGTTCATCATGGTTTTACATTCAGGGTCCGGTCCAGCTTAATTATGTATTTTCAAAATTGAATCAATCTGTTTTGATCTTTAAATAATAAATCAGACTAGGTTTAGGGCTTTAAAAATTTAACCAACTTATTTTAGGCCTTTCAAAACTAGGCCAACCTATTTCAAAGCTATAAATTAGGTTTATGCTTTTAAAGTTGGACCAAATTTAGCTTTGCCTTCTTTAATTGGGATCGGACTAGCTTAGGGCAAAAATTAAGAGTCTATAGTATCCCATATCAAATTGGAGTGACCAATTTCGACATGGATATGGCCTATATCGAATTAAACCCAACCAAACCATGCTAGCTTCATATTAGACCCATTTAGGGCTTTTAAAAATGAACCGACTCATTTTAGGCTTTATAAAATTGGGTCGATCTAATTAAAAGCTTTAAACTAGGTTTAAGCCATTAAGAATAGATAGACATTGACTTGGCCATTATTAATTGGGATTAGACTAGCTTAGGGTCAAAACTAAGGGTCTACACCTGTTTTCTTTCCTCTAATATCCATTTTGAGTGATTCAAGTTATGATATGATGGTAACAGATTGAATTTTAATATTATAGTAAAAAATTAAGGATTTACAATTCTCCCCCATCATGTCACTCTCAAATTTCTAGGTTGACATGATGAAAGAGAACCATTAAATAAAATTCAGTTTATCGGGACCAATAATTTATTGAGATTTTGCTAGAATTATGTTGTTTTCATAGTCAACTTCTATAATTGTCTATCACGTCTGTCATTTTTTGTTATTTTGACTATACCAACATGTAGAGGGCATAATTACGGACGCTACTTCAAATGTCTCTCAAATTTGAGTTAAAATGGTCCTAGAATGTCCATTTAAAGTTTAGAACCGAACCCCTATATGTATAAAGGGGCTACCACTTGAATTTTCAACATTCCTTATCATTTGATAAATTTCCTTCCTCTCTCTAACTTCTCTCTACCTCCAAATTCTCTCAACATGAAGATGTCTTCTACTACTTCATGCTATTAGCGACAAACAGAGTGAAACACACTATTGGTGGAACTTGAGAGACACGCCTCAGTTACTGGCTCACTCGAGGTATTTATTTTGCTGGTAACACTTTTATAATTTATGATTTTACCCTAAAACTTTTCATATTTGCATTTTGACCCTTAAAATTTTAAGAAATTATGTTTTTGCTCCAAATTACTAGAATTGCTTGCATATTGATCCTCGCTCCATATTTAAGGTGTAGAAATGATATCTAGCATGAATCAACACATGTTCTGGCACATGCAAAAATTACAAAAATACCCTTCCTTATGCTTTTTGGCAAAGGAAGTGAAATTAGTTGTTTAAAGGCTTAAAACCAAAAGTAAATGATATAATATCACTTTTTAGGAGTTTTGCAATAATTTTGAAGAAGAACTGCCCATACTTTATATATGCAAAATTATAAAAATGCCCTTTCTCATGCCTTTTAGTATAGAAAGTATAGTTAGTTGCCAAAATACACTATGAACAAAATGTAATGTTATTTCTTGGTACTCAGATTGACTTTTTGCTTTTGAAAGTTGACCCTTTTGAGGATTAGGGAAGCTGAGGGAACTTGGATAACCTGCATATTCCAGATGAGGTGATCTAGTCGATTGAGTTAATTGGCTTTCTGGACTTCCTAGATTTGGACACATCTATCCCAGAAAATATTCCTCTATTGATGGCATTAGGGAAGTGTTGCTGGGGCAATACAAACACCATACACTTCCCCTGCGATGAGTTGACAATTACACTGGCTAACTTAATTGTTATCATTGAGATTCAGTTTGGTACTCGGGTGATTGAATGATTTGATGAATGGAGGATTTTGACCCAAGAGGAGGTGTCTGACCTGATTGGGGGCCATCTCCCATAAGCTTTCACACATGTTCAATGCACCTGGTTACATTTACACATCGAGACTCTTCACTCTGATCCATCTAGCAGCTAACCAAATTTATCTTGGTCCTAATTGTTGGTTGTACTATACGGCACTCCTTTAGAGATATTATGGACCTGAGCATTCTCCACAAAATTCATGATCTTACTACAGTTTGTACATATGATTAGGGCAAAGTTATGTTGAGCACTATGTACCAAGACGTGGATGACCTTTCTTAGGGGAGCTGTGCATCTTTGGGCCGTACCCATAGGTATTTTCCTTTCACTTATTCATTTTCATTTATATTGCTTCCATACTAATTTCCTTGTTCTTGTGTAGATCCAGTCCTATGAGTACCTCGGATGTAACAACCCAGTCTTAAGAGATCCACTTCTCACAAAATTTCCTATTAGGGTTAGATGGAAGAAGAGCAACAACGAAGAGTCAGACTTGCCTCTTCTTGGCGCATTGCGATCCCACTATAGCTGCCTCGACATTGACGATGTAAGTTGGCTTTTGTACCCCTGTTCATAGTTTTGCATTTCTTAAATTGATCTTGCTTCCCCTTTTGATAGATTACTTGGATGCCATTAGGGCTGTAAATGGGTTAAGCTACTCGAGCTCAGTTTGGATCTCGACTCGATAAAAACTCGTTCAGTCTCAAGCTCGTCTAAAAATAAGATGAGCTCAAACTGCTCATTTATTAAATGAGCCAAGCTCATTTAAGAAGCTCATAATCTTGGCTCGCAAGCTAGCTTATTCGTTGGGTTTGCAAGCTAATTTGTTAATTAGACTCATTAAAAAGCTAGGTGAGTAGTTTATTTAAAGTATATATTTATATATATTAATTTATCAACTAATTCAATTTATATGATTTATTATTATATATTATATGTGATAAATAAATTACAAAAATAATTTTTATATCTCATGACAATTCAATTATTATATTTTATATTAATAATAAAATAATACTATGTTTTAATTAAGTTTAAATGACCAGAATTTTTATTAATATTTTTATAAAATATTTACTACTTTTTATAAAATAATCATAACTATTAAGTCATATTAAGAAATGTATTTTTTTATACATATTAGTATATTATATTCATTAATTTTATTATTAATCTTATCTCTTAAAAATTTATATTTTAATTTATATTTATTGGTGATGTAACTATGTCTCAAGAGTATAATAGTATTATATTTTAAATAAGCATTTTATATGAGTTGAGATTTTATTAATATTTTTTCATAAAATTTTAATTACCATTATAAAGTAATTAAATAAATAAATCATAAGAAGTATAATATTTTACCATCCTTTTGTGTTTTTAATGAAGTATATTTTCTTTCAAAAAATATTTTAAAAAATAATTTTGAAAATATAACTTAATTATTATTATTATTAAGATAATTAATAATATTTAATAAATGTTTAATAAATAAATATAAAAAATATCTATGTTATTTTAAATTAAATCTATTTTTTATAATAATAAATATAAAAGAATACTCATGACTATATGTGAGATTAAATTTTCAGATCTAAAATTACTTAATTTACTATTATTTTGATTAATGATATGTGTTTTGGAAATTTTGTACAAAGGACTTTTTTGTACAAAATTTTTTTTTACTACTAACCTATAAATGTTTTGGAAGGATTTTGTACAAAGAAAGTTTCATCTTAAAAGAAAGAAAAACAAATCGACCATCTAATAGCCACTTCATATCCAAAAATTAACAGTGCTGTTTTGGTAACCAAGTTAAATGCATGCTCTCACACCCTAGTTCCTATAACTCTCATCTCATTTGTTCAATGTCATTTCTCACTCTTATCTCTCTTGTCACAGAACCATCTTATTTGGTCCTTCTCCATCTACTCACTCCCTTTCTTTTGTCTCTCTTCCTCTCCTCTATCTATCTCTATAACTCAACCAACACTGCCACCACCATCGCATGATTATAAACTGTCATTGCTATGCCATTCATGACTCAGCTTCATCGCCATCATCGTCGTTCATGACTCAGCTTCATCATCATTACCATTGTGGGCTACTGGTATATTTTCATTTTTTACTATTTTTATTTTACTTTATTTTTAATTTTTATTTTATTTATTTCTTTTTATTTCTTTTTTCTTCAAGCAAATAGTTTTGGGCTTATGTTGGCATCACGATCATTGTTAATGAAAGCTATCACCTTGGCCCATCTCTCATTACTTAAGTTTATATTGGTAGATTTTTCCCCTTATTAAATTGTTGCTCGATACTTTTTTTTCCTTTATTAAATTGTTACTTAATACTATTTCTTTTTCCCTTTGTTAAGTTATTGTTGTTGAGTTATGTTTGTGTTAAATTGTAAAATTTCTATGTTGTTATTTTTATTGTGTTCTCAATTCTCTAATCTACTAATTTTTTTTCTCATCTCAAGCTCGAGCTCTAGCCTAGCTTGGATATATAATATATGAGCCCAAATTTGAACTAAGTCGAGCTGATTTCAAGCTAAACATTTTCATAATGAATCAAGCTTGAGCTTGGCTTAAATCAAGCTTGAGCCTGCTAATTTTATATCGAGTCAAGTGTGAGCTTTCTAAAGCTAGGCTTGGCTCAGCTTTGCTCAAGTATAGCCCTAGATGCCATACTCTAATAGGCTCCCAGAGGCATAAGAGTTCCTTCTCAAGGTTGTGACCCTATAGTTCAGATGTACTACCTTGGAGAGCGAGTTATACACTAGCATTCTATAGATTATTGTGTTGTACCTGAGCTTCCTCCGGTAGACATGTACAACATAATGATGATTTGTAGAAATGAGGGTCTATTTATAGGGTTTTTGGCTGAATAGTTTATCATATCTGACTTTGATTATGATGAGTTTTATAGGACTTCACTTATGCCACACCAAACTAGAGCAGGTAGGTGCCCATTTCACTAAGATCTACTCCTCATTGCGCAGCATATACAACAAATGTTATATCCAACTCGGTTAGTACTTCTACTACCCATATCAGACTAGGATCAGTCCTACTTTGAGGGATGCTAGCCCAAATGACATACCACTTGAGTATTTTCTAGATGATATGGTCACATATGTTACTTTATTGGGCAACGGAGTTAAAGACTTTAAGGTTCCAGAGGATGGTTGTCTTTCTTTCTAGTTTATAACTCTAGACTTTCCATATGGAGCCTAGGGTTGATACCTTGATAGTTCAACTATCCTAGGTCCTTATCATGCTCTGATGGGTCATTCACTCCTCAAAAGCATCCATCTTCAAGCAACTCCACAATCATGGTTTCAGGGTTATTGGGCTAGCATTGTGTACCACCCTCCTTTATCCTTTATAGGATTGCCAAAACCTTGAGCCAGGAGGTGTTGACACCATTATATAGCCCTATTCCTTTTGGAATTTGTAGAATGACATCACCACTAGAGATGACAAGATCGTTGCTTTATAGGTATTTATTCCACCTATAAAATAGAAAAATCATAAATGTAAATGATTATGCTATATATGCACTTGGGTATGCTTAATCCTATTTTCCTACCCCGCAAGTTACCATTTAAGAGCATGATGAGGTGTTTAAAACCAAGAAGGAGGAGTTGGAGAATGTTCAAGAGAGAATTAATGAGCTAGGTATAGGATCTACAGGATTGAGTGAAGGAGTTAGAGGGAATTATGGATGGATTATAGTCATTTGATTCTTCTGATGGGTCGCTAGAGGTAGAGGGTCTTAGTAGCTTCTCTATTGGCAGAGAGTAAGAGACCAAGGGTCTGCTAGAGAGATATCTAAGAGGGCTGGGATCCTTTTCATGATGCTAGGATCCTTTTCTCGAATCATGCACACACATCTCAAACTATGACATATGGAGGATAAGTTGCTACTCTCCTTAAGGGATTCACCAGTGATCCCTTAACACCACTTTGATACCACTTCTAATGATATTTAATGCCTTTTTATAGCCACTTGGGGTGGCTTTAGATGATGAATACTCATCCTTTGGCATTATTTTAAATGTTTGTTTCTTTTGCATTTTTAACAATTCATCACACACTTTGGTTGATTTGGTAGGGGCTTTTAAAGGGCGCTATCATGTTTTATGTTTAATATTTTTGGAATGGATGGCTCATTTTCTGATTCAAAATATGGAATGGCTAGCTTATTTTGGTTTATTTTATTCTCTTGTTTGATAATGCCTTGTTATGAGCTGCCTTGAATGATCTTGGAGCCTTTAGACTATTTCTGGATCTCGGGGTGTCTAAATTTTTTGTATAGGTCAGTAATGCTTGCTTATTTCTACATTTTATCAATAAAAAAATATTAAATCAATAATTTAATTATGAAAATTGATAGTAAAATTAGCAAGCCTTTTATTTTAGTCCTTTACTTGACATTCTTATTCCTAGAAAATTCGTTTCACTACTTGTTGAAGAGGATTGATGGATCAACCCATTATTAATGTCGAGCTGTCCAGTTCGACATAGAGTGTGATAGTCCTTTATTGCCTTTGAATGTCAAGCTTGACAATCTGACTGATTACTCAACATTTCATCCTCTTTACTCCCATAAAAAGCCATTCACCGCCTCCATATTTTATATCTTTGACACCTTTCACTTTCCTTCAGAGAATTTCTTTCTCCATCATCTTTTATTTTCCAAGAAGTGCCATTTTTAGCCCTCTTCAACTTTTGACCATGACAGAAGCTTTTTTAAGGAAACTAAGGAATTCATTCATCCATCTGGATGCTAAACATTGGAATTAATTAGCATGGTCTCAACTGTAGAACTTGAGATGCTTTCAAAATTTCCTTCTAAACCAGCCATTCTTACACGTTGCAGCAATATTGTGGGATTGAGAACACTGAGTTTTTCATTTCTCTAGCTTTAAAATTTGCCCAATGATTTTGGAGCTCTTCACTATATTGGGTTGGCCTACCACATCTTTGGATCACATATTGCTCTCACCATTAAAAGTTTCCAAATATAGGTTGATGCAAGAATTATTTTGAATGACTAGGCATGAAGCCTTACAACTTACTAGGAGTAACATGATTTTGTTGGGCCCTTGTGAGCGGAAATTTTTGCCCCCACCCCTAGTGGAATGGTTCTTGCAACTTTGGCACTGTTAGGCTCAGGGCCTTAGAGAACACGGACCTTAACCTAAAGAAAATAGAGTCGCTGCCCGGATAGGCTAGAAAAAGAAAGGGGTGGATGACTCACTTCCTAATGAATTTCCAACCCCCTAATAGGTTCAAAAAGTTTGGTACACATAGGGAAGGTGAGAAATGGCCCAGGATTCCCATAACGCTTGGTTTATTAGAACTGACCTCTTTTTCAGGTCTAAATATTATTAAATTCTTAAGTATTATAATATTATCCATACTACATGCAATTAATAAAATAAAATATCGTATTATTAATTAAAACAAATCAATCAAAGATGGGCACTCATACAAGATGAAAATATGCCCTTACAAATGACCAAATGTCCACAAAAGAAAGTAAAATAAACAAATTAGGGCACCCATCATAGGTGGAAATGTGTCTTTTATAATAGTCCCAAAATCCTTAAACGGTAAATTAAATTATATGATAAAAACCGAGGCACCCAAGAAGTGGAAACATGCCTTTTACAATCTTAAATCTAAATAAACAATTAACCAAATAAATTAAACCATTCAAACATAACAATTAAAAATAAAAACATCCATTATAAACTAAATAAAATAAGTCATCCATGGTAAAGCAAGTAATCAAACAAATAACCAATCATTGCATAAACAATTGTAAATTAGGTCTAAACTAATGAAGTTAAAGTTAATTATAAAAATTACAATTTATAAATAAATCTTAATATCAATCCATTAATGAAATATAGGACGTGACGACGAGGGTCGCACTTACGGTGGTCCCGCTAGTCGGTTAGCGGGCGAGGGTCAAGGGAGCAGTGCCCCGAATGGTAGACGGTTTACATGATATGGTTTTGTTGGGGAATTAGGGTCCTAAACTAGGGTTTTATATTTATACAAATTAAGATTTTTCCTAAACTAGGGTTTTACATGTAAATTAGGGTTTTAATTTTAGAAAACTAGTATTAGGGTTTAGTTTTAGAAAAACAGTATTAGGATATCAAGGTTTTGGATATTTAGGGTTTATGGTTTTACATATTTAAGTTTAGGACTTAAGGTTTGGAAGTTGGAATTAGGGTTAGGGTTTTGGTATACTGGAAAATAGGTTAGCGTCTTGGTTAAAGAAAACAGAATTAGGGTTTCATAGATTAAGTTTTAAGGTTTTGATGTGTACTGTGATTACATAAACATTGAACTCAAAATATAGAATTTAAATCAAATAATCAAAACATTTAGGGCTACGAGGTTTGGTTTAACTACTGGACCTAACAACTTCACAATTTTCAAGCCCTTTAATGATATTTATAGAAAGGAATGCATGTACTGGATAAAAAAAATTGTAACTCAAGGATGAAACTATTATGAATTCAAACAAATTAAAGAATTTAGCCAAGCCTCCATTTGTTGGTTCCACAAAATTTGATTCTGGCCGAACAAAGATTAAAGGCAGTAGTTACTGCCTTTGGTGTGTTGATTGTTGATTGTTGATGAACGTTGCTTATTGCTGATTAATTCTTACTGCCTGCTGATTGATTATTCTTTATGGATCGTTATTGCTTTTTGCCAATTAATTCTTCTTGATCGTTGTTGCCTCTAGTTATTAGCATTAAACATTAATATTTATAGGCAAAATAAAGCTTAACCTTAAACCTAATCTACCTAATCTGAAACTTAAAAGGTTTATAACGTGATTAGGACATTAAATTGCCTACCAAAATTGCTTCGGAATTAAAATTCATGTACATTTGGTGTGCCAAATTGACATGGGGCAAGGCCATATCAATTTGGTGTGCCAAATCGATATGAACCTTTGGTTCATGCCAATTTGGGCAACCAAACCAACATG
The DNA here is from genome assembly GCA_947685225.1 of Garcia nutans. NCBI lineage: Eukaryota > Viridiplantae > Streptophyta > Magnoliopsida > Malpighiales > Euphorbiaceae > Garcia > Garcia nutans. The sequence goes on along the minus strand of CANTUV010000009.1, from coordinate 19,927,823 downwards.
AGCCTTGGCTCATGTCAATTTGGGACCAAATCGACATGAGCCTTTGGCTCAAGTTGATTTGGGTAACCAAGTCGACATGTGCCTTGGCTCATGTCAATTTGGGCAACCAGATCGACATAAGCCATGCTCATGTCGACCTGGGCCCTCTAGGTCAATATGAGCAGTGGCTTTAGTCACTGGAACCATCCCGACTCAAATTAGTCTTGTATTTTAATTTATGTACTGGACATTTTTAATTTGGGCCGAACAAATTTAATTTAGGGCTTTATGATTTTAATCAGTTGAATTTATGCCTTTCAAAACTGGACCGACTTATTTGAAAGTTATAAACTAGGTTTAAATCTTTTAAAGTCAGATCAAATTTATTCTGGCATTCTTTAATCAAGATCATACCAATTTAGGGTCAAAATTAAGGGTCTACAACCCTCTCATTGACTTCTGGGTCAAGTGTATTTACTTGACCTGATCCTAAATTAGAATGTTTTGTTTATGTCTACTCAAGCAATTTTTGTTGGTTTCCCCCAAGGGTGATCTTGATGCTTGGATTCTTACCATCATTGAACAACTAGATGTTGGTCGTTCAATTATCCCTTTGCACATCACAAAAACTTTAATTGGTCTGGATGAGCTTAGTCTCAGTTTATGGAGATTCCAAGGTAACCCGCTCCTTATTTAGGTACTTTCTTAAGATATGACTTACACCCATAGCTAAACATGTAAGTCCAATTGGGTTCCTTCACACTTTCTTTTCCTAATATGTATGGCTTCAAGAAAGGTTAGGCTTACTGTCCCCTTCAACAGTTGACCCTCTTTGATATTATTATAGGCATCATTTGTAGAATAATCACCTAGACCATTACTAGCTTTGAGGATTGGATCTTGTGGCTCTGATAAAGGCATATGAAAGATACTCATTGGCAAGTTTAGTGATGAAGAATCATCCATATACTCTATACCTACTTGCCCTGTGATCTTCTTGCTAGTCTACATAGAGGAACCTTATATGTTCCAAGTCGCCTTGGCCACTAATATGGAGTATTTGTGACTTATCATCACCATGCCCCTAATTTTGAATTTCTAATGTTGATTGAGAAACTGTTTGATCATCTGATTGAGGGATGGCCCTATTATTTCATTTATCAACTATAGGACTATGCCACGACTTATCTATTTACAATTACCTAGGTTACAAAGTAGTCAATTTTCTATTAAGCACAACAATACCATAAAGGTCGAGTTGATGTCATTTTGTTTCTATCTTGGTTAATGTAATGTTTTAATAAAACTTGTCATCATCTTTCATTTACTCATTATTAGTGTTTCATTTTCAACAGATGTGTTGTCTAATGTGATTGAAAGAAAACAAAAAAAGATAAACATTCAACATAAATTCATGATCAACATAATTCCATTAAACATTTGAACAACTGAGAACAAATGCATTGCATCCTTGATATTACTCCTCTCAAACTAGCTACCCCAATTGTGTTATGCTGATTATCTTCTCTCACCACCTCTCTCTTTTATTTTTATATTGCTCACTCAACATATAGGTTTTCCCTATACATAAAATATCTTTAACTGATCCATGTTGACATACTCTAAAAATTCATTTCACTCTATGTTTGAGATCCTCATGGCCCCTTCTTTAACTCTTTTTTTTACTGAGTATGGACCTTCCTAATTTGGTATGAATTTGCCTCTAAGGTCTAAAATGTTTTGTTTGCATTATTTTATAACCAAATCACCAGTCTATATTTTCTGACCTTCACCCTCTTATTGTTACCCGAGCTATCTAGTTCTGGTACAATTCATTATGGTATAGTGTTTTTAGCCTCCTTTCCTCTAGTTGGGCTAACTGAATGTACCTTGCGTTTAAACTACCAAAATAGCAGCCCATGTATGCATGGGCTTCTGCTTTTGCTTAGGCTTGGCCTAAGTAGAAGCTAGAGACTGTTGGCTCTTAGTTGGGTCTACCAAATTTCCATTATTGTGGGCAATGGCTTTATTTGGTTGGAATCACATGGCCCAAGCACTAGCCTATGTATGTGTGCAGTGGCCGAATTTCAAATTTGGTCGTTGCACATTTGTTTTTGTATTATTTCTTTAATTTTAATTTTTCTCATTCCTCCTCTATAAATACCAATTAATTTCAAAAAAATTTCACTTTTTTCTAATTATCACAATCTTTATTCTCTCTTATTTCATTCTTCAATCCTTGCACATTATAATATTCAATTTATATTATAATTTTTCATCTTAATTATATTACTCTCTTCAATATTCTCCGCAATCTATTTTTTATTTATTTTCTACAATTTATATTTTTTATTTTTTTAATATTCTCTATATTATATTTTTAATCATTTTATTCTTATTTTATAATTAAATTTTATTTCTATTATTTTTAATATTTTAATTATCTCATGTACTATTATTTTTTATTTCAAATTTTATTTCATTATATTTTCTAAAAAATGGCAAGTTGTGGACATGGCTCAAATTTTGGATTAAACAAAGGAAAGAATGTAGTTAATGAATATCCTAAGCCAATTGACCTAAAAAATTTAATGGAAGAAATCGAAAATAATGATAACATTCAACAATTGCATCAATTTTGTACTGAAGAAAATCAACAGTTGATCAAGAAGAAAAAAAAAAGACAACTAATGATATATTTAAAATTCATTTTACAAAAAATAAAAAATCTAAAAATTTATTTGATGTAATTTGTAATTATTGTGGCCAGGGATACAAATTTAAAGCTAGAGGTGGATATGACACATACAACAACCATTTGAAGCAGAAGCATCCTACCAAAATCGAACTCGACAAGAATCAAACACAAATTTATGAGTTTACTTCTTCTAAACTTTCATCTCAATCATTACTTAGTGATTTTGATAATAAAAATAAAGAAGAAATGGCAAAAATGATATCAAGCATTTATCATTTTATTTTGGTGAACAAGTTGGTTTTCTTCGATATCGTCAAAATGCATTAAATTCTAGTACAAAACATATTCCTAGAAATACTTTAAAACATTCAATTTTTTCTTTATATAAAAAGGAAAAAGGATTTACAAAATTTATTTTTAAATATGAGCACTCGTATTTCTATTTGTAATGATATTTGGAGTGATCATTAGCAAGTGCATTTTTATATGGGTATAACATGTCATTGGATTGATGATGAATGAAAAATTAAAAAAAGATTAATTACATTTCATGTTTTTTATGATAGACATACTGCTGGTAATATTTATAAAATGATTAAAAATATTTTAGAAGAATATAGATTGGTTAATGAATTTTTTTCAATTTCGTTTGATGATGCATCTGCAAATACTGCCTCAATTAATGAGCTCCAAAAAATTTACCAACCTAATATTCGGGGTAAATTTTTTCATATTAGACGTGTACGTCATATTTTAAATTTATGTGTGCAAGATGGTTTAAAATGTAACATCCATATTTTCATTAAAATAAAAAATATTAATTTAAATAAATAATTTAGAAAGTTAATTAAAGTGTTAGAAGTGAGAGAATATCAAATGTATATGTAAAATATATGTTGAATATATATAACATATAAAGTCAAATGGTAAATGGTAAAGTCAAAGGGTGAATAGTAAAAAGGGTTAAAAAGTTAAATAATAATAATAAATAAATAATAATAATAAAATAAAATAATTTTTTTTATTGATAGTGGAAGATGGTAAACAAGTTGGATATTTATTAAATATTGAATTAAATTAATTATGAGTGGAAGAAAGAAATTTGGAATTTTAAAATAATTAATTAATTAATTAAGTAAAATAATAAAATAATATAAATATATGGATAGAAAATAAGAAAAGAAAAAAGAAAAAGAAATTTGCATCTTCTTCCTATCTACGTTGTCCACCATGGATGAAGAGAGAGAGCTCTTGCTTCCTTAACTAGATCAAGATTTCATCAATTTCAAGAAGTAATGGGTGATTTCGGAGGATTTCCAAGTGAAAGGTAAGGTTTCTTCTAAATTTATGAAGTTTTATGGAATTTGAAGATTATGTAAAATATGAAATTTTGAAAGAGGCTAGGATAATTGTTCAAATGGGTATGAATGATGTTAATTTGATGTAGAAGCAATAATTTTATGGTTAAATGGTTGAAATCATTAGATTTAGTAGAAGTTTGAGAGAGGTAGTAAAGAACTTAGGGTTTCCATGAGACTTTTATAAAGAATTGGTTTAAATTGAATTTAATTGTTTAAAATGTGTTAGAATATGGTTTTGAAGATATATTTGAACTCAAATTATGTTTTAGAAGTAGTTGTAATATCTTTCCAAAATTAAAGAAGATTAGGGCTTTGGAAGAACATTGTTAAAGAATGGAGGTTAATGGAATTAAATTGTCTAAAACATGTTATAATATAATTTTAAAGATGGAAATAAACTAAAATGCAATTTGGATTGGATTGAAATGGTTTTTTTAAAATTAAAAAGAATTAGGACAAAAATATGAAAGTTTGAGAGAATGAGGATAAATTGATGTGTAATAGTTAAAATATGTATAAATGTGATTCTAATGCATTATATACACTTACATTTTGGTTAGATGTTGAGTAGATAGTAATTGCCCAAATCAAGTAGGAAGGGAATTTTGGAAAGTGAAGGGTAGGGTGAGATCTTAACTTGGATTTTGTCTTGGACTAAAGTAAGTACATACTTTGAATGTAATATATCTAATTGCATTTTTTAGCATGCTACATTGTTTTGTGATTGAATGACTATGCTACTTTGATATGAGAATTCATATGAAAAGTGCATATATATATATATATATGTTTAAGCTATAAAATGTATAATGTGTGATTGAGTGAGCTACTTTAAGAGCATTGAATGATAAGATTGTGAAACATTTGTAATTATGCCTAATATATGCATAATTCGGCCATATTGAGGATGTGGCAAGAAAATTGGTGAAATTGATAAAAATGTGTGGAAATAATGAGAAAAGATGGAAAAGTGCAAAAAAAAAAAAAATTGGAATAATTGCCCAAGCATGAAAAAAATATGGAATTATTTATGTTATGTGTGAACCTTATGTAATATCAATTCCAAAGTATTGTGTTTGGTGTTATACGGTATACCGGTTATTTACCTTCAGGCCAGACGTTGGGAGTCAATATTATTGCCTTCGGGCCAGATGCTGGGCATCACTTTTATTTGCTTTCGGGCCAGACACTGGGCGTTAATATTATTTGCCTTTAAGCCAGACACTAGGTGTCAAATGTTGGTCCAAAGTAATATCTTTGGAACTTGAATATTATATATGGTTATTTGGGCCCAATGTGTGTGATATGTGATGGTTTAGAGTGAGAAATGCTTAAGTTCTAAAATATAATTGTATGCCACATTATGAGTTTCAAAGAAGAAGTATTTTGCATTGTTTTTTTTTTAATTTTTACTATTATCAAAGTATGTACCACTAGGAGAATAGCTTAGCGCGAATTGTCTATTGCGCAGGTGGCATGATAAACCTAACTAGGTCTAGAGTCTTTGGATAATATAAGAAATTTATCATTTTACCACCAGACCAGAGGCCACTGCATATCATGTAGGCGTTAATTTGTTTCAATAAACACATTTTGTTTTGTATACATTATAGATTTTATGAAATTGTTATAAATTTAAAGTAAGTTTAAGTAATGTAAAATTTTGCAAGACACCATCTATACATTTAAATAAACATGTGATACTATTAATTTTTGGATTATGGAAATAATTATTTGGAGATATGAATGAGTGAATATGTTTTGGGAGTGTGGACTTTTGGTGTAGGTTAGGTATGTTTGTTTTGTTTGGGATACTCAAACTATAGACAAAACTCTGGCAAATTTTTTTTAGAGATTTTCATTAACAAATGTTATATTAATTCTTAAATTGTTTATAATTATATTTATTTATTTAATATATTATCTCTAAAGAATAAATTATTTTATTAGAATAAATAAGAAAATTTTCAATGACTTGAACAATGGCATTCTTGCAATCTGTATACGTATATTACATATACAGGGTATATGTATGTTATGTATATAGGGTATAAAGGTGTTACGTTTATTTTGGTATCAGAGCTTAGATTTGAGATTCTCGACTTAGGTGGGTTTCAAAAGAGAGAAAAGGAATTTTAAATTTGATTTTAAAGTGTGATACATACATATGCATTGGCACTTGAACTAGTCTTTAGTGTGGCGATAGTTATAAGCGGAGAGTGAAGCTCCAAGTGAAGATAAAGTTAAGTTTAGATTGAGAATATGTAAGGGAGTTGCTGAAAAATTTTATTAATTGAATTGATTATTTAAAAAAAGTAGCATTTATTAAGTTTATTAGTTTTGTATTGAAGATGATTAAATTGGTTTCTTTTACGTAAATTATTATTGTAATACATGAAGAGTATTTATGATATAAGTTATTGAAAATCAAATTTGGGGAATAGAAATAGAATTGAATTATAAGATTTATAGAAGGAAATAATTATGGAGTTAAGTGACCTACGGAGGTATCTTTGTTAATTATGATTTAAACGGTTTACGTTTAAAGTCAACATCAGTTGTAGTATAAGTTTTTAAGTTCTATTATTAAAACATACTTACATAAGAATCTAGAATTGAAAGAGAGAAGAAAATGAAATCGAGGAAAGATTAAAGTGGAACACAAAATAATAATTATTATTATTGGGAGAATTGAAATATAAATTATTTGTTTATAGGGAGAAAATGTGTATGAAATTAGATGGTTATTATATATATATATATGAGATAATGTTAGATTAAATGAGTTATATTTGAAGTTAAAGGTGATAGTGATAACAATATTATATAGTTAAGAAATTATAAGTAAGAGGTTGGAGGAAAAGAGAAAGAAAATTGTTGTTGAATTGGAATTGAAGGAAAGAAAGGCTAGTATGTAAGTTGGTGAAGATTAGATGTAAGGGCATTGAATGGTATTTGGTTAATTAATTTATAGAAGTTTAGAGTGAAATTAAATTGAGTTCTTGGTATGTTAAATATTGTTCATCTTATTTAAGTAGAATGAATTAATGAAGACGTGACGAGTATGATAGTTGCTGAAAATTTTTATTTATATTTCGCAAAGTGATTTTGTTCAAATTTTTAGATTGAACTAGAAATGTTTAATGAGTTTGAAATTTTAATTGGAAGCTTATCTATAAGTTAATATTTAATACAAGGAATCTCATAATTTTTAAAGATGATTTGCTATTTAGGAAAAATAGAAGAACACACACTATTGAATCTAACCCAGCAATTTAGAATTTATAGAATTTGGGAAATACATTTAATAACTATAATAAATGAACCTAGAAAAAAATCTGGAAATTTGTATACAAGATCATATGTATTTTTGGCACATATGGTTAAAATTTCATAAATTTTTATTAAGGTTTGATACCTAAAAAAAAGTGGTAAAGAAGTATTATCAAAGAAACTGTTAAGGAAACAAAATCTGTGAGTTTGGAGAACTTAATTTTTAAATATAGTAAATTGTTTTATTAGTTTTTGTCATAGAATTGTGTCTTATTTATTATGATGATTATTGTTTTCTTTAGGCATTTTGGTAGTTTTAATATGTTTATGTAGTGTTTTCATCAATTTTGGTAGTTTTAATTTATTTCAGTGTTTATGTCATTTTTGTTCTAGTTTTTAGTGTGGTGTTTATGTATTGTTGGTTAATGTTTATTTGATTCTTGTTTAAAGTTTGTTTAAGTGTTTGCTTTAGGTTAATATGCAAGGCATTTCATTGGAAGAAAGAATAGCATGAAGCATGTCTCACCTTAAGGGAAAAACCAAGGAACCAAGAGATGAAGCAAAAATTTGGCAGTAAGTGACACACTCAGGTGACACTGCCAGGAGCTTGGCCGTGTCCCACACTTAGCCAAGGAAGAAACCAAAGAAAGAAGAGCAAAGAACGAAGAGGGCAGTAGGTGACACGCTCAAGTGACACGGCCAAGCCACTGGCCGTGCTGTGTCACATGACACGGCCAGGAGCTTGGTCGTGTCACACTCCATTCCAAAGAAGCATATATGAAGCAGAAGTGGACACATTCAGTGACACGGCCAAGCCACTGGCCGTGTCACATGACACGGCCAGGAGCTTGGCCGTGTCACTCCATGGACTAAAGGAAGAAAGAAAACGCGGATTTTTGGAGCGAGGTTTCGTATAAATAAGTGAATTAGGGTTTTTGAAAGTGATTTTTATCAGCCGTCAAACATTAACTTTAGGTTTCCATTTTTGTTTTCTTTTGGATTTTTGATTACATTTTGAAGCAAAGAGTCTAGATTAAATTTGTTTTTGCCATTGCAACATTCTTCTAGCAAAGATCTGAACAAGAGATTCTTCAGTAGCTAAAGGGAGTATGTAATTTGGTTTTGTTCTCAAACTGTATCTCTTAAGTTTCATTGGAATTGTATTCATGAATTCTATTATGTCTAAATTGATTTCTTTGAATTTTAATGAGATGAATATGTTTGATAGCATTATGATGAACTAATTTGATCTAGTCTAGGGTTTGTATGGATCTACTATGATTGTATAAATTGGTTATTGCTCTTAACTGAATTATTTCTCTAGCCTTGATTGAATGGATTACTGTTAATATATAATTGATTGGCCACCAATTATGTGCTTGAGGTATTAGATGAAGGATTGAGAGATGAAGTCTAATGCTGGAACAATTCAATTAGGGACTTAGGTGAATTAGAAATATAAACCTAAGAAAAAGATCATTTCAATTGTAACAAGATTATTTGAAAGAGGTTTGAATGCGAGAGCTTATTTCCTTGATTCGATTAATTAAGTTGCTTGAGATCTAATCTTTGAAATTAAATTGGTTGAGAGCAATAACCGTTCATAAATATAAGTTAGTAGAGAAGTGCAAACCCTAGACCTTTCTATTAAGTGAATCAATATATCAACTCAGTTTACTTTTATTGTTTTAAACTCCAATCGATCTATTTTCATTAGTTGTTAGCAATTTAAATTTATTATAATTTGTTATTTGCAATCTGATAATCAATTAGCCTATCTAGCTTCCTTGTAAGATGACCTTAAGGTGTTCACCAAAATACTACAACAGCCTCGTATACTTGCGAGTGTAGTTCTAGTAGTGTTAATTAGAGCGCAACAAGTTTTTGGCGCCGCTGCCGGGGAAGCTAATTAGCTTAATTGTTTATTAGGCATAAATATTTTAAATTATTTTTCATTGTTTACTTTTGATTTTATTTGTCTTTTGCTTTTAACAATTCCTTTTTCTAGAAATTTTGTTTATGCAAGGCAGGAGATCACTCGGAGGAGAGCTATACCCAGTTATTCCAGAAATTCAAAGAGTGAAAAGGAGCAGAGAAGAGCTTGAACTGTACACCGGATTTGATACAGAGGAGGACACTTTTGATTTTGAGTTGGATACTGCACAATCTACCAACATGGGAGACGAAAGGCAAAGAACTATAAGGGATTTTGCTAGACCTGTCATTGGAACTTCCACCTCTTGTATAAGATTGACAGATGCAGTAAGAAATTATGAGTTGAAGAACATCTATTACAACATGCTGCCATCATTCTATGGAGTTCCAAATGAAGATCCTTTGAACTTTATTCGGGATTTCTATTCCACCCTCAACACTGTTCCATTGGGAGGACTAACAGAGGACCAGTTGAGGATGAGATGCTTTCCATATACATTGAAGGATAGGGCAAAGAGCTGGCTTATGATGTTGTCTAAAAATTCTTTGACAACTTGGGAGCAAGTTTATAACAAGTTTATGGGCAAGTTTTATTCACATCAGAAGACAGCTGAATTGAGAGGGAAAATAGCTACATTCTCTCAATTTGAAGGAGAGCCATTTCATGAGGCTTGGGACAGGTTTAAGATGTTATTGATCCAGTGTCCACACCATCATTACCCAGTTCAACTTCTAAATCAGTTTTTCTACGATGGTCTAACCCAGCAATTTCAGAATATTGTTGATAACGCAGCTGGGGGAGCTATGTGAGAAAAGACAGCTGATGAAACTTATGAAATTGTTGAAATGTTGGGAGCTAATTCTCAATAGAAAAGTGTAAGAGGAAGAAGTAAAGGGGTGAATCAATTGGAAGCCAACAGTGAGATGGTCAATCAGATAGCTGAATTGACAAGGCAAGTGCAGATGCTGAACATGAAGAACAACACTTCTTCATCCACTCAAGAAGTGTGTGGAATTTGTGGAACTTTCGGGCATGGAGCAAATATATGCCCCTCAGCATATGAGTCTTATGGAAATGAAGCTGAGCAAGTCAATGCTATGGGGGGATATCAACCAATGGCCCAGAATGATCCTTACTCAAATACTTACAATCCTGGTTGGCGGAATTATCCAAATTTTTCCTGGGCAACAAATAATTCTCAACAACCTTTCCATTTGCTCCAGAGACAAAACCAACCGCAGGGTCAATCTTCAAATCAAGGGCAGCCTAAGAGAGAGAGTTTGGAGGATAGTTTACAGGCCTTTATCCAAGTCAGTGCTAAGAATCAAGAGATGAATAACAAGAGGCTGGATTCATTAGAAGCATCTTTTAAGAAAGTGGAGACTCAAGTGGGACAACTTGCACAACAGATGCAGATTCAACAAAAAGGGAAATTTTCGAGTCAACCTGAGCAGGCACAATCAGTGACTGTTCTTAGAAGTGGCAAGGTAATAAACAATAATGTTGAAAATAATTTTGTGAATGCAGGTGATCAAAAGAACAAAAAGGAAGGAGAACCAGAGAACAAAGGTGCTGGAGAAAGTTCAATGGAGAAATCCCCTTCAGCAGATTTACACAAGGCAAGTAATCCTTACCGGCCACCTATACCATTCCCCAACAGGTTGAAGAATGATAAACAAGATAAGCAATTTTCGGACATCTTCAAATTGATGTCCAAGGTAAGTATTAACTTACCCTTACTTGAAGCAATAAAGAACATGTCAGCTTATGCCAAATTCTTCAAGGAACTGAACACCAAGAAAAAGAGGTATGAGCCAAATGAAAAGGTGATAGTGTTAGAGGTAGCTAGTGCTATTTTGCAGCATAAACTACCTCCGAAACTAAAGGATCCTGGTAGTTTCATAATTCAAATTACTATAGGTAATGGAAAGGGGACTGATGGTATGTGTGATTTAGGAGCCAGTGTAAATTTGATGCCTTATTCTGTGTATCTTGAATTAGAACTTAGGGAACTTAACCCTACCAAAATGGTGTTGCAATTAGCTAACAGATCTCTTAGATTCCCGAAAGGGGTTATAGAAGATGTGTTAGTTAAGGTTGGTGGGTTGATAGTGCCTGTGGATTTTATAGTTCTTGACATAGAAGGAAGTAACCCTACACCATCCGCACACACTATTCTACTGGGTAGGCCTTTTATGGAGACTACCAACACCTTGATAGATGTTAAAAATGGTAAATTGTCAATGACTGTCTTGGGACAAACGGTTGAATTTTCAATTTTTAACACTTCTCCCATTCCTACAACTGCATTATATGAGGATTGCTCTTTAATTGATTGTATTGACGCAGTTGTTTCAGATGTTTTCTTGCAGACAGGTTCCTCGGATAAATTGGAGCTGGCACTGACCTTAGATTGTTGTTTGGATATTTTTTATTCAGAAATAGCCAGTTGCCTTGAGACATTGAGAGTGCTGAAATAGAGGAACTTAAGGAGGATCCAGTATTTGAACTTCCCTCCATCCAAAAGGAAGAGAAAAATCCTTCACTTGAGTTAGAGCTGAAAGAGTTACCTAAAAATATGAAATATGTGTTTTTAGGAGATCACAACACCTTACCTATGATAATATCTAGCGAACTTAGTGAAGGGGAGGAGATGAGGTTGGTGAGTGAGCTAAAAAGATTGAAAAGAGCAATAGGATGGGGATTGAGTGACATCAAAGGTATTAGCCCTTTAATGTGCATGCATAGAATCACCTTAGAAAAGGGAGCTAAACCTATGAGGGAGACCCAAAGGCGCCTTAACCCAAATATGAGTGAAGTGGTTAAAAAGGAAGTGCTCAAATTGCTTGATGAAGGAGTGATATATCCAATAGCTAATAGTGAGTGGGTGAGCCCAGTACATGTAGTGCCTAAGAAATCTGGAATCACTGTGGTGAAAAATGAAAATAATGAATTGGTTCCTACTAGGACTACTACTGGGTGGAGAATGTGTATTGATTATAGGAAGTTGAACAATGCCACAAAGAAAGACCATTTCCCTCTTCCTTTTATTGATCAGATGTTGGATAAACTCTCTAGACACTCACATTATTGCTTTTTGGATGGAGTTTTAGGTTATTATCAAGTGCCGATATCACTAGAGGATCAATCCAAGACTACTTTTACTTGCCCTTTTGGGACCTATGCATTTCGGCGTATGCCCTTTGGCTTGTGCAATGCGCCTGCAACTTTTCAGAGATGCATGATGTCTGTCTTTACAGACATGATAGATGATTTTATTGAGGTATTTATGGATGACTTTTCTATTTTTGGTAGTTCTTTTGATAATTGCCTCAATAAACTTGTTCTTGTGCTTGAGAGATGCATTGAATGTAACCTTACTTTGAGTTGGGAAAAGAGTCATTTCATGGTTACTCAGGGCATTGTCTTTGGTCATGTTGTGTCAAGTAAAGGGATTGAGGTGGATAAGGCTAAAGTAGAGTTAATTGCTAAGTTACCCCCACCTACCTCTGTTAAGGGAATAAGAAGTTTTCTAGGGCATGCAGGTTTTTACCGGAGGTTTATTAAGGATTTTTCTAAAATAAGCCAACCATTGTGTCATTTGCTGGGGAAAGATGTTCCATTTGAGTTTACTGCACAATGCATGCAAGCCTTTAATTCCCTTAAGGAAAAACTGACTAGTGCACCAGTAATTGTAGCTCCTTTTGGTCTCTACCTTTCGAAATTATGTGTGATGCCTCTAATCATGCAGTAGGAGCTGTTCTTGGGCAAAGGGTTGATAAATTTTTGAGAGTAATATATTATGCTAGCTTGTCCCTGAATAGTGCGCAAATGAATTATACAACAACTGAAAAGGAAATGTTAGCTATTGTTTTTGCTTTAGATAAGTTTAGAGCATATTTAATTGGGTTGAAAATTATTGTGCATTTTGATCATGTAGCTCTAAAATATCATTTGACAAAACAACATGCTAAACCTTGCCTAATTAGATGGGTGTTATTATTGCAAGAATTTGATTTCTAAATCAAAGATACTAAGGGGAGTGAAAATGTTATAGATGATCATTTATCTAGATTACCCTTCTTTAGTGAAAATCTTGCATCTGATAGCATTCATAAAAATTTAGAAGCACTTCCTGATGAGCAGCTGTTTGTGGTAATTAATGCACCTTGGTTTGCAGATATTGCTAACTATCTTGCTTGTGGTATTTTGTGTTCTAACATATCATTTCAGGAAAAGAAAAGGTTTTTGCACGTGAGTAAATTTTATTTTTGGGATGAACCTTACCTATTCCGGATATGCAAAGATGAGATAGTTCGCAGGTGTGTATCTGAGGAAGAACAACTGAGTGTTGTTCAATTTTGTCATGACCTTCACTGTGGTGGTCATTTTGGAGGGAGGAAGACTGCAGAAAAGGTGCTTCAAAGTGGTTCTTACTGGCCTACTCTATTCAAAGATGCTCAAGAGTATTGTAAGCATTGTGACCGCTGTCAAAGAGTTTGTAACATTGGGAGGAGGAATGAAATGCCCCTTCAATCATATATTGTTATTGAACTATTTGATGTGTGGGGAATAGACTTTATGGGTCCGTTTTCCAAGTCATTTGGTTATGAATATATTTTAGTTGCTGTTGATTATGTTTCAAAATGGGTGGAGGCAATCCCCACCCGTACTAATGATGCTAATGTGGTTGTTAAATTTGTGAAGGAATATATTCTTAGCAGATTTGGCACGCCAACAGTGATAGTAAGTGATGGGGAAGTCATTTCTGCAACAAACTTTTTGAGAAATTAATGCACAAATCTGGTGTGAAACACAAGGTGGCGACCCCATACCATCCACAGACTTCTCGACAAGTTGAAACATCCAACAAGCAAATAAAAGGAATTCTGGAGAAAACAGTCAACTTATCAAGGAAGGATTGGGCGAGTAGATTGCATGATGAATTGTGGGCATATCGGACTGCTTTCAAGACTCCTTTGGGTATGAGTCCATACCGATTGGTTTTTGGTAAGGCTTGTCATTTACCAGTGGAGTTGGAGCACAAAGCATATTGGGCAATCAAGACTCTGAATTTAGACTTGGACAAAGCAAAGAGAGAACGTTTTCTGCAAATTTCAGAGTTAGATGGACTGAGGAATGAGGCATATGAGAGTTCGAGGATTTAAGTATCGCACTAAAGCACTTCATGACAGAATTATAGTGCGAAAGACATTGAGCCCAGATATGAAAGTTTTGCTTTTTAATTCTCATCTCCGTCTGTTTCCTGGAAAACTCAAGTCTCGATGGAGTGGTCCTTTCGAGATAACTCAGGTATATCCTTCCAGTGCCATAGAATTGCTTAACTCTCTAACAAATGAGACTTTTAAAGTAAATGGACAGAGAGTTAAACCATATAATGAAGGGTTCCAAGAAGTAAGGATCATTGATAGCACTTTGATCTGCGATCTTTAAGTCTTGCAGTAATGTCCAGCTATATGACATTAAAGAAGTGCTATATGGGAGGCAACCCATCTATTTGCATTTCTTTTCATAGTTGTAATTTTATATTCAGCAATTTTGATTTTATGTTTGATTTAAATAAATGGAATGGGTGCTTTGATCGATTTTTATTTTTCTAATGTGTTTCAGGGTTAATCAAAGAAGAGGATTGCATTTCTTTGAGATTTGGTGATATAAAATAAAATATATATATATATATATAAAAGAGTCAAATGGCAGTGAGTGACACGGCCACTTGACACGGCCAAGCCACAGGCCGTGTTAAGACAACCCTAAAGACACCATTTTACACAGCCCCTGACACGGCCAACAAGCTTGGTCGTGTCCTTGGCCGTGTCACATGGGACACGGCCAAGCTTCACCCAAAATCTCTTCTCTTTGTTTTTGCAATCCTTTGTTCACAGTGTCAAACACACCCATGGGACACGGCCAAGTCACTCGCCGTGTCCCTCCAAACACATCAGACACGGCCAAGCTTGAGCTTGGCCGTGTCCCTTCAATTTTAAACTTTAAAAACACGGTTTTAGCACCTTTCATTCATTCCAATCCCTAATTTTGTTTTTGTTTCCTTTCTCTCTCTCGTCTTCTCTCTCACAAAACCTCCATTGTTGTTCTTTCAAAGCTTCCAAACTCCCATTAATTCTCAATTTCCTTCTCCAAACTGAAATTAATCCGCTCAATCTTCTTCTTCTCTCATAAAAAATCAATTTAATCTGTTTAAGTTTCTAATTTTTTTCAGATCTTTCAATATGCCAAGAACGAAGATGGTGTCCCACCACAAGAGGAAGCGACCTCCAACTGCAGCTGCATCTTCATCTTCATTTTCTTCATCTTTAAAGAGAGCTACTCTTTTGGCTAGGGGTTTCTTTCCGACAAGGTATGTCAGCGATGAATCCCTTAATGCTCTTCATATTAGGGATAATTTTTATAGTTATGTTCAAAATCTTAGGTGGGAGAACCTATTCTCCTTTCAACCTTTGCAATTTCAAGAGCTCACTTTGGAATTTTTAACATCTCTTAAGGTTGAAAGAGATGAACAAAAAATTTGCTCTAGGTTGAATTTTAAATTGCTTGGGAAATCATTTGTGGTTAGTATTGAGCAATTGAATGTTATATTTGGTTTCCATCAACACGGTGAAAGGTCTGTACCTAAGGATTTTAAACAACAATTTGCTTGGGGAGCATTGGGCTCGGGAACTTATGTGGCCAAATCGGCCAAAGCAACTAAATTGAGTAATCCCGCTTTGAGGTATTTGCATCGCTTTATGTCCTGTGGGTTCTTTGCTCAGAAGAAAAGCCCAGGTGTAGTGGAACTTAGTGAGCTCTTTTTTTTAGATTGTACGTGTAATGCAATACCCATCAGTACCGGCTATTGGTTGGCCGATGTTTTTTATAGTGAGGCAAACAAAAAGAAGGGAGCTATTTGTATTGGAGGATTGGTTACCACATTGGCAACAACCCTTCTTGATGATTTTGACCCGAGTACCTGTCTTATGACTAAAATTACGGGTAATGATTCATTGGATTTGGCCACACTTGAGAAGATGCATATGGTGGTGAACAGGGGAGGAGCTTATGTGATGGCTTCAGCTGAGCCAGAAGTACCGGGGGGTAGACAAAAGAGAACACGAGTCTAGGAGGAGTCCGACTCGGATTCTCTTGATTTGGAAGAAGATGCTCCGGTCCCGGATAATCAGGAGATGCTTAGTAAGATAGAGGCACTGGAGAGCAAGGTAGATCATAACCATGCTGCGGTCTTGCAACAATTGGACCAAATCAATAGCAACCTTGCTAAGATTCTGAGTCTTCATCCTTCGGCTGCTTCATCATCACATCCTCCATCACCGTAGATCACATTGGCTCTAATCTTTTGAGAGAATTCCTTACTTTCTTGTGTTTAGTTATAGCATATTTGTGTTGTTATTTTTAATTTTTTGTTTTTAATGTTAACATTTTATATTTTGGATATTTTATTTTTATATATTGTATTTTATTTTTGAACATTTGCTGTTTGTGATGGAAAGGTAGGGTTTGCCTCACAGAGGAACGATGGAAAACAGGTTGTACCTTCACTCTTTTTCTTTATTATCCTTGTTTCCATTGAGGACAATGTAATTTATAAGTGTGGGGTAATCTTTAAGTTTTTCTTTAATTCTTATTTTGTTTGTCGTTGTGTGTTATATTGTGCGTTGTGCATGGCATAATTGTTGAAAACTTATTGACTTTTCTGTGATTCTAGCATTATTTTTGAGACTTTAGTATCAGCATAGAGATTAGCATTTGAATTCATTCAGGATCAATTTTCACATTCTGCAATTCATGACATATAAATCTGACATATAAATCTTTGAGAACCCACCCTTTGTGAGTTTTGAGCCTCATAGATTGAATATTATTGTCAATTGATTTTCTTTTCTTAAGTGTGCACCTTCATGATTTTGCATCTCTAGAGCTTGCTTTTGCATACTAATTGAACTCACATTATGATTTAATCTCAAGTTTTAAAATGATGAAGGCAAATTAGGATTATCCCTTTAGCTTAAAAAGACCTCCCTTAATTATGAATTCCTTATTGAGCCAAGTTGAGCCTTTGACTTTTCTTGGTTGATCAACACAATTCACAACTCAACATTTTCTTATTATCATCATACTTGCATTAAGGAATGGAGTTCTTATGATATGACAATAGGGTGGTTTAATTCATAAGTGTGGGGTAAGCAATTAAAAAAAATAATAGTATTGCTTTAGTAAGAGTTGGGGCTGAAATGCATACTTTGCACATTGTATTTGACTAAGAGTTGATTATTCTTTTCTTCTACATTTTAAGCTAGATGTTTCATGCAATTTTATATTTTGTATATATATATATTAAAAAAATAATATAAAAGAAAATAAAATAAAAGAAAAGATATATATATATATATATACAAAATTCATATATTTTCTAGCATTAGTCATCAAAAGAGGAATGTTGACTCATGTACTTTTCTTTAAGTATGCAAGTATGTAAGATTATCAAGGGTTGGTGAATATGCCATTTGAGGGAGTTACAAGTTTCTGAGCAAGAGTATTGTCTAATGTAGATACTCCATTTCTTGATGTTCCAACTTAAATGTCTTTTCTAACACCTTCACCTTAGCCCCCATTACATCCAAATAAAAGACCTTCGAATTATTTCTTGAGAAATCAGTGAGAGAGATTGGATAATTAAGCAAGTTTATGGCAGTATGCAGTCATGAGTGGTTTGAGTGAATTAACCTTTCAAATCGAGTGAAACACTTAGATGAGAGATGAGATTTGTTATGTCTGGATTAATGAATGAGTTAAGAAAATCTTGATTGAAGTAAATTGCAATTATTTATGGCTGAGCTTTAAAGGACTTCATCTTATATACTGGAATTATAGTTAAAGTTGTTTGAGTTTTTAATTTATGCCATGTGAATTTGCTTGAGGACAAGCAAAGTTTTAAGTGTGGGGTAGTTGTTTTATTAGTTTTTGTCATAGAATTGTGTCTTATTTATTATGATGATTATTGTTTTCTTTAGGTATTTTGGTAGTTTTAATCTGTTTATTTAGTGTTTTCATCAATTTTGGTAGTTTTAATTTATTTCAGTGTTTATGTCATTTTTGTTCTAGTTTTTAGTGTGGTGTTTATGTGTTGTTGGTTAATGTTTATTTGATTCCTGTTTAAAGTTTGTTTAAGTGTTTGCTTTAGGTTAATATGCAAGGCATTTCATTGGAAGAAAGAATAGCATGAAGCATGTCTCACCTTAAGGGCAAAACCAAGGAACCAAGAGAGGAAGGAAAAATTTGGCAGTAAGTGACACACTCAGGTGACACTGCCAGGAGCTTGGCCGTGTCCCACACTTAGCCAAGGAAGAAACCAAAGAAAGAAGAGCAAAGAACGAAGAGGGCAGTAGGTGACACGCTCAGGTGACATGGCCAAGCCACTGGCCGTGTCACATGACACGGCCAGGAGCTTGGTCGTGTCACACTCCATTCCAAAGAAGCATATATGAAGCAAAAGCGGACACATTCAGTGACACGGCCAAGCCACTGGCCGTGTCATGTGAGCTTGGCCGTGTCACTCCATGGACTAAAGGAAGAAAGAAAATGCGAATTTTTGGAGCGAGGTTTTCGTATAAATAAGTGAATTAGGGTTTTTGAAAGTGAGATTTTTATCAGCCGTCAAACATTAACTTTAGGTTTCCATTTTGTTTTCTTTTGGATTTTTGATTACATTTTGAAGCAAACAGTCTAGATTAAATTTGTTTTTGCCATTGCAACATTCTTCTAGCAAAGATCTGAACAAGAGATTCTTTAGTCGCTAAAGGGAGTTTGTAATTTGGTTTTGTTCTCAAACTTTATCTCTTAAGTTTCATTGGAATTGTATTCATGAATTCTATTATGTCTAAATTGATTTCTTTGAATTTTAATGAGATGAATATGTTTGATAGCATTATGATGAACTAATTTGATCTAGTCTAGGGTTTGTATGGATCTACTATGATTGTATGAATTGGTTATTGCTCTTAACTGAATTATTTCTCTAGCCTTGATTGAATGGATTACTGTTAATATATAATTGATTGGCCACCAATTATGTGCTTGAGGTATTAGATGAAGGATTGAGAGATGAAGTCTAATCCTGGAACAATTCAATTAGGGACTTAGGTGAATTAGAAATATAAACCTAAGAAAAAGATCATTTCAATTGTAACAAGATTATTTGAAAGAGGTTTGAATGCGAGAGCTTATTTCCTTGATTCGATTAATTAAGTTGCTTGAGATCTAATCTTTAAAATTAAATTGGTTGAGAGGAAAAACCGTTCATACATATAAGTTAGTAGAGAAGTGCAAACCCTAGAACTTTTTATTAAGTGAATCAATATATCAGCTCAGTTTACTTTTATTGTTTTAAACTCCAATCGATCTGTTTTCATTAGTTGTTAGCAATTTAAATTTATTATAATTTGTTATTTGCAATCTGATAATCAATTAGCCTATCTAGCTTCCTTGTGAGACGACCTTAAGGTGTTCGCCAAAATACTACAACAGCCTCGTATACTTGCGAGTGTAGTTCTAGTAGTGTTAATTAGAGCGCAACATAAATCAACTTAGAAAAATCTAAATTTCAAATCTAAGTCCATATATGTGTCTAATGCATTTGGTTAAAAGTTTATAATCCCTAGTGAAGATTTAATGATGGATGAAAAGTTAAAAAGTGAGATGGTCATGAAAGTAGAAAGTTGAGTGGATTGGTGAAATTTGGGAACACACTAAATTTTATGTAGCCAATGAATGAAGAAAATTATGAAAATTTACATATGGAGTTTTTAATAAATTAGAACTAAGGGTTCAATATTAAAATAAATAGAAGAATTAGTTTTATGATAACAGTCTTTGTATATTATGGAAGTATATGAAGGAATTATTAAAGTGACTTATGGTATTGGTTAAGCTAAGATTTATTAGGAGTAAATCAAAATTAAATGATTTTCCTTATCATAAGCAATTATCCATATTAAGTATTTCCTTAGTTATAAATGAATATAAGCAATTAAAATGTTAATATGTATAAATGGTTTATTATGTTAAATGAGGATTGGAAGGGCAACTAAATGAAATTGGGGTTTGAATTTAATTGTAATTGGGAGTGTTAGATATTAACTATGTGGCTCAATGTGTAATTATAGTATTAAGTTGATGAATTATTTGGACAAGGTTTGTGTTTATATACAAATGCTTGGTTATATATGAGGGGAATAAATAAATAAATCATTTGTATATATATGGATGGATGGAAGTTCAAAGATTGATTAAATTGTGGGTGTTTGAGAGGGAAATGAGAATAAATGAAGTGGAATTAATTAAATATATGAGAAGTGTGATATTTACAGGTTGTGTTAACAAATAAGATGAAAATAGTGGTGGTTGAGTTTATATGGGTGAGGAATATTATTTAAAGCGAATGAATACTATAGATAGAATGTGATTTGAATTGTACAATGTAAAGGATTTAGTAATGTTCCTTGATAATTTATCTATAAAATGTAAGTTCATGAGTTTGTAAAAATAAAAAAATTAAAATTAATTAAAAATTAGCTTGAGTAAGAAAGATTAATATGTGATTGAATAGAATTTATTGTAAGCATATATTGATATAAATTTGTTGCTTTATTTATGGAAGATCAAGCTTGAAATTGATTGAATTTATGGAATGTTAGTTGGTATTTATTAAATTTCAATGAAAGAAACGAGTAAAGACACGTTGAGTGAATCATGGGAGTGCTTGTAGCTACTAATAGATGGTTTCAAAGGTTGGAATGAGAACAAATTATTAAGGAATAAATTTGGAAGATGGAAAAATATAGAGAAAACAGTGATATATGACTTTGTATAATTGATTGAGCAAAGAAGAAAATAAAGAGAAGAAAAGTAGAAATGATTTGATATTGGAAGTTAGATATTGAAAATTATATATATATATATATACATGCATACTATATACCTATTGTATATTTATTAGCAACATTATGTGGTAACTTAAGTTACTTGATAAACTATATATGAAAATAATCATACAGAGATCCAAATTTTGAGGTAATTTTGATGACTTAGTACTTGATATTAAAGCTGTAATTTAATTTTTTTTTTAAATTTTAAAGTAATAAAATTATTTGGGTCATATATAGAGTAAATTTATATTAGTGAGCATATACAAAAAGACTAGAACTTTATAAATGATTTTTGTAATATTAAGGAATTAGAAAATTTTGAGTGAGGAAGATAGTCAATTCTTTCAGTATGATATAATTGTTTATGTATAAGATAATTATTTTATTTAAAATGGATTATACATTTTTTTTACATTGATACTGTTAGAGTTAAGAATTTTGAGTGTTAATAAATTGATTGCACAAATGGTATTATGATTATATAATTGTAAGTTAATTTAGTATTGTTTAATTGTCCAAAATAAGTGAAAATGAGGGAATTGAAATTTCAAAGGACGATTAAAGATAGCCATAAAGGAGGAGAGTAGGTATTATTTGGTTAAAGACGATGATAAGTTGTGACAATAGTTGGATGATTGTTAGAAAGGAAGAGAAGATCGATATTTAAATATAGTGGAGTTTGATTACTATAGTAAGTAATTTCTAGGACGAAATTATTTAAGTAGGAGAGAATTGTAACATCCATATTTTTATTAAAATAAAAAAATTAATGTAAATAAATAATTTAGAAGGTTAATTAAAGTGTTAGAAGTGAGAAAATATCAAATGTAAATGTAAAATATATGTTGAATATATATAACATATAAAGTCAAATGGTAAATGGTAAAGTCAAATGGTAAATAGTAAAAAGGTTTAAAAAGTTAACATAATAATACATAATAATAAAATAAAATAATTTTTTATTGATAGTGGAAGATGATGGAAAAATTAGATATTTATTAAATATTAAATTAAATTAATTATGAATGGAAAAAAATTGCAATTTAAAATAAATAAATAATTAATTAATTAAAATAATAAAATAATATAAATATATGGATAGGAAATAAGAAAAGAAAAAGAAAAAGAAATTTACATCTTCTTCTTCTTCTTCTTCTTCCTGTCTATGTTGTCCACCATGGATGAATAGAGGGAGCTTTTGCTTCCTTAACTGGATCAAGATTTCATCAATTTTCTAAAAATAATGGGTGATTTTGGAGGATTTGCAAGTGAAAGGTAAGGTTTCTTCCATATTTAAAAAGTTTTATGGAGTTTTAAGATTATGTGAAATATGAAATTTTAAAAGAGGCTAGGATCATCGTTCAAATGGGTATGAATGATGTTAATTTGATGTAGACACAAGAATTTTATGGTTAAATGGTTGAAACCATTAGATTTGGTAGAAATTTAAGAGTGGCAGTGAAGAACTTAGGGTTTCCATGAGACTTTTGTAAAGAATTGGTTTAAATTGAATTTCATTATTTAAATGTGTTAGAATATGGTTTTGAAGATATATTTGAACTTAAATTATATTTTGGAAGTGGTTGGAATATATTTTCAAAATTAAAGAAGATTAGGGCTTTGGAAGAACATTGTTAAAGAATGGAGGATAATGGAATTAAATTGTTTAAAACATGTTATAATATAATTTTAATGATGAAAATAAACTTAAAATGCAATTTGGATTGGATTGAAATGGTTTTCTAAAATTAAAAAGAATTAGGATGAAAATATGAAAGTTTGAGAGAATGAGACTAAATTGATGTATAATAGTTAAAATATGTAGAAATGTAATTCTAATGCATTATATACACTTACATTTTGGTTAGGTGTTGAGTAGATAGTGATTACCCAAATCAAGTAGGAAAGGCATTTTGGAAAGTGAAGGGTAGGGTGAGATCTTAGCTTAGATTTTGTCTTGGACTAAAGTAAGTACATACTTTTAATGAAATATATCTAATTACATTTGTTGGCATGCTACATTGTTGTGTGATTGAATAACTATGCATGAAAAGTGCATAGGTATATGTTTAAGCTATAAAATGCATAATATGTGATTGAGTGAGCCACTGTTAAGATGGTTAAGAACATTAAATGATAAGATTGTGAAACATTTGTAATTATGCCTAATATATGCATAATTCGGCCACATTGAGGATGTGGCAAGAAAATTGATGAAATTGATAAAAAAAAATATATGAAAATAATGAGAAAAGATGAAAAAGTACAAAAAGAATAAAAATTGGCATAATTGCCAAAGCATGAAAAAAAATGTGAAATTATTTTTGTTATGTGTGAAACCTTATGTAATATCAATTTTCAGAGTATTGTGTTTGGTGTTATACAGTATACCGATTATTTGCCTTCTGGTCAGACGTTGGGCTTCATTATTATTACCTTCGGGCTAGATGTTGAGTATCACTTTTATTTGCCTTCTGGCCAGACGCTGGGCGTCAATATTATTTACCTTCAGGCTAGACACTGAGTATTAAATGTTGGTCCAAAGTAACATCTCTGGAACTTAAATATTATATATGGTTATTTAGGCCCAATGTTTCTGATATGTGATGATTTAGAGTAGGAAATGCTTAAGTTCTAAAATGTAATTATATGCCACATTGTGAGTTTCAAAAAAGTATTTTGCATTGTTTTCTTTAAATTTTTACTATTATCAAAGTATGTACCACTAGGTGAATAGCTTAACGCAATTGTCAATCACACAGGTGATAGAATAAAAGCGGAGAACTCTGTTTGACCTAACTAGGTCTAGAGTCTTTGAATAGTATAAGAAGTTTATCAATTACCACCATACCAGAGGCTACTGCATATCATGTAGGTGTTAATTAGTTTTAATAAACACATTATGTTTTGTATACATTATAGATTTTATGTAATTGTTATAAATTTATTATAGATTTTATGAACTTGTTATAAATTTAAAGTAAGTTTAAGTAATGTAAAATTTTGTGAGACACCATATGTACATTTAAATGAACATGTGATACTATTAATTTTTGGATTATGAAAATAATTATTTGGAGATATGAATGAGCAAATATGTTTTGGGACTGTGGACTTTTGGTGCAAGTTGGGTATGTTTTTTTTTGTTGGGGATACTCAAACTACAGACACAACTCTTGTGAAATTTTTCCAGAGATTTCATTAACAAATGTTATATTAATTCTTAAATTGTTTATACTTATATTTATTTATTTAAAGTATTATCTCTAAAGAATAAATTGTTTTATTAGAATTAATAAAGAATTTTTCAATGACTTGAACAGTGACATTCTTACAATCTATATACGTATATTACATACACAAGGTGTATGTATGGTACATATATAGGGTATGAGAGTATTACATAAAAACTATTAATATTTTTGTTTCTCCTATTAAAAAGGCAATTGCATTTTTTATGGGGACATCCTCAAGTAATGAAATAATAGGCTAAATTTTATAAAATTAATAACAAAACACCGAAAAGATTTCAAATAGATGTTCTAACTCGTTGGAATTCAACATATGAATTACTAAAAGAGTCTTATGGATATAAAAATTTATTGTGTACATTTATTAGCAATAATGTGTCAATGAGATATTTGTATAAAACTTTTAGATGTTTTAAAAGTTTTTAATGATTCTACAAATACTTTGAGAGGTATTTATTATCTTGCAAGTCATTTATTTTTTATTAAATGTCTTAATATTATTGGTGAATTATGTGAGCATGAAAATGATATTTTAAAGTATTGCATTTTAGTATGAAGAAAAAATGGTTAAGTTATTTTAAAAATATTCCACCTATTTATCTTGTTGCAATTGTTTTTGATCCTATATGTAAATTAGATGGTTTACATTATTATTTATCTCTTTATTATTATTGTTTAAATATTGAAGATAATGAAAAAGTTGATATTTCTAAATAATTCTTGGAATTCAAAAAATAATATTAGATTTATATAATGAATTTTATTTTTCTCATGGTTATCAAATAGTTAGCCAATCTTCTCAATCTAATGAATCAAAATAAATGAACAAAAATTAAAAATGGGTGATCATCTTATACCACAAAGGTAAAAAAAAGGCCTAGAGGATCAATTAGTGATAGTTTTGTATTTGATATATATCTAACTTCTATTTTTGAGTTTGGTGATAGCAATGAAGGTGTGAATTTTCCTATTCTTGATTGGTAGCATCGACATACAAATACATTTCCAACACTCTCACTTATTGCTAGATAAATTTTAGCAATACTGGTTTTAACAGTTGCTATAGAACAAGCTTTTAGTCAAGGAGGTAATATATTAGATGAGAGGCGATCTAAAATGACTCTAGAATCCTTAGAAGCTCAAGCATGCTTATCTGATTAGACCAAGGCGAGCTTAAGTAAATAAGACACCTATGAAGAAAGTAAAGATGATTTATATGACATGATTGAAGGGACAACTGAAATGTCCATTGGAAGAAACGACTAAAGTAAGGGGGTTTTACAATATAAGATAAGAGAACTACATGAACTTTGATTCCTCTTTAAACTCTAAGAGGATTCGTAGGCAATTTAATTTTTTAAAAAACATCAAGTTCAAGTCTCCTTTTTATTTATTTTATTTATTTTTAATAAATTAATCCTAATATTTTTAGTTGTTTACTAATTTTAATTTCAAATAATTTTTTCTTTAATTTTTTTAAATTGAAATCACATGTAAACTACATTATGAATTGTTCCAAACCGCCTTGAATTGCCCAAAACCACTTTTAAACTGCCCACTTGAATGGCCTTCTTGAATTGCCTCTCGAATCGTGGTTCCAATTAGAACCAACGATTTCTGAACCATCGTTGAACTGTCTAATAAATGGTTTGTTTAGGCTTAAAATTTTTGTCAATTGGAACTGGAGATTCAGGAACCAAAACTAGCTGTTCTTAAACTGTGACCACATCTACCCTTATGGGTTCTAAGTTAGGCACACATTTCCCAAATAACTTGGACAAAATAAGAAATGGAACAAGAAAGGTAGAAGAAGAACAAGATAGAAAAAAACCAGTTTTGTGGCTTTTAGTTAGCTTGCTAATTGGGGGCCATATCCCAAATATGCCTACCTATCCCTTTTAATTGGAATCAGAGCCTTAGTAGTTTGTGTCATTGGATGCAATGGGCTTAGGTTTGTTTGATTAAAGTTAGTTATGTTACTGAACTTTGAAAAAGATGAGTTTAGGCATGTACCTTAAATGATTTCCTCTTGCTTGACTTTGGGATGCGTTGAAGGGCTTTTTCACTTCTTAGTTCCACCTTGGGAAGGCTTGACTTGAAAGGCTTAGGCCTTGGGCTTTACTTTTCTTAGGCTTGGACCCAACTTTACTCCAAAAGATAGGGTTTGAAGAAGAAGTCCATAGGTTAGTTAATTCTAATTAAGCCAAGTTAATTAATTAAAAGCACACAAGCAAAGGTTTAAGCAGTACAAAACTAAGGAGGAAGGAAATTTTAATTTTGGAAGTATTTTGTTCTTTAAGAAGAAATAAGGAGGAAGGAAGAGAATAAGAAAGGTAGCAAAAAGGGATTACTTGCCTTTTTGGTATAGTTTAGTAGAAATGGCTTACTATTTATAGAAGGAACAAAAGGGGTGAAAAAGATAAAAATTCAATGTGAGATCAAAAAATCAAGGCGGCAATGCACAGGCGATCCCCGCTGGTCGGTCTTATTTTGGCCCATTAGGCATTTGGATTGCACGATTTTAGTTGCACTAGAACTATTGTTGTGTTGAATTCAATTTGGGTGCAAAATTAGTGGTTCACAGCTACCCCCTATTATATGGGGCAAAACGAGTATGACAAACATGTTGGTGTGAACCAAGAGTGAATTCAGAGGTGTAAACTTGTTTACCAAGGTTTCCTTGGGCTCATGGATCATATACAATTGGTTCACCAATCCATGTGCTGTTAAAGAGCTTTTGCGGCTAACTGTCTAATGCAACATCTATAATTTGTCCATAATGTCAAACGTTTTCTAGGCTTAAGTTGACTGTCTTATGATGATGAAGTTACAAGCTAGTTGGTTTTATCGACATTGAATTTGGAGTTCATTTGGATGCTAAACCAACCTTTGGGCCCTTAGGGTTACCCCTATAGAAAAGGGTGAGAAGTGCTCATTTGTGCACTTTAATCCTCTCTCTAAATTAGAGCCTCTCTGTCTGTCTTCTTTTGTTGCTGCCTGAAGATGGCTTCTTTCCAAACCATCGATGCTGTTAAGGTTGGTGACCTACTGGTGGAGGCTCACCCTCACATTTCTTAGACCCAAGTTGTCGAGGTACTTTTCTTATAACACTTTGGGCCCAAAACTTTTGCATACTTGCGGTGTTGACCCATCATCCTTATACTTAT
Organism: Garcia nutans; assembly: GCA_947685225.1. Classification (NCBI taxonomy): domain Eukaryota; kingdom Viridiplantae; phylum Streptophyta; class Magnoliopsida; order Malpighiales; family Euphorbiaceae; genus Garcia; species Garcia nutans. The sequence goes on along the minus strand of CANTUV010000009.1, from coordinate 19,900,198 downwards.
GTGTTTTGACCTGTAAAATCACAAAAACACCTTTCTCATTGCCCATCAACAAGAAACATGATAGAATAAATAAAATTTAGGACTATTGACATATTTATGATTTTAAACACGTTTGTGTGCTTAGATTATCACTACTTATGACCATATTATCATATTAATGATGTTATATGAAAAGTACACAATTGATGATATTTTGCCCATATTTCTTAATATGATTATTATCCAATTGAGTTTAATTTGTTTGTTTAAGTGCTTTTTAGGGTTAATTTCAAGAATTCTCTGTATTTTGAGGTGTATGGTCATTTTGGAGGAATTACGGATGAAAGTAGAAGAAAAGAGCAAAATTCTTCAAGTGACACGCCCATAGACATGGGCGTGTCAATGGACGTGTCAGGCGAAATTATCTGCACTATAAAAGCTGAGCTGAAGCACGAATTAGGGATCTAATTTTCATATTTTATAACCTAGAGCCGACTTCTAAAGCAAAGAGAAGAGTTTTGGAGCTGAGATTGAAGGGGAAGACATATTCTAAACCAAGATTCAAGGATTCAAGTGAAGAAATACGAATTATTCGCAATTGATTGTTTGGATTCTTTTTCTTATTTCTCTTGTTCTAGTTTTTTTTATTTTGAACATGAACTAACTCATTCTCTATCTAGATATTGATGAACCCTAGCTTTATTGTATGGATTGAATAATTTTATTTAATTAAATCATTTGATTAAGTTGTTTTATTCTTATGATGCTTAATAATTTATTTCCAATTGATAATAGCATGCTTATTGATTGGTTGCAATTTTCATATTATTGACTTGAGAAAGCTTGATATGAATTGAATACTCATAAGGATTGAGGATTGATTGGAGTACTAGAGATAGACTTACAAAATCCTTTGGTTTACAATTCCTTATTCTTAGTGCAAGATCTATTTAATTATGTTTGAGAAGAGATTTCAGCATTCTACTTAGTGATTAGGGATTAATTCACTTGAGAAAGGTTTTCGTCTAATTTAGAGGAATACCAATTCAACTCTATTATTTGGTTTAATTGACTTGATTTTCATAAATATAATTGTGGCTAGGGGGATTCAATATCTGGATAGTATTGTAACACCCCTTCCCAGCCTACATGTGTAAGCCGAGTAGAGGCGCCACACTATCCTAATGTTGCTACCAATTTTACTTAATTCGAATTTTAGTTCCGGTTTTACAGAAATTTTGCCAGAGGTTCGCCTAGAAATTGGATCCCAAGTGTCGACAAAACTGGTTTTTCTGATTTTTGAAAACATTTTTACACAAACCAATGCGAATGCAATCAGTTTCAATACACTCCCAATGAATCCACCTTATACCCTCAACTACAAACCTGCATGAAGAGTTCACACTTTATTACATTAATTTAAATATAGAACATTTACAAAATCATTATACTTTCAATAATCTTACATATATATGATAATCTTGTCTTTACCAAATTTCATTTATACATATGAATACATTCTTGTCAGAGATACAACATAACTAAATTATACATATATGCATCACCTTCTAGTTGGTCTCGAAATACTCTTACCCTTCTCGTGGCATAACAGTTTAACTTCCAGATCAACCATCTACTCACCTGCGTGATTTATACAACCGCGCTAAGCCCGAAAGCTTAGTAGTACAAATAAATATCATAAACATACATAACAGACAATCATACTTATATGTTAACTTCCTATATTATTATTTTCTTATCATATTTTCCCATTTCAATTACACCTTATATATATTTCTACAAATCTCATAATTATATACATATGCACGTATTTCATTAATACAACCCACAATTCCATGACTTATTAAAACATTCATAAAATAATACTCACAATGTCCACAACCACATCCATATTATACATCATATTGTATTTTCATGTAGTACCTTCAGATCTCATCATTCAACATAGTTTTTCAATCCACATTCACCTTCAATAATTTACTTATACATTGTAATCATCTCATTTCATAATTATCATCATATATCTCATAACATTACATCTTATTCCATAATTCACATTTAAACAAAACTAATCATTGGTCTCATTATTCATTCATTTCACATTTCATGAATCACATTTAAACAAAGACAATCATGGGCCCAAAAGACACTAATATGCTATTCAAAGTTCAGAGTTACTGTTTTGGTCTATAATCATAATCATCAATACATTTATCCATGGATATTCAACTAGATTTGAGCTTACGACCCAGTCATTTCACTCAATCTAGTTTCAATAATTTGTTTTTGAGGTTTACGACCCGGTCATTTCACCCCAAAAACATCACATTTCACATTTTCCAATTGGAATTGGCTTACGACCCGGTCATTTCACCTATCCAGTGATTCATAGGCATGCCGCCAAAAAACAGAACTCTGAAAATTGAATTAACACATTAGGCACACAATCATTTCATTTATCTCTTTATCAATCTCTTTTCATTTCATTTCTCATAATTAATTAGGCAACCTTGCCTCAATTATATATTTCATTTGCATTATCATAGCCAACAACCATGGCCTCATATCTCATATGATCTCAAATCACAATAAAGTAATTCATCATAACATCATATCCTTCACATTTCATTTCATCATCATATCTTTCACATTTCATATTCCATTTTTTTTTATTTCATCATCATATAAGCAATTATGCTTCAACCATCTCATTTATATCTCAAATCACCTTAATCAATTCAAATGTATATAATCAATGGCATTAACACAAATTTTACATACTCATCACAACATTCATATTATACCAAACATAACATTATTAATATACATCAACAATGCATTACATTTCATAATATTAATATACATCAACAATGCATTACATTTCATAATATTAATATACATCAACAATGCATTACATTTCCTAACACATTTACAACCAAATGTGTATCAAGTCTCAAAGTCATATGCATTTATGCAATAATGTAGTTTGTACTTACCTTAAAACCAACTCACACCAATCTATACACTTACTCTTCCAAGAATCCTCAACACTTAGATTAGGGCAATTCTACCTCTTCACAACCTAATCCAAAAGGAATATTAGCAAAATGACCATATGAATAGTAAATTCTGGTTTTGGACTCAACTTAATCTTTATTTTGAAAAATTGTATAAAATAATCTACTTGACTAAAAACTCTAAAATTTTTATAGAATTTATTTTTATATCTTAAAATAATTCCTTTAAAATTTCAGATCAAACTGAACACAAAATCTTGGTCAAATAGTTCACCCAACCAGACTGCTCCAATTGCCCTGCATCCTGGCAGCAGTTCTGAACTTTGTGAATTCCGTGAATTAAATTCAATCAAAGTGGTTCTAAATTATTTTTTTCAAATACTAGACTCACTAAGAAACAACATATCCAAAATTCAATTGGATATTATTTTTCTACATTTTATTAAAAATCCTGAAAGATAGCTGTCTTAGTTAAGGTACCTGCTGGAACAGGTCTAATAAAAATAATCTTTCCAAAATCATAACCATTCCAAAATCAAATCAACATATTTTTCAGTCATTCTAGACTCATAAAGGCAAAACATATCAAAAATTCACTTCAAGAGAATTTTTCTATATTTAATTAAAAATCATACAAGTCACAGCATTTACTAATTGTAAAACAGAAAAATTTCACTAAACACAACTCTTACTCTTCCATCACCAACACCAACCTAACTTCTTATCTTTAGTTCCATTTCAACACTTTTACACACACCATACACAAACACACTCCATCAAACTCAAACAAAATTCCAAATAGAACAAGAGAAATCAAAAGAAAACTTACTTGAATATTATGTCAAATCTTCAACATCCATCTTCAATTCTCTCAAAATCCCTATGGATTTGATGTGTATATAAGTAAAATCACATCTCTCTCTCTCTCTCTCTCTCTCTCTCTCTCTCTCTCTCTCTCTCTCGTGTAAGAAGAAGAAGAAGAAAAATATCTTTTTCCTTCTTCTTTTCATGTTTATCATATATATATAATAATAATAATATAATATAATAAATTATTTCTAAAAACCTCCACCACACACTTTTCTCCCTTTGACTTTTCTTTCTTCTTTTTCTTTTATTATTATTATTATTATTATTATTAATTAATTAATTAATTATATAAACTTACTTTTCCTACACCACTTTATACATTATGTATATGTAATATATATGTTGGTATATGTATATCTCTTTTATATTTCCTTTATATTTTCCATATTTTTCAAATACCACATAAATATATATCATCCCTCATATACACCTATTTCTTATAATATTTTCCTTACATATTTTACCAACATATCTTCTCACAACTACCATTCCAATATACACCAAAATCGGGTATTAAATTAATTCATTTATCTTCTTTTGACTTCCATTAGTTTAACTTATATATGTTATATATAACTTTTCTTCTTTTCTCCTTCCATTAAACATACTTCTTAAATCCAAATACCACAATAATTATTCCAAAACTTTTAGGGTGTACCTTAGGATATTACAAGTATTCTCACCATCAATCAATTCATTCAACACTCAATTTCTCTCTATTTTCAGTTATTAAGTTAATTATCTTTAATTACAAAACTTCACAAAACTATTGATTTGCTAAACAATAGTTATAATTTGCACTAGTACTTGGCCTTGTCTCCAGTGGAATGATAACTCACTCACTACTTTATTACTTGAGTGACCCGTGCACTTGCGGTATTGCAATAGCATAGGTTCTTGCCATCAAGTTTTTGGTGCCGTTGCCGGGGACAACGTTTTTCAATATTAGTAATATAATTAAGACTGTTGATTTAGTTTTTATTTTATTTTGTTTTAACATAAGTTCTTGCTTTTTAACTATCATTCTAGGTACTTCTTCCTGTTTATGACCCGAGCTAGCTCTTTCCAACTTTTTGAATTAGATCAAGAGTTAGAGAGAATATTGAGAAGAAGGCGAAAGGAAGAAGAGGAAACAGTTCTGGCAGAGACAGAACCGAACATTGAAGATCTCATCCGAGAAGAAGAAATGGCAGAAAATGAGCCAAGAACAATGCAAGAGTTTGCTAGGCCTACTCTTAATGGGGCTGAATCAAGTATACAAAGACCGGTGATTGCTGCCAATAAATTTGAGATAAAGACAAATGTCATTTAAATAGTGCAGCAGACTTGTCAGTTTGATGGATTTTCGGATGAAGATCCTAATGCACATATTGAAACTTTTCTGGAAATATGTGACACATTCAAGATACAGAATGTCTCTGAAGATGCAATTAGGCTGAGGTTGTTTCCATTCACGCTCAGAGACCAACCAAAGAAGTGGCTGAAGTCTTTTCCTCCTAACACTTTCACTACATGGGGCCAACTAGCAGAAAAATTTTTAGAGAAGTATTTTTCACCGTCCAAGACTGCTAAGCTGAGGAATGATATTTCTTCTTTTCTCCAGCTAGATGGTGAAACCATGTATGATGCTTGGGAAAGATTTAAGGATTTATTGAGAAGATGTCCTCACCATGGGCTACCGCTGTGGCTTTAGATCCAAACTTTCTACAATGGATTGAGTTACTTAAGTAAGCAATCTATCAATGCAGCGCGGAGGTACCATAAACAATAAAACACCTGAAGAAGCAAGGGATTTGATTGAAGACATGGCCCTTATAAATTATCAGTGGCAAACCCCAAGGGAACAAGGGAGATTAAGGGTTGCTGGTTCACATCAATTGGATCCCGTAGTTTCTCTGTCAGCACAGTTGGAAGCAATGAACAAAAAGATTGATTCTTTAGCTTCTTCTTTGGGGAAAGTGATGCAGGTGATTTCCTATGAATGGTGTGGGGGTGGACATCAAAGTCAAGATTGCCAAAGTGGCAACATGTTTGCTAGGCAAGAGCAAGTAGATTATGTTGGAAACATGCCAAGGCAACAGCAGAATAACCCCTACAGAAACACGTACAATTTGGGGTGGAGAAATCATCTTAATTTCTCATGGAATAATCAGAACAATCCATGACCTCCCCCTGGATTCCAGCAGCCCCAACATCAACAAGCTGCCCCTCCAAGAAAGAGTAATTTGGAGGACATGATGGAGAAATTTGTAGCAGCTTCTGAAACCAGGTTCTAATCAAATGAAACCACCTTAAGAAATCAGCAAGCCTCTATTCATAATTTGGAGAATCAGGTGGGGCAAATTGCCAAGTTGCTCAGTGAGAGACCACCAGGAAGTTTGCCTAGAAACACTGAGGTAAATCCTAAAGAGCAGCGGTGAGATAAGAGGCAAATGATCTAAGGCTTTCTCTCTGCTAGGGCTTTTCTCCTTCATCAACACGAAAACTGTGAATTCACCGGCGGTGGTCCCTCCTGGACCAGCTGCCCTCTCGTTTGCGAATGTTTTACCGCACGACACTTCATCTTCTTCATCGATTCCATTGGATCAAACTATTAATACTAGTTTTCCCGATAATTTTGTGCCTAAGCAGTCCTTTCGTTTCAAAGGGGCTCCTGCAATATCTTTTTCTAAAGATGAGATTCAATCATTGGCTAAACCTCTTTCTTTTGCTTTGGTCAGATTTTTCCCTTTATGTCGTCCTAATATGAAGGTTCTCAAAAAATCCCTAGATTCTGTGGGCTTCAAAGGTGATTTTTTGCTGGGTTTAATGGATGCCTCTCATGTTCTTCTTAAATTTTCGCTAGAAGAAGATTATCTCAGATGTTGGCTTCGCCAACTATGGTACTTTTATGGTTTTGCTATGAGATTTTTTAAATGGACACCTGATTTCAGATCGGATGTTGATTCTCCTATTATGCCAATTTGGATTACTATGGAAGGTTTACCCATCCACTTTTTTGACAAACAAGCTCTCTTTCAAATTGGATATCTAATCGGCAAACCATTGAAAATTGACTCTGCTACTGCTCAATTAATCAGACCATCGGTGGCTCGCATTTGTATTGAAGTTGATTTGTCTAAAGAATTAGAGGATCGAATTTGGATTAACAATGGTGATTCTGGCTTTTTCCAAAACATTCAATACGAAAATCTCCCTACTTATTGTAATCGCTGCTGCAGATTGGGTCATGAGACTGATAAATGCTCTGTTACTATTGATACTAATCATAGACATATGGATTCTAATCTTCCTGAGCCTAAGTTGAAGAAGCCTGATAAGGTTTGGGTGCCGAAAGCTAGTGTGGACATTCAGGTTGGACAAACTAGTAATTCTGTTCCACTTGCAAATCCTATTACTTCCAAGAATTTATCGGATCAATTAGTATCTGACCCATCTCATAGTTTTCATTCATTAGATGCGAGGACTGGAAATAATGCATCTGTTATGGACATTCCAAAAAACTCTGATGAGGCTGTTACAAATAAAAAATGGGTTACTTTCAATTTGGATGTTTCTCCTTCAGCTGATGCTACTGATTTTTCGGTAAATAAAAAAACATCTAATAGTGATGTTGGAATTGGTGATGAGCTAACAGATTGTGAGACCTTTGTTGTTCATTCTGATACAGAGAATTTGGCAGGTAATTTGAGGGACACTAACTCTGAAAAGATCAAAGTTGTGAGTAATGACATGCTGACTGGAGATTGTGATAATGCTACTGTTATTGGCCAATGTTCTAATGATGTTGTTATTCATCAGGATGTTGAACCTTCTATTTTAACGGCAAGTGATCCTGAGGGTCAAGCTACTGATGTTGATGATGATACCCATCTTTCGGATGACAATTTGCCCATGGGTTTAATTTCTAATAATGTTGTTGATGGTGATAAACCCCAACCGGTTACTTGAGCTCGAGCTGGTCGAAAATGTAAAAATCAAAAAGGGTTGAATATGAAACAGCTTATCTCTAATTCCTTTATTGATCATTCCAACCTTTCCCAATGAATATCTTGTATTGGAATGTTAGAGGTATCAGTTCTTCGCTTTCTCGCCTTCATAAATTGTGTGTTTCTTATCATCTGGGATTGATTGTTTGTATTGAGCCTATGGTTAATTCTGATAAGAAAAACTTTATAGCTGCTATACTGGGTTTCCAGAATGTTTGTGCTTCCTCAGATAACAAAATATGGCTTATGTGGCATGATCATATATTTTCTTTGAGTGGTTTTTCTGATGTGCCTCAAATCTTGACTTGTGATGTGCTATTTCATCCTATGGGTTTTCATTTTAAACTTTCGGCCATTTATGGGTCTCATTCACGTGCTAGCCGCTATTTCTTGTGGGACAATATATGCAATTACTCTAGGTCTTCTTCTATACCTTGGGTAATTGGAGGTGATTTTAATATCATTAAATCCCTTTCTGAATACAAAGGTAATGGTTCTCCAGATCTTTTAAGTATTCAGGATTTTGAAGACTGTACTAGTGAATGTGGCCTGGTTGATGTTGCTTATCAGGGGTCGGATTATACTTGGACTGGCATTCATTCCAATGGTCAGGTTTGGGAAAGGATTGATCGCATTATTGCGAATATCCATTTTTTCGATGCTTTTGATGTTCTTAGTAATAAACACTTGGGTAAAACTTCTTCATATCATTCGCCTATGCTTCTTTCTTGTGCTAATTTATCTCAACAGGCTCCCAAGCATTTTAAATTCCAACATATGTGGATTTATAATAATACTTTTCTTCCTTTTGTGCGGCAAAGGTGGTCTAGATCTTTTAATGGTGGAGGTATGAGAGGCCTTTTTGCTAAGCTTAAAAATCTTAAAATTGGGCTACGTGAATGGAATAAAGCTAGCTTCGGGCATCTGTTTCAGGATATTGCCAAAGCCGAAGCTGAAGAGAAGGAAGCAGAAGATAATTATATTCAAGATTCTTCTCAAGAGAATCTTCGCTTGTGGAATGATAAACAAGTGGCTCTTCTTAATAAATTGAAATTGGAAGAGGTTTATTGGCAACAAAAAGCCCATGTCCAATGGATTCATGATGGTGATTGAAATACAAAATATTATCATAATTTTGTGAAAATGCGCAGGAAGCTTTACCGAATAATTTCGATCACGAAAGTTGATGGTTGTCAGGTTACTGGTCAAGCTGAATTGGGAAAATAGGCGGCTACTTTTTTCCAGAATTTATTTGATAGTGATGTTACGGGTAATGAAGCTTGCTATGATTCTTTGTTATCATGCATTCCATCTCTTGTTTTGAACTCGAATAATGCAATGATTGAGAAGATACCAGAAAATGAAGAGATAAAAGCTGCGGTATGGCAACTTACTCCTAATAGTGCTCCAGGGCCCGACGGTTTTGATGGTTTCTTTTTCAGACATTGTTGGCATATAGTCCAATGGGATGTTTGCAGTGCCATAAAAGAATTCTTTTTGGGAGTTCACATTCCTCATTCTTTTAGTAGTGCTCAGATTATTCTTCTGTCGAAAAAAGATAATCATGCCACCTTTGCTAATTATAAACCCATTTGTTTGGCTACTTTCATAAGCAAGGTGTGTACTCGTATTGTTGCTAATCGTTTCTCTGGTGTTTTAGATAAGCTTATCTCTGAAGAACAGGTTGGTTTTATGAAGGGAAGATCTATTCATGCTCAAATTATGCTTGCTAATGAGATGTTCCATGATATGGATAAGAAAACTCGAGGACACAATTTAGCTATTAAGCTAGACATGGCTAAAGCTTTTGATAGAGTGTCTTGGAATTTTTTGAGATCGGTTATGATCAAGTTTGGTTTCTCCGAGGTGGTGGTGACTCTTATCATGAATCATCTTTCATCAACTCATCTTTCAGTCCTGGTAAATGGTTACAGTTATGGTTTCTTTCAGCCTAGACGGGGTGTTAAGCAAGGTGATCCCCTTTCTCCTTTACTCTTTATTTTAGTTTCTGAAGCGTTTTCTAGAGGTTTGAAGGAATAGATAAGACGGGGCTCTATTTCTCCATACAAATTGCATCGTCATTGTCCAGTAGTATCTCACTTAGCCTTTGCAGATGATCTATTGATTTTTATAAATGGTGATGTTCGGTCCATTAAGGCTTTCAGAAAATTCTTGGATGATTATCAATCCTGCTCTGGACAGATGATAAATTTTGACAAATGTGCCTTTTATTGCTCTCGTAAAGCTAGTTCAGTATCCATTAGAAAGTTTGAGGATTTGCTTTCTATTAGAAGAAGCTCTCTTCCCTTTACATATTTAGGAGCTCCTATCTATCAAGGAATTAACAGAATGGCTTATTGCAAAGATTTATTGCACAAAATTGACACAAAACTTCAGGGATGGCTGAAGCGTTTCCTTTCTCCTGGGGGACGTCTTATTCTTATTAGACATGTTTTGTGCTCTTTTCCTCTTCATATTATGGGTTCCATGCTTCTGCCGAAAGCTATTATTGCTAGCATTGAGCGGAAATTTACTCATTTTTTCTGGGGATCAGATGGTAGCTCTCATCGTCATCACTGGGTGAAATATTCTAAGCTTTTATTTCCTTTGGCTAAAGGTGGCCTTGGTATTTGGTCCATTGAAGCTATACAAGAAGCTTACTCTTTAAAGTTCCTTTGGATGTTTTTATCCGGGACATCTTTATGGGCAAAATACATGAAGAATAAATATGGAAGAAAAGGCAATATGGCATTCCTTCAAACGGATTCATGCAACTGGAAACGCATATGTCACACTTATAGCAAACATCCAAATTTGATTGATAATAATGGTGATTCGGTTACGTGGGCTGCAGAAGACTTCAGTGTTTTTAAGTTGTCAAAGGCATTTGATGTGGTTCGGCAAAAACGTAACTCTTCATTGGCTTTTGGATCCATTTGGGATAGTGCAATCCCGTTGAGGCTTTCAATTTTAACTTGGAAAATTTTAAACTTTGCCTTGCTCTTGCCAGTTCAACTCCAACAACTTGGTATTCATATTACCTCTTGCTGCCCTTTCTGTTATTGCGGGCCAGCTATGGTAGATCATGTATTTTATCAATGTGAAGCCATTAACAGAGTTTGGAGATTTTACAGGGCTCATCTGATTCCTTTTGATAGGGGCCGTCTAGCTACCCTTCGTCATGAATTAATGACGTGGTGGCTGCATGCACGAGGGAAGACAACCAAAGGTATTCTTTGTAAATTACTTCCGCAAGCTATCTTACATGCTATATGGTCCTCTTATTGTAAATGTTGTTGGGGAGGAGAAAATTTTTTCTCTTTATATATTGATCAGAATGTTGCTCGATTTTTACTGCATTGGGGAGTGGCCTTCTCTGGTGCTATTTTTTAATTTGCTTCCCCTATAGCTAATTTTGCTGAGTTTCTACCGAACAACTTCGGTATGAAAAATTTAAAGCCGAAACTGGTATACTGGAATCATCCACAGTAAGGAATTATCAAGATTAACATTGATGCTTCATATTTTGTTCATAGCTCTTCAGGTGGTGCTATAATCAGAAATGATTCGGGTCATTTTATTATGGCTCATGCTTTTTTATTGTAGGCTAATAACTCGGTAGAAGCTGAAATTAAAGCTCTTTCCTATGGTCTTCAATGGTGCATTTCATTGGGCTATACTCGGCTAATTGTGGAATTAGATGCTTCTCAAGTCATCTCTTTTTTGCAGCAACAACGTGGACAATTGCCTCCTAATTGGCGTTGGCTGGATAATTTCAAAGAGATTTCTTTCTCTCATATTCTTAGGGAAGGCAACCAAGTAGCTCACTACTTGGCTTACTTTTGATTCTTTGCCTAAATTCATTAATGGTGTTATTCTTACTGATTGTATGGGTTTGCCTCACATTAGATATCATTAAGTTTTTTTTTTCTTTTTACATTTTTCTCAAACTTTCACCCATAAACTATAAGGGTTTTGTATTGACAATTTGTATGGGTTTTCCATACGTTTTTGATTTATTAATAAAATTAGCGGTGGTTCCGTCCACCTTTACCAAAAAAAAATCCTAAAGAGCAGCTTAAGGCAATTACACTAAGGAGTGGAAAAGAGATCACGGATAATGTGGATGAAAAAAGAGGAGAAGTGGTAGAGAAAAGGGATGAAGAAAAAGAAGAAGATCCTCCTATCACTTCGGGAGAGAAAGCTGCACTAGAAAGTGAGAAAGAGAAGCAGCCACAAGATAGCAGCCCCATAATGAAGGAATACCAACCTAGAGTACCATATCCGGCAAGGTTGAACAAGGACAAGATTGATGCTCAGTTCGGTAAGTTTCTTAAACTTTTTAAACAATTGCACATTAACATCCCATTTGCCGAAGCTTTATCACAGATGCCTAAATATTCTAAATTTTTGAAAGATATCCTTTCTAACAAAAGGAAACTTGAGGAAGTGTCTTTAGTGCATTTATCTGAAAAGAGTGCGGCGATTTTGCAGAGGAGGTTACCTAAGAAGTTAAAAGATCTAGGTAGTTTTACCATTCCATGTTTGATAGGTAACCTTGAGGTTAAAAGTGCATTAGCTGATTTGGGGGCTAGCATAAGTGTTATGCCCTATAAAATGTTTAAAGAGTTAGGCATTGATAAACCTAAACCAACACTTATGAACATCCAACTTGCTGATAAGTCCGTAGTCCACCCTCGTGGCATTATAGAAGATGTGTTGGTAAAAGTCGGGGATTTCATTTTCCCCAATGATTTTGTTTTCATTGATATTGATGAGGATGCAGATGTTTCACTTATTCTTGGTAGGCCATTTTTAAATATAGCCCGTGCCCTTATCGATGTTCATGATGGCACATTAACTTTGAGAGTGGGTGGTGAGAAAGTTATTTTTAGGATACATGATGCTATGAAACATTCACTTTTACTTGATGAGGCAGAATCATGCAATGATATTATTGAGCATGAGACCATCAATTATGTTACTAACATTGTTTCCAAGGATCCCTTTGAGTTGTGTTTATTGCAGGAAAATGTTGAGGATTGAGAAGCAATGGAGCAGCTTGCTTTTCTTGAAGCAAGCAAATCATTCAAATGCAGGGCATATGAAACTATTGAGATGCCAAAGGAAGAAAAGCCAAAACCATCGGTGATTGATCCACCCAACTTGGAACTAAAGCCCCTTCTAGATCACCTTGAGTATGGATTTCTGGCAAAGAAGAAGAAATTACCAATAATTCTGAGTTCCCACCTATCTTCTGAGCAGAAGGAAAAGCTTATCCAGTTGTTGCAAAAACATAAGAAAGTGATAGCTTTGAAGATAGCAGACATCAAGGCTATCAGTCCATCCTATTGCACTCACAAGATACTAATGGAGGATGAATTCAAGCCAGTAGTGCAACCACAATGGAGACTAAACCCAAAGATGAAAGATGTAGTGAAGGCTGAAGTGATAAAACTACTTGATGCAGGGATTATATATCCAATCTCGAATAGCTCTTGGGTGAGCCCAGTCCAGGTAGTACCAAAGAAATGAGGGATGACGGTGGTCCCTAATGAAAATGATGAGCTGATCCCAACAAGAACAGTTACTGGTTGGAGGGTTTGCATAGACTACAGGAAATTGAATGATGCAACTAGGAAGGACCATTTTCCTTTGCCCTTCATCAATCAAATGTTGGAAAGGTTATCCAGACACAAGTATTATTGCTTTTTAGATGGTCTTTCAGGTTATTTCCAAATTCCTATCGCCCCAGAAGACCAAGAGAAAACTACATTCACCTGCCCATATGGGACATTCGCATATCGAAGAATGCCATTCGGGTTGTGCAATGCACCTGCGACTTTTCAGAGGTGCATGGTGGCAATCTTTGATGAACTTATTGAGGATATTATGGAGGTGTTTATGGATGATTTCCCTCTTGAACCATGAAATGACACTTTTCCCAATTAAGCACTAAGTTGGTTTCCTCACATCTCATCAAGACTCTTTTAAGATTTTCCAAACATTTTTCAAATGAGGACATTGAGGTGGATCGGGCTAAGGTAGACACCATTGAGAAGTTCCACAACCCACATCTGTGAAGGCCATCAGAAGTTTTCTAAGACATGCGGGCTTTTATCAGAGGTTCATACGAGATTTTTCTAAGATAGCCCGTCCATTGACAAGACTCCTTGAGAAGGATGTGGATTTTGTTTTTGATGAGGAATGTTTGAGAGCATTCACAACTCTGAAGGAGAAATCCCATGCTCCAATCATGGTAGCTCCCAATTAGAATCTACCATTTGAACTAATGTGCAATGCAAGTGACTTTACAGTGGGAGCAGTCTTGGGTCAACGTAAAGAGAAATACTTCCAGCCTATCTACTATGCAAGCAAGACTCTGAACACAGCTCAAGCTAATTACACAGCTACAGAGAAAGAGCTGCTAGCTGTGGTTTTTGCTTTTGACAAGTTTAGATCATATCTAATCTTGTCAAAATTGATTATTTATACAGACCATTCGGCTTTGAGGTACTTATTTTCAAAAAGTGATGCTAAGCCTAGGCTAATCCGTTGGGTTTTGTCGTTGCAGGAATTTGACTTGACGATTCAAGACAAGAAAGGAGCTGAAAATCTGGCAGCAGATCACCTTTCTCGCTTGGAGAATCCAACCTTGGAGAGCTTTGAAGAAGGGGACATTGATGATCACTTCCCCGATGAGCAGCTGTACGCCATGGTAAGTGAGGTAAGTAACTTAAATTTTGAAACACCTTGGTTTGCAGATTTTGCTAACTATTTAGCTGTTAGGGAACTTCCTAAGGACTTAACTTATCAAGAAAAGAAGAAATTCTTTTCCGATTTAAAGTGTTATTTTTGGGAGGATCCCTTTTTGTTTAGATTATGTAAGGATCACATGATCCGACGATGTGTGGCATGGCCCGAAACAATGAACATTCTTAGTCAATGCCATGCTGGACCAGCTGGTGGTCATATGGGAGCCAATAGGACTACTCAAAAGATACTAGAATCGAGATTTTATTGGCCCACTTTGTTTAGGGATAGCTACAAATTTGTAAACCATTGTGATCATTGCCAAAGGACTGGAAACATTTCATCTCATGATGAGATGCCCCAAAATGGAATTTTAGTGTGTGAGGTCTTTGATGTATGGGGGATAGATTTTATGGGACCGTTTCCAAATTCCTTTGGTAACAAATATATTCTTGTAGCTATAGATTATGTCTCTAAATGGCCTGAAGCCCAAGCCTTGGCAGCCAATGATGCTAGGGTAGTGTGGAAGTTTTTGAAGAAGTTGTTCTCTCGATTTGGTACACCGAAAGCAATCATAAGTGATAGGGGTACTCACTTTTGTAACGTTCAGCTTGAGAAAGTTTTCAAAAGATTAGGAGTTACACATAAGTTTGCTACTCCTTACCATCCCCAAACTAGTGGCCAAGTTGAGAACACGAATAGGGAGATAAAAAGAATTCTAGAAAAAACTGTAGAGCGATCCCGAAAGGATTGGTCTAAGAAATTGGACAATGCTTATGGACTTTTAGGACTGCATTTAAAACTCCTTTGGGCACTACTCCGTTTAGGCTGGTATATGGAAAAGCTTGTCATTTACCTATAGAAATTGAACATAATGCATATTGGGCTATTAAAAAGATTAACATTGATCTAGCTCGTGCAGGTGAAAGGAGAAAGTTGCAGGTAAATGAGTTGGATGAGTGGAGATTGCCAGCTTACGACAATGTAAGAATGTATAAGGAGCATACCAAGAGATCGCATGATGCTCGCATTAAGGAACAGAAAGAGTTTCACGCGAGAGATCAGGTATTATTGTATAATTCGAGGCTTCGACTCTTTCCAGGTAAGTTAAAATCTCGATGGTCTGGTCCTTTTACTGTTAAGGAAGTTTTCCCCTACGGAGTGGTTGAAATAACTCACCTGGAAAAAGGAGATTTTAAAGTTAATGGGCACAGGCTCAAATTATACCTTGGAGGGGAAATATAGGACTTGAAGGAGGTTTTACACCTCCAAGACTAGGGAAATTTGCCCTGACCGTCCAACTAATACGACGTTAAAGAAGTGCTGGGTGGGAGACAACCCACCTTTTTATTCGTTCTTTTATTTTTATGTCTTTAATTTTTGTGTTTTTGGTTTGTGTCATCATTTTGTTTTAGTTTTATCCTTCTATCATTGGTTAGTGGTTTGTTTGCCTTGCATTCATTAGAATTAATAGAGGAAATTTGATTTTGAGGAGTAAATTGAACATATTATAGGACACGCTCGTGTCATTGGGCGTGTCATTATTTTTCACAGGCAGTAGCTACAACACGCCCAGTGACACACCCGTGTCACTAGGCATGTCATTTTGAATGAGAAATAGTAGCTATGACATGCCCAGCGACATGTTCGTGTCACTGGTCGTGCTTAAAACAATAAAAAAAAAAGAGCCAGCACGCCCAAAGAACAAGCCCAAGCTAGTGGGAGTGTCGTTTGCTTGGTTGTCACAGTATATGTGACACATCCATTGACACGGTCGTGTCAATGGGTGTGTCATTTATTGATTAATCCAATACCTGTGACACACCCATGGACACGGTCGTGTCTGTGGGCGTGTTATAGACACTGTTTCTTATTCCATAGGGCACGCCCAGTGACACGGGCATGTCGCTGGGCGTGCCGACGTCTTTATATATAGAACCAAAGCCATTTTTCACGCAAACTTCAATTTTCTTTCTCATTTTCTCTCAACTTTCTTGCACACCCATCGGCGCATTCACACACCCACTCACTTTAGGAGAGATTCTCTCTCCCGGCTTGCATTATTTGGGTGAATTTGCTCGATTTCCATTTGAATTTGCTCGATCCGCGCGAATTTCGCATTTTTCAGGTACGGACTCCCATTTTTTGCGATTTTTGTTGGATTTCTTTCGTTTTTCTTATGAATTCCTTGTATTTTCTTTTCTTTTCCTTGGAATTGCAAGATTTATGATGCGTTTGCTTTATTTTGCTTTGTTTTGGTTTATCGTAATTTTTGCGGCAATTGGTTAATTTTGTTTTGTTTTGTGTTTAAATCCATTTTTTATTTGGCGTTTGATTTATTTTTGAATTAGTTTGTGTTTGAGTTATAAATTGATTGATTCGCTTGTTGGGTTATAGTTAATAGTTATTTTTGGAAAATGGTATTGTTATTGTTGGAATTGCCATCTTTCGAATTGCTTCGTCGCTTTTGTTGATTAAGTGTGTGTTGATATAGGTTGCTTACATTTGGTTTAAATTGGCTGTAAGCATTCATTTTATTGGGATATACATTATGCTTCATCGTTATAATGTCGGTATTTTGGTAACTTGGTGTCTGTCTTTTGTGGGTGTTTTGTGTCGTGCTATTATTTGGTTGTTATTGAGGAATTTTCTTTTGTTTGTTTTACAGACAATTAGACAATGGGCCCTTGCAAACAATCATCCTCCCAGCTACCTGCCAAACGTGCATGAGGGGAAGGCAGTTCTAGCCAACCAGCTACACGTCCAACTTCTAAGTTCATGGCAACCCACAAATGCCTTAGATTTTCGAATGTCGAGGAAAGAAGGCGATTCAAACTTTTCGGCAACAAAGAATGGTCCCCACCTCGTGTTTTAGATTGGGACGCTATGGAACTGGCAAATATTGCAGCAGATATCCGGGAATTGATTAATCAACCAGGGTCGGACCAACTATTCTCCATCAATGAGCCTTCCTATAGAGAGCTAACATTGGAATTTTTCTGCACCTTTCAGTTTTAGAAGACCAAGGTTTCAATTACTGAGCCAACAATTAAATTCAGACTGGGAGGGCAGAGATTCAACATGAGCATTAATGACCTTGGGGTGCATCTCGGGTTATATACTGCAGAGGAGGTACAGACTTTTGATTATCTGAACTCCGAGGTGGATTTTGTCGAGTATGAGGTTGCTCCTCCTCGGGTCTGGCGGACCTTTGCACCCACTGCAAATAAATATCAACCCAAGGTTTCTAAGGCATCCAACTTCGAGTCCTTCCCCTGCCAAGTGGTGCACAGCCTCTTAGTTCACACTCTTACAGCTCGGCTGAGTAGCACAAGGGTGGTAAGCTTGCGAGATCTGTTTTTCCTGCACTGCATGGTACAGAAGACCCGGTGCAATGTCGCACACGCCATCACACATTTTTTTAATGAGCAGTCTAAAAAGGGAGCATCATGTACTTTACATGGTGGCATGTATGTCACACGACTCGCTCGTCTCCTGGGTGTATTAGATGGCTGCCTCCCTATGACGGTGGATGGTTTGCCCAAGTTGTTGGGTATGGACACATTAAAGAGACTGAACCGGGAGAAGGTAGCTGGGCTACAGGCACCTCTTATGGATTCAGATATACCAGAGGCAGCCCCTTCTGCTCCTCCTTCGGATATACCACCACCTCCACCGACAGATTTTTTGGGTTCGTCCATTGCCGCTGGGCCTTCAACCACTGCTGCTGGGCCTTCTTCCACTGCTGCACCTTCTTCTTCTGCTGGACCTTCTTTTGTCTAGACTCCTTGTAATATCCCAATGTGTGCCCTAGAAGTTTGGATATAATTGTTGTTTGATTTGATTTAAATGTATATATGTTTTTGCAAAAGAGATGATTCTATTAATGGAATGTATATGTTGTATATATGTTAATATATATAACATATAAGTTGGTCAAATGGAGAGTCAAGGGAAGAAGATATTTTGATTTGGGATGAGTGAAATTACTAAATAGGGCATGTGGATGAAGGGTAGTTAGAACAAGTGGGAAGAGGGTATGTTGGTAATTGTCTTGTTAGAATTGCTTGGTGGAGATTTAAAGAGATGATAATTTGACTTTTCTTTATCATCTTTTCTTCTTTTTCCTTATGGTGGCCGGCTCATCCAAAGACAAAAGGGAGCAAGAGAGGATCTTGAAGTTCTAAGCTCAAATTGAAGGAGGAATCAAAGGTTTTGGTTGAAGATTTGTGAAATTTCTTCATTTAAGGTAAGTACTCTCTTGTTTTCCTTTGTTCTTTTTGAAGTGGTGTTTGAAGTGAGTTTTGAATGGTTAGTAATATGATTAGTTGTGCTTGTGGTGTGTTTTTAAGTGTTGAAAGTGATTGTAAGTAAAGAAGTTATAGTATTGTTGATATTGGAAGTGTTGATTTTGGTTTGAAGATGGTAAGTTAAGAGTGATGTTGGTTTTTAGGGTTTTGAAGTGGTAAAAGGTTGAATGTGTTGTTAATGTGCAAATTGTGATGAATATGTAAAATATGTGTTTACAACATTGATTACATTCATTTGAATTAAGTTATATTGTGTATAATGTAATTGAGTGCAACCAAAGGAGACTTGGACATGTTTAGGGTTTCAATTCATGAGTGACACGGCCAAAAGCAAGGAGAGACACGGCCAATTCATGAGAGACACAGCCAAGCCAAGGAAATTTGGGCCGTGTTGGATTGATTTTGGAGAGACACAGCCGTGTCCCATGCCCGTGTTTGTTGCTGCCAAATTTGTGTTGAGAGACACGGCCACAAGCTTGGCCGTGTCCCTCAAATGTGTTAGTTAATGTTTCTATTCTTTGTTCTTCTTGCATTGTTTTGATTCTCCAAAGGTATTTATGTACCTAAACCTAAACATAAACACTTTAAACACACTTAAAACAATAATGGTCCAAACAAATGTATGTGGAAGATTCTAAATTCATGAATAATGTAAATTGTTATGTATATATATATATGATGAAATAGGAAATGTGGAATATATGATGATCATTGAAAAAGTATGTGCAATGCCATTGATTATGTATACTTGAGTGATGAATTGATCAATGTGAATCTTGTTAATGGTAATGTGTATATGAATAATGTACTTTGAAAGGCTATATTAATGAGGCTATATGTATAATATGAATGGAGATATGAAATGACATGAGGCCATTGTGATTTGGCTATGATGATTCCATTGAAAGAATATAAGGCATGTTTGCCTAATTGATGATGAGAATTCAGAATGAGATAATAAATGAATTGTGTGTCTAATGTGTTATTCATTTTTAGAGATTTTGTTGTTGGTGGCATGCCTATTGGTAACATTCTCTTGAAGTTAGGTTGGATTTGATCCTTGAAGCCTAATTGAGATGTTACAACCTTGAAGCTAGGTTGGGTTGGTTCTTGAAGCCAAGTTGGGTTGATACTTCGCATGCTTTGTTCCCCTTGAAGCTTGGTTGAACCTAATCCTTGAAGCCTAGTTGGGATTATGATAATGATGAATGTGAAAATTAAACCAAAGCATTAACTCTGAAAATTGAATGGCATATTAGAGTGTTTTGGGCCCATGCTTGTCTTTGTATATAATGTGATTCTTGAATGGTAAAATCATTGGAACTATGAAGATGTAATATGAATATTGTTATGACATTGAATGTAGTGTGATGTGGTAATGGGATGTGCTTTTATGTGTATGGTTTATGAAATATAAAGGTGTGATGTTAGCTTTTCACTTATGATGTTAACTTTATAATTTAGATGTGTAACATTGCATTGCCTTAAAGTATAGTGTTGGTATATTTTGTACTACTAAGCCGATGGCTTAGCGCGATAGTGTTTAATCGCGCAGGTGACAGAGTTGAACCTGAGAGTTCTTCGAGACCGAGTGAGAGTAGACATTGAAGAGTTCATTTTGGGACTTAAAGATCAGAGAAGAGCTGCCAATCATGTATATATTCTATGTTTTGTAAATTTTGATTTATAACATATTTGTAATAACTTCCGCTGTGAATTATTAAACATTTTATATATAGTGTCTTTTGGATTTCTTTTATTTGTTTGACATTGATTTCACTTATTTACAAAGATATTTTTTGTGTTTTTTTTAAACCGTGACAAAATATTCAGTATACGTATATTACGATCGTTTAAGCATGCTTGGTACGTATACAGGGTATAGAGGTGTTATAATTGTTTTGGTATCAGAGCCTAGGTTTGAGATTCTTAACCTAGGTCAAGTGTAAGAAAAAGAGTGATTTGATTTTAAAACATGGATTTTTGAATAACATACATGTTTGGCATTGGCAGTCTCTGATTTTAATGAGAGGTATTCTGCTGTGTTTGCAGATATAGGTTGTGATGGATTCTCACTCACGTCAGTCAGTCGAGGGTAGTGCTGAGAGTATAGCTCCTGATGAGATTAGAGAGGGAGCTAGAGTGGATAGTGCTGGAGAGATACCTGCTTCTGTGTCGGGGAGACCAGCTGGTGAGGAGGTTCCGCCAGGTTGGTTTAGGCATGTGATTGATTTGTTGAGGCAAGCACCAGTACAACCACCGCCGCCACCCCCACAGCCTTTGGTATCAGTGAGACAGTATGATAAGCTAAGGAAGTATGGAGCAGAAGATTTTCTAGGTACTATTGATCCAGCTGTAGCAGAACAGTGGCTAGACAAAGTACAGAGAATATTTGTTCAGTTGCAAGCCACTCCAGAGGAAAAGTTTGATTATGTAAGATCATTGTTGCAAAAGGACGCATATGACTGGTGGAAGACAGTGCCCCATGCTATGGATGATCCACCAACATTGTCCTATGCTGATTTTCTAAGAGAGTTTGAATTGAAGTATACTCCTAGAGAGTACAAAGATGTGAAGAAAATGGAGTTTCTAAGCTTGAAGCAAGATCACCGGACTGTGACGAAATATGAGTTAGAGTTTATCCGGTTGAGCCAGTATGCTGGGGGTATTATATCTGATGAGATAGATAGATGCCGGAGATTTGAGGAGGGATTAAGGCCCTCTATCATGTGTTTGGTGGCTGGATCTAGATATCGTGATTTTTCCCAGCTGGTTGCAACAGCTAGGAGTGTGGAGAGAGCTCAGGTTATTGTAGCTGCTTCAGAGGAAGAGATCAGGGTTAGAAGGCCCCAGTTTGAGGCAGGATCTTCGTCTGTGAAAAGAGGTAAAGGAAGTTTTGTTCCTCGGGTTAGTAGGAGTCAGAGGCCAGCAGGTAGGTCAGTACAGTTTCAGAGGCAGAGATCTAGACCTACAGTTTTAGTGGCGAGTGCTCCGACCCCAGTGACTCAGAGATCCACCTTACCCGTATGCATTCATTGTGGTAGGCCACATGGTGGTACTTGTTGGAAGACTGGGGTAGCAGGGGTATGTTTCAGATGTGGATCTCCCGATCATTTTGTGAGAGATTGTCCTGAGAGACAGGAGCGGATGTCAGTGGATACTGCAGCTTCCCGACCTAGTGTGAGGGGAGGTCGAGGAGGCAGAGGTTTCAGCAGAGGAGGCAGATCTGGGTTCAGTTCTAGAGGAGGTTCTACATCCAGGGAGAGTAGACCAGAGGAGGCTGGATCTTCTCAGAGGATTTATGTGATGCAGAGGCAACCAGATGCTTCGGCAGTCATAGCTGGTACTTTTTCTTTATTTGGTATTTCAGTACTTGCTCTGATTGATCCGGGTTCCACACATTCATATATTAGTTCATCTGTTTTGCCTGTGTTTGATGTGCATGCTGAATCCCTAGGATTTGATGTATTGGTGACAAATCCGTTAGGGCATAGTGTGATTGTTAGCAAAGTGCACCGAGATAGTGCAGTGATGGTACAAGGTGAGGAGTTCCTTGGAGATTTAATTGAGATGCCTTTTAAGGAATATGATGTGATCCTAGGCATGGGCTGGTTATCTAGACATAGAGCTGTGGTTGACTGCCAAAAGAAAGTTGTTACCTTGAGAACCAGCGATGGTAGAGAGGTGTTAGTATCTAGTGAGCAGGGACAGCTAGCATCCTTGTTTGTTTCAGCTGTTGCAGCTAGAAGATTGATTAGAAAAGGGTGTGATGCTTACCTTGCTTATGTTGTAGATACGAGAGTAAAGGGTTTTCAACTTGATAGTATACCCACAGTTGCAGAGTTTCCATATGTGTTTCCAGAGGAGTTGCCAGGGTTGCCTCCTGAGAGAGAGGTGGAGTTTTGTATTGAATTATTGCCTGATACCACTCCTATCTCTATTACTCCTTACAGAATGGCACCTGCTGAACTAAGAGAACTGAAGGTGCAGTTACAGGAGTTGCTAGATAAAGGGTTTGTTCGCCCTAGTGTTTCACCGTGGGGAGCTCCTGTTCTGTTTGTAAAGAAGAAGGATGGTACTATGAGATTGTGTATCGATTATAGGCAGTTGAACAAGGTGACTATTAAAAATAAATATCCTTTGCCTAGAATTGATGATCTCTTTGATCAATTGAAAGGTGCAGCAGTGTTTTCCAAAATTGATTTGAGATCAGGGTACCATCAATTGAGGGTCAGAGCTGAAGATGTTCCTAAGACTGCCTTTCGGACCAGGTATGGGCATTATGAGTTTCTAGTTATGCCTTTTGGTTTGACAAATGCACCTGCAGTTTTTATGGATTTGATGAATAGGGTGTTTAGGCCCTATCTGGATCAGTTTGTAGTGGTCTTTATTGATGACATTCTGGTGTATTCGCGTAGTGAGAAGAAGCATGATAAGCATCTGCGGATTGTGCTGCAGATTTTGAGAGAGAAGTAATTGTTTGCTAAACTGTCGAAGTGTGAGTTTTGGCTTGACCAAGTTACTTTTCTCGGTCATATAGTTTCAGCAGAGGGTATTAGAGTTGATCCGAGTAAAGTTGAAGCTATTTTGAATTGGAGTCCACCAAAGTCTGTGACTGAAGTTAGAAGTTTTCTGGGTTTGGCAGGCTATTACCGACGGTTTGTGAAAGGATTTTCTTTGATAGCTACTCCACTTACCAGATTACTTCGAAAGGGAGTTAGATTTGTGTGGACAGATCAGTGTCAGGCTAGTTTCGAACAGTTGAGAGAAATGTTGACTCAAGCGCCTGTTCTTACTTTACCTGTGGAGTATAAACCATATGTGATTTACAGTGATGCTTCACATAGTGGTTTGGGTTGTGTTCTGATGCAAGAAGGTAAAGTGATAGCTTATGCTTCTCGACAGTTGAAACTGCATGAGCTCAATTATCCGACCCATGATTTAGAGTTGGCAGCCATTGTGTTTGCATTGAAGATTTGGCGACATTATTTGTATGGGGAAAAGTGTTTTATCTATACTGATCATAAAAGTTTAAAATATTTGGGTGTCCAAAAAGAGCTTAATCTTCGACAGAGGAGATGGTTGGAGTTAATTAAGGACTACGACTGTTTGATTGATTATCATCCTGGTAAGGCGAATGTTGTTGCTGATGCCTTGAGTCGGAAGTCTTTAGCAGGTTTGACTGTTTATTCGCTCTCATTGCTTATTGAGTTGAGAGCGTTACATGTTAGATTTGTATCTTGTGATGATGGTGCATTGTTGGCACAGTTACAATTGAAACCAGTATTGTTGGATCAGATTAAAGAGGCTCAATTGGCTGATGATAAAATTCGGAAGATTGTTTCAGATTGTCAGAATGGAAAGAGTCGAGATTTCATTGTGAGAAGTGATGGAAGTCTTTGGCTTAAAAACAGATTGTGTGTACCTGATGATACTAATTTGAGAAAGATCATTTTAGAAGAAGCACATCAGTCAGTATTTGCTATGCATCCAGGCAGTACAAAGATGTATCATGATTTAAAGCAGTTTTACTAGTGGTCTGGTATGAAGAGAGACATTGCAGATTTTGTGTCTAAATGTCTCACATGTCAGAGGGTAAAAGCTGAGCATCAAGTTCCAACAGGGTTACTTCAACCTTTAGCAGTGCCTGAATGGAAATGGGATAGAGTAACCATGGATTTCGTATCTGGTCTGCCATTGACACAAAGGAAGCATGATGCTATTTGGGTGATTGTTGACAGGTTGACTAAAACAGCTCATTTCCTTCCAGTTCGGATGGATTACTCTTTGGAGAGGTTAGCTGAGCTATATATTCATGAAATTGTGAAGTTGCATGGTGTCCCAATTTCTATAGTGTCTGATCGAGATCCCCGGTTTACTTCAAGGTTTTGGAAGAGTTTACATGGTGCTTTGGGTTCTCGATTACACTTCAGTACTGCTTTCCATCCGCAGACAGATGGGCAGTCTGAGAGGGTGATTCAGATTATTGAGGATGTGTTGAGAAGTTGTGTCATTGATTTCTCTAGAAGTTGGGATGGATTCTTACCACTTGTTGAATTTGCTTACAATAACAGTCATCAATCCAGCATTGGTATGGCCCCATTCGAAGCATTGTATGTTAGACGGTGCAGGACACCTCTATGTTGGAATGAACTTGGTGAAAGTAAGTTAATTGGTCCTAAGTTGGTTAAAGAAACTGAAGAAAAAGTGAAAATAATTCGAGATAGGTTGAAAACAGCTTCAGACCGACAGAAATCTTATTCTGATTTGAAGAGGAGAGACATTGAGTACAATGTGGGAGATAAGGTATTTTTGAAAGTGTCTCCTAGGAAAAAGATCTTGAGGTTTGGTCAGAAAGGGAAATTGAGTCCTCGCTTCATTGGACCGTATGAAGTTTTGGAAAGAGTTGGGCCAGTTGCTTATCGGCTTGCTTTGCCACCTGAGTTGGAGAGGATCCATAATGTATTCCATGTTTCTATGTTGAGGAGATACAGATCGGATCCATTTCATGTGTTGCCAATTGAATCTATCGAAGTGAATCCAGATTTAACATTTGAAAAGGAACCAGTTGCTATCTTGGCACGTGATGTAAAAGAGTTGAGAAATAAGAAAGTGCCTTTGGTGAAGGTTCTGTGGAAGAATCATGGAAGAGAAGAGGCAACTTGGGAGAGTGAGCAAACAATGCGAGATCAATATCCTCAACTATTTCAGACTTGATATTAGGTAATTTTGAGGACGAAATTTCTTTTTAGAGGGGGAGAATTGTAATATCCCAATGTGTGCCCTAGAAGTTTGGATATAATTGTTGTTTGATTTGAATTAAATGTATATATGTTTTTGCAAAAGAGATGTGTCACGACCCAATTTGTACATATGTACAGTACATCTATGTACCGTACATCCGCGTACAGTAACAGGAGCCATCCCGAGTAATCACCAAAGAACACGAAGTGAAAGGAAGCTCTATAGGACAAAAAGGACCTAACTGAAAAGATTGTAAAAGTTTTGGGGAGGTGACTGTAATTTCAAAAAGTTTTGGGGAGGTAACTATAATTTCCAAAAGTTGTACTGGAGGTTCTTAATAGTGCATATAACAGACTCCAGAAATGGAAAGTAGAGAAAAATTGGGTCGAAATGGAACACCACGGTTTTTCCCGAAAACGCATAGTTTGAGAGATACAGTGGATTCTTGACCAAGGGTATTTTTGTCATTCTTGTGATAATAATGTATACACTGGAAAACAAGACACGAAAAGGTATCCGAAGTAAACGGAAGGACTCCGCAGTGATCGATGTTGAAGAACGAACCTAAGTGGAGACCCGAATCACGTAAGGACCTAAAGGGAATTTTTACAAAAGTCAAGGGCATGAGCGTAATTTTTATAAATTAGCTCAAAATCAAGAATGAATGTCGAAAATGGAAACGAGAGGTTGAAAGGAGGAGAACGGTATATTTTACGCGTCGTAAAACCACCCGGGTACGAAGAAAAGGCAAAACCTTCCATTGAAGGGTATTTTGGTCTTTTCACTTCCACCCATTTTCTAGAAAAGGGACACATGGCATAGTAATTTTCTAGAAAAGGACACATGGCAAAATCTTGTTTAAAGACACTTTTGGGTTGGATTAAACTTAACCCTCCATATGGCACCATCCTAGTTAAAGATACTTTTGTGGTGGTTACATCTTAACCCTCCAAAATGAAATTAATTAAATAAATGGAAAATGGAAAAATATAAAAAGGGAGAGAAGGATGATTAAAGAACAAAGGACACATTTTTCTCTCCATTTTTGAGAGGTATGGCCGAAATTCTCTCCATCAAAAAAGGGAAGGAATTTTTCAAGTGTTCAAGTTGATTTTTGGAAGGAAAAGCTTAATTTTAAGGTAAGGATTCCAATTCTAGCTTTAGTTTATTCATTTGATTGATAGTTTTCAAGTTATCAATGAAAGAAAAGTTATGAAAATTATAGGAAATCAAAGGGATAAAGAAGAATAAGGGAAGAAAGAATAGGACAAGCAAGGAACAAAGCAAATAAACAAGGTTTGGTACTTAAATCATTGCCCTTTTCAATTAATTCACATATTTTGCATTATGGGACTTTTGAAATGGTTTTGAAATAATGTTATTTTGTGTGGTAAATATGTGGGAAAGTGCTCTTGAACCATTTGTAATCAATTGATTGTGAAAAGAATGAAAACAAAACAAACTAGCTAAACTTTGCTCAATTATCCATAAACTTTGATGAACTTTTAATCACTCCTTTGGTTTGATTTTTGGAAGAGGGACCCTTAGTCCTTCAATGGTATCACAAAAGGATTCTAAAAATCAATTTTGCAAGAAAAAAATGAATTTCCCTCAAGTTTGGAAAATTGGGCCGAATGGTCCCTTTTGGGCACCATTCTGCAGCTTTCATTTTGGGCAGTCCGTTGAAGGGGCAAACGAAAGAATTTTTCGACGAAATTTTACATGCATTTAGTTAACTTATGAAAGTGTTTTCCTACAAAAATTCAGCCAAAAATAAGTTTTTTTACTTGGTCAAAACCGTTGCCAAAGTTGACTGATTTTCAGCAGTAAAAACAGATTTTACCATTTAGTTGTCGCGCGCTATTGCGTTGCCGATTTTACGCGCCGCGCTACTATTCCTTTGGTCATTTTTCTAAATGTGTTAAAACTTGAATATTATGATATGGATTGATGTTAAATCATATAAAATGACATGAAGGAGAATTGGAAATGATCAGAAAGGCATCATGACAAGCTATTCCGACAATACATGCATTATGGACAAATCATGGCTTATTGAATATCATGATCAAAGTAATTTAATAAATTATTTATGCTCTACTTGGTTATGACAGAACCCTTGAGATAAGGGTATGATGCATCATACTATTATTGCAGTACTGCTTATGACATGATATGATATACCGGCTGAAGGCCGATGATTACAATGATATGATCAATGATGCAATGATAATGGCCATTGGCACATGTGCAAGAATTATGATGAAAGATAATGAAATATGATCATGACGAGATATGTTTATCATGACTCTTCCTTATCCGCTGACGTTCTGTTAAACCAGTAGAGCAACCAAAATGATAAAAGCAAGAGAAATGATTTAAATTCAAATTATTCAGTCAAGCCTTTTTACCATCTGTGTTTTGTATTGATTCCTTTCAAGTATTTAAAGTATATAAATGTATGTTCAAATCATTCTTTCATTTTATTATTTTATTGCAATGATTTAAGTACCCACTAAGCAATTGCTTAGCGAGTTTAGTTTCCCTCTAAACTCGTAGGTTAAACGAGGAGATGAGATTGCAGCATGTCCTGCGCAGCTGGCCTTGACTACTACTTTGGGTAGGAGTTTGGATATGATTGATTGTAGTAATATGGCATGTACATAAGCTTGTATGATCTAGCAAATAAATGTATAATAATGAAAAGCTAGAACACATACACTGCTAGTAATTTAATAAATCTTATTTGGGTTTAGCACTTATGTATGCAAGTATAGAAGTGTGAATTCTTCTTGCAGGATTGTAGTTGAGGTTATAAGGGTGGATTATTGGGAGTGTGCTTGAGTTGAATTGTGAAACAAAATATTTTTCAAAAATTAAAAAAATCAGTTTTGGCGACACTTGGGACCTCCATTTTTAGGGGAGGTTCTGGCAAAATTTTTTTAAAATCTGCACTTAAAACTGGCTAAGTAAAATGTTAAGACACAACCACCATGAAATAACAGTCCATCTTGGTCTATAAACGTAGGCTAAGATGGGGTGTTACAAGATGATTCTGTTAATGGAATGTATATGTTGTATATATGTTAATATATATAACATATAAGTTGGTCAAATGGAGAGTCAAGCGAAGAAGATATTTTGATTTGGGATGAGTGAAATTACTAAATAGGGCATGTAGATGAAGGGTAGTTAGAACAAGTGGGAAGAGGGTATGTTGGTAATTGTCTTGTTAGAATTGCTTGGTGGAGATTTAAAGAGATGATAATTTGACTTTTCTTTATCATCTTTTCTTCTTTTTCCTTATGGTGGCTGGCTCATCCAAAGACAAAAGGGAGCAAGAGAGGATCTTGAAGTTCTAAGCTCAAATTGAAGGAGGAATCAAAGGTTTTGGTTGAAGATTTGTGAAATTTCTTCATTTAAGGTAAGTACTCTCTTGTTTTCCTTTGTTCTTTTTGAAGTGGTGTTTGAAGTGAGTTTTGAATGGTTAGTAATATGATTAGTTGTGCTTGTGGTGTGTTTTTAAGTGTTGAAAGTGATTGTAAGTAAAGAAGTTATAGTATTGTTGATATTGGAAGTGTTGATTTTGGTTTGAAGATGGTAAGTTAAGAGTGATGTTGGTTTTTAGGGTTTTGAAGTGGTAAAAGATTGAATGTGTTGTTAATGTGAAAATTGTGATGAATATGTAAAATATGTGTTTAGAACATTGATTACATTCATTTGAATTAAGTTATATTGTGTATAATGTAATTGAATGCAACCAAAGGAGACTTGGACATGTTTAGGGTTTCAATTCATGAGTGACACGGCCAAAAGAAAGGAGAGACACAGCCAATTCATGAGAGACACGGCCAAGCCAAGGAAATTTGGGCCTTGTTGGATTGATTTTGGAGAGACACGGCCGTGTCCCATGCCCGTGTTTGTTGCTGCCAAATTTTTGTTGAGAGACACGGCCACAAGCTTGGCCGTGTCCCTCAAATGTGTTAGTTAATGTTTCTATTCTTTGTTCTTCTTGCATTGTTTTGATTCTCCAAAGGTATTTATGTACCTAAACCTAAACATAAACACTTTAAACACACTTAAAACAATAATGGTCCAAACAAATGTATGTGGAAGATTCTAAATTCATGAATAATGTAAATTGTTATGTATATATATATATATGATGAAATAGGAAATGTGGAATATATGATGATCAATGAAAAAGTATGTGCAATGCCATTGATTATGTATACTTGAGTGATGAATTGATCAATGTGAATCTTGTTAATGGTAATGTGTATATGAATAATGTACTTTGAAAGGCTATATTAATGAGGCTATATGTATAATATGAATGGAGATATGAAATGACATGAGGCCATTGTGATTTGGCTATGATGATTCCATTGAAAGAATATAAGGCATGTTTGCCTAATTGATGATGAGAATTGAGAATGAGATAATAAATGAATTGTATGTCTAATGTGTTATTCATTTTCAGAGTTTTGTTGTTGGTGGCATGCCTATTGGTAACATTCTCTTGAAGTTAGGTTGGATTTGATCCTTGAAGCCTAATTGAGATGTTACAACCCTTGAAGCTAGGTTGGGTTGGTTCTTGAAGCCAAGTTGGGTTGATACTTAGCATGCTTTGTTCCCCTTGAAGCTTGGTTGAACCTAATCCTTGAAGCCTAGTTGGGATTATGATAATGATGAATGTGAAAATTAAACCAAAGCATTAACTCTGAAAATTGAATGGCATATTAGAGTGTTTTGGGCCCATGCTTGTCTTTGTATATAATGTGATTCTTGAATGGTAAAATCATTGGAACTGTGAAGATGTAATATGAATATTGTTATGACATTGAATGTAGTGTGATGTGGTAATGGGATGTGCTTTTATGTGTATGGTTTATGAAATATAAAGGTGTGATGTTAGCTTTTCACTTATGATGTTAACTTTATAATTTAGATGTGTAACATTGCATTGCCTTAAAGTATAGTGTTGGTATATTTTGTACTACTAAGCCAATGGCTTAGCGCGATAGTGTTTAATCGCGCAGGTGACAGAGTTGAACCTGAGAGTTCTTCGAGACCGAGTGAGAGTAGACATTGAAGAGTTCATTTTGGGACTTAAAGATCAGAGAAGAGCTGCCAATCATGTATATATTCTATGTTTTGTAAATTTTGATTTATAACATATTTGTAATAACTTCCGCTGTGAATTATTAAACATTTTATATATAGTGTCTTTTGGATTTCTTTTATTTGTTTGACATTGATTTCACTTATTTACAAAGATATTTTTTGTGTTTTTTTTAAACCGTGGCATTTTCTATATTCAGTATACGTATATTACGATCGTTTAAGCATGCTTGGTACGTATACAGGGTATAGAGGTGTTACACTCCTACATTCAGAGATTGGTGCCAGTCAGTTAATGTTGAGTGGGATAATGACAGGAAACCCACAGATTTAGAGCGTCAGATTTGCAGGATCGAAGGGAAGATAGGGAATATCGAGCTGAATCAGAATAAGATCTTAACTCAGCAGGACCAGCTGCAGCAGTTCATACTTGACTAGTCCCTGTCGTTCTCTAAGTTCTAAGTCTTAGCCAAATTTCAAAGTCTGTGAATAATTTTTTCAATAGTCCGAATAATTTCTCCTTAATCATTAAGGTTTTGTAAAACTATTATCCTCTCTTTCCTTTACTGCCAAATTGTTAATCCAAGTTTTTTTCTCTATTTGTGTTAATTATTTATAGGAAACCTTACCTTAACCCTAAACCTAATCTGACTCTCATAAGTTAATTAGGAAGTCTAATGACCGGTACAATTGTGTTTAGGACTCGGATTAAAGGCCAAAATCGACATGGAGTGCACCTCATATCGATTTGGGCTGTCCAAATCGATATGATGCCACCTCATATCGATTTGGGAGGCTCAAATCGATATGAGGCCTCCCTCATATCGATTTTGGCTGCCCAAATCGATATGAGGTGCACTCCATGTTGATTTTGGCTTCTCCCTCATATCGATTTTGGCAGCCCTAACTCAAATCAAACCCTAATTTTTAATTACTTTCGGACCGAACTGATTATACCATTTAATTTGGGCTTTTGTGAATTAAACCATCTAATATTTAAGCTTTAAAATTAGGTTTAGGTTCTTTAAATTATAATGGAATAAGGTAAGTTTCTTAATCCTAATCCGTGCCAAAATTAAGGTTCTACAAGGAGGTCGGTCTTACCTCTTCCACCTCTATCCGAATTATTATATAAGGGAGCTATTAGAGCCCTTCCATTTCATGGACTTCTTGAAGATGGACTACATTAGGAAGGCCAATCATCACCTATTAAAGGCACTTACTGAGAGTTGGTAGGATACTACTAATACTTTCCATCTGCCTTACAGCAAGTTGACAATGACATTGCTAGATCTACACATCCTTACCGGAGTACATTTTGGAACACCCTTAGACCTTTACGCTGATTAGTGGGCCCTCCTTGAGGAGCAAAAACTAAACTTGTTGCGTGACAAGCCTATTATGAAATTTAGAAATTGAGTTTTTCAACTCATCAATTTCCTTTCTTAAATTAGAATTTTCATTAGAAATTTTGTCTAAGTTAGAAGAGGTTTTGGAGATTTCATTCAATGATCCCTTCAATTTCTCATTGGAAGTTTTTAATTCAATAGTAAAATTTTTTTAAATCAATGAAATCTTTTTCTAGCTTAGAACACTTTTCTTTGTAAAATTTCATTTTTGAAAAGTATTTTTGAACCTTTTGGTTCATGTATACTAATAGCTCATCATCATTCTCAACCTCATCAATATCACCATCATCATTATTACTAGAAGTTAGGGATGCAAAAGTTACCTCATTTGAGTTGCTTTCATCTCCCAAGGCCATGAGATAAAGGTTGGTACTTCCTTCCTCTTCCTTTTCTTCACTTGAAGAGTCATTATCCTATGTGGCTTTGAGAGCCTTTTTCTTCTCCTTATCTCACTTCGTCTTATTCTTTAGCTTGGGATATTCAATTTTGATGTGACCTTACTTTTCACTCTCATAACAATTCACATCATTTTTCTTTTTTGTCTTTAGATAAAGTGTTAGGGTTGGACCCCTTTTTGATGAATCATTTTCCTTTCTTTCTCTTTCTCATGATTCCTTTCACTCTTCTTGAGAGAAGAGCTAGTTCATCTTTATCATCTTCATCACTCTCTCTATCACTTCCACTTTAGGACTCATAATCTTTGGTTTCTTTGATTGCTTCGAGTGCAATCCCCTTCTTCTTTTCTTTATCAGTCTTATCTTCATCTTTTTCCAAGAACATTTCATGGGTGAGAAGCTTTCCCATAAGCTCATCAGTTCTAAGCTTGCTAAGGTTATGAGATTATTCTGTTGGTGAGACCTTTGACTCAAAGTTCTTCTTGGGAAGTGCCCTTAAGATCTTATTGTTCACATCCTCTTGAGAATAAAATTTTTCATATTTCTTTAAGTCATTTACTATGGCAAGTAACTAATTTGTCATTTTGGTGATATTTTCACTTGACTTCATCTTAAAGAGTTTATACTTATTTACTAGCATTTGGATTTTCTTGGATTTCACTTGTGTGGTGCCCTTATGATAGATTTCAAGAGTTTTCCAAATTCCATATGCACGTGTATTGTGTTGAACTGCACCAAATTCTTCTTTTGACATGGAATTGACCAAGATGGAGCAAGCACAATTGTTTTTATAGAGAGCCCTTTCTTGAGCCTTGGTCCATTAAGCTCTAGGAATTGTCACTTGAACTCCATCTACATCTTAAGTGGGGGGTTTTTCACTTGATTGTGATTCATAGCTCAATCCCTTCAATATTGAGGAACATGTACAATTTATATTTCCACACAAAATAATTGATTCAATCAAAATAGGGTTTAAGATGAGGATTGAGATTATTATAGGTGGTTAAATTTATTTGAGATATTGTTGTGGAAGTAGAGGAAGTGGAGTTTAGAGAAATGGCTGCCATTGGATTTTAATCTTGCAATTAAGCTATAAGACATTAGTTGACCAATTATTGTCCCTTGTAGGCAACCAGGGGGTGAATTGGTGGTTTTAAGGTTTGGAGGCAAAAATTGAATTCTTTGCAAGAAACTAAAAGAGATAGGGAAGATAGAATCAACACAAAGAATTTATAGTGGTTCGGATTAAACAATCCTACACCTACTCCTCAACCACAAGTTGAGTATTTTACTAACTTTGGGTTTTTACAAGTTCAACCCCTACTCGGTGTTCTACAAGCTCACACTGAACTTTTATGAGGTTTAACAATCCTCACAACCCAACAAGAGTTTTCCATTGGATCATACTCTAACCAAACTCACAACTATGGTGTTTAATACTCACACTCAATAGTAAATGAACAATTAATGAAAAATTTAGTATAAGGCAATTGATAATTAAATTTACAAGAGTTTCGACAATAAATGCTATTTAAGATTAAGTAAATGATGCTTGGTGAGATATTTATAGCCTTCTTCATTTAAAAGAGCCATTTGAAATGGATTAAAGAAGATCAAGCCCTCACCAACCAGAATCTCTTGCATTAAATGTTTTCAGAGAGCTCTCATAGTCGCTTGCCTTATATCATAGTTGTGAGAAGCCACTTAGCGATTGGATTGCCTTTTGGTGTGATCACAAGGGCACTACCATGTATGCTGGCTAGTTTTAAAGGCTAATACACGTGGTGTTACACTCCTAACTAGTCCATACACTTTACTTTTAAAAAAAATGTTACTAAAACACTCGACTTTAAACAACTCAAAATGTATTTTGTTTATAAAATAGGAACACGCCTATGTCAAGCAAGGCTAACACACCCATGTGTTTAAATTCAACACTGCCTCTTTAAATGAAAACATGCAACACAATCGTATCTAATATAATGACACACCTGTGTGTTTTATTTTGTTACTACCTTTCTAAGAAAAATTCATTTTAACATTTCTCATTCATTCAATACTCAAAGCCATTCAAATTTTATCATTAACAAAGCAACTTTAACTAAATTTCTCAATATTAGGATAATATGTGCATATGTTTGATATATATATATTATACAAAAAATCTCCTATTTATCCAAAATTATAATTTAAGCTATACATTTCTCACTCCCCATAAATATATGCAACTGCCATTCAAAATTTACTAACTGTGTTTGGTGAACTATTTAAAATTTTCATTGTACAAAATACTTCTCACAAGACCTTTTAGCGATGCAGTTGATCTGGAACTTGGAACTCTCACTCTGCAGGCTCTACTTGTCTCATTTGATTTGCACATCAAAAATAAATCTAACACACTAAGTAAAACTTAGTGGTGCTTGTGTACTCATGATATGCAAGAAATTAAAAAGAAAGATAACTTTGGATTATTACTTACAATAGTAATAAAATCATCACTTTAGAACATTAATTGAAATTTAATACATTTATATATTCAGTACACTCAACATAAGGAAATTCAACATTCAATAACTTTGACAAATTAGTCACATAACATATTGTTCACATCTAATGCAAATCTTCTTAAATTGTCGGTACACATTAAACATAAACCTTAGATTCAGATAACGAGTCACTATTGGCAATTTAATATCCAATATCAAGAATATGCCCAAAAGCCCACTATTAATTTAGTGTGTTTGCTCTTGGCAAACATGCCCACTGTTAGTGATAACACTATGTGTCCACTGATAGCACAGAGTGCCCACTATCACTATGGATATTCACCCTCTGACTAGCCATTCAATCCCAAGCTAGGTCTAATATTAGTTTGGTTTGAGAAATTCACCACTCACGCTTTCCCAATTTAGCATTTAATTATACATTACTTTAATAAAATGATACTACAATTCATTTTTAACACTTTCAAGATTCTTAGGTTTCTTTGCAAACTAACTCATAGGCATTTTTAAAAATTTAACTTTTAAATTGATAATCTTGCCTACTTTTGAGAAAAACTTATGTTACAAATGTTAGTTGAAAAAGGAAATTACATTAAGATAAGAAATGAAGTGTTTTAAGGGTGAAAAATAAGGAAATTAGGGTTACAAAGTGGACACGGGTGTGCCAAGAACACGCACACTCCCGTGTATTTCAAAACCTTACAGGAAGAAAAATTACAATAGCTGAAAAATTCACACGGTTGTGTGGAATTATCCATACTCTTGTGTGTATCAAAACCATGCTAGAAGCAAAATTATAGAAGTTGAAAAATTCACCCGGCAATAATCCACACCCTGTGTGTTTTTCCCAGCATCTTTCAAACTCTAAAATTCACTTTTTAGTGAGCCAAAGTTGTTCCAATTTACACTTTAAGCCAAAACAACATAAACACATTTTAATATATATATATAGTAAAAATGAACCAAAACCCAAACTTTTCTTATAAAAGAATCCATATCCAACATTTTACTTAAACCCTCAATTAATCAAATCTCTAACAATTAACTTAGTAAAATTCCACAACCATCACTTCTAGCTAAAACTAATATCAATACACTTAATACTTAAAACATTGAAGTAAAGACCAAACTCCTCATATAAAAAGTTCCTCAACCAACTTCTTGCACAACAACTCATTTATTCAATTCTTTAAAAAAATAACTCAATTGAAATGACTCAATTAACTTTTTCAAGCATTAAAATTCAAAGAAAACCAAAATATTTGCAAATTATTAATCACAAGCACATACCTCTCCAAAGAATTCCTCTCTTTCTCTTTCTCTCTTTCCCTTTGATTATTGAATGATAATCTTGTCTACTCTAGTGGATTCTCCTTAAACTTACAACTAGATGTGAATTCCCCTTGATTCTTGCTCAAATTAATGAAAGGAAGAAGAAGAAAGTTGAAAGATGGTGATGGTGGATGGTGGATGGTATGGACGAAGATGAGGGAAGATAGGAGAAGATTCTAGGCCACTTATATATAATATCTAAAGTTTGATTGGGTGAGGGCATGTCCATTATAACTATAGTGCACCCTCTCTCTTAGTTTTTTATTCTAATTCGATTTTTGGTTCCCTAAAATCATAAAAATAATTTCTTTAGTTAATATAAAGTCCTACTATCCATATTTCATATCTTAATTTAGTAAAATTTAATTCTAGTATCATAAGGGTATTTTCATAAATTTTTATAACTTTAGGATTCTATTTTGGAAATATCATTTCGTCCAAACCTGACTCAAATTTTTAACTTTTTAAGTTTAACTCATCCTACTTTCCCACTTATTTCAAATATTTAAGTCACTTTCATCACTATACACAATCCATTATCAATATTTATCAGAAAATCACTGTTTAAAATTTCAAATATTACATGTGGTGCTGACAGGTCGGTGAGAACCACTCTATGCCAGGTTTGTGGTCGCCCTTCCTTTATAGTGGTCGCAAGCCAAGAAGTTTAAAATTTCCTCTATTTTGACTTGACCATATGGCATCCTTCAATTAGTGAAGAAAAAATCTGCCAAAAACCTCTGATCAGTTTGAATCTCACGATCACACCATATCGATATCGCGGTGAGAAGGTGGTTCTTGCATCGAGGTCTTGGACATTATGCAAATTGTGAACCTTTCTGTTATCCTTAGTGAATTCTGCCTTCTACTATCTTGTGGTCGAATTGTTAGTGGTGCAGTCAGAAGAGTGCCTTATTGCCTCTTCTCTTATCGTGCCTTGGACTATGA
Source organism: Garcia nutans (assembly GCA_947685225.1). Classification (NCBI taxonomy): domain Eukaryota; kingdom Viridiplantae; phylum Streptophyta; class Magnoliopsida; order Malpighiales; family Euphorbiaceae; genus Garcia; species Garcia nutans. Next base: position 19,862,803 of record CANTUV010000009.1, on the reverse strand, counting down.
ACCTTACTATAATTCTTGGAACTTTTCAATCTTCAAGGATGGTTGCGCCAGACATGGAGTGGTCTCACTACTTAGTGTAGCAGTCACACTTATGCTCACGAGAGAGACCGCGAACCTTACTGTGTGAATTTTCTCTTTCAGCATGTTGGTGTTGTCACACTTTACCAGGGGACAGTGTAACACCCTTATCTCCTACATATATATAATACGTACACACCATATATATATAAAATACAAGAAACTGTACATATGTAAAATACAAGAATGTCACAGTAAATAACTGTAGAAATTTCATTTTCTTGATACCAAAAATAATTACACCTTTAAAAGGCTAATTTAAGAAATAAATATATTAATATTTAGTAATTCATTAAAATCTTTAAAAGAAAATCTCTGGAAAAAATTATCTAGAGTTTTATTTGTAATTTCATAAAATTCCCAAAACAACATTACACAACTAGCAATTAAAAAAAAATTCCAACATATAATTCCTCAAATTCCATCATTTCTCCACACAAGATTAAGTATTTAATAACGTAAAATAATGTACATTATATACATATTCAAAACTAAATAAAACCTTCTTCGTTTAAATACACTCATAATTGGTTGTTATATTATACAAATCTAGTATTCTCAAATAATCTTATACATTATATGCACCGCTATTGGTCTGGTCTTGTGGTACGTATAACCTCTAAATTTTCATCATAGTCTGAACTCTCTGGCCTGAACTTCTAACACCTGCGTGATACACACTAACGCGCTAAGCTTATAAGCTTAGTGCTACATTTATGATAATATAACTCATATTTACACATACATTAATTTGTAAATTATTTAATACTATTATTTTATTTATTCACTTAATATTCATCTACTCATTCTTAGACTCATTTGGTTATTTAATAACTTTCTCGTATAATACTTATTGATTCATCAGATATATATACAAATATCAAATCTTACAACACACACTAATATATTGGGACATTGCATCACACACATCATTACATAATTTTTATAGACTTACACAACAATACATGTTGGGCCTCAACAATACTCTTCACAATTATCAAGTTCCAGAACAATTAATTTGGGCTATCACAATATTAGTTTCATGACCCAACTCTGCTCGGATCTCAAACTCATAACCTAGCTCTACTCAGGTTAAACCCTTTCTCAAGATCTAGCTCTGCTCAAGTCTATTAACATATATCACACCAACATCAACTTTTTGAAACCAGTAATTATGCAAAGCAAACACGTAATTTCAAACCACATTTCCATTTTCTCATTTCCTTTCCATTATTTTTCCACATTTCTCAAGTGATCAACTCACTCATGATCACTTTCACAATTCATCTCATTTATCAATTCCTTACATTTTCATATAATTATCATATCCTATATTACACAATCACTTTACATAACCATTACAATGTGATTCATTTCCACATTTTAACACTTTTTACAAGCATATACATATTACACATCACATTACATTTAACATTTCATCTCATTATCATATTTTCATCACATTTTCTCATTTCCCATAATTTTCACATTTTTCACATATTTAGCTATTTTTCACTTTTTATTTCTTTCATTACTTATCATACTGTTCATTCTCATCTTTTTAAATCATTTTTAGCATATTTCACATTTTTAATCATATTTTATCTTTTTTCATAATTTTTTATATATTGCACACAACAATGTTATTTCTTACATCACTAACATACTACATACAAATCATATCCAAACAACATTTATTTTCAATGATCAATACTACTTTAAAAGGAATAAGGACATCCTTTAAAGTATACCAAAATGATAAATGTCATTCATCTAAATTCAATTTAAGAGTTACCAAAAAATGCACTAACCTTGTTTAGCCTTCAAATCTAACCAATTCACCTTTTAAGCCCAACTTTCTCTAAACCCTAAATTCCTCCTTTGGGGCAACTTTTGGCCTAAACACATATAAACTAAACAACACCCAAATTATTTAATTTGAACCATTTATATACTCATTTTATATAAAATAACCATTACTTTACAATTTCTGCTCAAATTTCCATGAAAACCCTAATTCCCTCATTTACTACCTTATTCAAACTTTAACATATCAAACTCATTTCCATCATTCAACCATAAATCATTACATACTCATCCAAATAACATCAAAACAATATATTTTAGCAATTATAGCAACCTTACTCAAAACACCAATTTTTACATATTTCACTCATAACCATAACTTCACCAAACTCAATCATTTCCCATAACTAACCTTAAAATTACTATATACATATCACAATAACTTCAAAACAACCCATTTTATAAATTATAGCCATCTCCAATTCATACCCAAAATCCACATATTCTTAATTTAAAAAGAAAAGCTACTAAAATTTAAAGATTACATACATAATCCTTGATTTATCTTCAAAATTACCTTAATTATTTTGGATTCTTTGTGAAATTTGATGGATTTGATGAAGTAGAGCTTTCTCTCTCTAAAAATTGGCTATGGTGGATGAAGGAGAAGAAGAAGAGTTTTTTATTTTCAATCTTCCTTTCCCAACCATAAATATATATTATATAATTAATTACTTAATTATTTATTATATAAATATTATTTACTTTATTATTAAACTACCATCCATAAATATTTCACTTACTTTTTGACTTTTTTTTTCTTTTCATTTTCTTTTTTTTTCATTTTTTTTTCTTTCTTTTTCTTTTTCTTTTCCTTTTTCCCACTTTTTTCTATTTTTTTTGTGTTAACCATTTTTTTTTCTTTAACTTAAGCATATATATATATTTAATTATTTAATTAATTTAATATTAAGATATTCTTAATCTTATTCCTATCCAAAAATAATTTTAATTTTCTGCTTTTTATTTATTTATTTCTTCCAACTCATATATATATGTATATGTATATACCATGTATATTTTATATATATGTTATATATCTTTATATTCTCTTGTGCACATCATTATGTATATAATGTATATATATTTGTATATTTTATATTTATACCTTGTATCTCTCTCTTCCAACATATTAACTAATCCTTCATATTAATTATTTCAATATTTACCAAAAATATGGATGTTACTGATAGTCACGATAATGGCTCTGTGCAGAGTACTTAAAAGCACTTAAGTCCTAAGGCAAAATACTTTAAGCAAAGGTTAAATACATTTCAATTTGAGTACAAAAGATTAAAATAGAGTATTTGTGCTAAGGATTTGGCCAACACCAATAAAATATATTGTATAGTTTATAATAGGATTTTTACAGCATTTGGGACTTGATGTTGCTATATTCGAGCTTACTCTTCTAAGGCGACCACTAAAACTATTTCTATTTTAAGGGCTCCAAAAATCTTTGACTTCACCTTATCAGACAAATAAAAATCCCCCAACATTTAAGTTGGCATGTAAAACCTACCACTATTGTCTTAGCCACAATGTCATCTTTGTTTCCTTAAGTTTTGGAGGCATTGGCATACATTGTCATATAATGTATAACACTTTTAATATGACGTTTTGATAGGCCATTTATATTCCTCTCAACTATGGATGATCTGTTAGAAGAGACAAAATTGAATGAAGTGTCTTCAAATTGGAGATCAACTGAGGAAGGCCTAGGATAATAAAGTTTCATATGGATTGTAGCCTAACATTTTAGATAAGAAATTTGATTTATCTAAAAAGTCTCCCCAACAGCACAAGAGTTGAACATCATTTCTACATTGTCAATAAGCAATTTAAAGTTTTCAGATTGACCATCATCTCTTAAGTCAGATAAAGCATCATTGGATATCTATACTTTTTCTTAAGGGTGCTAAAATTTTTGGACAAAAGTTCAATTTGAACCTTAAACTTTTTAACCAGGCTCAAGACAAAATAGCTTTTTTATTCAATTAATGACTAAACTTTTACTTATCATGACAATTAAGGCTAGATTTTATATTGACCTTGAGCGTGCAACAAACACTCAAAGAAATGATTTTTGTAAAAAAAAAAAAATTAATTCATAAAATAATTTTGAAACACATATTTAATAAATGAAACATAAGTTATATATATATATATATATATAAGTTGCAAATAACTGCCCCATGTAAATCCCAATTTAACTCGCTATCCATAATCTCTAATATTACATAGTTCATTATGCAAATCTTAAATCCGAAACAAAATTGATTATAGATCAAAATTTACATAAAGAAAAACATGAAGAAAATACAAAAGCCAAAATTATTCACATTGACCAAAAACCAAAATTTACTTGTTATCCAATGCAACAATACAATATCAAGAGTCAATAAAAGATAAATAAAAGATTATCTCATGTTGTCCTTCAAAAAATTTAGTTATAAATTTGCTTCTTCACTTCTTTTTTTCTCACTTTTAGTTTTTGGAATCATTTTGCATTCTATCTTTCCTCCACTTAGGATTTCTAATTTAGAATTAAAAAAAAGATCCCTTTATATATTGGGATAAGTTGTGCTAATATATATTCACGCTAACTATTGTAGTTGGAGAAAGAATGATATTTAAGTAAAATAAAATTTATGTTAAAATTAATTGATTAAATTAATTATTTTTACAAAAAAAAAAATTATTAAATCATAAACTCTTGCCCGAAAATCTCAAAGCTAGAATAAAATTTGACCTTAATTGTCCTAATGAGTTAAAATTTAGTCATTAGTTGGACAAAAAAGTTAGTGTCCTAATTTAACCCTGATTTATCGTTTAAGGTTCAAATTAAAACTTTTTCCTAATTTTTTTTCTTTTTTAAATCTTTCAGCCCTAATGAGTACGACCTTTTCACCAATTCTTTTTCCATTTCTAACTTATCATCTTTAACCAAATTGATGTTTAGTTTCACGAGCTCCATCAGTTTAAACAAAACCTTCTTTTCAAAAGAAGTGGGAACTCTTCTCTCTCTCTCTTTTTTTTTTTTTTTTTTCATTTTTTGATAGTTTGAAGAAGAAGAAGAAGAAGGGGCTAACCTATTCACCCAAATCCATTTCTGCCCGAAGGTCTAGCATTGAGCCATGGACCATATGTTAAAACTTGAGATGAACTCAAGCCAAACTTTCGCGTAGGTGTAAAATTCGATTCAACTCAGTCTGAATACAACCCTACTTGCTTGATAATAATCCATACATGAAGAAGTAGGGCTTTGAGCCCGCTCTTATTTGTACTGCGAGTAAGCTACAATTCCTCCAAATCAGAAATTACTTTGTTGAATAGGAACTGAAGAAAATAACAGCCTAGCATCAATAAAAGTTGATTGGGACCGCAAGGTAATAGATAATTCTGAGATAGATCTTCTAAGTTGAAAATTTACTGTCCTTGTTCTAGAAAATACTACTTTGTTCTAGAAAATACTACTTTGTTCTAGAAAATACTATCGTTTCTCCTATTACCTCTTGAACCTCTCTTGATTCCTCCTTTTTGATAGGTACAGCTTATTCCTAAAGGCATATAGGTAAATCAACCAAATTCCAGGAAATGAAAATCCATAGAAAATAAACGGAAATCAAACCAACCAAAGAGAGCCATAGTGCTTATTTCCATGGTACATACAGAAGGCTTAACAATGAGCACCATTAAAACATGGACTTCCAAGAAGATTACAGTTTCAAATTAAATTTCACTTTACAACTGTTGTTCTCCAATCCATGTACAAATGCTCATATTACATGAAAAAATTACAAGGATTTTTATTCTCTGTACCAGCGTATAACACAGCGACAACAGTTTCTATCTTGTTACAGTGTTACCACCAATCTTTTTCCATTTCATGGCCAAAATATGTTAATCATACGAATGAAATAGTCTAGAAATCTGCCAGCAGAGTAGGAACAGAAATAAAATACCTCTGCTACTGTCAGAAGGGCTATCTCTATTGCTGCATATGAAAAATCATCTTAAACTTGTCTTTTCAACAGCAACAGTAATTGCTTCTTCTAAAGCTTGAACAAAAGTTGCAATCTTGTATGTGAAGAACCCCACTAACATTGGTATCAATTCTAAGTGCATAAATCCATAGTCCGGAACAAGGATCCTGCATCCAAACAGCATTTTCAGGAATAAAATCAACACAAATATTTACCGCAAATTCAACTCCTAAAAATACATTAAATATTTCATAACAAAACCTTTTGAAAGCATACATCCAACAATATCCATGTCAACAGGAAAAAAAGAAAAAAAACGATAAAAGGTTTATATCAAACAATCATCTCAGCTTGAGTAAAGATCAAATATGAAAATAATATTATATCTTCATTATTACGAAGTCTATTACATTATATGAACAACTTTAATATTTTCTTATGACTAGGTTGAAAAAAATAGGAGGAAACAACTTAAGTCCAAGAGTCTGTCCAGCTAAAAACACAAATCATTGTTTTCCATTCTTTACCTCTTACCTTCAGAAATATCATATTTTTATCAGGAGTTTTAGGTGAAGGGTCAAATCAGTTAGTAGTAACGAAACTTTGTGACTGATACAATTGCACTATGGAGCAAACACAAAAAGCTCATAGGTAGTACTATTAAACAGCAAATGAGTATGGTCAAATCACTTTACAATATGGATTGAATTTTTGAGGATCAGGTACATATGCCTACAAGCATACATACACACGACAAATAAAGCATATTAAATAAAATCGCAACTTATAAAGCTAAACTATGCAGGACCATAAATTGATTTCAGAAAGGGGCCCTCTTGAAAACATACAAAGAAATAACCTGACAACATTTTGCTATAAATAGCACTTACCCATTCCACCTATTATATATCATGACCAAGACAACAGGAACCAACAGCCTTGGCTGCCCAATTGCACCCCTGCAGGAGATAACTGTTAAACTCAAAAGGAAGAATCAAGTCATTTGTACTTCCAAAATTTACAAGAGGAAAAGATGTCATTACCATCAGTTATAAATATAAAAGCTTTTTCTAGTTTAGCCAATGTCAATAAAACCAATTTAAACTTGTTAACCACAGCCCCTGAATAATACCTTCTTAAAGGAGGTGGTGGTGGAAAACAGAGAATAAGTAAAAGATGAAATTTATTCCATCACAGTGACTTTTTACCTTTGAGAATTCAACTTTTACCAAACCAAACATCCCATAAAAAGGTGAATTACTACAATGCATAATTTTATTTTCTTCTATTTTCTTCACTTTCACAAAAAAGGGTATATAATTTGTAGCTCTAAATTGCGCCGAATGGAAAAAGATAATCCATATAGCCAAACTCAATTAACTGGGGATCAAAGCTTTGTTGAGTTAAGTTGAGTTGTAACTTTCTTCATTTCCTTCCAGCCAAATAAGGAAAAGATAACTGTATTTCTGGAAACTTTCTTTTTACAGACATGCACTTTATTCTTTCTCCTAATTTATTCCCAAATAGAGTATAAGGGATCTTGACAAGAAATCAAACTCCCACCACATAGTTTTAATGCAAAATATCAAGTATTACATAATGAATAAGAATTGGCACTTTTCCAAAAATCCCAAGTACATATCTGTTATTTTCCTTGACAAGAGTAAACTTGAAACTTGAACCCCATCATAACATATACAGACATAACCCTTTGAAAGAAAACCAGCTCTTACATTAGGAAATAGTTATACAAATTTGGATTGCTTTAATATGAAAATTTGTCTTTTGGATTTGAAAAGCTTTCCTACGAAAAGACCTTAGGTATTGTTCTATTCTTTACCTTTTCTTGTTACTTTTATGAATATTGTTGACAACCCTGAATCACGTTAGCAAATAAGGTTCATTACTCATGAAACAATAGCATGAATGCCTTCTAGGACATCTAAAATATCAAGCCTGCCAGTGCAATGTCCATAGACTTGAGAGTTATTATAGCAGCTAACATCTAAAGAGTAAAAGCACAGTTTATACATACTTGACAAGGCCCTTGGCTCCAAGTGCCATGGAATCAACACTACTCCCAAGCATACGTATATACATTAAAGAACCAATCAATCCAGCGCCAAAACTGTATGCGTAAAATAAAACATCAATTGTAAAATCATAGAAATTAGGAAGTGAACAAGTTTCAAGCTAGTACAATTCCTGAATGTGGAATAACAAATACAGTTCAGCTTCAGTTGAAATTTTAGAAATATTCAGTCATTTAGATTCAGTTCGGTTTTAATATTACACAAAAAGTATTAACCAAACTATTTATTCTACTATAAATAATTAAAATGAAATTTGTATAGAAATATAGACATTTTGGGAAATAGTTAGTTAGTCACATGAGACTGAGAGTAAAATGGATTTAGACTCTATCGTAGGTAGGATTTAGCCTCTGTTATCCTGGTGTTTTTATAAATTGCACTCTCCATCTTTCTAGCCATTTTCTATCATTTTCTCACTTATCAATCAGTTCAATATTTCCATGTATCATTTTCTTTAGTATAATAAGTGTGAATCTAGAAACCACGTTAAGCTCAATGCTGTTTGCCTCCACTTTCCACACCTTTAGAAACCTTTACTACCTCTCTTTCGCTCAAGCGACTGAAATTGAGATTTGACTTCTTTTAATTCTCATGTACTTGTCCCTTTTATTGCTCAAGCCACGAATTAAAGATTGGAGAAGCATTAACCAATTAGACTGACATGTTCATGTTGTCTTTATGGACACAAAATATAGGAAAAAGTAGAAGCAATGAGCCAAGGGAAGAACCATAAGGGAAAGAATAAGCCTATATAGAATGGTGGAAAAATAGAAAGGAGTAATTGCAAATAAAGTAAAAGGTAACTGTTGCTTTTATTTTTGGATTATGCAATTCCTAAGTGGAACCATTAATTTTTGGATAGGAATCCTTCTCTAATATTGGAACTAACATAATAGGTCATGTTAGTATGATCTCCACTGCCAAATTCAATATCAACGATTAAGATTTATTTTCAAACTAAAACTACCCACTTCTTGAAATTTTAAACTTTGATTTTGAAAAAAATCCCAACCATACATTATGCATTTATGGGTGAAAATTATACTTATATGATCTATCAAGTTCATCTTAAAATGTAAGGATCCAAATCATTAATTCTTTTCCTTTAGCACTTTTATTTTAAGAAAGACAATAAATTTTGAATATGGAAAAAGATTAAATGGTGTGTGCTTGCTCCTTGATGTGTTTTGATTTTTGAGTATCAATCTTGAAAGGGATTGATGAGCCAAAGATTGAGGAATCTGTCATGCTCCATTACATTTACAAACATGTAAAAAGAGTCCATATAAAGGTCTCTTGCATGCTTTTAGGAGTAGGATGAATAATTCAGTTTCATGTTAACACTAACCTAACTCCAGAAATTTTATACGATTAGATTTTCCCACGGAGGTGGAATCTTCCACACCAATTTCCATCAAAGGAACCACTTAAGTAAATTTGTGTTTAATTTCTCAGGCTGAATCTAAACTAGTCAGAATCAGAAAAGTAAATCCCTTTTTCCCAACCCAATGCATTCTATCAAGGACAAAGCTAAGAGGTAAGAAACAAATGATGAATATGCATGAGAGAGAGAGAGAAAGATCATGTGGGTAAGAAATATATGAATTTTACTTGACATGAGTAATTTATCTATCAGAGTTAGACAACCACATTTTATTGCTACAAAGGTTGATGTTTAATATACTTATGGGTTCAAAATTTGCAAGCATAGAGTTTACCTAGCGGCAATTTCTGGAGAGTAAGAGACATAAGTTGATACCAATCCAACACCACCTACACCCAATGTGAGGATCTGCAACTTCTTCTTCAACTGTCCAATAAAGGAAAAATCATCTATGTTGGAAGCACAAGGAGATCGTTGTAGAGAGTGGATCTTATGATAATAATTGTAGCATCATTCGAAAGCCAAACTTTTTATAGGTCCAGAAGCTACAATACAGTACCTTTAAATACTGCTCCCTTGATTGAGCAGCCAGTAACTTTGGATCTCCTTGAGGCCTCTTTATTTCCCTCAACATCACATCCTACAAGCCATAAGCAAATCAGGCCCCAAAACATCCTCAAAATAATATTGAATTCAATTAAGTACAGTTAAAAAGATTTCCTAAAGCAAACCCAAAGTCAAGATAAAAACTAAGATATGAAAATTTAACAAGATATCAAGGAAAATATATGTAGCATGATAAAGAATTTTGAAGTAACAAATGTACCTAGAAAAGTTCACAGAGAATAACATGCAAGATTAAGGAACTTACACTGCCCCCAGTTGCAGCCTTAGTGGCTTTATCCCACTTCTCCTCCTCACGCCGTGTTGGAACAAATTTCCATTTTCTTGAGATGCCAATGCTACCCTGGGAATCATTGATTTAGAAGAATAAGAAGAATAAAGAGCTAATGGCATCATTTCTCAAACATCTAGAACTTTGATTGAGAATTCAAAAGCATTCATCTTACTTTGGTTGCAGCCTCAGCTGAAAGTTGTGATATTGGCTTTGGAGTTTGTGTAAGCTCATTACTCAAATCAACTTCCAAGCTATGATTTGCACAAATAGAATTGGAGAAATTATTTTAAAAAATACATAAACAAAAAAGCATGTTTACAAATGAAGTAACGTGCAAGTGATGACATACTTATCCAGGCTCATGACTCTGTTTAAACTTAGAAATCCAGAATACTCTTCCTGTTCACACAAGAAGATTAAAATCACAATCAAACTAAATGAAGCAAACCACGTAAATATATAATTAATTCACAAAATTGATCACTGTACTAGTCCCATTTGATTCAAAATTAAAACACAGCCCAAGAACCTCAATTTCTTTCCTTTGCTCAAATTTGGAGCCATGTGTTTGCTACTTATCAGTATCAGATATAATAAAATAGAGAGACCAAAATGAAAAACAAAAAAACCATTCCTTTTTCAATAACTAGAACATTAATTCCAAAGCCCAAAGAATATCACATGAGAAAAAAGTTGGAAAAAAAAAAAAAGAAGGGACTACACCTTAACCGGAGAGGATTCAGGAGACGATTTATCAGGGTCCTGAATCAATTTGGACATGTGACCCATGAAATCTTTGTTCCAAATAAACTCATCGGAAGTTAATGGGTCTTCCTTTTCACCTCCCCAGTACTTGCGAAGTCCTGGGGTGGTGGGTGGACCTCCATATTCACCTGGTGCCAACCCTGTGGACCATTTCAATGGCTTTTTCTTTGGCAGTATCACTTTGGTCTGTCTTGGGTTTGGAATTGGTGATGTTGAGGAGTCTTGGGACATGGGTGTTGCCGTTGAAGCCACTGAAATGTAGTTTAGAATTGCCATTGGAGCCAGTGGTTATGGTGGAACTACAGATTACTGTTTGGGACTTCGGGGTTTAAGCCAAATGAGTTTCTCAGCTCATTGGAGGTGGCCAGTCGTTTGACACGCGTATCTCTGTCTTCCTATCAAACTATACAAGCATAACAGAAAATATCCCACTTTTCTTTCGGATAATACTTTTCAACTACGATACAACATCTTACTTAAAATGTCAAACAAATTAAATAAAAATGTGTAAAAATATCAAAAAAAAATATTAAATTTTACCTTGAATTTTAATTCTATCATATATTTATTTTTTTTATAAATTAATACATAAACTTATTTTTTCGTTTCAAACCTATCTTATAATCTGTTAGACTTAATTTTACTAAATATCATACTGACATATCAGTCTATTTTTAATTCTTTTATTTTAAAAATAAAATAACGAACGTTATAAAAAAAAGCGCTCAGACTTACTTTTACCAAATATCATATTGAGGTATCAGTCTATTTTTAATTTTTTTTATTCTAAAAATAAAATAACATAACGCTTGTTAAGAAAAAGTGATGCATACTCCTAGTATATGGACTAAAGACTAATTCACTTTTAAATTTGGAAGCGACTCCTTGAAAAGTTAAATCAGATCATTGTCAAGTCTTTGACCCATTTTTAACCTGTGGAAGAGAATCTTGAAATTACATATATTTATTAGCTTTGACGGTAGCAACTTTAATTCAAGAAAGAACCTAGAATAAGAGATGAAATCTCTTCCAAGAATAAAAGCTCTTAATTTTTATTAATCCATTCAATCATCCATTACAATTTAAAGTAAGAGATATTTATAGCCTTTAATAATTAACATTAAACCTAGTTACAAAATGATAAAACAAATCTTAATCAATTATTCAAATCCTAGCTAAATAAGGAAATAGAATTAAACTAAAATTCATTCAAAAACTTGAAAGCCAATTATCTATCTGATAAAGTCTGAATCTGGGCTTGGTCTCTTCATAAGAATTATAGTTTTATAATTTTAAATGACTATAGGCTTTGAATCACTCGATTTGGGCTTCGGACGCTCAAATTATGACTTTTTGAAATAAATTGGTCTGAACATTAAATATTGATCCGATCTGATTCAATGGTTCTAAATTTGCATAGATGTTTGGAGGCTCAAACAAACTCTAATCTATACAAATAAACCCATTATGGAAAGCTTGAGATATCTTCTAAAAAATATCATAAAGATTTCTTTCTCATTCTGAAATTACAGGGTCATGAAATTCTTAAGTAAAGCTCCAAAGGTTAAATCTGCCCTAATATGAAAATTGCAAAATATGTTTCAAGTTCTTTCACCTCTAATGCTTTCATAATCAATATTTCAGCCCTTGAATCCAGCATCTTATTTAGTTTTAGGTCTTTAAAGTTTCTTTTCATGGGCTTGTGTGAAATATCCTCACACCTCATATACGTATAATACATATACCCGGTATATGTAAAATATACATACACAATACAAGAATGTCAACATTCATGTCTTAACAAAATTTTTATAAATCCAAAAGAAAAAGAAAAGAATATATAATATCCCAAACTATACCCTAAAATTTTTGGAAATGATTATTGTTGAAATTGGATTAAATGATATAAAGTATATTTATGTTTAAGTGGTAAGAGAGGAAAAGAGAAGTGTGTATATGTTGTATATATAGAGATATATACAACATATACAAGTCAACTAATTAGTTGGTCAAAAGAGATATTTAATTATATATGGATTAATTGAAATGGAAATTAGTTAAGTGGATGATGATATTTATGATTATTTTATTATTTAAATTGCTTGGTGGAGATTAATTGGAAAATTGTGTGGTTTAAGAGGTGAGAGTTGTTTGACTTTCCTATCATCTTCATCTTCTTTCTTGTGCTTAGCCGGCCATCACCATTAACAAGAGGGAAAGAGAGATTTTGTTCTTCCTAACTCAAGATTGAAGGGTGTTTCAAGTGATCAAGTTAGAATTCTAAGGGTTTTCATCACTTTTGGTAAGTTTTCATCTTAGAATTCTAAGGGTTTTCATTGGTTTTTCTTTTGAGTTGGTGAATGGAGGTTGTTGATTGGTTGTTTGACGTGGACCCTTAGCAATGATGGCAGCAAACCCAACGTATAACAATGGTAGAGAACTCCTTGATAATCACCTCCTAAGGAACCCAACGCCTATAAAGAGACGCGAACTCACTATGATTGAAGGATTTAGTTAGTAAGAAGAAGGAAAATGCCACAACTCTTGTTGATAAGTAAACCTAATTCTTGATGCAAAGAAAGAATTAAAGAATCCACTCTAATCTCTCTCACACGAAAATTCACAAGAAGAACTTGTAGAAGAATTCGAAAATTTTTATTAATTGTTGTTGTCTGAAATTCGGCCTAATAGTGCCCTTAAATAAGGGTTACAAAATTCCTAATTGCATATGGAAAACTAAAACATTCCTAATTGCATAAGGAAAACATTCCTAATTGCATAAGGAAAACATAAAGTATGGAAACAAAATCCTAATCCACTAAGGAAAATATAAAGTATGGAAACAAAATGCTAATCCAATAAGGAAAATATAAAGTATGGAAACAACCAAACTAATCCCTTCAACATAAGAAACACCCCACACCATTTGGGCTGTTCATGGGCCTTAAATTACTTCTCAAGGCTTTATATGAACCCCCATGGACCTTTCTTGCACGTTGGACCTTTCTTTAGCTAGCCTTTAGCTTCCACACTAAGCATCATAATCAGCTTTGGTGTGCCTTCTTCAAGCTCTATCTCCATCTTCTTGCATGATAATTCTTGAAGTTCTTTGGAAATCTCTTCTTGAATATGCAAAGCCATACTAGCTTGATATCTCTTTGCCTTGCTCCTAGTGATTGGTCCATTTGCTAGCTTCAAGGGATCCTTTCTTGCATCATTCTCCCCCTCTTCAAAAAGATTTGTCCTCAAATCTGCATCATCAAAAGGAGAAAGATCACTTACATTGAAAGTAGCACTAACATTATACGTACCTGGTAAGTCGATCTTGTAGGCATTGTCATTAATCTTCTCCAGCACTTGGAATGGGCCATCTCCCCTTGATAGCAACTTGTTCTTCCTTTGGTTAGGAAACCTCTCTTTTCAAAAATGCACCAAAACCCAATCTCCTACTTGAAACTTAATCTCACGTCTCCCTCTATTTGCAGAATCAGCATATCTCTTGTTCCTTTTCTCAATATTCGCCCTTACTTTCTCATGCATCTCTTTCACCAATTTAGCTTTCTTCTCACCATCTAAACTAACAAGCTCATGAGAAGGTAAAGAAACAAGATCCAAAACTGTTAGTGGGTTAAAACCATAAACAAGCTCAAAAGGTGAATATCCTGTAGAAGAATGAATAGCACGATTATAAGCAAACTCAATAAATGGCAAACAATCTTCCCAAGAACTCAAATTCTTACCCACTAAAGCTCTCAACATGGTACCTAAAGTTCTGTTTACTACTTCTGTTTGTCCATCCGTTTGAGGATGACAAGCGGTGGAAAATAACAACTTGGTACCTAACTTTCCCCAAAGCACACGCCAAAAGTGAGACAAAAACTTGGTATCTCTATCAGAAACTATGGATTTTGGTATCCTATGAATTCGAACCACCTCCCTAAAGAAGAGTTCGGCCACTAAACTAGCATCATCACTCTTATGACATGGGATAAAGTGTGCCATCTTACTAAACCTATCAACAACCACAAATATACTATCTCTCCCCCTCTTAGTCCTTGGTAATCCTAAAACAAAGTCCATACTAATGTCCATCCAAGGAGAACTAGGAATGGGTAATGGCATATACAAACCATGAGGCATAGATTTAGACTTAGCTTGCCTACAAGCCAAACAAGCCTTACAAATTCAAATTACATCCCTTTTCATATTTGGCCAATAAAAGTGTTCATTCAGCATGTCTAAAGTCTTATCAACTCCAAAATGCCCCATCAAACCCCCCCCCCCCCCCCCCCCCCACAATGTGATTCTAATACTAGCAAATCTCTCATAGAACATCTAGGCATGCATAATTTCGAACCCTTAAACAAAAACCCATCATGTCTATAGAAAGAATTAAAAGCACCATGCTCACAAGCATCATAAACATTGCCGAAATCAGAATCACCAACATATAAGTCCTTTATACATTCAAATCCAAGCAATTTAGTACTCAAAACATTAAGTAAAGCGTACCTCCTTGAAAGTGCATCTGCCACTACATTGTCTTTACCTTGCTTGTATTTGATCACATAAGGAAACTTCTCAATCTTCATAACCCATTTTGCATGTCTTTTATTCAACTTGCCTTGCCCTCTCAAATGCTTCAATGATTCATGGTCTGAATGGATCACGAATTCCTTGGGCAGCAAATAATGCTCCCATACTTCCAATGCTCTCACCAAAGCATATAGCTCCTCGTCATAAGTTGAATAATTCAGCTTTGCTCCATTAAGCTTTTTACTAAAGTATGCAATGGGCTTCTTCTCTTGCATCAAAACAGCTCCAGTACCTACACCAGAAGCATCACATTCAATTTCAAAAGTAGAATCAAAGTTAGGTAAAGCTAAAACGGGTGTAGTAGAAAGCTTCTCTTTCAAAGCATCAAATGCTTCTTGTTGCTCCTTGCCCCAAACGAATCCCACTTCTTTCTTGATTATGCTAGTCAAGGGGGCTGCCAATGTAGAGAAATTAGGGATAAATCTCCTATAGAAGCTTGCCAATCCGTGAAAACTCCTCACTTCTGTTACACTTGAAGGATTCAGCCACTCTTGGATAGCTTTCACCTTCTCTTGATCAACTTCAATTCCCTGCATACTTACAACAAAACCAAGAAAAACAACCATATCTAGACAAAAAGAACACTTCTTAAGCTTAGCATAAAGGTTTTGCTCCCTAAGGATTTCAAGCACTTTCCTAACATGTTCAACATGTTCTTCCTCAGTTTTGCTATAAATCAGAATATCATCAAAATAAACTACCACATACTTACCTAAATAAGCTCTCAAAAAATGGTTCATTAATCTCATGAAAGTACTAGGTGCATTAAATAAACCAAAAGGCATAACTAACCATTCATACAAACCATATTTCATTTTGAAGGCAGTCTTACATTCATCTCCAGGCTTCATGCGAATTTGATGATAACCACTCATAAGATCAATCTTTGTGAAATATTTCGCCCCATGCAATTCTTCCAACATGTCATCAAGTCTAGGAATGGGATGTCTATACTTCACAGTAATCTTGTTCACAGCCCTACAATCAACACACATCCTCCAAAAACCATCTTTCTTGGGTACTAATAAGACTGGAACGGCACAAGGACTAAGGCTCTCACGAACCAAGCCTTTCTCCAAAAGCTCTTCAACTTGTCTTTGCATCTCTTTTGTCTCCATAGGATTGCTCCTATATGCTGGCCGGTTTGGAATTGTAGAATCGGGTATGAAATCAATTTAATATTCAATCCCTCTTAATGGCGGCAAACCACTAGGAAGGTCTTCAGGAAACACATCCTTAAAATCCTGCAACAAAGACACAAAACTAGAAGGTAAAGAATCAAGAGATTCTTCACTGTCAGCAAGTAACAATTCTTTATACATAATAATGAGTACAGGCTGCCCTACATCTATCTCTCTTGCTCTTGCGTAAAAAGTATGTTTTGCTTTTTCTCCTTGCTTATTTTCTCTCACTAATGGGTCATTTATTTGTTTGCTTACTTTCTTTTGACTCTCAGCCTCTTTTCCCTTTCTGCACTCACTCACTTTATTATTTTCTCTCTCCCTACCCTTAGAATTACCCTTGGGTGTTAAAGAAACATCATTGGCCGAATTTGAACCCCCTTGGTTCATGTTGGCCGAAACTTCTTTCTCCCTCTCTAGCATCCTCTTCTGATCTTCATACACCTCTTGAGGTGATAATGGTGCTAGAACAACCTTCTTTCCTTCATAAGTAAAGGTATACTTATTAAAAAAGCCATCATGTTGTGCCCTTCTATCATGCTGCCATGGTCTTCCTAATAGCAAATGTCCAGCTTGCATTGGCACTACATCACATAAAACCTCATCTTTATACCACCCAATGGAGAATGGTACCTTGACTTGCTTCAACACTTTTACTTCCCCAGTGTCATTGAACCATTGCAACTTGTAAGGATTGGGATGTTTAAAATAAGTTAACCCCAATTTATCCACCATTGTAGTACTAGCAGCATTGGTACAACTTCCACCATCAATGATAAGTGTACAAACCTTACCATTCACCAAACACCTAGAGTGGAAAAGATTTTCCCTTTGATCCAAGCCTTCTTCCTTGACTTGAATATTCAAGGCTCTTCTAGTAACAAGCATCTCTCCATGTTCAGCATTCAAGACTTGATTCTCTCAAGCCTCTTCATCATATTCGGCCCTATCACCACATTCGGTCTCCTCTTCTTCTTCATGTTCAGATTCTGATTCAATTTCCCCTTCATGGGTAGCAATCATCACCCTCTTATTCGGACATTGAGAAGCAATGTGTCCACTTCCCAAACACTTGTAGCATTTAATTTCCCTACTTGGAGTAGGTCTAGAAGGTGTTTCCTTGGCTGTTTTTGCATCCCCATCATTCGACTTCTTGAAATTAGGATTGTAGGAAGAATTCTTTTGGAAAGAACCCTTGTAATCCCCTTTGTAGGAACCTCCACTCGAACTTGAACCCTTGAAGTTTAAAAAATTTCCACTAGCTTTAGAGTAGCCAGTTTTCGAAATAGCTTTATTCTTCAATCTTCTCTCTATCTTCATGGCCTTTTGAACTAACTCTTCCATTGTGTTGAATTCATACATCTCCAATTCATTGGCTATGTTCAAATTCAATCCCCTAAGAAATCGTGACATCTTCTTGTCTTCATCTTCATCAATATTTGCCCTAGCCATGATCATCTCCATCTCTTTGTGGTACTCTTCTACACTTCTTCCACCTTGAACTAGTCTTGCTAGTCGATTGTACAAATCCCGAATGTAGTGAGATGGTACAAATCGGCTCCTCATTAGTTCTTTCAAGGTTGACCATTCAGGAATAGGCCTCATACCTTTCCCTCTTCTATTAGTTTTCAATTGATCCCACCAAAAGGTAGCATACCCCTTGAACTCTACGGCTGCCAAAACTGATTTCTTCTCTTCGGTGTAGTTATGGCATTCGAAAATCTGCTCAACTTTCCTCTCCCATTCTATAAACTCTTCTGCATTGTTCTTCCCTTCAAAGGAAGGAATCTTCATCTTGATGGAAGTAAGGTCACCATCAGTGGTAGGTTGATTTCCACCTTCATCTTCATCTTCTACCCTTTCGGCTGCTTCTAGGGCTTCAAGATTTCCTTGCCCTTCTCTCCTAAGCACTCTTCTAGCTCGCATTATGGGATTAGGATGTGCGGCTAGCTGCCCTTGTTGCACTTGCTGAATTTGTTGTGCTTGTCGTGCTGCATTCTCTTGCAATCTAGTATCCATCATCTCCATTCGACCAAGCATTGCTGCCAAAGTCTCATTAAGCCTAGCCAAGCTTTCGGCCATAGCTCCTTCTTTGCTAGTCTCTTCTCCTTTTCCAGCCATGTTAACAAACAAACAAACTCAAAGAAACAAGATTATTAATAATCGAAATTCACTCAAGTGTTTAGAATTACCTCACTTTTCTTGTCTTCCTTGATTGCACTTCAGAACCAAGCTCACCAACCAACAATTGTCAAGTCGTTCAAGAAACTAGAACCTAAATCCTATAACTAGATAGAAAACAAGACAAGTATCCGGAGGCAATGCAAGGTAATTTGCACTACACGATATAAAACCAAGTATCGACACAAGCAAATGATACTTAGCAATGTAATGGAATTAAAAGCTAGATAAAGAAATCAGAAACAATGAAGACAATAAACAAGACAAATTTGGATATAATGAATCAAAAACAACCCACACTTGGCAAGCTGCTTTATGGACCTAATCAATTCTACCCAAAAAGTTAGCTTCTAGACTCTAATTCCCACCTATAACACTCAAATAACATGAATATTAAGGTCTGATTTTCGAATTCCAAAAGCCCCTCAAAAGGTGAAATTTTTCGCCCAAAAATTTTATTACTTCTCACCCACCTGGATCTGATCCTTAGCACCCAAATAACAAGAATATCAAACAATTTTTGTTGAGGTGGTTTTGTACTCTTTTTTTTTTGCTTCTTCTCACTATCCCCTTGATTCGGGACTTAATTTACTCCCAAGGACTTTTCGAAATCTGGACTTAATTCGCAACCCCAGATTCACTCAATACCAAATCGAAATCAAACTTGAACACAAACTCTAGCTTTTGCTTTCTTTCAAGAACCCTAATTCTTGGTTTTGAAATTCTCCAAGAATCCTTTCCTAGGTTTCATTTTCACCCTAAGAATACTCTCCTTCAATTCGGCCTTGATCAGAATTGATATATGACTCTTTTTCGAAAATTAAAGACTAGACTCTCTAAGAAGCCTAAAACGTAGAAATTTAAAAGACCTAAATTAACAAACCCTAGAAAGACAAAGTAGATAAAAATTACCTTATAGCAAGGCTCTGATACCAAATGACGCGGACCCTTAGCAACGATGGCAGCAAACCCAATGTATAACAATGGTAGAGAACTCTTTGAAACTTGATAATCACCTCCTAAGGAATCTAACGCCTATAAAGAGACGCGAACTCACTATGATTGAAGGATTTAGTTGGTAAGAAGAAGGAAAACGCCACAACTCTTGTTGATAAGTAAACCAAATTCTTGATGCAAAGAAAGAATTAAAGAATCCACTCTAATCTCTCTCACACGAAAATTCACAAGAAGAACTTGTAGAAAAATTCAAAAATTTTTATTAATTGTTGTTGTCTGAAATTCGGCCTAATAGTGCCCTTAAATAAGGGTTACAAAATTCCTAATTGCATATGAAAAACTAAAACATTCCTAATTGCATAAGGAAAACATAAAGTATGGAAACAAAATCCTAATCCACTAAGGAAAATATAAAGTATGGAAACAAAATGCTAATCCAATAAGAAAAATATAAAGTATGGAAACAACCAAACTAATCCCTTCAAAATAAGAAACGCCCCACACCATTTGGGCTGTCCATGGCCTTAAATTACTTCCCAAGGCTTTATATGAACCCCCATGGACCTTTCTTGCACGTTGGACCTTTCTTTAGCTAGCCTTTAGCTTTCACACTAAGCATCATAATCAGCTTTGGTGTGCCTTCTTCAAGCTCTATCTCCATCTTCTTGCATGATAATTCTTGAAGCTCTTTGGAAATCTCTTCTTGAATATGCAAATCCATACTAGCTTGATATCTCTTTGCCTTACTCCTAGTGATTGGTCCACTTGCTAGCTTCAAGGGATCCTTTCTTGCATCATTGTTGATGATATGTGTATAGTTATTTTGATGTATTTGAGATTGTGTTGTCTATTTGGCTTTGATTTTGAGGTTGGATTGAAGAGAAAGAGTTATGTTTGGTGAAAGAGCAAGAGTTGTGGATTGTGTATATGTTGAGTTGTGATGATGGTTGTGATTGTGTTTTGATGTATGTTTTGAGTTTTTTTTGATGTTATGCAAGTTTAGTATGGTATATTGATGATTTTGGGTAAGATTTTTTGGAGTGGAAAAGGGTAAAGTATGTTGTTTGTTGGATGTGGTGGTGTTGGTGTCAGAATCAGGATTTTTGGCCCGACACGCCCATGAGCACGGCCAAGTCTTTGGGCGTGTCAATGGTTCTATTTTCTGGATGGGTGACATGACTAGTGACACGCCCATGTCACTGAGCATGTCATAGCTTATGTGTTGGAGTAGTATTGACACGAGCAGTGACACTCCCATGTCATTGAGCGTGTCATAGCTACTGTGATGTTGTTAGATTGACACGTCTAGTGACACACCCAAGTCACCGAGCGTGTCATAGCTACTGTGTTGAGGGAGGATTGACACGGCCAGTGACACGCCCATGTCACTGAGCGTGTCAAAGCTTCTATGTTGTGAGTTTAGGGCACGGTCAGGGACACGCCCGTATTGTTGAGCGTGTCGTGTGTAGATTTTGCCCTAGTTGGTTCTTATCCTTATTATCTTAGGTGTATCTCTAAGTGAGTGTGTATCATCACTTTTGGATTAGGTTTTGAAGAGATTGAGTTTCCCTAATCCAAGTGTTGAAGGATTCTTGGAAGAGGAGTTTGGAATTGGTGTGTGTTGCTCTTAGAGGTAAGTACAAACCTTACATGGTTGCATACATTTACATAACTTTGGGACTTAACACATTTGGTTGTAAATGTGTTAAGTAATCTATTACATTGTTGATACATTTGATTAATGTTATGATTTGCATAATGTGAAAAGATATAATGATCATTCAAAATGTATGTACAATGCAAATGGTTATTTATACCCTAATGATGAGATGTGAAGCCATTATTGTTGGCTATAATGATGCAAATGAAATAATTAAGGCATGGTTGCCTAGATAATTATGAGAAAATGAGAATGGAATTAATAATGAAATAATGAAAGAATTGTGTGCCTAGTATGTTATTCAATTTTTAGAGTTTTGTTGTTGGTGGCATGCCTAAAAGTAACAATCCTTTGAAGTTGAGTTAGGCTTGGTCCTTGAAGCCAAGTTGGGTTGATGCTTAGCTCCCCTTGAAGCTTGGTTGGGCCTAGTCCTTGAAGCCTAATTGGGATGTTACATATGAGATGTTTCTCATTGTGATAATGATTCGCCTACAGGCTTGATAAATGTGATTATTGGAACAAAACATTAACTTTGGAATTTGAATGGCATATTAGTTTCTTTTGGGCTCATGCTTGTCTTTGCTTAAATGTAAATCATGAATGATGAAATAATTGAATAATATAATGAAATGTGATGTTATGAAATATGATATTCTTGTGCATAATTTCTAATTCTTGAAAGTATGACATTGGCATTATATTGAGGCATATTATTATTGTGGTTTGTACCACTAAGCCTATGGCTTAGCACGATTGTGGTTCATCTCGCAAGTGATAGGGTAGATCCGGCTGAACCGGAGAGTTCAGCTAGACCGACTCGAGTCTAGGTTTATGATCCCTTGTGAAGAGTTGAATTGTGGACTTCAAGATTAGAGACGAACTGCCAAACATGTATAAAATTTATATTTTGTAAATATTGATATTGATGTATATATATATATGTATATACCGCTATATTTTTCACTGCTTAATAAATAAATGTTTTATCTATTATGTTTTATACTATAACTTAAATGTTTTAAGTTTTCTCATATTGCTAAAAGGAAATATCGATTTGTTTAATATAAACGGTGACATTCATGTATCCGGTATACGTATATTATAGATGTGGTTATATGTAGTGTGCGTATATGGGGTACAAGGGTGTTACAGAATAATAATAATAATATTTTAAAACCTAAGTTGTGCTTTAATAATTAATTTTTTTAATAATTAAATAAAATTAATTATTAAAAATTAAAAGCATTAAAACACATATTTTAAAGAAGATCTTTGAAAAAATTGTCACAATTTTATTTGTATTTTGTATGTTTTCAAAAATCAATTAACCCAACCTACCAAAAGAATTATATTCCCAATACACATTTAACTAATCATTTCTCTAATAAAATTCCATGACTTAAAATTTCTTAAAATATTTCCAAAATACTCACATATACACATGTTGATATAAAAGTTTATAACACTTAGTCCAAAAGCTTCACACGTACATAATTTTTATCTTATGCAAACATAATGTACATAAATATATCAAAATACACAAAGCAAATTTATACATGCTTGCAAAATGGCTCAAGTCTTATGGCAATGCAAAAGTCTTCTGGTGGAATCTCAAAACTCTAGACCTGGTCAGGTCTAGCAGGGTCCTCAGTCCCAACTATGTTACCTATGCGATAAACAATTCACGCTAAGCTAACAGCCTATTAGTACATATTTTGACAGTAATAAAAATTAAAGGTAGACAATGCATAATATTTTTCATTTAAATTCTACATGTGACATGCAATTGCATATTAGTTCACTTTCATTTCTCATTCAAAATCATCGCATATTACAGTCACATGCATTAAGCCTGAATGACCTAATATAATATTCAGGTCCCAGAGTTATTGAGTTGGTCTATTTTGACACTTAGTGTCTAGCCCGTAGGCAGCAAATAATGATGCCCAGCGTCTAGCTCGAAGGCACACAATAGAATACTGACGCCTAACATCTAGTCAGAAGGAAAATCATATAATATTGATGCCCAACGTCTAGCCGGAAAGCAAATTATAGGCATTCCACCAAACACAAAACTCTATAATCGAATAATATATTAGGTAACATACAAATAATACATTTTTCCACAATCTATTTTCTCATCACATTGTCTCTTTCATGACTATATTCAATCACTTAATTCAATATATTCATCACATTATCAATGATTTGCGTTAAGATTATGTTACCCAATTATTTTGGGCTACTCTCACATAATGCACTTTTCACTCACTTTAGCGATTAATAATGGCTTTCTATAATGCATGACATATATATATATATATATATATCACTTCTCATTTAATATGACAATGCATATGAACATTCAAATAATAATGTAGCTTAACATATTTTCCATTTAAAATGTGTTAAATCCAATTAAATACAAATATGCTTCAAACTATTAAAAGTATAAACACGTACCTCAATCCAACACCTAAAACCAAGCCAATATCACTCTTTACCCTTCACTTTTAAGATGTTCTTTACTACTAAACTTGGGTAACAGCCACTTACTCAACACCTATCCAAAATGTGGATACATATAGTGCATTAGAATCACAATTCTACATATTTTAACTACTAAAACTCAATTTAGCACATTCCTCTCAACACTTCAAATTTTAGCCCTAACCTACTTTAATTTTAGAACATCATTCTATTCAGTTCAAAATGGTATTTTAGTTCATTTCTATTATTAAAACCATTTTATAACACATTTAAACAATAAAATCAAATAAACATTAATTCTTTAATATCGCTTTTTTAAAACTCTAAATCATCTTCTTCTTATTCCAAACCCTCACCAAACTTAATCCTTTTTTTTTAAATTCAACCTTAAAATCATTATCCATACACCAAATTAACTTTATCCATACCCAATTAGAAAATTAAAATAACCTCTATCAACATTCCATTTCTCACATATAGGAATTTTTCAAAGGAATTACTTAAAATTGCAAGAAAGCATACTTTGGTTGGAGGAACTTCAAAATCACCCAAAAACTCAAAGAAATCTTGAAGAATTTGAGGTAGAATGAAGCAAAAACCTTCCCCCTACATCCAGGGAAATTTCAGCCATGAGAGAAGAAAGAAGAAGAAGATGCAACTTTTTGATTTTTCTTTTATTTTACTTTATTTCTAATCTTATATATATAATATTTTATTAATTTAACTAATTAATTAATTATTTTAATAATCTTAATTTTCATCTTTCATTCAAAAATATTTTTTTTTAAAATTATTTAATTAGTTTTAAATTTTATAAAATTTAATTATTAATTTGTCCCTTTTTACTATTTATTATTTTGTCTTTTTTATTTTTTATTTGATTTTTATATGTAATGTAAAATTTACATTTATAAAATATATACACTTTTTTCAATAACAATTCAATATTTTCCACTTAAATTATTTAATTTAATTTAATTTAAATTAATTTTTAGCAATTAAGCAAATGTTACATTGTGTGTTGTGCTTACGTCAAAAAGTAAAGCGGATGTTACATTTTTTTTTTTTGAGACAGCGGATGTTACATTTTGTGTGTCGTGCTTGTGTCAAAAAGTAACAGGCGTTGAAAAAGTTTATGCCCGTTAAACTTACAAAAGTGGAATTGGAATATGAAAAGAGATGATACAAATTGAAGGACAGATCGCTCATAATTATAAGTACATATAAATACTGCATTCAGTATTTTATTGCCTTTGTTCTCTGATGTTTGTTGATGGTTCTTCACCTTTGCCTCTGAAAAGAAGGAGACTCACCGCCATTGACATCATGGAAGCTGAATTTGCTAAGGTTTCCAACTTTCAACTTAAATATCTTCTTTATTTGTGAATCTTATTTGATATTCTTTTGAATTCATGTACGGGTTGATCTGGGTTTTCTTTAAGTGAGGTGTTTTTATGTTTTAATGATAGATTATTGGTTTATTGGTGGATCGTTGCTTTAGGTCTATTCTCTTTCTTGATTCTATAGTTGGGTTCAGTTTTGAATCGTGTTAATACACATTATTAAGATCATATGTTTAGTGACGAAAGCTTTTAATTTTATGGAATTTAAAAGAGTTTAATCAGGATCTTATGTTTAAGAATTGGAGATAAGTTCATAAGTTTGTATGTAAACTGAAAATCATGGTTAAGGAGGTTACTGCTTTTAGTGTTATTAACAATTTAACATCATATTATTTGAAGTTGGGGATATAGCATCTGGCATTATAGATGATTTTTTTTGTTGCCTGGCTAAGTACGCAGTTATAATGTTCACTAATTAATGCTTTGATCATGGGTCGTATAAACTGTTGTTTCTATTTTGGTTCTTTGATGCGTTGAAGTTTTGGGTTGTATAATTTGTTTCTTTGTGGATTTCTCGAAAAGAAGTTTCGTAGCCTCGTCTTTTTATAATTCTATTAGATGCAAAAAACATGTTAAAGATAGAGGTTGTTATAGTGATTTTCTCTTACATTCTTCATTATTTAATAGGCGTTAACTTTTTTTTTTCAATGGCTGTTCTTGGCAGGCCTTACTTTATCTTTTTTTTTTTTTATTTTTATAACGCTCATTTATTTTATAATTTTTTTAAATAAATAAATGGGTATTAATGTTTTGAGGAAATTATAAGATATATTACCTTTTAAGTTTTGCTTTCATTTTTACTTCACTTACTTTTTATTTTAACTTCTAATTTTTTTTCAGTTTTAAAATATTTTATGTTTTCTTTTTACGAAAATACAGTACTTATCTCCGAGTGTTCAGTTTCTTTTTTTTCTGTATTTTTTTTCTCTCCAGATTTTCAGTATCCATTTTTTCCTTTTTCGATCGTGGTCTCTGCATTTTCTCCACTTTTCTTCTTTATTTTCGTTATTTGAGTAGCCATTTTTATTTTAATTTCACTCCATGGTTAAGTCTTCGTCTTCTGTTCACAATCGTAAAACTCATTCTTAAATTATTAGGTTTTTGAAAAAACCTTCTATTGTTAAGAATAGTTTGAAGAAATCTGATATAGGCATAGGTAAGAGTTCGTCTAAGAAGTCTGGTAAGAAATTGTTGAAGAAGTCGCCTAAGAATTCAGGTATTGATATGAGTAAGAATCGATGAAGAAGTCACCCAAGAAGTTTATTATTAGTGTAAAATCTTCTCATAAAAATATATTTTTACTGTATTTTTATTTTGAGTATGTATATATTTTTTTAATTTTTTTAAGTATATTTAACAAATACAGAGATTTTGAGTTATTTTTTTATAGTTAGTAATTTATTTTCCAGGTGTTGACCGATAAAGATTTTCATTCTATTAAAATTGGTTTTGATATGAAATATGAAGTTATTTCTAATTTAAAGTCTATTTTAAGTTCTAGTTAATTAGAATTATTCCGTCAAACACCTTTTGGTTTTGTTTTAGATATTCTTCCTTTTAAGATTTAAGTGCAGCTATTTTATTCTTTGGTTTTGAGGGAGGTGAATTAAGCTAATCCTAAGCAGATGATGTTTAATTTTAATGGTGTTGATTTGATATTTGGTATTCGTGAGTTTAGTTTGGTTACTGGGTTGAAATGTTTTAGTGATAGAAATAAATTTTATTTTCTAAAGATGATAATATGTTGGTTTCTCATTATTTTGGTGGTAATTTTAGGATTTCCATGTTTGATATTGAGAATTGTTTTCTTTAAAAAAATGGAAATGTGATAAGGATGCTGTTAAAGTTTCTTTTTTGTATGTTTTGCATTTTTTCTTTTTATCTTCTCCTAAGGATAAGTTGGTTCATAGGGAGAATTTTGATATTATTGATAGTGGTAATTATTTTGATGGGACTAAGGCTTAGTTATTGTTGTTGTTGTTGTTGTTAGAAAGCGTGATACTCAGTTTTATAGATTAGTTGGATTTCCACTTGTGCTTCAATGTTGGTTTTATGACTATTGTGCATTGCTTGGTGGAAAGTTTGGTGTAAAAGTTCAAAGTTGTTTTTCTCATCTTGCTTGTTAGTCTTTCGATTCTAACCCGCATTTGAAAGATTTTGAAGATATTCTCTCTCGTCCTAGAGGTATGTTTTTGTTTTATATTTTTTATATTATTTGATTTTTATTATCTTTTATTATTCTATTTTTATATATTTATCTTTTTTGTATGTAGTTGGATTTAGTAAATGTTTATCCAAATGAAGTTGAGATGGAGAAGTTGAAGTTGGGTATGCTATATAATGCTGTAAAGCATGAAGATATTGATGAAGGTGGTGACAGTGTGAATAAGATGGATTGTGATATTGACAATACTACTGGTTTTGGTGATACTGTTGCTGGTGTTGATGTTGAGAAGGCAAAGAGTAAGAAGAGAACGTCAAATACTATTATTGATGAGTGCATTAATAGTATGAAAAAGGAGTTGAATAATGTTTCTTCTAAACAAAAAAAGTTATTGAGTCAAGTTGCATTATTGAGTCAAGTTGCTGATGTTTCTTTGAAGTAAGATAAATTGGATAAAGATTTGAAATCTTTGAAAAAAGATATGAAATCAATAATGTCTGTGTTTGACAAAAAAACTCAGTGAAGTTTTTGATTTGTTGGTTGGTATATACAAAAAGATTATTTTTGAGGTATTTAATTTTTTTCTTTTTGTAATTACATATAAGCAATGTTATTTTTAATTTTTACACTTAATTTTTTAACTATATTTTTTATTTTTTTATAGGATAAAGTTAATGAAGATGTTGATATTATTAATAGTGATAATTCTACTGATTTTAAAGATGATTATACTGATGATAATGATAAGAAAGAACAATTTGAGGTATGTTCTTTTGGATTTTTGAAATTTATTATATTGGTATATGAAACATATATTTTCATATAACTTGTACATAATGCTTTTTATTGTATTAATTTCTTCAAATTTTTAATAGGTATATATGACATATACCTTTATATACATATATATAACTTGTACATAATGCTTTTATTGCATTTATTTCTTCAAATTTTTTATTAGGTATAGTTAACATATATCTTTATATACTTACATATACCTTCGTATAACTTATATATAATGCTTTTATTACATTGTTTTCTTCAATTTTTTTACTAGGTATATGTAACATATATCTTCATGTACCTTCATATAACTTGTACACAATACTTTTCTTTTTTATTTTTCTTTAGATTTTTATGTAGGTATTCATGTACTTTCATATAACTTATATATAATGCTTTTTTTTTTTGCATTTTTTAATATTTTTAAGTATTTATATGTAACATATATTTTCATATACCTTCATATAAGTTATATAGAATTGTTTTATTTTTTATTTCTATTCAAATTTTTATGTAGTTATATATAACATATAAGTTCATATACCTGTTTATTACTGTATATAATGTTTTTATTTTTTTATTTTTCTACAGTTTTTTATGTAGTTATATGTAACATATACCTTCATATATCTTCATACAACTTTTAAGTAATTTATTTTTTTTAGATAAAGGAAAGAAATATTTTTGTGGATGTTGAAGATGTGCCTGGTGTTGTTAAAGATGGTGATGGTGATATTGAAGAGAATGCAGATTTTGTAAATAAGATTGTTTATGATGTTATCGCTAATTTTTCTGCTGTAAATGAGTTTGATGATGTTAAAGTTGATGAAGAAAATATTGCTGACTGTTCTATAAAGGCAACTGGTGAAGAAAATGTTATTAAATGTGATGTTATTGGAGATAAACCTATTAGTGGCTTTGGGTTTAATGAAAAAGATGTTATTGTTTTTGATGTTGCTGGAAATGAAGATGAAGTTGCTGTTAATTGTGATGCTTCTGGTGTTGTTGGTGAGGGTGATTGTCTTGTTACTGATGATGTTGGTGAAATTAAGTTTAGTAAAAATACCATTTCAAGTTCTTCAGAGTTTGATTTTAGTTTCTTGGCTCAAGTTGACATTGCTGAGGGTGGTATTAATATTAGTAATAAGTATACTTCAGCTGCTTCTGGCTATGGTTATTCTTTTCTAGCTGAAATTGATGAAATAGAATTTAAAATGTTTCAAAAGGTATTTTTTTATTTAATTTTTTTAAATAATAATATTTTTATTTTTTATTTTTTATTTTATCATAATACCTTTAATGTTCTGAAGGGAAATGATGAAAACGCTGCTCAATTGGTATTATCCTTGAAATCTTCTCAGATATTTTCTTTATATTCATATGTAATTTTTTATTATTATTGATTTTATTTTTTAATAAATTTTATATGTGTTAGAAGTTTTATTTTTTGAATTTTTTAGGGTGATATTGATCATCCCAATTTTTCACTTGGTGTTGTTGATTCTGATGTTAATGCTAAAAGAGATGTTAAGTTATATGCTATTATTAAATCTCCTTACACTACAGAATTTGGTTCTTCTAGTAAGGGAGTTTTTGAGGATAAGATTTATATGGTTTTGGATGACGATTTGCTAGGTGAACCAAGTTTTGTCAATCATATGCCATTTGATTTGTAGTTGGAGAGAGGATTAAACAAAAGAAAGAATTGATAGCTTTTTATTGTTTTTATTTATTTTTATAGTTTATTATTATTATTTTAATATGTGTTTTTTTGTTTTAGTTAAAATTTATACTACAAGAATGAAAGGGATATGTTCAGAACTATGAATTTTTCTGTTGCTAGTATTGATGATAAAGTTTTTTTTCATGATCTTGCTAATATTGGTTGTTTTTTGATTGATTTGGTAAGTTTTTACTTTTTTTCTTTTGTTTGCAGCTTTTATTTTTATTATTTTTTATTATTAACTTGTTATATGTATTTTTTTGCAGCATATTGATATCTTACTTTATTATTTAAGGAAGAAGGGAAGATATAACAAAAATATCAAAGTTAAATTCAGCACTACTGACTTACTATTTTATCATAATATTATGTGGAGATATAATAAGTTTTTTGATTCAGGTGGAGATATAAAGGTTTTTTTTAATTACTGATGATATTGTAGCGAACTATATTTTGAGGCATCTTCTATTATGTAATTGTCGTTGGGATGAGGTCGATGATATTTTAATTCCTATACTTCAAAGTGATGAGAAACATTGGATTCTTGGACCCTTATCTATTATAGATAGGTGTATTTGTGTTTACAATTCCATGAGAAGTGCAAAAAATGACAAAGCTACTGTTGAATATTTGAGACCATTTTGTGTTGTTCTTCCATATTATCTTCATATGCTTAATGTGGTGAAAAATAGAGATGGCATTAACAAGGAAGTTTATAATGCCAAAGGTGCTTTTGATGCTCTTGATATGGTTGTCATGGATTCAGTTCCAGTTCAAGTTAATGGGCTTTTATATTTTTTTATATATTTTATATTATCTTATTTTAATTTTGTGTTTTCTTTTTTATAGTGATTGTGGTGTCTTCATATTTGCTTTTGCAGAATTTTATGTTCATGGTTTTAAAACTCTGCTGGAGGAGTTTGATGTGGATCGACATTGATTGAGATTGGCTTTTTCATTGTACACTCATGATATGGGTAAACTTGATGGAACTATTAAAAGTGGTGATGAATTGTTTAGAAGAGTTCATAGGAAGAAGGCAAGGAAGAGGAAAAGGAAATTACAGGCATAAAATATTGAAAATTACAAGTCTAAGAAATAAGCAAATGATATTTGATGTTATGATATTTTTTGTTATATCGAAGTTTATAACACATGTTTTTTGTTTTTTTCAATTTTTTGTATTGTAAATTTTTTTGGATTAATGAAAGGTATATATTGTTGTTCATATTACTGCTGCATATTTATTTTTTAAGCCAATAGTTTTATGTAGTTATATTGTTCATGCAACTTTATATATTGTTATATTATAAAATGTAACTAATAAATGATATTCTTTTTATAATGATATTCTTTTTATAGGAAATACCTATATATGATAATAAAAACAATTTTATAGTGATATTCTTTTTCTACGAATATAGGTATATGAAGGTATATGAATTATATACCTGCATATACCTACATATATTCTTCATACATATAACTTTAATGATTTAAGGAGGCTTTCATATAGGTATATGAAGGTATATGAATATTATACCTATATATATTCTTCATACCTGTAATAATTTAAGAAAGATTTTCATATAGGTATATGAAGGTATATGAATCATATACTTTCATATACCTACATATATGCTTTCATTTAGTGTATCTTTAGTCTTTCTTTTCTCAATGTTTTGAATGTATATAATGTTATATTTCTATTTGTCCAAGTACATTCTTGTAGAAGTGATCTTAAATATTCTAATAGAGTAGTTATTGACAATAGGTATATGTTGGTATATTATTCATATACCTTCATATATTAAAAATAATAACAAATATATATTTTATCTTTTGAAATGCATTACTGTATTAACTTGTAAACAATATATAATCTGATATATATAAGAGATACCTATATATGATAATAAATAACAATTTTTATAGTGATATTCTTTTTCTACAAATATAGGTATATGAAGGTATATGAATCATATACCTATATATACCTACATATATTCTTCATACATATAACTTTAATGATTCAAGGATGCTTTCATATAGATATATGAATGTATATGAATATTACTCCTACATATATTCTTCATACCTGTAATGATTTAAGGAGGCTTTTCATATAGGTATATGAAGGTATATGAATCATATACTTACATATACCTACATATATGCTTTTATTTAGTGTATCTTCAGCCTTTCTTTTGTCAATATTGTGAATATTTATAATGTTGCATTTCTGTTTGTCCAAGTACATTCTTGTAGAAGTGATCTTAAATATTCCAATAGAGTAGTTATTAACAATATGTATATGTAGGTATATTGTTCATATACCTTCATTTATTAAAAATAATAACAAATATATATTTTATCTTTTGAAATGTATTACTGTATTAATTTGTAACAATCATTCTATTTAATTAAATCTGTCTCATAAAATGATATATCATGCATATATATATGATATATTTTATTTTGGTGCATTTCTACAAGTTTTTTTTTATTATGCCCTTATTATCCACATATGCTGCATTTGTTATTACTCTCCCATGCTCCTTTGTGTCTTCTTTTTTTAGGTCTTCCAGCCTTGACTTTGAATTCTGGTGGTAGTACTGTAATTCTCTTTATTTCATCTAGTATAAGCCATGTATTTTGATTTTTAATTGGAAAAACAGCTGTTGCATAAGTTTGAAGAAATGTTTCTTTAGCATAGTATTTTGAGCAGTACAAATAAGGGCTTGATTCATTTCCATCATTATTGCAATGATATGCTTGCATGGAATTTCATCTATTTGGAATTTGTTGTAAGTGCAAGTTCTTTCCTTCAAGTTAACTACGAACTGAACTTCATTGTCCATGACTTTATAAAAATCTGATGTTGATGGTTTAACCTGCATTTAAATAATTTTTTATTAGTAATAAATTGATTCATTTAAATGTTAATATTTTAAAGAAATAAAATATATCATGAATATAAGTAGAACATAAACAATATATAATCTGATGTATATAAGAAATACCTATATATGATAATAAATAACAATTTTATAGTGAAATTCTTTTTCTATGAATATAGGCATATGAAAGTATATGAATCATATACCTGCATATATTCTTCATACCTATAACTTTAATGATTCAAGATGGCTTTCATGTAGTATATCTTTAGCCTTTTTTTTTGTCAATCTTATGAATATATATAATGCTAAATTTATGTTTGTCCAGGTCCATTCTTGTAAAAGTGATATTAAATATTCCAATAGAGTAGTTATTAGTAATTATCTTGCAGCTTTATTTGCGGCATTCAACGATTCAACAATATTTGAAGTCATAGTCTAGTATTTGTTGCTAGTTTCATAAACTCTTGCCCATTTGTCATACCTAATAGTTTCCAAATAAGATAGAATTCTTTCATCAACATTGTTTAACTCTTCCATGTAATGTGTGAAATCTTCTATAGTATATGCTCTTGCAGCTTTAAAGAACAAATCTTTTATTTTTTTATTTCTTCTGAAGTTTGATTTCAAATTATT
This sequence comes from Garcia nutans, assembly GCA_947685225.1. Lineage (NCBI taxonomy): Eukaryota > Viridiplantae > Streptophyta > Magnoliopsida > Malpighiales > Euphorbiaceae > Garcia > Garcia nutans. Next base: position 19,829,059 of record CANTUV010000009.1, on the reverse strand, counting down.
CAACAATTGAAACATGCAGTAACCATGCATAGCTTCAGGGTAAATATTTTTCATGGCTTTAATGATACTTTCATGTTTATCAGAGATCACACACATTCCATTTCTAAAGCCAAATTTTCATTTTATATTTTTGAAGAAATTCCCATGAATCATCATTTCAAGAGTCAACAATTGAGAAAGCTAGATGGAGAATTTTACCAAAAGCATCTTGTGTTGAGGCCGTGAGTAATGTCCCTCCATATGTTCCTTTCAAAAATGTTCCATCCACTACCATTATAGGTATGCAGTAAGGCCAGCCTTTTATTGATGCATCCAAAGCAATGTATACATAAAGAAATGAGTCATTTTCCTTTTGTTTCAGTTCTGTAATTGATCCTGGATTTGTAGTATTTATCATGTATAAAAAGCATGAAATAAGTTTGTAAGATTCATCTGGTTTGCCTCTAACTTTTTCCAATGCTTTTTCTTTTGCTCTCCATGCCTTCATATATTTGAGGTTTACACCATATTCCTCTTTCATGTCTTTAGCAATATCTACTGGAGTATAAGATCTCTTTAAGTTTAAATACTTTATCTTGATGCAATCACCAATTACCGAAGATGTAGCTTGTCTATGGTCACTCATTCTAATTTCTAATGAGCAAGTATGGACATTATGATATTTTTTAACTACAAACAAGTTCGTCTTTCCTATTTTTGTTGCTCTCAAAAACCATTTGCACTGTTTATCATAACAAACTGCAACATATTCCTTGTTGCACGACTTTTTAACTTTATACTAAAAATGATTTTTTATTGCAAACAAGCTCACTACTAATTCAAAAGTCTCTTTATCTTTGTAGATCTGACCTTTTTCAATGTCTGGATGTGTTGCATTGGTAATTATTGATGATGATTCACTGTTAACTTCTTCTAAATTTTGTTGGTCTTCAACTTCAATTACACTTTTGCTCAACATTTTTGCAAAATGCACAATATCAGCTACAACATTATTGTCATGTGATTTTGTTGAGCTGTCCTGATTTCTGAGGTGCATTGTACTATTGATGGAATTTAGATATATTGATTTCTAAACTTTTCTCTTCAACTGTTAAACATAGTTGATATTTCATTATATCTGATTCCTTCTTCTTCAGCTAGATGTAAAACGATAAACTACTATCATTTTGAATTTTTAAGGCTGGATATCCAGAAGAAATCCGATGCTCCACTCGTATTTTTAATTCTTTTATATTTTTTTTTTCAGTTGCAACATAATCATTTGCAATATTTCTTTATACTTGCATTCTTCAGGTATAAGGATTCCATTTACTTCAAAATCTGTGTATTTTAAGTTGTCCCATTTACCATTATGTTGAATTAACACTAGAAATGTCCCCATTTTTTACCTAATAAAAAAATAAAAGCTTTTTTTAATAAGATGTATTTTTATATAATATGATCAAACATATTAAAAATATCAGGATACCAATATTCTTTTTAAATGCATTACTTACATCTATGAATATGCTTCATATACCATCATATACTGAGTCACAGAGAGTTATATACTGATATTCATTTTAAATAAATTATTTTTTCAATAGGTATATGCTTAATATACCTACACATACTAAAATTAAAAATTTTAAACTGATAAAAATTTGAAATGCATTATTTATATATAAGTATATTATTCATATACCATCATATACCTACATTTTCTAAAATACAAAATTTTTAAACTGATATTCATATCAAATACATTACTTTTTTACATTTAGGTATATGTTTCGTATACCTACATATACTGACAAACAAACATGTGAACTGATTTTCTTTTTAAATACATTACGTACATCTATGAATATGCTTCATATACCATCATATACTGAGTCACAGAGAGTTATGTATTGATATTCATTTTAAATAAATTCTTTTTTCAATAGGTATATGCTTAATATACCTAAACATACTAAAATTAAAAATTTTAAACTGATAAAAATTTTAAATGCATTACTTATATATAAGTATATTATTCATATACCATCATATACCTACATATTATAAAATACAAATTTTAAAAACTGATATTCATATCAAATACATTACTTTTTTATATTTAGGTATATGTTTCGTATACCTACATATACTGACAAACAAATATGTGAACTGATTTTCTTTTTAAATGCATTACTTACATCTATAAATATGCTTCATATACCATCATATACTGAGTCATAGAGAGTTATATATTGATATTCATTTTAAATAAAATCTTTTTTAATAGGTATATGCTTAATATACCTACGCATACTAAAATTAAAAATTTTAAACTAATAAAAATTTTAAATGCATCACTTATGCATATTATTCATAGACCATCATATACCTATATATTCTAAAATATAAATTTTTTAAACTGATATTCATATCAAATACATTATTTTTTTACATTTAGGTATATGTTTCGTATACCTATAGATATTGACAAACAAATATGTGAACTGATCTGTAATATGATATTCATTTTAGGTATATACTTCAGATACCTGCACACACTGATACACACATGCGTAAACTAATTTTCTTTTTAAATCTAATATTTATACGAAAATAAACATTCTGACAATCAATTTTTTAAACTGATATTATAGATAAATGTATTAGTATCTAAATTTTATGTTTCATATTTGAAATCAGAACAAATATATATTGTAGATATAATATATAATGATAATATAATATATATTTTTTATTTATTTTCAGATATGAAATTTAATTGATTTTATACCTGTTGAATCAAAATTGTCGAACTGTTTTGTCTTCTCTGTTGTCAGATTGTCGACCTTCTTCTTCTTCTTCTTCTTCTTCTTCTTCTTCTTCTTCTTCTTCTTTCTTGAATTTGTCTTTGAATTGATGTTTAGGTTTGATAAGTGAAAAAGCGTATTCGATTTTATGTTCAATGAAGTTTGATTTTTTGTAACTGATAGAATATCATATTTTTCTTAATAAATAAGTTAGTTAGCATAAATAAGTTAGTTAGCATAAATATAAAAAGAAAAAGATTACACCGTATTTTTGAAAATGGAAGTTAGTTTTAGGTTAGTTTTGTAATTATCTCTAGTTTTTTTTTTTGTAATGCTTGTTACTTTATTCTAATAGTTTTTTTATAATCCCTATTACTTTATTTTTAAGAATAAAAAATAAAAAAAATGTACTGATACGTCAATAAGATACTCGGTAAAAGTAAGTCCAACAGTCAAAAGATAAATTTAAAATGAAAAAATAAATTTATGTACTAATTTGTCAAAAAACAATTTATGATATAATTGAAAATCAAGATAAAGTTTAAGTATTTTTTATATTTTTGCCATAAAAATATATGATAATATTTCTTTTAAGAAAATATAAGTAAATTCTTTGATTTGATTTCTGCATATATAAAATACAAAAGATATAGGTGAAAAGTTTAATTAAGCACCTCAATCATGATGGTAATAATTAAACATTTAATTTTTTTTAAAAAAAAGAATTTTGGATCAAATAAATAACTCTATCTATATCTCAATTTGGCCTTACAAGATATTATATAAGTGTTGGTTTTGGGTTAGGTTCGCCCATGATGGATGGATAGATCCATGAACCAATATATTTATAAATATTATTTAATTATAATATTTATTATAATTAATATTAATAAGATAATATTAAAATATTTGAGAGAAGATAATATTCTTAGATAATTAGGATAATCCAAGAGAGTTTGATTTTATCACTAAAATTAAAATACAAATCCTTCTAGGAGAAGGATATTAACACTATAAATACATGAGTATTTGTAAGCTCAAAGAGGTTGCTACTAGGATTTTTTTTTATCCCATAACTCCTTACTCCAAAAGTGTCAGATTGAGATGTTTTAGGCTTGATTCTTAGATTGTGAAAAGTGAGAATATTCCCTCTTTGGTGATTATTCTTCAAGACTGGTAGTACAAGTACAAGGTTAATCTTTCACGAACATCGTTAGAGGTGAGATCCAAACCTCTACTTATATGGATTTAATTTCTAACATTGGTATCAGAGCCTTAGTTGTTTATGCCCTAGTTTTTATGAATGTTTAGGCTGATTAGTAGTTTAAAAATAATTCTATATTGAATTATTTATAAACTTTGGTAATCAACTCACATGGGTGTATTTAGGCATGATTAACATTGTCTTATTGCTTCTGTAAATATGATTTTATGATTTCATATGAAAGTAGACATATAGAGCTTTGATTTAGTATATTATTTGCAAAAATCAAAGTTAAATTGAGATGACCTTCTAAGGTTAGGTATTCGGTTATGGAATTTTAGGATTTTCTGGAAAATGTTTTGATGTTATTCACTCTCCTTAATGGCTACTGTGTATACCACTCCCTATCATATTGTTTCATTAAATTTAAAATAACTATCTAGCTGGAACCAAAGACCCAAAAAATCTCTCATTGGAAAAAGCCCGGCCAACTGAATTGGCCAGCAAGGTAGCGTGTGATCCCATGCACTGTGCACAGAGGCTGGGCTTCCCAGCCTCTAGGGTCACGTGCCTGGTGTCACGACCCAACTTATACATATGTACAGTACGTCCATATACAGTAAGAGGAACCATCCCGAGAAGCTACTCAAGAGCACGAAGTGAAGGGAAGTTCTGTAGAACTGAAAGGACCTATTTGAAAAGATTGCAAAGTTTTGGTGGAGGTGACTGTAATTACCAAAAGTTGTTCCGGAGGTCCTTAATAGTGCATATAACATACTCCAGAAATGGAAAGTAGAGAAAAATCAGGTAGCAACGGCGCGACACGGTTTTTCCCAAAAACACACGGTTTGGAAGATATAGGGGATTTTGATCAGAGGCATTATGGTCATTTTTAAAAGTGTGTGCGGTTTAAAGTTACGAACGAGTAATCGCCGGAGGGTATTTTGGTCTTTTCACACCTTAGACCATAAAATTACAGCACAAGGAGGTTGAGGGGCCAAAATATAATTAAAAGAAAGTCCAAGGGCTTGGGTTTTAAATAAATAAAAGAAAGAGACATTTGGACCAATGGAAATTAGCCATTTTCCCACTTAAGTGTACCAATGGAAAACCAACACTTACACCAACACATTATAACCTCTCTTAGCTACCATTTGAAGGAGAGAACAATAAAAAAAAAATAATAAAAGCCAAGAGCTCTCCTTTGTTCTTGCTTTGGCCGAATAGAAGAGAAAGGGAAAAGAGAGGGAGATTTTTTTTAAGTAGCTAATTTTGGTTGCAAACTTGGGTGGAGAATAAGACTTTAAGGTAAGGAAATTCATCTATGGTCTTATTTCTTTCATTGGTTATATTATTTGCAAGATACAAATGAAAGCATAAATATAAAAATTATAGGAAATCAAGGAGTGGGAGAGGAGGAAGCAAAGAAGGCATAAAAGAACGAGAAACAAGTGAAAAGAATTAAGGTTTGGTACTTAAATCATTGCCCTTTTCAATTAATTCACATATTTTGCATTATGGGACTTTTGAAATAGTTTTGAAATGATGTTATTATGTGTATTAAATATGTGGGAAAGTGCTCTTGAACCATTTTGTAATCAATTGATTGTGAAAAGAATGAAAACAAAACAAACTAGCTAAATTTGCTTAATTATCCATAAACTTTGATGAACTTTTAATCACCTCTTTGGTTTGATTTTTGAAAGAGGGACCCTTAGTCCTTCAATGGTATCACAAAAGGAGTCTAAAAATCAATTTTGCAAGAAAAAATTAATTTCCCTCAAGTTTTGAAAATTGGGCCGAATGGTCCCTTTTGGGCACCATTCTGCAGCTTTCATTTTGGGTAGTCCGTTGAAGGGGCAAACGAAGGAATTTTCCCATGAAATTTTACATGCATTTAGTTAACTTATGAAAGTGTTTTCTTGCAAAAATTCAACCAAAAATAAGTTTGTTTACTTGGTCAAAACTGTTGCCAAAGTTGACTGATTTTCAGCAGTAAAAACAGATTTTACCATTTAGTTGACGCGCACCATTGTGTTGCCGATTTTACGCGCCGCGCCACTATTCATTTGGTCATTTTTTCTAAATGTGTTAAAACTTGAATATTATGATATGGATTGATGTTAAATCATATAAAATGACATGAAGGAGAATTGGAAATGATCAGAAAGGCATCATGACAAGCTATTCCGACAATACATGCATTATGGAAAAATCATGGCTTATTGAATATCATGATCAAATTAATTAATAAATTGTTTACGCTCTACTTGGTTATGACAGAACCCTTGAGATAAGGGTATGATGCATCATACTATTATTGCAGTACTGCTCATGATATGACATGATATTCCGGCTGAAGGCCGATGATTACAATGACATGATCAATGATTCAATGAACAATGGCTATTAGCACATGTGCAAGAATTATGATGAAGGATGATGAAATATGCACCATGATGCATATCATCCTGTAATATCTCACCATGAGGAGATATATTTATCATGACCCGTGCCTTATCCGTTGATGTTCTGTTAAACCAGTAGAGCAACCAAAATGATAAAAGCAAGAAAAATGATTTAAATTCAAATTATTCAGTCAAGCCTTTTTACCTTCTGTGTTTTATATTTATTCCTTTCAATTATTTAAAGTATATAAATGTATGTTCAAGTCATTCTTTCCTTTTATTTATTTATTGCAATGATTTAAGTACCCACTAAGCAATTGCTTAGCGAGTTTAGTTTCCCTCTAAACTCGTAGGTTAAACGAGGAGACGAGATTGCAGCATGTCCTGCGCAGCTGGCCTTGACTACTACTTTGGGTAGGAGTTTGGATATGATTGATTGTAGCAATATGGCATGTACATAAGCTTGTATGATCTAGCAAATAAATGTATTATACTGAAAAGCTAGAACACGTACACTGCTAGTAATCTAATAAATCTTATTTGGATTTAGCACTTATGTATGCAAGTATAGAAGTGTAAAGTTTTAGTGCAGAATTTTGTGGAGGATATAAGGGTGATGAATATAGAAGTGTTTGAGGAGTGTTGCGATTGTTTGATTGAGATCAAAATTTTTTTCAAAAATCAAAGAAAATCAGTTTTGGCGACACTTGAGACCTCCATTTTTAGGGGAGGTTATAACAATTTTTTTTTAAAAATCTGCACTTAAAATTGGCTAAGTAAAATATTAAGACACAACCACCATGAGATAATAGTCCATCTTGGTCTATAAACGTAGGCTAAGATGGGGTGTTACATTTAGTGGTATCAGAGTACCGGTTTAGCCGGTCCTGGAAAATTCAACATAGGAGGATACACATTTTATGTTGGGAGTGGCCATTACCAATGTAAAATGGGATATCCTATAGCAGATAAGAAATGAGAGCATATATCATTTAGGTACGAAATGTCGGTATAGTAGAAAGAATATTATAAATACATAAGTATATGGGGTACATGTGATAAAGGAAAATCTAATAGTAATTACGTACATGCCATATAGGAAAGTTAATGTGTTGAGTCAAGCCAGCTGCTAATCCTTATCACGATATATGTATGCGGTATAAGGTTGCAAGAGGCAGAATCACAAAGAGTTATAGATCAAGAGAAGGAATCACACGCTTCCGTACCCATAAATGTAGAAATGGGTCTTGGACTTATGCCACGACCCGCAACGGTGGCTGTGGAAGGCCCCGAAGTTTATTTAAGATAGATGACAATACCATTGCAATAAACGGCAAGAATGGTACCTGTTGCTACCAAAAGAGAAAGGAAGTCCCCAATTGAGAAGTTAAGGAAATATGGGGCTAAAGAATTTAAGGCTAGTAAGGAAGAAGGATTTGAAGAAGTTGAGTACTGTTTGGACAGTACCAGTAGGGCATTGGAACAACTGAGATGCACGCCAGATAAAAGATTTATTTATGCCATGTCCCTTTGGGTAGAAGAAACATACACTTGGTAAAACATACTTAAACGCAAGGAGAAATGAGTTTATATATCTACAGCAAGGAAGAATGATAGTATCTGAGTATGATAGAGAGTTCACCCGCCTCAGTAAGTATGTAAAGAAAATGATAGAAACAAAGCAAGAAAGACGTCAAAGGTTTTGGAAGGATTAAATAATGGAATTAAAGTACAATTAGTAGTCATGGACGTGTTTGAATTTTCAAGATTAGTTGTGAAAGTTTTAGGTATTGAGAGGATATACATAGATTAGAGAAGTAGACACCAACGTATGCAACAAAAGAGAGTACAAACTTAAAGCTTAGGAAGATTTCGACAAGTTGAGAAAAAGTTTAGAAGTGAAGATAGTTTTGCATAGTAAAGCCGGCGATCGCAAAGCCAAGGATCCGGCCGAGGTTCAAGGCGCCAGACATCCGTAGCTAGTATACCAGGGTCCTTATAAGGGGTTCCAGGAGAAGGATAGATAGGTGTATATGAATGTAAAAAATGAAAATGTATATAAGAAAATGAAATTTGAAGAATGGAATAAAAAGAGGAACAAAATAAGAGGATAAAAGAAAAGTACATAAAATGTTAAGACCAGACGGTAAGAGATAAAATAGATAGAACTTAGATAACAAAGATGAGTGAACAGAAATAAGTATATGAGAAATTCTCATGTCCGGCCACTAGAGAATATGTACAGTAACCCCATGTACAATATTCACATAAGCAGATGAAGTAAGCGCACTAAGAAGAAGATATATGAGATTTATGAATTCAGGAAATGATGGAAAAAAAAAGAGAGAGAAGAGAAAGAGAGAAATTAAGAACCAAAGAGGTAGAAAGTGCAGAATTAAAATTAGATCAAAAAGAAAAGAATGAAAGTAATAACAACCCAAGGACTAGGTAAAGGAAAAAGTAACAATTCAAAAATTACAGGAGGATTGGAAAGAAATATAGATTTGAAGGATATATTACTCCTCTATGCAAACACTGTGGATGAAGACATAAGAGTGAATGCTGGTATTTAACAGATGTGTAACACCCCTATACCCCGTATACGTACACAGCATGCTATTACGATCATAATATACGTATACTGAATATAGGAATGCCACGTTTTACTAACAAAATGACTCACTTATTTTAAAATAATATAAGCAAACTCAAAACATTTAAGTTATCTTTTGAAACACAGTAGATGAAACATTTATTCAATACACAGCGGAAAATATAACAATATTTGCAAATACACATACTTCAAAACTCAAGTTTTACAAAACATAAAATTTATACATGTTTGGCAGTTGGTCTTTGATCTTTAAGCCCTCTATCAACTCTTCAAAGTTTAGACTCGACTCGGTCTAGCTGAACTCTCTGATTCTACTCTGTCACCTGCGCGATGAACCACAATCGCGCTAAGCCATAGGCTTAGTGGTACAAACTACAATAATATTATACTATAATGAAATGCAAATGTCATACTTTCAAACATATAAACAATTCTCAAGAATCTCATTATTTATTTATTTCATCATTCATAAATCACATTGAAAACAAAGACAAGCATGGGCCCAAAAGACACTAATATGTTATTCAAAGTTCAGAGTTACTACTTTGGTCCATAATCACAATCATCAAGCCCGTAGGTGATACATATATATATATATATATCTCTATTCATGGATAGTGTAACAGACCCAGTCTCTTGGACCTCAACCCGGCTAAACTCGAGGAAATCCTCAACCCGGCAAGACTGTTACTGTTTTTGAGGCTTACGACCCAGTCTTTTCACCCCAAAAACATCATATTTCACATATTTCATATTTCTCAACTAGAATAGGCTTACGACCTGGTCTTTTCACCTATCCAGTGATTCATAGGCATGCCGCCAAACCCAGAACTCTGAAAATTGAATAATACATTAGACACACAATTCATTTATCAATTTCATTCTCATTTCCTCATCATCATTTACATCATTATCATTATAGCCAACATCCATGGCTTCATATCTCATCAATAGAGTATACATAATTAATTGCATTGAATATCATCATCTAGGCAAACATGCCGCACTTATTTCATTTGAATCATCATAACCAATCATATTGGCTTCACAACTCATTACATCTCGATTCATCATTCAATTGTACACAACCAATTACGTTAACATACTTTTTTAAATGCTCATCAATCATTCGCATTATACAAATCATAACATTCATCAAATGTGTTAACCATGTAATCAATTACTTAACATATATACAACCAAATATGTTAAGTATCAAAATCATGTAAATGTATGCAACCATATGGTTTGTACTTACCTCAAAACCAACTCACACCAATCTATACACTTCCTCCTCCAAGAATCCTCAACACTTAGGTTAGGGCAATTCAACTTCTTCACAACCTAAACCAAAGGTAATCATACACACTCACTTAGAAATACACATGAAATAGTAAGGCTAAAAACCAACTAGGGCAAACTTTATATATGACACGCTCAACAACACGGGCGTGTCCCTGACCGTGCTCTAACTCCACAACACAGAAGTTTTGACACGCTCAGAACCACGGGCGTGTCACTGAACGTGTAATACATTCTGTCTCACAGAAATATTGACACGTCCAACAACACGAACGTGCTCATGGCCGTGTCAATCCTTCACCCATACAGTAGCTATGGCACGCTCAGTGACATGGGCGTGTCACTGTACGTGTAAATGCTACTGCAACACAGAACCATCGACGAGTGTCAGGCCAAAATTACAGATTCCGGCAACAACAACCTCACATCCAACAATCCTCTTACTTCCACCATTTTCCACTTCAAACAAACTTAACTAAACACACCCAAAAATCATAACAAACTTGCAAAAACACAAAAACAACTCAAAACATACATCAAACACAAATCATAATCATCACTACAAACCCAAAACATAACCACAACACTTTTCTTCCAACAAACTTACTCTTTCCTTCAATCCAACCCAAAAATCCAAAATCAATTGAATCAAACACTCTTAAACACACCATAATCAAACAAACACATATCAATCCCAACCTCAACTCACAAACTCAAAGAAAATCAAAGAATCAAGTGGAGAACTTACCAAGGATGAAGAAACTCTTAAATTTCCAACTTGATCACTTGAATATTTCCTTCAATCTTGAGCTTGGAAGATCAAATCTCTCTCTTGCTCTCTTGCTATGGAGTGCCGGCCAAAACAAAGAAAAGAAAAGGAAAGGAAGGTGAACCACGAAGAAGAAAGAAAGAAAGAAGAAAGCATAGAAGACAAAGTCAAATTCTCACCCACTATCTCCTCAAAACCCTCTCCTCCAAGCATTTAATATTAAAATATTCTAAATATCTCCATCCACTTCCACTCACTCAAATTCCACTTAATTAACTTAATTAATTTAAAATCATTAACTAATCATCTTTTGACTTCACATTTTGACTTGTATATGTTGTATATATTTCCATATATACAACATATACACTCTCTCTTTAATTCTTTTCTCTTTTCAATTTCTCATATACCTTAAATCCAAATTCAACAATAATTTCTTCAAAACTTCAAAGGAATATTTTGGGATGTTACAATTCTCCCCCTCTAAAAAGAAATTTCGTCCTCGAAATTACCTGATATCAATTCTGAAACAACTGAGGATACTGTTCTCGTATCGCTTGCTCATTCTCCCAAGTTGATTCTTGTCTACCATGATTCTTCCAAAGAACCTTCACGATTGGCACTTTCTTATGTCTCAACTCCTTCATTCCATATGCTAAAATAACAACTGGTTCTTCTTCAAAAGTTAGATCTGGATTCACCTTAATTGATTCAACTGACAGAACATGAGATGGATCTGATCTGTACCTCCGTAGCATAGAAACATGGAAGACATTATGGATTCTATCTAACTCAGGCGGCAAAGCAAGTCGATAAGCAACTAGTCCAACTCTTTCTAAAACTTCATAAGGTCCAATAAAATGAGGACTCAGCTTCCCTCTTCGACCAAATCTTAAAATCTTTTTCCAAGGAGACACTTTCAGAAATACTTTATCTCCAACATTATACTCTATATCTCTCTTTTTTAAATCTGAATAAGATTTCTGTCGATCTGAAGCTGCTTTCAATCGATCCCGAATTATCTTCACTTTCTCTTCTATTTCTTTAACCAAATCAGGGCCAATCAATTTGCCTTCTCCAAGTTCATTCTAACACAGAGGCGTCCTACATCTTCTACCATACAATGCCTTAAATGGTGCCATTCCAATACTGGATTGATGACTGTTGTTGTAAGCAAATTCCACAAGTGGCAAAAATCTGTCCCAATTCCCAGAAAAATCAATGACACAGCTTCTTAACATATCCTCTATAATTTGTATTACTCTCTCTGACTGCCCATATGTCTGCGGATAAAACGCGGTGCTAAAGTGCAATCGAGAACCCAATGCACTATGTAAACTCTTCCAAAACCTCGAAGTAAACCGGGGATCTCGATCAGACACTAAAGAAATTAGGACTCCATGCAACTTCACTATCTCACTGGTATACAGCTCAGCTAACCTCTCAAGAGAATATTCCATTCTAACTGGAAGGAAATGAGCTGTCTTAGTCAACCGATCAACAATCACCCAAATAGCATCATGCTTCTTCTGAGTCAATGGCAAACCAGACACAAAATCCATTGTCACTCTCTCCCATTTCCATTCAGGCACTGATAAAGGTTGAAGCAACCCTGTTGGAACTTGATGCTGGCTTTCACCCTCTGACAAGTAAGACACTTGGATACAAACTCCGCTATGTCTCTCTTCATACCTGACCACCAATAATGCTGCTTCAAATCCTGATACATCTTTGTACTTCCGGGGTGCATAGCAAAAACCGACTGGTGTGCTTCCTCTAAAATACTCTTTCTCAAACTAACATCATCAGGGATACACAGTCTATCTTTAAACCAAAGGCTACCATCATTTCTCACATGAAAATCTCGGCTCTCTCCATTTTGGCAATCTGAAACAATCTTCTGAATTTTCTCATCAGCCAACTGAGCCTCTCTTATCTGGTCCGACAACATTGGTCTCAAATGCAACTGAGCTAACAATGCACCATCATCACATGATTTAAAACTAGCATGCAACGCTCTCAACTCAACAAGCAACAAGAGCGAATAAGCAGTCAAACCTGCTAAAGACTTCCGACTCAAGGCATCAGCAACAACATTTGCTTTACCAGGATGATAATCAATCAAACAGTCATAGTCTTTTATCAATTCTAACCATCGTCTCTGTAGAAGATTCAGCTCCTTCTGAACACCCAAATATTTCAAACTTTTATGATCTGTATAGATAAAACACTTATCTCCATACAAGTAGTGTCGCCAAATCTTCAAAGCAAACACTATGGCTGCTAACTCCAAATCATGAGTCAGATAATTAAGCTCATGCGGCTTCAACTGCCGAGAAGCATAAGCTATGACTTTACCCTCTTGCATCAAAACACAACCTAAACCATTATGTGAAGCATCACTATAAATAACATATGGTTTATCTTCCACAGGTAAAGTAAGAACAGGCGCTTGAGTCAACATATCCTTCAATTGCTCAAAGCTTGCTTGACACTGATCTGTCCACATAAATCTAACTCCTTTTCAAAGTAATCTGGTAAGTGGAGTAGCTATCAAAGAAAAGCCTTTCACAAATCGTCGATAATAGCCTGCCAAACCCAGAAAACTTCTAACTTCAGTCACTGACTTCGGTGGACTCCAATTCAAAATGGCTTCAACTTTACTTGGATCAACTCTTATACCATCTGCTGAAACTATATGACCGAGAAAAGTAACTTGATCAAGCCAAAACTCACACTTCGACAGCTTAGCATACAACTTCTTCTCTCTCAAAGTCTGTAGTACAATCCGTAAATGCTTGTCATGCTCCTCCTCATTATGTGAATACACCAAAATATCGTCAATGAAGACTACCACAAACTGATCCAGGTAGGGCCTAAACATCCTATTCATCAAATCCATGAAAGCTGCAGGTGCATTCGTCAACCCAAAAGGCATTACTAAAAACTCATAATGCCCATACCTAGTGTGAAAAGCTGTCTTAGGAATATCTTCAGCTCTAACCCTCAACTGATGGTACCCTGACCTCAAATCAATCTTGGAAAACATTGCTGCTCCCTTCAATTGATCAAAGAGATCATCAATCCTAGGCAAAGGATACTTATTCTTGATAGTCACTTTGTTCAATTGCCTATAATCAATACACAATCTCATAGTACCATCCTTCTTTTTCACAAACAAAACAGGAGCTCCCCATGGAGAAACACTATGGCGAATAAACCCTTTATCCAACAACTCCTGCAACTGCACCTTTAACTCTCTCAACTCAGCAGGTACCATTCGATAAGGAGTAATAGAGATGTGAGTAGTACCAGGCAACAAATCGATACCAAACTCAACCTCTCTTTCAGGGGGTAACCCTGGCAACTCCTTAGGAAACACATCTGGGAATTCCGCAACTGTAGGTATACTATCAAGTTGAGAACCCAATACTCTGGTATCCACAACATGAGCAAGATAAGCATCACACCCTTTTCTAATCAACTTCTTAGCTGCTACAGCTGATACAAATAGGGATGCAAGTTGTCTCTGCTCACTAGATACCATCACACTTCTACCATCACCGGTTCTCAAGGTAACACACTTCTTTTGACAGTCTACCACAGCTCCATGCTTAGACAACCAATCCATGCCTAAGATCAAATCATATTGCTTCAAAGGCATTTCAATCAAATCACTCAAAAATTCCTCACCTTGCACCACAACTGCACTATCTCGGTGCACCTTACTCACCACAATACTATGTCCTAAAGGATTTGTCACCAAGACACCAAATCCTAAGGACTCTGAATGCAATTCAGACATAGGCAATATGGATGCACTTATGTATGAATGTATAGATCCTGGATCAATCAAAGCAAGAACTGGAATATCAAATAAAGAAAATGTACCCGCTATAACTGTTGAAGCATCCGGCTGCCTCTGCATTACATATACTCTCTGAGAAGATCCAACCTCATCTGGCCTACTGCCTCCGGATGTAGATCCTCCTCTCTAACTAAACCCAGGTCTACCACCTCTACTGAAACCTCTGCCCCCTCGACTACCTCTACTGACACTGGGTCGAGAAGCGGCAGTATCAGTCTGTCTATCATCCTGCATCTCAGGGCACTCTCTAATGAAATGGTTAGGCGATCCACACCTAAAACACCCAGCTGATCCACCAATCTTCCAACAAACACCCCCATGGGTCCTACCACAATGAACACATACAGGTGGAGTAGACCTCTGAACCACTGGAGTCGGAGCACTAGCTACAGAAACTGTAGGTCTCGATCTCTGCCTCTGATATTGAACTGACCTACCATAATGTCTCTGGCTCCTACTGATCCTCGGCACAAAACTTCCTTGGCCTCTCTTCATAGATGAAGACCCTGCCTCAAACTGGGATCTTCTCACTCTGGTCTCCTCCTCAGTAGCAGCTGCTGCAATACCTTGTGCTCTCTCAACACTTCTAGCTGCTGCAACTAGCTGAGAAAAATCCTGGTACCGAGAACCAGCAACAATGCACATAATAGAGGGCCTCAATCCCTCCTCAAATCTTCTGCACCGGTCTATTTCGTCAGAAATAATTCCCCCAGCATAGTGACTCAACCGGATGAACTCTATCTCATATTCTGTCACTGTCCGGTTGTCTTGTCTCAAATTCAGGAATTCCATCTTCTTAACATCTTTATACTCCCTCGGAGTATATTTCTGCTCGAACTCCCTCAGAAAATCCCCATAAGATAATGTAGGTGGATCATCCATGGCATGAGGAACCGTCTTCCACCAGTCATAAGCATCTTTCTGCAACAAGGATCTAGCATAATCAAATTTCTCATCTGGAGTAGCTTGCAACTAGATAAATATCCTCTGCACTTTATCCAACCACTGCTCCGCTACTGCAGGATCTGTCGTGCCCAAGAAATCCTCAGCTCCATACTTTCTCAACTTATCATAATGTCTCACTGGCACTTGAGGCTGTGGTGGTGGTGGCCGCTGCACTGGAGCTTGTCTAAATAGTTCTACCATATGTCTTAACCAACCCGGCGGAGCCTCATCTGCAGCTGATCTCCCTGGCACAGAAGCAGGGGCCTCACTAACTCTCTCCACTCTAGCTCCATCTCTACTCTCTTCAGGAGCTACGCTCTCAGCACTACCTTCTACAGACTGACGTGAATGAGACGCCATCACTACCTATATCTGCAAACACAGCAAAATATACCTCATTAAAGATCAAAGACTGCCATTACCAAAACATGTATCTTAATTGAAAACCAACTTTTAAAATCAATATATTCTTTTTCTTACAATGGACCTAGGTTGAGAATCTCAAACCTAGGTCTGATACTAAAACAATTGTAACACCCCTATACCCCGTATACGTACACAACATGCTATTACGATCGTAATATACTTATACTGAATATAGGAATGCCACGTTTTACTAACAAAATGACTCACTTATTTTAAAATAATATAAGCAAACTCAAAACATTTAAGTTATCTTTTGAAACACAATAGATAAAACATTTATTCAATACACAGCGGAAAATATAACAATATTTGCAAATACACATACTTCAAAACTCAAGTTTTACAAAACATAAAATTTATACATGTTTGGCAGTCGGTCTTTGATCTTTAAGCCCACTATCAACTCTTCAAAGTCTAGACTCAACTCGGTCTAGCTGAACTCTCTGGTTCTACTATGTCACCTGCGCGATGAACCACAATCGCGCTAAGCCATAGGCTTAGTGGTACAAACTACAATAATATTATACTATAATGAAATGCAAATGTCATACTTTCAAACATATAAACAATTCTCAAGAATCTCATTATTTATTTATTTCATCATTCATAAATCACATTGAAAACAAATACAAGCATGGGCCCAAAAGACACTAATATGTTATTCAAAGTTCAGAGTTACTACTTTGGTCCATAATCACAATCATCAAGCCTGTAGGCGATACATACATATATATATATATATATCTCTATCCATTGATAGTGTAACAGACCCAGTCTCTTGGACCTAAACCCGGCTAAACTCGAGGAGATCCTCAACCCGGCAAGACTGTTACTGTTTTTGAGGCTTACGACCCAGTCTTTTCACCCCAAAAACATCATATTTCACATATTTCATATTTCTCAACTGGAATCGTCTTACAACCCGGTCTTTTCACCTATCTAGTGATTCATAGGCATGCCGCCAAACCCAGAACTCTGAAAATTGAATAATACATTAGACACAATTCATTTATCAATTTCATTCTCATTTCCTCATCATCATTTACATCATTATCATTATAGCCAACATCCATGGCTTCATATCTCATCAATAGAGTATACATAATTAATTGCATTGAATATCATCATCTAGGCAAACACGCCCTACTTATTTCATTTGAATCATCATAACCAATCACATTGGCTTCACAACTCATTACATCTCGATTCATCATTCAATTGTACACAACCAATTACGTTAACATACCTTTTTAAATGCTCATCAATCATTCACATTATACAAATCATAACATTCATCAAATGTGTTAACGATGTAATCAATTACTTAACATATATACAACCAAATATGTTAAGTATCAAAATCATGTAAATGTATGCAACCATATAGTTTGTACTTACCTCAAAACCAACTCACACCAATCTATACACTTCCTCCTCCAAGAATCCTCAACACTTAGGATAGGGCAATTCAACTTCTTCACAACCTAAACCAAAGGTAATCATACACACTCACTTAGAAATACACATGAAATAGTAAGGCTAAAAACCAACTAGGGCAAACTTTATATATGACACGCTCAACAACACGGGTGTGTCCCTGACCGTGCTCTAACTCCACAACACAGAAGCTTTGACACGCTCAGAACCACGGGCGTGTCACTGAACGTGTAATACATTCTGTCTCACAGAAACATTGACACATCCAACAACACGGACGTGCTCATGGCCGTGTCAATCCTTCACCCATACAGTAGCTATGACACGCTCAGTGACATGGGCGTGTCACTGTACGTGTAAATGCTACTGCAACACAGAACCATCGACGAGTGTCAGGCCAAAATTACAGATTCCGGCAACAACAACCTCACATCCAACAATCCTCTTACTTCCACCATTTTCCACTTCAAACAAACTTAACTAAACACACCCAAAAATCATAACAAACTTGCAAAAACACAAAAACAACTCAAAACATACATCAAACACAAATCATAATCATCACTACAAACCCAAAACATAACCACAACACTTTTCTTCCAACAAACTTACTCTTTCCTTCAATCCAACCCAAAATCCAAAATCAATTGAATCAAACACTCTTAAACACACCATAATCAAACAAACACATATCAATCCCAACCTCAACTCACAAACTCAAAGAAAATCAAAGAATCAAGTGGAGAACTTACCAAGGATGAAGAAACTCTTAAATTTCCAACTTGATCACTTGAATATTTCCTTCAATCTTGAGCTTGGAAGATCAAATCTCTCTCTTGCTCTCTTGCTATGGAGTGCCGGCCAAAACAAAGAAAAGAAAAGGAAAGGAAGGTGAACCACGAAGAAGAAAGAAAGAAAGAAGAAAGCAAAGAAGACAAAGTCAAATTCTCACCCACTATCTCCTCAAAACCCTCTCCTCCAAGCATTTAATATTAAAATATTCTAAATATCTCCATCCACTTCCACTCACTCAAATTCCACTTAATTAACTTAATTAATTTAAAATCATTAACTAATCATCTTTTGACTTCACATTTTGACTTGTATATGTTGTATATATTTCCATATATACAACATATACACTCTCTCTTTAATTCTTTTCTCTTTTCAATTTCTCATATACCTTAAATCCAAATTCAACAATAATTTCTTCAAAACTTCTAAGGCATATTTTGGGATGTTACAAGATGGATGCTGGGAATGCGGGGCACCAGATCGTGTTAGGGTAAACTGCTAGAAAGACAAGTGAATGCACCCGCACTGACAGAAAAATCACGGCCGCTTTTGGTCGAGGCCGAAGCAGGGGAAAGGAAAGTGATTTGAATTTTCAAAGAGCACAATCATAGACCATTGACTAGCTCAATTCAAGTACACCAGCCAGAGCCTACGCAATGAAAACTTAGAAGAATTACCAGTAGGATATGTTAAGTTTGAAACATTAGTTATAAATCTGATAAGAGACAAGGTAGTTACACACAAGTGATGAAAGAATGTTCTATAGAGTTACATGAAAATGCATTTCCAGAAAATTTAATAAAGTTACCATTCCGAGAATTTGACGTAATGTTGGTATTGGATTGGCTAACAAGGCATAAAACAGTGGTCGATTATAAGAAGAAAGAGAGTAACACTTCATACTCCCCACAAGGAGGAAGTGATGGCAGTAGGAAAGAGAGCCGATTACCTAAACAACGTAACAGCAGCAGTTACAACAAGGCGTTCCATACAAACGGATGTGAGGCACACTTGGTAAGCACTATGGAAGCAAAGAAGAATGTGATAAAGATTCAAGAGGTATCAATAATGTGTGATTTTCTTGATGTTTCTTTAGACGAGCTACCCGGATTATCACCTAAGAGAAAAGTAGGATTCACTATAAATGTATATCCGGGAACTTCACCGGTGTCGGTTGCCTCATACTGAATGGTACCAGCGGAACCCAAAGAAATGAAAACGCAATTAGAGGAGCTACTCGACAAGGGTCTTATCCGGCCAAGTATTTCTTCATGGGGCATGCCAGTACTCTTCGTCAAGAAGAAAGATAAATCCTTAAGGTCATATGTGAACTATAAGTAGTTGAATGAACTTACGATTAAGGATAAATATCCATTACCGTTCATCGACGATGTATTCGATCAAATTAAGGGAACCAAGGTTTTTTTTTTTTTTAAATAGATCACCGATTGGGATATCAGCAGCTGCGGATCAAAGGAAAAGACATTCCAAAGACTACATCTAGAACTCGATACAGACGTTATAAGTTCCTTGTAATGCCTTTTGATCCCACAAATGTGTCAGTAGTATTCATGGATTTAATGAATCATATCTTTCATCCATACTTTGACCAATTTGTAAATGGTGTTCATAGATGACACCTTCATTTATTTAAGGAACAAAGAAGAATATGATCGATACTTTTGCATAGTATTGCAAATGTTGCGAGAGAAGCAGTTGTACGTCAAACATGACAAATGCGAGTTTTGATTGGAAAAAGTGACATTCTTAGAACACACCATATTAGCATAAGGCATTAAAGTAGGTCTTAAGAAAACAAAAGCCATTTTGGAATGGAAAACACCAAAGACAGTAATAGAAGTAAGAATCTTCTTAGGACTGGCTGGGTACTATTAATGTTTTATAAAAGGGTTTTCCATTATTATCATCCCAATGACAAGGTTGTTTCAAAGGAATGCCAAACTCCAATGGACTGATAAATGTTAGAGGAACTTTGAGAAACTAAAGGAAAAGTTAACGAATGCTTCAATACCCATACAGCCCATGTCCAGCAAAGAATTTGTGATATACAGTGATGCTTCACACATCGGTTAAGGTTATATGCTTATGCAAAAGAATAAAATAGTCGCATACGAAAAAAAAAAATAATAACCCAGCACACTGTTTGGAATTAA
Organism: Garcia nutans; assembly: GCA_947685225.1. Classification (NCBI taxonomy): domain Eukaryota; kingdom Viridiplantae; phylum Streptophyta; class Magnoliopsida; order Malpighiales; family Euphorbiaceae; genus Garcia; species Garcia nutans. The sequence continues at coordinate 19,808,328 of CANTUV010000009.1, read as the reverse complement.
CAATTATCGTATTGGCTTTCAAGATTTGGATATATGATTTATATGGAGAAAAGTGTTATATTTATACAGACACAAAAGTTTAAAATATCCGCCAACCCAAGAGGATCTCAATTTATGGTAAGGAAAGTAAACCCAAGTTTTGGAAATAACAGCTAAGTTATAAATTATCATCTAGGAAAAGCTAACGTGGTGGTCGACGCACTTGGTGGAAAATCAATACCAGCCTTAGGCGCTATAAAGATCAGTTTAAGACCAATGGAAGAGGAAGTACTAGTAGTAGAATTGCAAGCATAACTACGTTTCTTTTCAAGAAATTCATCAAGTGCAAAAGGAAAATGAACAAATACGAAAACGGATCAAGCAAGTGCAAGGAGAACAGTAGTTTGTATTATGACAATAGAGTAATGATACTAACAATGGGAGACATAAGAAAGAAAATTTTTTCGAAAAGCATATAGTAGTCTCTACGCAATGCATCCAGGAGTTACAAATGTATCAATATCTAAAGAAGTTTTAATGGTAGCCTGGAATGAAGAGAGATATTGTTGATTTTGTGACCAAATGTTTAATATGTCAACAAGCAAAAGCGAAATATCAAATACTATCGGGACTGTTACAACTAATTCCCACTCTGGCATGGAAATGGGAACATATCACTATGGATTTTGTCATAGAACTACCAATGACACGAGACCGGCATGACGTTGTTCGGATAATCGTTGACTGCCTAACTAAGTTAGCTCATTTTCTACTTTTACAAATGGATTATTCAATAGATAAATTGGTGGAAATGTACGCCAAGGAAATTGTATGATTACACAGGATTCCAACGTCTATCATTTTAGGCAGAGGTCCACAGTTCACCATGAATTTATGGAAGAAGTCGTAAACAGCTTCTGAAACCCAAACAAATTATAGCACTGCCTTTCACCCTTAAACAGATGGACGATTTGAAAGAGTAATCCAAATTTTGGGAGGACATATTAAGAGCATGTGTTATAGAATTTAAGGGTGGCTGGAATAGGTATTTGAGTTTAATTGAATATGCATATAACAACGACTATTAATTCAGCATACGGTGACGCCCTATAAAGAATTATACGAAAGAAAACATGGAACACCAGAGTGTTGGACGAAATTAAGTAAAGACAAGATAAAATCATATGTGGGTAGGTAGGATCAAAATCATATGCGGACTCGAAACGAAGGGACATAGAACTCTAAGTGGAAGACAAGGTTTTTCTTAAGACTTTCCCATGAAAGAAGGTATTAAGATTTAAGCAGAAAAGTAAGTTAAGCCTTAGGCTTATTGGACCGTACGAAGTCATCGAACGTATAGGCCCAGTAGCTTATCCGCTAGCCCTACCACCCGAACTGGACAGGATACATAATGTTTTTCATGTTTCGATGTTACGACGATATCATTCAGACCCTGCACACATCATCAAGACACAAGATATCGAGGTCCAGCCCGACTTGACTTATGAAGAGGAGCCAGTGAAGATTTTGGCACGAGAGGTTAAAGAATTGAGAAATAAGAAAATTCCTCTGGTTAAGGTATTGTGGAGAAATCATAAGGTAGAAGAGGCAACCTGGGAAAGAAAAGAAGCTATGAAGCAGCAATACCCGCACTTGTTTACAACTGACTAGCTTCGGGATGATGCCTAAATTTTAGAGGGGAAGAAATGTCATGACCCAACTTATACATATGTACAGTACGTCCATGTACAGTAAGAGGAACCATCCCGAGAAGCTACTCAAGAGCACGAAGTGAAGGGAAGTTCTGTAGAACTGAAAGGACCTATTTGAAAAGATTGCAAAGTTTTGGTGGAGGTGACTGTAATTACCAAAAGTTGTTCCAGAGGTCCTTAATAGTGCATATAACAGACTTCAGAAATGGAAAGTAGAGAAAAATCGGGTAGCAACGGCGCTACACGGTTTTTCCCGAAAACGCACGGTTTGGAAGATATAGGGGATTTTGATCAGGGGCATTATGGTTATTTTTAAAAGTATCTCAGAAGTAATAATGGATCTCAAAAATGAAAAGTAGAGGAAAAACTGAGTCAAAAAGTGTACCACAGCTTTTGGCGAAAGTGCGCGGTTTAAAAGTTACGAATGAGTAATCGCCGGAGGGTATTTTGGTCTTTTTACACCTTAGACCATAAAATTACAGCACAAGGAGGTTGAGGGGCCAAAATATAATTAAAAGAAAGTCCAAGGGCTTGGTTTTTAAATAAATAAAAGAAAGAGACATTTGGACCAATGGAAATTAGCCATTTTCCCACTTAAGTGTACCAATGGGAAACCAACACTTACACCAACACATTATAACCTCTCTTAGCTACCATTTGAAGGAGAGAACAGCAAAAAAATAAAAAATAAAATAAAAGCCAAGAGCTCTCCTTTGTTCTTGCTTTGGCCGAATAGAAGAGAAAGGGAAAAGAGAGAGAGATTTTTTTAAGTAGCTAATTTTGGTTGCAAACTTGGGTGGAGAATAAGACTTTAAGGTAAGGAAATTCATCTATGGTCTTATTTCTTTCATTGGTTATATTATTTGCAAGATACAAATGAAAGAATAAATATGAAAATTGTAGGAAATCAAGGAGTGGGAGAGGAGGAAGCAAAGAAGGCATAAGAGAACGAGAAACAAGTGAAAAGAATTAAGGTTTGGTACTTAAATCATTGCCCTTTTAAATTAATTCACATATTTTGCATTATGGGACTTTTGAAATGGTTTGAAATGATGTTATTATGTGTAGTAAATATGTGGGAAAGTGCACTTGAACCATTTGTAATCAATTGATTGTGAAAAGAATGAAAACAAAACAAACTAGCTAAATTTGCTCAATTATCCATAAACTTTGATGAACTTTTAATCACCCCTTTGGTTTGATTTTTGAAAGAGGGACCGTTAGTCCTTCAATGGTATCACAAAAGGAGTCTAAAAATCAATTTTGCAAGAAAAAAATGAATTTCCCTCAAGTTTTGAAAATTGGGCCGAATGGTTCCTTTTGGGCACCATTCTGCAGCTTTCATTTTGGGCAGTCCGTTGAAGGGGCAAACAAAGGAATTTTCCCATGAAATTTTACATGCATTTAGTTAACTTATGAAAGTGTTTTCCTGCAAAAATTCAGCCAAAATTAAGTTTGTTTACTTGGTCAAAACTGTTGCCAAAGTTGACTGATTTTCAGCAGTAGAAACAGATTTTACCATTTAGTTGACGCGCGCCATTGTGTTGCCGATTTTACGCGCCGTGCCACTATTCATTTGGTCATTTTTTCTAAATGTGTTAAAACTTGAATATTATGATATGGATTGATGTTAAATCATATAAAATGACATAAAGGAGAATTGGAAATGATTAGAAAGGCATCATGACAAGCTATTTCGACAATACATGCATTATGGAAAAATCATGGCTTATTGAATATCATGATCAAATTAATTAATAAATTGTTTACGCTCTACTTGGTTATGACAGAACCCTTGAGATAAGGGTATGATGCATCATACTATTATTGTAGTACTGCGCATGACATGACATGATATTCGGGCTGAAGGCCGATGATTACAATGACATGATCAATGATTCAATGAACAATGGCTATTAGCACATGTGCAAGAATTATGATGAAGGATGATGAAATATGCACCATGACGCATATCATCCTGTAATATCTCACCATGACAAGATATATTTATCATGACCCGTGCCTTATCCGTTGATGTTCTGTTAAACCAGTAGAGCAACCAAAATGATAAAAGCAAGAAAAATGATTTAAATTCAAATTATTCAGTCAAGCCTTTTTACCTTCTGTGTTTTGTATTTATTCCTTTCAATTATTTAAAGTATATAAATGTATGTTCAAGTCATTCTTTCATTTTATTTATTTATTGCAATGATTTAAGTACCCACTAAGCAATTGCTTAGCGAGTTTAGTTTCCCTCTAAACTCGTAGGTTAAACGAGGAGACGAGATTGCAGCATGTCCTGCGCAGCTGGCCTTGACTACTACTTTGGGTAGGAGTTTGGATATGATTGATTGTAGCAATATGGCATGTACATAAGCTTGTATGATCTAGCAAATAAATGTATTATACTGAAAAGCTAGAACACGTACACTGCTAGTAATCTAATAAATCTTATTTGGATTTAGCACTTATGTATGCAATTATAGAAGTGTAAAGTTTTAGTGCAGGATTTGGTGGAGGATATAAGGGTGATGAATATAGAAGTGTTTGAGGAGTGTTGCGATTGTTTGATTGAGATCAAAATTGTTTTCAAAAATCAAAGAAAATCAGTTTTGGCGACACTTGGGACCTCCATTTTTAGGGGAGGTTATAGCAAATTTTTTTTAAAAATCTGCACTTAAAATTGGCTAAGTAAAATATTAAGACACAACCACCATGAGATAACAGTCCATCTTGGTCTATAAACGTAGGCTAAGATGGGGTGTTACACCTGGTGCCCCTGGACTGCATCAGCCTAGCGTGAAATGACATATCATTTTGTGCCGAGACATGTAATCTTTCGCACGGAGCCAATTGGCTCCTCCAAGTGCGAGCACTGCCACCAGATGTTGTCACGTGGCAACATCTGATTGGTCATATTCTATTTTTTGAGTATAATTTATTTTTGGACTTTGTTTTTCATTATTTTTTCTCAGTTTAACTCAAAATAATTTTTAAATAATTTTTGGGTATTGGAAAAATATTTTTTAATTAAAATATCATTTTTAATATAGAAGATTCAATTTTAATTGATAAAAATACTTTTTGGCCTAAAACAATTCTGGAAAAATCTCAAAAAATTATATTTATTTTTTGAAAAATTATTTTGATCATTTTTCTCTTAATTCAAATTCTTTTTATGCCTCATAAATATTTTTAGTTACCTAACTAGGACTAAAAATGTATTTGTAATGCACATTATTACACAATATTCGTATAATATTATTATATATATTTGTTATATATAATTTCTCTTAATATTTTTTGGTAATAAAATATAGAAAATGGTTAAGAGAGTATAACTCTCACTGATGGCATAAAAAAGCTAATCATAAATTATATATATATATTAAAGGCCAAAATAAAGGTCTTCAAAAAAATCAGTTGCCAAAAATTGAGATACGTATGAGGGACTGTGAGCGGGGATTTTCGCCCTCACTCCCGGTGGAATGGTTCTTGCGACTTCGGCAATGTTTAGGCTCGGGGCCTTAGAGAACACAGACCTAAGTTCGAAGAAAATGGAGTCTCCACCCGAACGGGCCGGAAAAAAAAAGAAAGGGGTGGATGACTCGATTTCTAAGGAATCCCCAACCCCTTAATAGGTTCGAAAAGTTGGGTACGTGTGGGGAAGGTGAGAAATGGCCTAGCACCCCTACAACGCCCGGTTCATTTGAACCGGCCTCCTTTATAGGTCTTAATATTATAAAATTAATAAGTATAACAATATCATCCATATTACACGCAACAATTGAAATAAAATATCGTTATATTAAAATCAAAGCAATGTCCAAGCAAAACAAATAAATGAACACCCATCCGAGGATGGAAACATGTCCTTACATCATCCACGTCTAAACTAATAGGACACCCACCAAAAGGCAGAAACGTGTCCTTTACATTGGTCTAAAATATAAAAGTAATTTAAATTACATGATATTTAATTAATGAGGTACCAACAAAGTGGAAACATACCTCTTACAACATTTGAAAATCCAAAATAAATCGATAAAAGTAAATAATCATTCATCATAAATAAACCATTTATCCATGATAAATTAAATAAATCAAGCATTGAAAATAAATTAAAGCATATAATGAACTACATAATCAAATAAAGCAAGTAAAGATATAAATTGAGGTTTATTGTTTCCATCTAAAGTTCTTTAATTAATATTTAGGGTTTTGGAACCTTAAGATATTATTATTGTTATTTATTTAGGCTACTGTAAGTTCTAAGAGAATTAAAATAGATTAGGGTTTTATAATTTAAGAAATTAATAAGGTTCTTTGATTAATCAAATTAGAGTTTGAGGGGTAAAATTATGAAATTAGGGTTTGGACACTTTAAAACACTTAGCTTTATAATTCTTAGCTACTGGATTATTATTTTGGATTTACTACATTGGGTTTGAATGCTTAGGTTTATAAGGTTTTAAGGTTTTAAGGATTAAGGTTTAGGAAAACTAGGGTTTATGATTTTGGGGGGAATTAGGGTTTAAGAAAACTTAGGGTTTAGATTAACTTGTTTGAGGTTTACTATTTTGGTTTTGGAGTTGAAGAAAATAGTTTAGTTTTATAAAGTAATTATGATTTTTTAGAAACTGTAAGGTAAGTTTAGAGTTTGGATATTTAACAAAACATTTAGAAATTTTGAAAAAAAGTGAGAGGAAAACAGTTTAGGGTTTTTAAAAGCTTTTGGAAATAAGAAAAATGATTTAAGGTTTTTGGAAACAAAAGAGTATTTTTTTAGGGTTTTTGGAAATAGAAGGAATGATTTAGGGTTTTAAGGTTTTGAAGAAATAGAAAAGTATTTTTAGGGTTCTTAAGGTTTAGAAGAAACAGAAAAGTATTTTTACGATTTTTAAGGTTTAGAAGAAACAGAAAAGATCATTTATGTCATTGAAACGAAGATCAATGTTACTACATATTTATAGATCAAGGTTTTGTGTGTATAATCTTATGAATAAAAAAAAACAAAGCTACTGTAAGAAACTAAAAAGAAATTAGAGATTCAAACCTTCGTACGTTGGTTCTACCAAAAATTATTTCTTGGATGAACGGAGATAAAGGCAAAGTTGCTGCCTTTGATGGCTTGATAGTTTGCTTGCTTATTCTCCTCTAAAAAGTCCGATTGTTTTACTACCAAGTCTAATCAATTTTTAAAGTTTGATCCCTTTAAAATCCAGTCCGATCATTCCTCCTCCTTTTTTGTGTCTTTTTAGTGTTATTTATAGGAAATTTATAAGCCTAGTTCTAGTTGTTTAAGGAAACTAAAATTTCTTAGGAAAAGAAACCGAAACCAAATAGAATTTGGTTTCGAAAAAAATTACGTCGAAAAAATTTCGCTGGTAAAAACTGCGACGGGCTGTGAGGTTGCGAGCCCTGGCGTGGAAAATTGTGAGGGACGCGGCCAGAAGCCTTTTCATCCAAAGATTTTCGGCTACGAAATTTTTCGTCGCCAATTTTTATTTTTATTTATTTGTTTATTTTTATTATTATAATAATTTTTTAAAAATTATAAAAAACAAATACTAAAAAAAATTATTTAATTAAGATAACACAAAAATTATTTTGGACAAAATAAAATATATTGGATCGGACTGAGTAAAAAATTAAGGGTCCCCCTGCTTGAACGATCTGAGACTTTAGTAAAAGAGAGTGAAAAGCAATAAGACTTAATTTTTCCGAGATGGCTGAGGTTTTGGGTTCTGGACCCGGTTCGAGTTCTGGACTCAAGGATAATTTTAGGTTCTGGACCTAAGGGTAATTTTGGGTTCTGGACCCGAAACTAGATTTGGATACTCAATCCTAAACTGGATTCGGATACTCGATCCTAAACTGGATTCAGATACTCGATCCTAGCTGGATTTGGATACTCGATCCTAAATTGGATTGGGATACTCTATCCTAACTGGATTTGGATACTCGTTCCTAACTCGATCTTAACTGGATTTGGATACTCGATCCTAAACTAGACTTGGATACTCGATCCTAAACTGGATTCGGATACTCGATCCTAACTGGATTTGGATACTCGATCCTGAACTGAATTTGGATACTCGATCCTAACTGGATTTGGATACTCAATCCTGAACTGAATTTGGATACTCGATCCTAAATTAGATTGGGATACTCTATCTTAACTGGATTTGGATACTCGATCCTAACTGGATTTGGATACTCGATCCTGAATTGGATTAGGATACTCGATCCTAACTGGATTTGGATACTCGATCCTAAATTGGATTTGGATACTTAATCCTAACTGGATTTTGATACTCGATCCTAAATTGGATTTGGATACTCGATCCTAACTGGATTTGGATACTCAATCCTAAACTGGATTGGGATACTCGATCCTAACTGGATTTGGATACTCGATCCTAAATTGGATTTAATTTGGGTACTTGGACTCGTGACTAGATACTTGGACCCGAGATTGAATTGGATTTGACTGACCTTTTATCAGTTAAGGATTCTGACTGCTCTAACTATTCTATGCATTGTGGTTCTTCACCCTCAAAATGGATCTTCATCATTGGACCTTGGATCTTCATCCTTAGCGTCGGATCTTCACCTTTGAAAATGGATCTTCATCCTTGGAGATCGGGTCTTCACCCTTGTAAATGGATCTTCATCCTTAGAGATCAGGTCTTCACCCTTGTAAATGGATCTTCATCCTTTGGACGTCGGGTCTTTACCCTTGGAGATCGGGTCTTCACCCTTGAAACAGTTCTTTTAGCTAGACTGATCTTTTGTCTTTTTCATTCTTTTGAGAATTCTAATTTTCTTCTTTTTTCATTCTTTCTTGTTCTTCCTTTGCACTTTTTGCAAAAAATTCAGCCCTTTTCAACTAGCCTTCATATCCTCTCCTTACCCCCCCATGATTTTTCTACGCGGGCTCTGAAGCACTTTTTGTTGTCTAGTTCTTTGCAAAAGCACTCATTTCTTCTCTTTGCAAAATTACTAGGACTTTTTGAAGCAATGGGCTTTTCATACCCCCCTGATTTGATATCTTCTTTTGATTTTTTACTTCACAGGGTGTTTGCTGTTCACTTTAATAAAGAATAGACAATACAAGATAAGAAAATGCGATGTGATATGCTCATGTATGCATGATATGAATGAATAATACTTACAGTCGTTCCATTGATCCACAGACCTAGGTGTTCAGTAGAAGTCTTCTCATTGACTCCTTTGAGGTGCTCATTCATTTCTTGCACTGGAATGACAGGCTGCTTCACATTTATTTTATCTTCGAGATATTGAAAACATGAATAATGGAGGCCCCAAGCAGCAGAGATACATCCATTTCAAATTATAATTCAGTAGCTTCTTCATAACCTTGCCATTAATCATTTCCTTTGCCCAATGTGTCCTTTGGAGGTTCAATGATTCGACATACTTCCCTTAACTTGAAGGCTTTACAAATTTTTTTTTTCAATTTTTTTTTGAATTTTCAATTTTGAATTTTGATTTTGAAATGAAATGTTGGCTTTGCCAAATTAATGTCAATGTACCTCAGGACTTGATTTTCCAAATTAACATATCTATAATATGACAACCCTAGTTACTGTACTAAACTCAGGAATCATTTCTATTTAAGCAAGAATTGTTGCACTTTAGATAGGCACATACACATTACTTGGCCAAAGGTCTCATTTGAGTTTGAATATGTTCTATCTCATATGCATGCTCATCCAAAACTATCTCCACTAATAGACTCTACCTACCAAGAGAGATCAACAGGTCTTTGATAGGTTTGAAATGGAGTCTATAAGGGACATGGGTTAAATGAAGGCCATTTGTATGTCGAAGCCATTGTGACACTATAGGCAAACCCTCACACTACAAATTTCTGGTTTGAACTTTATGCAGCTGGGAGCAATCTTGCTAGACTCCAAATTCCTTATATATCTTCTGGATCTTGATTAGGATAGTCTTTGCCCTTGCAAAAAGTTTGAGACCCAAATTTGTTTCTTTTCTTCTTTTCCCTTTTCTTTCTCTTTATTTTTCTTACTCTTCCCTTTTCTTTCTCTTTATTTTTCTTACTCTTCCCTTTCTTTGAGCATTTTATCATTTTATCCTTCTTTCTTGTAGGACTGTCAAGTACAGAACTTTCAAGAGCTGGATGGTCTTTCTCCTTTTTCTCTGATTGTGATTGAATCTTTGGTTGGGTTGGACCAATTCAAGTCAAAATGTCCTTATAAACCAAATGGAAGCCTTTTGCTGCTTTAGGTAAAAGAGAACTCAGTTGGCTTTCTGAACCGTCTTTTAGGTTTTATTTTTCTTCTTTTATTTTTCTTGTTGTTTTGTTTTATTTTGTTTTTTTCTTTTCTTTTTCTTTTTTTTCTTCTCTCTATTTTTTGTTTGGTTCTAGCTCTAAAAAGTTGTCTTGTTTGTACTAATTTGGGCTTCTAATAATGGATGAGTGGAGTAACATAAATCTTCTTTAACAGGGATAAATCATTTGTTACTCTGATGTTGTCTTGATATATTGGAGATATTAAGTGAACTTCAACTACCCTTATGGTCTTGAAAACTTCAACTACCCTTATGGTCTTGAGAACTTCAACTCTCTTCATGGTCTTGAGAGCTTCAACTATCCTTAAGATCTTGACTAATCATTGCTTTCTTTGATCTTCTTGCCTCTTCATCTTAGTGATCATAAGACTTGTCAAAACTATCACAACATCTCAGGATAGGTTATTGGGGTTTGTAAAACAATGAAAAGAAAGATAAAATTTTATGAAGGCTCAAAGGGACAACTAGGGATTGATGTTTAATAGGGTGGATACAAGTTGTTGGCTAACCAAATAATGCCTAGATCATTTCACTCTTAAATAAGTAGAGTTCAATTTCACCTCGAAAGTTTGCCTAAGTATGTTCTAAGACAAACTAGGACCTAGACAAAGGTAATTATGCAGGAGCCCTCTCTAAGTAAGCATACACAACTCAATGCTATAGAGCAATTTCCTCACCTAGTAAAGTCATTCAAGTCATGATGAATAAATATATTAATCCATGAACATCAAGCTAGATTCCTTATTGGCTGAGCACCAAAATGAACAAAGACCAACAAAATTTTTGATGAAAGTAATTTATTCAAACAAATTTAAACTTGAAAAACATAGTTGTTCAAATTAAAGAAAGTAAAATTGAAAAGCAACATTCAAGCTAAGGAAAGTTTGATGAGTTAAGCTTCTTTTCCTTTCACATCTTCAATATCTTCATCTTGAAAGGATGATAAAACAAAATCTTCTTCTAATCATTTTCCCACCATGAAGGTTGCTGGTGTTTTATTAGTTTTTGTTATAGATTTGTGTCTTGTTTATTATGATAATTATTATTTTATTTAGGTATTTTGTTAGTTTTTATCGGTTTGTTTTGTGTTTTTATTAATTTTGGTATTTTAGTTTATTTCAGTGTTTATGTTATTTTTTATCTAGTTTTTAGTATGTGTTTATGTTTTGTTGGTTGTTGTCTATTTATTTCTTGTTTAAAGTTTTGTTGCAAGTATTGTGTTAGGTTAAAAAAGGCAAGGAAACAAATTGAAGGAGAAAGGGGCAGTGGCTGACATAGGCAGAGGACACGGCTAAGTCACTGGCCGTGTCCCATACCAAGTTAAAAAGGAAGAGCAAGTCCCAGTAGCAGACACAAGCAAGGGACACGGCCAAGTCAGTGGCCGCGTCCCTCCAATGAAGCCCAGACACGGCCAAGTCACCTTCACTTGGACGTGTCTCACTTAGTTCCAAAGCAAGAGAGAATTACATCTTCACAGAAGTAAACACAGGCAAGGGACACGGCCAAGTCAGTGGCCGTGTCCCTCCAAAATAGTCCAACATGGCCAAGTCAAGCTTCAACTGGCCGTGTCACTCAATCCAAGAAGAAAAGAAGGAATTCTGAAACAGAAGCGGACACATGCAAGGGACACGGCCAAGTCACTGGCCGTGTCCCTCCAAAGAGCACTCACACGGCCAAGTCACATGCAACTTGGCTGTGTCTCTCATGAACCAAAGCCGTAGCGAGTTTTTAAAGCGGACGATTCATATAAAAAGAAAAGAGAAGCTAGGGTTTGGGACTGTTGACGATTTGGAGAGCTGATTTAGTCGTCTGAGAGTGAGCTTAGGGTTTTAACAATTGTTTTCTTTGATTTTGATTAAACTTTAGATCAAAACTAGCCTAGATTAGATTGTTCTAGCCATTGATGCATCCTTCTTGCAAGATTTGAACAAGAGATTCTTCAGAAGCTTCAAGGAGTTTGTAACTTGGTTTTGTTCTCGAACTTATTCTCTTTATTTTCATTGAAATTGTATTTATGGATATTATCATGTCTATTTTGATTTCTTTGAACATTAATGAGATGAATATGTTTGATTGCATTATGAACTAATTTGATCTAGTCTAGGGTTTGTATGGATCTGCTATGATTGTATGAATTGGTTATTCTCTTAGCTAATAATTTTTTTATCCTTGATTGAATGAAATATTTTAATATATAATTGATTGGCCACCAATTATGTGTTTTAGGTATTAGATGATGGATTGAGAGATGAAGTCTAATGCTGGATCAATTCAATTAGGGACTTAGGTGAATTAGAGATATAACCTATTGAAAAGATTGTTTCAATTATAACAAGATTAGTTGTAAGAGGTTTGAATGCGAGAGCTTATTTCCTTGACTCAATTAATTAAGTTGTTTGAGATTTAATCTTTGAAATTGAATTAGTTAAGAGGAATAACCATTCATACATATAAGTAGTAGAGAAGTGCAAACCCTAGACCTTTTTATCAAGTGAATCAAAACATCAGCTCTTGTTTACTTTTATTGTTTTAAACTTCAATTAAACTTTTTCATTAGTTAGCAATTTAAATTTATTCATTACTTATTACTTTTAATCTGATAATCAATTAGCCACTTTAGCTTCCTTGTGAGACGACCTTGGGGCGATCACCTTTGCTACAACTACCTCGTATACTTGCGAGTGATGCTTTGTGGTAGAGTTAATTCGAGCGCAATAGTGGCACTCTTCTAAATTTAGGCAAAGGGTTGTTCTTGGTATTGGGCTTATCCGGATCGGGTAACTTACCACTATCAATCAAATCTTGGATCTCATGCCTTAGATGAGCACATTTATCTATTTCATGCCCTTGCATTTGATGAATTTGACAGAAGACCTCGGCATTGAAGTTTGGTGGCAGGGGATTATGTAACGGTCGAGGAGCTAACGGTTGTAACAACCTTTTCTTTTGCATCTTGCTAAAAACCCAAGATAGAGGTTTCCTCAATTCTGAGAATTGTCTTTTTATTTCCTTGACCGATCACATTAACATCAACTTCTTTTTGAGTGCTTTGATTGCTAGGCTAATAATTCCCTTTCTCATCCATTCTTACCAAAAAGCTGTTCTTCTCCCTTTCCCACTCTTCAATTTGTAGAATAGCTTGGAGAAGATCTTTGAAATCCCTTATAAGGGTGTGAGGCATCCTTTCATGGAGATTGGGCAGGATGCCTCTCATGATCATCCTTATTTGGTCAGATTCATCAACCTTTTCTTGAGCAAAGCAGCCTTATTTCTCCATCTTTTCACATAGTCCACAAAATTCTCATTTGGCCTTTGTCTAATGGACTCAACTTCCATTAAGGTAACTTCCAACTCGACATTATACCCATATTTCTGAATAAAAGCCTTGTATAACATGTCCCAATCTTTTTGAGTACTTTCCTCTAAGGTGTTGAACCAATTTTGGACAATAGGGTCCAATAAGAGTATGAAGTACCTTAGAGTTTGAGCCTTAGTAGCTCGGGCAGACTGCATAGCACTAATATACTGCTTCATATGGAGATGGTGGTTTCCAGTACCACTATACCTAGCGAAGGAAGGCATCTTGAACTTATAAGGGGCCTCCTCATCTTGTTTAAATAATTTGTCGATCTCAGACATCTCTTTGATTTTCAATTTCTTTTCAAATTTCTTTTCTACATCAGCAATCATCTTCTCAACATTAGATGTCTCGATCTTTTTAATAGTTGCCTTCTCAACAACCTTCTGCTCCTTTTTGTCTTTTGGATCTTGGTAGTATTGAGCCCAATCATCATCATCATCATCAATGATCACCTTTTCATCATCAAAAACCACTTCACCAACTTTAGTCTTCCCTTTGTCCTTTTGTTTCTTAGTGCTAGCAGATGCTTCGGGATGATTTTCTAAAATTGCAGTTAATTGGTTCTTCATGGTCTCAGCTAGGGCCTCTTTTATTTCTTCCATTTTGGCATTGAGGACTTCATCCACCATTCTTTGAATTTGTTCTGGCTCCATTGCTTTTGGTGAGCAAGTGATCGAGTCGTTACTAGCTTCTTCGCTTCCGACGTAGGTCGGATTGTCGTAAGCTTTTGAACTGTCGTAATCCAGGGCTGTGAGCCAGAAAGGATCAATGATATGGGATGTAAATGTATGCATGTATGCATGTATACACAAACAATCAACAAAGATAAGTAGAACGTCCCTTCCAACCTTATAACATCCACACACGAATGGCGAGTCTCTTTTCCGAGGTATATGGTTAACAAAATACCAACATGGGGTATCTTGTTTTCAAATATTTCCCTCGGACGTTTCAACCAATAGTTATATTTTTGAAAATGGAAATCAGTTCATAATAATTCCCATTAATTAGGCTTTAATCCATCCAACCAACTAAAGTAGCTTTTATGCCATATTGGATTAAAACTAAATTAAGAGGTTTATCATAAATAGATTTCTCACTTAAAAAAAATTAACTAATGATTCATGCAAAAAACAAGCCCATGATTAATAACTCTTAGTTTAAACTAGGCTCACAATTGATTTTTGGTATTTCATAATTGACCTAAATAATTTGCAAGCTCTTTGTAAGAAAAGGTTGGAAAAAAGTAATTTTATTTCTAATCCCATTGTAAAAAAGATTTTAGAAAAAAATAAATTTTGGACTTAGTATTTAGGTCATGAAAAAAGAATTTTTGATTTGTTTTCAGAAAAGTTTCATATCCAAAGACCATCTTGAAATATTTTGAAGATAGCTTTGGTCTTTTGCATTTTAAAGAAAAATTTATTTTGAGCTTACAAATGTGCTTGGGTCATATTAGAAAAAGATCAAACCAAATAAGCCATGATTTAAGCCAAGATAAATTAACCATAGTCAAACAACATGCATTTGGGGTAAAAACATAAGGAAAGTAACTAGGCCAATTACATGAGCTGTAGTCTTTGGGTTGAAAGGCTTAAGTTCTCATAGCAAGTATATACCAAAAGGTACGAGGCTATGAGTAGTTATGCCATGCTCGATCACCATACCTTGAGTGAAAGTATGGTATCCCTTACATAACACAACACGGGTAACACGGGCGTCCTAACTCATGCACACGATGCAATCTAATATGATGCAATGGATAATATCATTATAAGAAAGAATAGAATAATATAAAGACCAACGAAATTAACTTCTCTTATCCCCAGTGGAGTCGCCACTGTAAGCGGGGATTTTTGCTCCCACTCCTGGTGGAATGGTTCTAGCGACTTCGGTACTGTTTAGGCTTGGGGCCTTAGGGAATATAGACCTAAGTCAGAAGAAAATGGAGTCGCCACCCGGACGGGCCGGAAAAAAGAAAGGGGTGGATGACTCGATTCCTAAGGAATCTCCAATCCCTTAATGGGTTCGAAAAGTTGGGTACGTATGGGGAAGGTGAGAAATGGCCCAGTACCCCACAATGCCCGGGTTCATTGGAACCGGCCTCCTTTACAGGTCTTAATATTATAAAATTCTTAAGTATAACAATATCATCCATATTACACACAACAATTGAAATAAAGCATCGTTATATTAAAATCAAAGCAATGTCCAAGCAAAACAAATAAATGGACACCCATCCGAGGATGGAAACATGTCCTTACATCATCCACATCTAAACTAATAAGACACCCACCAAAAGGCAGAAACATGTCCTTTACATTGGTCTAAAATATAAAAGTAATTTAAATTACATGATATTTAATTAATGAGGTACCCACAAAGTGGAAACATACCTCTTACAACATTTGAAAATCCAAAATAAATCGATAAAAGTAAATAATCATTCATCATAAATAAACCATTTATCCATGATAAATTAAATAAATCAAGCATTGAAAATAAATTAAAGCATATAATGAACTACATAATCAAATAAAGCAAGTAAAGATATAAATTGAGGTTTACTGTTCAATACAAAGTTCTTTAATTAATATTTAGGGTTTTGGAACCTTAAGATATTATTATTGTTATTTATTTAGGCTATTGTAAGTTTTAAGAGAATTGAAATGGATTAGAGTTTTATAATTTATGAAATTAATAAGGTTCTTTGATTAATCAAATTAGGATTTGAGGGGTAAAATTATGAAATTAGGGTTTGGACACTTTAAAACACTTAGCTTTATAATTCTTAGCTACTAGATTATTATTTTGGATTTACTACATTGGGTTTGAATGTTTAGGTTTATAAGGTTTTAAGGTTTTAAGGATTAAGGTTTAGGAAAACTAGGGTTTACAATTTTGGGAGGAATTAGGGTTTAAGAAAACTTAGGGTTTAGATTAACTTGTTTGAGGTTTACTGTTTTTGTAACACCCCTTCTTGACCTACATGTGTAAGCCGAGTAGAGGCGCCACACTATCCAAATGTTGCTACAAATTTTACTTAGTCAAATTTTTGTTCCGATTTTACAAAAATTTTGCCAGAGGTTCGCCTAGAAATTTGAATCCCAAGTGTCGACAAAACTTGTTTTTCTGATTTTTGAAAACGTTTTACACAGACCAATGTGAAGGCCATCAAATTTAATGCACTCCCAATGAATCCACCTTATACCCTCAATTACAAACCTGCACGAAGAGTTCACACTTCTAATCCAGAATAAAGTAGAGATTTATTATTATTACATACCAACAACGTACAGTATCACATACTGACTCTCAATCTTATATATACATATACATGCCACAACTAGCTAACTCATTATGGAAACTAAAGGCTACTCTGAGGTGCTGCGCTGTGTTGTGCTGCTCGATGCTAATCACCGAAATCTACTGCTCCAAACCTATGAGTCAAGAAAACTCAACTCGCTGAGCAATGACGCTCAGTGGGTACTTTACCGATGAAAATATAAGTGAAACATGAAAGCATTTGAAACAAAACGAAATAATTAAATCATAAATCAACCAACCTTAAATCAATGGAAGTTACTGTACATTCAGTGTAAATATGCTTCCAACAAATGTAAAAACCATAATTCAAACTCATTTTGCATTACGTAGTTTAACGAAAAATATGGCTTTGGCTCAGGCTCTACTGGCATATAGGGAACCATAGCGATAAGGTAGTGGCCCTCACCACTGTAACATAGGTGGTCCTCACCACCGATATCAAATCACAGGAATGGCCCTCACCATCCTGGTTATAACCAATTCTGCTCTACGGCCTATACCCGTAGGTATCCTTCAGAGCATTTCAATCACAATTTCACAATATCTCCGCTCCACAGCCTATACCCGAAGGTAACCGCCGGAGCATTCCAATCACAATTTCACAACATCTCCGCTCCACAGCCTATACCCGAAGTTAACCGCCGGGGCGTATCAAACACAATAAGTGGCAGTACTGCATAAGTTAGTATAGTGCACCATACCCTTATCTACCACTCCCACTATCCAGTAGAGCATAAAGATTAAAATAATTCACTTTAAGTCTCAAACTTCATTTTAGAATGATTCGAGAAATCATTTTAATTCCCATCGCACTTTGCCATTTATGCCGCGCAACACATTCTTTAGTCAAACCATTCCCCTTTTTTCACATATTTAATATCCACAATAAACATATTAAACATTTCAAAGCATTCCTCAAAAGATCACAAATTGACCAAATGAATAGTGTCGCGGCACGAAAAATCGGCAACGCAAAATAGCATGACCAAATGAATAAAATCTGGGTTTTCATCAAAATTTCAGTCCACTTCAGTCATGTATTTGACCAAGTAAATGATCTTATTTTTGGATGAAATTTTACAGAAAATTTATTTCATATGTTGACTAATTTCATGTAAAATTTCGTTGAAAAATTCATTTGTTTGCTGCCTCAAATAATTGCCACAAAAATAGTCCAGAAGCTGTCACTTTGGGACCATTTCGTCCCAAACATATGAAATACATAGGATAGTTTATTTTTCTTTTGCAAATCAATATGAAGGCTTATTTAATAGTAAAGTGAAGATTCAAACACTTCCCTTTGATAACTTTTGCATGTTTAACTCAAATCAAACTAATTAAAGTCCAAAACAACTTACCAAATCAACTTGCCAAATTTTCTCAAAACATTTGGTTTCAATTAAATTTAAATAACCCAAAATTAATTATTCAAAGGTAAAGTACCAAACCTTATTTCTTTAATTCCTCTTAGCTTTTCCTTCTTCCCCTTCCTTAATTCTTTATTTCTCCTTCAATAAATTCAAGATACAACATAAACCTTAGAAATTTAAAATAAGAAGTTATCCTCCATTTCTTTTCAACCGAAACCCTAATCCAACCTTATTAAACTTTATACATCTTGATTCTTTCATTTAATCAATTAATCTCATCACTTACTTAAAATTTTTCCAATTCCACATAAAGACTCTAACCTCCAATCTCCCAATAAATATATAAATACCTAAAATTGATACTAAAATTAAAGTTTACATACTTGCAAACCTTAAACACTTACCTTGAAAATCAAACTTGGAAAAACTTGAAAGTCCTTTGGTATTTCCTATTGTGGCCGAAATTTGTAAGTGGAAAAGAGAGAGTTTGTTCTTCATATCACATATATTTATATACAAAGGAAATGATGATCACCTTATGTGTTGGTTAAACCCTTTAAGACCACTTGTCCACCTTTCTCTTTCTTCATTTATTACTCATGCTAAATGGTTATTTTTGATTGGCCAACATTAGATTTTTATAGTTTTCTTTTCCTTTACTTCTTTCCACATGTCCCTCTTCCCATAGGATATCCTAAAGTTGTCCCGGGTTACCCATACGGTCCCGACACGAAACCGGGCCCACTTTATGTTCCGGCGATTAATCGATCATATCTTTTAAACCGTACAGTTCCACGAGTCAAACTACATATAGTTTTTCTCCTCTCGACCTCTACTTTCTATTTATAAAGTCTATTTTAGGTTTCCAAGTCATTTTGAAAAATTACCAATAAGCCCTCAACCTTTTTACAAAATTCCCTTTAGGTCCTTTCTTTGCTCGGGTTTTTCTCCGGCTCCGTTTCTACTGATGATCATTTCATATTTAACCCCTCATCATCATCTATGTACTCATGTTTTTATTTCCTACTTTAAATTCATGTATAACTTTAATTGATAATGATCAAAATGCCCCTAGTCAAAATGTCTTCGTTTTTTCTTTAACGGGACATTTCTTGGAAAAACCGTTACACGTCGATACGATCCGATTTTTCTCTACACTCCATTTTTGAAATCTGTTATATGCACTATTAAGAACATCCGGTGCAACTTTTTTTTTTGAAATTACATTTACGTCCCCAAAACTTTTGAAAATTACAACTAGGTCCCTTTTGTCATACAACCTTATCTAGGGTTGTTATCAAGAATTATCTTCTCCTTTCCCCTTCTCTCACTATGCACGTGACTACTCTACATAAATGCAGTAGGCGGATGTGACAGTTCCTTCCTCGTTAATTTAGGCTTCGTCCCGAAGCCTATCAGATTGAAATAAACATGGGTACTGCTTCCTCATAGTTTCTTCGCGTTCCCATGTAGCTTCTTCTACTTTGTGATTCCTCCAAAGCACTTTGACCAATGGAATCTTCTTATTCCGCAACTCTTTGCTTTCCCGTGCTAAGGTTTCTACCGGCTCTTCCTCGTATGTCAGGTCGGGTTGAATCTCGATATCTTGAGCTTGTATAACATGGGTTGGATCTGAACGATACCTCCTTAGCATTGAAACGTGGAAAACATCATGTATTTTACTTAATTTGGGTGGTAACGTCAATTGGTAAGCTACCGGACCTACCCGTTTAATGAATATGTAAGGCCCAATAACCTTGAACTTAGCTTACCCTTTTGTTTAAATCTTAGCACTTTCTTTCTTGGTGAAACCTTAAGAAATACCTTATCACCAACATTGAATTCTATGTCCCTTCTCTTCAGGTCCGCGTATGATTATTATTATTTTTTTTATTTTTTTTCTATCCGTCACAGCTTTTAACCGATCCCGGATAATTTCTACTTTCTCCTCGGTCTACTTAACTATCTTCGAGCTCAAGATCTTTGCTTCGCTTAATTCCATCCAGCAAATTGGAGTCCTGCATTTTCGTCCTTATAGTGCTTCATAAGGAGCCATCTGTATGCTGGACTGGTAGCTGTTGTTGTAAGCAAACTCCATTAAACTTAAATACTTCTTCCAGCTACCTTTGAATTCTAATATGCATTCTCTTAACATATCTTCCAAGATCTAGATTACCCTCTTTGACTGTCCGTCCGTTTGTGGATGAAACGACGTACTCTAGTCCGTTCGAGTTCCCAAAGTCATTTGGAACTTTTGCCAAAAGTTCAACGTAAAGCATGGATCTTTTTCCAATATGATTGATGTTGGACTCCATGAAATCGTACAATCTCTTTAATGTACAAGTCCGCTAACTTATCCAGGGAGTAGTCCATCCTTACTGGTAAGAATTGAGCTGACTTAGTAGCTGGTCTACTATCACCCATATTGCATCATGTTTGTCTCTTGTCATTGGTAGTCCTGCCACAAAATCTATAGTTATGCGATCCCATTTCCATGTTGGAATCGTAATAGGTTGTAGAAGTCCCGAGGGTAGTTGATGTTCTACCTTTACTTGTTGGCAGGTTAAACATTTCACCACGTAATCTACCACATCTCTCTTGATCCCTGGCCACTAATAACATTCTTTCAAATCCAATACTGCTTCTACCTTCTTAGAATCAACTCTTATTCCTTCCGCCGATACAATATGTCCTAAAAAGGCCACTTCTTCTAACCAAAATTCACACTTGCTGAAGTTGGCGTATAACTGCTTCTCCCTCAATGTTTGTAACACGATTCTCAAGTGCCGGTCATGATCCTCTGCATTCTTTGAATAAACCAGTATGTCATCGATGAATACCACGACAAATTGGTCCAAATAAGGATGGAAAATCCGGTTCATTAAATCCATGAATACCGCAGGTGCATTCGTGAGCCCAAAAGGCATTACGATAAACTCATAATGTCCATATCGGGTTCTGAATGTAGTCTTTGGTATATCTTCATCTTTAATCTTTAGTTGATGATAGCCAGATCGCAGATCAATCTTTAAAAAAAACTCTCACACCTTTCAATTGATCAAATAAATTGTCTATCCGGAGTAGCAGGTATTTATTCTTAATCGTAAGTTCATTTAACTGCCGATAATCCACACATAGTCTTAGGGACCCATCTTTCTTTTTCACGAACAATACACTAATGCCTTATGTTTGGTCAGCTCATCCATTCCAAGTATTGCATCAAATTCCTGGAATGGCAACTCAAACAGATCACCTAAGAAAGTGTGTCCGTGTACTTCTACCGGACAATCCTTTATTACCTTCCTGGTAACCATCTCACTACCCAAAGGATTTATAACTAACACTCCATCTGTTTCAAGTTCTACTTCTAAATCCTTTAATTCTTCATTTTTCATGCATATATATATGAATATGAAGAACCTGGGTCTATTAAAGCATAAATCGACATTCCAAACATAATTAGCTGACCTGTTATGACATTCGGAGCCTCTTCTTCCTCACGCGCCCTCATTGCATACATCCTCGCAGGGGCTCTTGGCTCTGGTCTATCCACCGTTTCTGACTGTGCACGCGATGGATTTCCTCCTCGACCTCTGCCTCGACCTCTACCAGCTATGGCTCGAGATCCCTCGATATTATCTAGTGTGTTTTGCTGTCTTAAGGGGCATTCTCATTTAAAGTGGTCCTTCTCTCCACAAATAAAACATACCCAGGCCTTGCCCCAACATTTTCCTGAATGCCTACGCCCACATTGAACACTGCGTGGATGGGTGTTTTCACTTCCTCCGATAGTTTCAAACTGAGCAAAGTTACCTCCACCTTGGCCATGCCCTCTTCCTTGTCCTCTCCCGGACCTACCAGTACTGGCTACAAAGGTAGCTTGACTCGGGCCGCCCTGAATCGACCTTTGACTGGATATCCTGCTCTGATTTCCTCCCATGGAACTACCTTCTCTAAACTGTTTCCTTGTTGGCTGGAAATTTTCTGAATAACTCTGGGTATCCCTTCTTGGTCTTACCCTCTGTCTCCTATTTCGCTCATCCTCCTGACATTGCTCTACTTCCAGAGCCCTAGTGACCATCTCGGAAAATTCCTTGATATTAGCAGCAATTAACTACATCCTAATCTCATTATTCAAACCATCCTGGAATTGCTTACACCTATCATGTTCGTCTTCAATTGTCTTCTTGGCATACCTACTTAGCCTAGTAAATTCCCTCTCGTATTCAGCAACGGTCAGTCGACCTTGCTTTAAGTGTAGAAACTTCTTTTTCTTGGCATCTAGGTATGCCTCCGATATAAACTTCCTCTTGAACTCATTCACAAAGAAATCCCATGTTCTCTGTTCCGGTGGAACTCGTTGGTGAACTGTGTCCCACCATATATAGGCTTCTTCCAGTAATAAGGAAGTAACACATACCACTCGCTCTTCTAGCGTACACTGTAACTGATCCAAGGCTCGTATCGTTCCTTCCAGCCAATACTCGGCTGTAGAAGAATCATCGTCCCTTCGGGCCTTAAACTCCTTCGCACCGTACTTTCTTATCTTTTCTATCGGGGGTTTCCTTTCCCCTCCTACAGCAGGTACTGGTACGGGTGCTGGCACTGGTAGTGGTGCCGGGGCAATGCCCGCTATCTGTCGCAGCGCTGCAGCCATCTGTTGCAACTTCTCATTCGGAAGAGGAGCTCCCGCTGAGGGTTGCTCAGCCTCCGGGGTTTCAGATACATACGT
This sequence comes from Garcia nutans, assembly GCA_947685225.1. Classification (NCBI taxonomy): domain Eukaryota; kingdom Viridiplantae; phylum Streptophyta; class Magnoliopsida; order Malpighiales; family Euphorbiaceae; genus Garcia; species Garcia nutans. The sequence continues at coordinate 19,785,504 of CANTUV010000009.1, read as the reverse complement.
CTCTACAATATGTGACGCTCGAGATTCAACTTCCTCCTCTACGGCTCTTTGAGAGGAGTCTCGCGACATCTATATTCTAACACATAACTCACAGTCAAAAGCAGCACAGCTAAGCAGCACTATTAAACCCTATGTGGCATGTATATAAAGACAAAACACTTAATCAAATATATGCAAACATACCCTTATTTATTTTCCTATATTTCCTTCCTGAATGATGCCTACTTTTTATCTCCTATTTACTACAGGATATCTCGTTTTACGTCGGTAATGGCCACTCCCGACATAAAACGTACATCCTCCTATGTTGGATTACCCATAAGCGGCTAAACCGAAGCTCTGATACCAAAATTGTAACACCCCTTCTCGACCTACATGTGTAAGCCGAGTAGAGGCGCCACACTATCCAAATGTTGCTACCAATTTTACTTAGTCAAATTTTTGTTCCGATTTTACAAAAATTTTGCCAGAGGTTTGCCTAGAAATTTGAATCCCAAGTGTCGACAAAACTTGTTTTTCTGATTTTTGAAAACGTTTTACACAGACCAATGTGAAGACCATCAAATTTAATGCACTCCCAATGAATCCACCTTATACCCTCAACTACAAACCTGCACGAAGAGTTCACACTTCTAATCCAGAATAAAGTAGAGATTTATTATTATTACATACCAACAACGTACAATATCACATACTGACTCTCAATCTTATATATATATATATACATGCCACAACTAGCTAACTCATAATGGAAACTAAAGGCTACTCTGAGGTGCTGCGCTGTGTTGTGCTGCTCGATGCTAATCACCGAAATCTACTGCTCCAAACCTACGAGTCAAGAAAACTCAACTCGCTGAGCAATGACGCTCAGTGGGTACTTTACCGATGAAAATATAAGTGAAACATGAAAGCATTTGAAACAAAATGAAATAATTAAATCATAAATCAACCAACCTTAAATCAATGGAAGTTACTGTACATTCAGTGTAAATATGCTTCCAACAAATGTAAAAACCATAATTCAAACTCATTTTGCATTACGTAGTTTAACGAAAAATATGGCTTTGGCTTAGGCTCTACTGGCATATAGGGAACCATAGCGATAAGGTAGTGGCCCTCACCACTGTAACATAGGTGGCCCTCACCACCGATATCAAATCACAGGAATGGCCCTCACCATCCTGGTTATAACCAATTCTGCTCTACGGCCTATACCCGTAGGTAACCGCCGGAGCATTTTAATCACAATTTCACAATATCTCCACTCCACAGCCTATACCCAAAGGTAACCACCGGAGCATTCCAATCACAATTTCACAACATCTCCGCTCCACAGCCTATACCCGAAGGTAACCGCCGGGGCGTATCAAACACAATAAGTGGCAGTACTGCATAAGTTAGTATAGTGCACCATACCCTTATCTACCACTCCCACTATCCAGTAGAGCATAAAGATTAAAATAATTCACTTTAAGTCTCAAACTTCATTTTAGAATGATTCGAGAAATCATTTTAATTCCCATCGCACTTTGCCATTTATGCTGCGCAACACATTCTTTAGTCAAACCATTCCCCTTTTTCACATATTTAATATCCACAATAAACATATTAAACATTTCAAAGCATTCCTCAAAAGATCACAAATTGACCAAATGAATAGTATCGCGGCACGAAAAATCGGCAACGCAAAATGGCATGACCAAATGAATAGTAAAATCTGGGTTTTCGTCAAAATTTCAGTCCACTTCAGTCATGTATTTGACCAAGTAAATGATCTTATTTTTGGATGAAATTTTACAGAAAATTTATTTCATATGTTGACTATTTGCATGTAAAATTTCGTTGAAAAATTCATTTGTTTGCTGCCTCAAAAAATTGCCACAAAAATAGTCCAGAAGCTGTCACTTTGGGACCATTTCGGCCCAAACATATGAAATACATAGGATAGTTTATTTTTCTTTTGCAAATCAATATGAAGGCTTATTTAATAGTAAAGTGAAGATTCAAACACTTCCCTTTGATAACTTTTGCATGTTTAACTCAAATCAAACTAATTAAAGTCCAAAACAACTTACCAAATCAACTTGCCAAATTTTCTCAAAACATTTGGTTTCAATTAAATTTAAATAACCCAAAATTAATTATTCAAAGGTAAAGTACCAAACCTTATTTCTTTAATTCCTCTTAGCTTTTCCTTCTTCCCCTTCCTTAATTCTTTATTTCTCCTTCAATAAATTCAAGATACAACATAAACCTTAGAAATTTAAAATAAGAAGTTATCCTCCATTTCTTTTCAACCGAAACCCTAATCCAACCTTATTAAACTTTATACATCTTGATTCTTTCATTTAATCAATTAATCTCATCACTTACTTAAAATTTTTCCAATTCCACATAAAGACTCTAACCTCCAATCTCCCAATAAATATATAAATACCTAAAATTGATACTAAAATTAAAGTTTACATACTTGAAAACCTTAAACACTTACCTTGAAAATCAAACTTGGAAAAACTTGAAAGTCCTTTGGTATTTCCTATTGTGGCCGAAATTTGTAAGTGGAAAAGAGAGAGTTTGTTCTTCATATCACATATATTTATATACAAAGGAAATGATGATCACCTTATGTGTTGGTTAAACCCTTTAAGACCACTTGTCCACCTTTCTCTTTCTTCATTTATTACTCATGCTAAATGGTTATTTTTGATTGGCCAACATTAGATTTTTATAGTTTTCTTTTCCTTTACTTCTTTCCACTTGTCCCTCTTCCCATAGGATATCCTAAAGTTGTCCCGGGTTACCCATACGGTCCCGACACGAAACTAGGCTCACTTTACGTTCCGGCGATTAATCGATCTTTTAAAACGTACAGTTCCACGAGTCAAACTACATATAGTTTTGCTCCTCTCGACCTCTACTTTCTATTTATAAAGTCTATTTTAGGTTTCCAAGTCATTTTGAAAAATTACCAATAAGCCCTCAACCTTTTTACAAAATTCCCTTTAGGTCCTTTCTTTGCTCGGGTTTTTCTCCGGCTCCGTTTCTACTGATGATCATTTCATATTTAACCCCTTGTCATCATCTACGTACTCATGTTTTTATTTCCTACTTTAAATTCATGTATAACTTTAATTGATAATGATCAAAATGCCCCTAGTCAAAATGTCTTCGTTTTTTCTTTAACGGGACATTTCCTGGAAAAACCGTTACACGTCGTTGCGATCCGATTTTTCTCTACACTCCATTTTTGAAATCTGTTATATGCACTATTAAGAACATCCGGTGCAACTTTTTTTTTGAAATTACATTTACGTCCCCAAAACTTTTGAAAATTACAACTAGGTCCCTTTTGTCATACAACCTTATCTAGGGTTGTTATCAAGAATTATCTTCTCCTTTCCCCTTCTCTCGCTATGCACGTGACTACTCTACATAAATGCAGTAGGCGGATGTGACAGTTTTGGTTTTGGAGTTGAAGAAAATAGTTTAGTTTTATAAAGTAATTATGATTTTTTAGAAACTGTAAGGTAAGTTTAGAGTTTGGATATTTAACGAAACATTTAAAAATTTTGAAAAAAAGTGAGAGGAAAACAGTTTAGGGTTTTTAAAAGCTTTTGGAAATAAGAAAAATGATTTAAGGTTTTTGGAAACAAAAGAGTATTTTTTTTTAGGGTTTTTGGAAATAGAAGGAACGATTTAGGGTTTTAAGGTTTTGAAGAAACAGAAAAGTATTTTTAGGGTTCTTAAGGTTTAGAAGAAACAGAAAAGTATTTTTAGGATTTTTAAGGTTTAGAAGAAACAGAAAAGATCATTTATGTCATTGAAATGAAGATCAACGTTGCTACATATTTATAGATCAAGGTTTTGTGTGTATAATCTTATGAATAAAAAAACAAAGCTACTGTAAGAAACTAAAAAGAAATTAGAGATTCAAACCTTCGTACGTTGGTTCCACCAAAAATTACTTCTTGGATGAAAGGAGACAAAGGCAAAGTTGCTGCCTTTGATGGCTTGATTGATTGCTTGCTTATTCTCCTCTAAAAAGTTCGATTATTTTACTACCAAGTCCGATCAATTTTTAAAGTTCGAACCCCTTAAAATCCAGTCCGATCTTTTCTCCTCCCTTTTTGTGTCTTTTTAGTGTTATTTATAGGAAATTTATAAGCCTAGTTCTAATTGTTTAAGGAAACTAAAATATACTTAGGAAAAGAAACCAAAACCAAATAGAATTTGGTTTCAGAAAAAATTGCGTCGGAAAAATTTTGCTAGCGAAAACTGCCACGGGCTGCGAGGTTGCGAGCGCTGGCATGGAAAATTGTGAGGGGTGCGGCCAGAAGCCATTTCGCTCACAGGAAAATCCTGCGGGCGAAATGGCCCAAGGCCATTTCTTCCAAAGACTTTCGGCGAAGAAATTTTTCATCGCCGATTTTTATTTTTATTTATTTGTTTATTTTTATTACTTTTTATTATTATAATAATTTTTAAAAAATTATAAAAAATAAATACTAAAATAAATATTATTTAATTAAGATAACACAAAATTTATTTTGGACTAAATAAAATATATTGGACCGGACTGGGTCAAAAATTAAGGGTCTACAGGGACTATATTTTATGATATATTTTTTGGGGGGTATGACATCTTGTATGTTCACACTGATTGTCAGTCAATCATTGAATCGGGTGGTCTAAAAATTGAATGGTCTATATGTTTTACTTTAGAAAACTAAACTATGCGTCTTGAGTTTTATAAAGTTGTTCATTGCTCAATGGAGTATTGGCCTCAAACATATTGGATGGTCATTAAACATTTCCTAAAAAACAACACATGTTAGAGGATTAATTAGATTTAGACTTAAAAGAATCTAACCATGGAACTATGTAGTGGGAAAATATGAATACCAAATGCAGCTATAACTTGAGATACAATAATGTGCCATAAGATTTATTTGCAGAAATCAAGAAAGTCATTTCATGCAAGATGTGAATATATGGAACATACATAAAATTAATAATTATGGATTTATACTTAGTTTGTTTTAGTATGCCTAAAATAATTAGTGGATATATTCTTGCTATAATTTTTATAAGTATATAGTTTGTGAACTATTTACTTTATCTTTTTTTTAATAAAGGTGGACGGCACCACCGCAAGATTTATAAATTAAAATAAAAGTATGGAGAACCCATACAAAAAGATCGTACACTACCCTTATAGCAAATGGGCAGAAAAACGTTGAAGAAAAATAGACCTATTGATATCTAATATATGGAAGGCCTACACAGTCAGTTAAAACAATCCCTTTAATGTAATTAGGAAGAGAATTAAAAGACTCAAAAACTCTAGAAACACTATTAATTTGACTATAGTAAGCAAGATAATGCGAAGCTTGATTGCCTTCACGAAAAATGTGCAGAAAAGAAACCTCATTTGGAATATCCAGAAGCTTAGACCTTTGTTGTTGAGAGAAGAAGGAAACAACATTAATTGCATCCAACTCAACTTGGACACGTTGATAACCCAAAGCAAGGCACCAACGCAAGCCAACTGTTACTGCTTGAATTTCTGCTTCCAAAGAACTGCACGCCTGTAAAAGAAAAGCATTAGCAGCAATAAAATGGCCATTATCATCCCTTAAAATTGCACCACCCGAAGATTTTGACATGGTGAAGGAAGCATCAATATTTAATTTATATGAACCCGCTGGTGGATTGGACCAACGAACAAGCTTTACTGCAACCTTCCTAACCCCAAAATTGCTTGGCAGGTGTTCCGAGAAAGGCTCTAATGGAGATGCAAATTTGTCCTGTGAATGAGCAACTCCCCAATTAAGCAAAAACTTTGATATTTGCAATTTAATAAATTGAGAAGAGACCTTTTCATTTCCCCAAACCGACTTGCAGTAGCCACACCAGACTGAAAAAATTATGATTTGTGGAACTAATTTACAAAGAACCCCTCTAGTGGATCTTCTCTTAGTTAACAACCACCACAACAAAAGCTCTTGCCTCAATGTCAAAGGGTGACGACTAACAAAGGGAAGCAAGTAAGCAGAATAATAGCGCCATATTTTAAGAATAATCGGACAAGAGAAGAAAATATGATCCAGAGAGCCCGATGCATGTAAACAGAAAGGGCAAATAGAAGCAAGCTGAACACCCATAGCCTGCAGTCTGTGTGGGAGAGGAGACCATTATTCAAAAGTTTCCAAGTGAAAACCGACAGTTTAACCGGAATAGCCGCATCCCATATAGACTGACGAGAGAGAGTGGAACTCCGTTTCGGCCTAACCAATTCATGAGCTGAAGATAGACTGAAAGCTCCCGAAGCATTCCCTTTCCATACAACAGATTTGCCATCTTTAAACAAAACATCAGAATGAATATCATAAGTACGACAAACACGCTTCCATGTACAAGTATCCGACTGAACAAATTTCATCAACCCTTTCCTATGATACTTCTTAAACATATAAGCGGCCCAAAGAGAGTTACCAGAGAGATACGGCCATAGTAACTTTAAAGAAAAAGCATCTTGAACAGCAGGAAGAGAACATATACCTAAACCCCCTTCCGAGGTAGGAAACTGCATCTCTGAATACCGAATCCAATGATGCTTAGGCAAAGAAAGATCCTGACTCCAGAAAAATTGAGTACAATGATGTTCAATGGCCATAATCACAGATTTAGGTAATATCATAGCACCCATGACATGTATAGGAATAGCACTTAAAACATGTTTAATAAGAATCAATCTACCACCAGGAGTCAAAAGTTTCTTCATCCAACCAAATAATTTAGCATCAATTTTTTTCATGAGATCTTTACAGTAAACAGCTCTATTGATACCTTGATAAATCGGTGCTCCAAGGTAAGTGAAAGGCAGAGAACAACGCTTGATGGAAAGAAGATCTTCAAACTTTTTAATTGAAGTCAGCGTAGCTTTTTTGGAGCAATAGAAGGCACTCTTCTCAAAATTGATAAGCTGACCAGAAGCAGCTTGATAAGCAAGCAAAAATTTTCTGAAATGCTTAATGGACTTGACATCACCATTAATGAAGACAAGCAAATCATCTGCAAAAGCCAAATGAGAAACAACAGGACAATTCCTGTTGAGCTTATAAGCAGCAATAGAGTTCTGATTAATAAGAGAATTAAGACCACGAGAAAAAGCTTCAGAAGCAAGGATGAACAAAAATGGCGATAGAGGATCTCCCTCCTTAACACCTCTCTTAGGTTTAAAAAGCCATAGCATACTCCATTAACCAAAATAGAAAGGTGAGTTGCAGATAAATTAGCCATGATTAACTGAATAATTCTGGAGGAGAAACCAAACCTCTGAAGAACAGACTGCAAGAACTCCCAGGAGACCCTGTCAAAAGCTTTCGCCATATCTAATTTGATGGCCAAATTATGCCCTCTCGTCTTGTCGATATCATGAATCACTTCATTGGCAAGCATGATTTGAGCATGAATTGATCTTCCTTTTAAAAAGCCAACCTTTTTTGGAGAAATAAGTTTATCCATAAAAGGAGCCATACGATTAGCCAAAATTCGAGTGCAAACCTTGCTAATGAAAGTGGCTAAACATATAGGCCGAAATTGTGTAAAATTAACAGGCCTGTCAACCTTGGGAATGAGAATAATCTGAGCAGAGCTAAAAGCTCGAGGAATAGGAAGCCCAAGGAAGAACTCTTTGACAGCACTACAGACATTCCAATTGACAATGTCCCAACAACTGCGAAAAAAGAACCCATCAAAACCATCAGGGCCTGGAGCACTATTAGGATTTAATTGCCAAACTGCAGTCTTAATATCAGAATCATCGGGAACATGCTCCAGTAAAATATTATCCTCAGCTGAAACAACTGATGGAATATAATTTAAAAGCTGAGCCGAACAATCAACAGGAGAATCAGAGTCTTTATCAAATAAAGATTGAAAATAAGAAACAGCTTCTGAACCCATAGCATCTTGATCCATTATCACAGAATCATCACTAGTTTTGATAGAAACAATACGCTGGATCTTCCCTCTCATTCTAACATAGGTATGATAGAACTTGGTGTTGCTATCCCCATCAGAAATCCAGGAAATATGTGCTTTTTGTTTCCAAAAAGATTCCTCTAATTTAAGTTTCTGAAGCAAGGTATTTTCCGCTACCTTCCAATTATTCAAGTTTTCAGGTGAAGAGTTATTAGTATACATAACTTCAGCTTCCAAAGCCTCCTGTTCTGCTTTCTTGACATCAGAAAAAATATTCCCAAAAGAATTGCGATTCCAGTCTCGAATGGCCACTTTCAAGGATTTTAGCTTAGCAAAGAGACCAGCCATCCCACCACCATAAAAAGCCGAATTCCACTGTTTTTTGACCAGTGGAAGAAAAGAATCATTAGAAAGCCACATGTGCTAAAATTTAAATGCTTTAGGCACATTGAGAATTAAATTTTGGCAGTCTAAGAGCATGGGGGAATGATCCGAAGTAGTGTTCCCCAAATGACGATAAGTAACAGCTCCAAAAGCATCAAAAAATTCAACATTTGCTAGAAGATGATCCAAACGCTCCCAAACTCGGCCATTAGAATGAATTCCTGTCCATGAAAACTCACAACTTTGGAAAGGAATGTCAAGTAAACCACATTCGTCAGAACAGTCAATGAAATCTTGCATGCCTAACAAATTAGGAGAACCACTGCCCTTGTATTCAGACAAAAATTTAACAGTGTTGAAGTCACCTCCATCAATCCAAGGCTTACCCACATCTGAAAGAATACATAAACTATCCCACAAAAGCACTACGGCTAGCACGGGAGTGATGTCCATAAACAGCAGAAAGACGAAAAGAAAAGCTCTTTGGGTGGAAGGAAACCAAACAAGATAAAACTTGAATATCATCCCGAAAATCAACAACATCAAAAACATGACACTTCCATAAAACCCAAATTTTATTATCACCAGAAGAAAAGACACTATTAAAACCCAGCTGAGAAGCAATCAATGAATTTTTATCTTTAGAAGACATTGGCTCCAAAACAATAATCAAACCAATATTAGAAGAAGAACATATTTTATGCAATCGAGTTAAAGAAGAACTAACACCCCTCACATTCCAGAACAGAATATTCATTGAGACTTATTATGATGTTCAACAAAAGAGTTAGAGATCTTATCTTGAGTTGAAGCTTTTTGGCCCCGTTTCTTATGACCCACTTTGCCACGAGTAATAACTGGTTGAAATTCTTCAGCAGGAACAGCACTATCAGGCTGGACAGAGGCCATTTTCTGAGCAATCACAGTACCAATGGATTCCCACGTTTCTTTTGGAACAATAATATCATCTATCGGATCATTACCATCAGACTGATGTTCTTGAAAATCAGTTTCAGAGTCAACAGAATCCTCGGGTTCACTAACAGCAGAGGGGGCCAACAAATTTTTAGTCGAAACATTATTAGATGAAACAACAATAGCGGAGGAATTCTGAACCTCTTTTCCTGTCACACTAGACTTTTGAGGAGCAGGATTTGAAGAAACAGTAACAGTAGAAGGATTTTAAACCTCTGTTTCTGCAACACTAGTCTTTTGAGTAACAGGATTCGATGAAGAAGGAGCAACAGAAGAATTAACCCCTGTAACAGTGACAGAGTCAGGTGTATCTTTAGTCTTATTCACATGAACAGTAGCATGCAAGACATCATTATTAACATCAGACCCTTTCTTGGGAACCCATATTTTCTCAACACCTACAGCTTCAGCCCGATTACCAATATCAGATTGACCCAAAACCATTCCATCCTTATTAAGACAACTAGAATTTGAGTGCCCCATCCTACAACAGTTATTACAAAATGAAGGCAAATCCTCATAATGAACTGACTGGAAAAAGCCCGATTCACCATTGCCAATCCAAATGCGATCCACCAAGTCTTTAGAAAGATCAACTTCCACACATACTCGCGCAGCCGAAGGACGAGTAAGCATAGCAGTGGCTGAATCCATCTTTAATGGTTTCCCAATCAAGCTCACAATAGGAAATAAAGCAGGTTTAGCAAATAAGTGAACAGGAAGTCCTTCCAAGGTAATCCAAGTTGGAAAAATTGGACAATCAACATCAGCCTGAAAATCACAAGTCCATTTAAATACCCTCATTGAATAACCATTGAAAAACCAAAGTTGTCGGAGCCAACACCGGAGGAAATCCTCCTCAAGATCAAATTTAATAAGAACGTGCTGATTATCAAGCAATCCAAACAAAAAATTCCCTTTAAAACCTATCAAATCAAATGACCTCTTCAAATTTTTCATGCTAGGTCGTCCAGAAGAGAAAAAGCCAATTAGAGCAAAGGAGAAAGGCCGGGACAAGGATTGAATCTCATCAGGTGAAAACGAAATTGCAGGGACGCCTTTAAATCGAAAAGGCTGTTTAGGTTCAAAGCTAACAACATTTTGATGATCAACAATCCGATTCACACCAAAAGAATGGACAGAAGTAGTACCTTGGCGGAGAGCATCCGCAAAAGACCGACTGGCAGGCCCTGGAGGGGCAGCCGCCGGAATTGAAGATGGTTCCGTGGTGAAGAAGAAAAGCCCTTGCCAATATAGATGACCTCGCTATCGTCTCCTTCTCATCTTTGTGTGAAGCATTTTGTCAAACACTTAGTGAGCGTTGATTCTACTTCTTAATTTTTGCTGTATAACTTGTCCTCTTGTCCGTTTCAAAAACTCCAATTGCAACCACAAGAAGAGGATATTTGATAGTCGTGTAGATAAAAAACGGATGGAAAACAGAATCAATATGAGCAATAAATTCAGAACCAGCACAAAAGTAGACCCCAAAATCTGGGTTCCTTCGAGTCTCACAAGAATCAGAATAGATTTTGACTTCAATTTCTGCGGTCTGCTAGTTCACTCAGCTTCAGTTAACACTTCCAGTACCATGGTAGGTGGTGGTTTTATTTTGATTGGTATCTGTGAATCTCTCACCTCTTTTGCTACAAATCCAAGCCAAAATTCAAATTCAAACCCATCTTCTACAATTGATTAGATAACAAATTCAACAACCCAGACAAACGTAAACCCAAAATTTAAATCCCAATCTTCATCTTCTTTAATTTAACTTTATCTTAATTAATGGAATATGTATTAATTATATTATTAATTATTTTGTATAATTAATATAATGCATGAAATTAATTATATTATTAATTATTTTGTATAATTAATACAATGCATGACATTAGTTATATCATTAATTATTTTGTATAATTAATATAATAGTATTATCAAAATCATAAATTATTCAAAATATAATTGTAACACTTGGTTTGAATAATTTTACTTGAATATTTTTGCATATATATTTTATGTTGTTATTAATTTTATATATGTTTAGAAATGTAGTAACCTTTTAACTCAAGATTGTATGTATGTTATTATCAATGTATAATTAGTTGTGAAAATATTGGCATGTAAACTAGTGTATTAATAATAAGTGTATGTATTGTCTCATGCAAATTATGTATTTACTTAATATTAGTTTTGCTATTCTTGAATTTTGTTATTAAATTTAATAAAGTGCTATATTGCATGGTACAACTATGTGTTGGATATGCTGAAACTTTTTGAACCCTTAAATATTATCATGAAAAGCCTGCTCAAGGGTAATTTAGTTTAGCATAGGGAGGACTACAAGACCCATGTCATTTGAAAGTATATAACCCTTAAGCTCACATCATATTGCTTAGTGCAACTAATGATGAAATTATAAAGGAGTTTTGTAACCATGGACATACCAAAGGCATGTAAATATTTCTTTAAGAAATTTAGTGAAATTTCATTGACAAAGCTTTCATTTCTCACTACTGAGTTTGATGCTTATAAGAGCATCGAGAACACTCAATAAAGAGACATCTAGTGAAGATGTCAAAAAAGGTTAGTGTGTTATTTAATGATGGTCATATGTTGACCTAAGAGCAAAAAATCCAAGCGATTATTCATTTTGTGCCTGAAAATTAGGAGCATATGAGAGTGCACCTAACACACTCTTATTAATAAAGAGCTTTGCATATACTGAAGATAGTAGCTAATCAGTTAGCGCAATGCAACAATAAGATCCAATATTTATGAACAAGTCTAGCTCAAATGGAGTTGTAGACAGAAAATGTGAGTATAGCAAGTTAAAGGCAAGGATGAAAATGATCAAGTTTAAGAAAATAAAAGTCTAAGATAACCAACACAAGAGATAGCACCTTAAAAGAAGGAACATAGTAAAGGTCAAATGTGTTCAATTATGGAAACATACTATCATATGGAGGACTATACATACCTTACATGATATAACAAGGAAACTAACATGTGAGTAAATTCTTGTTCTGTTTTATTAACTAACACATATCCTCTATGGATTGAAAATTTGGGAGTAATCAACCATGTAATGAATGATTTTGAAGCCTTCATATAATTCTATCGGTATATGCAACTGGGGAATGATGGATCTTTATAATGAACAACATACGTGTTGAAGGAAATGTCACCTACGAATAAGTTTTGCGTGGCAGCCAAACCTTGTTGCTCCATTACATCCTTTATGTTCTACAAATATAGAAGAATTTGACTTCTATGTTTGGTTTGACTTGGACTTATTTTCATGGAGTTTCCATGATAATCAAGCACATTTGTATTTGAGCTAATTTTTTCTTTATGGCTCTGGATATGTTTTTGAGAAATTTTTTCTTGTTATGGATATTGTAAACATCATAGCTTTAAGTACCAGTTTTTCCTTTATCTTTCAACTTTACAAAATTATAAGAATGATATGAATGGGTTAGAGTCAGTCATGTTAAAGGCCAACAATGATTGGATCGATTAGTAAAGACTGGTCTCCTATCAAATATTAATCAAGTAGAATTGTCTACTCATGAATTATGTCTAGTTGGATAAAACTACAAGAAAACCATTCAAAAAATGGGATAAAAGACTATTTTCCATAGCAATTTATTCATTTAGACATCCGTAATACAATGAATATGAGGGCATAATGCTTATTATTTCATTTTCTTTATTTATGACTGTACTTGGTATAGTCATATCTATTTGATAACACATTAATCTGAACCCCTAAGTTGCTTTAGGATTTATTTCAACACAGTTGAAAAATCAATTAGACAAGGAAGTGAAGCACTTCAAATTAACTGACAGAGGTAGTAAATATTTGTTTGATTATTTTAAGCAAATGTGTAATGAAAAATGAATAGAGTAATAACTAACTATTCCATAAACTTCACAATAAAATGGTGTTATTTTTATAAGGATAAATAAAACTCCCTTTTGAACAATTAGGTCACTTATGGCTCAAACCACTCATCGCCTATTAAGGTGATGTATTACTGAGAGTCACATATATACTTAATCTAGTGCCTTCCAAGTCATTCACTTCTACTCTATATAAGTAATGGATAGGTTGGTAGGTTGATTTGAGTGTCCCAAAATCTTGGGGACATACTTATGGGAAAGGAGAATAGTGGGAGAACAACTTAGGTTGAATCACATATGTCACATTTTTACATAATGAATTTTTTGTGCAAGGCAAATTAAATCAAGAGCTCTCCTTATATGAGATCTTAGATCATAGTTCATAAGAACCACTTCATCCGAGTGGGAGAAATTTAGTAGGGTATTCTCCACCAACTAGTTCAAATGAGAGTGATCCTTTGAGTGGGAGTATCAATTTGGTGGGTTAGTCTCTACCAACTGGTCTGAATGAGAGTGATCTTAGTTCGAGTGGAAGTACAAATTTGCTGGGTTAGTCTCCACCATCTGGTCCACATAAAGAGTGATCCTAGTCTGAGCGGGAGTACTAATCCCAACTCTAGTGGGAGCACTATGGATCTTGATTCAATACACATATCAACATAATTGATGACACTGCTCTTCAAGATTTTTATTTGAGATGAAGTAACTATGAAATAATACCTCATTGATGATTTAAAATTGAAGGTAGTGGGAAAGTATATATGGTTATAATTCTGTCTCAAATCAAAGATGAGCTAAAGAATATCTAAGTGACTCTCTCATGTCTTGCTAAGGACTAAATGAATAAAAGTAATGGAAGAAGGATTAATTTCTTTTAGACTAAATCAACTATAAGAATTGGTAGATCTTCTGAAAGGATTCCAAGCCATTAGGAATAAATGGATTCTCAAAATCAAGCAAAAGCTGGCAGCAAATTTTTCAAGAGGCACATGGCTCTTCTCATTTTAAAGGGGTATACACAATAGAAAAGAACAAACTACAAAGATATGTTTTTCTCCTGTTGTAACTTTTATATCTATAAGGTTGATTATAGCAAATTGTGGCAAACCTTGATCTTGAATTGCATCAAATGGATGCAATATGACTATTTTTTTTTTCTCTCAATGGAGAATTAGATGAAGAAATCTACATGAAATGACCAACAAGCTTCATCAAATAATGTTAAGAAAAAGTTTAAAGGTTGAAATATCAATTTATGACCTTAAGCAGTTTTCAAATAATGATACATTTGCTTTCATAATGCTTACTAGGATAGATGAGGACTGTTGTGTCTATATCAAATGACTAAAAGCATTATTTGCCATAATGTTATTATATTTGTGGTTATCAACTAATTTTAAGATAAAAGACATGAGTGGAATCACATATACTACTGGAGTAAAGACTTTAAAATCGTTTGAGGAAAGTATTGTCTCTTTTAAAAAGAGACATACATTTAGAAAGTATTGAACAATTCAATATGTGTAATCATAAACTTATGGATACCCCAGTTGCCAAAGGCAAATGCTTGCGTCATAAACTATTCTCCAAATATTCAAGAGGATATAGAGCATATGAAAAATATCCCTTATATAAGTACTACTAGAATTTCATTTGTATGCAATGGTGTATATAAGACTTTGTATTTGCTTTCCCATTGGGTTGACAAGCAAATATGAATATGCTCAATACTTTGAAAAGCAGCTAGAAGCATATTGTACAAATTTTTTTTAAGACATGGTCACGCATAAGGTAGTGAACACAAAATACATTTTCTAAGTATGATATGGTTGTAGGTCTCTTTATCCGACCAATTCTTAGAGATGTATTCATTAGCATACAAAGGTCTCTTGAATTTTGTAGATATTAATGTATTTATTGTATTTATCTCTCCGAGACTATGTTCACTTAACTATTTCTTTTATTAATACTGAATAAGATGTTTGTTTTATGTTTACATGAGTTTAAATGTTTGGTGCATTTAATGTTATTACGAGCATGTCGGACATAATACAAATTAACCTTTTTCACGTGATTAAATTTCTTCAATTTTGTCTATGTGATAGATGAAGATGAGACTGGTTTCAAATATTTTTATCTAGGTGATAATGAGCTCGTGCTTGAAGTAAAATGGTCGTCTAATTTACAAAATGAGATTTGTTATTTACTTTTAGGTTGGTTATATGTGATTATGCCTAATTCTGTCTAAGTAGCCAAATATTAGTTCTGAATCAAACTGAGTATATATGTGAACTCCAGTTAGGTATTGAGTGTGTCTAAGCTATCATCTGCATGGTTTTTTTTAATTCAAAAATATATTTTTTTGATAGACATATTTTTTTTAGCTTAGAGCTCTCGTAGTATACCGATCGCACGGTCTATTAATCTAATACGAGTTGCCTTAAACCATGATCTCTTTTAAGCATGTGTCATATCATCTGTGAATGAGAGTATTGGTTTTGACTTGGGTCTGCCCATGATGGGTGGATAGACCCACAGACCAATATATTTATAAATATTATTTAATTATTATAACATCCAAAGATTTTATATATTATTAAAAATTAATTTGAGTGTTAATTAAAATATTGAGAAAGTATATGTGTAGTATATACCTAGTGTATATATAATACATATCCCACATATTGTAACATCCTTATACAATATATATGTATAATTCATACACCCAATATATGTACAATATGCATATACGGTATAAAAATATCACAACCTGATTTAATAAAAAAATTTACACTTTCAATTTAAAATCACAAATACTATAAAATGTATATTTAAATAACAGATAAAATATTCATTATAAACCATAGGTTTCAAAATAAGCATTTTTCATAAAAATCTCTGAAAAAAATTCGCCAGAGTTTTGTCTATAATTTGGACATCCCTAAATTTTTAACAAAACCACAACCTGCATAAAAACACTACCAAATAAAACCAATCATACATATCCATCTCAACTTCTCAATTTCTCCATAATTCCTCAAAATATTTATACATATACATATATATTTATCAAAACACATATAAAATCCACATTATACAATCATCCAAAACATTGTTTAAAATTACAATATATACTTCAAAAACATAACATAATATACATAATAATAAAATATACTATAATATAAAATACATGCATGCTGACAAATATTTTCTGAACTTGATGTACTAAAAAATCAACTCTACAATCAACTTAAACTAGACCCAACCCAGTCTAAAAGAACTCTTTGGCTTAACCGGATCACCCATGTCACCTGCGCAATGTATTATAATGACGCTAAGCTAAACGTCTAGTGGTATAAACTTTGATAATAATAAAACTATAAAAGAAATACCAATGCAAAATGATTTTACATGATGTTTCACAATGTAGTACTCAATTTCACCTTAAAACATATCCTTTAATCATTTTACAATTCATATAAGAACAACCACAAGCATGGGCCAAAAAGATCTAATATGCCATTCAAATCCCGGAGTTATTATTTTGGTCTATGTTGACACCAAGTATCTAGCGCCGAAGGCAAATCATATATTAGTGACGCCATTAGTGATGCCAAGCGTCTAGCCTTGAAGGTAAAATCAAGTATCAGTGACGCATGGCGTCTAGCCCCGAAGACAAATAATGAGGATAACCTCGTAGGCATGCCGCCAAACACATAACTCTAAAAATTGAATAACATACTAGGCACACAATTATTACATGCTTTCCATATTCAACTTTTTTCTGATTTTCTCATATTCAACTATACACATTGCCTTATTTTCACATTTTTCTCACATTGCTTCTGTAGACCCTTAATTTTTGATCCAGTCCAGTCCAAATATTTTAAAACAGTCTGAAATATTTTTTGTGGTATAAATTATTTATTTTAATATTTAATATTTATTTTATTTATCATTTATTTATAAATATTTATTATTTATTATTATATATATAAATAATTAATTAATTAATTGACGACGGCAGAATCGCTGACGATGAATTGACTTGAGTAAAACTTGTGGCGAATTGGCCACAAACCTGCTGCGAATTGGCCATGGGCCAATTTTTCACAGGCAAAACCTACCGACGTCTAGCCCGTCGCTCGCTCCCAGCTAGCCTAGTGTCAATTTTGCCCGGGCCCGCGCGCAGTTCTAGCCAAAGTCTTGTTTTACTTGGTTTTTAATTTTATTTCCAAAATAATTTTTAATTTCCTTAACATACTAGGTTTTTTATTTTAATTACCTATAAATACCACATTAAAACACACAAAAAAGGGAGTTGGACTTTTGGGATTGGGACTTTTAGAATTTTATTCAAGAACTATTCGAATTCTTTTTGGCAGTTTATTTACAATCTCAAGCTTGAAGGATCAAGAGGCAGCAAACAACATACAATCCATCAAAGGCAGCACCCACTGTCTTTGTTATTATTCAACTAGAATTCAAAATTATAGTGGAACCAACAGCAGAGGTTTGAATTTCTATTTACTTGTTTATGTTTACAATATGCCTCATCACTCAATTGGATCAATTATTTAAACATACAATAGATGGTGTTTTTGTTAGGCACATTGATCAATTGTTCTACTTACCATCTAAACTCTATTTAAAACCCTAAAGAGTGTTTTTTAAAAATCCTAATACCTTAATACCCATAAAACTAATTTTGAAATATAAAATCCTAATTAAACTTTTCTAAAACCATAAAACAGTAATTTATTTTCTTAAAACCCTAACCAAATCTATTTTTCTGAGATTCACAGTAGCTTATTCTTTCCAAATACTTAACTTAAAATCCTATTTTCATGATCTTCAATCTTATTTATTTAAACCTTAAATTTTAATATTATTTTCATACAACTTCCGAAACCCTAAATCCAAAACATCCATTCTTTAGATTCAAACCCTAATTTATTTCAAACCTAATCTCTAATTCAAACATCTAGTAGCCATATTATTTCTTTTAAATTAAATGTTTCTCAATTAATTAATCCAATATATACAAAACCCTAATTGTTAAACATAAAATCCAAGAAATACTAATTGATGCATAAACCCTAAATTTATATACTTACTATTTTATTTAAATTAGATGAATGTTTATTATATATTTTGATTGATGTTTAATGTCTTTGATGAATGATTTATATATAACGAATGGTTGATTATTTTTATTGATTTGCTTTGGTTTCAAAATATTGTAGGAGGTATGTTTCCATATTTTGGGTACCTCATATCGTGAACATCATGTAATTTAGCTTATTTTAAAGTTTTGGATCGATGTAAAGGATACGTTTTCACCTTTTGGTGGGTGTCCTATTAAGTTTTAGATATTATACGATGTAAGGACATGTTTCCATCCTTGGATGAGTGTCCATTTATTTATTTTGTTTGGACATTATTGTGGTTTTAATAAAGTATTTACTTATTCTTATGATCGCATGTAGTATTGATAATATTGTTATATTTAAGAATTTTATAATATTAAGACCTGTAAATGAGGTTGGTTCCAATGAACCAGGCGTTGTTGGAGTGCTGGGCCATTTCTCACCTTTCCCACACGTATCCAACTTTTCGAACCCATTAGGGGGTTGGAATTCCTTAGGAATCGAGTCATCCACCCCTTTCTTTTTTTTGGTCTGTCCGGGTGGCGACTCCATTTTCTCCGGGCTTAGGCCCGTGTTCTCTAAGGCCCTGAGCCTAAACAATGCCGAAGTCGCAAGAACCATTCCACCAGGAGTAAGGGTGAAAATCCCGGCTCACAGCTTCATTTTCTCATTTTTCATCACATTTCATCGTTTTTATTTTTTTCTCATTCATATCAATGTCAATTCATCATATCTCATCATATTTCATCAATTCATCACAATGCATCACATTTTACATTAAAAACACATTACCCAAATATTTTGGGTTATTTTCACATAATTCATATAAATCACATTTTATTCAATTTAGCTATTATCAATGGTTTTTCACAATGCATATAATGCATGCATAACAAATCACATGTCATAGCACAATGGTCATAAATGTTCAATGTATGAAGTAGCTTAAAATATTTTTCAACCATAATGTGTTAAGCCAAAATATAATGCAAACATATCCCATTTATCAAAAGCTTATACATACCAAATGTGATAAAAAAAAATAATCATTTAATATCACATTTTAAGGTATTTCCATCCTTAAGCCTTAATTAAACATCACTCTAATCAAAACCCCAAAATTTAGCCGTACCTAACTTTAACTTAGCAAATTCATGTGTAGACCCTTAATTTTTAATCCAGTCCAGCCCAAAGATTTTAAAACAGTATGAAATAATGTTGTGGTATATATTATTTATTTTAATATTTATTATTTATTTTAATTTATTTTACTTATTATTTATTATTTATTATTTATTTTATTATTTATTTTAATATAATATTTATCTTACTTTTCATTTATTTATTTATTTATTTTTAAAAATATATATATAATAATAATATATAAATAAAAAATAATAATAAAAATAAAAATCGGTGACGGCAGAATTGACGACAAAAGTCGCTGGCGACGAATTGGCTTGGGCCAATTTACCGCAAGCAAGACTTACGACAAAATCGCGCGTAGCCCGCACCCACCCATCAGCTCGCCAGGGCCCGCACATAGTTTTTGATTTTATTTCAAAAACAATTTTTAATTTTCTTAATATACTAGGTATTTGATTTTAGTTGCCTATAAATACTATATTAAAATACACTGAAAGGGGATCTGGATTTTTGAGGACTTTTGGGATCGGAACTATTGAAATTCTTTTTGGCAATTTATTTATAACCTCGGACTTGAAGGATCAAGAAGCAGCAAACAACATGCAATCCATCGCAAGGCAGCGCACATTGTCTTTGTTATTGTTCAACCAAAATTCAAATTTTGGTGGAACCAACAACGAAGGTTGAGCTTAACCAATAAATTCTTGTATTCACAGAAGCCATAATATGCTTCCTTTTTAATATTGTATTAAATTATTTTGATATTAATTTTTCAGTAGCATGAAATTGTTAAATCTGAATTATATGTTTTATGAACCAAAACCCTAATATCTTAATACTCGTTAAATTAATTTTTGAAGTCTCCCTAATTGAACTTTTCTAAAACCCCAAAACAATAATCCGTTTTCTTAAAACCATAATCAATTCTATTTTTCTAAGATTCACAGTAGCTTATTCTTTCCAAATACCTAACTTAAAATCCTATTTGGATGATCTTCAAATTTTATTTATTTAAACCCTAAACTTTAATATTAGTTTCATACAACTTCTGAAACCCTAAATCTAAAACCTCCATTCTTTAGATTCAAACTCTAATTTATTTCAAACCTAATCTTTAATTCAAACATCCAGTAGCCATATTATTTCCTTATATTAAATATTTCTTAGTTGACTAATCTAGTAACTAAAATACAAAACCCTAATTGTTGAACATAAAACCCAAGAAACCCTAATTGATGCATAAATCCTAAATTTATATACTTACTATTTTATTTAAATTAGATGAATGTTTATTATATATTTTGATTGATGTTTCATGTCTTTGATGAATGATTCATTTATGATGAATGGTTGGTTACTTTTATTGATTTGCTTTGGTTTCAAAACATTGTAAGAGGTATGTTTCCATATTTTGGGTACCTCATATAGTGAGCATAATGTAATTTAATTTATTTTAAAGTTTTTGGATCAATGTAAAGGACAGGTTTCCACCTTTTGGTGGGTGCTCTATTTAGTTTTAGACATTAGACGATGTAAGGACATGTTTCCATCCTCGGATGGGTGTCCATTTATTTATTTTATTTGGACATTGTTGTGATTTTAATAAAGTATTTATTTATTCTTATGATTTCATGTAATGTGGATAATATCATTATATTTAAGAATTTTATAATATTAAGACCTGCAAAGGATGTCAGTTTCAATAAACCGGGCATTATGGGGGTGCTGGGTCATTTCTCACCTTTCCCACATATACCCAACTTTTTGAACCTATTAGGGAGTTGGGAATTTCTTAGGAATCGAGTCATTCACCCCTTTCTTTTTCCCAGCCCATCCGGGTGATGACTCCATTTTCTCCGGGCTTAGGCTCGTGCTCTCTAAGGCCCTGAGCCTAAAGAGTGCTGAAGTCTCAAGAACCATTTCACCGGGGGTGGGGGCAAAAATCCCTGCTCACAGTGGGGACTCCACTGGGGATAGGAGAAGGTGATTCCTTTGGTCTTTATAATATCCTATTCTTTCTTATCATGATATTATCCATTGCATCATATTAGATTGCATTGTGTGCATGAGTTAGGATGCCCGTGTTACCCGTGTTGTGTTGTGTGGGGATACCATACTTTCATTCAAGGTATGGAGATCGAGCATGGCATAACCCTTGTAGTTTTTGGTATATACATGCTATGGGAACTTAAGCCTTTTAACCCAAAGACTAAAGCTCATGTAATTGGCCTAGTTACTTTCCTTAGGTTTTTACCCCTAATGCTTATTATTTGACTATGGTTAATTTATCTTGGATTAAATCATGGCTTATTTGGTTTATTCTTTTTCTAATATGACCTAAGTACATTGTAAGCTCAAAATAAATTTTTCTTTAAAGTCCAAAAGACCAAAACTATTTTTAAAACTTTCCAAGATGGTCTTTGGACATAAAACTTTCTTTTCTCATGACAAAAAAAAAGTCAAAAATCCATTTTTTTTATCTAAAATCTTTTTACAAAACCATGTTTGCATTTCATCCAACCTTTAAAAGAGCTTACAAATTATTTAGGTCAATTATGAAAATACCAAAAATCAGTTGTGAGCCTAGTTTATACTAAGAATTATTAACCATAGACTTATTTTTAGCATGAATCATTAGTTACTTTTTCAAGTGAGAAATCTATTTATAATAAACCTCTTAATTTAGTTTTAATCCAATATAGCATAAAAGCTAGTTTAGTTGGTTGAATGGATTAAAACCTAATTAATGGAAATTATCATGAACTGATTTCCATTTTTAAAATATAACTATTGGTTGAAACGTCCAAGAGAATTTTTCAAAAACAAGTACCCCATGTTGGTATTTTGTTGACCTTATACCTAGGAAAAGAGACTCGCCATTCGTGTGTGGAAGTTATAAGATTAGAAGGAACGTCCTAATTATCTTTGTTTGTTAGTTATTCGTGCATACATGCATACTTACATTTGCATCATATATCATTAATCCTTTCTGGCTCATAGCCCTAGACTACAACAGTTCAAAAGCCTACGACAATCCGACCTATGACGGAGATGAAGAATCCAACAGCGACTCAATCACTTTTTCACCAAAAGCAATGGAGCCTGAACAAATTTAAAGAATGGTGGATGACACCCTCAATGCTAAAATGGAAGAACTAAAGGGGGTCCTAGCTGAGATCATGAAGAATCAAATGGCTACAATGTTTGGGAACACCGCTGAAGCATTCGCAAGCACCAAGAAATATAAGGGGAAGGCTAAAGTTGGTGAAGTGGCTTTTGATGATGACAAGGTAGTCGTCGATGATGATGATGACTGGGCTCAATACTTCCAAGATCCTCAAGATAAGAAGAAGGAATCGAAGGTTGTTGAAAGATCAGTTGTGGAGAAAACTGAAACTTCAGATGTTGAGAAGATGATTGCTAACCTGGAAAAGAAATTCGAAAAGAAGTTGAAAACTGAAGAAATGTCTGAGGTCGATAAATTGTTTGAGCTAGATGAAGAGGTTTCGTACAAGTTCAAGATGTCATCATTTGCAAAATTTGATGGAATCGAAAATCCTCACCTCCACGTGAAGCTTGTATATCACTATTATGCAGTCTGCCTGAGCTACTAAGGCTGAAACTCTAAGGTACTTCATGCTCTCATTGGATCCTATTATCCAAAATTGGTTCAATATCTTAGATGATGGCACATAAAAGAGTTGGGATCTACTATACAAGGCCTTCATCCAACAATATAGATACAATGTTGAATTGGAAGTTACTTTAATAGAGGTGGAGTCCATTAGACAAAGGCCGAACGAGAACTTCATGGATTATATGAAGAGGTGGAGGAATAAGGCTGCATTGCTCAAGAGAAAGCCTGATGACTCCGATCAAATTAGAAAGATTGTAAGAGGAGTGTTACCTAGCCTTCACGAAAGAATGTTTCATACAATCATTCGGGATTTCAAGGACCTTTTCCAAGCTAGTCTACTAATTGAAGAGCGAGAAAGAGAGAAGAACTGCTTTTTAACAAGAAGGAATGAGAAAGGAAACTACCACTCTGGTAACTAAAGCATACAAAAGGCAGTTGATTTTAATGCTACTGGCCAAGGAGGAAGAAGCTAGTTTTCAGAATAGGGGAAGCCACTGTCTTGGGTCCTCAATAAGCTACAAAAGAAGGGATTGTTACAACCCTTAAATTCTCGACCTTTGCCTAACCCTCTCCCACCTAATTTTGACACTAAGACATTTTGTCGATTTCATCAAATGCAAAGGCACGACATGGATAGATGTGTGAGGTTGAGGCATGAGATGCAAAATTTGATTGATAGTGGAAAGCTACCCGAGCCCAACAAGCCAAACACCAAAGACGATCAATTATCAAGGTTCAATAGAGTACCACCACCGGCGACCTTCATGATTGGAGGAGGTTTTCATGAAAGTTTTATCATGTCCTTTTTCCATGATATGGATGGAGAAGCTAGCAATGAAGAAGTGGTGTTTAGTAAAGTTGAACAAATTGTGGTTGGAAAAAAAGTAGCAATCTATGTTGTGAATGAGTTTTGGGATTCAAGCGATAGTGATGATGATCTTGAACCTAAGAAGGAGGAATGAACTTGGTCTGAGCCTGAAGAAGATGAAGTGATGAACATTAGATCTGGTAAGCCTTATGCAAGGCCACCACCCAAGGAAGTAGAAACTAATAAAGGAAAAGAAGTTGAAGCTAGGAACAAAGAAGAGAAAGATGACACTGTGCTTAAGCAGTTAAAGAGAACCCAAGCAAGCGTCAATATTTAGGACTTATTGGCCACTTCCAAGAAGCACCGTGAAACTATGGCCAAGGCCTTGGCTAGCATGCCAATTTTCACCTCTATACATCGGAGGAGCTGGTTAACTTCATGAAGGTTGAAGGAGTGATGAAGTGTGAAGATATTCAAAAGAAGAGTGAAGTTAATATAGGAATGGTATCTTTCTCAGATGCGGATTTACCGAAAGTGGCGAGATATTGCATCCACCCTCTCTTTATTAAAGTATAAGTCAAAGGAAAAAGGACCCCATGTGTGATGGTTGATGATGGGTCCACCATAAATGTTTGTCCACTTAAATATTGCCAAAGCTAGCTATGTCAATAAGGGATCTAAGCCCAACCGAGATAACCATTAGGGCTTATGACAATACCAAGAGGCACGCCGAAGGGATAGTTAAAGTAGTTGTGAATGTTGGTCTAATTGAATCTATTGTTGAATTTGTGATTTTAGACATACCTGTTACTTTTGCTCTGCTTTTGGGATGACCATGGTTTCATCCTCTTGGTGCAGTTCCTTCTACCCTTCATCAAAAGATCAAATTCCCTAACAGAGAAGAGACGGTGGTCATCGAGGCCAAAGATAATGTGGTGATCAATGCTCTAATGATTGAGAGGCCTCTCAATGGTTTCTGAGTAGCTACAATTTTTTATAATGAAGTAGTGGACTCCAAGGTCTTGAACATGATGAAAAACATGAGCTACCTTCCTGGTGCTTGTCTTGGAAAGGGTAAGGCTGTATGACAAAGCTTTCAGATTTCAAGACTGAAACTTCCAAGAAAGGGTTAGGGTATGAAGAAGCTAGGAAAGATGTTCATCCAAAGAAGAATGAGAAGATGAGCTTCCTACCACTTGAAAAGATCTTTGTCAAAGCTCCAAACATGGGACCACTCCAGGGAAAGCCCAAGCCAATCATATTCATGGGAAAGTTGATTCCAGGCTTTAAAATTTTTGCTAATATTGTTGAGCTAGTGGAATAAATTAAGAAAGAGCTCACTCTGCCAGCCGACAAGGAGCCCAATTAGAAAGAAGAGAAGAAAATTATCCTGACAGCCAAAAAGACTCCAGAGGAGATTGCTGCCCTGGTTAAAAAGAAGTTTGAAGATGTTCGACATTATGATTTTGAGAACAATGATTTTGATTTTAATTTGTCTGCTTTGTATGAGGATGATGATGTTTTCTTTTCCAAGATGAATGCAATAAAGTCTGATTTTGCTTACTTGTGTGATGTTTCTCCTGATGATTGCATACATTCAAATAGTGGTTATATGAGCATCTTTAATATTAACTCTATCGATACATAATCATTAAATTTAGGAACAACTGAAAATCCTAAAAAAATTAGCATAGCATACAACCTTACTCCTGATGAAAAAGAGAGACTTGAAAAAATATTTAAAAAATATGAAGAAGTATTGGAGGATATGCCTGGAACAGATCGAGACATAGCCGAGCATCTAATCCCTACTTACACTCACATGAAATCTGTCAAACAAAAGCTTAGGCGGTTAAAACCTGATGGGCTGAATTGGTTAAAGAAGAAGTCACTAAACAAATAAAAGAAAGTTCCTTGAAGTGATAGATTATCCATATTGGCTAGCCAACATAGTGCTTGTACCAAAGAAAGATGGAAGAATTAGGGTCTGTGTGGACTTTAGAGATTTAAACAAAGTTTCCCCTAAAGATGATTTTTCTTTACCCCATATAGATGTCCTCATTGATAGTGCAACCTCTAGCATTCTACACTCATTTATAGATGGGTTTTTCGGATACAACCAAGTGTTAATAGCCCAAGTGGATAAAGCCAAAATTGCCTTTATTACTACATGGGGTATATTTTGTTATAGGGTAATGTCGTTTGGGTTAAAGAATGCTGGAGCAACCTATCAAAGGATGGCCACAACATTATTTCATGATATGATGCATAAAGAAGTCAAAGTGTATGTTCATGATATGATGGTGAAGTCAGAAACAAGGGAGCAACACTTCCAAAACATAGAATTATTCTTCGAGAGAGCAGTAAAGTATAAGCTAAGGTTAAACCCAAAGAAGTGTGTGTTTAGGGTTACCTCAGACAAGTTGTTGGGACATGTGATTGGTCCAAATGGCATTGAGATTGACCCTGAAAAGGTTAAGGCGATCAGGGATATGCCAACCCCTAAGACTTAGAGAGAAGTTCGGGGGTTTATTGGCAGATTGCAGTACATTAGCAGGTTTATAGCAAAGCTCACCACAATATGTGAACCTATCTTCAAATTGCTTAAAAAGAATCAGCCAGTCATGTGGAATGAAGAGTGTCAAAAGGCCTTTGAGAGTATAAAAGAGTATAATCCACCTATTTTAAAACCACCTAAACCCGATAAACCCTTGTTACTATACTTAGCAGTAGAAGAAGAGTCAATAGGAGCCATGCTAGACCAAGCAGATGAATTAGGGATTGAGCACGCAGTCTATTATTTGAGTAGAAAGCTCATACCTTATGAAATCAATTATAGTATAATTTAAAAGACCTGTATAGCTATGGTTTGGTCTTCTAAGAAGTTGCGGCATTACTTTCAATCTTATAGTGTGCAAGCAATTTCCAGGTTGGATCCGGTGAAGTACTTAAGGGAGACACCCTCTTTGATCGGGAAGTATGGGTGATGGTTGGTAATATTGGAAGAATTTGAGATTGAGTATGTAACAAGGAAAATAATCAAAGGTAGAGCGGTGGCAGAATTCCTGACCCAACAACCATTACCGGATAGCTAAGAGGTAATCTTGGAATTTCCCGATGAACTTTTAGAAGCCATAGAAGTAAAAGGATGGAAAATGTATTTTGACGGAGCAGTGAATAAGAAAGGAGCAGGTTTGTTAGTTATACTAGAATCGCCCAAAGGGAACTTATCCCTTTAGCCAAGAAGTTGAAGTTCAGGGCGACCAATAATATGGTGGAGTATGAAGCATGTAACTTTGGTTTGGAAACCTTGATGATTATGAAGGTGGATAAGGTGCAAGTCTTTGGCGATTCATTGCTGGTAGTATCCCAAGTAAATGGAGAGTGGGAGTTAAAAGAAGATAAGCTAAAACCATACCACCATTACTTGACCATAATGAAGAAGAACTTTAAGGAGTGCAGGTTTATACACCTACCAAGAGAAGAAAACCAGATGGCTGGTGCCCTAGCCACATTGGCTTCGGTATGGGAAAATCCTGTCAACTTATTCCTTAAGCCTCTGATTTTGACCAGTTCATCAACTCTTTGCTATGAATATGAGACAATCATTGAAACTGATGCAGACCATGATGCATGGTATGACACTATAAGATGGTTTTTGGAGGAGAAGGAATACCCGTTGGGGGCAACAAAGAAAGAAAGAAGCGCCATAAGGAGATGGTCCTTACAATACATCACCTTTCATGGAGAGTTATATCGAAGATGGCCCGATGGGGTGCATTTAAGATGCATGAGGAAGCCTGAAGTGGAGCATATTATGTCAGAAATACACGCGGAAAGCTACAGTCCACACATGAGTGGCTAGCCCTAGTTAAGAAGATAATTCGACAAGATTACTACTGGCTGACCATGGAGAGAGATTGCATTGAGTTTGTTAAGAAGTGCCAGCAATGTCAGATGTATGGTAATTTGAATCACATGCCTCTTGAAGAATTTCATTCTATGTCTTCACCCTGGCCATTTGCAACTTGGGGATTGACATTATAGGAGAGATACATGCAACGGCTTCAAATGGTCACCGTTTTATTATAGTAGTAATGGATTATTTTTCAAATTGGGTTGAGGCCAAATCTTTTAACAAACTAGGGGCAAAGCAAATGGCTAGATTTATTGAAAAGAATCTCATTTGCAGATATGGGGTCCCGCACATGTGATATCGGACAATGGGGTACAGTTTCAAGGTACAGTTAAAGACTTATTCTCAAAGTACCTAATCCATCATCATCGATCCTCCCCTTATAGACCAAAGGCTATTGGTGCGGTAGAAGCAACAAACAAGATAATTAAGCAGATTTTGTCCAAGATGACTAAGACATACAGGAATTGGTCAGAGATGCTTCCTTTTGCTTTATAGGAATACAGAATAAGTGTATGAATGCCGACTGGAATGAAACCATTCTCTTTGGTTTACGGGATGGACGCAGTGTTGCCAATTGAAATTGAGATCAAGTCATTAAGAATGGTCTTAGAAGCTGAATTGCCTGAGATGAAATGGGTAGTGAGCAGGTACACACAGTTAGCTTTACTAGGAGAGAGGAGGTTAAAAGCACTATATCATCATCAACTATATCAAAGGAAGATAGCTCAGGCCTACAATAGAAGGGTTAAGACTAGAAAGCTCAGAGTCGGTGACTTAGTGTTGAAGCAATGTAAACCTAATGTATCTTATCTAAGAGGAAAATTTAGGCCTAGCTGGGAAGGACCATATGTTATGAAATAAGTCATGAACAAGGGTGCAGTCGAGTTATCAGACATGGATGGGAACGAGTTTAGTGAGCCAGTGAAAATTGACAGGTTGAAGAGGTTTTATGTATAAAAAAAGAGCTCGCTAGGTTGAAAACCAAAAAGGGCAGCCTAGGAAAAAGATAGAGCAGTCCACTATTTTCGAAAATTTGAAAGGGCGGGCTAGGCAACAATTAGGGCTAAGCGAGAGAAAATCATTAATTAGAAAACCCAAAAGGGCAGCCTGGGCAAAAGATAGAGCAGTCCGCTAGTTTCAAAAATTTGAAAGGGCAGGCTAGGCAACAATTAGGGCTAAGCAAGAGAAAATCGTCAATTAGAAAACCCGAAAGGGCTAGTTGGCAATAAGAGTGATCTTGTGTATGCTGGCTTTATGTTTGGTTGTTCCCCAATTTAATAAAATAGAATTAATATTAAAATTGTTCTATGTGCACTATTTTAAGTATTTGACCAGATATGGATAAAACAAATAAATAAAAGAGTGAAAGGTGATGACACATTATAAAAGGAAAAGAAACATCTCTTATTATTGTTTTCATTATTTTTATATCCTAACAATATTCTTTCTAAAGAAAGTGACAAATGTAAAATCTATGGCAGACCATAAGTGTAGCGTGAAGGCCAACTTTGCCTCAGCCGATCCAAGTAGGCTTCAGTCAGGCGAGGCATGTCCAAATCAGACATAAAATCAAAACCTCGAGACTCAGCTCCATCCTAACGGTCAAGCCAGCGAGGATCATAGCAAGTGCCTCAATGAAGAGCGAGAGGAACATACATCAAATACGTCCGAATGGTGATATGAGAAATCTTCCACTAAGGTACTAACCAACGGATGTTGACTACAGCATGTGAGTGGATCCAGTCAACCCAGTCGACATATGAAGAAGCAGGATGGAGTAGTTTCCTAGCAAAGTGATGTCGCGGCAGATATCTAGCAAAATAAATAGATGGAGTGTCAAGCAAGCAGAGATGCTCTTGAAGCTAAATCTATAAGTATAAGAAAAGAATTAAAAAAAATGTCCGCGAAGTTAAAAACCCGCAATGGAGGCTCGGGCAAAAATTAGGGCGGCTCGCTAGTTTCAAAAACCCGCAAGGGCAAACTAGGCAAAAATTAGAGCAATAATAAAAAAAGAGTCTAAATTGAAAACCCAAAAGGGCAGTTTAGGTAATTACCTGAAGTAGCAATGGACTCGTGACTAATCTCCTTGACAATCCCGATTTAAGTTGGTCCAGTCTAACTAAAGTCTCAACTAAGATCACGGGTATCGGCGACAAGCCTCCTTCCATTTGGTCCATGATATCCAATACTCGTGGATTGATATCGCCATCGGAAGAAACAAGCAAGAATTGGCCAAGCAAGCATAGACAAAGCATGTGTCCCCATGCCTTGGTAGGGGCCAAATGAGAAATGTAAAGGTCAATCAAGGGACCAAGCAGAATTTTCTCACTTCTCGTCAACTGTAGAACTTCGGGCTTTGAAAGATGAAACAACATTTGCATCTTTTATTGAGTTTTGAAAATCAATATAGGTAACACCATTGGTTGATTGCTTGGATATCCAAGGATGGCCTCAAACTCTTCAATCATGGGACATATCTCAAAGCCATTTATCTTAAATTTCCTAGAATTCACATTCCAAAAGGAAACAATGGCATGTAAAAAAGAATGGTCCAATTTAATATTTTGAAAGAACTTCAAAGTATTGATTTTAGACTAAGATATTTGTTCCCAATGAATGGATTTCATATTTTTAAATAAACCTTTTACTTTCTTCAAATTGAGTTCTGTCATTGTGGACATTGAAGGGAAATTTGAATTGTTAAAAAGAATTTTAATGGAAATTCGTGAAAATTTTTCTGGCTTCTGTATGCGGTCATGGCATGGAAAGAGATTTATATAGGGTAATTTGCTATCCCAAAATTGACAAGGAATAGCTTGAGACCGAGACATACAGGGATATGAAATCAACAAAGAAAAGGTTTTGAGTCACCACATTGCCTTTGGCTTTGTGAATCAATGCACTGTGGAATTCTGAATTGTGAGAGGAAGGAGCAATGATTGTACTGTAGAAATAATAATAATAACAACACAAAAAAATAATATAAAATAATAAAATAATAAAAAATAATAAAAGTCAAAAGTTGCAGCAAAAGTACAAATTATAATCATTGTTGTTATTATTATTATTATTAATACAATATTTTCTCAATTAATACAATAATGATGGATCACTAAGAAGGAGGTGGTGGATCATGATCAAACAAAGCTCTAAAAAATTCATTGCCTGTTGGAGGAGTAGGCATATCATCTATCTGGAGTCCACTCGAAGAAGGAACACCTGAACTTTTATTACCCTAGAATTTAGATTTGTAACGGTCCTCATCCGAAGTAGACGAAATGATCTCATGGTCATCAGTTTGGGGCTCCCTAGAAGATGAAGCACAGGGATCCCTCATTCCCTGGAACTGAAAGTCTTGAAAGTCTTGTTCTGACTGATGGTATAATTTTTCAAAATGGGCAACCTGTTGACAACTAGCAGCTAACTCTTCTTGTAGTTTCTTATTTTGTTCCTCAAGCATCTGCTGTGAGTCAGACAGGAAAGGGTAAGAGCATACAAAATCATCATGCATACATGTAGCATAAATTATCATGGAACAGGATAACCTACCAGATAATTCATATCAATGCCTTGTGGATGAGATAGCATCTTTGGTTGATAAGAATGAGCAAATGAAGGAGCAGCAGAGGAAGGTCCAACCTCATGACCAAATGAGCCAGTAGCCTGCAATAATCATTAAAATAGTCAAAACAAGTTAAGAAAGGATAATTGCAATGGCAGAATGGTAAAAGTTTACTTGAGAGGTGCTAGCTCCGGGATGCTGGACGTACCCCTCTTCCCTCCCCGTGATATTCCTCTTCATCCTCATCTTCCTCGGAAATTTCTCGAATACCAACAGGAGATACGTCAAAGTTCAAGAGCCCTACTCGAATAAACTGGGTATATGATGCACCAAGTGGGTAGAGAAAGGTTTCAACATCATAACCATGCTGAGCTAATCGCCACGCATTCTCCGGTATTGATGCAGTATTTAAATTATACTCTAGGCAATTCATCAAAATCCTTCATCGCTCGGGACCAAGGAATCACTCATACACTCTCCCTGAGAAACCAACCACTAGATACAGGGCCAACAATGACTCGGTGGGTATGCTGAAAAGGCAGTGCGGTGTTCATGGAAGAAGTCCAGTTCATCCTCTCTTCCATGTTCCTCCAAGCCAAATTGATCTACAGGATGACATAAGGTAAGTAAACATTTTACATAAATTTTAAATTATACCAATATTATTTTACCTGGCCCTAGGTTAAGCAACTTAAGAGATAGCACTGGGTGTGCACATGGTGAGAGCTAAGAACTGCTACATGATTTGACAATTAAAAATTCAACCTTGGATATCTGACTCTCTCTCAAAAAATGCCTGGCACCCTCATAAGGTTATGCTCATATGCCCATACCTGCAATAACAATGAAAATCAAATTCATACTAGTATAAGCATGGAATTGACAATGATGGAAGAAGAGTACCTCAACAACCACCATGAAACCAACGAAAGACTTCTTATTCCTACAAATCTTGTCTAGTCCATGATAGAGACAAGCAAGGCCAGCTTCACCCTAGCCGTAAAGCGGTACCATACTCATATCAGTAAGGGTCCTCAACATCGATAGATGGATGGCAGACTCGATGCTGCATAAAATGGTTGACCCAAGTAAATACAGTAAAAATGCTTGAGCATATTGTTTGGCCATTTCTCTACGAACCTGTCCATCATAGTTCATCCAATAACTCCGAATCGACTCAATTTTTATCTTGAAGGGATCTTTTAAGGACGGTTCCATACCGATTAACTGTTGAATCTCTTCGTGTGTTAGAATATCATTGGTAAGAGGAACCGGAAGGCCATAGTACCGAATACCAGTTATGGCTGTATAATTGACTGAACCAATGGTCATCTCTCCTACAGGTAAGTGAAAAGTATGGGTTGTGTCCATCCACCACCCTGATAATGATTGAACTACACTCCTGCCTATGAAACACTCCTCAGATGGTAATTGTAAGATAAAGCTTTCAAAACCACACTCTCGGACAATCTGTTTTACCCGAGAAGGTGCTACATCATACCATTGTCGGGCTTTATAGACACAACCTTCACCCCGGATAACACAACGATCCCGCTAACACTGAGCCAGGTAATTTAACACGAGATAAGTATATCATCCAATACCACTAATTCATAGACTAAACTTTCTCATTATGTTATATTTTAATTTATATATGTATTTATTTATTAAATTCTTAAAAATAGTCCACTAATTAATTTATTTTTCCTAATCTTTAGTACTATTAAAAAAATATTGTTATTATTATTAAGATAATAAAATGAAATAAAATAATAAGTACATATTTGTGCTATTAAAATATTAAGTTGTATTGTTACCTTAGTTTTTTTATTTGAACTGCGATGAAGCTGCATCCCCACTAGTAGACTTACAGTTCCATCTTCATACCGTCGAATAAATTCCAACAACTCAGCATTGGATCGAGGCCCTAATCTCGAAGAATGCATCTTCTCTTCAACTCTCTGCTTCAACTATGAAAATATGTAAGTATGGATGAGTATTGAAGAAATGAGTCTTTTATATCGGCAAATTACAAAGGCAAAAGACAAAAATCAAAAAGGGAAAAAACAGTAATTCTCGTGGTAAAAAAATCTCACTATTAGTGAATAGTGAGCAAATAGTGATGAACAATGTCTAAATAGTAAGTTCAATTATGCAATTCAATTATTCAGCTATTTGTGTGTATAAAAATATTTTTGTACTTTTAAAATATTTTTACACGCAGGGGGCAAGAGGATATAGGTATGGTAAAAAAAAAGCTAAATTTTTGCAATCAACTTTTTTTCTAAAAAAAAAAGCTAAAATACTGACTTCAATCATTTTTTACAGATAACCAAATTATTTTTTAAGTCCAGAACTTACTTCGGGCCCAGAACCCAAATTATTTTTAAGTCCAGAACTTATCCCAGGTCCAGAACCCATCCAGAACTTATCTCGGGTTCAGAACCCAAATTATTTTTAACTCCAGAACTCAAATTATTTTTAAGTCCAGAACTTATTCCGGATCCAGAACCCAAATTATTTTTAAGTCTAGAACTTATCCTGGGTCCAGAACCCAAATTACTTTTAAATTCCAGAACTCATCTCGAGTCCAGAACCCAAATTATTTTTAAGTTCAGAACTTATCTCGGGTCCAAAATCTAAATTATTTTTAAGTCCAGAACTTACTTCGGGTCCAGAACCCAAATTATTTTTAAGTCCAAAACTTATCCCGGGTCCAGAACCCAAGTTATTTTTAAAGTTCAGAATTTATCTCGGGTCCAGAACCCAAATTATTTTTAAAGTTCAGAACTTATTTCAGGTCCAGAACCCAAATTATTTTTAAGTCCAGAACTTACTTAAGGTCCAAAACCCAAATTATTTTTAAGTACAGAACTTATCCCCGGTCCAGAACCAAAATTATTTTTAAGTCCAAAACTTATCCCGGGTCTAGAACTCAAATTATTTTTAAAGTCCAGAATTTACCTCGGGTCCATAACCCAAATTATTTTTTAAGTCCAGAACTTACCCCGGGTCCAGAATCCAAATTATTTTTGAGTCCAGAACTCAAACCAATCTTAGGTATAAAGTCCAGTTTGGCTCTAAACCCAGTCAAAAATCACATTACTTTTCGCTCTCTTTTATTGTAGTCTCAGATAGCTCAAGCAGGAGGCAAACTGTAGACCCTTAATTTTTAATCCAGTCCAGTCCAAATATTTTAAAATAGTATGAAATAATTTTGTGGTGTATATTATTTATTTTAATATTTAATATTTATTTTAATTTATTTTACTTATTATTTATTTATATTATTTATTATTTATTTTAATATAATATTTATCTTACTTTTCATTTATTTATTTATTTTTAAATATATATATATATATATAATATATAAATAAAAATAATAATAAAAAATAAAAATCGGCGACGAAAGTCGCTGGCGATGAATTGGATTGGGCCAATTCGTCGCTGGAACACCTGCGATGAATTGGCCAAAGGCCAAAACCTGCGGCGAATTGGCCACAAGCGGCGAATTGGCCACGGGCCAATTTGCTGCAAGCAAGACTTGAGGCAAAATCGCTCGTAGTCCGCAGCTCGCTTGGGCCCGCGCATAGTTTTTTATTTTATTTCCAAAATAGTTTTTAATTTTCTTAATATACTAGGTATTTGATTTTAGTTACCTATAAATACCACATTAAAACACACTGAAAGGGGATCTGGATTTTTGAGGACTTTTGGGATCAGAACTATTGAAATTCTTTTTGGCAATTTATTCATAACCTCGGACTTGAAGGATCAAGAAGCAGTAAACAACATACAATCCATCAAAAGGCAGCACACACTGTCTTTGTTATTGTTCAACCAGAATTCAAATTGTGGTGGAACCAATAATGGAGGTTTGAGCTTAACCAATAAATTCTTGTATTCACAGCAGTCATAATATGCTTTCTTTTTAATGTTTTATTAAAGTATTTTGATATTAATTTTTCGGTAGCATGAAATTGTTGAATCCGAATTATATGTTTTAAGAACTAAAACCCTAATATCTTAATACTCGTTAAATTAATTTTTGAAGTCTAAAACCCTAATTGCACTTTTCTAAAACCCAAAAACCATAATATATTTTCTCAAAACCATAATCAATTCTATTTTTCTAAGATTCACAGTAGCTTATTCTTTCCAAATACCTAACTTAAAATCCTATTTGGATGATCTTCAAATTTTATTTATTTAAACCCTAGACTTTAATATTTAATTTATTTCAAGCCTAATCTTTAATTCAAACATCCAACAGCCATATTATTTCCTTTATATTAAATATTTCTTAGTTGACTAATCTAGTAACTAAAATACAAAACCCTAATTGTTAAACATAAAACCCAAGAAACTCTAATTGATGCATCAACCCTAAATTTATATACTTACTATTTTATTTAAATTAGATGAATATTTATTATATATTTTGATTGATGTTTCATGTCTTTAATGAATGATTCATTTATAATGAATGGTTGGTTACTTTTATTGATTTGCTTTGGTTTCAAAACATTTTAAGAAGTATGTTTCTATATTTTGGGTACCTCATATTGTGAGCATCATATAATTTAATTTATTTTAAAATTTTTGGATTAATGTAAAGGACACGTTTTCACCTTTCGGTGGGTGCTCTATTTAGTTTTAGACATTAGACGATCTAAAAACACGTTTCCATTCTCGGATGGGTGTCCATTTATTTATTTTGTTTGGACATTATTGTGATTTTGGTAAAGTATTTATTTATTCTTATGATCACATGTAATGTGAATAATATCATTATATTTAAAAATTTTATAATATTAAGACCTACAAAGAAGGCCGGTTCCAATGAACTGGGCATTGTGGGTGTGCTGGGCCGTTTCTCACCTTCCTCAACGTACCTAACTTTTTGAACCCATTAGGAGGTTGGGGATTCCTTAGGAATTGAGTCATACACCTCTTTCTCTTTCCGGGCTTGTCCGGGTGGCAACTCCATTTTCTCCGGGCTTAGGCTCGTGTTCTCTAAGGCCTTGAGCCTAAACAGTGTTGAAGTCGCAAGAATCATTCCACCGGGAGTGGAGGCAAAAATTTTCGCTCACAGTGGTGACTCCACTAGGGATAAGAGAAGTTGATTCCGTTAGTCTTTATATTATTCTATTCTTTTTTATCATGATATTATCCATTGCATCATATTAGATTGCATTGTGTGCGTGAGTTAGGACACCCGTGTTACCCGTGTTGTGTTATGTGAGGGATACCATACTTTCACTCAAGGTATGAAAATCGAGCATGGCATAATCATTCATAGCCTTGTACCTTTTGGTATATACTTGCTATGGGAACCTAAGCCTTTTAACCCAAAGACTAAAGCTCTTGTAATTAGTCTAGTTACTGTCCTTAGGTTTTTACCCCAAATAATTATTATTTGACTATGGTTAATTTATCTTGGATTAAATCATGGCTTATTTGGTTTTTTCTTTTTCTAATATGACCTAAGTACATTGTAAGCTCAAAATAACTTTTTCTTTAAAGTCCAAAAGACCAAATCTATTATTAAAACTTTCCAAGATGGTCTTTGGACATAAAACTTTCTTTTCTCATGAGTAAAAAAAAAACAAAGTCAAAAATCCATTTTTTTATCTAAAATCTTTTTACAAAACCATGTTTGCATTTCATCCAACCTTTAAAAGAGCTTACAAATTATTTAGGTCAATTTTGAAAATACTCAAAAATCAATTGTGAGCCTAGTTTATACTAAGAATCATTAACCATGAGCTTGTTTTTGGCATGAATCATTAGTTACTTTTTCAAGTGAGAAATCTATTTATAATAAATCTCTTAATTTAGTTTTAATCCAATATAGCATCAAAAGCTACTTTAGTTGGTTGATTGGATTAAAACCTAATTAATGGGAATTATCATAAACTGATTTCCATTTTTAAAATATAACTATTGGTTGAAACGTCCAAGAGAAGTTTTTGAAAACAAGATACCCCATGTTGGTATTTTATTGACCTTATACCTAGGAAAAGAGACTCGCCATCCGTGTGTGGAAGTTATAAGGTTGGAAGGAACGTCCTAATTATCTTTGTTTGTTACTTATTTGTGCATACATGCATACATACATACATACATACATTTGCATCATATATCATTAATCTTTTCTAGTTTACAGCCTTAGATTACAACATTTCAAAAGCCTACGACAATCTAACCTACGCCAGAGATGAACAATCCAACAGCGACAATCACTTTTTTACCAAAAGCAATGGAGCTCGAACAAATTCAAAGAATGGTGGACGATGCCCTCAATGCTAAAATGGAAGAACTAAAGGGAGCCCTATATGAGATCATGAAGAATCAAATGGCTACAATGTTTGGCAACACCGCTGAAGCATCTGCAAGCACCAAGAAAGATAAGGGGAAGGCTAAA
This sequence comes from Garcia nutans, assembly GCA_947685225.1. Lineage (NCBI taxonomy): Eukaryota > Viridiplantae > Streptophyta > Magnoliopsida > Malpighiales > Euphorbiaceae > Garcia > Garcia nutans. The sequence goes on along the minus strand of CANTUV010000009.1, from coordinate 19,747,601 downwards.
GTTGGTGAAGTGGCTTTTTATGATGACAAGGTAGTCATCGATGATGATGACGACTGGGCTCAATACTTCTAAGATCCTCAAGACAAGAAGAAAGAACCGAAGGTTGTTGAAAGATCAGTTGTGGAGAAAACTAAAACTTTAGATGCTAAGAAGATGATTGCTAACATGGAAAAGAAATTCAAAAGAAGCTAAAACTGAAGAAATGTCTGAGATCAATAAATTATTTGAGCTAGATGAAGAGGTTTCGTACAAGTTCAAGATGCTATCCTTTGCAAAATTTGATGGAACCGAAAATTCTCACCTCCATGTGAAGCAGTATATCACTGCTAAGTAGTCTATCCAAGCTACTAAGGGTTAAACTCTAAGGTACTCCATGCTCTCATTAAATCTTATTATCCAAAATTGGTTCAATGCCTTAGATGATGGCACACAAAAGAGTTGGGATATACTATACAAGACATTCATCGAACAATATGGATAAAATGTTGAATTGGAAGTTACTTTAATGGAGGTGGAGTCCATTAGACAAAGGCCGAACGAGAACTTTGTGGATTATATGAAGAGGTGGAGGAATAAAGCTGCATTGCTCAAGTGAAGGCCTGATGAATCCAATTAAATTAGAATGATTGTAAGAGGAGTATTACCTAGCCTTCACGAAAGAATGCCTCATACACTCATTCAGGATTTCAAGGATCTTTTACAAGTTGGTCTACAAATTAAAGAGTGGGAAAGAGAGAAGAACCATTTTTCAACAAGAAGGAATGAGAAAGGAAACTACCAGTCTAGTAACCAAAGCATGCAAAAGGCAGTTGATGTTAATGCTACTGGCCAAGAAGGAAGAAGACAGTTTTTTGAATTGGGGAAGCCACTGTCTTGGGTCCTCAATAAGCTACAAAAGAAGGGATCATTACAACCCTTAAATCCTCATCCTTTGCTAACCCTCTCCCACCTAATTTTGACACTAAGGCATTTGTCAGTTTCATCAAATGCAAGGGCACGACATGGATAGATGTGTGGGGTTGAGGCATGAGATCCAAAATTTGATTGATAGTCGGAAGCTACCTGAGCCCAACAAGCCAAACACCAAAGACAATCCACTGCTAAGGTTCAATATAGTATCACCACCTGCGATCTTCATGATTGAAGGAGGTTTGGATGAAAGTTTTGTCATGTCCTCTTACCAAGATGTGGATGGAGAAGCAAGCAATGAAGAAGTGGTTTTTAGTAAAGTTGAACAAACTGTGGTTGGAAAAAAAGTAGCAATCTATGTTGTGAGTGAGTTTTGGGATTCAAGTGATAGTGATGATGATCTTGAACCCAAGAAGGAGGAATGGACTTGGTCAGAGTCTGAAGAAGATGAAGTGATGAACACTAGATCTGGTAATCCTTATGCAAGGCCACCACCCAAGGAAGTAGAAACTAATAAATGAAAGGAAGTTGAAGCCGGGAATAAAGAAGAGGAAGATGACACTGTGCTTAAGAAGTTAAAGAGAACCCAAGCAAGTGTCAGTATTTAGGACTTATTGGCCACTTCTAAGAAGCATCGTGAAACTATGGCCAAGGCCTTGGCTAGCATGCCAATTTCCACCTCTATAACACCGGAGGAGCTGGCTAACTTCGTGAAGGTTGAAGGAGCTATGAAGTGTGAAGATATTCAAAAGAAAAGCGAAGTTAATATAGGAATGGTATCTTCCTCAGATGCAGATTTACCAGAAGAGAGGAGAGATCACATCTGCCCTCTCTTTATCAAAGTAGAAGTCAAAGGAAAAAGGACCCCATGTGTGATGATTGATGATGGGTCAGCCATAAATGTTTGCCCACTTAAAATATTACCAAAGCTAGCTATCTCAACAAGGGATCTAAGCCCAACTGAGGTAACCATTAGGGCTTATGACAATACCAAGAGGCACGCCGAAGGGACATTCAAAGTTGTTGTGAAGGTTGGTCCAATTGAATCTATTATTGAATTTGTGGTTTTGGACATACCTGTTACTTTTGCTCTGCTTTTGGAATGACTATTCCACCCTTCATCAAAAGATCAAATTCCCTAACGGAGAAGAGACGGTGGTCATTGAGGCTGAAGATAATGAGGTGATCAATGCTCTAATGATTGAGAGGCCTCTCAATGGTTTCCAAGTAGCTGCAATTTCTGATAATGAAGTAGTGGACTCCAAGGTCTTGAACATGTTGAAAAACATGAGCTACCTTCCCGGTGCTGGTCTTGGAAAGGGTAAGGCCGGTATGAGAAAGCTTTCAGATTTCAAGACTTAAAATTCCAAGAAAGGGTTAGGGTATGAAGAAGCTAGCAAAGATGTTCATCCAAAGAAGAATGAGAAGATGATCTTCCCACCACTTGAAGAGGTCTTTGTCAAAACTCCAAACATAGGACCACTCCAAGGAAAGCCAGAGCCAATTATGTTCATGGGAAGTTGATTCTGGGCTTTGAAATTTTTGCTGATATTGCCGAGCTAGTGGAACAAATAAAGAAAGAGCTCACCCTACCAGCCGACAAGGAGCCCAATCTGGAAGAAGAGAAGAAAATTATCTTGAAAGCAGAAAAGACTCCAGAGGAGATTGCTGCCCTGGTTGAAGAGAAGTTTGAAGATGTTCTGCTTTATGATTTCGAGAACAATAATTTTGATTTTAATTTTTCTGCTTTGTATTAGGATGATGATATTTTCTTTTCCAAAATGAATGCAATAAAGTTTGATTTTGCTTACTTGTGTGATGTTTCTCCTGAAGGTTGTATACATTCAAATAGTGTTTATATGAGACAATCATAGAAACTCCTGTCAACTTATTCCTTAAGCCTCTGATTTTGACCAGTTCATTAACTCCTTGCTATGAATATGAGACAATCATGGAAACTGATATAGATCATGATGCATGGTATGACACTATAAGATGATTTTTAGAGGAGAAGGAATACCCATTGGGGGCAACAAAGAAAGAAAGAAGAGCCATAAGGCGATGGTCCTTACAATACATCACCTTTCATGGAGAGTTGTATCGAAGATGCCCCGATGGGGTGGATGATTGAGGAAGCCTGAAGTGGCATATTATGTTAGAAATACACACGGGAAGTTGCGATCCACACATGAGTGGTTTAGCCCTAGTTAAGAAGATAATTTGACAAGGTTACTACTAGCTAACCATGGAAAGAGATTGCATTGAGTTTGTGAAGAAGTGCTAGCAATGTCAGATGTATGGTAATTTGAATCACATGCCTGCTGAAGAATTGCATTCTATGTCTTCACCCTGGCCATTCGCAACTTGGGGGATTGAAATTATAGGAGATATACATCCGATGGCTTCAAATAGTCACCGTTTTATTATAGTAGCAGTGGATTATTTTCAAAGTGGGTTGAGGCTGAATCTTTCAACAAACTGGGGCAAAGCAAATGGCTAGATTTATTGAAAAGAATCTCATCTGCAGATATGGGGTCCCGCACAGTGTGATATTGCATAATGGGGTACAATTTCAAGATGCAGTTAAAGACTTATTCTCTAAGTACCGAATCCATCATCACCAATCCTCCCCTTATAGACCAAAGGCTAATGGTGCAGTAGAAGCAACAAACAAGATAATTAAGCAGATTCTGTCCAAGATGACCAAGACATACAGGGATTGGTCAGAGATGCTTCCTTTTGCTTTATGGGAATATAGAACAAGTGTACAAATGCCGACTGGAATGACACCATTCTCTTTAGTTTACGGGATGGAGGCAGTGTTGCCAATTGAAATTGAGATCAAGTTATTAAGAGTGGTCTTAGAAGCTAAACTTCCTGAGATGAAATGGGTAGTGAGCAGGTACACACAGTTAGCTTTACTAGAAGAGAGGAGGTTAAAAACATTGTATCATCATCAACTATATTAAAGGAAGATAGCTCGGGCCTACAATAGAAGATTTAAAATCAGAAAGCTCAGAGTCAACGACTTGGTGTTGAAGCAATGTAAACCTAATGTATCTGATCCAGGAGGAAAATTTAGGCCTAGTTGGGAAGGACCATATGTTGTGAAACAAGTCATGAACAAGGGTGCAGTCGAGTTATCGGACATGGACGGGATCGAGTTTAGTGAGCCAGTGAACATTGACAGGTTGAAGAGGTTTTATGTATAAAAAAAGAGCTCGCTAGGTTGAAAACCCAAAAGGGTGGCTTAGTTAGAGTAGTCCGCTAGTTTTAAAACTCAAAAGGGCGGGCTAGGCAATAATTAGGGCTAAGCGAGAGAAAATCATCAATTAGAAAATTCAAAAGGGCTAGTTGGCAACAAGAGTGATCTTGTATATGCTGGCTTTATATTTTGTTGTTCCCCAATTTAATAAAATAGAATTAATATTAAAATTATTCTATATGCACTATTTTAAGTATTTGACCAGATATGGATAAAATAAATAAACAAAATAGTGAAAGGTGATGATAAATTATAAAAGGAAAAGAAACATCTCTTATTATTATTTTCATTATTTTTATATCCTAACAATATTCTTTCTAAAGAAAGTTACAAATGTAAAATCTATGGCAAACAATAAGTGTAGCATGCAGGTCAGCTTTGCCTCAGCCGATCCAAGTAGGCTTTAGTCAGGCGAGGCATGTCCAAATTAGGAGTAAAATCGAAACCTCAAGGCTTAGCTCCATACTGACGGTTAAGCCGGCGAGGATCATAGCAAATACCTCAATGAAGAATAGTGAGAGGAACATACATCAAATATGTCCAAATGGTGATACGATAAATCTTCCACCAAGGTACTAACCAATGGATGTTGACTGCAGCGCGTGAGTGGATCTAGTCGACATATGAAGAAGTAGGTTGGAGTAGTTTCCTAGCATAGTGATGTCATGATAGATATCTAGCAAAATCCATAGATGGAGTATAAAGCAAGTAGAGACACTCTTAAAGCCAAATCTGTAAGTACAAGAAAAGAATTAAAAAAATGTCTGCTAAGTTGAAAACTCGCAAGGGCGGCTTAGGCAAAAATTAGGGTGGCTCGCTAGTTTTGAAAACCCGCAAGGGCGGACTAGGCAAAAATTAGAGCAATAATAAAAAAGGAGTCTAAATTAAAAACCCAAAAGGGCAGTTTAGGTAATTACCTGAAGTAGCAACGGACTCCCGACTAATCTCCTTGATAATCCCGATTTAAGATGGTCCCGTCCAACTAAAGTCTCAGCTAAGATCACGGGTATCAGCAACAAGCCTCCTTCCATTTGGTCTATGATATTCTATACTTGTTGATCAATATCGCCATTAGAAGAAATAAGCAAGAATTGTACAAGCAAGCATAGACAAAGCATGCATCCCCATGCCTTGGTAGGAGCCAAATGAGAAATGCAAAAGTCAATTAAGGGACCAAGCATAATTTTCTCACCTCTCGTAAATTGTAGAACTTCGAGCTTTGAAAGATGAAACAACATTTGCATCTTTTGTTGAGTTTTGGAAATCAATATAGGTAACGTCATTGGTTGATATCTTGGATATCCAATGATGGCCTCAAACGCTTCAATCATGGGACATATCTCAAAGCCATTTATCTTAAATGTCCTAGAATTCACATTCCAAAAGGAAACCATGGCATGTAAAAAAGAATGGTCCAATTTAATATTTTTAAAGCACTTCAAAGTATTGATTTTAGACCAAGATATTTTTTCCTAATGAATGGCTTTCATATTTTTAAATAAACCTTTTATTTTCTTCAAATTAAGTTCTGTCATTGTGGACAATTGAAGGGAAATTAGAATTGTTAAAAAGAATTTTGATGGAACTTCGTGAAAAACTTTTTGGCTTCTATATGGGGTCATGGCATGGAAAGAGATTAATATATGGTGATTGGCTATCCCAAAATTGACAAGAAATGGCTTGAGACCGAGATGCACAGGGATAGGAAATCAATGACGAAAAGGTTTTGAGTTGCCATGTTGCCTTTGGCTTTGTGAATCAATGCTACTATGGAATTCTAAATTGTGAGAGGAAGGAACAATGATTGTACTGTAGAAATAATAATAATAACAATGCAAAAAAATAATAAAAAATTAAAAGTCAAAAGTTGAAGTAAAAGTGCAAATTATAATCATTGTTGTTGTTGTTGTTGTTGTTGTTATTATTATTATTACTACAATATTTTCTCAATTAATACAATAATGATGGATCACTAAGAAGGAGGTGGTGGATCATGATGAAAAAAAGCTCTGAAAAAGTCATCACCTATTGGAGGAGTAGGCATATCATCTATCCCGAGTCCACTCTAAGAAGAAACACCTGAACTTCTATTACCCTGGAATTTAGATTTGTAACGGTCCTCATTCGAAGTAGACAAAAGGATCTCATGGTCATCAGTTTAGGGCTCCCTAGAAGACAAAGCACCAGGATCCCTCATTCCCTGGAACCAAAAGTCTCGAAAGTCTTATTCTGACTGATGGTACAATTTTTCAAAATGGGAAACCTGTTGAAAACTAGCAGTTAACTCTTCTTAGAGTTTCTTATTTTGTTTCTCAAGCATCCGATGTGAGTCAGAAGGAAAAGGGTAAGAGCATACATAATCATCATGCATACATGTAGCATAAATCATCATGGAACAGGATAACCTACCAGATAACTCATATCAACGCCTTGCGGATGAGATGGCATCTCCGGTTGATAAGAATGAGCAAATGAAGAAGCAGCAGGCGAAGGTCCAGCCTCATGACTAAATGAGCCAGTAGCCTGCAATAATCATTAAACAGTCAAAACAAGTTAAGAAAAGGAGTAATTGCAATGGCAGAATTGTAAAAGTTTACTTGAGAGGTGCTAGCCCCGGGATGCGGGACGGACCCTCTTCCCTCCCTATGATATTCCTCTTCATCCTCATCTTCCTTGGGAATTTGTCGAACACCAACAGGAGATACGTCAAAGTTCAAGAGCCCTACTCGAATAAACTGGGTATATGATGCACTCGGTGGGTAGAGAAAGGTTTCAACATCATAACTGTACCGAGCTAACCACTACGCATTTTTTGACATGATGCAGTATTTAAAGTATACTCCAGGCAATTTATCAAAATCCTCCATTGCTCGGGACTAAGGAACCACTCATACACTCTCTCCCTGAAAAACCAGCCACTAGACATAGGACCAACAATGACTCGGCCGGTATGCTAAAAAGGCAGTGCAACGTTCATGGAAGAAGTCCAGTTCATCCGCTCTTCCATGTTCCACCAAGACAAATTGATCTACAAGATGACATAAGGTAAGTAAACTTTGTACATAAATTTTAAAGTATACTAATATTATTTTACCTGGCCCCAGGTTAGGCAACTTAAGAGATAGCGCTGGGTGTGCACATGGTGAGAGCCAGGAACTACTACACAATTTGACAACCAAAAATTCAACCTTGGATACCCAACTATCTCTTGGGAAATGCTTGCCACCCTTACAAGGTTATGCTCATATGCCCATACCTGCAATAACAATAAAAATTAAATTCATACTAGTATAAGCATGGAATTGACAATGGTGGAAGAAATGTACCTCGACAGCCACTATGAAACCAATGATAGAGACAAGCAAGGCCAGCTTCACCCCAGCCATAAAGTGGTACCATACTCATATCAGTAAGGGCCCTCAACACCGACAGATGGATGGCAGACTCAGTGCTGCATAAAATGGTCGACCCAAGCAAATACAGTAAAAATGCTCGAGCATATTATTGGGTTGTTTCTCTATGAACCTGTCCATCATAGTTCATCCAATAACTCCGAATCAGCTCAATTTTTATCTTGAAGGGCTCTTTTAATGATGGTTCTATACCGATTAACTGTTGAATCTCTTCGTGTGTCAGAATATCATTAGTAAGAGGAACCGGAAGGCCATAGTACTGGATACCAGTTATGGTTGTATAATCGACTGGGCCAATGGTCATCTCTCCTACAGGTAAGTAAAAAGTATGGATTGTATCCATCCACCACTCTGATAATGTTTGAACTACACTCTTGTCTATCGGACACTCCTCAGATGGTAATTGTAAGATAAAGCTTTCAAAACCACACTCTCGGATAATCCGTTTTACCCAAGAAGGTGCTACATCATACCAATATTGGGCTTTATAGACACACCCTCTGCCCCAGATAACATAGCAATCGTGTTAACATGGAGCCAGGTAAGTTAACACAAGGTAAGTATATCATCATACCAATACCATTGATTCATAGACTAAACTTACTCGTTATGTTCTATTTTAATTTATATATTTATTTATTTATTAAATTCTTAAAAATAGTCCACTAATTAATTTATTTTTTCTAATTTTTAGTACTATTAAAAAAAATTTATTATTGTTATTAAGATAATAAAATGAAATAAAATAATAAGTATATATTTGTGCTATTAAAATATTAAGTTGCATTGTTACCTTAGTTTTTTTATTTGAACTGCGATGGAGTTGCATCCTAGCTATTATACTTACAGTTCCATTTTCATACTATAGAATAAATTTCAATAACTCAGCATTGGATCGAGGCCCTGATCTCGAAGCATGCATCTTCTCCTCAACTCTCTACTAAACTCTCTGCTTCAACTATGAAAATATGTAAGTATGGATGAGTATTGAAGAAATGAGTCGTTTATATAGGAAAATTGCAAAAGTAAAAGACAAAAATCAAAAAGGGAAAAATAGTAATTCTCGTTATAAAAAAATTTCATTATTAGTGAATAGTGAGCGAATAGTGATGAACAGTGTTTAAATAGTAAGTTCAATTATGCAATTCAATTATTCAGCTATTTGCATGTATAAAAATATTTTTTATACTTTTAAAATATTTTTACACGTAGGTGCAAGAGGATATAGTAGGTATGGTAAAAAATAGCTAAATTTTTGCAATCATTTTTTTGCTAAAAAATAGCTAAAATACTTACTACAATTATTTTTTACAGATAACCAAATTATTTTTTAAGTCCAGAACTTACTTCGGGTCTAGAAATCAAATTATTTTTAAGTCCAAAACTTATCCCAGGTCCAAAACCTAAATTATTTTTAAGTCTAAAACTTATCTCGGGTCTAGAATTCAAATTATTTTTAAGTCTAGAACTTACTTAGGGTCCAGAATCCAAATTATTTTTAAGTCCAGAACTTATTTTGGGTCCAGAACTCAAATTATTTTTAAAGTCCAAAACTCATATCGGGTTAGAACTCAAATTATTTTTAAGTCCAGAACTTATCTCGGGTCTAGAATCCAAATTATTTTTAAGTCTAAAATTTACTTCGGATCCAAAACTCAAATTATTTTTAAGTCCAGAACTTACTTCGGATCTAGAACCCAAATTATTTTTAAGTCCAGAACTTATCCCGGGTCCAGAACCCAAATTATTTTTAAATCCAGAACTTATCCCGGGTTCAGAACCCAAATTATTTTTAAAGTCCAAAATTTACCTCTGGTGCAGAACCCAAATTATTTTTTAAGTCCAGAACTTACCCCAAGTCCAGAATCCAAATTATTTTTTAGTCCAAAACTCAAACCAACCTTGGGTATAAAGTCCAGTTTGGCCATAAACCTAGTCAAAAATCACATTTTTTTTGCTCTCTTTTGTTGTAGTATCAGATCACTCAAGCAGGGGGTAAACTGTAGACCCTTAATTTTTGATCCAGTCTAGTCCAAAGATTTTAAAATAGTGCGAAATAATTTTGTGGTATATATTATTTATTTTAATATTTATTATTTATTTTAATTTATTTTACTTATTATTTATTATTTATTTTAATATAATATTTATCTTACTTTTCATTTATTTATTTAAAATATATATAATAATAATATATAAATAAAAATAATAATAATAAATAAAAATCGGCGATGATAGAATTGGCGACAAAAGTCGCTGGCAACAAATTGGCTTGGGCCAATTCGCCGCAGGCTTTACTTGCGTCGAATTGGCCACGGGCCAATTTGCCACAAGTAAGACTTGCAGCAAAATCGCACGTATCCCGCACCCAGCCAGCAGCTCGCTCTGGCCCGTCACGCAGTTTTTAATTTTATTTCCAAAATAATTTTTAATTTTCTTAATATACTAGGTATTTGATTTTAGTTACCTATAAATACCACATTAAAACACACTGAAATGGGATCTGGATTTTTGAGGACTTTTGGGATCAAAACTATTGAAATTCCTTTTGGCAATTTATTCATAACCTCAGACTTGAAGGATCAAGAAGCAGCAAACAACATACAATCCATCAAAAGGCAGCACATATTGTCTTTGTTATTGTTCAACCAGAATTCAAATTGCGGTGGAACCAACAACGGAGGTTTGAGCTTAACCAATAAATTCTTGTATTCACAGCAGCCATAATATGCTTCCTTTTTAATATTTTATTAAAGTATTTTGATATTAATTTTTCAGCAGCATGAAATTATTGAATTCGAATTATATGTTTTATGAACCAAAACCCTAATATCTTAATACTCATTAAATTAATTTTTGAAGTCTAAAACCCTAATTGCACTTTTCTAAAACCCCAAAACAATAATCTGTTTTCTCAAAACCATAATCAATTCTATTTCTCTAAGATTCACAGTAGCTTATTATTTCCAAATACCTAACTTAAAATCCTATTTGGATGATCTTCAAATTTTATTTATTTAAACCCTAAACTTTAATATTAGTTTCATACAACTTATGAAACCCTAAATCTAAAACCTCCATTCTTTAGATTCAAACCTTAATTTATTTCAAACCTAATCTTTAATTCAAACATCCAGTAGCAATATTATTTCCTTTATATTAAATATTTCTTAGTTGACTAATCTAGTAACTAAAATACAAAATCCTAATTGTTAAACATAAAACCCAAGAAACCCTAATTGATGCATAAACCCTAAATTTATATGCTTACTGTTTTATTTAAATTAGATGAATGTTTATTATATATTTTAATTGATTTTTATATCTTTGATGAATGATTCATTTATGATGAATGGTTGGTTACTTTTATTAATTTGCTTTGGTTTCAAAACATTGTAAGAGGTATTTTTCATATTTTGGGTACCTTATATTGTGAGTATCATGTAATTTAATTTATTTTAAAGATTTTAGATCAATGTAAAGGACACGTTTTCACCTTTCGGTGGGTGCCCTATTTAGTTTTAGACATTAGACGATGTAAGGACACGTTTCTATCCTCAGATGGGTGTCCATTTATTTATTTTGTTTGGACATTGTTGTGATTTTAATAAAGTATTTATTTATTCTTATGATCGCATGTAATGTGGATAATATCATTATATTTAAGAATTTTATAATATTAAGACCTGCAAAGGAGGTCGGTTCCAATGAACCGGGCATTGTGAGGGGCTGGGTCGTTTCTCACCTTCCTCACATGTACCCAACTTTCTGAACCCATTAGGGGGTTGGGGATTCCTTAGGAATCGAGTCATGCACCCCTTTCTTTTTTTCAGCCCGTCCGGATGGCGACTCCATTTTCTTCGGGCTTAGGCCCGTGTTCTCTAAGGCCCTGAGCCTAAACAGTGCTGAAGTCGCAAGAACCATTCCACTGGGAGTGGAGGCGAAAATCCCCGCTCACACCATGTTAACCCATTTAAATTAGTATTTTATGTTTATTTATATCACTACAAACATATTTTAACTTATTTAAACTAATTACATTAATTAAATACAAGTTTTAGTACAAAACCCTAAACTGGCATAACCTTCACCATTGAAGGTTTTCCATTCCAACTCATTCCAATTATTAATCCAAGCTTATTTTCATCACTAATATCATTAAACAATATGCTTTAAACATTAAAATCAAACAATTCACTATTCTTTAAAATTTTCCTTTTTCAAAATCCTAAATCAACACTACCTCATCCAAACTCTAACCAAACTTAATCAAATTCATCATTTGACTTTAAAATCCTTGTTTATGCAATAAAACAACACATTTAGAACTAAATTGCACAATTAAATCACATGAATTAAAAAATCTAAAAGTTCCATAAGCCTAAATTCTCTCTCTTCACCAAACTTCACTTAACCTTAACCATTTCTTCAATCCAACCTTAAAATCATTATTAAATTCTCAAAACAACTTCATTCATACCAAATTAAGCAATTAAAACATGCTATCACAACAACTCAAACTCCACATATCCATATAACCATGGATTTCAAAAGAAAAAGTGAGAGAACTTACTAATTATGGTGGAAATCACTAAAAATTCCACTTGAAACCTTGGAATCCTTCAATTAAAAGAGATTGGAAGAAGCAAAACCTTGTCTTGAACTCCCATGGAGTTTCGGCCATCTAAGAAGAAGAAGAAGAAGATAACTTATGAATATTCTCTCTTCCACTTTCATTTCAACTTTATATATATAATATTTTATTATATTTTTATTTATTTGTTTATTTATTTAAAAAATAATAAATTTTCTCTTCCATACAAAAATAAATTATTTTTAAATTATTTAAATAAATTTTAATTTTCAAAGTATATTTACAAAAATGCTATTTGACTTTTGACTTTTCTTTTAAAAGAGTTAACTTTTGGTTTATTTATATATGTTATGTATATTTTGCATATATATCACATATACATCCTGTTTCTCACTTAAAATTCTTTCATTTTTCATTTAAATTATTTATTTAATTTATCCAATTTAATTTTAATTTATTTTATTTAATTTTTAAAAATCAGGAACGTTACAATTCTCTCACCCTAAAGAAAATTTTATCCTTGAAATTACCTGCTATCAACTTTGAAACAACTGAGGATACTGGCTCTGCATCATCTTCTCACTCTCCCATGTCACCTCCTTAGTGGCATGGTTCCTTCAAAGAACTTTCACAAGTGGCACATTCTTGTTCCTGAACTCTTTCACTTCTCATGCCAAAATCGCCATTGATTCTTCTTCGTAAGTCATATCCGGACTCACCTCAATGGACTCCAGTGACAAATTATGAGATGGGTCTGACTTGTATCTCCAAAACATAGAGACATGAAAAATATTATGTACCCAGTCTAACTCAGGCAGTATAGCCAATCTATAAGCCACTGGACCAACTCTCTCCAGTACCTCATATGGCCCTATGAAACGAGGACTCAACTTTCCTTTATAATTGAATTTCAAAATCTTCTTCCATGGCAATACCTTTAGAAACACTTTATCTCCCGCACTGAACTCTTTGTCTTTCCTCTTCAAATTGGTATAGAACTTTTATCGGTCTGAAGCTGCTTTCAGATGACCTCGAATCACCTTCACTTTCTCCTCTGTTTCCTTAATCAAATTGGGACTGTCCAACTTACCTTCTCTGTAACACCCCTACACTCAATATACGTGCACCACATATACACACTACACTACATGTGATATACGTATACAGGATATAATAGTATCACAATCCATTTTAAAACAAACCAAAATTTAACCACTTTAACATTAAATAATCATTTCAATAATATGGGTAACTTAAAACATTTAACTTATATTATAAAAGTAATAGATAAAACATTCCTTACTAAAATACATATACATATATATTTTCATTAACCAATAGTTTATCCAAAACATTTGCTTAATAAGCTGCGAAAAATGCAGCGGAATATACATATGTTTACATCAAAATCAATAAGTATAAAAATATGAAATTTATACATGCTGGCAGTTCGTCTTTGATCTCGATGTCCAAAACCAACACTACTCTCAAAGTCTCAAGCCTAGACTCGACTCGGTCTAGACCAGCTCTCTGGCACAACGAGATCTACCCTGTCACCTGCACAATGAACCACAATCGCGCTAAGCAAAAAGCTTAGTGGTATAAAATTTGATTCAATATAGATCAATGCGATGCTAGTGCACAACACATTTGAATATAGCAACTCATTACATTATATCTCAATATATTAATCATTTGCATCACATTTCATAATTCACAATAAAGCAAAGACAAACATGGGCCCAAAAAGGATCTAATATGCTATTTAAAGTTCAGAGTTACTGCTTTGGTCCATAATGACACCTTGTGTCTAGCCCCGTAGGCAATATATATATATATATATATCCATAGATAATCCAACTAGATCTGTGCTTATGACACGGACTTTTCACCTGCCCAGCAATACATAGGCATGCCGACAAACCCAGAACTCTGAAAATTGAATAACATACTTGTAGACCCTTAATTTTTGACCTAGTCTGGTCCGATATTTTTTCATAATCCAAAATAATTTTTGTGGTATTTTAAATAAATAATATTTATTTTAGTATTTATTATTTGTAATTTTTAATAAAAATAAAAATGGTAAATTTAAAAAAATAAAAATAAATAAATAAATAAAAATCAACAACAAAAAAATCGAGGCGAATCGGTCACAGGCTAATTCGCTCGCAGGAATTTCCTGCAAGCGAATCGGCCATAGGCCATTTCCAAGCCAATTCGCCGTAGGAATTGGTGCCCGCCCGCAGCAACGCTCGCAGCTCTCGCAATTCCAGCCCGCAGCAATTTTTTCGCCAGCGCAATTTCCAACGCAGCTTTTTCCGAAACCAAATTCTATTTGGTTTTGGTTTATTTTCCTAATTGGTTTTAATTTCCTTAAACAATTAGAAGTAGGTTTATTATTTTTCCTATAAATACCACATTAAAACACAGAATTAGGGAACTTTTTTATCGGATCAAAAATTGGTTTTTACTGAGCTAAACTTGGGATTTCTGACTTGGGAGGAAAAGAGGACAGAAACCCTAAGGAGCAAGAGAAATTAGCAATTATCAACCCATCAAAGGCAAGAGACACTGCCTTTGTCATTGTTCATCCAGAAGTAAATTGTGGAGGAACCAACAAACGGAGGTTTGATTATAAATATTTGATTTGATATTATTTACAATGTTTCTATCGTTTATTTTTTATATTAAGTTAGTAACCTAAATTATTAAACTTAGTAATATGTTTTACATTAAATCGTATATTCATCCAGTAGCCTTAGTCAGTGATCAAAACTTCAAAACCCTAAAACTGTTCTTCTCTTTCCAGAAACTTTAAAAGCCTAAATTGTTTCTCTCCCATTTCCAAAACTTCAAAAACCCTAAATTACTCTTCCGCTTCCAAAAACCTTAAAAACCCAAAATTGTTTCTTCTGTTTCCAAAAACTTTAAAACCCTAAATTATTTTTCCCGAACTATTTTCATCTAAACCCAAACTTTTTGTTCAAATTTTCCAAATGTCTTCTTAAATCTCCAAACCCTAATCTTCTTTACAATTTCTAAAAATCATAATTGTTTTTATAAAACTCTAAATTGTTTTCTTAAATCCTAAGATCAAATATGTTTTCCAAAATATCAAAAACCCTAATTTTCTCAAAACCCAATGCAGTAAACCTTAGTTTTCCTAAACACTAAATTCTTAAAGCATCAAAACTTTATGACAAATTCATCAACACCCTAAACCCTAATCCAGTGAACTCAAAACCCAAACTAGTAAATCTAAACCCTAAAGTCATAATTCAGTAAACATAAAATCACAATCCAGTAAACATGAATTGTAAACTCTAATATCTTAAGATTCCAAAACCCTAATTTCATGATGTTACCCCTAAACCCTAATTTGATTAATAAAAAAACCTTACTACTTTCTTAAATTTATAAAACCCTAATCCATTCCAATTTTCCAAAATCTTTACAGTAGCCTAAATAATAACAATAATAATTCTAAAATCCCAAAACCCTAAATGTTAATTAAAGAACTCTAAATTGAGACATAAACCTAAAATTGTATCTTTATTTGCTTTAGTCAATTTTAGATTTGATTATGTAGTTTATTATATGTTTTAATGGTTGATTTATTTAATTTCAATGCTTGGTTTATTTAATTTATCATGGATGGATATTTTCTTTATTATTATGATTATTATTTGTTTATTTTAGTATTAAAATTGTAAGAGGTATGTTTCCACTTTATGGGTACCTCATTAGTTAAATATTATGTAATTTAAATTGCTTTTATGTTTTGGACCAATGTAAAGGACATGTTTTCACCTTTCGGTGGGTGTCCTATTTAGTTTAGACATGAACGATGTAAGGACATGTTTCTATCTTCGGATGGGTTTGCTTTGGACATTGCTTTGATTTTAATATAATGATGCTTTATTTTAGTTGTTGCATGTAATATGGATAATATTGTTATATTTAAGAATTTTATAATATTAAGACCTGCAAAGAAGGCCAGTTCCAATGAACCGGGCGTTGTGGGGGTGCTGGGTCATTTCTCACCTTCCCCACACGTATCCAACTTTTCGAACCCATTAGGTGACTCCATTTTCTCCGGGCTTAGGCCCGTGTTCTCTAAGGCCCCGAGCCTAAATAGTGTCGAAGTTGCAAGAACCATTCCACCGAGAGTGGGGGCAAAAATCCCCGCTCACAGTGGTGACTCCACTAGGGATAAGAGAAGTTGATTCCATTGGTCTTTATATTATTCTATTCTTTCTTATCATGATATTATCCATTACATCATATTAGATTGCATTGTGTACGTGACTTAGGATGCCCTTGTTACCCGTGTTGTGTTATGTAAGGGATACCATACTTTCACTCATGGTATGGAGATCTAGCATGGCGTAACCACTCATAGCCTCGTACCATTTGGTATATACTTGCTATGGGAACCTAAGCCTTTTAACCCCAAGACTAAAGCTCATGTAATTGGCCTAGTTACTTTCCTTAGGTTTTACCCTAAATGCTTGTTGTTTGATGATGGTTAATTTGTCTTGGCTTAAATCATGGCTTATTTGGTTTGTTCTTTTTCTAATATGACCTAAGTATATTATAAGCTCAAAATAAATTTTTTTCTTTAAAGTCCAAAATACCAAAGCTATTTTCAAAACTTTTCAAGATGGTCTTTGGACATAAAACTTTTCTAAAAATAAATTAAAATTTCTTTTCTCATTACCCAAATACTAAGCCCAAAATCTATTTTTTCTAAAATCTTTTTACATTGGGATTAGAAAACAAAATTATTTTCATCCAACCTTTAAAAGAGCTTCCAAATATTTAGGTCAATTACGAAATACTAAACATCAATTATGAGCCTAGTTATTAATCATGGGCTTATTTTTGACATGAATCATTAGTTACTTTTTCAAGTGAGAAATCTATTTATAATAAACCTCTTAATTTAGTTTAAATCCAATATAGCATAAAAGCTGCTTTAGTTGGTTGAATAGATTAAAACCTAATTAATGGGAATTATTATTAGTTGATTTCCATTTTTAAAAATATAACTATTAGTTGAAACATCTGAGGGAATTATTTGAAAAACAAGATACCCCATGTTGGTATTCTGTTAACCATATTACCTAGGAAAAGAGACTCGCCATTCGTGTGTGGATGTTATAAGGTTTGAAGGGATGTTCTACTTATCTTTGTTGATTGTTTATGCATACATGCATACATACATTTGCATCTCATATCATTGATCCTTTCTGGCTCACAGCCCTGGATTACGACAGTTCAAAAGCTTATGACAATCCGACCTATGCCGGAGATGAAGAATCTAGTAGCAACTCAATCACTTGCTCACCAAAAGCAATGGAGCCTGAACAAATTCAAAGAATGGTGGACGGTGCCCTCAATGCCAAGATGGAAGAAATAAAAGAGGCCTTGGCTGAGACCATGAAGAATCAATTGGCTGCAATTTTAGGAAATCATGCCGAAGCTTCTGCTAGCACTAAGAAGCCAAAGGACAAAGGGAAGACTAAAGTTAGTGAAGTGGTTTTTGATGGTGATAAGGTGATCATTGATGATGATGATGATTAGACTCAATACTTCCAAGATCCTCAAGACAAGAAGAAAGAACCGAAGATTGTTGAAAGATTAGCTATGGAGAAAACTAAAACTTCTGATGTTGAAAAAGATGATTGCAGATTTAGAAAAGAAATTTGAGAAGAAGCTGAAAACCGAAGAAATGTCCAAAGTTGACAAATTATTTGAGCTAGATAAAGAAGTGCCATACAAATTCAAGATGCCATCTTTTGCAAAGTTTGATGAAACCAGAAATCCTCACCTCCATGTGAAGCAGTATATCACTGCTATGCAGTCTGCCCGAGCTACTAAGGCTCAAACTCTAAGGTACTTTATGCTCTCATTGGATCCTGTTAATTGGTTTAATACCTTAGAAGAAGGAACACAAAAGAGTTGGGATATGCTATACAAGGCCTTCATCCAATAATATGGATACAATGTTGAAATGGAAGTTGAGTCCATTAGGCAATGACCAAACGAAAATTTTGTGGACTATGTGAAATGATGGAGAAATAAGGCTGCTTTACTCAAGAAGAGGCCCGATGAATCTGATCAAATAAGGATGATTGTGAGAGGGGTGTTGCCTAGTCTTCGTGAAAGGATGTCTCATACACTCATCCATGATTTCAAAGATCTTCTCCAAGCTGGTCTGCAAATTGAAGAATGGGAAAGAGAGAAGAACCGCTTTTCAATAAGAAGGAACGAGAAAGGAAACTATCAGTCTGGTAACCAAGGCATGCAAAAGGCAGTTGGTGTTAATGCTACTAGCCAAGGAACAAGAAGACAATTTTTAGAATTGGGGAAACCGCTGTCTTGGGTTCTCAATAAGCTTCAAAGGAAGGGATTGTTACAACCCTTAAATCCTCGTCCTTTGCCTAACCCTCTCCCACCTAATTTCAACACTAAAGCATTTTGTCAATTTCATCAAATGCAAGGACACGATACAGATAGATTTGTGAGGTTGAGGCATGAGATCCAAAATTTGATTGATAGTGGGAAGCTACCTGAGCCCGACAAGCCTAATACCAAGAATAATCCTTTGCCTAAGTTTGGAAGAGTACCTCCACTGGCAACCTTCATGGTGGGAAAAGGATTGGAAGAAGATTTTGTTTTATCATCCTTTCAAGATGGAAAAATTGAAGATGTGAAAGAAGAAGAAGCTTAACTCAACAAACTTTCCTTAGCTTGAATGTTGCTTTTCAATTTTACTTTCTTTAATATTTAATTGGAATAATCGTGTTTTTCAAAATTAAGATTGTTTGAATAAATTACTTTCATTAAAATTTTTGTTGGTCTTTGTTAATTTTGGTGCTCAACCAATGAGGAATCTAGCTTGATGTTCATAAATTAATTTGTCTAGGCATCATGACTTGAATGACTTTACTAGGTAAGGGAATTGCTCTATGGAATTGAGTTGTGTATGCTTACTTAGAGAGGGCTCCTGCATAATTACCTTTGTCTAGGTCCTAGTCAGTCTTAAACCATGCTTTGACAAACTTTCGAGGCGAAATTGAAATCTACTTATTTAAGAGAGAAATGATCTAGGCATTGTTTGGTTAGCCAATAACTAGTATCCACCCAATTAAATATCAATCCCTAGTTGTCCCTTTGAGCCTTCATAAAATTTTAGCTTTCTTTTCATTGGCTTACAAACCCAACAACCTACCCTGAGCTGTTGTTACACTTTTGACGAGTCTTATGATCACTCAGGTGAAGAGGCAAGAAGATCAAAGAATGGAATACATAGCCAAAACTGTAAGGATAGTTGATGTTATCAAGACCATAAAGGTAGTTGAAGTTCTCCTAATATCTCCAATCTATCAAGATAACATCATAGTAACAAATGATTTATCCCTGTTAAAGGAGATTTATGTCACTCCACTAATCCATTATTAGAAATCCAAGTTGGTAAAAACAAGACAACTCTTTTAGAGCTAGAACCAAAAAAAAAAAAAGAAAAAGAAAAGAAAAGAAGAAGAAAGAAAGAAAAAGAGACCAAAAAAAAAGAGACAAAAAAAAGGAAAAAAGAAAAGGAAAAAAGAAAGATAAAACCTAAATAGGTGGTTCAAAAAGCCAACTGAGTTCTCTTTCACCTAAGACAACAAAAGGCTTCCATTTGGTTTATAAGGACAGTTTGACTTGAATTGGTCCAACCCAACCAAAGATTCGATCAAAATCAGAAAAAAGGAGAAAGACCATCCAGTTCTTAAAAGTTCTGTACTTGACAGTCCTACAAGGAAGAAGACAAAATGATAAAATTCTCAAAGGAAGGGAAGAGTAAGAAAAATAAAAAGAAAGAAAAGGGAGAAGAAGAAAAGAAACGAATTTGGATACCAAACTTTTTTGCAAAGGCAAAGACTATCCCAATCAAGATCTAGATTAATGCCAAAAAAATGGGAGAACTCTCAAAGCTCTATCTTTTTATGTTCCCAACTGTCTAAAGTTCCAACAAGAAATTTATAGCATGAAGATTTGTCCTTTATGTCACACCAGCTCCAATCTCAAAATGGCCTTCACTTAAATCTGTGTCCCTTATATACCCCATTTCAAGCCTATCAAAGACCTGTTGATCTCTCTTGGTAGGTAGAGTCTATTAGTAGAGATAGTTTGAATAAGCATGCATATGAGATAGACAATATTTAAACTCAATGAGACCTTTGGCTAAGTAATGTGTATGTGCCTATCTAAAGTGCAACAATTCTTGCTTAAATAGAAATGATTCCCGTGTTTAGTATGGTAACTAGGGTTGTCATGTTATAGATATGTTAATTTGAAAAATCAAGTCCTGAGGTACAATGACAATGATTTGACAAAGCCAACATTTGATTTCAAAATCAAAATTCAATATATATATATATAATATACAAAGCCTCCAAGTTAAGTGGAACTGTCGAATCTCGAAAGACACATTGGGCAAAGTAAATGATTATTGGCAAGGTCATGAAGAAGCTACCAACTGACATGCCAAAACATAGTTTGGAATAGATGTATCTCTGCTGCTTGGGGTCTCCACCACTCATGTTCTCAACATCTTGAAGATAAAAGCCATAAATGCAAAGCTTTCTGTCATTCCAATGCAAGACTTGAACGAGCATCAAAAAGGAACTGATGAGAACACTTTAGCTTATCACCTCAGTCTGCGAGTCAACTAAACCACTATATTAAATCAGGGGGGCATGGAAGACCCATTGCTTGAGGAAACTCCAGTCATTTTACAAAAGAAAGGAAGAAATGCATGCTTGTGCGAAGAACTAGACAACACAAACATCAATCAGAGCCTGCATGAGAAAAATCATTGGGGGCAAAGAGAAGATATGAAGGCTAGATAAAAAAGAGAGTTGCAGTAAAAATACAAATTATATATCATCATTATTATTTTTATCATTATTATACAATATTTTCTCAATTGATACAATACTCATACATCATTAAGAATGAGGTGGTGGATCATGATCAAACAAAGCCTTAAAAAAGTCATCGCCTATTGAAGAAGGAGGCATATCACCCATCCAGAGTCCACCCGAAGTAGGAGTACCTAAATCTCTATTACCCTGGAAATCATATCTATAACGGTTCTCATTTGAAGTAGATGAAAGGATCTCATGGTCATCAGCTTGGGGCCCTCTAGATGAAGAAGCACCAGGATCTCTCATCCCCTAAAACCAGAAGTCTCAAAAATTTTGCTCTGACTGATGGTACAATTTTTCAAAATGGGAAACCTGTTCACGACTAGCGGCCAACTCTTCTTGAAGTTTCTTGTTTTGCTCTTCAAGCATCCGTTGTGAGTCAGAAAGGAAAAGAGTAAGAGCATACATAATCATGCATACATATAGCATAAATTATCATGGAACAAGAAAACCTACCAGGTAATTCATATCAATGCCCTGTGGATGAGATGGCATCTCCGGTTCATTAGATTGAGCAAATGGAGGAGTGGTAAAAGAAGGTCCAGCCTCATGACCAAACGAGCCAGCAGCCTGCAATAATCATTAAATAAGTCAAAATAAGTTAATAAAGAAGCGATTGCGATGGAAAAATGGTAAAAGTTTACCTGAGAAGTGCTAGCCCCAAGATGTGAGACAAACTCTCCTCCCTTTCCATGATACTCCTCTTCATCTCTATCCTCATTTTCCTCGGGAATCTCCCATACACCAACAGGGGATACATCGAAGTTCAAGAACCCTATTTGAATAAACTAGGTATAAGATGCACCCGGTGATAGAGAAATATTTCAACATCATAAACGTGCCGGGTCAACCACCATGCATTCTTCGGCATTGACATGATATTTAAAGTATATTCTGGGCAATGCATCGGGATCCTCCTGTAGACCCTTAATTTTTTATCCAGTCCGGTCCAATATATTTTAATTAGTCCAAAATAATTTTTGTGTTGTCCAATATATTTTAATTAGTCCAAAAAAATTTTTGTGTTATCTTAATTAAAAAATATTTGATTTAGTAATTAGTTTTTATAATCAATAAACAAATAATAAAAATAAACAAATAAATAAAAATAAAATAAAAATCGACGACGAAAAATTTCGTCGCAGGCAATTTGGCTCCCACAGCCCGCAAATTCCCACGGCAGTTTTTTTTCACCATCAAAATTTTTCCACAGCAGTTTTTTTTCGCCAGCAAAATTTTTTCGACGCAATTTTTTCCGAAACAAAATTCAATTTGGTTTCGGTTTCCTTTTCTTAATTAATGTTAGATTCCGTAAACAATTAAGATTAATCACCAAAATCATCTATAAATAGGACTAAAAACAACACAGAAAGGAGAGGAAAATTTTAAAGGAAAAACTTGGGACCGAGGAATCAAGAAAATTAAGAGATTAATGATCAGACTTTGGAGAGCAAACAAGCAATTCAATCCATCAAAGGCAACCATCTTGCCTTTGTTCTTGTTCATCCAAGAAACAATTTTTGGTGGAACCAACAAACGAATGTACGAATTTCTTTATTTATTTTTCTTTACAGTAGCTTCATCACTCAAGATTGAAAATTGTTGTTTCTGTTTCTTTAAAATCTTAAAACACTAACCTACTTTCCAACTTTTCAAAACCTTAAATCGATTCATTAATTTACCAAAACCCTAACCTACTTTCCAACTTTTCAAAATCTTAAATCGATTCATTAATTTACCAAAACCCTAATCTACTTTCCAATTTTCCAAAACCCTAAATTGAATCCTTTTCTTTCCAAAAACCCTAAAAAAATATCTTTTCTGTTAAACCTTAAATCATTTTGTTTATTTTCATAAAGCTTCATAAAACTATAAATTGTTTTTCCAAATTCTAAAATCAAATACATTCTCTGAAACACTAAAAACCCTAATTCAACTTCAAAACCAAGACAGTAACCTCAAAACCCTAGTTTTCTTAAACCCTAACTCCCTTAAAACCTTAAACCCTAATTTTTCTAAACCCTAATCCTTTAAACCTTAAAGCCTTATAAACCTAAATATTAAAATTCAAACATAGTAAGCCTAAAAATAACAATTCAGTAGCTAATAATCATAAACCTTACGTTTTAAAGTGTCCAAACCCTAATTTCATGATTTCACTCCTCAAACATTAATTTGGTTAATCAAAGAACTTTATCAACCTCTTAAATTATAAAACTTTAATCCATTTCAATTTCTTTAAAACTTACAGTAGCTTAAACTCATAAATTCTAAAACCCTAAACATATTAAATAAAGAATCTTAAATAGAAACAGTAGCCCTAATTTGAATCTTTACTTGCTTTATTTAATTTTATATTTGATTGTGTAGTTCATTATATACTTTGGTTTTTTTTATATAATTTGATTTATTTAAGTTCAATGCTTGGTTTATTTAAATCATCATGGATGAATGTTTATATTTTGATTAATGTTTAATATCTTTGGTGAATGATTTATTTATGATGAATGGTTATTTACCTTTATCGATTTATTTTTGATTTCCAAGTGTTGTAAGAGGTATGTTTCCACTTTATGGGTACCTCATTAGTTAAATATCATGTAATCTAAATTGCTTTTATATTTTATACCAATATAAAGGACATGTTTCTACCTTTCGGTGGGTGTCCTATTTAGACATGGGATGTAAGGATATGTTTCCATCCTTGGATGGGTGTCCATTTATTTGCTTTGTTTGGACATTATTTTGATTTTTAATAAATCGATGCTTTATTTTAATTGTTGTGTGTAATATGGATAATATTGTTATATTTAAGAATTTTATAATATTAAGACCTATAAAGGAGGCCGGTTCCAATGAACCGGGCGTTGTGGGGGTGCTGGGCCATTTCTCACCTTCCCCACACGCACCCAACTTTCCAAACCCATTAGGGGGTTGGGGATTCCTTAGGAATTGAGTCATCCACTCCTTTCTTTTTCCCGGCCCATCCGGGTGATGACTCCATTTTCTCCGGACTTAGGTCCATGTTCTCTAAGGCCCTGAGCCTAAACAGTGTCAAAGTCGCAAGAACCATTCCACCAGGAGTGGGGGCAAAAATCCCCGCTCACACCTCCGCTGCTCGAGACTAAGAAACAACTCATATACTCTCTCTTTGAGAAACAAGTCACTAGACACAGGGCCGGCAATGACTAGGCGGGTATGTTGAAAAGGCAGTGCGACATTCATGGAGGAAGTCCATTTCGTCTGCTCTTCTGTGTTCCACCATGCCAAATTGACCTACAAAAGACATAAGGTAAGTAAAATTTTATATAAATTTTAAAGTATACTAATGTTATTTTACCTGGTCCTAGGTTAAGCAGCTCAAGACAAAGCGTTGGGTATGCACATGGTGAGAGCCGAGAACTTCTACACGATCTGACAACTAAAAATTTAATCTCGGATACCCGACTCTCTCTCAAAAAATACCAGGCACCCTCACAAGGTTGTGCTCATATGCCCATGCCTACAACAATAATAAAAGTCAAATTCATGCAACAATAAGAATGGAATTTACATTGGTGGAAGAAGAGTACCTCGACAACCACCATAAAGCCAACAAAAGACTTCTTATTTCTGCAAATTTTATCAAGACCATGGTAAAGACAGGCAAGACAAGCTTCACCCTAGCCGTAAAGCGATACCATACTCATATCAATAAGGGCCCTCAACACCGAAAAATGGATGGTGGATTCAGTGCTACCTAAAATGGTCGACCCAAGTAATTACAGTAAAAATCCTCGGGCATATTGCTTGGTTGTTTCTCTATGAACCCGTCCTTCGTAGTTAATCCAATAACTCCGAATTGGTTCAATTTTTATCTTGAAAGGCCTTTTAAATGATGGTTCCATACCGATTAACTGTTGGATTTCTTAGAATGTTAGAATATCGTTGGTAAGGGGGACTAGAAGACCATAGTACCGAATACCAGTTATGGTTGTATAATCGATTGGGCCAATGATCATTTATCCTATAGGAAGGTGAAAAGTATGGGTCGTATCCATCCACCATTCTGACAATGCTTGAACCACACTCCGGTCTATTAGATACTCCTCGGATGGTAATTGCAAGATAAAGCTTTCAAAACTGCAATATCGGATAATTCGTCTTACCCAAGAAGGTGCTACATCATACGATTGTCGGGCTTTATAGAAGGTGCTACATCATACAATGGTTGAACCACACTCCGGTCTATTAGAACTTAGCTCGGGTCCAGAACCCAAATTACCCATAAGTCTAGAACTTAGCTTAGGTCTAGAACCTAAAATCCCTCTTAAGTCCAAAACTTAGCTCGGGTTTAGAATCCTAATTACTCTTAAGTCCAGAAATTAGCTCGGGTCCAGAACCCAAACTATCCCGAGTCTAGAACCTAAGTCCTTTCCAAGTCCAAAACTCAAACCGGGTCTAGAACCCAAGTCCTTTTAGAGTTCAGAACTCGAACCGGGTCCAGAATGTAAGTCTTTTTCGAGTCTAGAACTCAAACCGGGTCCAGAACCCAAAACCTAAACCATCTCAGAAAAATTAAGTCTTATTGCTTTTCACTCTCTTTTGCTGTAGTTTCAGATCGTTCAAGCAGGGGGCAAACTGTAGACCCTTAATTTTTGACCCAGTCTGGACCCTTATTTTTTTATAATCCAAAATAATTTTTGTGGTATTTTAATTAAATAATATTTATTTTAGTATTTATTATTTATAATTTTTGATAAAAATAAAAATGGTAAAGTTAAATACATAAAAATAAATAAAAATTTAGGTGAATCGGCCACAGGCCAATTCGCCCGCAGGAATTTCCTACGGCGAATTGGCGCCCGCCCGCAGCTCGCAATTCCAGCCCGCAGCAATTTTTTTGCCAGTGCATATTTTCCAAGGTAGTTTATTCCGAAACCAAATTCTATTTGGTTTTGGTTTCTTTTCCTAATTGGTTTTAATTTCCTTAAACAATTAGAAGTAGGTTTATTGTTTTTTCTATAAATATCACATTAAAACACAGAATTAGGAAACATTTTGATCGAATAAAAAATTGGTTTTTACTGAGCTAAACTTGGGACTTCTGACTTGGGAGGAAAAGAGGATAGAAACCCTAAGGAGCAAGAGACATTAGCAATTATCAACCCATCAAAGGCAGTAACACTGCCTTTGTCATTGTTCATCCTGAAGCAAATTGTGGAGGAACCAACGAACGGAGGTTTGATTATAAATCTTTTATTTGATATTATTTACAATGTTTCTATCGTTTGTTTTTTATATTAAGTTAGTAACCTAAATTATTAAACTTAGTAATATGTTTTACATTAAATCGTATATTAATCCAGCAAGTAATATGTTTTACATTAAATCATATATTCATCTAGTAGCCTTAGTCAGTGATCAAAACTTCAAAACCCTAAAATTGTTCTTCTCTTTCCAGAAACTTTAAAGCCCTAAATTGTTTCTCTCCCGTTTCCAAAACTTCAAAAACCCTAAATTACTCTTCTTCTTCTAAAAACCTTAAAAACCCTAAATTATTTCTTCTATTTTCAGAAACTTTAAAACCCTAAATTGTTTTCCCCAAACTATTTTCATCTAAACCCTAACTTTTTGTCCAAAATTTCCAAATGTCTTCTTAAATCTCCAAACCCTAATCTTCTTTACAGTTTCTAAAAATCATAATTGTTTTTATAAAATTCCAAATTGTTTTCTTAAATCCTAAGATCAAATATGTTTTCCAAAATATCAAAAATCCTAATTTTCTCAAAACCCAATACAGTATAAACCTTAAATTCTTAAAGCATCAAAACTTTATGACAAATTCATCAATACCCTAAACCCTAATCTAGTGAACTCAAAACTCAAACTAGTAAATCTAAACTCTAAAGCCATAATCCAGTAAACCTAAAATCACAATCCAGTAAACATGAATTATAAACTCTAATGTCTTAGGATTAATTTCATGATGTTACCCCTAAGCCCTAATTTGATTAATCAAAAACCTTACTACTTTCTCAAATTTATAAAACCCTAATCCATTCCAATTTTCCAAAATCTTTACAGTAGCCTAAATAATAACAATAATAATTTTAAAATCCCAAAATTCTAAATGTTAATTAAAGAACTCTAAATTGAGATATAAACCTAAAATTGTATCTTTATTTGCTTTATTTAATTTTAGATTTGATTATGTAGTTTATTATATGTTTTGATGGTTGATTTATTTAATTTATCATGGATGGATATTTTCTTTATTATTATGATTATTATTTGTTTATTTTAGTATTAAAATTGTAAGAGGTATGTTTCCACTTTGTGGGTACCTCATTAGTTAAATATTATGTAATTTAAATTACTTTTATATTTTGGACCATTGTAAAGGACATGTTTCCACCTTTCGGTGGGTGTCCTATTTAGTTTAGACATGAACGATGTAAGGACATGTTTCCATCTTCGGATGGGTGTCAATTTATTTGCTTTGTTTGGACATTGCTTTGATTTTAATATAATGATGCTTTATTTTAGTTGTTGCATGTAATATGGATAATATTGTTATATTTAAGAATTTTATAATATTAAGACCTGCAAAGGAGGCCAGTTCCAATGAGTCGGGCGTTGTGGGGGTGCTGGGCCATTTCTCACCTTCCCCACACATGCCCAACTTTCCGAACCCATTAGGGGGTTGGGGATTCCTTAGGAATCGAGTCATCCACCCCTTTCTTTTTTCCGGCCCGTCCGGGTGGCGACTCCATTTTCTCCTGGCTTAGGCCCGTGTTCTCTAAGAAATTGCAAGAATCATTCCTCCAGGAGTGGGGCGAAAATCCCCACTCACAATACTAGGCACACAATTTATTCATTTATCTCATTATCAAATACTTTCATAATTCCATTCTCATTTTCTCATTCTTCTCTTTTGTATCAATATCAATTTATTACATTATGATTTCATATATCTCATCACATTATTCAACATTTCTTTTCATTTACAACACATTACTCAATTGCTTTGATGCATCATCATAATTCATGTTATGCATATCATAACATATAACTCATTCATCAACAATATATCAAGTAACTTAACACATTTCTCAACTAAATGTGTTAAGTCTCAATGTCATGTAAATGTATGCAATCATTCAAAGCTTGTACTTACCTCTAAAAGCAACAACACCACTCTATCAACTTCCTCTTCTAAGATATCACTCAAACCTTGGCTTGGGTAACTCAATTCTCTTCAAAATTTAATCCAAAGGTGATTATACATACTCACTTAGTGTCACACATAAGAAATAAGGAAGAGAACTATCTAGGGCAAATTCTACACATGACACACTCAACAACACGGGCGTGTCCCTGACTGTGCCCTAAACCCACAACACAGAAGCTTTGACATGCTCAATGATATGGGCATGTCACTGCACGTGTCAATTCTCCTCCAACACAGTAGCTATGACACGCTCAGTGACATAGGCGTGTCACTGGACGTGCCAATCTTCCAACAATACAGTAGTTGTGACACGCTCAGTGACATGGGCTTATCACTGGATGTGTCACCATCCTAGAAAATAGAACCAATGACATGCCTAAAGACATGGCCGTGTTATTGGGCGTGTCAGGCCAAAAACCTTGAAATCGACACCAAAACGCCACATCCAACAAACATCTTTCAATAACCTTATCAACACCACACAAACGCAACCAAATCCAACAATATACCATATAATATTTGAGTAAACATTAAAACAACTCAATTACAAACATCAAAACACAATCACAACCATATTCCACAACTCAAACTTACACAATCCACAACTCTTGTCTCTTTCACCAAGCTTAACCCTTTCTCTTCAATCCAACCCCAAAAATCAAAGTTAACAAAACAAAACAACCTCAAACATACCAAATCAACCATAAACACATCTACAACAACCATTCACCAAACTCATAAACACAAACTTAAAAGAAAATAAAGAAACAAGTTGGAAACTTACCAAAAGTGAAGAAAATCCTTAAAACTCTAACTTGACCACTTGAAGTCCTTCAATTTCTTGAGTTTGGAAGCAACAAAATCTCTTTTTCTTTGGTTGATAATGGTGGCCGGCCAAAAAAGAAAGAAGAAGAAGAAGAAGAAGAAGCAAAGTCAAACCACACTCACCTCTTTTAACCAAACAACTTTCCCCAAATTACTCTCCACCAAGTATTAATTAATAAAATAATAAACCCACTTAGGTCATCTTCCACTAACATAATTAATTACTATTATTAAACCAAATATCCACTACCACTATCTTATATAATTAAAATGTCTCTTGATCACATTAAGACCTTAATGTGTATATATTGTATATATCTCTATATATACAACATATAAACACTCCTTCCTCTTATCTATTCACTTAATTACATATACACTTAAAATCATATAATCCAATTTCAACAATTAATATTTCCAAAAATTTTAGGGTATCATTTGGGATATTACATTCTCCAACCTCATCCTAATACAAAGGTGTCCTAAACTTCCTACCACACAAGGCCTCATAAGGTGCTATTCCTATACTGGAATGATGATTGTTATTATAGGCAAACTCAATCAGTGGTAAAAATCAGTCCCAGCTCCCAGTGAAATCAATGATACAACTCCTCAACATATCCTCTAGAATTTGTATCACTCTCTCTGATTGCCCATCTATTTGAGGATGAAAAGCAATATTAAAATGCAACCGAGAACCCAATGCATCCTGCAAACTCCTCCAAATTCTCGATGTAAATCTGGAATTTCGGTCCGATACCAAAGAAATTGGGACTCCATATAACCTCGCTATCTCACTGATATACAGCTCAGACAACCTCTCAAGTGAATAATTCATCCAAACTGGAAGAAAATGAGATGTATTCATCATCCAATCAACAACCACCCATTTTGCATCATGCTTCCTCTGGGTCAAAGGCAGTCCAGTCACAAAATCCATCATCACTCGCTCCCACTTCCACTCAGGCATTGATAATGGTTGAAGTAACCCTGAAGGAACTTGATGCTCAATCTTCACTCTCTGGCAAGTGAGACATTTAGATACAAATTCTGCTATGTCCCTCTTCATACCTGACCTCCAATAATGCTGCTTCAAATCCTGATACATCTTAGTACTACCAAGGTGTATAGCATTGAGTGACTGATGTACTTCCTCTAAAATCTTCCTTTTCAATTATGCATCATCAAGAAAACATAATCTATTTTAGCACCACAAACTGCCATCATCTCTCACATAAAAGTCTCGACTCTCTCCCTTTTGATAATCCATCACAATCTTCTGAATTTTCTCATCTGCCAACTGGGCCTCCCTAATCTGATTCAACAATACCGGCCTCAACTGTAATTGAGTAATCAAAGCACCATCATTACAAGACTCAAATATGGCATGCAAAGCTCTTAACTCAACAAGCAATGAGAGCGTTGCATGATATAGACTTCCAACTCAACAAGCAATGAGAGCGTTGCATGCTATAGACTTCCAACTCAACAAGCAATGAGAGCGTTGCATGCTATAGACTTCCAACTCTAG
This sequence comes from Garcia nutans, assembly GCA_947685225.1. Taxonomy (NCBI): domain Eukaryota; kingdom Viridiplantae; phylum Streptophyta; class Magnoliopsida; order Malpighiales; family Euphorbiaceae; genus Garcia; species Garcia nutans. The sequence goes on along the minus strand of CANTUV010000009.1, from coordinate 19,716,870 downwards.
GCATTAGCAATAACATTACCTTGCCAGGATGATAATCAATCAAACAGTTTTAGTCTTTAATCAACTCTAGCCACCGTCTCTGCCGAAAATTTAGCTCTCTCTAAGTCTGCAATACAATCCGCATATGTATGTCATGATCTTCCTCATTACGCTAATACACTAGAATATCATCAATGAAGACAACAACAAATTGATCTAAGTATGGTCTAAACACCATGTTCATCAAATCATAAATGTGGCTGGTGCATTCATCAGTCCAAAGGGCATCACTAAAAACTCATAATGCCCATACCTCGTATGGAAAGCTATCTTGGGTAAATCCACATCTCTGACTCTCAACCGATGGTACCCCGATCTCATATCAATCTTAGAGAATAATGTTGCTCCTTTCAACTAATCAAAGAGATCATCTATCCAAAGTAATGGATACTTGTTCTTGATGGTCACCTTACTCAACTATCTGTAATCAATACATAATCTCAAGGTGCCATCATTCTTCTTCACAAATAAGACAAGCACTCCCCACGAGGACACACTAGGGTGGATGAAATCAAACAACTCCTACAACTGCACCTTCAATTCCTTCAATTTAGCAGGTGCCATCCAATAAGGGGTAATAGAACCAAGTATCAAATCAATACCAAACTCCGCCTCTCTCTTAGGAGGTACCCCTGGCAACTCATCAGGAAAAATATCTAAAAACCTAGCAATTATAGGTGTACTGTCAAGCTGGGACCACTATTATGTTATCTACAACATGTGCAAGATATGCCTCACATCCCATTTAAATCATCCTCTGAACTGACACAGCTAAAATAAACATGGATAAAAGGTGTCTCTGCTTATTTAGATACCACCACATCTCTACCATCACGTGTTCTCAGGATAATATATTTCTGCTGAAAGTCTACCATAATCCCATTCCTAGATAACCATCCATGCCCAGAATTAGATCATACTCCTTAAAAGGTATCTTAATCAGGTCATCAAAAAACTCCTCATCCTGAACAATAACTGGACTATCTCAGCGCACCCTGCTAACTATAGCACTATGCCCTAAAGGATTTGTTACCCAAACATCAAATCCTAAGGACTTCGAATGCAAATCACTCACAGGTAGCACTGATGTATGAATTAGTCGATCAAGGATCTATCAATGCAAGAACTGAAGTACCGAATAAAGTAATTATACCAGCTATGACAGTTAAAGCATCCAGCTACCTCTACATCACATAGACTCATTGTGATGGCCCTGCCTCATCTGGTCTACTCCCTGCTGTAGAACCTCCTCTCTGACCAGTCGCAGATCTACCACCTCTACCAAAACCTCTGCCAACACGGCCCCCTCTGACACTAGGTCGAGAAATTATTATATATGTATGTCTATCATTGGTGGCTTTGGACATTCTCTGAGGAAATAGTATGGCAATCCCCATCTATAACACACTGTTGGTGCACCTGTCCTATAGCAGACACCCCCATGTGCCCTACCACAATGAACACAGGTAGGTGGAGCAGACCTCTGAGCTACTGGGGTCGGGGCACTAGCCACTGAGGCTACAGATCTCTCTCTTTGTCTTTGCTAATGTGCTGACCTGCCAGACTGCCTGTGGCTCCTACTGAACCTTTGAGGATATCCTCCTCGACCTCTCTTCACTAATGAAGACCCTGCCTCACCCTGGGATCTCCTAACTCTGCACTCTTCAGCTTTGGTAGCTGTTGCAAGACCCTGTGTCTTCCGTACACTCATGGCAGCTGCAACTAACTGAGAAAAATTATGATACCGAGTGCCTTCCACAAGACATATGATAGAGGGTCTCAACCCATCCTTAAACCTCTGACATCTATCAATCTCATCAGAAATAATGCCACCAGGATACTGGCTCAGCCAGATAAACTCAACCTCATACTCTGTCACTGGCCTCATATCCTGCCTTAAACTCAGAAACTCCATCTTCTTTGCATCTTTATACTCCCTGGGAGTATACTTCTTCTCAAATTCCCGCAGAAAATCATCATAAGTCAGCACTGGTGGATCAGTTGCATCATGGGGAACCGTCTTTCCATCACTCATATGCATACCTCAGCAACAGAGATCTAGCATAATCGAACTTCTCCTCCTGAGTAGCCTGCAGCTGAATGAATACCTTATGGACCTTGTCGAGCCATTGCTCTGCTACAGCCGGGTCTATAGTACCAACAAAATATGTGGCTCTAAACTTCCTCAACTTATCATACTTTTGGATCGGCAACTACGGCTGAGGCTGCTGAACTGTAGCCTATCTCAACAACTCCACCATATGTCGTACCCATCCCAACGAAACCTCATTAGCCACTGGTCTCACTGGCACACAAGCAGACGCCTCTCCAATAGTCTCAACACTAGCTCCAACTCTACTCTCATCAGAAGCTACACTCTCTGCACTACTCTCTGCGGACTGGTGAGTCCTAGAAGCCATAATTACCTATATTTGCAAATACAGCAAAAATTGCCACATCAGAGATCAGATAAATTACCAGCGCCAATGTATGTATCATAATTTAAAATCATATTTACAATTCTCATTTTCTCTCTCTAACAACCCACCTAGGTCGAGAACCTCAAACCTAGGCTCTGATACCAAAATAAATGTAATACCCTTATACCCTATATAAGTATAATATATACACCTAGTATATGTACAATACATATATACGGTATAACAATATTACAACCTAGTTTAATAAAAAATTTCACACTTCCAATTTAAAAATCTTAAATACTTTAAAATTTATATTTAAATAACAAATAAAATATTCTTTATAAACCATAGGTTCCAAAATAAAACACTTTTCATAAAATAAAAAACTCTGAAAAAAATTCTTTATAGTTTTGTCTGTAATTTGGACATCCCTAAAATTTCAACAATACCACAACTTGCATAAAAACACTCCCAAATATACCAATCATACATATCCACCTCAACTTCTCAATTTCTCCACAATTCCTTAAGACATTTATACATATATGTATATATATTTATCAAAACACATATAAACCCACGTTATACAATCATCCAAAACATTGTTTAAAATTATAATATATACTTCAAAAACATAACATAATATACATAATATTAAAATATACTATAATATAAAATATATACATGCTGGAAAATATCTCTAATCTTGATGCACCTAAAAATCAATTCTAAAATCAACTCAAGCTAGACCCGGCCCAGTCTAGAAGAACTCTTCGGCTCAACCGGATCATCCCTGTCACCTGCGCGATGAATTACAATTGCGCTAAGCTAAAAGCCTAGCTGTACAAATTTTGATAACAATAAAACTGTAAAGCAATACCAATGCAAAATGCTTTTACATGATGTTTCACAATGTAGTACTCAATTTCACCTTAAAATATATCCTTTAATCGTTTTACAATTCATATAAGAACAACCACAAGCATGGGCCCAAAAGATCTAATATGCCATTCAAATCCCAGAGTTACCGTTTTGGTCTATGTTAATGCCAAGTGTCTAGCTCCGAAGGTAAATTGTATATCAGTAACACCAATCGTGTAGCGCCGAAGGCAAAATCAAGTATCAGTGACACCAAACATCTAGCCCAGAAGGCAAAATTAAGTATCAGTGACGCATAGCATCTAGCCCCAAAGGCAAATAATGAGGATAACCTCATAGGCATGCTGCCAAATAGTGAACTCTAAAAATTGAATAACATACTAGGCACAAAATTATTACATGCTTTCCAAATTCAACTTTTTCTGATTTTCTTATATTCAACTAGGCACATTGCCTCATTTTCACATTTCTTTCACATTGCTTCATTTTCTCATTTTTCATCACATTGCATTGTTTTCATTTTTTTTTCTCATTCATATCAATGTCAATTCATCATATCTCATCATATTTCATCAATTCATCACAATGCATCATATTTTACATCAAAAACACATTATCCAAATACTTTGGGTTATATTCACATAATTCATATAAATCACATTTTATTGAATTTAGCCATTATCAATGGCTTTTCACAATGCATATAATGTATACATAACAAATCACATGTCATAGCACAATGGTCATAAATGGTCAATGTAACAAGTAGCTTAACACATTTTCCAACCAAAATGTGTAAGCCAAAATGTAATGCAAACATATCCCATTTATCAAAAGCTTGTACATACCTTAGAAAGCACTCCAAATCAAGCTAAAAAACTCCCTTCTGTAACGACCCTCCCCGACCAGGTCGGCTGCCCGGCCCACTAGTGGCTTACGGCCCGGCCATTTCACCACCTGGGCACGGAGTCCGCAGGAGGCAAGCGATCGCTACAGTACTGGACAGCCCTCGCGGCCCACCCAGCAGGATTTGTTAATTTGGCCCCAAGGGGTTGCCTCCTTGGATCGAACCCCTGACCTCCCACTCAAGAGAGCCAGCGAGAACCATCCAGTACCATTTCTGCTAGTACTGGATGGTTCTCGCTGGCTCTCTTAAGTGGGAGGTCAGGGGTTCGATCCAGGGAGGCGACTCCTTTGGGAGCCAAATAAACAAATTCCTGCTGGGTGGGCCGCGAGGGCTGTCCAGTACTGTAGCGATCGCTTGCCTCCTGCGGACTCCGTGCCCAGGTGGTGAAATGGCCTAGCCGTAAGCCACTAGTGGGCCGGGCAGCCGACCTGGTTGGGGAGGGTCGTTACACCTTCAACCTTCTCTTTCAAGTTGCCCTTCAATACTAGGGTTGGGAAAAACACCTCTCCTTAATGCCTATACCAAATATGATCAAAAACAATAATTTAATATCATATTTTAGGGCATTTCCAACCTTAAACCTTAATTAAACATCACTATAATCAAAACCCCAAAATTTGGCCTTACCTCACTTTAACTTAGCAAATCCATGTTAACCCATTTAAATTAGTATTTTAAATTTATTTATATCATTACAAACATATTTTAACATGTTTATAAACCAATTATATTAATTAAATACATGTTTTAGTACAAAATCCTAAAATGGCATAACCTTCACCATTGAAGGTTTTCCATTCCAACTCATTCCAATTATTAATCCAAGCTTATTTCTATCACTAATATCATTAAAAAAAACATGCTTTAAACATTAAAATCAAACAATTTACTATTCTTTGAAAATTCCCTTTTTCAAAATCCTAAATTAACACTACCTCATCCAAACTCTAACCAAACTTAACTAAATCCATCATTTGACTTTAAAATCCTTGTTTATACATCAATACAACACATTTAGAACTAAATTGCACAATTAAATCACATGAATTCAAAAACCCAAAAGTTCCATAACCCTAAATTCTCTCTCTTCACCAAACTTCACTTAACCTTAACCATTTCTTTAATCCAACCTTAAAATCATTATTAACTACTCAAAACAACTTCATTCATACCCAATTAAGCAATTAAAACATGCTATCACAATAACTCAAACTCAACATATCCATATAACCATGGATTTCCAAAGAAAAAGTGAGAGAACTTACTAATTATGGTGAAAATCACAAAAAATCTCACTTGAAACCTTGGAATCCTTCAATTAAAAGAGATTGGACGAAGCAAAACCTTGTCTTGAATTCCCGTGGAGTTTCAGCCATCTAAGAAGAGGAAGAAGAAGAAGATAATTTATGAATATTCTCTCTCCTTCCACTTTCATTTCAACCTTATATATATATATATATAATATTTTATTATATTTTTAATTAATTATTTATTTATTTATTTAAAAAAATAATTTTCCTTTTCCATACAAAAATAAATTATTTTTCAATTATTTAAATAAATTTTAATTTTCAAAGTATATTTACAAAAATGTCATTTGACCTTTGATTTTTCTTTTAAAAGAGTTGACTTTTTGTTGATTTGTATATATTATGTATATTTTGTATATATATCACATATACATCCCACTTTCTCACTTAAAATTCTTCCATTTTCATTTAAATCATTTATTTAATTTATCCAATTTAATTTTAATTTATTTAATTTAATTTTCAAAAATTAGGGACGTTGCACATATACTTATTAAATATGTTGATTTCATAATATATATACATGATATACCCCTAGTGTATACATGATGTATACATGGAATGCACATTATATATACATTATATATATATATATATATGTAGGTAAAAATATAAATAACATATAAGTAAAATAAATAAGACATATACATGTACATAAAATATACCACACATATATATCAAGTATGAGTTGATGGTGAAAAATGTGATGATGATGATGATAATAATAATAATAATAATAATAATAATAATAATAATAATAATAATAATAATAATAATAATAATAATAATAATAATAATAATAATAATAATAATAAGAGAAGAGAAGAGAAAGTCAAAAAGGAAATAACATGATTGGTGGAAATTAAAGGTGGAAGATGATTGAAAAAAAATTAAATTTATTAAATAATTCAAAATAAAAATAATTTGAATGGAAGGTAGAAAATTGAAGTTTTAAAATAAATTAAAATTAAAAATATATTTTTGGATAGTGAAAATGTCATATCCGTGATTTTGGAGAAATTAAATAAGTATTTGAAGATATAAAAGTTGTATATACCCAATATATCTAGTGTATATATAACATATACATATGGTATATTAATTGTATATGTTGGATTAATACATTACATACTTAATATATTTAATACACATATTAGGTACATTTGATGTGTATATAAAATACATATTACTTGTGCATATGTGTAATATCTCAAATTTTTGAAAAATTCTAATTTTTAGAAATTTGATAAAATAAATTATAATTTAAATGAAAAAATTAAATTAATAGTTTTAAATGAAAAATAAAGAAATTTTAAATGAAAAAGTGGAATATATATGTGATATATATGTAAAATATATACAACATATAAAAGTCAACACTTTTTAAAAGAAAAATCAAAGTAAAATGATATTTTGGTAATTAAATCTTAGAAATTCAAAATTATTAAAGTAATTCAAAAATAAATTATTTTGAATGGAAGAGGGATTTTTGAACTTTTAATTTATTAAATAAATAATTAAATTATTGATTATTAAATTATTTTAACATATATATATGGTTAAAAATAAAGATGAAAAGAAAAAGAAAATTAAAAATTTTTCATCTTCTTCTTCTTCTCCATCAAGATGAAAAGAAAATTAAGAATTTTGATCTTTCATACTCCACATATTGAAGGATTTAACAAGTTTAAAGTGGATTTTTGGTGATTTCCACCAAAATTAGTAAGTTCCCAACTTCTTTTTTTGGATTTCATAGAAATTGTGATTATGTTTGTTTTGAGTTTTTAAAGTTCTAAGATTTAATTGTCTATTTGGGTATAGATGAAATTATTTTAAGTGATTAACAATGATTTTAAGGTTGGATTAAAGAAATGGTTGAGTTTGGGTAAGATTGGTGAAGAGAGAGAATTTAGGGTTATGTAATTTTTGTAGTTTTGAATCATGGTTTTTTATTGTGTAAATTGATTCCAAATGAGTTGTTTTGATGCATAAACAAGTATTTTAAAGTCAAATATTGGATTTGGTTGTGTTTGGTTGGAGTTTGAGAATGGAAGTGGAGATTTAGGGTTTTGGAAAAGTAATTTTTCAAAGTAGTTGAATTGTTTGATTTTATTTGTTTAAGCATGTTGTTTAGTGTTAAAAGTGATTAATTTAAGCTTGAAATGATTAATGGATTGTATTGGAATGGAAAATCTTCAATGTAGGAAGGTTATGCCATTTTATGATTTTGTGTATAAGAGTGTATTTTTGTAATGTAAATGGTTTAAATGTATTAAAATATGTTTCTAATAATATAAATAAACTTAATATATTAAAATGAATGGCCTAGTATGAGAATCCAAAGTAAAAGTGAGGTTAGCCTTAAATTTTAAATTTTTGCTTGGATGGGGTTTAATTATAATTTAATATTAAAAATGCCATTAAATGTGATACTAAATGATTATTTGCTATCACATTTGGTTTAGGCATTGAGGGAGGTTGATTTGCTTCATCCAAGTGGTGAAGGGCAAGTTGGAAGGATAGGATTGGAGGTTGTTTTAAGCTTATTTTGGTTGCTATTTGAGGTAAGCACAAACTTTGAGTACATTGGTTATGTTTGCATGACATTTGGGCTTAACACATTTTGGTTGAAAAATGTGTTAAGCTACTTGGTATATTGGTTATGTATGAATAATGTGCTATGACATTTGTAATGTCATATATGTGTTAAATGCATTGAGAAAAGCCATTGATAATGGCTAAATTGTATAAATGTGATTAATGTGTGAATTATGTGGAAATACTCAAAGTAATTAGGTAATGTGTTGTGAATGTAAAAATGTAGTATAATGTAATGAAATATGTGGAAACATAATAAAATGAATTGATATTGAGATAAATAAGAAAAGTGAGAAAAAAAATAATAAAATAAGGCAATGTGCCTAGATTGAATATGTGACAATGAGAAAGAGATTGATAATGAGAAATATGAATAAATTGTGTGCCTAGTATGTTATTCAATTTTTAGAGTTCTATGTTTGGCGGCATGCCTATGAATTGCCTACGGGCTAAACGTTGGGCGTCAATGTGAAAATATTTTTGAGGTGAAATGACCGGGTCGTAAGCCTCAAAAATAAATCCTTAGGCTAGGTGAAATGACCGGGTCGAAAACTTAGACCTAATTGGATTAATCCATGGATATATTGCCTACGGAGCTAGACACAATGTGTCATCATAGACCAAAGCAGTAACTCTAGAATTTGAATAGCATATTAGCTATCTTTGGGCCCATGTGTGTATTTGTTTTTATATGAATGGTGGATTGTGAAATATTTGAAAGGTATGAGAAAATGGAATGATGTGATGTTCATGAGCATTGTACATTGGCATTGCATTTGAGTTTTATTGTTAATACCAAAGTTTGTACTACTAGGCTTCGGCTTAGCACGATTGTAATTCGTCGCGCAGGTGACATGGACATTTTGGTAGAGCCGGAGAATTCTACTAGACCTGGTCAGGTCTAGGTTTGTATTTATTGAGCTTGAAGAATTATTTTTGGGTACATCAAGATCAGAGCCAGTTGCCAGTATGTACATATTTGATATTATAGTATATTTTGATATTATGTATGTTATGATATATTTTTGAAGTATATATTATAAATTATAAAGAATGTTTTGAATAATTTATTTAAGATGGGATCTTATATGTGTTGTTGATATATATACCTATATATAAGTATTTTGAGAAAATATGGAGAAATTGAGAAATATTGGTGAAATGGTGAATTGATTTTATTGGGAGTGTTTGTTTTATGCAGGTTGTGTTTTGCTGAATTTTGGGAACGTCCAAATTACAGACAAAACTCTGGCAAATTTTTTTCAGAGATTTTCATATAAAATGTTATTTCGGGTTACTATAGCAAGTAAAGAATATTTATATACTATTTAATTTTATATATTTAGTATTTGAAATTTTAAAACAGAAATGTGAAAATTTTTATTAAACCGGTCTGTGACATTTTTGTACCGTATATGAGTATTTTACATATGCTGAAAATATGTATTGTACGTATATAGGGTATAAGGTGTTACAGAAAAATGATGAAAAGTTAAAAATTTATTAAAAATTAATTAATTAATTAATTAATTAAAATAATAATTAATAAAAAAGAAATTAATATTGAGTGGAAGATGAAAATTTAATTTTGTAAATAAATAATTAAATATATATATATATAAATGTGGTTAGTAAAATAAGTTGGAAAATAAAGAAAACTATACATCATCATCTCCTTCTTCTTCTTCTCAAAATCGTTCACCATTGTAAGAAAAGGGAAGGAACTTCCATCTTCACCAACATCAAATTTTTGGAAGGATTTCAAGGGATTGAAGTGGGTTTTGGTGGTTTCTTTACAAACTAGTAAGTTTTGTTTCTTTATTTTAAGGTTTTATGGGAAAATATGGATATGTATAAAATGGATTTTTGATGAAGGATGAGATAATTTGTTAAATGGGTATGGATAGTGTTAATTTGATGAGAAAACAATGATTTTATGGTTAAATGGTTGGTTTGTATAAGTTGGTTGGAGTTTGGATGAAGTAGAGAGGAATTTAAGGTTTCTATGAGACTTCTATAAATAAATGATTTAAATTAAATTCAATTGTTGAAAATGTGTTAGAATATAGTTTTGAAGATATATTAGAACTTGAATTATGTTTTGGAAGTGGTTAGATTTGATTTCTAAAATTAAAGAAGGCGATTTAGGGTTTTGGAAAATTGTTATTAAATAATTGATTTTTATTTGATTATATTGTTTAAAACATGTTATAAAATGATTTTAATGATGGCAATCAACTTAGAATAGAATTATTAGAATGTTCTTCCAAAATTAAAGTATATTATGGTCAATTTTGGAAAATTGGATAGAATTGTAGAATTTAAAGTTTGAATTGTTAAAGTGAGTAGAATTATGATTTTAATGATAGAAATTAACCTATAATGTAATTTGGAATTGGTTAATATAGAATTCTAAAGTTAAAGTACATTAGGGCAATAAACTGAAAACTTATAGGAAATGAGATAAATTAATGTTTAATTAGTTAAAGTATATAGAAATGTGATGTTAATGAAGAATTTACAATGAAAATGTGATTAGGTGTTGAGTAAATAGCATTTGTCTAAACCTAGTAGTGGAGAGCAATTTTGGAAAGTGAAGAGAAAAATGGTGATTCTAGCTTGGGATTTGTCTTAGATTAAGTTATATACATGCTTTGATAAATTATAATACATTTGCATCCAAATTAGCTTAGCACATTTTGATAGTAAATGTGCCAAGCTACTTTGTTATTTGAGTTTTCAAATGTATTGTATTATTGATTGTGAAATGATGTTAAATGCATGATGTGCATTATGCTAGCCCATTGTAATTGCTAAAATGAATAATATGTGATAATTAATTGTGGAAAAAGTAGAAAGTGGCCAAAATCTAAAAGTAATGAGTCACATTGTATATGTGACATATAATTTTGAAAATGTGATGAGTTATGGATAAATGAAAGGAATTATGAATGACTATGGAACAAGGTGATAGAAATTGATTATATAAAATATGAAATGATTTGTGTTCGTTTTGTATAGTATCTTATTCCATATACTTATTTTTGGTGCTATAGATATGATTTGCCTTCGGGTAAAATGTTGGGCGTCATTATCATATGATGTGCCTTCGAGCTAGACATTAGATATCAACTATGATTATTATTTGCCTTCGAGACCAGACACAGAGGTGTCAACAGGGGACGGTTGCGACACTTAGATCCCCAGTGTCGCGATATACCATAACAATATCTCTAGAACATGAATATTATATAGGTTTATTTGCACCCAATACATGTGTTTGCCGAGTTTTGATGAAATTTGTGTAAATGTATATGCATAAAGACATCACTTATTTTAAAAGAGGTCTATATTGAATTGTTTTAAAGTTATTTTTATTATCAAAGTCTAGCTTAGCACGATTGCTTCATTGCATAGGTACGAGAATTTCATATTAAAGGGGCTATAACTATGGTTGAGATTTTGAGGTTGAATATGCCACGAGACCAGCTGTGCCAAGAATGCATACATGTATATTTTATGTTGTGGTGTATTCTAATTTCTTTGTATAACATAAACATATTCTATGTATCTTGAACCTGATTTTCAAAAATAATTTGTCTATATGTATGTAAATTATAAAATATTGAGTTTTGGGTTTATTGATGAAATAAATGGACTGTTGGTGATAGATGGAGAATTTTATGAAATTATCATTTTGAGACTGTTAAATTTTATTTGCAGGTTGGGTTGTTTATTGTATAGGATTTATTAAAAATACAGATAAAATTCTGACAAATTTTTTTCAGAGATTGTTCTTTAAAATTTTTATTTTGGTAATTAAATAATTAATGTATATACTTATTTACTTACTAAAATGTTTATTGTAAAGTCTAAAATATTTTCTCATAATTATGGAGATTTTTAAATTAAAAGTTTTGAGACATTCTTGTATTCTGTATACATATTATACGTATACGAGATATATATATATATTATGCGTATATAGGTATAAGGATGTTACAATTATAATATTTATTATATTAATATTATTAAGATAATATTAAAATATTTAAGAGAAGATAATATCCTTAGATAATTAGGATACTCTAAGAGAGTTTGATTTTATCACTAAAATTAAAACAAAAATTCTTCTAGGAGAAGGATAATGACACTATAAATACATGAGTATTTGCAAGCTCAAAGAAGTTATTGCTAGGGTTTTTTCTGTCCTATAACTCATTACTCCAAAAGTGTGATATTGAGAGGTTTTAGGCTTGATTTTTATACTGTGAAAAGCGAGAACCTTCCCTCTTTGGTGATTATTCTTCAAGACTGATAGTATAAGCATGATGTTAATCTTCCGCGGGCATCGTCAGAGGTATAATTCGAACTTCTATTTATATAGATTTAATTTCCAACAACAAGCAATTGTGAATATCAAGTATATTTAAATACCTCAATTTTATGTCCAAATTTCAAATTTATATATAAATCAAAGTTTCAATTAAGCACTTTAATTATAACTCTAGTAGCAAATTGACATTTAAAGTTTTTTTTAACAATTCAAACACTTAAATTCAATATTATTTTATTATTATTGAGATAATTAAAATAAATATATCTATTAATATTAAATTAAAATTCTAATAAATTTAAATGAGTTTGAAATTGCTAAATCAATAATTATTATATAAATATAATAGTAAAAATATTTTAAATTATATAAAAATTAAATAATTAATTATGAGCTATTTAGTTGTGAAAAATATTTTTCATTTTCTTTTTTTAACTTTTATTTTTAACTTTTTGATTTTTAAATTTTGATTTTCTAATTATTTTTCAAATGAAAATTTAAAAAATAGAAAAATATTTATTTAATCTTATTTTCTATATTTTATTTTTTATTTTTATATAAAATTTAATTAGTTTTCTTATTTTAAATAATTTTATTCCAAAATATACTTAAACTATTTCATAATCTAAATATTTATATACATATATATTTCAAATTAAAAATAAAATTATAATTAAATAACAAATTTAAATAAAATAAAAAAATTTAAATTATTATAAATTAAGTCTAAAAATATTCTCAAATTTTAAAGTATAAAAATATATTTTATCAAATAAAAATATTAAATTATGAAAAAGTAAAAATAAAAATAACAAAGTAATTTCAATTGGAATAAGAAGCAGAACTCCAATATTTTTTAGGACTCGATATTTGAAAAATAATTTAAAATTTTTTAAAACTCAATTATTAGCTAATAAATATAAAAAAATTATTTTCTAATTTTTCAAATAAAAAATATTTCCAACTAAATATCAATTTTTATTTTTTTATTTTCTTTAAAAATTTCTAAAAAAATAAAAGTTAATAAAAAAAAGTGTCTGAATGGCTAAAAAAAATTTTAGGTGTGTGAGGTCTCGCCCAAGCGCCGAATCCTTGCCCGCAATGAGGGAGCCAATAATGCTCTTTTAGGGGCTAGGTCCCATACGACACCGCCGCATACGATCTTCAGTCGGTTCGGTTGCGAGTTTTAAATTATTTTTTATTCTAAAAAGAAAACTCTCCCTTAATTCTAAAAATAATTGATGACTTTTATTTAAAAAAAAAGCTGAAATTAGAGAGTCGCCACCTTTATTTTTTGAGAAAAAATTAAGAAAAATCCATTTTAGCTGGCTTCATTTAAATAAATTTTTATCCAAAGATGGTACTAGTCAGAAACCAAGCATAATAGGTCTCATGCTAAATTTTCTAAACCAATTTTAATAAAAATAATTTTCTCTCTTTGATTGATTTTAAGCTCCCATTTAATGGGTTTTTTTAAAAAAATTAAATACAATTTTCATAAATCATGTCATAAGGAGTATGAATGACAAAATATATAGCAATGCATGTGTATTTTATAACATGACATCCATAAATGAAACACTAAATAATAAATATTACAATGCACCAAAATGACAATTTCAGGAGAGTTTCAACTTTAGCCCTTATGGGTTTTAAGTAGAGCACAAGTCCCCAATTAATATAATAAACTCAAAAGAAAGAATAAAAGGGAGAAAGTAATCACAACCTCAAAATATCCCCTTTGTAAAAGTTTTACCAAAATTTGCAAAGGGAGCCATAGGAAAATAAAGGTAGTAATAGAAGAAATATTAAAGAGCAATAGAAGAAAAAGATTCAAGATTGGGGGAATAGTTAGTTGTTAAGATGTGAATTCTCCACTCGGAGTGATATTTCGAGTGTGCCTACTTATCCTGTTTAAATGAGAATCAAAACCGTAACTAGTTCATACCTTTATAGGCAAATAATTTTTTTAATTAACTAATTTTATTATTGATTAATTACCGAATTAAAAAGAGAGAATTGGAAATGTGTATGTTACCTTGGGTAAGTGCCTTTTCTTGACAATGGGTTAAAGAGTCTTGCCACTTCGAAGCCCCACTTATGCGAAAAATAAGCAGAAACCGATTAATGTTAATCCAGAAAGTACAAAGTAATTAATTTGCATCAGAAAAATATTTAGGCAAAGTTATGGGGTTAGAAAATTTGATCGTTAGACGAAAGGGGCAGACTCCTATCTATAGGAGCCCGAATTCTGGTCCAGGCTGAATTCTTGCAAATAGATATATACATACATATATAATATACCACACATATATGCCGAGCTACTCGCGGCTACTGCACCATTCTATGTGTGGTATTTTATATATATGTATTTTTAATTTTCTTTTATGTAGATCAAGTGCAAAATTAAGGGTTGATAAGGTGTTTAGTTGCTATTGGAGTCATTGTTGAAATGTTTAACTAAACTTTTTACTTAAACATAAATTTGAGACCTAGGATCTATAATCGCTAGCAAAACAATTTTTAATGGCAACTTGAGTTATCGTTAATGAAAGTGCTTATTTAATCCAAATTTAATGAAAAAGTATCTGGATGGTTTTAAAAATTAAATATTTAATTGCAACCGTGGTTATAATTAGATGCTTAAATAAACCTTTGGATAAAGATATATCATTATATAACTATTTTGCTATTTCAAGTAAAATACTTAATTGAATTATATAATTTTTCCTTTTTAGGGTGTTGACTCTTGATTAGTGAGTCCATTCCATTAACATTATTTAAATATATTATGCAATGGATTACGAGGTAAACTTACTATTAGTTTTAGGGATTTTACCTCTAAAATATCCTTTATTAAGGGCTTAATATTTTTTAGACTCTAATATCCCTAAGTGCAATATTTTCGATTAAAATACCGTTTAACTTTAAAAAAAATACATCTTTCTCTCCCTTTCAAGTTGCCTCTTCCTCTTTCTCTTTTTTTCATTCCTCTTCTTTCTCTTTCTCTTTCTCTCTCTCTCTCACTCTTTTTTTTTATATAAAACCCCATTGAAATTCCTCATTTTTTTTCCATTTCAGTAAATCTGTTGAAGTTTTGATCTATTTAAATTGGTAAAATATATATTTAGTAATACATAATATTTTTTTGAATGACAAAGATTGTAAAGGAAACTTGTTGATTTTGTTTTATTTCACCATGAGAAACTTATTGATTTTGTTGAATTTCACCATTATTCAGATATTTTTTGTTATTTATCTTCCTTTCTTCTTTCATTTTAATTTCTAAATTCAAGAAAAATTGTATGGAGTAATATGAGATTGTATTTGAAGTAATTTTGTATAATGCTAAAGGCTATTAGGGCTTGTTACAAGATTATTAGGGGCAGTTAGGGTGAGTTATAAGCAATTAGGATTGTAAGCCTGTAACACCCTTATACCCTATATACGTACAATACATATTTTCAGCATATATAAAATATACATATACTGTACAAAAATGTCACAGACCGGTTTACTAAATATTTTTTTTCACATTTCCAATTTAAAATTTCAAATTCTAAATATATAAAAATTAAATAGAATATAAATATTATTTACTTGTTATAAAAACCCAAAATAAATAATATATATATATAAATCTCTGAAAAAAATTCGCCATATTTTGTCTGTAATTTGGATATTCCAAAATTTAGTAATTACTCAACCTGCAAAAAGAAAACACTCCCAAATAATTTCAATTCACCATCTCAACCATACTTCTCAATTTCACCAAGTTTCTCAAACATTTATATATATAGATATATATAATTTAAAACACACTTACTCTCCCATTTCAAATACATTGACCCAAACATTCTTTATAATATACAATACGTAAAATCTAAAACATAATATATTATGCATAATACTCAAAATGTACAATAACATAAAAATATATACATGCTGCTGGTAGTGTTTCTGATCTCGATAGCAACTCAACAAGCTCAACTATAAGTCTAGACCCGACCTGGTCTAGAAGAACTCTCTAGCTCAGCTAGGTCTACCCTGTCACCTGCGCGATGGAAACAATCGTGCTAAGCCGAAGCTTAGTGGTACAAACTTTGATAATAACAATATAACTCAATGCAATACCAAATGCACAATACATATAGATGTCACATCAATCCACGTTCTTATATTTTTCAAATATTTCATAAGCAAAACTCATAACATTATATTGCTCAATTGTATCATAATTCATAATTCACATTAAAACAAAGACAAGAATGGGCCCAAAAAGGATCTAATATGCTATTCAAATTTCAGAGTTACTACTTTGGTTCATAATGAAACCATGTGTCTAGCCCCGTAGGCAATATATCCATAGATAATGTAACAGCCCCAGTCTCTTGGACCTCAACCTGGCTAGACCCTTAGGCCCCAGTATCATGGTCCTCAACCCGGCTAGACTGCTACAATTTTTTAGGCTTACGACCCAGTCTTTTCACCCCAAAAATATCATATTTATCAGCTGGCCTGGCTTACGGCCCAGTCTTTTCACCATTCCAGTGTGTAGCCTGTAGGCAATCATAGGCATGCCGCCAAACCCAAAACTCTGAAAATTGAATAACATACTAGGCACACAATTTATTCATATTTCTCATTATTAATCTCTTTCTCATTTTTCACATATTCAATCTAGGCACATTGCCTTATTTTCACATTTTTTTTTCTCACTTTTCTCACTTTTCTCATTTTTCTCAATTTTCTCACTTTTCTCATTTTTATCAATATCAATTCATTTCATTATTCCACATATCTCATTTTTGTATTCACAACACATTACCCAATTACTTTGGGTATTTTCACATAATATGCATATTTTACATTTTACACAATTTAGCCATTATCAATGGCTTTTCATAATGCATTTAACACATTTATGACATTACAAATGTCATAGCACATTATTCATACACAATCAATGAACCAAGTAGCTTAACACATTTTTCAACCAAAATGTGTTAAGTCCAAATTTTATGCAAATATAAACATTATATTCAAAGTTTGTACATACCTCCACTAACAACCCAAAGCAAGCTAAAAACAACCTTCAATCCAATCTTTCCAACTTGCCCTTCACCACTTGGATGAAGCAAATCAACCTCCCTCAAAGCCTAAACCAAATGTGAGAGCAAATAATCATTTATTATCACATTTAATGGCATTTCCAACATTAAACCATAATTACACATCACTCCTACAAATTTCCAAAAATTTAGTCTTTCCTTACTTCAATATTGGAATTCCATTCTACTAAAATTAAATTAGTGTTTTAAGTTTATTTATATTATTAAAAATATATTTTAATACATTTAAATCATTTACATTATAAAAATACACTCTTATACACAAAATCTCAAAAATGGCATAACCTTCCCCCATTGAAGGTTTTCCATTCCAACACAATCCATTACTCATTCCAAGCTTATATTCATCACTTTTAACACTAAACAACATGCTTAAACAAATAAAATCACACAATTCAACCACTTTGGAAAATCACTTTTCCAAAACCCTAAATCTCCACTTCCATTCTCAAACTCCAACCCAACACCACCAAATCTAATATTTGTCTTTAAAATACTTGTTATGAATCAAAACAACTCATTTAGAACTAATTTGCACAATTAAAGTTCATGTTTTCAAAATCCCAAAAATCTATAACCCTAAATTCTCTCTCTTCACCATTCTTTAACCAAACTCCATCATTTCTTCAATCTAACCTTAGAATCATTGTTTACTATCCAAAATAATTTCATACACACCAATTCCAACAATTATAACATACTACATCAAAATCTAAATTTTCACATAATACCATCTTCCATGGAATTCAAAGAAAAGAGATGGAAACTTACTAATTTTGGTGGAAATCACCAAAAATCCACTTGAAACTTGTTAAATCATTCAATTTATGGAGTATGAAAGAAGTAGAATCCTTGGTCTAGCTCCCATGGAATTTTCAGCCAAAGGAAAGAGAAGAAGAAGAAGAAGAAGAAGAAGAAGAAGAAGACTTTTAATATTTCTTTTCCTTTCATCTTTTTTTTAAACCACATATATATATATATATTAAAATAATTTAATATTTAATTATTTAATTATTTTTTTAATAAATTAAAAGTCCTAATTTTCCTCTTCCATTAAAAAATAATTTGTTTTTGAATTATTTTATTAATTTTCAATTTATAAGATTTAATTACCAAAATACCCTTTTCTTTTAAAAAGTGTTGACTTTTATATGCTATGTATATTTTGCATATATATCACATATATATTCCACTTTTTCATTTAAAATCCCTTCATTTTTTATTTAAAACCATTAATTTAATTTATCCTTTTAAATTATAATTTATTTTATCCAATTTTTCAAAAATTAGAAATTTTCAAAAATTTTAGGATGTTACAATTCTCTCATCCTAAAATAAATTTCGTCCTCGAAATTACCTGTCCTCAAGTTTGGAACAAATGGGGAAACTGACTCTGCATCGCCTGCTCACTTTTCCAGGTCGCCTCCTCAGTGGCATGATTCCTCCAAAGGACTTTCACAAGTGGCACCCTCTTATTCCTCAATTCTTTAACCTCTCGTGCCAAAATCGCCACTGGTTCTTCCTCGTAAGTCAGATCTGGACTCACCTCAATGGACTCTACTGACAAGATATGAGATGGGTCAGACCTGTATCTCTGAAGCATCAAGACATGGAAAATATTATGTATTCGATCCAACTCAAGCGGCAAAGCTAGTCTGTAAGCCACTGGACCAACTCTCTCCAACACCTCATATGGTCCTATGAAACGAGGACTCAACTTCCCTTTGTGGCCAAATCTCAAAATCTTCTTCCATGGAGACACCTTCAGAAATACTTTATCTCTCACATTGAACTCTATGTCTCTTCTCTTTAAATCTGAATAGGATTTCTATCGGTCTGAAGCTGCTTTCAAACGACCCCGAATCGCCTTCACTTTCTCCTCAGTTTCCTTAATCAAATCGGGACCAACCAGTTTACCTTCTCCAACCTCATCCCAACACAAAGGTTTCCTGCATCTCCTGCCATATAAAGCCTCATAAGGAGTCATCCCAATACTAGATTGATGATTGTTGTTATAAGTGAACTCAATTAATGGCAAAAATCTATCCCAATTCCCGGTAAAATCAATGATACAGCTCCTCAACATAACCTCCAGAATCCGTATCACTTTCTCTGACTGTCTATCTTTCTGAGGATGAAAAGCAGTACTAAAATGCAATTGAGAACCCAAAGTATCATGCAAACTCTTCCAAAACCTCGAAGTAAATTGGGGATCTCGATCTGACACTAAAGAAATTGGGACTCCATGCAACCTGACTATCTCGTTGATATACAGCTCTGCCAATCTCTCAAGAGAAAAATCCATCTGAAATGGAAGAAAATGAGCTGTCTTCGTCATTCGATCAACTATCACCCAGATTGCATCATGCTTCTTCTAGGTCAAAGGCACTCTAGTCACAAAATCCATTGTCACTCGCTCCCATTTCCACTCTAGCACTGATAAAGGTTGGAGCAACCCTGAAGGAACTTGGTGCCCAGCCTTCACTTTCTGGCAAGTGAGACATCTAGATACAAACTCTGCTATGTCCCTCTTCATACCTGACCACCAATAATGTCTCTTCAAGTCTTGATACATGTTGGTACTTCCAGGGTGCATAGCAAAAAGTGACTGATTTGCTTCCTCTAATATCATTCTTTTCAATTCTGCATCATCAGGAATACACAATCTATCTCTATAACATAAACTGCCATTATCCCTCACATAAAAGTCTCGACTCTCCCCCTTCTGACAAACCAACACAATTTTCTGAATTCTCTCATCTGCCAACTGAGCCTCCTTACTATGATCCAATAAGACTAGCCTCAACTGCAACTGAGCCATCAAAGCACCATCATCGGAAGATTCAAATCTAGCATGCAACGCTCTCAACTCAACAAGCAACGAGAGCGAATAAGCAGTCAAACTTGCCAAAGATTTTTGACTCAAGGCATCAGCAACAACATTTGCCTTACCAGGATGATAATCAATCAAACATTCATAGTCTTTAATCAACTCTAACCACCGTCTCTCCCGAAGATTCAGCTCTCTCTGAACACCCAGGTATTTCAAACTCTTATGATCCGTATAAATGAAACACTTTTCCCCATACAACTAATGCCACCAAATCCTCAAGGAAAAAACTATTGCTGCTAATTCCAAATCATGTGTCGGATAATTCAGCTCATGTGGTTTCAACTGTCGAGAGGCATAAGCAATGACTCTACCCTCTTGCATTAGAACACAACCTAATCCACTGTGTGAAGCATCACTGTATATCACATATGGTTTACCTTCCATAGGTAGGGTAAGGACAGAAGCCTAAGTCAACATCTCCCTCAGCTGCTCAAAACTCGCTTGACACTAATCTGTCCACACAAATTTAACTCCTTTCTGAAGTAATCTGGTGAGTGGTGTAGCTATTATAGAAAAATCCTTCACAAATCGACGATAATAGCCTACCAATCCCAGAAAACTTCTAATCTCTGTCACAGTCTTTGGTGGACTCCAATTCAAGATAGCCTCAACTTTACTCGGATCAACTCTAATACCCTCTACTGAAACTACATGACCAAGAAAAGGTACCTGATCAAGCCAGAACTCACACTTAGACAGCTTAACATACAACTGCTTCTCTCTCAGAGTCTGCAATATGATCCGCAAATGCCTATCATGATCCTCCTCATTACGCGAATACACCAACATGTCATCAATGAAGACTACCACAAACTGATCCAAAAATGGTCTGAATACCCTGTTCATCAAATCCATAAAAGCTGTTGGTGTATTCATCAATCCAAAAGGCATCACCAGAAACTCATAATGCCCATACCTCGTGCCAAAAGCTGTCTTGGGTACATCCACATCTCTGAATCTCAACTGATGGTACCCTGATCTCAGATCAATCTTAGAGAATACTGCTGGTCCCTTCAACAGATCAAACAGATCATCTATCTGAGGCAAAGGATACTTGTTCTTAATGGTCACCTTATTCAATTGCCTATAATCAATACACAATCTCATGGTGTCATCCTTCTTCTTCACAAACAACACAGGCGCTCCCCACGGGGACACACTAGGGCGGATAAATCCTTTATCCAATAACTCCTACAACTGCACCTTCAACTCTCTCAACTCAGTAGGTGCCATCCGATAAGGGGTAATAGAGATAGGAGTGGTACCGGGCAACAAATCGATACCAAACTCCACTTCTCTCTCAGGAGGTACCCCTGGCAACTCATCAGGGAAAATATTTGAAAACTCAGCAACTGTGGGTATACTTTCAAGCAGGGATCCCACTACTCTAGTATCTACAACATGAGCAAGATAAGCCTCACATCCCTTCCAAATCATCCTCCCAACTAAAACAGCTGAAATAAACATAGATGAAGGATACCTCCGCTCACTAGATATTATAACATCCCTACCATCCCGTGTTCTCAAAGTAACACATTTCTTCTGACAGTCTACCACAGCCCCATGTTTAGATAACCAATCCATGCCCAAAATTAGATCATATTCCCTAAAAGGCATCTCAATCAGGTCACTGAGAAACTCCTCATCCTGAACAACAACTGGACTATCTCGGTGCATATTACTCACTACAACACTATGCCCTAAAGGATTTGTGACCAAAATATCAAATCCTAGGGACTCAGAATGCAATTCAGTCACGGGCAAGATAGATGCACTTATGTATGAATGCATAGATCCAGGATCTAATAGAGCAAGGACTGAAATACCAAATAAAGAAAATGCACCCGCAATGACTATTGAAGTATCCGGCTGCCTCTGCATTACATAAACCCGCTGAGATGGCCCAGCCTCATCTGGCCTACTGCCTCTGGATGTAGAGCCTCCTCTCTTACTAAACCCAGGTCGACCATCTCTACTAAAACCTCTGCCACCACGACCCCCTCTGACACTAGGTCGAGAAGCTGCAGTATCTGTCTGCCTAACCTCTAGTGGCTCGGGACAATCTCTGATAAAATAGTTTGACGACCCACATCTAAAACACACTCCCGAAGCACCTCTCCACCAGCAGATACCTCCGTGTACTCTACCACAATGAACGTAAGTAGGTGGAGTAGGTCTCTGAGCCACTGGAGTCGGAGCACTAGCCACTGAAACTACAGGTCTCTGTCTCTGCTTCTGATGGGGTACTAACCTAACAAGCTGCCTCTGGCCCCTATTGAACCTCTGAAAATGACCTCCTTAGCCTCTCTTTGCAGATGAAGACCCTGCTTCAAACTGGGGTCTCCTAACTTTGATCTCCTCCTCAGTAGCAGTTGCTTCTCAACACTCTGGGCTGTTGCAACAAGCTGGGAAAGATCATGATATTAGGAACCAGCAATAATACACATAATAGAGGGTCTCAACCCCTCCTCAATTCTCTTGCACTGGTCTATCTCATATGAAATAATCCCATCGGCATAATGACTCAACTGGATGAACTCAATCTCATACTCTGTCACCGTCTGGTTATCCTACCTCAGATTCAGAAACTCCATCTTCTTAGCATCCTTATACTCTCTCGAAGTATACTTCTGCTCAAATTCCAGCAGAAAATCATCATAGGTCAGGACTGGTGGGATAATCCAGAGCATGTGAAACCATCTTCCACCAATCATATGCATCTCTCTACAGAAGAGACCTGGCATAATCAAACTTCTCTTTTGGACTAGCCTGTAACTGAATAAATATCCTCTAAATCTGGTCTAGCCACTGCTATGCTACAGCGGGGTTTGTAGTACCAACAAAGTCCTCAGCTCCATACTTTCTCAGTTTATCATACTGCCTCACCGGCAACTGCGGCTGCGATTGTGGCTGTGGCAGCTGCAGAACTGGAGCCTGCCTCAACAACTCTACCATATGCCATACCCAGCCAGACAGAATCTCATCAGCTGCTGATCTCACAGGCACAGAAACAGACTCCTCACCAGCTGATTCAACTCTAGCTCCATCTCTACCCTCATCTAGAGCCACACTCTCTGCACTACCCTCAGCAGCCTGATGCGGCCGAGATGCCATAACTACCTATATCTATAAAAAAAGCAGAAAAATACTATATCAGAGATCAGAAACTGCTAGTGCCAATGTATGTATTACAATTAAAAACTATTTTTCAAAATCCTCATTTTCTCTCTCTATCATCCCACCTAGGTCTAGAACTTCAAACCTAGGCTCTGATACCAAAACAAATGTAACACCCTTATACCCTATATGCGTACAATACATATTTTTAGCATATGTAAAATACACATATACGGTAGAAAAATGTCACAGACCGGTTTACTAAAATTTTTTTTTTTCACATTTCCAATTTAAAATTTCAAATTCTAAATATATAAAAATTAAATAGAATATAAATATTCTTTACTTGTTATAAGAACCCAAAATAAATAATATATATATAAATCTCTGGGAAAAATTTGTCAGAGTTTTGTCTGTAATTTGGATATCCCAAAATTTAGCAATTACTCAACCTGCAAAAAGAAAACACTCCCAAATGATTTCAATTCACCATCTCAGCCATACTTCTCAATTTCACCAAGTTTCTCAAACATTTATATATATATAGATATATTTAATTTAAAACACACTTACTCTCCATTTCAAATACATTGACCCAAACATTCTTTATAATATACAATAAGTAAAATCTAAAACATAATATATTATGCATAATACTCAAAATGTACAATAACATAAAAATATATACATGTTGCTGGTAGTGTTTCTGATCTCAATAGCAACTCAACAAGCTCAACTACAAGTCTAGACCCGACTTGGTCTAGAAAAACTCTCTGGCTCAGCTAGGTCTATCCTGTCACCTGCGCGATGGAAACAATCGCGCTAAGCCGAAGCGTAGTGGTACAAACTTTGATAATAACAATATAACTCAATGCAATACCAAATGCACAATGCAAATAGATGTCACATCAATCCACTTTCTTATATTTTTCAAATATTTCATAAGCACAACTCATAACATTATATTGCTCAATTATCATAATTCATAATTCACATTAAAAAAAAGACAAGCATGGGCCCAAAAAGAATCTAATATGCTATTCAAATTTCAGAGTTACTGCTTTGGTCCATAATGACACCATGTGTCTAGCCCCATAGGCAATATATCCATGGATAATGTAACAGCCCCAGTCTCTTGGACCTTAACCCGGCTAGACCTTTAGGCCCCAGTATCTTGGTCCTCAACCCGGCTAGACTGCTACAATTTTTGAGGCTTACAACCCAGTCTTTTCACCCCAAAAACATCATATTTATCAGCTAGCCTGGCTTACAACCCAATCTTTTCACCATTTCAGCGTGTAGCCCGTAGGCAATCATAGGAATGCCGCCAAATTAAGAACTCTAAAAATTGAATAACATAGTAGGCACACAATTTATTCATATTTCTCATTATTAATCTCTTTCTCATTTTCAAATATTCAATCTAGGCACATTGCCTTATTTTCACATTTTTTTTATCACATTTTTCATTTTTCACATCTTTCTCATTTTTCTCACTTTAGTCATTTTTATCAATATCAATTCATTTCATTATTCCACATATTTCATTTTTGTATTCACAACACATTACCCAATTACTTTGGGTATTTTCACATAATATGCATATTTTACATTTTATACAATTTAGCCATTATCAATCGCTTTTCACAATGCATTTAACACATATATGACATTACAAATGTGTTTTATTAGTTTTTGTCATAGAATTGTATCTTATTTATTATGATAATTATTGTTTTCTTTAGGTATTTTGGTAGTTTTAATTTGTTTATTTAGTGATTTCATCAATTTTGGTAGTTTTAATTTATTTCAGTGTTTATGTCATTTTTGTTCTAGTTTTTAGTGTGGTGTTTATGTGTTGTTGGTTAATGTTTATTTGATTCTTGTTTAAAGTTTGTTTAAGTGTTTGTTTTAGGTTAATATGCAAAATATTTCCTTGGAAGAATAGCATGAAGCAGTGTCTCATCTTAAGGGCAAAACCAAGGAACCAAGAGAGGAAGGAAAAGTTGGCAGTAAGTGACACACTCAGGTGACACGGCCAAGCCACTGGCCGTGTCAAATGACACGGCCAGGAGCTTGGCCGTGTCCCATACTTAGCCAAGGAAGAAGACCAAAGGAAAGAGAGCAAAGAACGAAGAGATCAGTAGGTGACACACCCACTTGACACGGCCAAGCCACTGGCCGTGTCACATAACACGGCCAGTAGCTTGGCCGTGTCACTCTCCATTCCAAAGAAGAAAAGATGAAGGATCACACAGAAGCTGACATGTTCAGGTGACACGGCCAGGAGCTTGGCCGTGTCACTCCATGGACTAAAGGAAGAAAGAAAACACAAATTTTTAAGCGAGGTTTCGTATAAATAAGATGATTAGGGTTTTTGAAGGGAGGAGAGTTTTTATCAGCCGTCAAACAATAACTTTAGGGTTTCCATTTGTTTTTTTTTTTGGAATTTTGATTACACTTTGATGCAAACAGTCTAGATTAAATTTGTTTTAGCCACTGCAACATTCTTCTAGCAAAGATCTGAATAAGAGATTCTTCAGAAGCTAAGAAAGTTTGTAATTTGGTTTTGTTCTCAAACTTTATCTCTTAAGTTTCATTGGAATTGTATTCATGAATTCTATTATGTCTAAATTAATTTATTTGAACTTTAATGAGATGAATCTGTTTGACAGCATTATTATGAACTAATTTGATCTAGTCTAGGGTTTGTATGAATCTACTATGATTGGTTGAATTGGTTATTGCTCTTAACTGAATTATTTCTCTAGCCTTAATTGAATGGATTACTGTTAATATATAATTGATTGGCCACCAATTATGTGTTTTAAGTATTAGATGAAGGATTGAGAAATGAAGTCTAATGCTGGAACAATTCAATTAGGGACTTAGGTGAATTAGAGATATAACCTAAGAAAAGGATCATTTCAATTGTAACAAGATTATTTGAGAGGTTTGAATACGAGAGCTTATTTCCTTGATTCAATTAATTAAGTTGATTGAAATCTGTCTTTGAAATTAAATTGGTTGAGAGGAATAGCCATTCATACATATAAGTTAGTAGGGAAATGCAAACCCTAGACCTTTCTATTAAGTGAATCAATATATCAGCTCAGTTTACTTTTATTGTTTTAAACTCCAATCGATCTGTCTTTATTAGTTGTTAGCAATTTAAATTTATTGATAATTTGTTATTTACAATCTGATAATCAATTAGCTTATCTAGCTTCCTTGTGAGACGACCTTGAGGTGTTCACCAAGATACTACAGCAAACTCGTATACTTGCGAGTGTAGTTCTAGTAGTGTTAATTAGAGTGCAACAAGTTTTTGGCGCCGCTACCAGGGAGACTAATTGGCGTAATTGTTTATTAGGCATAAATATTTTAGATTATTTTTCATTGTTTACATTTTATTTTATTTGTCTTTTGCTTTTAATAATTCCTTTGTTCCAGAAATTTTGTTTATGCAAGGCAGGAGATCACTTGGAGGAGAACTATACCCAGTCATTCCAGAAATTCAGAGAGTGAAAAGGAGCAGAGAAGAGTTTGAACTGTACACCGGATTTGATACAGAGGAGGAAACTTCTGATTTTGAGTCGGATACTGCACAATCTACCAAAATGGGAGAAGAAAGGCAAAGAACTATGAGGGATTTTTCCAGACCTGTCATTGGAACTTCCACATCTTGTATAAGATTGACA
The DNA here is from genome assembly GCA_947685225.1 of Garcia nutans. Lineage (NCBI taxonomy): Eukaryota > Viridiplantae > Streptophyta > Magnoliopsida > Malpighiales > Euphorbiaceae > Garcia > Garcia nutans. The sequence goes on along the minus strand of CANTUV010000009.1, from coordinate 19,689,535 downwards.
GATGCAGTAAGAAATTATGAGTTGAATAACATCCATTACAACATGCTGCCATCATTCTATGGAGTTCCAAATGAAGATCCTTTGAACTTTATCTGGGATTTCTACTCCACCCTCAACACTTTTCCATTGGGAGGACTAACAGAGGACCAGTTGAGGATGAGATGCTTTCCGTATACATTGAAGGATAGGGCAAAGAGCTGGCTTATGATGTTGCCCGAAAACTCTTTGACAACTTGGGAGCAAGTTTATAACAAATTTATGGGTAAATTTTACTCACATCAGAAGACAGCTGAATTGAGAGGGAAAATAGCTACATTCTCTCAATTTGAAGGAGAGCCATTTCATGAGGCTTGGGACAGGTTTAAGATGTTATTGATCCAGTGTCCACATCATCACTACCCACTTCAACTTCTGAATCAATTTTTCTACGATGGTCTAACCCAGCAATTTTCAGAATACAGTTGATAATGCAGCTAGGGGAGCTATGGTAAAAAAGACAACATATGAAACTTATGAAATCTTTGAAATGTTGGGAGCTAATTCTCAATAGAAAAGTGTAAGAGGAAGAAGTAAAGGGGTGAATCAACTGGAAGCCAACAGTGAGATGGTCAATCAGATAGCTGAATTGACAAGGCAAGTGCAGATGCTGAACATGAAGAACAATACTTCTTCATCCACTCAAGAAGTGTGTGGAATTTGTGGGACTTTCGGGCATGGAGCAAATATATGCCCCTCTGCATATGAGTCTTGTGGAAATGAAGCTGAGCAAGTCAATGCTATGGGGGGATATCAACCAAGAGCCCGGAATGATCCTTACTCAAGTACTTACAATCTTGGTTGGCGGAATCATCCAAATTTTTCCTAGGCAACAAATAACTCTCAACAACCTTTCCATTTGCTCCAGAGACAAAACCAACCACAGGGTTAATCTTCAAATCAAGGGCAGCCTAAGAGAGAGAGTTTGGAGGATAGTTTACATGCCTTTATCCATGTCAGTGCTAAGAATCAAGAGATGAATAACAAGAGGCTGGATTCATTAGAAGCATCTTTTAAGAAAGTGGAGACCCATGTGGGACAACTTGCACAACAGATGCAGATTCAACAAAAAGGGAAATTTCTGAGTCTGAGTCAACCTGAGCAGGCACAAGCAGTGACTGTGCTTAGAAGTGGTAAGGTAATTAACAATAATGTTGAAAATAATTCTGTGAATGCAGGTGATCAAGAGAACAAAAAGGAAGGAGAACCAGAGAACAAAGGTGCTGGAGAAAGATCAATGGAGAAATCCCCTTTAGCAGATTTACACAAGGCAAGTAATCCTTACCAGCCACCTATACCATTCCCCAGCAGGTTGAAGAATGATAAACAAGATAGGCAATTTTCAGACATCTTCAACATGCTGTCCAAGGTAAGTATTAACTTACCTTTACTTGAAGCAATAAAGAACATGCCGGCTTATGCCAAATTCTTCAAGGAACTGAACACCAAGAAAAAGAGGTATGAGCTAAATGAAAAGGTGATAGTGTCAGAGGTAGCTAATGCTGTTTTGCAGCATAAACTACCTCCGAAGCTAAAGGATCCTAGTAGTTTCATAATTCAAATTACTATGGGTAATGGAAAGGGGACTGATGGCATGTGTGATTTAGGAGTCAGTGTAAATTTGATGCCTTATTCTGTGTATCTTGAATTAGAACTTGGGGAACTTAAACCTACCAAAATGGTGTTGCAATTAGCTGACAGATCTCTTAGATTCCCGAAAGGGGTTATAGAAGATGTGTTAGTTAAGGTTGGTGGGTTGATAGTGCCTGTGGATTTTATAGTTCTTGACATGGAAGGAAGTAACTCTACACCATCCGCACACACTATTCTATTGGGTAGGCCTTTTATGGCTACTACCAACACCTTGATAGATGTTAAAAATGGTAAATTGTCGATGACTGTCTTGGGACAAACGGTTGAATTTTCTATTTTTAACACTTCTCCCATTCCTACAACTGCATTATATGAGGATTGCTCTTTAATTGATTGTATTGATGCAGTTGTTTCAGATGTTTTCTTGCAGACAGGTTCCTCGGATAAATTGGAGCTAGCACTGACCTTAGATCATGGTTTGGATATTTTTTATTCAGAAATAGCCAGTTGCCTTGAGACATTAGAGAGTGTTGAAATAGAGAAACTTAAGGAGGACCCAGTATTTGAACTTCCCTCCATCCAAAAGGAAGAGAAGAATCCTTCACTTGAGTTAGAGCTAAAAGAGTTACCCAAAAATCTGAAATATGTGTTTTTAGGAGATCACAATACCTTACCTGTGATAATATCTAGCGATCTTAGTGAAAGGGAGGAGATGAGGTTGGTGAGTGAGCTTAAAAGATTGAAAAGAGCAATAGGATGGGGATTGAGTGACATCAAAGGTATTAGCCCTTCAATGTGCATGCATAGAACCACCTTAGAAGAGGGAGCTAAACCTGTGAGGGAGACCCAAAGGCACCTTAACCCAAACATGAGTGAGGTGGTTAAGAAGGAAGTGCTCAAATTGCTTGATGAAGGAGTGATATATCCAATAGCTAATAGTGAGTGGGTGAGCCCAGTACATGTAGTGCCTAAGAAATCAGGAATCACTGTGGTGAAAAATGAAAAGAATGAATTGGTTCCTACTAGGACTACTACTGGGTGGAGAATGTGTATTGATTATAGGAAGTTGAACAATGACACAAAGAAAGACCATTTCCCTCTTCCTTTTATTGATCAGATGTTGGATAAACTTTCTGGACACTCACATTATTGCTTTTTGGATAGACTTTCAGGTTATTATCAGGTGCCGATATCACTAGAGGATCAATCCAAGACTACTTTTACTTGCCCTTTCGGGACTTATGCATTTCGACGTATGCCATTTGGCTTGTGCAATGCACCTGCAACTTTTCAGAGATGCATGATGTCTGTCTTCATAGACATGATAGATGATTTTATTGAGGTATTTATGGATGACTTTTCTGTTTTTGGTGATTCTTTTGATAATTGCCTCAATAAAATTGTTCTTGTGCTTGAGAGATGCATTGAATGTAACCTCACTTTGAGTTGGGAAAAGAGTCATTTCATGGTTACTCAGGGCATTGTATTAGGTCATGTTGTGTCGAGTAAAGGGATTGAGGTGGATAAGGCTAAGGTAGAATTGATTGCTAAGTTACCCCCACCTACCTCTGTTAAGGGAATAAGAAGTTTTCTAGGGCATGCAGGTTTTTACCGGAGGTTTATTAAAGATTTTTCTAAAATAAGCCAACCATTGTGTCATTTTCTTCGGAAAGATGTGCCATTTGAGTTTACTGCACAATGCATGCAAGCCTTTAATTCCCTTAAGGAAAAACTGACTAGTGCACCGGTAATTGTAGCTCCTGTTTGGTCTTTGCCTTTTGAAATTATGTGTGATGCCTCTAATCATGCAATAGGAGCTGTTCTTGGGCAAAGGGTTGATAAATTTTTGAGAGTAATATATTATGCTAGCTTGACCCTGAATAGTGCGCAAATGAATTACACAACAACTGAAAAGAAAATGTTAGTTGTTGTTTTTGCCTTAGATAAGTTTAGAGCATATTTAATTGGGTCGAAAATTATTGTGCATTCTGATCATGCAGCTTTAAAATATCTTTTGACAAAACAACATGTTAAACCGCGCTTAATTAGATGGGTGTTATTATTGCAAGAATTTGATTTCCAAATCAAAGATACTAAGGGAAGTGAAAATGTTGTAGCTGATCATTTATCTAGATTACCCTTCTTTGGTGAAAATCTTGCATCTAATAGCATTCATAAAAATTTAGAAGCGTTTCCTGATGAGCAGCTGTTTGTGGTAATTAATGCACCTTGGTTTGCAGATATTGCTAACTATCTTGCTTGTGGTATTTTGCATTCTGACATGTCATTTCAGGAAAAGAAAAGGTTTTTGCACGCGAGTAAATTTTATTTTTGGGATGAACCTTACCTATTCCGGATATGCAAAGATGAGATAGTTCGCAGGTGTGTATCTGAGGAAGAACAACTGAGTATTCTTAAATTTTGTCATGACCTTCACTGTGGTGGTCATTTTGGAGGAAGAAAGACTGCAGAAAAGGTGCTTCAAAGTGATTTTTACTGGCCTACTCTATTCAAAGATGCTCAAGAGTATTGTAAGCATTGTGATCGCTATCAAAGAGTGGGTAACATTTGGAGGAGAAATGAAATGCCCCTTCAATCGTATATTGTTGTTGAACTGTTTGATGTGTGGGGAATAGACTTTATGGGTCCTTTTCCCAAGTCTTTTGGTTATGAATATATTTTAGTTGCTGTTGATTATGTTTCAAAATGGGTGGAGGCAATCCCCACCCGTACTAACGATGCTAATGTGGTTGTTAAATTTGTGAAGGAATATATTCTTAGCAGATTTGGCACACCAAGAGTGATAGTCAGTGATGGGGGAAGTCATTTCTGCAACAAACTTTTTGAGAAATTAATGCACAAATCTGGTGTGAAACACAAGCTGGCGACCCCATACCATCCACAGACTTCTGGACAAGTTAAAACATCCAACAAGCAAATAAAAGGAATTCTGGAGAAAACAATCAACTTATCAAGGAAGGTTGGGCGAGTAGATTGCATGATGCATTGTGGGCATATCGGACTGCTTTCAAGACTCCTTTGGGTATGAGTCCATACCGATTGGTTTTTGGTAAGGCTTGTCATTTACCAATTGGAGTTGGAGCACAAAGCGTATTGGGCAATCAAGACTCTGAATTTAGACTTGGACAAGGCAAAGAGAGAATGTTTTTTTGCAAATTTCAGAGTTAGATGAGCTGAGGAATGAGGCATATGAGAGTTCGAGGATTTATAAGGATCGCACTAAAGCACTTCATGACAGAATTATAGTGTGAAAAACATTGAGCCCAGGTATGAAAGTTTTGCTTTTTAATTCTCGTCTCCGTCTGTTTCCAGGAAAACTCAAGTCTCGATGGAGTGGTCCTTTCGAGATAACTCAGGTATATCCTTCCGGTGCCATAGAATTGCTTAACTTTGGAACAAATGAAACTTTTAAAGTAAATGGACAGAGAGTTAAACCATATAATGAAGGGTTCCAAGAAGTCAGGATCATCGATAGCACTTTGATCTACGATCCTTAAGTCTTACAGTAGTATCCAGCTACACGACATTAAAGAAGCGCTAAATGGGAGGCAACCCATCGGTTTGCATTTTTTTTTCATAGTTGTAATTTTATATTCAGCAATTTTAATTTTATGTTTGGTTTAAATAAATGGAATGGGTGCTTTGATTGGTTTTTTTTTATTTTTCTAATGTGTTTCAGGGTTAATCAAAGAAGAGGATTGCATTTCTTTAAGATTTGGTGATAAAAAATAAAAAAATTAAAAAAAAGAGTCAAAATGGCAGTGAAGAACACGGCCACTTGACACGGCCAAGCCACTGGCCGTGTCAAGCCAACCCCAAAAGTCACCAATTCACACAGCCCCTGACACAGCCAACAAGCTTCACCCCAATTCCTTTTCTTTGTTTTTGCAACTTTGTGCTTACAGTGTCAAACACACCTATGGGACACGGTAAAGTCACTGGCCGTGTCCCTCCAAACACATCAAACACGGCCAAGTTCACCCAAGCCATTGGCCGTGTCCCTTCAATTTTAAAGTTTAAAAACACGGTTTTAGCACTTTTTGTTCATTTCAATCCCTAGTTTTATTTTTGTTTCCTTTCTTTCTCTCGACTTTCCTCTCACAAAACCTCCATTGTTGTTCTTTCAAAGCTTCCAAACTCCCATTAATTCTCAATTTCCTTCACCAAAACTGAAATTAATCCATTCAATCTTCTTCTTCTCTCATAAAAAAATCAATTTAATCAGTTTAAGTTTTAAATTTTTTTTTTCAGATCTTTCAATATGCCAAGAACGAAGATGGTGTCCCACCACAAGATGAAGCGACCTCCAACTACAGCTGCATCTTCATCTTCATCTTTTTCATCTTTAAAGAGAGCGACTCTTTTGGCTAGGGGTTTCTTCCCGACGAGGTATGTCAGCGATGAATCCCTTAATGCTCTTTATATTAGGGATAATTTTTATAGTTATATTCAAAATCTTGGGTGGGAGAACCTAGTCTCCTTTCGACCTTTGCAATTTCAAGAACTTACTTTGGAATTTTTAACATCTCTTAAGGTTGAAAGAGATGAACAAAAAATTTGCTCTAAGTTAAATTTTAAATTGCTTGGGAAATCATTTGTGGTTAGTATTGAGCAATTGAATGTTATATTTGGGTTCCATCAACACGGTGAAAGGTCTGTACCTAAGGATTTTAAACAACAATTTGCTTGGGGAGCATTGGGCTCGGGAACTTATGTGGCCAAATCGGCCAAGGCAACTAAATTGAGCAATCCCGCACTTAGGTATTTGCATCGCTTTATGTCCTGTGGGTTCTTTGCTCGGAAGGAAAGCCCGGGTGTAGTAGAACTTAGTGAGCTCTTTTTCTTAGATTGTGCTTGTAATGCAATACCCATTAGTACCGGCTATTGGTTGGCCGATGTTTTTGATAGTGTGGCAAACAAAAAGAAGGGGGCTATTTGTATTGGAAGATTGGTTACCACATTGGCAACAGCCCTTCTTGATGATTTTGACCCGAGTACCTGTCGTATGACTAAAATTACGGGTAATGATTCATTGGATTTGGCCACACTTGAGAAGATGCATATGGTGGTGAACAGGGGAGGGGGCTATTTGATGGCTTCAGCTGAGCCAGAAGTACCAGGGGGCAGAAAAAAGAGAACATGAGTCCAGGAGGAGTCCGACTCGGATTCTCTTGATTTGGATGAAGATGCTCCGGTCCCGAATAATCAGGAGATACTTAATAGGATAGAGGCACTGGAGAGCAAGGTCGATCGTAACCATGCTGCGGTCTTGCAATAATTGGACCAAATCAATAGCAACCTTGCTAAGATTCTGAGTCTTCACCCTTCGGCTGCATCATCATCACATCCTCCTTCACCGTAGATCACATTGGCTCTAATCTTTTAAGAGAATTCCTTACTTTCTTGTGTTTAGTTATAGCATATTTTCTTTGTTATTTTTCGTTTTTGTTTTTAATGTTAACATTTTGGATATTTTATTTTATATATTGTATTTTGTTTTTGAACAATTGCTGTTGTGATGAAAAGGTAGAGTTTGCCTCACCAGGGAACGGTGGAAAACAGGTTGTACCTTAACTCTTTTTCTTTATTATTCTTGTTTTCCATTGAGGACAATGTAATTTATAAGTGTGGGGTAATCTTTAAGCTTTCCTTTAATTCTTGTTTTGTTTGTCTTTGTGCGTTATATTGTGCGTTATGCATGGCATAATTGTTGGAAACTTATTGACTTTTCTGTGATTCTAGCATTATATTTGAGCATTTATTATCAGCATAGAGATTGGCATTTGAATTCATTCAGGATCAATTTTTACATTCTGCAATTCATGACATATAAATCTTTGAGAACCCACCCTTTGTGAGTTTTGAGCCTCATAGATTGAATATTATTGTCAATTGATTTTCTTTTCTTAAGTGTGCACCTTCATGATTTTGCATCTCTAGAGCTTGCTTTTGCATACTAATTGAACTCACATTATGATTTAATCTCAAGTTTTAAAATGATGAAGGCAAATTAGGTTATCCCTTTAGCTTAAAAAGACCTCCCTTAATTATGAATTCCTTAGTGAGCCAAGTTGAGCCTTTGACTTTTTCTTGATTGATCAACACAATTCACAACTCAACATTTTCTTATTATCATCATACCTGCATTAAGGAGTGGAGTTTCCTATGATATGACAATAGGGTGGTTTTTTTTTTTACACTATGACAATAGGGTGGTTTAATTCATAAGTGTGGGGTAAGCATTAAAAAAAAGGTATATATATATAGTATTGCTTTAGTAAGAGTTGGGGCTGAAATGCATACTTTGCACATTGTATTTGACTAAGAGTCGATTATTCTTTTCCTCTACATTTTAAGCTAGATATTCCATGCAATTTTATATTTTGTATATATATATATAATAAAATAATATAAAAGAAAATAAAAGAGAAGATATATATATATAAATATACAAAATTCATATATTTTCTAGCATTAGTCATCAAAAGAGGAATGTTGACTCATGTACTTTTCTTTAAGTATGCAAGTATGTGAGATTATCAAGGGTTGGTGAATATGCCATTTGAGGGAGTTACGAGTTTCTGAGCAAGAGTATTGTCTAATTTAGATACTCCATTTCTTGATGTTCCAACTTAAATGTCTTTTCTCACACCTTCACCTTAGCCCCATTACATCTAAATAAAAGACCTTCAGATTATTTCTTGAGAAAATCAGTGAGAGAGATTGGATAATTAAGCAAGTTTATGGCAGTATGCAGTCATGAGTGGTTTGAGTAAATTAACCTTTGAAATCGAGTGAAACACTTAGATGAGAGATGAGATTTGTATGTCTGGATTAATGAATGAGTTAAGAAAATCTTGATTGAAGTAAATTGCAATTATTTATGGCTGAGTCTTAAAGGATTTCATCTTATATACTGGAATTACAGTTAAGGTTGTTTGAGTTTCTAATTTATGCCATGTGAATTTGCTTGAGGACAAGCAAAGTTTTAAGTGTGGGGTAGTTATTTTATTAGTTTTTGTCATAGAATTGTATCTTATTTATTATGATAATTATTGATTTCTTAGGTATTTTGGTAGTTTTAATCTGTTTATTTAGTGATTTCATCAATTTTGGTAGTTTTAATTTATTTCAGTGTTTATGTCATTTTTGTTCTAGTTTTTAGTATGGTGTTTATGTGTTGTTGGTTAATGCTTATTTGATTCTTGTTTAAAGTTTGTTTAAGTGTTTGTTTTAGGTTAATATAAAAAAAATTTTCCTTGGAAGAATAGCATGAAGCAGTGTCTCATCTTAAGGGCAAAACCAAGTAACTAAGAGAGGAAGGAAAAGTTGGCAGTAAGTGACACACTCAGGTGACACGGCCAAGCCACTGGCCGTGTCACATGACATGGCCAGGAGCTTGGCCGTGTCCCATACTCAGCCAAGGAAGAAGACCAAAGGAAAGAGAGCAAAGAACGAAGAGATCAGTAGGTCACACACCCACTTGACACGGCCAAGCCACTGGCCGCGTCACATGACAAGGCCAGGAGCTTGGCCGTGTCACTCTCCATTCCAAAGAAGAAAAGATGAAGGATCACACAGAAGCTGACACATTCAGGTGACATGGCCAAGCCACTGGCTGTGTCACATGACACGGCCAGGAGCTTGGCCGTGTCACTCCATGGACTAAAGCAAGAAAGAAAATGCGGATTTTTAAGCGAGGTTTCGTATAAATAAGATGATTAGGGTTTTTAAAGGGAGGAGAGTTTTTTATCAGCCGTCAAACAATAACTTTAGGGTTTCCATTTGTTTTTTTTTTTTTTGGAATTTTGATTACACTTTGATGCAAACAGTCTAGATTAAATTTGTTTTAGCCACTGCAACATTCTTCTAGCAAAGATCTGAACAAGAGATTCTTCAGAAGCTAAGAAAGTTTGTAATTTGGTTTTATTCTCAAACTTTATCTCTTAAGTTTCATTGGAATTGTATTCATGAATTCTATTATGTCTAAATTAATTTATTTGAACTTTAATGAGATGAATCTGTTTGACAGCATTATTATGAACTAATTTGATCTAGTCTAGGGTTTGTATGAATCTACTATGATTGTTTGAATTGGTTATTGCTCTTAACTGAATTATTTCTCTAGCCTTAATTGAATGGATTACTGTTAATATATAATTGATTGGCCACCAATTATGTGTTTTAGGTATTAGATGAAGGATTGAGAAATGAAGTCTAATGCTGGAACAATTCAATTAGGGACTTAGGTGAATTAGAGATGTAACCTAAGAAAAGGATCATTTCAATTGTAACAAGATTATTTGAGAGAGGTTTGAATGCGAGAGCTTATTTCCTTGATTCAATTAATTAAGTTGCTTGAAATCTATCTTTGAAATTAAATTGGTTGAGAGGAATAACCATTCATACATATAAGTTAGTAGGGAAGTACAAACCCTAGACCTTTCTATTAAGTGAATCAATATATCAACTCAATTTACTGTTATTGTTTTAAACTCCAATCGATATGGCTTTATTAGTTGTTAGCAATTTAAATTTATTGATAATTTATTATTTACAATCTGATAATCAATTAGCTTATCTAGCTTCCTTATGAGACGACCTTGAGGTGTTCACCAAGATACTACAACAGCCTCGTATACTTGTGAGTGTAGTTCTAGTAGTGTCAATTAGAGCGCAACAAAATGTCATAGCACATTATTCATACACAATCAATGAAACAAGTAGCTTAACACATTTTTCAACCAAAATGTGTTAAGTCCAAATGTTATGCATATATAAACATTATATTCAAAGTTTGTCATACCTCCACAAACAACCCAAAGCAAGCTAAAAACAACCTTCAATCCAATCTTTTCAACTTGCTCTTCACCACTTGGATGAAACAAACCAACCTCCCTCAAAGCCTAAACCAAATGTGATAGCAAATAATCATTTAGTATCACATTTAATGGCATTTCCAACATTAAACCATAATTACACATCACTCCTACAAATTTTCAAAAATTTAGCCTTTCCTTACTTCAACATTGGGATTCCATTCTACTACAATTAAATTAGTGTTTTAAGTTTATTTATATTATTAAAAATATATTTTAATACATTTAAATCATTTACATTATAAAAATACACTCTTATACACAAAATCTCAAAAATGGCATAACCTTCCCCCATTGAAGGTTTTCCATTCCAACACAATCCATTACTCATTCCAAGCTTATATTCATCACTTTTAACACTAAACAACATGCTTAAACAAATAAAATCACACAATTCAACCACTTTGGAAAATCACTTTTCCAAAACCCTAAATCTCCACTTCCATTCTCAAACTCCAACCCAACACCACCAAATCTAATATTTGTCTTTAAAATACTTGTTATGAATCAAAACAACTCATTTAGAACTAATTTGCACAATTAAAGTTCATGTTTTCAAAATCCCAAAAATCTATAACCCTAAATTCTCTCTCTTCACCATTCTTTAACCAAACTCCATCATCTCTTCAATCTAACCTTAGAATCATTGTTTACTATCCAAAATAATTTCATACACACCAATTCCAACAATTATAACATACTACATTAAAATCTAAATTTTCACATAATACCATCTTCCATGGAATTCAAAGAAAAGAGATGGAAACTTACTAATTTTGGTGGAAATCACCAAAAATCCACTTGAAACTTGTTAAATCATTCAATTTATGGAGTATGGAAGAAGTAGAATCCTTGGCCTAGCTCCCATGGAATTTTCGGCTAAAGGAAAGAGAAGAAGAAGAAGAAGAAGACTTTTAAAATCACACAATTCAACCACTTTGGAAAATCACTTTTCCAAAACCCTAAATCTCCACTTCCATTCTCAAACTCCAACCCAACACCACCAAATCTAATATTTGACTTTAAAAAACTTGTTATGAATCAAAACAACTCATTTAGAACTAATTTGCACAATTAAAGTTCATGTTTTCAAAATCCTAAAAATCTATAACCCTAAATTCTCTCTCTTCACAATTCTTTAACCAAACTCCATCATCTCTTCAATCTAACCTTGGAATCATTGTTTACTATCCAAAATAATTTCATACACACCAATTCCAACAATTATAACATACTACATCAAAATCTAAATTTTCACATAATACCATCTTCCATGGAATTCAAAGAAAAGAGATGGAAACTTACTAATTTTGGTGGAAATCACCAAAAATCCATTTGAAACTTATTAAATCATTCAATTTATGGAGTATGGAAGAAGTAGAATCCTTGGTCTAGCTCCCATGGAATTTTCGGCTAAAGGAAAGAGAAGAAGAAGAAGAAGAAGACTTTTAATATTTCTTTTCCCTTCATCTTTTTTTTAAACCACATATATATATTAAAATAATTTAATTATTTTTTTAATAAATAAAAAGTCCTAATTTTCCTCTTCCATCCAAAAATAATTTATTTTTGAATTATTTTATTAATTTTGAATTTATAAGATTTAATTACCAAAATACCCTTTTCTTTTAAAAAGTGTTGACTTTTATATGTTATGTATATTTTGCATATATATCACATGTATATTTCACTTTTTCATTTAAAATCCCTTCATTTTCAATTAAAACTATTAATTTAATTTATCCTTTTAAATTATAATTTATTTTATCCAATTTTTCAAAAATTAAAAATTTTCAAAAATTTTAGGATGTTGCAAAGCCCCCTAACTCCATAATACTCTCCAATATAACATGCAGATTAAAATGTAAAATTGGAATCTATTTGCCAGATTTTGATTTGCATCTGAAAAAATGTTAAATTAGAAAGTCTATAATTGCCTCTGATTGTCCTTGATCGGTGTTTAAAACACTCCATTATCCTTTCTAACGCAGTATATAGATTAAAATATGAAATTAGAATATGATTACAATATTTAAGTTGCAATTAAAAAACTGTCAAATTAGAAAGCCCCTAGCTGCCTAACTACCTCTGACTATTCATAACTAGCATTTAAAACATTCCATAATACTCTCCAATATACTTTGCAAATTAAAATATGAAATTAGAATACATTTGCAAGATTTTGATTTGCAACTGAAAAAAAATATTAAATTAGAAAGTCCCTAACTATCCGTAAGTATCCCTAACTTACTTCTAACTGACACTAATTCCAAATTACAATACTACATAATACTTACTAACACACTATGTAAATTAAAATTTGTATTTAGAATTTGTTTGCAGGACTTTGATTTGCAACTGAAAAAAATAACTTACATCACCCTTAATTAACTCTAACTACTCCTAACTATCTCTAACTCACCTATAACTGAACTAACTGCCTTTTAAAACACCATATAGTACTTTTTTGTTTAATTATGTATTAGTTTGTTTAATATTGTGCTGCATGTGAAATATTATAATATGATTATTTTTACTTTTTGTTTGTGATTGCGGGGGTATTGTTGCAAAAGTTGAATTGAAAAGATGAAATGCGGAGTAATAATCCTCATTTGTTATAATAGAATATTTTATTAGATTTCATGTGTGTATGCTCTTGTGATCTCGAGAAATAAGGATTTCAATGCTTCAAAATATGCAAGTGTTTAAAAATAATTTATCCATTATAAAATGTTTCATATTATATCCATAATTAACATTATAATATTACTGTATTTCATTTGTACCATTTTTTATATCATTGTAAAATATTTGTAATCCATTATATAATAGTTGTTATTTATTTTTGTCTTCATTTGGTTCTAAAATATTTTTTAAACATTGATTCGGAGTTGGCTGATTGTATATTGGGAGAGTTAAGGGCAATTAGGGGTTCATAAGTGCTGTTTATTTTTAAAACTTTAATTTTAGTTTTGTCTCCATTTGGTTCTAAAATGTTCTTTTAAACATTGATTTGCACTCTTATATGACTTTTAACCTCTTGTTTTTATATTTATCCAGTTCTATTTAATAGTTGAAAGGCAATTAAAAGTAGTTAGATGTGAGATAGAAATAGTTAGAGGCTGTTAGGAGCTTTTTAATTTAACATTTTTTCAGTAAAAATCTTGTAAATAGATTTTAGTTTCATATTTTAATCTACATAGTGTGTTAGAGAGTATTATGGAGTGTTTTAAATGCCGATTAAGGATAATTAGAGGTGGGTTAGGAATAATTAAAGATAATTAGGTATAGTTAGAGATTTTCTAATATAATATTTTTTTAGTTGCAAATTAAAATCTTACAAACAGATTCCAATTTTCTATTTTAATCTACATAGTGTATTAGAAAGTATTATATAGTATTTTAAATACCAGTTAGAGATAGTTAGAGGAGATAAATTAGAGATAATTAGAGGTAGTTAGGAGAGATTTTCTAATATAATATTTTTTTCAATGGCAAATCAAAATTTTGCAAACAGATTCTAATTTTATATTTTAATCCATATAGTATGTTGGATAGTATTATGGAGTATTTTACATAAAAATTAGGAGTAGTTAGAGATGAATTAAGGATGGTTAAGGGTAGTTAGGGACTTTTTAATTTAACAAATTTTTCAGTTGCACATCAAAATTTAGTAAATACTTTCTTATTATAAATTTTAACCTTTATAATGTATCAAGGAGTAATATAGAGTATTTTAAATGATAGTTAGGGGGCTAACAACCCCTAACTGAACTGCCCTTAACTCACCATAACAACCACTAACAATCTGGTAACAAGCCCTAACAACCTCTTGCAATACACAAAATCACTTCAAATACAATCGTTTAACTTCCATAATACTTTATACAACTTTTTGAGAATTTAGAAGTTAAAATAAAATAAAAAAGGAAGATAAGTAGTAAAAATATCTTGAATCATGGAAATAAAAAAAAGGATTAATTTCAATAAAGAAACTTAAAAAGAAAAAAATGAAGAGGAAGAAGAATATAAAAAAAAAAAAGGAGGAAGAGGGCTTGAGAGAAAAAGATGATAATAAAAAAAAGATGCTACTTTTTTAGGGTAAATGGTATTTTTGTCAAAAATAGGCCATTTTTTAATGGGGTCTAAAAAATATTAAACCCTTTTAGTAAGGTATTTTTATGGCTAATTCCTGTAGTTTTTTGAAAATAAATATCATATATTTTATTATATTATTATAATTTTATTATTATATAATATTTTATTAATATTTTATTTAAATATGTTTATACATAATTTAAATAAATTTATTTAAATTTTAATTTATTTTGATTAATCATTTTATTTCTCTCACTTTGATTTAATTATTCTATTAATTTAATTATTAATTAATCAATATTTATATTGAAAATCAAAATTTTTTACAATTAAAATAATATAATCATTTATACTTTATATCAATAATTATTTTTTTTAATTTATAATGTAGAATGTAAAGTAAAGTTTGTAGAAGAGCCCTAATTGTGTCTCATTTGTTATTTGCAAATGACTCCTTCTTTAAGGCTAATGATAGGGAGGCGAATAGAGTGAAGGATATTTTGTTAGCCTATGAACAAGCTATTAATTTTGAAAAGTCTGGCATCTTTTTTAATGCCAATGTTCATATTGATATTAGGAGTTCTACCTCTTCTATTCTGGGTCTAACCCTTTGGACACATATCATTACTTAGGTCTACCATCCTTGATTAGGTGTAATGCCTTCTCAATCGTATTCTCAAAGCAAGATATTTTTCACAAGGGCCAGGGGATTTCTTACAAGCTCAACTCAATAATAACCCAAGTTTTATATGGAGAGGGCTAGTTACTACGCAAGGATTATTAGAAGAAAGAATAAGGTGGCGAGTGGGCTCTGGCTCGAACATCCAAATTTTGCAAGATCTTTGGCTTCCACTAGAGGGTAATATCTTTGTATCTAGTCCTATTACTGAAGGTATAGGAGCTTATTTGGTTCGGGACCTATTGGTAACTAATAATGCTTATTGGAATATGGAGAAGGTTGATAGTCTTTTTTAGTAATGAAGATGCTGACATTATCAAAACAATTCCCATCGGTTGTCATGGTATGGATGATACAATCATGTGGCATTATAATAAGAAGGGTGTGTATTCAGTTAAGTCAAGTTATTATGTAGCCTGGGATCATTTTGGCCCTTTTATTATTGCATTATTATTGCTAGAATAGATTATGGCAGCTTGATATCCCTAGTAAAGTTAAAATTTTTATGTGGTAAGCTATTCGAAATATATTGCCCATAAAGGCTAGATTGATCCAAATGGCATGGATATGGATGAGAATTGTCGTGTATGTGGGAAAGTTGAGGATGTAATTCATGTCTTCTTTTACTGCTTAAGGGGAAGGGTTGCTGGGATATGTGGAACTTGCGAAGCTCTATGGTTTTCAACAGATTTGATGATTTTGCTTTATTTTTCTTCCACTTTTTAGAGTATCAGATGAAGGAGCATGTAAAATATTTTTGGTGCATTTTATGGCGGTTGTGGTTTGATCAAATTCTTTGGTTTGGCATGGGAGAGATATGACTATATTCGAGGTAGTTTCAGTAGCCACTGGTGTGTGTGATTCTTGGCATTCATCTAGAACTAAAATGCAGATTTGTCATGGAGGTCATTCTATGGAGTAGAAGCAGTCTCATTGTCAATAGTAGAAGCCTCCAGTTGGTGCATTAAAATGTAATATTGATGCCACATTTAGTCATGTTACAGAGCAAGCAAGCTTTAGGGCAATGCTATGAGATAATAATGGTGAATTTTTCACAACAATTTCAAGCCTAATTGATGGAGTGAAAACATCTAAAGGGGTAGAAGCCATAGGTTTAAGGAATGCACTATAATGGTTGCTTTATCACCATCAAGAACATGTCATTGTTGAATTGGATGGATGCAAAGGTGGTTATCCATGCTCTTTCATCTACAGTGCTGGATAATGCATATGAGGGTCTTATTATATATGATTGTATTTCATTAGCTAAATCTCTTCCTAATGTGGAGATTTGATGGCTGTCGAGGCAAGTAAATTTGGTTGCTTACTCTCTTGCTTGAGCAATGAGTTATAATTATAGTCTCATCTCCTGGGATGTTATACCCAAGTTTCTTATTTCTATATTGAACATGGATAAGCTTTAAGGGAGAATTACTGCAATATGGGAGAAGTCCAAAAAAATTACTAAAATGTGGGACTTCTCCCAAATATTACTAGAATGTGACAGTCAAAGAGCCAAATCGTAAGTCACACTTTCAATTTGGCTCTTTATTTTTTTTAATGTTTTTCAACTCTGACACTATAACTTTGAGTTTCAGTTTCATTAAAACTGAAACTCAAAGTTTCAAACAATCCAAAAACTATATATATAAACAGATTTTTGTACCAAACCGCAACTTTGAATTGCGGTTTGGTGCCTTGTCGCTTCATTTGAACTAAACCACGACTCAAAGTTGCGGTTTGGCTCCTAATTAAAAAAAAAACTTCCACCAAACTGCAACTCAAAGTTACGGTTTGATTTTGGTGCAGTCTAGTACAGCTCTGGCTGACGAGTCTCATCAACTATAGCACTGGCTAAGGTAGTAGCAGAGGCACTTCCTCAGCCAACTGTAGCCAGAGGAGAATAAATTCTCCTCCGACTCTTTTTTTTTTTATCTTATTACCCAACACCAAAAACCTCTTAATATATATCTCCTTTCATATATCCCCTCTCACTTTCATTTTCTATCTCCAAAAGCATTCTATAATATTTTTCATCTTCCCTTCAAATTTTCTCAACACAACTTATCTATTCATTTCATCCCCAACTATTATATCATTTTCTCTACAAAATATCATCTCTATTTTCCTAAGGTAAATACTACATTTACTTTTATATTTGTTAATTTTTGCTTAAATTTTTGATTAATTTTGTTACATGTTTTAATTTTTTTTATTTTGCAGAAATTTTCAACCAACTTTGGAATTTTTTCATCACTTTTGGAGAGCTCATAGAGGTATTTATGAAATTGAATAATTTTTATATTTATTTGTTATGGTTGATATATTATTTGTATAGTTTTTTGATAATTTGGGTATGAATTTTTTAATTTTTTGATAATTTAATTTAATTTATTTTTAGGTTTAGGGATGAATATTAAAAAATGTAGTTCCTAATTTGTTAATTGTTAATTTTTTTTTATTTTTTTCTTGAACTTATAATTAAATTTTGTTGGTTTTTTTTTTCATAAACTTATAATTTATATTTTAAGTTATAGGGATAACATTAAAATTATCCTTTATTATTTTTTAAATTTTTTCATGAACTTATATATAATTTGTTTAGAGATTAGACATGAAATTAAAATTATCATGTTAATTTTTTAAATTTTTTGCATAAACTTATAAACAATTGTTTTAGGGCATAGAGATAATAATAAAATATTACTATTAAAATATTTATAATTATGAATTATTATTTTATTTGTTATAAAAATTTCATTGTTATAATTGATATAAAATTATTTTTTTTATTTTATTAGTGAAATTCATGAAAGGTTATAGGTTAATTTAGTTAAAAAATATTTCTAAAAATATTTAGAAATTATAAGTTTGAATAAAATTGGCATGGTCAGTAAAAAAAAATAAGAAATTTGATTGGACACTAAACTTAAAAACTAAGAACAAACATATTATAATATTTTTTTCAACCAAGCATGCTATAAAATTAATCACAAAAATACTCATGCCCAATACACTAATAAATTTTAGACCATAGTAATCTTAATTAGACTCTAAAAGATAAAAATACCCCTCAACTACTTTTTATTAAAAATTTGATACGTACTCTTTCCCTTTAGCTTTTTTTTCTCTTTCTTTTCAATCTCATCTTCTTCTTTCTCTTTCTTTTCGATCTCCTCTTCTTCTTTCTCTTTCTTGATCTCCCCTCATTTTTTCTCCTTTTCGATTTGTTCTTCTTGCTTTTTTTTCGATCTCTGCTCTCTCGTTCTCTTTGCTGGTTTTCTTTCTCTTTCACTTTGCCGATCTTCTCTCTCTTTTGCGGCTCTAATTGTTGGCAGTAGATTTGTTTAGTCTCACTCAAGTTAAGGTAAGTTAATTTAGTTTTTTTTTCCATGAAAAAATCTAATTTGAGCTAATATGAGAAAAAAGTGAACAACGCATATATGTTTGGTTTCAAAAATAACATTCTTTTATACTTGAATAATACTTAATTAATTTTGTGTATGTTTTACAATATTATTACAAATCTTTCTCCTAATCTTTCTTCATTCATCCTCTTTTTTTCTTTATTTTAACATTGATATGAGTTAAAATTAAGTTGATTTGAGTTGATATGAGTAATTTTGTTATTGATATGAGTAATTTTAGTGTTGATATAAGTAATTTTGATATTGATATAAGTTAATTTGAGTTGATATGAGTAATTTTGATATTGATATGAGAAATTTTAATATTGATATGATTTGGTTTTTTGAAATTGGTATGAGTAGTTTTGATGTTGATATGAGTACTTAATGTTGATATTAGTTGATATTCGTTTGCTATGAGTTTGATATGAGTTAATATGAATTGTTTTAAAGATGAAATGAGTTTGATATGGGTTGCTATGAGTTATTTTCAAGTTGATATGAGTAGTTTTGATATTAATATGAGTAATTTTAATATTGATATGAGTTTGATATTAGTAGATATGAGTTCGATATAAGTTGATATGAGTTAGTTTGAAGTTGATATGAGTAGTTATAAGTTATTTTGAGTCGAAATGAGTTGTTTTTAAGATGACATGCGTAGTTTTGATGTTGATATGAGTAATGTTGATATGAATTTGATATTAGTAGATATGAGTTTATATGAATTTGACATGAGTTGTTTTGAAATTGATATGAGTAGTTGTTAGTTATTTTGAGTTGATATGAGTTGTTTTGAAATTGATATGAGATGAATATGAGTTGTTTTGAAGTTGATATGAGTAGTTTTGAGTTAATATGAGTTGTTTTAAAGTTGATATAAGTAATTTTAATATTGATATGTCTTTGATATTCATAGATATGAGTTCAATATGAATTATTATGAAATTGATATGAGTAGTTGTGAGTTATGTTGAGTTGATATGAGTTATTGTGAAGATGATATGCATAGTTTTGATGTTGACATGAGTAATTTTAATATTGATATGAGTTTAATATTAGTAGATATAGGTTTGATATAAGTTGATATGAATTTGACATGAGTTGTTTTGAAATTGATAATAGTAATTATAAGTTATTTTGAGTTGATATGAGTTGTTTTGAAATTGACATAAGATTAATATGAGTTGTTTTAAAGTTAATATAAGTGGTTTTGAGTTAATATGAGTTATTTTAAAGTTGATATGAGTAGTTTGATGTTGATATGATTAATTTTTATGTTGAAATGAGTTTGATATGAGTTGATATAAGTTTTATATGAGTTTGATATGAGTTGTTTTAAAGTTGATATGAATAGTTGTGAGTTATCTTGAGTGATCATCACTGTTCATGATCACATCACATTATCAGTTCACACCATTCATACATAGATCACATTCATTACCAATACTCATCTTCCATTTCTTTCACATTTTCTCACATTCAACTAGGCACATTGCCTCATTTCTCTTTTTTCTCAGTCATTTCAATATCATATCATTTCACATCATCATTTCAATGTCATATCATCACAATGTATCACATTTTATGCAATCTAGCCATTGCCAATGGCTTTTCACAATATCTTTTATGCATACACAACAAGCCACATTACCCAAACACTTTGGGTCATTTTCATATATTGCACATGTTTCACTTTATACTCAATTTAGCCATTATGAATGGCTTCACAATTATTTAATGCATACATGACAAATCACATGTCACAGCACATTGTTCATCAATGTTCAATATATCAAATAGCTTAACAAATTTCCCATTTCTTTTTTCCATCATGCAGGCATAAAGCCACACTCACCATATAACTCATCAACATACCAATATTTAGTATAATCAACATATTTTATCATAATTCTTCAAGTGACATGCTCAACTTACAAAAGCTTTGACACGCCCAGAGACATGGGCATGTCACTGCCCGTGTCCTTAATGTTGCCTTACAAAAACTTTGACACGCTCAGAGACATGGGTGTGCCGCTGCCCGTGTCCTTAATATTGCTTTACAGTAGCTATGACACACCTAGGGACATGGATGCGTCACTGCCCATGTTCTTAATACTGCTTTACAGTAGCTACGACATGCTTAGAGATATGGCCGTGTTAATGGTCATGTCATTAATGTTGAACTCAGCACCGTTGACATGCCCAAAGACGAGACCATGTCACTGGCCGTGTCAAGCAAAAGTCCTGCATTTTAAACTCTCAATCATATGAGCACAATCATTCCAAACTCAACACTACAACACCCTTAATCAACATCTTATTTTATATCCATAATTCACCCATCAATTCAACACTTATATAACTCCAACATATCATAACTATCATCTAATTCAAACAATCATCACTTTCTCTCATAACACATTCAAAGAAGAAGAAAGAAAAGAAATCTCTTCTTGTTCAATCCAACCTTAAAAATCATCATTAGCTACTCACAACATCTTCATACATATCCAAATAAACCATTAAAACATGCTAATACACAATCCCCAAAATTAATATGTCATTCTTCCATAGAATTCCAAAGAAACTTGCAAAATGATAAAGGAACTTACCAATTGATGAAGAATCCTCAAAATCTTCACTTGAATCCTTGAAATTACTTTAATTCTTGGTGTATGGAAGAAGAAAGCTTCTATCTCTCTCTCTCTCTCTCTCTCTCTCTCTAGCTCAGGTTCAAAGAAGAAACAAAAGAAGAAGAAGAAGAAGCAAATTCCAATTTCTCTTCCTTTCCATCCTTATCTATATATTTATTAATTATTTTATATTTTAACATTTACTCTTTTTATATGTATTGTATATGTTAGATATATATATATATGTGTCATATTTACTTCAAATATATTTCAAATATATATAGTACATATATAACATCCATTATAAACATCCATCTAATATTTTCTCTACCCATTACACTCATATGCTCTCATATATTTACTATTCTAAAGTACATAAAAAATTGGGATATTACAATATGTGTAGTTTTGATACTGATATGAGTACTTTTAATATTAATATGAGTTTAATATTAGTAGATATAAGTTTGATATGAATTTGACATGAGTCGTTTTGAAATTCATATGAGTAGTTGTAAGTTATTTTGAATTGATATGAGTTGTTTTGAAATTGATATGGGATTAATATAAGTTGTTTTGAAGTTGATATGAGTAGTTTTGAGTTAATATGAGTTGTTTTAAAGTTATTATGAGTTTGATATGAGTTTAATATAAGTTTGATATGAGTTGCTTTAAATTTGATAAAAAATAGTTGAGTTATTTTGAGTTAATATGAGTTGTTTTAAAGTTGATATATATATAGTTTGATGTTGATATGAATAATTTTAACTCAAAATTTAAAGTTGATATATATTAGGTAGATATGAGTTCATATGAGATGATCTGAGTTTGATCTGAGTTAATTTTAAGTTAATACAAGTAGTGATTTATTTTTATCGATATGAGTTATTTTGAAGATGATATGTGTAGTTTTGATATTGATATTAGTAATTTTAATGTTGATATGAGTTTGATATTAGCAGATATAAGTTTGATATGAGTTGATATGAATTTGACATGAGTTGTTCTGAAATTGATATGAGTAGTTGTAAGTTATTTTGAGTTAATATAAGTTGTTTTGAAATTAATATGAGATTAATATAAGTTGTTTTGAAGTTGATATGAGCAGTTTAGAGTTAATATGAGTTGTTTTAAAGTTGATATGAGTAATTTTAATATTGATAAGAGTTTGATATTAGTGGATATGAGTTGATATGAGTTATTTTGAAATTAATATCAGTTGTTGTGAGTTATTTTGAGTTGATATGAGTTGTTTTGAATATGATATGCGTAGCTTTGATGTTGATATGAGTTTGATATTAGTAGATATAAGTTTGATATGAGTTGATATGAATTTAACATGAGTTGTTTTAAAATTGATATGAGTAGTTGTAAGTTATTTTGAGTTGATATAAGTTATTTTGAAGTTAATATGAGTTGTTTTAAAGTTGATATGAGTAATTTTTATGTTGAAATGAGTTTGATATGAGTTGATATGGGTTTAATATGAGTTTGATATGAGTTGATATGGGTTTAATATGAGTTTGATATGAGTTGTTTTAAAGTTGATATGAATAGTTGTGAGTTATTTTTAATTGAAATGAGTTATTTTAAAGCTGATATATATAGTTTTGATGTTAATATGAGTAATTTCAATATTGATATAAGTTTGATATTAGTAGGTATTAGTTCGATATAAGTTGATATGAGATTATCTTTGTTTGATATGAGTTATTTTGAAGTTAATATGAGTAGTTGTGATTTATTTTGTGTTGATATGAGTTGTTTTAAAGTTGGCATGCATAGTTTTGATATTGATATGAGTAATTTTAATGTTGATATGAGTTTGATATTAGTAGATATAAGTTTGATATGAGTTGATATGAGTTGTTTTGAAATTAATATGAGTATTTGTAAGTTATTTTGAGTTGATATGAGTTGTTTTAAATTGATGTGAGATTAATATGAGTTGTTTTAAATTGATATGAGATTAATATGAGTTGTTTTGAAGTTGATATGAGTAGTTTTTAGCTAATATGAGTTATTTTAAAGTTGATATGAGTAATTTTAATATTGATATGAGTTTGATATAGTAAATATGAGTTGGTATGAGTTATTTTGAAATTAATTTTAGTAGTTGTGAGTTATTTTGAGTTGATATGAGTTGTTTTGAAGAAGATATGCATAGTTTTGATGTTGATATGAATAATTTTATTGTTGATATGAGTTTGATATTAGTAGATATAAGTTTGATATGAGTTTATATGAATTTAACATGAGTTGTTTTGAAATTGATATGAGTAGTTGTAAGTTATTTTGAGTTGATATGAGTTATTTTGGAATTGATATGAGATTAATATGAGTTGTTTTAAAATTGATATGAGTTGTTTTAAAGTTGATATGAGTAATTTTTATGTTGAAAAGAGTTTGATATGATTCGATATGAGTTTAATATGAGTTTGATATATATATATGAGTTGTTTTAAAGTTGATATGAATAGTTATTAGTTATTTTAAGTTGAAATGAGTTATTTTAAAGTTGATATATATAGTTTTGATGATGATATGAGTAATTTTAATACTGATATGACTTTGATATTAGTATATAGGAGTTCGATATAAGTTGATATAGTTGTGAGTTATTTTGAGTTGTTTTAAAGATGATATGCATAATTTTGATGTTGATATGAGTAATTTTAAAGTTGATATTAGTAGATATAAGTTTGATGAGCTGATATAAATTTGACATTTGTTGTTTTGAAATCGATATGAGTAGTTGTAAGTTATTTTGAATTGATATGAGTTGTTTTGAAATTAATATGAGTTGTTTTGAAGTTGATATGAGTAGTTTTGAGTTGATATGAGTAGTTTTGTGTTAATATGAGTTGTTTTAGAGTTGACATGAGTAGTTTGATTTTTATTTGAGTTTGATATGAGTTGATATGAGTTTAATATGAGTTTGATATGAATTTTTTTAAAGTTAATATGAATAGTTGTGAGTTATTTTGAGATGATATGAGTTGTTTTAAAGTTGATATATATAGTTTTGATGTTGATATGAGTAATTTTAATATTGATATAAGTTTGATATTTGTAGATATTAGTTCGATATGAGTTGATATAGGTTTGATATGAGTTATTTTGAAGTTAAAATGAGTAGTTGTGATTTATTTTGAGTCGAGATGATTTGTTTTGAAGATGATATGCATAGTTTTGATATTGATATGAGTAATTTTAATGTTGATATGAGTTTGATATAAGTTTGATATGAGTTGATATGAATTTAACATGAGTTATTTTGAAATTGATATTAGTAGTTATATGTTATTTTGAAATTGATATGAGTTAATATGAGTTGTTTTGAAGTTGATATGAGTAGTTCTGAGTTAATATGAGTTGTTTTAAAGTTGATATGAGTAATTTTAACATTGATATGAGTTTGATATTAGTAGATATGAGTTCAATATGTGTTGATATGAGTTGTTTTGATGATGATATGCGTAGTTTTGATATTGATATGAGTAATTTTAATGTTGATATGAGTTTGATATTAGTATATATAAGTTTGATATGAGTTGATATGAATTTGACATGAGTTGTTTTGAAATTGATATGATTAGTTGTAAGTTATTTTGAGTTGATATGAGTTGTTTTGAAATTGATATGAGATTAATATAAGTTGTTTTGAAGTTGATATAAGTAGTTTTGAGTTAATATGAGTTGTTTTAAAGTTGATATGAGTAGTTTGATGTTGATATAAGTAATTTTTATATTGATATGAGTTTTATATGAGTTGATATGAGTTTAATATGAGTTTGAAACGAGTTGTTTTAAAGTTGATATGAATATTTGTGAGTTATTTTGAGTTGAAATGAGTTATTTTCAAGTTGATATATATAGTTTTGATGTTGATATGAGTAATTTTAATATTGATATGAGCTCGATATTAGTATATAGGAGTTCGATATAAGTATGATATGAGTTTTTTTTATGTTGATATGAGTAGTTGTGAGTTATTTTAAGTTGATATGAGATGTTTTGAAGATGATATGCGTAGATTTGATGTTGATATGAGTAATTTTAATGTTGATATGAGTTTGATATTAGTAGATATAAGTTTGATATGAGTTGATATGAATTTGACATGGATTGATATAAGTTTGATATAAATTTGTTTGATACGCAGGATTCCTTCACCAGGTGAGAAAAAAAGTCATTCAAAGTGCAACCGATATAGTGAACGCAGTCACAATAGATCTACATGCCAAAATCTCATTCGTTTTCATAATTCTTCATGAGCATCGAGTGTTCAAAAATAAAACCAATGTATATTTATATGTTATATTCATTTGGTTTTGTTATTTAGTATAATGATTTATTGTATAATAAATGTTTTGGATTGTAATATAGAATTTTAATAACTGCAGATTGTATTTAATATAGAATAATTATGTAGAAAATTTTTCTTTATAGAAAGTATTTATTCGACTATAATAGGTGTTATTATTTTTTTTTAATAATTTATAGTTATTTTGAAGTTAATATAAGTTAATTTAAATTTGGTATGAATAATTTTGATGTTGATATGAGTTGGTATTAGTAATATGAGTTTGATATGAGTTAGTATTTGTGACATAAGTTTGATACGAGTAGATATAAGTTTATATGTGATATGAGTTTGATATGAGTTGTTTTTATTGATATGTAGTTTGTTAATGTAGGATGTATAATAATTCCTAACTTGGTTGTTGATGGTTTGGAATGTTATGGAGTTTATTTTTGTTTTTCTTTATTTGTGGTGATATGCAATGTTTGAGTAGAGAATGTTCAAAAATCCATATTAACTCATATCAAACTCATTAAATTTATATCAACTCATATCAAACTCATATCACTAATATTAACTCATATTAACTATATATTAACTAAAAATAACTCATCAAACTCATATTAACTACTACTAACTCATATCAAACATATTCTCAAACTCATATCATTAATACTAACTCATATGAACTCATATCAAATTCATATCACTAGTACTAAGTCATATCAAATTCATATCACATATAAACTTATATCAAATTAATATCACTAATACTAACTCATACTTACTGGTGCGTGCCGCTATGCTATAGCAATTACCACAAGTGCACGGGTCGCCCAAGTAATAAAGTAGTGAGTGAGTTATCGTTCCACTGAGGACAAGGCCAAGTACTAGCTCAAACCTTAACCGTTGTTTAGCAAATTAATATTTGTGTGATGATTTGTAATTAAAAACAACTAATTTAATAACTGGAAGTAAGGGAAATTAAATGTTGTGCAAATAGGATTGATGATAATAATACTATCCAGATATTGAATCCCCCTAGCCTCAATGATATTTATGAACAATCAATTCAGTTAACTCATTCAATAGAATTGAGTTGGCATTTCTCTAACTTAGACTAAAACCTCTCTTGAGCGAATTAATCCCTAATCACTAAGTAGAGTGTTGGAATCTCTTCTCAAACACAATTAAGTAGGTCATGCATTAAGAACAAGGAACTATACACCAAAGGATCTTGTAAGTCTATCTCTAGCACCCCAATCAATCCTCAACCCTTATGAGTAATCAATTCAAATCAAGCTTTCTCAAGTCAATAATATGAAAATTGTAACCAATCAATAAGCATGCTATTACCAATTGGAAATAAATCATTAAGCATCATAAGAATAAAACAACTCAATCAAATGATTCAACTAAATATAATTATTCAATCCATACAAATAAGCTAGGGTTCATCAATATCTAGATAGAGAAGGAATTAGTTCATGTTCAAAACCAGAAAAACAGAACAAGAGAAATGAGTAAAAGAAGCCAAACAATCCATGGCGAATAATCTGTATTTCTTCACTTTAATCCTTGATTCTTGGTTTAGGGCTTGTACAAGATGTATCTCCTTCTTCAAACTCAGCTCAAAACCCTCCTCTTTGCTTCAGTTGTTGGCTCCTTCTCCCTTGTTCCAGCTCTCACGTTTCCAGCTCCAGAATCCCCCAAAAACTCCCTCTTCTTCTCTTTTTATTTCCCTCCAAAGCTCAAGTCAATCTTCCAACTCACCTTGTCTCCCACATTCCCTTTGTTCAATCTTTCTTTTTCTCAAATTAGGCAAGCTTTTCTTTTGTCTAATGTTACTTTTGACCAAAACTAGTCTTTGTTTCCCACTTGTCTACAAAAGAATTTGAACATTTCAAAGTTGCCCTAGGTGACACGGCCAAGCTTGTTGGCCGTGTCACCTTCTGCCCTTTCTTTCCTTGTTTTCTTCTAGGTGACACGGCCAAGCTCCTGACCGTGTCATGTGACACGGCCAGTGGCTTGGCCGTGTCATGTGGGTGTGTCATGTTCTGCTTCTAGCTTCGTCAATTTGCTTGTCTTTGTTTCCAAGGGTGACACGGCCAAGCTTGTGGCTGTGTCATGTGACACGGCCACTGGCTTGGGTGTGTCACCTGGGTGTGTTGGCTTCTGGATCATTTCTTTTTTTCTCTTATTCTTTAGCTAGACATGGGACACGACCAAGCTTGTGGTCGTGTCATGTGACACGGCCACTAGCTTGGGCGTGTCACCTGCCAGTGTCAGCTTCTGTTCTTCATTTTTCCTTCTTTGCTTGGTTCTTTGGTTTCTATTCTTTGGGTGAGACACGGCCAGTGACTTGAAGAAATTTTGAGGGACACGGCCAAGCTTGCTCTGGCTTGGCCATGTCTTGCTTGCTTCATGCTTTTTCTTTATTGTTTTGATCATCCAAGGGAGTTTTTCCACTAACCTAAAACAAACACTTAAAACAAACTTTAAACCAAAATCAAATGAAACATTAACTAAAAACACATTAAAATCATACTAAAAACAAGTATAAAAACACTCTTATCAAATACCCCACACTTAAATCCTTGCTTGTCCCCAAGCAAGGCTAAACTCAAAACAAACTAAACACAAAAATTTTGTCAAGTTCAAGAGTTATAAAAATGTATCAAGACTTCCCTATCCCTAAATCAGCAATCAAAATCAAATCGAACAAAATTGATACCAATGCAATTAAGTGGCTTTCCATGCATAACCTACATTGTCACTCCCTCACCAACTCTTAAAAGTGTTTGATCAAGGTGGTGTTTACACTCATAATAATCAATGAAAGATTATTGTCATAGGCTTGCTTATCTATCAAATCTCCACTACTTAATTACAATCAAGCATCAATCAAAAGGTCTTTTATTGGGTTGTAATGGGGTTAAGGCAAAGGCATGGCATTTAGGAAATGTGAGCTTAATCATTAAGTTCAAGAGCACTTTAAGAATGAAGTAACCGATCATATATAAATAACCCAACGGTCCCAAAACACCTTCCTCTTATCTACCCTTTGACATTTAAAGAACTTTTCAAGGGAACTCACTTACTATGTCATGCAATGATTATTTCTAAAACATATTCCAACCCTTTCAACAATAACAATTATTCTTATTTTTCTTCTTTTTATTTGATTTTGATTTTTTTTATTTTGCAATCTTAAACCTACTAAATTTAACCCCACACTTAATTCAACACAACACTTGGTCGTAAACGCTTTTAAGATGCTCTTGACCTAATGAAAGGGTAAGAGTTAAGACAACAAGGTTCAAGCTAATGATGTTGTGAAAAAGAAAGAAAAGGAAAAACGAAATAGGCTCAAAATTGGCTAACTAAGGTTAAAATTGGGGTTGGACTTTTTAAGCCAAAGTGGGTTCACCTAATTGCCTTAATCATTTTGATGCCAAATTGAAATTTTTATGTAGTCTTAAAATGTATATCAAAGCAAGTTCTAGCAAGTCATTAATCAAAGATGTTTTCCCACACAAAGAATAATAAGTTGATGGCTCAATTTCTTACTAGGTTAATGGTTATGCAAGGAAAAACCAACAAAATTGATAATAAGCACCAATTCTTCTCAATTATCAAATTCATGCTTCAAAAATTCAAAGGTCATCAATCAACAATATTTATAACAATTGAACTTTCCAAAATTCATTTATTTAAAGAAAAACATTAACTAAACTAACACAAAAATAAATTAAAATTAAAGACAAAAAAAACAATATGCAATTAAAAATGAAAACACAAAACATAAAATGCACCTCACACTTAAAATTTCACATTGTCCTCAATGTGAGCATGCATACACTAAAAGAGAATTCAGATGAAACATATTATTATTATTATTATTATTATTATTATTATTATTATTATTATTATTATTATTAAACAAAATGCAAAAATTAAAGACATAATAATTAAAGAATGAATAAAATGGTGGGTTGCCTCCCACCCAGCACTTCTTTAACATCGTATTAGTTGGATGTTCAAGGCAATTGTTCCTAGTCTTGGAGGTGTAAAACCTCCTTTAAGTCCTGTATTTCCCCTCCAAAATAAAGTTTGAGCCTGTGCCCATTGACTTTAAAATCACCTTTTTCCGGGTGGGTTATTTCAACCACTCCGTAGGGGAAAACTTCCTTGACAGTAAAAGGACCAGATCATCGAGATTTCAACTTACCTGGAAAGAGTCGAAGCCTTGAATTGTACAGTAATACCTGATCTCCTACTTAAAACTCTTTCCGTTCCTTAATGTGAGCATCATGCCATCTTTTGGTACGTTCCTTATACATCTTCGTATTGTCATAAGCTTGCAATCTCCACTCGTCTAACTCGTTTACCTGTAATTTTTGCATTTCACCTGCACAAGCTAGATCAAGGTTAATCTGTTTTATGGCTCAATATGCATTATGTTCTATTTCAACAGGTAAATGGCAAGCTTTTCCATATACCAACCTAAATGGTGTAGTGCCCAAGGGAGTTTTGAATACAGTCCTAAAAGCCCATAGAACATTGTCTAATTTCTCGGACCAATCCTTTCGGGATCGCTCTATAGTTTTTTCCAAAATTCTTTTAATCTCCATATTCGTGTTCTCAACTTGGCCACTAGTTTGGGGATGATAGAGAGTAGCAAACCTATGTGTAACTCCTAATCTTTTGAAAACTTTCGCAAGCTGAAAATTACAAAAGTGAGTACCCTTATCACTTATAATTGCTTTTGGTGTACCAAATTGAGAAAACAATTTCTTCAAAAATTTCACCACAACCCTAGCATCATTGGTTGCCAAGGCTTGGGCTTCAGGCCATTTAGATACATAGTCTATAGCTACAAGGATGTATTTGTTACCAAAGGAATTGGGAAAGGGTCCCATAAAGTTGATTCCCCATACATCAAAGATTTCACAAACTAGAATCCCATTTTGGGGCATCTCATCACGAGATGAAATGTTTCTAGTCCTTTGGCATCGATCACAGCAATTTACAAATTCGTATCTATCCCTAAAAAAAGTGGGCCAATAAAATCCTGATTCTAGTACCTTTTGAGCAGTTATATTGGCTCCCATATGACCGCCAGCTGGTCCAGCATGGCATTGACTAAGAATGTTCATTGTTTCGGGCCATGCCACACATCGTCGGATCATGTGATCCTTACATAATCTAAACAAAAAGGGATCCTCCCAAAAGTAATATTTTAAATCAGAAAAGAATTTCTTCTTTGCTTGATAAGTTAAGTCCTTAGGAAGTTCCCTAACAGCCAAATAGTTAGCAAAATCTGCAAACCAAGGTGTTTCAAAATTTAAGTTACTTACCTCACTTATCATGGCGTACAGCTGCTCATCGGGGAAGTGATCATCAATGTCCCCTTCTTCAAACCTCTCCAAGGTTGGATTCTCCAAGAGAGAAAGGTGATCTGCTGCAAGATTTTCAGCTCCCTTCTTGTCTTGAATTGTCAAGTCAAATTCTTGCAATAATAAGACCCAGCGGATTAGCCTAGGCTTTGCATCAATTTTCGCAAATAAATACCTCAAAGCCGAATGATCTGTATAAACAATCACTTTTGACAAGATTAGATATGATCTAAACTTGTCAAAAGCAAAAAACACAGCCAGCAGTTCTTTCTCTGTAGTTGTGTAATTAGCTTGAGCTGTGTTCAAGGTCTTGCTTGCATAGTAAATAGGCTGGAAGTATTTCTCCTTGCGTTGACCCAAGACCACTCCCACTGCAAAGTCACTTGCATCGCACATTAGTTCAAACGGTAGACTCCAATTGGGAGCTACCATGATTGGAGTATGGGTCAATTTCTCCTTAAGAGTTGTGAATGCTCTCAAACATTCCTCATCAAAAACAAAGTTCACATCTTTCTCAAGGAGTCTTGTTAATGGATGGGCTATCTTAGAAAAATCTCTAATGAACCTCCGATAAAAACCCGCATGTCCTAGAAAACTTCTGATGGCCTTCACAAATGTGGGTGGTGGTAACTTCTCAATTATATCTACCTTTGCCCGATCCACCTCAATGCCCTTGCTTGAAATTTTGTGTCTCAACACGATTCCCTCTTGAACCATGAAATGACACTTTTCCCAATTAAGCACTAAATTGGTTTCCTCACATCTCATCAAGACTCTTTCAAGGTTTTCCAAACATCTTTCAAATGAGCTGCCATAGACCGAGAAATCATCCATAAACACCTCCATAATATCCTCTATAAGCTCATCAAAGATTGCAAACATGCACCTTTGAAAAGTTGCAGGTGCATTGCACAACCCGAATGGCATTCTTCGATATGCGAATGTCCCATATGGGCTGGTGAATGTAGTTTTCTCTTGGTCTTCCAGGGCAATAGGAATTTTAAAATAGCCTGAAAGGCCATCCAAAAAGCAGTAGTACTCATGGCCAGATAACCTCTCCAACATCTGATCAATGAAGGGTAAAGGAAAGTGATCCTTTCTAATTGCATCATTCAATTGTCTGTAGTCAATGCAAACCCTCCAACCGGTAATTGTTCTTGTTGGAATCAGCTCATCATTTTCATTAGGGACCATTGTCATCCCTCCTTTCTTTAGTACTACCTAAACTGGGCTCACCCAAGAGCTATCCGAGATCGGATAGATAATCCCTGCATCAAGTAGTTTTATCACTTCAGTCTTCACTACATCTTTCATTTTTGGGTTTAGTCTCCATTCTGGTTGCACTACTGGTTTGAATTCATCTTCCATCAGTATCTTGTGAGTGCAATAGGATGGACTGATACCCTTTATGTTTGCTATCTTCCAAGCTATCACTTGCTTATGTTTTTGCAACAACTGAATAAGCTTCTCCTTCTGCTCAAAAGATAGATGGGAACTCAGAATTATTGGCAGTTTCTTTTTCTCCCATAGAAATCCATACTCAAGGTGATCTGGAAGAGGTTTCAGTTCCAAATTGGGTGGATCAAACACCGATGGTTTTGGCTTTTCTTCCTTTGGCATCTCAATGGTCTCATATGCCCTGCATTTGAACGATTTGCTTGCTTCAAGAAAAGCAAGCTGCTCCATTGCTTCTTGACCCTCAACATTTTCCTACAATAAACACAACTCAAGGGGATCCTTGGAAACAATGTTAGTAACACAATTTACGGTCTCATGCTCAATAACATCATTGCATGATTCCCCCTCATCAAATGAAAGTGAATGTTTCATGGCATCATGTATCCTAAAAATAACTTTCTCATCACCCACTCTCAAAGTTAAAGTGCCATCATGAACATCGATAAGGGCACGGGCTGTATTTAAAAATGGCCGACCAAGAATAAGTGAAACATCCGCATCCTCATCAATATCAAGGACAACAAAATCATTAAGGAAAATGAAATCCCCGACTTTTACCAACACATCCTCTATAATGCCACGAGGGTGGACTACCGATTTATCAGCAAGTTAGATGGTCATGAATGTTGGTTTAGGTTTACCAATACCTAACTCTTTAAACATTTTATAGGGCATAATACTTATGCTAGCCCCCAAATCAGTTAATGCACTTTTAACCTCTAGATTACCTATCAAACATGGAATGGTAAAACTACCTGGATCTTTTAACTTCTTAGGTAACCTTCTTTGCAAAATTGCCGACCTCTTTTCAGATAAATGCACTAAAGACACTTCCTCAAGTTTCCTTTTGTTCGAAAGGATATCTTTCAAAAATTTTGCATACTTAGGCATTTGTGACAAATCTTCAGCAAATGGAATATTAATGTGCAATTGTTTAAAAAAGTTCAAGAAACTTATCGAACTGAGCATCAATCTTGTCTTTGTTCAACCTTGCCGGATAGGGTACTCTAGGTCGGTATTCCTTCAATATGGGGCTGCTTTCTTGCGGCTGCTTATCTTTCTCTCTTTCTAGTGCAGCTTTCTCTTCTGGCGTGACATTAGGATTGTCTTCTTTTTCTTGTACTTCAGCCCCTTTTTCTGCCACTTTTTCTCTTTTCTCAACTACATTGACCTTGATGTCTTTTCCACTCCTTAGTGTAATTGCCTTGAGCTGCTCTTTAGGATTTGCCTCAGTGTTGCTAGGCAGACTTCCTTGTGGTCTCTCACTGAGCAACTTGGCAATTTGCCCCACCTGATTCTCCAAATTATGAATGGAGGCTTGTTGATTTCTTATGGTGGTTTCAGTTGATTGGAACCTAGTTTCAAAAGCTGCTATAAATTTCTCCATCATGTCCTCCAAATTACTCTTTCTAGGAGGGACAACTTGTTGATGTTGGGGCTGCTGGAATCCAGGGGGAGGTCTTGGATTATTTTGATTATTCCATGAGAAATTTGGATGATTTCTCCACACTAAATTGTATGTGTTGCTGTAGGGGTTATTCTGCTGTTGCCTTGGCATATTTTCAACATAATCTACTTGTTCTTGCCTAGCAAACATGTTGCCACTTTGGTAATCTTGACTTTGATGTCCACCCCCACACCATTCACAAGACATCACCTGCATTACTTTCCCAGAAGAAGAAGCCAATGAATCAAATTTTTTATTCAATGCTTCTAATTGGGCTGTCAAAGCCACCACGGAGTCTAATTGGTGTGAATCCATGACCTTTAGCTTTCCTTGTTCCCTTGGGGCTTGCCACTGATAATTGGTGATAGCCATGTCTTCAATTAAGTCGCTTGCTTGTTCAGGTGTCTTGTTGTTTATGGTATCACCAGCTGCTGCATTAATGGATTGCTTACTTACATAATTCAACCCATTGTAAAATGTTTGAATTTGAAGCCATAGTGGAAGTCCATGATGAGGACACCTTCTCAGCAAATCTTTAAATCTTTCCCAGGCATCATAAAGGGTTTCACCATCTTGCTGCAGAAAGGATGAGATATCATTCCTCAACTTAGCAGTTTTGGATGGTGGGAAGTATTTCTTTAGGAATTTCTCTGCCAACTGACCCCATGTGGTGAAGGTTCCTGGAGGAAAAGATTTCAGCCACTTCTTTGGTCTATCTCTAAGGGAAAATGGGAACAACTTCAGCCTAATTGCATCATCTGAGACATTATTTATTTTGAATGTGTCACATATTTCCAGAAAGTTCTCAATATGTGCATTAGGATCTTCATCAGGAAACCCATCGAATTGGCAAGTCTGCTGCACCATTTGAATTACATTTGCTTTTATTTCGAAGTTGTTTGTAGCAACTATCGGTCTCCGGATACTAGATTCAGCTCCATTGAGATTAGGCTTAGCAAACTCCTGCATTGTTCTTGGTCCAGCTCCTTCCATCACTTCAAACTCTTCTTCTTCGTCTATTTCCAGATTTATTTCTAGTTCTGCGTCTTCCAAAACTGCCTCCCCTTCTTCATTTCACTTTCTCCTTAATGTTCTTTCTAGCTCTGGGTCTAACTCAAACAATTGGGATGAGTTACCTCTGGCCATAAACAGGGAGGAATACCTAAAATGATAATCGACAAGCAAGAACCAATGTCAAAAACAAATGAAAATAAAAACTAAATCAACAATTTTGATTATATTACTAATATTGAAACCGTTGTCCCCAACAATGGCACCAAAAACTTGGTGCGTGCCGCTATGCTATAGCAATTACCGCAAGTGCATGGGTCGCCCAAGTAATAAAGTAGTGAGTGAGTTATCGTTCCACTGAGGACAAGGCCAAGTACTAGCACAAACCTTAACAGTTGTTTAGCAAATTAATATTTGTGTGATGATTTGTAATTAAAAACAACTAATTTAATAACTGGAAGTATGGGAAATTAAATGTTGTGCAAATAGGATTGATGATAATAATACTATCCAGATATTGAATCTCCCTAGCCTCAATGATATTCATGAACAATCAATTTAGTTAAATCATTCAATAGAATTGAGTTGGCATTCCTCTAACTTAGACTAAAACCTCTCTCGAGCGAATTAATCCCTAATCACTAAGTAGAGTGTTGGAATCTCTTCTCAAACACAATTAAGTAGGTCATGCATTAGGAACAAGGAACTATACACCAAAGGATCTTGTAAGTCTATCTCTAGCACCCCAATCAATCCTCAACCCTTATGAGTAATCAATTCAAATCAAGCTTTCTCAAGTCAATAATATGAAAATTGCAACCAATCAATAAGCATGCTATTATCAATTGGAAATAAATCATTAAGCATCATAAGAATAAAACAACTCAATCAAATGATTCAACTAAATATAATTATTCAATCCATACAAATAAGATAGGGTTCATCAATATCTAGATAGAGAAGGAATTAATTCATGTTCAAAACCAGAAAAACAGAACAAGAGAAATGAGTAAAAGAAACCAAACAATCCATGGCGAATAATCTGTATTTCTTCACTTTAATCCTTGATTCTTGGTTTAGGGCTTGTACAAGATGTATCTCCTTCTTCAAACTCAGCTCAAAAACCTCCTTTTGGCTTCAGTTGTTGGCTCCTTCTCCCTTGTTCCAGCTCTTACGTTTCCAGCTCCAAAATCCCCCAAAAACTCCCTCTTCTTCTCTTTTTATTTCCCTTCAAAGCTCAAGTCAATCTTCCAACTCACCTTGTCTCCCACATTCCCTTTGTTCAATCTTTCTTTTCCTCAAATTAGGCAAGCTCTTCTTTTGTATAATGTTACTTTTGACCAAAACTAGTCTTTGTTTCCCACTTGTCTGCAAAAGAATTTGAACATTTCAAAGTTGCCCTAGGTGACACGGCCAAGCTCCTGGCCGTGTCATGTGACACGGCCAGTGGCTTGCTTCTAGCTTCATCAATTTGCTTGTCTTTGTTTCCAAGGGTGACACGTCCAAGCTTGTGGCCGTGTCATGTGACACGGCCATTGGCTTGGGCGTGTCACCTGGGTGTGTTGGCTTCTGGATCATTTCTTTTCTTCTCTTATTCTTTAGCTAGACATGGGACATGGCCAAGCTTGTGGCCGTGTCATGTGACACGGCCACTGGCTTGGGCGTGTCACCTGCCAGTGTCAGCTTTTGTTCTTCATTTTTCCCTCTTTGCTTGGTTTTTTGGTTTCTGTTCTTTGGGTGAGACACGGCCAGTGACTTGGGTGTGTAACCTGGCCGTGTCATCTACTGCCTTGAAGAAATTTTGAGGGACACAGCCAAGCTTGCTCTGGCTTGGCCATGTCTTGCTTGCTTCATGCTTTTTCTTCATTGTTTTGATCATCCAAGGGAGTTTTTCCACTTTAACCTAAAACAAACTTTAAACCAAAATCAAATGAAACATTAACTAAAATCATATTAAAATCATACTAAAAACAAGTATAAAAACACTCTTATCACTTATATCAATATCAAAATAACTTATGTCAAACTCATGTCATTAATCCTAACTCATATCAACTACTACTAACTCATATTATATATAAACTTATATTAAACTCATATAAACTGATATAACTAATACTAACTCATATCAAACTCATATCATATATAAACTTAATATCAAATTCATATCACTAATACTAACTCATATATACTCATATCATAAATAAAAAATCATATCAAACTCATATTACTAATACTAACTCATATCAATATCAAAATTACTCATATCAATTTTAAATCAACTCATATCAAATTCAAAATAACTGTTAATTATCAAATAAATAATAACACCTATTATAGTCGAATAAATACCTTCCAAAAAGACAACATTCAACATAATTATTCCATATTGAATACAATCCGTAATTATTAGACATTCTATATTACAATCTAGAACATTTATTATACAATAAATCATTATACTACATAACAACAATAAATAAATACAACATATAAATACAAATTGGTTTTATTTTTGAAAACTTAGTGCTCCTAAAGAATTATGAAAATGAATGAGATTTTGGCATGTAGATTTATTGTGATTGTGCTCATGATATTGGTTGCACTTCAGATGACTTTTTCCTCACCTAGTAAAGGAATCCTGCGTATCAAATAAATTTATATCAAACTCATATCAACTCATATCTAATCATATCAAACTCATATAAACTAATATCAATTCATATCAATATTAAAATTACTCATATCAACATCAAAATTACTCATGTCAACTTTAAAACAACACTAAACAACTCATATCAACTCAAAATAAGTCAAAACTACTCATATCAACATTAAAATAACTCATATCAAACCCATATATATTAATATCAAACTGAAAACTTTATTAAACTCAAAACTACTCATATTAACATTAAAATTACTCATATCAATATCAAAATTACTTATATTAACTTCAAAATAACTCGTATCAACTGAAAATAACTCACACATACTCATATCAACTTTAAAACTTATATCAAACTCATATCAAGCTCATATCTACTAATATTAAACTCGTATCAATATTAAAATTACTCATATCAACATCAAAACTACACATATCAACTTCAAAACTACACATATCAACTTCAAAATAACTCATATCAACTCAAAAAAAAACTCACAATTATTCATATCAATTTCAAAATAACTCATATCAACTCATATTAAACTCATATCTACTAATATCAAACTCATATCAACATAAAAATTACTCATATCAATATCAAAGTACTCGTATTAACTTCTAAACAACTCATATCAATTCAAAACTATTCATATCAACTTCAAAACAACTCATATATACTTCTTTCAATATTAAAATTACTCGTATCAATATTAAAACGATATATATCAACTTCAAAATAACTCATATTAACTCAAAATAACTCACAACTATTTATATCAATTTTAAAATAACTCATATAAGACTCATATTAAGTCATATTAAACTCATATCTACTAATATCAAATTCATATCAACATAAGAATTACTCATATTAACATCAAACTACTCATATCAACTTTAAAACAACTCATATCAACTCAAAACTACTCATATCAACTTTAAAACAACTCATATTAGGCTCATATAAACTTCAAAATAATTTATATCAACTCAAAATAACTCACAACTACTCATATTAACTTCAAAATAACTTATATCAAACTCATATCTACTAATATCAAACTCATATCAACATTAAAATTACTTATATCAAGATCAAAACTATAAATATCAACTTCAAAACAACTCATATCAACTCAAAATAACTCACAACTACTCATATCAACTTCTAAATAACTCATATCAATTCATATCAAACTCATATCTACTAATATCAAACTCATATCAATATTAAAATTACTCATATCAACATCAAAACTACTTATATCAACTTGAAAATAACTCATATCAACTCAAAATAACACAAAACTACTTCTATCAACTTCAAAATAACTCATATCAAACTCATATTAACTTTAAAATAACTCATATCAACTCAAAACAACTTATATCAACTCATATCATACTCATAGAAAACTGATATCAAATAATATCAACATTTAGTACTCATATCAACATCAAAACTACTCATATCAACTTCAAAACAACTCATATTAATAGTAAAATTACTCATATCAATATCAAAAATACTCATATCAACTAAAATTAACTCATATCAATATCAAAATTATTTATATCAACACCAAAATTACTCATATCATCATCAAAATTACTCATATCAAGTCAAATTAACTCATATCAACTTAATTTTAACTCATATCAATGTTAAAATAAAGAAAAAAAAAAAAGGAGGAATGAAGAAAGATGATGAGAAAGATTTGTAATAATATCGTAAAATATACACAAAATTAATTATTATTCAAGTATAAAACAATGTTATTTTCGAAACAAAAAATATATGTGTTGTTTACTTTTTTTTTCTCATATTAGCTCAAATTAGATTTTTTTTTCAAGAAAAAAAAAACTAAATCGACTTACCTTAACTTGAATGTGACTAAACAAATCTACTGCCAATAAATAGTCACAAAAGAGGGAGAATATTGACAAAGAGAAAGAGAAAAAGAATCAATAAAGAGAACAAAAGAAGAGACAAAAAAAAAAGAGAGAGAGAAAGAAGAAGAAGAAATCAAAAAAAAAAGAAAGAAGAGGAGGAGATCAAGAAAGAGAAATAAAAAAAAAGGAGATCGAAAAGAAAGAGAAAGAAGAAGATGACATTGAAAAGAAGGAGAAAGAAAAAAGGGAAATGGAAAGAGTACGTATCATATTTTTTATAAAAAATTATTTAGGAGTATTTTTATCTTTTAGAGTCTACTTAAAATTACTAGAGTCTAAAATTTATTAGTGTGTTGGGCATGAGTATTTTTGTGGTTAATTTCCTAAATTAAACTTAAAAAATTAAGTAATTAATCTCAAAAAAAAAACTAAAGAAGCTTGATTGATTAAAATACAAATAAGCTTATATTTGTTAATTCCTTCAAGAAATAATGGTTTAATTTTATCATAATATGTTGAACTCCAACTCATAAATAATTAAGAAATACTTTTATAGTCTTATGATAATTATATAAATTATGAGCCACTTGTTGATTTTTTTTTTTTTTGTACACCCAGAAGAATGAACCATTTGTTTAATAAAAAAAAAAACTATGATGCTAACTAGGATTTATTTCAATTATATATAGTTATCCTTAGAAAAAGAGTAACTATAGTTCATTAATGGATATAATTGAAATGTATTTTAAAAAAAATTATGTAGGTATTAAAGTTTTAAAAATTATAAGTTTTGATCACTCAAAAAATAATATGTTTTAATTTGTTAATTGTTATTTTTTAAAGTTTTAGAGATAACATTCAAATTATCCTTTTTTTATTTTTAAATTTTTTTCTTGAACTTATATATAATTTATTTAGGATTTAGGGACGACATTAAAAATATCATGTTGATTTTTTAATTTTTGCATAAAATTAAATTAATTTTTCTTAGTAATTTTTTTACAATTTTTCAAGTTTAGGAATGGATGTTGAGAAATGTAAATTTAATTTGTTAATTATTAATATTATTTTAATTTACGTATGAACTCATAATTAAATTTTTTATGGTTTTTTTTTTATTTTTTTTCATAAACTTATAATTTTTTAAAAACGTTTTAGAGATAACATTAAAATAATCTTGTTAATTTTTTTTCATAAAATTATGTTGTTAATTTTTTTTAGGATTTAGGGATAACATTAAAACTATGTTGTTAATTTTTTGTCATAAACTTATAATTAATTTTTTAGGATTTAGGGATAAGAATAACATTATATTGATAATTTTTTAATTTTTTTTGATAAACTTATAATAAATTTTTTAGAGTTAAGGGATAATTAGTTAACTAATTATGTGAAAAATAATTCATAATATAATTTGTTATAAAAATATTATTAATTATAAAATAAATTATTTATAATTAATTATAATTTTATGTGTTATAAACTTATTTATTACTATAATTGAATTATCAATTGAACAATATAATTAATTTTGTATCATCAATTCTATCTAACACATATTATAAAATATTTATTTGAATCTATTTAATATTGTAATATTAGAGCACACGTAGGACATACATACATTAAAATTTTATTTTGCTGCCATCACATTTTTTCCAATAAACAACATGTTAACAAAATATTAACAATAATTAATTGACAAAAATTATTAATGTTGCATTTTTTTATTGATAAACACGATATTTAACAATCTTTTAGTATATCAATATAAAATCATATGAATACTTTCCATTAACATTTTTTTTTAAAAGATATATCTCCTAATATAAAATTATATATATATACTTGAATTGCCAACAATATGTATATATATAAATGCCAAATGTATTAAGTATGCAAATAACTATTATATGATATTTGTGATCGAATATTTCAATTAAATCATATGACATATATATTATTTGGTTATATTTATTTTAATAACACTATGTTGGCACAATTATATCTCGATCTTCCTGAATAAATATATTAACAATTATATTTTACTATTTACTTTAGTAAAAATGATGGCACTAGACACAATAATGATCCATTGGGGTGGTCAGATAGTTGAAACTGCATCAGGTGTTGATTACGAACTTGGATAGAATAATTAGATGCAGATTCCTAGTGACATTAAATTGGATTTCAACTCATTTATGTGTAATATAAGGCTTGCCATGGGTTTGAATGAAAATCAATTCATTAGTAAAATACAATTTTGTACCCTTTCCAAGTGTATGGATGATTAAGATATAGATGCAGTGCAATTATGAATAATGATGATTGGAGTTTAGTGCTTCACAAAGCTAGTCAAGTTCATGGGTTGCAAGCTACTGAATTGTATATTGAGTATTTTGAGGGCTTTACAACAACCCAAACTGCTATTGATGGTCCATAAAATTACATGGATTCTGAAATAGGTAATGATGATGCATGTGATGATGATGAAGAGATGCATAGCCTTGATGTTGAAGGAGTAGATTTAGAAGACCACGATGTGGTCAATGAGTCAATATCGAAAGATTACAATGATGATGATGATGATGACTATGAAGTTGTCTTTATTTCAGATGATGATGTTGATGATGATGATAACATAGGTGCGATATTACCTGTTGATTTGATTTCACCAAAATCATCAAACCAACAATTTATCCCTAATTTTTTTCCTCAAACATCCTAATATATGAATGTTGATATTGCTTCTTTATGGGTGAATTTTGATGATTCCATTGATAGAAATATGTTATGGGATATTTTGAAAGAATTTTGTAAGGGCATGATTTTTTTTTCAAAGCATGACGTAAAATTAGTTGTTAAGGAGTATTCCATTAGACATAATTATCAATTTGAAAAGGAGGAGTCAAGAAGTAATTCACTTGTATTGATATGTAAGCATAATGAGGGTGGGTGCAACTGAAGATTGTGCGTGACTAAAT
The DNA here is from genome assembly GCA_947685225.1 of Garcia nutans. NCBI lineage: Eukaryota > Viridiplantae > Streptophyta > Magnoliopsida > Malpighiales > Euphorbiaceae > Garcia > Garcia nutans. Next base: position 19,647,017 of record CANTUV010000009.1, on the reverse strand, counting down.
AAAGAAAAAACAATATTGGGAGTTAACTATATATAGTGACCCTCAAAAATGCAGCTTTCCAAATGTGTCACTAGATCACAAGAATTTAGATTATGATTTCATATCGAGTTGCATAGAATAAGTGGTTAGATCATATTTTGGGATAAAGATCGTACTTATCATTGCACTCATAAAGGAAAGATTTCATATTACTATGTCTTATAGGAAAGCATGGATTGCTAAACAAAAGACACTTGCAAGGTTATTTGGGAGTTGGGATGAATCTTACAAGTTGCTCAGACAATGGATGTTGGTTGCACAAATTTGTAACCCAGATTTAATGTACAAAATCGAAGATGAGGATGTTGTGAAGAATAATAGAGTTGTGTTAGGTGTGAAGCAATTTGAACGTATGTCTTGGGCATTTAAGTCATGTATTGAAGGCTTTGAGCATTGTGCTCCAGTGTTGGTAATTGAAGGGACTTTCTTACATGGGAAATATAGGTGTGTTCTTCTTACTGCATAATCATTTGATGGCGATGGTAGTATATTTCCAGTTGCATATGCAATTGCTGAAAAGGAAAGTAAGAGCAACTGGACATTCTCCATGCAATGTATACGACACTACATCTATCCAAATCAAAAAGATGTTTATGCTATATCTGATAGGCATGTTGGAATTAAACATGCAATGAGCGATCCAATATGGAGGCACTTAAAGCATAGAAACTACATTCATCATGTTGTTAGTAACTACAATACTAGATTCAAGAACACCGATATAAAACATTTCATAGAAAAAGTTGTTATGATATTTAAACTTAAGTGAAATTATATTTTATTATACATATAATCATTGTTCTAAAGTACATTTTGATGCTATTTCATTGCAACAGAGAAAATCAATTGCGCAAATTTAATAGACATATGAAAGAAATTGCGAAAGTTGATAAAAAATCATATGAATGGTTGGAAAAAATTCCAAAACATAAGTATGCATTGTGCCATGATGGTGGCCATCAGTATGGGCACATGACAACTAATTTGGTAGAATTTATGAATGCACTGTACCTTAAAATCCGAGGGATGCCCATCACTACTCTAGTTGAAATGTTGTTTTTTAAATTGGTGGACATGTTTGATCAACGTCGAACTCAATATGCTAAAGAAATGAGTGATGGATACAAGTACACTCAGAATTTCATGTTTGTGTTGCAAAAGCATATGGGAAAGGAAAATTAACATGTGGTTAACAAAGTTGACTGCAATAATGGCTTTTCTCGATAAAGATAGCTCGTGACAACTCAAGAAGAAAAGGAGATAAAGTGCATATTGTTAAACTATTTGAGAAGTCTTGCACATGCGGAAAGTTTTAAAATAGTAAGATTCCATGCTCCCATGCTATTGTTGGTTGTCTTTCAAATGGATTATATCACATTGGTTATATTTCGCTGAGTTATACTCTTGTTGAAACATATAAATGTTGGGCAAGTAAATTCAACCCACTTCCAGATCGTGATTACTGGCCAACTGCACCTGAAGATCCTTTAGTTCCTAATCTAGATTGAATGTGGAAAAAGGGTCGACAAAGAACATCTCAAAAACATAATGAGATAGACTAGAAAAATGCACAAATAAGAAATATATGTTGTAGGAAATGTTGTCAAGTAGGACATAAGACTAGCCAATGCTCAACTTAATTTGTACTAAGTCCAAATTTTTTAAGAAATTACTTTTAATATCAAATATTGGTATATTTCAATTTCTATATTATACTAAAGAAAAAATATACCTGTATTTGGGATCGTAAATTCATAATTTTATCTAAGCATGTTATGATTATATGATATGCCCCAAATCTAACATAAAAAATATGTACAATAAAAAAATACCATGTATCAAGTTGAAATTTTGTAAAGAACTTTATCGTATATTAATTTATTTTATCAATTCATATCATTCAGGGAAAAAATAAAGATAAGGGCCAGCACAACTAATAAAAAAGGTATATTTTCAAGATGGTCGATAGCTATGAAGATCCTAGTGGCAATATTTGGTATAGCTGAAAAATGCCATTTAAAATGGCTCATATATTTTCTTTCCTTGATAAAGGTCATGCAAACCATATTTTTATTAGAAAAAATTCCAAAAATATTTCTGAGGTAATTGATAACACAGTTGTTAACACTATGCCAGAATGAGGAAGATTATAGGAAGTAAGATGTGAAATGGAAGCATATTGTGGATGCCATGATCTACCTATTCCAAAGGCTCATTCTGCTAATTTACCAAGGGAATTAGTTGAAGAGGTACAGTCAGTAAAACATTGGTTATGGTTAGAGATCAACATAATGCGTCATCGACCGGACAAATTTCATACAAAAAATGACTCAAATGCATCCTCTTTAGGTATGGAGTCATCAATAAGAATTGGTGGAACATATGAGGATGATATATCTTATTACAGCGACACAGAGGATGATTTTATTAAATATTTGCCATTTTTCTTGCCAAAATGTTGTTAGTCAAAAAATTTCATGAAATGTAACAATTTATAATTGCATGTTGTGAAACATTGTACTATAAATGACATTATTATTTGTGTGAAATTTTATTTTGAAAAGGTTCAATGTCTAGAAGCTACACTCCTGGTGATATTTTTTGATTTACTGGACGTCATTGGGCATTGGATGATGATTTTGTATATCCTTTAGATCCTAACTTGCATGATTCTGAATTTACTTACAATCAAATGAGGAATGAGTGGACTTTCTGTCTGCAACAATCGAGGGTACTTTGTGAAGAAGCATGCGAAGTTCACATACGGGTTCCATGAGCACGTGCAGTCAATATGCCATGTTTGAATGTCAATTAATTGAGGACAGCATTATATCATATTTATCAAAAATTGAGTGTTTTTCATATCACGTGCCAGAGAGCTTCATGATGAAGGTGATGAACGACAAGCAACATTATTCAAACAATTTGCAAATTCTTATGAACATCTCTCAGATATTGACTTAAGTGATGAGGATGATGTGTGACTGTGGTTAATATACTTCTTTGTTTATAAATAATTTTATTTTCATTCTAATCCAATAGTTGTGTATGAATGTGAAATAAATTCAAATACATAGAAACTAATTAACAATGCACAATATAACATGCATGCAAATACAACTCTTACTTTAGTAATTCACCGTTTGATTACAAAAAAAATATTGTGGAATAGGATGTATTCCCTTTAGTATAAGCGAAATCTATTACTATAAACGAAATAAATTAATTTAATTAATTTACTATAAAGTGAATCATCTCTTTCCAATAATGGCACATTAAGATTGTTTACTACTTTATAAATTATAATATAATTTAATTAATAATTTAATAATTTGTTTTATATTAATTGAACAATTATAAATTTATTTTTATAAATTTTAAAAAATAATAGTTATAAAAAAATTTTACAGTAAACCTTGAAATTGATTTAATAATGTAACACAATTTTTTTTTCAAAACAATGCATATTATGAAGAGACTAATCAATTTACAGCAACAATAATCCAAATATAATTTGAAGAATGCCGGTATATGAACGCATGCACTATCCACTCTAGATAAAGAACACAAAAAAATAATATTCTTGCAAATCCAACTAAGTATATGAAATAAATTCAAATTCATATAAAATACAATGATTAAAAGATAACTTCCATTCAAGTTCCACACCCCGGACGTGGCCTTCGATTGCACTTTGGTCGTTGATTTCTAAATGCAGTTCCTTACAGTTGTTGTTCTTGAGGCAGAAGTTCTTCTTCAGGACAAAGGTCTTCATCGACCTCAAAATCAGGTGCTTGCTTAGAAATATATGGACAACACCTAGTGTATTCATATCCACTATATAGAAGGTCAGTAAATGAGGTGTACTAAGAGAATGTAGAACTGGACGCATGTTGTGATTGATAAAAAAAATGGCGGGAACATCATCTCTGATAGTGTATGTATCTCCTGAGCATCAAAGACATGTGATGGGTAAAATGTTAAGTCTGACTAGGCCCTCATACAGTTTGTCCCCAGTCGCCATGTGGAAAATAATGATGATGGTTCTAGTGTACTACATGGAAAAAACTTAGAGTTTCATATAGTGAATAAGGATGAACTAGTCGAGAATGAACTCCACTGCGTAAATGTTGACTGTGTAGAAGTACCAACTTCTACATCATCAAGTGTAGATGGATCTTCAATTGATGGCCCAGCAGTATTAGGACTAAGATGACCATGATGTTGTCATGAAATTAGATAGGTGGTGGTACCATTTGAGAGGTTGGCATACCACACGGAGGCATGTTTACTCTAGTACGTCGTTTTGATATCCTTCTTTGTCGATGATGATCGATGGCATTTTCATGTTTAACATTATCCCCTTCATTAGGTTACTGATATGTTGGTGGGACTAGATTAGGTGCCTGATCTATGATGAACCGATGCTCTTTATCAAGTGCTCCCATCATAGACCGCGTAATGCGAGTTACATTTTTGGAGACATTGTCGTATAATGATAATCGCTCAATGCCATCATCTTGTAATGTCATTCAAATTAGTATTATAATTATCTTAATGATGTATAGTACAAAATTAATAATAATCAAAATGGGTTAATGGGTTGATAATATATACCACTACTCCAACAACACTAAGTAACTTGTCTATACCATTCTAAATACTTAGAATGATAATGAAGTGGACCAGTTGCTTGTGTGCCTAATACGATGTGAGCATTTCTATTATTCCATATCCCAACCCATCTTTCATGGTACGCTGGCCAATCCTTGTTCATTAGCAATGATGTCACATGGAGAGTATCAATTTGCCTAGGAGCACAAGGGATAGGCTCAAGTCCAAATTGCCTTAACACTCTATTAGGCTGGTGCCACTCCACGATATAAATGCAAATAAGTGGAACAATAGCTCGCCATATTTGTTGTGCTTATGTACAATAATCATGTAACAATTGAAAAATATCGGCACTATATGGCTCCCAAATTATCTACAAAGTGTTTGAAATTTTAGTTATAAAACTATCTGGAAAAAAATTACCATAAATAATTAATTAATAAAAGATACATGATCATCTTTCATGCGATCAAATAAGTAATGGATATGAGTAATTGTATGAGTTGGAATATTAGTTACTACTCTATCCTCACTCCTTCTATAAATATTATATGTAACACTTATATTCTTAATCAAATTAGATGAATTTTATTTTGATAGAAAAAAATACATACCTTCGACCAAGGGGCGCATCTTCATGAATCTGATTATTTTTAATGAGTGGTGCGATCAATGAAAATTTGTCCAATGCCCACAACTGTAACATAAACAAAGAGCCACAATTCTTTGTCATGGATGGATTAATGGCATTACATAGTTCTCTATATAAATATGAAAGTACAACAGCCCCCCAATTCTATTGTCCTTCCATGTGAAAATCCTCGAGATATGGCAAATATACTAAATTCGCACGCCCTGTATTTTTATTACTAAACAAGTCCCCACTTATAATATGCAAAATCAATGCACGAGCATGGCATGCAATAGTCTATTCATCTGCATCAGCTGGGATGTTAGCAAAAGTATTTTTTAGCTAAAGTAACTTTAGGTAGGACTTTCTTCTCGAATCAGCTGGAGGAACTACTCTAAGAAGTCGCTCACAAATAGCATCCCATCTACTATCAATAGGCCTAATAAGGGGATTACCATCTATCGGTAATCCAGTCTGCATTGCCACATCCTGTAATGTGATTGTGCACTCTCCTACTGGCATGTGAAACGTATGTGTCTCTGGTCTCCATCTCTCGCCCAATGTTGTGATAAGATGCCAATCTATTTGGAAAAATTCCATTTTCATAAAACCTTAAAATCCACTCTAGTGCAAAAGTGGAACTAATCGCAAGTTGATATCATTTATATGCAGAACAAAACTACCGCATCTATAATCAAATGCATTATTTTGAATTTGGCCATGCCATATAGCCTCAGATCGATGACTATTTTCTAGCCGCAATAGTGATGAATCATGGGGGCCAGGCTGTATGTAATTTTGTTGTGCATGAGAACCTGTCATTGCTGAACAAAAGTAAATTGATTAGAATAAGATTTTATATGCAATAAATTTATTACAATATTATGATTTAATAATGAATGCGCATTTGTTACCAACTATTGTATACTTTTAATGCTCTTATGATTGATATAATTTGCATACACATTAAATGATTTATGTATTTAGGAATTTATGGAACGAGGTAGAGATATAATTTGGATACTTCCACATTTTTAAGATGATTATGTGCTGGAAAGACACAATGACATAAAAGAGTATTATGGACTACGTCGTGAATGGCATTTTCGAATGAAGGAGGCTGACGCACTAGTTATGGATCTATAAGTATTGGGTGCTACAATAATCAGACGAAGATCATTGCAAATGCCTCGTACAAATATATCTACATATGAAGTTGCATTGAGAAGAATAAGAATAGAGAATAATCGAATGTTGATTCATAGGAAAAGATATTTCATGCTAAAATTAGCCAAAGATCAAGCCGCAACAATAGGAAGACAACTCACTAAGGTTGAGACAAATAATGTACTTAATAATAATCGATATGCATTGGACGATAAAATGTCTGATGAAGACGCATGAATATTAATATGTTAGTGTAGTTATTGTATGTATTTTCATTACATTAAACATAAACTTCGGTTTGAAATGTAAAAATAAATTTTACAATTTATTTTGTTTTCTTACGACCTATTAATTTGCAATATTTTTCATAATTTAATATCAAATTCTTTTTAAAATACTTTTCAATTAAATTAACCCCAGAAAAAAGAAAAGAGTAATTTTCTACTACTCTCCAGTTAATGAGTTTTGATCCCTGCCAAAAATTAAAAAAGCATATATTTTTATTTTTATAATAAAATTAATTTTTTGATAAATTTAAGTTAAAATTTTAAAATAACATATAAAGGATTTAAAATTTTTTATTATTTGTTTCTAATTACAGTATCTCTAATTTTTAAATAAATAAATTTATTTTTCATAATAAAATTAAAATAATTTTTTTTGAAATTTCAAAATAAAATGTAATAAATATTTTTTATTTTTCTAATCAATTCTATCTAAATTTTTAAATCATTTTAATTTTAATTTCGCTTGATTCTATTTCAATTATGTTTGAGGATATGAAATTTCAGCCAAACGCAACCTAAAGTAAATGGCGATAAATATGAGGGAGTCTTACTAAATGTCAACTCAAATAACATTTGCATCTATCCATAAGCTACACTTTTTTAGATGTTAGCTTTGTAGATTTATTTAATGCCTCTCCAGATTCTTACATTATGAGTCTTTATTAATTAATAACTTAATTAAAATGAAAGATAAAAAAAGAGATTAGAACTTAGCATGATATATTATTTAAAAAAAAATAAAAAAATTACTTAATTAAAAATTACTTAATTTTATTATTTGTCTATAAATGTATATATATTTTTAAAAAACTTTGGCTAAAAAAATGATCTAACACTTTTAACCCCAAAATTAAATTAATCATATTTATTAAAATTAATATTTTAAATAAAATATAAATAAAATATTATACATTGCCAAAATTATATATATTAATATATTTAGATATCAAAATTTTTTAAAAAAAATAAATAATAAACCCTAAACCTATATAATACCCTAAATATTATGCATTATTTAAATAACAAATTAACTATAAATATAATATTATACAGCAAAATTGTATATATATATATATATAGGGTTTGAAAAACCAAACCGAACTTAACCCTAAAAACCAAACCAAAACTATAAGTTTTGGTTCAGTCCAAACCGAAACTTACAATTTCGGTTTGATTCAAGCCCTAACTCTAATTATGGAACCAAACTGAAACTATTAATCCCAATAAATTTATAAATTTATATGATGAAGAAGTGATTATTAAACCTTGAGATTTTCTACTCTTAATAAAAATGTAAAAATTTAATTATATTATTATTGGTGTTAGCTCAAAAATTAAATTATGAATTCTGATAGATCGAAATAATTTAGAAAATTGATTCTACATATAACTTTTTAGGTTTAACAATTACTATTAATTAATCAGATATCATACTTTCAAATTTGATTTAAATGAAAAAAAATAAAGTTTATCGACCGGAACACATATATTATATAAATGACTTTGTTTGGGCGGTAAAATACTAGTGATATTAACACTTTAAGTAATTTTTTTTTAAAAAATAAATTAAATAATCTTTGACTTTTAATTCCAGTTGTAATTGTTTTAGGAAGAATTATGTATATAATTAATTAATTAATTTTCAGTAGGTTATCTCTATAATTGATTTGCTTAACATCATATTTATGCCTTCAATTGGGAGGAAAAATGAAAGAAAAGAGAAAAAAGGAAAAAGAAGTGGGTAGGTCGTGCATAGCACTAAATGATGAAAAATATTTTAATAATAATATTTTATTGACTATGCCAATTTATATTCAAACTTATAATTTTCAAATTTTTTTAAAAATACTTTTTAATTAAATTAACCTATAACCATTAATGAATTTCACTTATAAAATAAAAGAAAATAATTTTATATCAATTATAGCAATGAAAATTTTATAACAAATAAAATAATAATTCATAATTATAAATATTTTAATAATAATATTTTATTGTTATCTCAATGCCCTAAAAATTTATTTATAAGTTTATGACAAAAATTAAAAAATTAACATGATAATTTTAATTTCATGCCTAATCTCTAAATAAATTATATATAAGTTTATGAAAAAAAACCAAGAAAATTTAATTATAAGTTCAAGAAAAAATTTTAAAAAAATTAACAATTAAAAATTATGAGCTACAATTTTTAATATTCATCCCTAAACCTAAAAATAAATAAAAATAAATTATCAAAAAATTCAAAAACTCATACCCAAATTATCAAAAAATTGTACAAATAATATATCAACCATAACAAATAAATATAAAAATTATTCAATGTCATAAATACTTTTATAAGCTCTCCAATATGATGAAAAAATTCTAAAATTGGTTGAAAATTTCTACAAAATAAAAAAAATTAAAATATGTAACAAAATTAATCAAAAATTTAAGCAAAAATTAACAAATATAAAAAGTAAATGTAGTATTTACCTTAGGAAAATAGAGATATATTTTGTAGAGAAATTGATATAATAGTTGAGGATGAAATGAATAGATAAGTTGTATTGAGAAAATTTGAAGGGAAGATGAAAAATATTATAGAACAATTTTGGAGATAGAAAATGAAAGTGAGAGGAGATATACAAAAGGAGAGAGGTTTTTGGTGTTGGGTAATAAGATAAAAAAATAAAAAAATGAGCAGGAGGAGAATTTATTCTACTCTTGCTACTGCTGCCTTATCCAGTGTTATGCCTGACGAGTCTCGTCAGCCAGAGCTATACCAGAATACACAAAATCATAACTTTGAGTTACGATTTGGCGAATTTTTTTTTAAATTAGGAGACAAACCGTAATTTTGAGTTGCGATTTAGTTCAAATGATGTGTCAACTCAAAGTTGTGAGTTGGTACAAAAATCTATTTTTATATATAGTTTTTGGGTTGTCTGAAAGTTACGGTTTCAGAGTTGAAAAATATTAAAAAAATAAAGAGCCAAACCGAAAATATGACTTTTGGTTTGGCTCTTTGACTTCCACTTTCTAATAATATTTAGAAGAAGTCCCACATTTCAATAAATTTTTTGAGACTTCTCTCATATTACAATAATTATCTTCTTTAATATAACATTTGTTGCTTTCATCAAAAAATGCAAAATATAATTTATAAAAGGAGAATAGAATAAAAAAGAAATAGAAATATATAAATTTTTAAAAATATTCTCTTGTAGAATTTGTGTTGGCTGCTACACATTATCTCCTTCATTCTTTCTCTTTATTATTAAATTTTAATGCTAAAGCTTAGAGCACACTCCTCATCTTCTCCCTATTGACAATTAATTAAGAACATTTTTTTAATGCATTTGTATTTTAAAATTATTTTAAGTATTTTATAAAATTAAATGGTCGTGTTAAGTTTGATCCACATATAATTCATTTAAATAAATATATTATATGTGTCATATTCATATAATCCATTTAAATTTTATATTGTATTACCATTGAGATATCTTGACACAATTAATAAATAGTTTGTATTCTTATTGACTCTAATCATGCCATCACAGTGAGTTAACACAACAGGAAGATGATCCACCAATTAATTTTGACATCTCTAAATTCTTCCAATTCTCATGAACACGCATAACTAGACTGGCTAAAATACTAACTAACCCCTTCTAGAAAAATCCATTAAATTCTTCAGGTATTCACAGAAATGACTCTAAATATACTTCATATATCTATTAAGTACTTATTCTAACTTATTTTTTTATCTCATTCACTTTAAATATATTCTTTTTACATTTTTATTTTTTGACATCATATAGTGGCCATATGAAACATAATGCCTTATTATTGTATGATCGGTTTACTCTCTGCGTGTGTGTGAAAACAATAAATCTTAAACTCGCCATTTTCAAATCCTATCTCACTCTATCTCCGCTCAATCTCTTACACTCTATTTTACACTCACAAATGACAAGTTTTGTGAACCTAACTGCTTATCTAGAGGGGGTGAAGTGGTTCTAGACGTGTGTTTGATCAGATACATGAATGATATGATTGGGAAAGTTATCGCAAAAGTGAAATGTCATGTTTAGCATGGATATACTATTTTCTATGTTGAATAATTAATACTAAAAACCTTGTATGTGCACCTATGAGATTTTTTACTTCACCCAATTTATATATATATATATTCGTTTGTTTGTTTTTTTCCGTAGCTCTTGGAGCATCGTTCACTCATGGAATTAAAGTTAAGCCTTGTTGAATTTCTTTAATAGTCCCATTTTCATTATATATATTATATTTACTCATTAAGTTGAAGGCTCATTCCTCTTAATTTCTTGGACTACTTTTAGGTTCTTCAGTTGATAGGAACAAGGAGCAGGTTTCTTGATTATCTTTCCTCTCCAAGAGGATTTGAATATTAGAGCCATCTTTAAGAATAGAACTGTTTACATAGTTAAATTTTTGACTTTTAGATCTAGAAGTGGACTTAGTGTTGTCTAGGTATTGGATATGCAGTAAGACCCGTGTCAGCCGATGAATAGGCGTTTAGGGCAGTAAGTCAGTGGTCGCTACCAAAACCAACATTAATAAACTTTAAAAATCTATTTTTCAAAAATTTAAAAATGGAACCATTTCTATGTAAATCTGCTAGTACAACTAAATCAGATAGTTCTGAGTCATCAGAAGTTAAAAGGATAGTTAACAGAAATGAAGTAATTTTAGAGGATTTTAATAAAGCAATTGATAATTGGGTAATACCAAAGATAGATAAAGAACAGATTTATAAAATACCAAAATTAAAAATGATTATATAATTAAAGCTGAAGAAAGAGATGTACAGTTGAGTAAACCTTTTGAGAAAATAACTTTACTTTCTGCAGAATCTATAAAACATCATAAAGCTAAAAAATACAAGTATATACATATAAGATTAGTACAAATAGGTATAAAACCTTTAACTAGAGAAGGATTAAATACTAGTATACTGGCTGTGGTCAGAGATGCTAGGTTTGTAAATTTTAATGACTCACTATTAGGAACTATAGAAACCAGTCTGAGTAGTGGTCCAATCTCTTTTGACTGCTTCCCAGACATAACAATTTCATTAAATGATCCAAATATATTAAAGAGTGTAGTATTAGAAATTAAAACGCATAATTATAAAATGCTTGAAGGATCTATTCCTGTAGCATTAATGTATAAAATAAATTATAAAGCTATGATGTCTGCTTTTGCTACAAAATATATAATGCAACCTAAGTTAGGAGAAACTAAATTTTTACAAACAGATTTAAGTAAAGCTAATACAGTAATTCCTAGGACTATTCAGTGGAAAGATATTAGTCTCCCTGATGAATGGGTCTTAGAGGATGCTGTTCCTCTCCCAGAACCAAAAACTACAGTTAAGCCCAATATAGAACTCAGTAAAATTGAACAGTATGAAGACGGTAAAGTTAAATTAAAATTTAGTAGACATAGTGTAAGCAGTAGGTATTCAGACTCTTCCTCCTCTGTTTCAACAGTAGATATAGGTAGAGCCTCACAGTTACCTTCTGTAATATATGCTTCATATAAGGAAAATGAACCTAAACCTGTATTGCAAACAGTAGTAAAGCCTAGGTATTCTACATCAGATATACCTGAATCTAGTAATAAACTAAAAGGTGTAGATTATAGTACAACAGTTCCACACTTATATTATAATCTAACAGGAACAATGAACCCTTTGGAACCAAACCCTAATTATAATTAATCTCAGAATATAGAACACTCACCTTCTCCACCTATGTCACCTACAGCTTCCTTCATGACAGGAAATGTAGAAAGCATAGATAGAGAATTAAATGTAATAAATAAAGAATTTGTTTTTAATTATGATAAATTAAATAAAGAATTAACAGCAATTAAAAATAAAGATAAATTAGAAAATGTAATAAAAAAGGTAAAAGATTTTGATTCAGTTAAAGAAGAATATATTGACTTTATAAAACATTATGAAGTTAATATGAAATTCTTTGATTGGTTTAAAAGAATTTATAGAGGAAAACTTAAAGCAGATAAATTAATAAATCCAATAACTATTAGGAATAAAAATACAGAATGGAAAGTAAAAGATAAAATCATACAGAGTGAACATCCACCTAAAACATCAAGTGTATTTTTACATAGAGATAAAGAAATAAATATAGCACCATTTAAAATAATTTCTGAAGATGACCCTAATAGGAAAATATTGGAACAAAATAATTTCAGTAATGCACACCTATTAAGTATAGGGCAACAGTTAAATAGGATAGAAGATACTATTAAAGAAAGTAAAATAGTAAAAATTGAAAAAGATATAAAAGATAAAAAACTTAAAACTCATGTTTTAAAACCATTCGAAGTTTCTAAAACAGGACAAAAAGAAGTAAAATCTAAAGATTCTGATTTTGTAAAAGCCATTAAGGAACAATTAAGTAAAATTGATTCATCTTCTGGGTCAAAACAAGTAGTTCAAGAAACACCTCAATCTAAAGCTTCTAAAACTATAAGTATAGTCACCCAAGAACAGGAATCAGAATCAGTTGAGGATTCTCAACCTGAATCTGAAGATATAGAAACTTTCAGTAAAGCCTTAGAGCCACAGATAAATCGTATAACATATAATCAATCTATAGTACCTAGAATGTCTGCCCCAGACTTAGGTATAACAGATAGACCAAATGTCCTATCACAATATAAGTATAATGCCTCTTCGGTTTATGAATGGAACATTGATAGCCTATCAGAATACAATATTCTGAGTCTTCTTCAACAGATGACAATGGCTGCCAATGCCTATAGAACTCAAACAGGAACTTCAGACAGAACTATAGCTGAACTCCTTATAGTTGGCTTTACAGGACAACTTAAAGGTTGGTGGGATAATCATCTCACTGATGAACAATATTTAGAAATTTTAAATGCTGTAAAGACTTATGAGGATGGAATACCTATTTTAGATGAGTTTGGTGATACTATTCAAGATGCAGTTGCAATGCTAATCTTGACTATATCACTTCATTTTATAGGTGATCCTACTCATTTAAAGGATAAAAATGCAGAATTACTAAGTAACCTTAGATGTAAGAAACTTAGTGATTTTCAGTTTTATAAAACAACTTTCCTAACTAGGATAATGCTTAGAGAAGATTCCAACCAGGCTTTCTGGAAGGAAAAATTCTTAGCAGGATTACCCTTCTTCTTAGGAGAAAAGGTTAGGAACCATATAAAACAGGAATTTGGAAACCCTATTCCTTATGACCTATTGACCTATGGACAACTGTTTAGTATAGTTCAAAAAGAAGGATTAAAGCTTTGTCAAGACATAAAACTTCAAAAATCATTAAAATATGAAATGAGAAAAACTAAACAAGAATTAGGTTCTTTCTGTAAACAATTTGATTATAGTATAACACAGAAACATAAAGATTGTAATGGACAATGTTCTACTACAAGAAAATATAAAAAACCTTATAAAAAATATCACAAAAAGAGTTATAAGAAAAAATTAGATAAAGATGATTATTATAAAAAACAAAAACCTTATAAACCTTACAAATATAGAAAACCTAGTAGAAAACCATATAAACAAAAAGATAAAAAATTTACATCATATAAAGACTTAACATGTTATAAATGTGGAAGAAAAGGCCATACATCAAGATTTTGTAAATTTGATAAAAAAATTACAAGAATTGAATTTAGAAGAATCTGTATTAAATAAAATTTATGAACTATATTTAGATTATTCAAATTCTGAAGAATATTCAGATTCTGAGGAATTAAACCAAATAGATGATATAGGATCAGAATCAAGTTCTGAATATAGTAGTAAATCATTAAATGTATTAACTAAAGAACAAGAATCTATATTAGAAGCAATAAAATTTATAAATGACCCTAAAATTCAAGAAAAAATGTTAAATAAGATATTAGAAAATGATAAACCTAAAAACTCTATGTTACCTAGTACTAGTAAACAAACATATGATTTGACTGCAATATTAAACAAAAATAAAACAGTAAAAAATAAACCAACCATAAATGATTTACAAAAAGAAATTAAAGAAATTAAATTAGAATTAAAAGAATTAAAAAATAAGCAAGAACAAGATTCACAGATAATAAAATCTTTAATGAACTCAACTTCTTCTTCTGATGAGGAAGCTGAAGAAGATATTGAACAAATAAATGATAAAGAAACTGATAATGAAATTAGTTTAATTAGTAAAGATAAAATTCCTGATAATTTAATTTTTATGTTGCATGAAATAACATCTAGAAAATATTTAATAAAAATAAGATTAAAATTTTCAGATAATTATAATATAGAAACTATAGCATTGTTTGATACAGGAGCTGATTTAAACTGCATTAAACCTAGTTTAGTACCAAAGAGATTTTGGCAACAAACTAATGAAAGTTTATCAGCAGCAAATAAATCTAAGCTAAATATACTTGGTAAAGCAGAAGCATCAATTATAGATAAAAACTTAGAAATAAAGAATATATTTATTTTAACTAATATTCATCATATGGTAATATTAGGAACACCATTTATGAATTTGATAACACCTTATTCAGTAAATGATGATAGTATAAGTTTTAAAGTAAGAAAACAAAAGATAATATTTCCATTTTTAGAAAAACCTAAAAAGAGGAATTTAAATCTTTTAAAGGCTCATTCAATAAATGAATTACAAATAAATGCTCTTATAAAAGCAAAGTCTGAACAACTTTGTAATTTAAAAAATAATTATCATTTACAAAAAATAAATGAACAGTTAAATAATAAATTTACGCAAGATAAAATTAATAAATTAAAATCTCAAATAGAAAAAGATTTGTGTGCTGATATTCCAAATGCATTTTGGAACAGAAAGCAACACATGGTTGATTTACCTTATGAAATAGGCTTTGATGAAAAGTCTATTACAACTAAAGCTAGGCCCATTCAGATGGCGCCTGATTTAATTGAATTTTGTAAAAAAGAAATAAATGATTTAGAAAATAAAGGATTAATAACTAAATCTAGAAGCCCTTGGTCTTGTGCTGCATTCTATGTAAACAAGGCCTCTGAAATAGAAAGAGGTGCACCTAGATTAGTATTAAATTATAAACCTTTAAATAAAGCTTTAAAATGGATTAGAAACCCTATTCCAAATAAAAAAGATTTATTAGGAAGATTATATAAAGCAAATATTTTTAGTAAATTTGATATGAAATCTGGTTTTTGGCAAATTCAGATTAACCCTAAAGATAGGTATAAGACTGCATTCACTGTTCCATTTGGACAGTATGAATGGAATGTTATGCCTTTTGGTTTAAAGAATGCACCCTCTGAGTTTCAGAGAGTGATGAATGATATTTTTAACCCTTACACTAAATTTTGTATTGTTTATATTGATGATGTTTTAATATATTCAACAACTATAGAAGAACATTTTAAACATCTAAAAACATTTTTTATGGTAATAAAACATAATGGTTTAGTGTTAAGTAAAACGAAGATGTCTCTGTTTCAAACTAAGATTAGGTTCTTAGGACATTATATAGAACAGGGAATCATAGAACCTATAGAAAGAAACTTAGCCTTTGGGGATAAGTTTCCTGATCAGATTATTAATAAATCACAGTTACAAAGATTTTTAGGTTGTCTGAATTATGGTATAGAATTCTTTCCCAACCTAAATAGAACCATTAAACCTCTGCATGATAGATTAAAGAAAAACCCAGGTCCATGGACTGAGGTCCATTCTGGCATAGTGAGACAAGTTAAAGACCTAGTTAAAACTATTCCTTGCCTACATATAGCTGATCCCTTAGCCTCCAAAATAGTAGAGACTGATGCATCAGATATAGGTTTTGGTGGGATTTTAAAACAGGTTAAAGAGGGTAGAGAAGCCATAGTCCAATTCTATTCAGGACATTGGAGCCCAACCCAATTAAACTATTCAACTATAAAGAAAGAGATTTTGAGTATTGTTTTATGTATTTCAAAATTTCAATCTGATTTATTAAATCAAAAATTTCTATTGAGAATTGATTGTAAAAGTGCAAAAGATGTTTTGCAAAAAGATGTTAAAAATCTTGCCTCGAAACAGATTTTTGCTAGATGGCAAGCTATTTTAAGTATTTTTTATTTTGATATTGAGTTTATTAAAGGAGAAAATAATAGTTTACCTGATTTCCTTACTCGTGAATTCCTTCTCAGGAATCATGGGGAGAAAAAAGAAAACAGCCAATAAAGAAAAAGAAACCCTTAAAGATGACTCTCCTAAAGCTCTATCTGATCATTCAGATAGTATATTGAACCCTAAACCTATAAAGTCTTGGGCTGATACTGTCCAAGCAGAGGATGATAAAGCTAAATTGGATCTTTGGGTCTCTCAGTTGGCCCGATCTCCTGAAGTTCTTAAAGCTCTTGCAAATATGGGCTTCCCGCCTCCTGAAGCCCCAGGTATGAATTCTTTGATCCCTTTTAAAACAGAGTTAGGTCAATCTTCAAAAACCCTAACTCAAAATGTTTCTAAAAATGAGTTGAATGTTTCAAGCTCCTCAACTCAAATTGTTTCTTCAAATTTTCCTCTAAAGTCAAAAACCTTTTGGCACAATAAAAATTTTTGGTCTACAGAATTAATTACTGATTTTGGTACTGCTCAGCAGAACCCATGGTATTTAATTGATTCTGTTTACCCTAAAGGATGGTTTTTTAAACCAAAAGAATTTTCAAAACCTCAAGAATATTATCTACATATTCTTATGGATTCAGGTTTTTTGTTTTTAAAGCACAATTATAGTCAGCAAGATAAGGCTGTCATAGCCTATTCTTCTTTCAAAATAAAGAAAATTCTCCATCCTTCTGAATGGGGAAGACCTTTGCACATTCCTGTGCAATTTAAAACCCTTCCTTCCTTATCATGTTGCTCTTCATATAGTTATTGAGATTATATAGAAGCCTGGACCAAAGCCCTGTTTTTCCAAAACCCGGGTAAAACCCATTCCTGGCTCATCTATAATGAAACCAACTTAAAGATAAACAATCTCCCATCCTGGTTTGTTGACTGGTGGTATTTCTGTGGTAATGAAGACCGTTGTCTCCCACAAGAAGTACAGTTAGCCTACCAGCATTATAAAGCTCACTTAAACCCTAATCCTTTTGAGAAGAATTTTCCTCCTCTTCTTCTCTTTTGTTTGACTTTCAATATACCTTGGGTATACCAATGGTACTTTGAATCATCCACTATTCCAGGTACCAATATCCCTGTTGTATTAAGAAAGTCTAAAGTCAAGTGGTGATCTGCCTTTCGCAATTCTACCACTATTGAAACAGTTAAAGAATGGCTCCTTAAGAGAAACCATGGTGGTCTTGACCCAAGGCTACAAGCCTCTTTTGGAGCTCAAAGAGCCCAGAACATTGCCCTTCTTGCAGCTGCCAAGACTGCAGAAGATTATAAAGCCTTAATGGAACAGATGATTGGGTCTCTTCCCTCAACGTCTGAGCCCGTTAAGCCCAGTAGAACCCTTTCTGCTGGATCCTCAACTAAAGTTCATTCTAAAGTTTCTAAAGCCTCATCCAGAAGAAGAAAATCTCTTTCCTCTTCTTCGGATTCCTGTACATCATCCATAACATCATCTTTCACCGAGACATCTGACTCGAATTACTGTCCTAGTAATGAAGATGATTGCTATGGTATATTATCTCCCATCAGAGTGAAAAGTAAAGGTAAAATGAAAAAGAATAAAGAAAAAGAAAAAGAGAAAAAAGAAAAAAGAAAAGATAAAGAAAAAAGAAAAGAAAAAGAAAAAGAAAAAGAAAAAAAGAAGGATAAAGAAAAGAAAAAAGAAAAAGAAAAAAGAAAAAATAAAGAAAAGAAAAAAGAAAAGAAAAAGATAGCTGAATCAGAAGATGAATCTGATTCAAGTTCATCTGGTTCGTCTGATTAAAGGCAGGAGAAACCTCATTTCTCCACTCAGATTTGTTAAAGTCAATAAAGGCGGTGCCCACTGACAAGATACTGTTCATCTACAGTATTCACCAGAGGGAATCCAACAGTAAAGTCAGAAGAACTGTTCATCCACAGTTCCTCACAGTAAAGTCAACAGTACCAGATAAGGTACTATTCATCCACAGTTTCGGATGCGTGAAGGTACAGTAAAAGCAAATAGTAACGACATGTTACTATTCCTCTACAGTGACCAAACATGTGACAAGAATAGTGGAAATTTAAAGCCTCTGTCTATATAATAAAGCTTATTCTGAAGGTAAAGGGAATCCGAAACACTTCTCTCTCAACTCAGAAGACATTCAAGAACCCTAGCCTTAGTTCTAAGCTTCTCTCTTTCTTCCTTTCTCATTTATTATTCTTCCATTTCTTTACCCAACACCTATTGATCTCCTTGTATAAGGTAGTTTAAGTTTATAATTTATAGTTTATATTTTGTATTTTATTTTAAAGTTTTTATTCTGTATTGTATTTCTATTTTGTTTATTTAAATAAATTTAAAATTTTATATCTCATTTCTCTCATCCATCTATAAGTATGCTCTGTTCTAGTTCTTGCAAGCAAAAAACGAGCAAGTTGAGCTTGATTTGGAACTAAAACATCAGAAATTGTTATTGCACTACTTACAGACTGAAAAGGACCTCTAATTCTATCCTTTTCTGTCTTTTCTCTCTCTTTATTCTACGCTGTATATTTATACGGGATCCGTATATCTATACCAGACATAGTATAATTAGGAATACTAAAAGATATAGACTTAAGAGTGTGTTTTGATAAAACTTGATTAAAATATTTTAGACTTAAGATACAAGTTTAATTAAAGATTTAATTGTAATCTTTAAAGTGGTATATAAAGCTGGAAACCCAAATATAAATTGGAGCAACGTCAGACTTGCACTTGTCTGAAGTCCTCCTTTGTACCGGGTATGAAACAACGCCGCTGTACCCTTTAAGAAAAGATTATAGTTATTCTTTATATATTATTTATTGTTAATATATGCTTTTAAATTATTTCTGTAATTTATATTCTGTTGCATTATTGCATATTTAAGAAATTTCTAACACTTGAGGCGGAAACGTTCTGTGATACTGAATGGAAGTTGTTTCTTAAAACATCATATTTAAATTTTTAACATAGTCTTTTACATTCTGTTTCTTATTTCTGTTTCTTATTTATTGTTTTAATTAATCTGTTTATATCTATGTTGTTTATGCTTAATTATTTTATTGTTTTTGTTAATTCTTTTAGTTATATATATATATATTGAGGATGCCAAATCTTAGATGTTCTGTGGGCTCTCTTTGTGTATGACTGATAATATTTAAGATGATTATTGTGATTATAGTATGTATGCGATGTTTACAGTGCATTTAGTTACACCATAATCCTTAGAAAGTTGACTACGTTAAACATTACTAACCAATTAGAAAAAAATTTTACAGAGAGAATATAAAAAAATATTTCGCCGAAAGAGAAAATTGAGATGTCTCATGTGAAAAGATAATCATATTTCTATTTTAATTGTCTAATTCCATGCATGACCCAATTATAAGAGCAACTTAGGTATTTTTTTCATTCATTAAATTTGGTTGTAATCAAACAAGTAAATATTTTTTTCAATTCACTTTTTTAGTATTTTGTTGCATCTTTTAAACATAGTAATATATTCTTTCTTAATAAAATATAATCCTTGTAATATACCTCTATAAAATATAATCTCAGTATCAATTTTTCTAGTAATATATCAAACGCACTGTTAATGTGTTTGTTTAATCTAAGGTCCTATGGACCAGTTATGATGAATTGTGCATGATGAATCATTCACAGAGAATGAATGAGAATCTTAATGTATGTGTATAGATGAGATGTGTTGTGAGTATAACGATTTAATGATCTTGTCATGAAATGCATATATTTATAAGTTGTTTGAGGTAGATTTGATGGTATAGCAGTGTTCTATGAGTAATTGGCGGCCTTAAATTAACCTATTGCCATGGATGTAAACATATAAATTGTCTTTACTCCGGGGACCTTATATATGGTTGAATCACACAAGTTACTCTATTTATTGTGTTGGCTTCAAAACTATTTGTATTATTGTTACTGTTAATATCATTATTCAAAATGGGTATGTTCAGCATCTAATAGTCATGAGATTCGAGTTTAATGTCCTACTTCAATATATTATGAAGTCAGTTAGTAATAGAAAATAAGTTTGAGTAAACAGAGATAACAAAGCCTTTCTATTTCATATAATAATTCACGGAATCCAGCTTTGTTGCAAAAATTTTATGAGGGAAAAAAACTAAATAAGATGCAAAAAAAAAAAAAAAGAAGCTCAGCCAGAGAAAGTTTTAGCTGAAACTTGTACATACAATAATCAAATGTTCATAAATAACATATATTCATCTTTAATTGAGAATAAATGGATAAATTGAAGCCTGTGAATAAGAAGCTGCTTTTAGTGTGGATATATATATATATATATATATAGTTGTCATCTGCTGAGAAAATCCCATTTATGCTGAATTTCTGATAAAAATGAACTTAATAATGGTAACAAAGATTTTCAAATCCCATGTACTCTTCATTCTCCAGCTTCTCAACCATGTCTGCTATGCCCACTCCACCTGCATATTAATATGCAATTTAGATAAAAGTTAGAAATTTTAATTTAATAAAAATGGAATTAGTTTAGGACTTGTATCTAATTTCTTTTTTTTTTTTTACCTAAACTGATTGCACTGACAAAAATTGTCAAAGCTAGAATGAATATAATTATGGATGCTCTTCCAAGAAGTGCAATAATTCTTCTGACAACATGCTGACCAGCCAAAGCAGCAAATGTCGCGACTAAAACAAAATATGCAGCTGCAACCAAAAAAAGAAATACACTTAGTCCCAGTTATGTATCACCTGGTTCCAGAATACCCTGATGAACTGAATAAAGAAAATTGTTTATTATTTTCACTTACCATATGGGACTGGGAAGCGATTGAGAAGGTAATATTGTACAACGGACATTGAAGATGAGAAGACCATAGCAAAGGTTGATGTTGCACTTGCCACCTGAAATGGGATACATTTTTTCAATTTGTTAACTGCTTGCATTTTCTCGGAGATGGAATTTAAGTAGTAGATTCTGATCTGTAATCAGCATATTTACCTGAGGAGGAATTCCAAGTTCAAGGAAAAGAGGTCCCAAGATAAAGCCACCTCCTAGCCCAAGTAATCCACCAACCATACCAGCTACTATACCACAAGAACAGTAGAGCATAATCTGATGAAACTTCCAATTTGTGATTTCTTTTCCTTTTGATGCTATCACCCTTGTTCCTTTGCGCAAGCATATGGCTTCAAACAGTGTAACTGAGCCTGCAATTGGTATCTGTATATAAAGCATTGAAATACTCTTGCTCAATTCTTTCCTTTCTTTTTTAAGGATCGATAGTAATGAATATCAGACAATTTTAAAACAGTTTTACAGTTGTCATTTCCTATCTCATTTTTGCTATAGAAGCCTAGCATGCAATTACAACAGATTTTTCTGTATCAGGATTATCCATAGTGTTTCAGGTTTCAGATTTTACCTGCAATGCGTTCAGAATCCAGAATGTGATGGAGCAGGTTCTAGCATACGACTGCATCGGCATAACACAAATGAAAAAATTAAATAACATGTTCAGTAAAATTTGAGGCAACCTCATAGAGGAATTCAAAAGTCGAATGACCAAAAGAGACTTAACAGAGACTCACCCTAACAATTTGGACAGCTAGAAACCCAAACCATACATAAACCAGCATTGAGACCTCTTTCCAGTAAATGTTTCGAAACAGGGGAACCTGCAGCAAAGAATTGATGTTAACAAACACAAGAATATTTCAGAATGTATAATTAAGAATTTTCAAAACAGGTAATTAAGAACAAGCAACATTATTATTAGACCCACCTCATCTTCTTGGACAGATACTGGACCGCTTGGCAATGGTTTGTAATCTTGTCCCTCATTTTCTGCAAATTATTCAGTCAAACAGAAAAAGAAATTGCTTCATTATTGGATTGCTCTACAGGATATTGAAAATTTTTCTGAGCTTGGATTTTGAATATATAAGATATTCTAGCAATTTGAATCCTTCTTGTTAATTTGTCATTTGTAAATTACGAGTAGACATAAGATACTCACCACCTGATTTGGATTCTGATTCCACTTGCCTGGCTGCTTCCTGCATTTCAATAAGAATCTCAAAATAAGGCTTTATTCGAAAAGGGTGAGAATAGAATTATAAGAATAATCATATAAACAAGAATTAAGAAGAAAACTTTACCCTCTTCATCATTGTCTCTTTCTTCCATGTATCTATACCTTTGAATAAAGCTTTAGTTGATGTACCTGCAGCCATTAGTACATTTTTTTTAGAATCATTGCATTCTTGTCTATAATCAGGATTAATATTAAATTAAGATCATAGGAGGAAATGTTTTAATTAATAAATAAAATTTTTACCAATGAAGAGGATAATAAGCAGAACAGTGACCATCCAATCAGCAAACATGACATTGAATGCAACTCCAATGCTGATACCAAGCATAAGCATGGGCTGAAAAAGCAAAGCAAGGTCATAATCTATAAGGGGCATGTCAAGTGTTGGGTGTCTAAGTCTCAAGTTGTAATATACTGTTGATCCTGCAGCACCCATTATCATACCTACAATCAAAAAATTACAAACAATTAAAATACATTTATAGCAAGTACAGAACATAATAAGGGTGGAACTATATTTTCTTTTTCAGAGGAGACTAATTAGTGTAGCTTAATCAGTTCCTGCCTTACTGTTTTGTTATTCATTTAAATATATATATATATATATATATCATGTAGAATTATGAAATTCAAGTAATTGAAATAAATTTGAAAGTGATATGAGTTTTGAATAGTTAAAAAATACAATTAATATATATCATATTTCTATTCTGCTCCATTTAAAAAATAGGTATATGTACTAACTTAAATAAGATTTTTTATTGTTTTTTAATCATTATATAGATTTTTTATATAAATTGAATTGGAACAAAATCATCCCATAGCTGAAATTATTTTATTTATTTCAAAATCATTTCTTAATTTAAAAGAATTGAATTTTATTAATTATGCATTTTTCAAATATAAAAAAATGATAAAATAGATTTCAATGGAATAAAATTATGGTAAAATTTTAATTTCCATCAAGACTCAAGGCAAAAAAAGGGGAGTGAAATATTCTCATTATAAACTGAACGAGGCTAGTGTTTTTACAAGAAATTTCTAGCCAACCTTCCTGCAAAAGATGAGACTTAAAATGAAAAAGTGAATATTACTTACACTTAGAAATGGCAGTGGAAGACTTAGGATCAAAACCAATGATCAAGGTGAGCATAGGCACAAAAATTCCACCACCTCCAACACCACCAACACTACCCAATGCTGCACCTAAGAATCCTACTATTGATCCTACCACAATTCTCCATCCAAGCTCCATGTCCTGTCACAAATCAATATCACCTTTATACATGTTAACAACAATCAACAACAACCCATCAACTTCTGAGTCGATAGATTATGATTTCAGGCCCAAGCAGGAGCTATAAAAAGAAATTAATGCAGACAATCAATACATATATAACGATAAAATAATATATAAAGAAAAAGAACTCACAGGCCAAACAGGGTCATAAGAGGATTGACCACTCTGCCACAAGAAATGAGCCATTTTTCCAAGAAAATCTTTCTCTACTGAAACATGTGGTCTGTGTTCTTTCAGTGGTCTCTCTGCACTTGAGAAGCTGTCCATAACCAATAGACCAAGGAATATAGTCATTGCTGCTGCCATTACTGAAGATCTACACTCCATTTTTGGTCACTTAGGTGTTGGTGGGGTTTGTAGTAATGTGTTTTGATTTTATGGTCTCTGGTTTGAGCAATTCTCATGCAGCTGCAGGTAGAGAAAAGGCATGAAACAATTCAAGGATCAATTAGTGTACTTCTCTGAGTACTAGCCCAGTGGCTACATATATATAACTTTCTTTCTTCATCTTCTCTCTGTTCCATTGATGTAGACTTTATATAAATTAATTGGGTTCTGAAACTAGTTACTGGCCAAGGGTTAGCAAAGGTAAATACTGAAATTTAGAGAAGTTAAAAAATAAATGAAAAAAAAAAGATTTATTGATGGATTCACTGTTGTACTGTTTTGTTCTTAACTGCAGTACATATATGAATTAAATGATAGTTTAGATTTGGCTTCTTTAATCAAAGATTATACAGCGACAGTTAACTATTTTTTAATTATAAAGTAATTTTGGTAACATTTATGTATTTTGAATATATTTTATATCTTATATAATAATCATATATAGGTAACACTTGTAAATTTAAACTTGAACTGATATTTACTCCAGCATTAATCTGATATTTTGAAATAAACTTACCGAAATTTATAATAATGATTTAAGATCCTGTTCACTTTGAATATGAAAAATAAATAAAACTTAAAGATGAAACTTAAGCTTTAAATGTTTTAATTGAAGTGGACATGTTGTATTGATAAAAAAAAATTCAGTTGATTAGGGTTATTTTTTTTTAACTAGAGTTAATTACTATTTCTAATTTGGAGTGTGCTGTACTAATTCAAAGGGACAAAAAAGGAAGGTGGAAAATTAATAATTGGGGGAGGGGAAGGAAATAAGGTTCTAGATACTAAAATTAAATTTAAAGGATTAATAAGGAGGAATTTGATTGCTCGAATAGAAACTGCTTAGGGCCCCTCAATAAAGTATTAATCAAATTATTGGCCAAAAATAATAATAATAAAGTATTAATCAAATTTATCTATTTTCTATGATTGTAAATTTTGAATCCCATGTAGATATTCCCCAATAATTGGATCCTTCACAAATTTGAATTGAGAATTTGAATTTTGAAGGAGAGATGGAATGCAAAACAAATTTTAGACTTTTCAAGTTTAGACTATGTGCTGAATTCAAATTTGTTTAAATTTAAATTACTCAAATTCGTATTAAATTCCATTATAATTATAATATTTTTATTATCCGTCCTAAACATATTTAATACTATTTATTTACCATATAAACCTGTTTAATTATCCATTTAAGTATATAAATTTTAAAATATTATAAAATTATAATTCTCTCAATTAAATAATTACAAATAAATATTTAATATTAATATAATTTTATTAAAATAATTTCATAACTAAAATAATATATAATAAATATATAATTAAAATTTAATAAAATATAATTAACACATAGCGGATAACTAATGATAAGTACTTAAATCCGACCCAAACTCATCATAAATTGTAAAAACATTACTCACATTAGCTTAAATCTATTTATAAATTATTCGTATCTTATATAAACACTTTAAAATAAATTATCTAACACATTACCATTTTTAGTTTAGACTCTGCTTAAAAGTAAGATAAGAATGCAAGGATTATATAAGGGTAAAAATAACTGGTTGGTTATCACCCTTATGGTAAGAAAATTGGATTTAGCCTTTAATTTAATACTCAAAATCATTTCGAGACTATAAAATTGATTTGGTTCTCAAGTTGGGAAAAAAATTTGCAAAATACAAAATAATACAACTAGTTTATTTATTAAAACGGAAAAAAAAATATCAATGCAATTTCGTGGAAGCTGAAGTTAAGAAAATTATACTTATTACGTGAAGGTTCTAATGTGAACTAGAAAAATATGTTAACTGCAAATTTTTCTCTAATAAGTGAAAGAGCAATTTGACTTTTGCTTTTCTTCAATGTTTATAGAAGCTTTGAATCCATCATCCATGTCAATTTCTTCAATTTTAGTAAGTTTTAAGAGATGGAAATAGTACTTTAACCGAACCGACACCAACTAACTACTTAGTTTTTTATTATTTTTTTCTATTGATTGATGTTATGATGGAAGCTTCATATGTTTGGAATTAACAAAATTTCAAACTCAATTACAAATTACCTAGCAATACAAACTTAATTTAATAGTAAATGCAAATCCATATATATTCGTTAGTTCTTACAATTACAAGTTACCTAGTAATATGAAAAAAAAAAAGAAAAGGAAAAAGAAAAAGAAAAACAGAGAAGTTGTAGGAAATTTCCAAGAAGCAGCAGAAAGTTAAATGAGCAGTGAATAATAAAAATTGCAGCAGACAAAAAAAAAACCCAGAAAGGACCAAAGTCAGGACTGCTGCTTAGAATGTTGCGATGGCATATAGCTAAGAAGCTTCATTGCTCTTGAATGCTTCTTGTATCCTTCTTCATAAATTTTTATCTCTTTCGCTTTCATACAATAGACAAAAACATATATATATATATATATACACATACATATATATATATATGTATCAATTAGTGGCTCATATGGCATTGGAGGTGAGTCCTACAGTCCTAAGCTAGGTTTGAAAAGTTCAAGTCCATGGATGGAAGCAATTTAGGACCACTAAAAAAATTTGAACTTCTAAAACTTATTCATGACGGATAAAACAGAGTACAAATTAGTTAAAAATAATCTAAAGTTTAACTAACATTTTCAACATATCTTTGTTGGGAACAATTTTACCCATCTATAACATATCATTGGCCAAATTTGAATTCAAATACTAAATCATAAACTCATTTATTTATTTTTTTTGGCATCAAAATATGAGGGGAGGGAATAATCAAACCCGAATATATTTAGATGCGGTGCACTTACCGCTAGATCAAGTTTCGGCATGCATAAACTGATTTACTTTTGTTATCAAGTTAAAACACCAATTAATACTAAACCATTCATTTTAAGGTTAGTTTAAGATTCGCCACATTACAATAGCAATTGGGAGCCAGATAGACATTGTATCTTTAACAAATAGTTGATGTTTTTATTTTAACAAATAGTAACAATATATCAAAAAAACATATTGATAAATGAAAAGAAAAGTATATATTGCGATTATTTATTCGGATTTATCTAGTTTTATTTTCACATTTTTTAAGTGGATTAACAATAAGCGTCCTTTATGTTTATAAATTTGATCTTTTGAAATGGCAAGATTAGGTAATTGTGATTCCACTGCTATGGGATTTAGGTAACGACATAATGGGCTAATGGGCTTCTTATGGAAAAACATATCCGACAACTTACAACACTTTCTTGTGCTTTAGAACACAGTTCACTTACAGTCACCACAAGAACTTGCTTGCAGAGAGGACAGCCCAGTTGAACTTCTCAAGGACGATAATCATCCACTTCACATGCAATGCAAGAACAGGATATGAAGTCCTATAAGCATTCTTAAAGAATAAAACATCCACATCTAAGCAAACAAAAACTAGTCTCGACAACCCACAATTATGGGGAAGCACAATACTTGTTCTTGCATTTATACAGTTGCCCATTTGTGCACAACAGAAATTCCATCAAATGGATTTTTCCCAGTTAAAGGCAACGTACCTAATGCATCAGAATTTACAGATGGTATTGCAATCTGGAACACAAACTAAGCAATGTTTTTCTATTTCAGATCAAGGAACAGAATCAAGCAAAAACTACCAAATATCCTCGAACCCATTCACTTGTACATAAAATGGAAATCTGATGTCATTACCTAACACCAGAGATAACAAACCACTCTGCTTTTGATCAAAACACGTACATAAACTCATTCATATGCTTCAACCCAAATCAGGCAGAATGGGAAAGAACAAGAAAACAGAAAGGGATTTCTGTTAGTCTTGGTGACCTTACCAATAAAGCACAGCATCTGATTACAGCACACTTGCATTCACTTATTATCATACTTCCTGAAAGTGACCAATCTGAGCACCGAATTCATGCAATCTCATGTGATTCTAATACTCCGCAATCATAGCACATTCTTTAATAGCGATTATGATTAAGTCAGGATATTGTTCATAACAGTCTTGGTCACCTCACACATTCATGATCATATTATTGCCCTCTGCTTTGAGAGGTTTATAGCACTTATCTATGCCCCTGCTTAGGTTGATCATATTCATACCTACCATGATCATCATCTCATTCAGTATGATCACAGTCTCTTTCAGCTTGGTGATCCCTCTCATGCTTCGATTCAACATGATCACAATCAGATTCTGTGCCATGGGAACACGGAACACCCATGCTTATGGTTAGCAAATTCATACTCCCTCTCCCTCTCCCAAGGGTGATCAAGATTATGCTCCCGAGGGTTATCTCTGTCACGTTCGCGCTTATAGTCACAATCACAGCCCAAACCGCGATCACGATCATGTGCATGCCGTCAATCAAGATCCCTGTCCCGTTCACGTCTCTCTCTCTCTCCTGATCCCTCTCCCTGTCACTGTTCCTACAGCCCGTCACAGGAGTGCTAATGAGATCTCTCTCGATCCCTCTCTCCCCTCCCTTTCACGAAATTTTCCCTTATCCCTCTTCATCATGATCTCGTTCATGAATTTTTTCCTTATCCCCAAGATGTAAAATACAGCAATATATATTTCACATTTACAACACACTATATCAATCACATATACAACATAATATTGAAAACTATCAACAAACAAAAACTTCAAAAACGTAAATGATTCGTGGCTACACTTGAATAAATTGTAAACATTCAAGAACAACAATGTAATAAAGTGAATGAGAGATTGCCCATCAAACTACAACTATAATGCAACAGAAAGAATTTATGCTGGAATGCTAGTCCTATCACTTACGGCAAAAGAAAAAGGGAAATTCCACCGTTCAGTATGACAATCTTCTCGTGCAAGTGCCCATGGCTCCTCAGATTGAGATGATACTCCCAATTGTTGTACTTCTCTGATAAAAGTTGAACATGTTAGATTTTTTTCCAGAACAGCTCCTCAATTCCAAGCCAGAGAGAAGCAGCATCATTCTGCCTGATAATACCTTTAAGCTTAACGTCAATACAATTTATCTACTTATGCATAGCCATTGTTGAGCTCATAAAGGATGTTATATCAAACAACGAACACCACTTGGCTGACCACAAATTATGCAGATTATCCTTATGTCGATTATATGTCACCAACTCAAATAAGAGCTTATATCCTCTATATATACATATATAGAACAGATATCCTTTGCATTCAAAATATTATTCCAAATGATGGCTACTGCTTCTAAGAAATACGAAGAAAAAAATAGATGATTATTTTCAGAATACAGCAAATGGTGTTTAAGAATCCACAAAGGCAGCACTGTCGGGAACCTGACTCAAGCACAGAGAAAGAAGAAGGAGAAGAAGAAGAAAAAAAGAAATAGAAGAAGAAGAAATGAGAGGAAGAAGACGAAGAAGAGGCACAGAAAGAGAAGAAGGGAACAGAGAATAGATAGAGGGAAGAATAAGAGAATTTGTATTGAATTCAGTTATGTGCTCTCTGATACACAACTTTATTATTTAATAATAATTCTCTCTCTCATACAATCTATTTATCCAGCTGTACTATACTTACTCTCATGCTAACTAACTAACACACGCTTATCTCATCTCTTTAGAGTAGAAAATTCCTTCTAGAAGTCTGCTTGCAGTAACTGATATATTGAACTGGTCCATCTGCCCGTGCCTGCAATTCCAGCCCATTGGTATCTTGACATAACCCCATCTTGAAAATCTTCCTTGTCCCCAAGCAGGGGCGAAGTCAGATTTTTTAGTGAAGGAGGAAAAAATAAAAATATCATATATATATATATTAAAAATAATATAAATTTAAAGATGGGCAATTAAATATTTTAAAATTTTTAATAATATATATACATATATATATAATTTCAAAAAAGAAGGGGGCAACTGCCCCCTTCCAATGTATGTGGCCTCGCCACTGTCCCCAAGGAAGAATTCTGAATTAGGACCTAATGACCTACTGGAAGAGAGAGAAGAGGCCATGTGACAATCACAACAGTGAAATCAACACCCCATTTGATTGTCCACGCTTTTGCTTTGAAGAGTTTCTCTTCCTTGAATTCTCCTATTGGCAACTCATCTTTTTCCTATTCAACTACTGTGATCTGTTTGGTGGCCTCCCAGTTGTAATTTTTTTTTGCCACAAAAGGCTACAGTCAGCATGAATAACTCATCCACTAAGTATAGAGACAAGATTTCTAGTGAGTATTAGTGCATTCCAGCCAGTAGTGTCAAGATTTATGTGACTATACTCAATTGTTGTAACTGATAACCAAGTTATAATCCCAAGAACACAGCCAATGGTTTTTCCAAGAATGGCACCTATTGAATTTGGTTTGCTCCCTATTAGCACAAAAGCTATAGGTAGAACAACAAAACCAGCAAGAACTCCCATAGTAAGATTCATCCAACCAAATGAAACTCCAGCTTTATTAAGTATTATTGCTAATATTCCCGTGAAGCATCCAAAGCCTAAGACAACAACTCTTAAAACTTTAAGGATTTTATCCCCACTCGCATTTGGATTTATGCAAGTGCAGTTGATATTATGATAAATGCAAGTACAGTAGATATCATAAATGCATGATGATGAAACTGCAATAAGCTCAAAGGATCCAGCAGATGTCACTGCCCTGATGATCATTTTACAATCATTAAATTCTTCTTTCTGATGGAACTGTGATAATTCAGCAACCAATTGTCCTTCCTTTTCCATACCAAGCTTCAAATTCTCTTTGAACTTAGTTTTCTTCTAATTGGCATTTTATCCCCAAAGCATAAATTCTCTTGAATAAAATTTTGATTTTCATTCTTTGTCTTCTCCACCTCTCAAACTCATTTTGCTTGAGACTCATAAGAGTTAATTCAGGCATCCTTGGCACACCAACTGAAATTATCACAACATCTAATCCTTCCAAAGCTTGGCCCAATTGCTCATCTCCCATGTACCCCTTAACCTCAAATCTAAAATTGATTTCGCTAACATCAATTCCACCGGTGGCACAGAGGACAGTGACTTTCTTGTTCGGGATGGAGTGAGGAATCAGATTTTCGAAAACTTCTTCAACATCTTGTGTAAACTTTCAACTATTTCTTCATTTTTATCATCATCTTCTAGGGTGTCAAGGAATTTCAGAATTTCTTCCTCAATAAACTCTCTCTTGTGTAATATCCCAAAATATACCCTAAAAGTTTTGGAGTTATTGTTGTATTTGGATTGAATGTATATGTTTAATGGATAGAGAAAAGAAGTAAAGAGATAGTGTATATGTTGTATATATGGAAATATACACAACATATACAAGTCATAGAAATGGAAGTTAAGAATAGATAAATTAAGTAAAAAATATATATATTATAAGAGATAGAGGTATATGAAGGATAATATATATACATATGGTATTTGGAAAATATGAGAAATATAAATACAATATATAAGAGATATACATATACCAACATATACATCACATATACCTAATGTATAAAATGGTGTAGGAAAAGTAAGTTTATATAATTAATAAATAATAATAATAATAATAATAATAATAATAAAAGAAAAAAAGAAGAGAAGAAAGTCAAAGGATGGATATAAATGTGGTGGAGGATTTTTAAATATAATAATATTATATTATATTATATTATTATTATTATATATATGTGATAAGTACGAGGAAAAGAAGAAAAGATTATCTTTTCTTCTTCTTCTTCTTCTTGCACGAGAGAGAGAGAGAGAGAGAAAGAAAAAGAGAAAGAGAAAGAGAAAGAGAGATGAGATTTTATTTGCATACACATCAACTTTATAAGAGTTTTGAGAGAATTGAAGATGGAGATTGAAGATTGGTAAAATATTAAAGTAAGTATTCATTTCTTTGAGTTGATTTATATTGATTGTTGATTTGGATAGTGTGTGAAGATGATGATAGTGAAAGATTAAAGTATATAGATATGTGGAAGTGAGATTTAAATGATGATGATATGGTTATTTGTGAGGATGATGATGGATTATTGAAATTGTTTAGTAAGGTTTTAATATAAATGAATTGGGAAATTGAATAAATGTTATATGATTGATGTATATTTGTGTTTAATGAAATTGAAAACATAGAATACATGAGTTTGGTCCGGAAACAGAGGCATTTTGGATGCCACGACCGTGGCCATTGGGAGCCATGGTCGTGGGGGATGTTGAACATAGGAGACAGAATGGTTTGATATGCCACGGCCGTGGGGGTTGGAAGGCCACGACCGTGGGAGTCTTAGAGCTATTAGGCAGAATTATTTTCTAACCCACGCCCGTGGGGGTTTGTGAGGCCACGACCGTGGGCCCTAGTTAATGGTTTTGAGTTGTAATTGGTGATTCTTGGGTTTACTATGAGGCTAATAAATGAATAAGTGTATTAGAATTCATATGTAATTGTAATTAAGTGTGTATTATTCCTTTTGGATTAGGTTATGAAGATGTTGGATTGCCCTAACTTAAGTGGTGAAGAATTCTTGGAAAAAAAAAAGAAATGTATGGATTGATGTGAGTTGTCTTTAAGGTAAGTACAAATTTATATGATTGCACTTATTTACATGATTTGAGACTTAACACATTTGTTTGTAAATGTGTTAAGTAGTTTACTATATTGTTAATATAATTTGATTAAGGTTATGATTGGATGATGTGAAAGATATGAAGGTCATTCAAAAGGTGTGTTCAAACTATATTATTGCATACATTCATATGATGTTGAGATTTAACATCCATTTGATTGCAAATGTGATAGGAAATCTAATGCATTGTTGATGCTTATGAATAATGTTATGTTTGGTATAATGTGAAGGATTAATGAACATCTAAAATATATGTTAATGTCATTGACTATGTACATCTAAATGATGAATTGAATTAATGTGAATTGAGACATAATGAGATGTGAAACCAATGTGGTTGTTTATAATGATGTAAATCTTATAATTGAGGCATGTTTGCCTAGATGATGTTCAATGCATTTGATGGTATATATATATTCTCTTGAGGAGATATGGAGCCATGATTGTTGGCTAAAATGATGATGATGCCAATGCAAAGATTGAGGCATGGTTGCTTAATTGATGATGAGTAAATGAGAATGAAAGTGATACTTGAATAATTAATGAATTGTGTGTCTAATATGTTATTCCATTTTCAGAGTTTTGTTGTTGGTGGCATGCCTATGGTAACAATCTCTTGAAGTTAGGTTGGGCTTGATCCTTGAAGCCAAGTTGGGTTGAAGTTTAACATGTTTTACTCCCCTTGAAGCTTGGTTGGGTCTTGTCCTTGAAGCCTAATTGAGATGTTACAACCCTTGAAGCTAGGTTGGGTTTAGTTCTTGAAGCCAAGTTGGGTTGATACTTAGCATGCTTTGTTCCCCTTGAAGCTTGGTTGAACTTAAATCCTTGAAGCCTAGTTGGGATAATGATATTGATAAATGTGATAATTAAACCAAAACATTAACTCTGAAAGTGGAATGGCATATTAGTGTCTTTTGGGCCCATGCTTGTCTTTGTTTAAATGTGATTCATGAAATGTGAAATGAATGAATAATGAAGTCCATGTTTATCTTTGTTTAAATGTGAATTATGGACTAAGATGTAATGTTATGAGATATATGATGATAATTATGAAATGAGATGAAGACAATATGATGTATAATATGGACGTGGTTGTGGACATTGTGAGTATTATTCTATGAATGTTCTAATAAGTAATCGAATTGTAGTTTGTAATAATGATATACGTGTATATGTATATAATTATGAGGTTAGTAGAAATTCATATATAAGGTGTAATTGAAATGGGAAAATATGATAAGAAAATAAGGATATAAGAAGTTAATATATGAGTATGATTGTCTGTAACGTATTTTTTAATATTTATTTGTACTACTAAGCTTTCGGGCTTAGCGTGGTTGTGTAAATCGCGCAGGTGAGTAGATGGTTGATCTGGAAGTTAAACTGTTATGCCACGAGAAGGGTAAGAGTATTTCGAGACCAACTAGAAGGTGATGCATACATGTATAATTTAATTATGTTGTATTTTTTACAAGAATGTATTTATATGTATAAATGACGTTTTGGTAAAAACAAGATTATTAAATATATCGGTAAGATCATCGAAAGTATAATGATTTTATAAATGTTCTTTAAATTAATATAATATTGTTTGAACTCAAATAAAGGTTTTAAACTGTTACAAAAAGTGACATTCTTATACTTTATATACGTACTGTATGTATACCCGATATATGTATAGTACTTATATAGAGTATGGGGGTGTTACAATTATTTTGGTATCAGAGCTTAGGTTCGAAATTCTCGGCCTAAGTAGAATCAAAAATAAAAAGTTTTGAAAAGTCTAAATATAATTAAAAAGAAAAGTTTTGAAATGAAATTTGTGATACATGCATATGCATTAACACCTAGGTTGGTCTCGAATGTAGTATTATGTGAATTGAAATGTATTTGAATTATATGAGATGGAAGATAGTGTGTAGATGAAGTTCTACATGAATGGAAATTGGAAAAAGAAATGATAAGAAAAAAAATTTTATATAAGTTTAATTGCTACATTAAAGAATGGGAATTTATTCAAGTAAAGTAAAAAAAAAAAATTGATTATTGAAATGTGTTTGAAATGTAAAGAAATGACAAGGAGAATGAAGTTGGAAATGAGTTAAAAATACAATCAAGATTAAAGTATGTACTCTTTCCTTTACAATTTGAATCCCTTATAAAAAAAATCTTATGTTTGGAATTACTAGAAAGAGGAAATATTGTTGAAAGGGTAATATGGATGAATATGTTATTATAATGAAGAGAGTATGGTGGAATATTGAATGAGTTGATTGATATAGACAAAGTGTGACAATTTAAGGTTTAGATATGTAAAGTTAAGATTTTAAAAAGAAAAAGAGATGATAGGGGTTAAGCAAGGAGATAAAATGGTGTTATTTGTATTGTTAATTTAATGTAAACATTGTGATTTGAATGCTAGAAATGTAATATACTTGAGTATTGTTAAAGCTCATGTTAATGGTGATAATGTGTGACATTTGGATTTTTTTGAAATGAGCTTTAATAATTGTGAAAATTTTATGTTTTGATGTTGCTTTGTGATATATATATATATATATATATGAGATGTTTTTAAAGTTAATATTAAGAAAAATGAAGTTAGTAAATTGAAATCTAGATAAAGTAATAATTTGAGAATTTAGAGTTTTAATGGAATTTGGATAAGGATCATTTAGATATTGATAGCTTAATATATATTCAAGACATAAGATATGTGAAATGAATAAGCACATAAAAGTATTATGAATGGGGTAATGCGATTGATGGTATGAGAGTTGTTCTGAAATAAAAGGAAAGTGATTAAGTGGGTAAGAACGAGTTATTTTAAGTCATATGACTGTAAATGGTGGAAATTGATGTGAAGAATATACTAAATGCATTTAAAAACAAATGTGAAAGAGATGTCACATTAGAAATGTGACTAAGATTTTTGTGAAATAGTATTATGAGAAGAGTATATATATATATATATATTGAGTTGATA
The DNA here is from genome assembly GCA_947685225.1 of Garcia nutans. NCBI lineage: Eukaryota > Viridiplantae > Streptophyta > Magnoliopsida > Malpighiales > Euphorbiaceae > Garcia > Garcia nutans. The sequence goes on along the minus strand of CANTUV010000009.1, from coordinate 19,610,705 downwards.
AATAACTTAAGTTATGTTAATAGAATGAGAATGATAATGTTCAAAGGAAAGTAATAAATATTGAATTTGTAAGATGATATGTCAAAGAGAAATTAAATAAAATTGCATAATTATGTGTATACATGAATAGAATATGTAAGATGAGTTTTTTGATATGAATGTAATTGTATTATGTAATGAATGTGAAAAGTGAGACACATTATGAATGAGTATGTAATATGTTTATTATCTTATGTAATTGCATGTCTAGTAGTATTGAAAATGGTATTGCATGTGGTAGCAGACTTAAGAAAGATTAGGTCTTGACTTGCGCAGAACTAGACTATGTGATGAAATGGATAATGAAAATGAACTTGAGTAATATTGGACAGTGAAATTGTTATGACAACGACAGAATTAGACTATTATAAAATGTTTTGGGCTCAAAGTATTGATGTGTGGAAATGTTCTATACATATGTGCATAATAAGAGATTATATGGAAATAAAGAAGTATAGTGTAGGAAAATGGTTATAAAAAAAATAGATTGGAAATAGAGTAATGAATGAAACTTGTGTAAAATTTGTATATGATCAAATATTGTGCGTAGGAAATGTTAAAGATAATAGTGTTGAACATGAACTAGGCTAATGATGATCAAATAATCAAGAGCAAATTGTTTTAGGATGGAGTTGAAATGTGTTAACTCTTGGTGTAGCAAAAGTTTGTAGAATGGATATGCAATCTTTGAGATACGATTTAGCATTGTAATTGGAAAGGTTGGAAAAAGAATAATAAAGGGGCAGTATTGATTTATAAGTTGCAGTCATAATCTTTATTATACTATGGCTATATGAGCTGGTTAGTATATTTGGTTAATTAGTTTTGTTATCCACAAATTTGAATCTAAGATGACATAACTGTAATATAGTATTGATGAGATTGATGATTATGTTTCTAGAAACAGGGTTAAAAGTTATGATTTGTGAAGTTGTATCTTATAATTTTTATGACAGAAATTTGTTTATAATTATAGAAAGTGAAGAAAGAGAAGAAAATTGTGAAAATGTTTTGAATTAGGAATAATGTGATAGAAAGGTAATTAGGTAAAAATAGTAATGATACGAGATGTGAGAAGAAATTAAATGGCAGAAATTACAAAATGTGATTGAAGGTTATACTGAATATGTTTATGGTATAAAGTGAATAAGTGGATGGACTTAAGGTTTAAGTGAGTGAACTATGAGTAATAAATATGGTATGAGATAATTATGAGAATTTTGTGGAAATTATACTAAGATAATAGAAGATAAACTATGTGTATATTGAAAGATAATTTGAAGTGATTTGTTATTAATGATCATAGTCTCAAAAAGCTGAATATATATATATATATATATATTTGGATCCGAAGAGTTTAGAATTTGAATATAAGTTTGACCTAATGGAATTAGGTCATATATTTATATTGTGAAATTTAATGATAAATTTAAATAAGTTAAGTGTTAATTTAAATTGTTGGTTTGAATCAAATCAGATGGAGATGTTAGTATATTGTGGCATATGAATTAATTGATCTGGATTTTGTTAAAGTTGCGAATCATTGTTGAGATTTAATATGTATAGTTGTACTAAGAATATAAAATATACATGATAATGTAATATTATGATATGTGAATGGACATGAATGAATTGAGTTATATCGGTTATAAATGAAAATAATAAGGAAAAGGTTGATTAATTGTAAAGTAAATTTAAAGATATTGTATTAATATTTATGTTAAGTGAGAAGTATCTTAAAGAAGAAATTGGATGTGTAAAGTAAGGATACTGTTATCAATTAAGGTTTGATAAATGCCTATTCTGAAAGTGATTGTAATGACTGGATAATCAATGATATTTTTGGTTAAAATTAAGAGAATAATTATAAAGAGATGAAGTGATAAAATATCTTGAATGTAATAATTGGACGAAGTATAAGTATATTATAAGATGATTTGATTTTTGTATAAAGGTAAATTACTTGGGAATGTAATGAGTTATTTTGAATATTTGGTTAAGAAAGTAATAAAATATGTAAAGATATATATATATCATGACAAGTTATGGAATTGGAAGAAGATGATTGACTCTAAGGGGGAGAGAAAAAGTTATGTGATTTGATGAAATTAGATTATAAGAATACGATTAACAGCATATGGAAAATTAAGATGGTGTTTTGTTAAGCATAGATTGTTATTGTACTGGATAATTTCGAGGACGAAATTATTTAAGGGGGAGAGAATTGTAATATCCCAAAATATACCCTAAAAGTTTTGGAGTTATTGTTGTATTTGGATTGAATGTATATGTTTAATGGATAGAGAAAAGAAGTAAAGAGAGAGTGTATATGTTGTATATATGGAAATATACACAACATATACAAGTAATAGAAATGGAAGTCAAGAATAGATAAAATAATTAAAATATATATATATATATTATAAGAGATAGAGGTATATGAAGGATAATATATATACATATGGTATTTGGAAAATATGAGAAATATAAATACAATATATAAGAGATATACATATACCAACATATACATCACATATACCTAATGTATAAAATGGTGTAGGAAAAGTAAGTTTATATAATTAATAAATAATAATAATAATAATAATAATAATAATAAAAGAAAAAAAGAAGAGAAGAAAGTCAAAGGATGGATATAAATGTGGTGGAGGATTTTTAAATATAATAATATTATATTATATTATATTATATTATTATATATATGTGATAAGTATGAGGAAAAGAAGAAAAGATTTTCTTTTCTTCTTCTTCTTCTTCTTCTTGCACGAGAGAGAGAGAGAGAGAGAAAGAGAAAGAGAAAGAGAAAGAGAAAGAGAGATGAGATTTTATTTGCATACACATCAAATTTATAAGAGTTTTGAGAGAATTGAAGATGGAGATTGAAGATTGGTAAAATATTAAAGTAAGTATTCATTTCTTTGAGTTGATTTATATTGATTGTTGATTTGGGTAGTGTGTGAAGATGATAATAGTGAAAGATTAAAGTATATAGATATGTGGAAGTGAGATTTAAATGATGATGATATGGCTATTTGTGAGGATGATGATGGATTATTGAAATTGTTTAGTAAGGTTTTAATATAAATGAATTGGGAAATTGAATAAATGTTATATGATTGATGTATATTTATGTTTAATGAAATTGAAAACATAGAATACATGAGTTTGGTCAGGAAACAAAGGCATTTTGGATGCCACGACCGTGGCCATTGGGAGCCATGGCCGTGGGGGATGTTGAACATAGGAGACAGAATGGTTTGATATGCCACGGCCGTGGGGGTTGGAAGGCCACGACCGTGGGAATCTTAGAGCTATTAGGCAGAATTGTTTTCTAACCCACGCCCGTGGGGGTTTGTGAGGCCACGACCGTGGGCCCTAGTTAATGGTTTTGAGTTGTAATTGGTGATTCTTGGGTTTAGTATGAGGCTAATAAATGAATAAGTGTATTAGAATTCATATGTAATTGTAATTAAGTGTATATTATTCCTTTTGGATTATGTTATGAAGATGTTAGATTGCCCTAACTTAAGTGGTGAAGAATTCTTGGAAAAAAAAAAAAGAAATGTATGGATTGATGTGAGTTGTCTTTAAGGTAAGTACAAATTTATATGATTGCACTTATTTACATGATTTGAGACTTAACACATTTGTTTGTAAATGTGTTAAGTAGTTTACTATATTGTTAATATAATTTGATTAAGGTTATGATTGGATGATGTGAAAGATATAAAGGTCATTCAAAAGGTATGTTCAAACTATATTATTGCATACATTCATATGATGTTGAGATTTAACATCCATTTGATTGCAAATGTGATAGGAAATCTAATGCATTGTTGATGCTTATGAATAATGTTATGTTTGGTATAATGTGAAGGATTAATGAACATCTAAAATATATGTTAATGTCATTGACTATGTACATCTAAATGATGAATTGAATTAATGTGAATTGAGACATAATGAGATGTGAAACCAATGTGGTTGTTTATAATGATGTAAATGATATAATTGAGGCATGTTTGCCTAGATGATGTTCAATGCATTTGATGGTATATATATATTCTCTTGAGGAGATATGGAGCCATGATTGTTGGCTAAAATGATGATGATGCCAATGCAAAGATTGAGGCATGGTTGCTTAATTGATGATGAGTAAATGAGAATGAAAGTGATACTTGAATAATTAATGAATTGTGTGTCTAATATGTTATTCCATTTTCAGAGTTTTGTTGTTGGTGGCATGCCTATGGTAACAATCTCTTGAAGTTAGGTTGGGCTTGATCCTTGAAGCCAAGTTGGGTTGAAGTTTAACATGTTTTACTCCCCTTGAAGCTTGGTTGGGTCTAGTCCTTAAAGCCTAATTGAGATGTTACAACCCTTGAAGCTAGGTTGGGTTTAGTTCTTGAAGCCAAGTTGGGTTGATACTTAGCATGCCTTGTTCCCCTTGAAGCTTGGTTGAACTTAAATCCTTGAAGCCTAGTTGGGATAATGATATTGATAAATGTGATAATTAAACCAAAACATTAACTCTGAAAGTGGAATGGCATATTATTGTCTTTTGGGCCCATGCTTGTCTTTGTTTAAATGTGATTCATGAAATGTGAAATGAATGAATAATGAAGTCCATGTTTATCTTTGTTTAAATGTGAATTATGGACTAAGATGTAATGTTATGAGATATATGATGATAATTATGAAATGAGATGAAGACAATATGATGTATAATATGGACGTGGTTGTGGACATTGTGAGTATTATTCTATGAATGTTCTAATAAGTAATCGAATTGTAGTTTGTAATAATGATATACGTCTATATGTATATAATTATGAGGTTAGTAGAAATTCATATATAAGGTGTAATTGAAATGGGAAAATATGATAAGAAAATAAGGATATAAGAAGTTAATATATGAGTATGATTGTCTGTAACGTATTTTTTAATATTTATTTGTACTACTAAGCTTTCGGGCTTAGCGTGGTTGTGTAAATCGCGCAGGTGAGTAGATGGTTGATCTGGAAGTTAAACTGTTATGCCACGAGAAGGGTAAGAGTATTTCGAGACCAACTAGAAGGTGATGCATACATGTATAATTTAATTATGTTGTATTTTTTACAAGAATGTATTTATATGTATAAATGACGTTTTGGTAAAAACAAGATTATTAAATATATCGGTAAGATCATCGAAAGTATAATGATTTTATAAATGTTCTTTAAATTAATATAATATTGTTTGAACTCAAATAAAGGTTTTAAACTGTAACAAAAAGTGACATTCTTATACTTTATATACGTACTGTATGTATACCCGATATATGTATAGTACTTATATAGAGTATGGGGGTGTTACACCTTGTGTGATAAATTGATGTTAAATTGTTCTTTTAGTTTCCTTTGTATACAACTAATTCTAGTTGTATTAAAATCACAATGTTGAACAAATTTCCGAAGTCGAAACACAAGATCGGAATCAGATACCATTTGAGTTTTCTTTTGATTACTGATATGTTTAACCTTTGGATCAAATTTGGCTCTGCCATGAAAACTGGACTGGGCATTTGGTTGATTTTGGGTGTTGTATAAATTTGCATTTGATTGATTTTGTTGGATTGGTTGGGAATTGTTTGGATTAGGGAGTATTCCCAGTCTTGGAGATGGAGTATGGCCTATGGTCTGGTTGTTGATGACTGGGATAGCAGGTTGATTAAGGTTTTGAGGATGGCTACAGGTTACTGTGGTTTGGTGGTTAACTGGAATTTGGTTTTGGAATTGAGTGTTTGGTTCTGGAATTTCAGCTGGATGTTGGATGGGTGTAGACTTATTATCTACTGGAGAAGGGTTAATAGATCCATAATGAATTTGATTGGTTTGCATCTGTAAAGAGATGCTTCGCATAAGCTCCATGAGTTTGTCCATTTGCTTCTGCCAATTATAGTACTGTTGAGTCTGTTGTTCCAGATGCTTGTATACCTCTCTCATGAACTCCTGTGAACGTTGATCCAAGATTTGTACCTGTTCTTCCATATGCTGCAGTTGATGGCCTTCATTTATTACTGTCCTATTTTTCCTCAACATGTGAGCAAGAGTTGGGTCACTTGAGGGATCAGTACTGTGCTCTGATACCAAGTTGTTAGGAACCTAACTCAAGAACAGAGAAAGAAGAAGGAGAAGAAGAAGAAGAAATAGAGAAATAGAAGAAGAATAAATGAGAGGAAGAAGAAGAAGAAGAAGAGGCAGAGAAAGAGAAGAAGGGAACAAAGAATAGAGAGAGGGAAGAATGAGAGAATTTGTATTGAATTCAGTTATGTGCTCTCTGTACACAGCTTGCTTATTTAATAATAATTCTTTCTCTCATACAATCTGTTTATCCAGTTGTACTACACTCACTCTCATGCTAACTAACTAATACACACTTATCTCATCTCATTAGAGTAAAAAATTCCTTCTAGAAGTCTGCTTGCAGTAACTGATATACTGAACTAGTCCATCTTCCCGTGCTTGCAATTTCAGTCCATTGGTATCTTGACAAACACATGTGAAAGAGGTGTTGCAAATGAAAGAAATTACCTCCCAGAATATCTTCCATTAACATCTTCACCACCTACTCATGTAGTTCGAAGTCCACCACCTAGTCTGTGAGGCTGCCAATTCAGAACAGTTAAACATCATTAAACATCCATAAGTACCCTTCTGCCATCAAGCTTCCTCCCATCATCTTGCTTGCATGCAGTTGCACCAACATAGGAATAGTGGTTAGAAACAAATGGAAAAATAAATAAATTAAATAGTCAGGCATTTATAATTGTAAAATCAGACTATTCATGTCTCACGTATGCATGTACAAGATAAAATCATAGCCTCTAGGTTTATTCATCGCTTTACCAGTTGCCAATTCGACCTGCAAAGCTCAAATCAGAGAATAAATAAAATGCATAAGCTTCAGAATTTTTGTATTGAATTTTCTTCATAATATTTGTTGTTCAATATCATATAACTAAGTCAAAACACTGGGAAAGTATAAATATAAAACCCAAATTGTACAGCAGTCAGGCAATATGCCTTATTAGTGATGACAACAATGACACATTTGCTGTGACATTTGTATCTTTTATTATATATTTTGCTTATATATGAAGTAAGCTTTGAATTTCTTAAAGGAATGGTGGAGCATATAGTTAGGAAAAGTTGGTATGGATTAGTTAGGATCCATGTCCAATTACTATTGATTTTGTACTTCTCTGCTGTAATTTTTTGTTTATAAAAGCTCAATAAAATATAGCAGAATGCGTGGAGTTTTTACACACAATTACTATCTGTTATACTCTGTTTTTGTGTGTTTATTTTCCATCAGTGGTATCAGAGCTTCTCTGATCTTAGAGGGCCTGATTGTGAGTTAAAAAAGAGAGAAAACCAGCAAGGCTTCACATAAAACTCTAAACTTCAAAATCATGGCTTCCAGCAATCCAACAGCACCTTCATTACCAATTTTCAATGGTGAAAACTATCCAAGTTGGTCTGTAAAAATGAAGACTCACTTGACAGGCTTGGGATTGTGGCAGTGGGTTGAGACTAATAGAGAACCGTTTGTGTTGGGTAACAATCCAACCATCAATCAAATCAGAATCCATATGGAAGAGCAAGCAAAAGCTCCAAGAGCTCTCTCATATATTCAAGCAGCAGTTTCAGAACCCATTGTAATATCCCAAAGTATGCCCTAGAAGTTTTGGAATAATTATTGTTGTATTTGGATTTAAGGTATATGTTAAATTGAAAAGAGAAAAGAATTAAAGAGAGAGTGTATATGTTGTATATATGGAAATATATACAACATATACAAGTCAATATGGGAAAGTCAAAAGAAGATATTTATTTATTTTAAAGTAATTAATTAATTAAATGGGAAATTAAGTAGTGGAAGAAGATATTTTAGAATATTTTAATACTATTTTTGCTTGGTGGAGGTTTAAAGAGAAGAGTTGACTTTGTTTTTGCCATTCATTTTGTTCTTCTTTTCTTTTCCTTGGGTTGGCCGGCCATCAAAGAAGCAAGAGAGCAAGAGAGAGATTTGATCTTTCAAACTCAAGATTGAAGGAAGTTTTCAAGTGATCAAGTTGGAAATTTAAGAGTTTCTTCATCCTTGGTAAGTTTTCCACTTGATTCTTTGATTTTCTTTGAGTTTGTGAGTTGAAGTTGTGGTTGATATGTGTTTGTTTGATTGTGGTGTATTTAAGAGTGTTTGGTTCAATTGATTTTGGATTTTGGGGTTGGATTGAAGGAAAGAGTAAGTTTGTTAGAAGAGAAAATGTTGTGGTTGTGTTTTGGGTTTGTGGTGATGATTATGATTTATGTTTGATGTATGTTTTGAGTTGTTTTGGTGTTTTTGCAAGTTTGTTATGGTTTTTGGGTGTGTTTAATTAAGTTTGTTTGAAGTGGAAAATGGTGGAAGTAAGTGGTTAATTGGATGTAGTGTTGATGTTGCCGGAATCTGTATTTTTGGCCTGACACACCCATTAGCACGACCAAGTCTTTAGGCGTGTCAATGGTTCTGTGTTCTTGGATGGGTGACACGAGCAGTGACACGCCCATGTCACTGAGCGTGTCATAGCTACTGTGATGTTGGTGGATTGACACGGCCATGAACACGCCCGTGTTGTTGGACGTGTCAATGTTTCTGTGAGACAGAATGTATTACACGTTCAGTGATACACCTGTGGTTCTGAGCGTGTCAAAGCTTCTGTGTTGTGAGTTTAGGGCATGGTCAGGGACACGCCCGTGTTGTTGAGCATGTCATGTGTAGAGTTTGCCCTAGTTAGTTCTTAGCCTTATTATCTCATGTGTATCTCTAAGTGAGTGTGTATGATCACCTTTGGTTTAGATTTTGAAGAGAGTTGAGTTGCCATAATACAAGTGTTGAAGGATTCTTGGAAGAGGAGTTTGGTGTGGAGTGAGTTCCTCTTGAGGTAAGTACAAACCCTACATTTTTGCATACCTTTATATGACCTTGAGACTTAACACATTTGATTGTAAATGTGTTAAGTAATCTATTGCATTGTTGATGCATATTAGTAATGTTATGTTTTGCATAATGTGAACTTTGTAGAATGTATGTTGAAGATTCTGAAGATATGATGAAATATGAAATGTATGTGCAATGTAATTGGTTATGATGAATACTTAAATGTTGAGTTGTTTTAATGTGAATTGAGATAATTGAGGCATGTTTGCCTAGATGATGATGTTCAATGTAAATGGTTATGTATACTCTATTGAAAGAGATATGAAGTCATTGTTGTTGGCTATAATGATGTAAATGAGATGATTGAGGCATGGTTGCCTAAATGATGATGAGAAAATTGAGAATGAAATTGATAATGTATTAATGAATGAATTGTGTGTCTAATGTGTTATTCCATTTTCAGAGTTTTGTTGTTGGTGGCATGCCTATAGTAACAATCTCTTGAAGTTAGGTTGGGCTTGATCCTTGAAGCCAAGTTGGGTTGAAGTTTAGCATGCTTAACTCCCCTTGAAGCTTGGTTGGATCTAGTCCTTGAAGCCTAATTGAGATGTTACAACCCTTGAAGCTAGGTTGGGTTTGGTTCTTGAAGCCAAGTTGGGTTGATACTTAGCATGCTTTGTTCCCCTTGAAGCTTGGTTGAGCCTAATCCTTGAAGCCTAGTTGGGATAATGATAATGATAAATGTGATAATTAAACCAAAACATTAACTCTGAAAGTTGAATGGCATATTAGTGTCTTTGGGCCCATGCTTGTCTTTGCTTTAATATGAACTATGGAGTGAGATATAATGTTATGAGATGATTATAATACATGAGTAACTTAATGAAAATGAATGTGGCTTGGGAAGCTATATTGAGTAATGAAACTATGAAGATACAACATGATGTGTAATATGTTTATGGATGTGGAAATTGTGAGTATTACTTCATGAATGTTTTGGTAAGTTATTGAATAATGTAAGGTTATGAAATATAATATTCTTTTGAATTGTTTATGAAACTTGATTGTGTGACCTTGGCATTGCATTGAAGCATAATATTATTGTAGTTTGTACCACTAAGCCGTTGGCTTAGCGCGATTGTGGTTCATCGCGCAGGTGACAGGGTAGAACCGGAGAGTTCCTCTAGGCCGAGTCGAGTTTAGATTCTGAAGTGTGGATAGTGGACTTAAAGATCAAAGATTGACTGCCAAACATGTAAAAATTTTATGTTTTGTAAAACTTGAGTTTTGATGTATATGTTTTTGTAAATACTGCTATATTTTCCGCTACGTATTAAATAAATATTTTATCTACTATGTTTCATGATATAACTTAAATGTTTTAAATTTACTCATATTATTGTAAAGGAATGAGTTGTTGTTTAATAAACCGTAGCATCTCTATATTTAGTATACGTATATTACAGATATGATGATATGTAGTGTGCGTATACGGGGTATAGGGGTGTTACACCCATCTTCACAAGGATTATGGCCTATGAAACACTAAAAGAAGCTTAGGATAAGTTGCAGGAGATGTTTAGTGGAAGTGAAAGAACAAGGCAAATGGAAATATTAAATCTGAAGAGGGAATTTGAAGTTTTAAGGATGAATGATGATGAGTCCATTAAAGAGTATTCAAATAGACTCATGGAGATTGTAAACAAGATTAGACTCCTTGGTGTTGACTTATCATATGAAAGAATTGTAGAGAAAGTGCTTGTTAGCCTACCTGAAAGATTTGAGTCAAATATCTCTTCTTTGGAGGACTCAAAAGACTTGACAAAGATCACATTGGTTGAGCTTGTTCATGCTTTTCAAGCTCAGGAACTTAGAAGATCCGTGAGACAATGTAGTAGTAGTAATAATGAAGGAGCCTTTCTTGCAAATCAAAGAAGAAAAACTCCAAATTGGGAGAAGAAGCCTGCTGGAAACAACAAAGAAGGAGAAAAGAAAGTGTATGCTCCTTGCAAACATTGCAACAAGGCTGGTCATCCGGAGAAAAAATGTTGATATAGACCTGATGCTCAACGCAACAAATGTAAAAAACTTGGTCATACTACAAATGTTTGAAGATATGTGAACAAGATACAGAACCAACAAGCTCATATTGTTGAAGATCAACAACATCAAACTTAGGAGGAGAGTTTATTTGTTGCTATATGTTATGCAGTTAAAGGAAGAAAAGATTAATAGCTTGTAGATAGTGGATACACACACCAAATGTCTTCAAATCTTGAATTTTTCAAGGAAATTGACCGAGCATATCAGTCATCTGTCACAATTGGCAATGGTAAAAGCATTCAAGTTAAAGGAAGAGGAGTTGTGACCTTTGAAACTCAATTAGGTACAAAACTCATTCCTGATGTTCTCTATGTTCTTGAAATTAGCCAAAATCTACTAAGTGTTGGTCAAATGCTTGAGAAAAATTATTCTCTACATTTTCAAAACAAATCATGCATTATAGTTGATCCATGGCAGTGAACTTATGAAAGTAAAAATGAAAGACAAAAGCTTTCCTTTGAGCTTGAAAATTACAAGTTCTCATGCTTATAATGCTGCATTAACTGATTATGAGCTTTGGCATAAAAGATTTGGCCATTTCAGATATTCTTCACTTAAAACCATGTATGAGAAGGCTCTTGCAGAAAATATGTCTCCTATTTGTGCAACTGATAGTGTATGTGGTGTGTGCCAAATTGGGAAGCAAGTCAAAAAATCATTTTCATCAAAACAAGCTTGGAGAGCTGTCGAAAAATTGCAGCTCATTCATTCGGATATATGTGGACCTATTTTTATCCCAACTCCAAGTGGTAATAGATACTTCTTACTCTTTATTGATGATTAATCAAGAGTAACTTGGGTTTACTTTCTTAAATGTAAATCTGAAGTGGCTGATTGTTTCAAGAAGTTTAAGGCCTTGCTAGAAAATCAAAGTGGGTGTAAAATCAAGACCATTAGATCTGATAATGGAATAGAATACACTACACGAGAATTTGAAAAGTTTTATTCTGATGCTGGAATTCATCACCAGCTGACTGTCTCTTATTCTCCTCGGCAGAATGGAGCATGTGAAAGAAAAAATCGAACCATCATGGAGATGGCAAGATGTTTAATGTTTTAAAAGAATGTGCCTCAAAAATTTTGGGCAGAAGTTGTCAATACATCTATATATTTACTCAACAGGCTGCCAACAAAAGCTCTCTCAAACAAAACTTCATATGAAGCTTGGCATGGAGTTAGACCTGCTATTGATCACCTAAAAGTATTTGGATCTCCCTGCTATGTTCATATTCCTGATGCTAAGAGATCAAAGCTTAATCAAAAGGCATTTGCTGGTGTGTTTTTGAGTTATAGCAGCAACAGTAAAGCCTATAGAATTCTTGATATTCAAACTCAAAAGGTAATTATTGCTAGAGATGTTAAATTTGATGAAGCATCACAGTGGAATTGGGAGAAACAAATTTCAGAATCTAAGGGCTCAAACAACACTTTCCATGAGCAAGATACAACCATAATAAGGCAACAAAATGAAGAAAACTCTGATTTTGACTCTGAATTTACTGTCAGAGGAACAAGGTCTTTATATGATATTTATGAACGTTGTAATGTTGCTGTGAATGATTATTCTTGGTTTGCAGAAGCTGTAAGTATTCAAGATTGGTTTGATGAAATGAGTATCACCACCAAATGTGTCAAGGAGGAGTGATGACAGCAATGACACATTTGCTGTGACATTTGTATCTTTTATTATATATTTTGTTGATACATTAAGTAAGCTTTGAATTTCTTAAAGGAATGGTGGAGCATATAGTTAGGAAAAGTTGGTATAGATTAGTTAGGATCCATGTCCAATTACTATTGATTTTGTACTTTTCTGCTGTAATTTTTTATCTATAAAAGCTCAATGAAATATAGCAGAATGTGTGGAGTTTTTACACACAATTATCCTATGTTATACTCTGTTTTTGTGTGTTTATTTTCCATTAATTAGCCATGCTCACCTCATTTCCACCAATGCTAGAGTTGCAGAAAAAACTGATCTTTATGGGAAATTTACCAACTCTTAAGCAGATCAACATTCCCTTTACCAGGGAACAATAATTTAACTTCCAAGTAAGAAAATATAGTTAAAAATAAAAGGCAAATTCCTTTGAAGCCAACTTCTGGTTTGTTTTGATAGCCTTTGAAGCCAAAAATAAAATTTTTAGCAGCAGGGAAATGCATTACAAAAAAAGATTGAAATAAAGAGAAAAAGATGCTAATACTCCCAAAATGTTTTATCCAGATAAAGAGAATAATAGATGCCAATCTCCTTTTATTGCTTGAAAATAAAGGCCAAAAGACACAGTAAATCACTGCTCTGCTCAACTTAATTGTTAGCTTTGCCGGCAGGATAAAAGGAATTTTAAAACACAATAACCAACTTAGAGTCAATCACAATAACCAATTACACTTTCAACTAATAGAGAACCTCTAAGAATAGTGATACTCTACTGTGTAAAGTTTGCTAAAAGGAATTTTAAAAATAAATTTACTAGCAGCTCTTTAACTGACACATAGGTTCAACTAATGAGCATTAACAATACAGAATTACAGACAGATTGCATTGAGAAATTTTAGCACCTTGAAAATTTTTAGTTCTGTTAAAATATTGAGAAAGAAGGAAAAAATGTAGAAATTCAGAAATAAGAAACAAATATTTAAATACCAAATCTGCTTGAGCATACTCAAATATACCTACCAGTTTCATTGGTCCATAAGACTCAAGCTCCCTTTTAATTATACTCTCCGATGTTTCATAATTTTGCAAGAAGACAATATGAACTCATAAAACATCTCACATTTCAAAGGCTCCTCAGCAGCCATCTCTGCACCATTCTCCAGTCGTAACTTGTGAATTATAGCCCTTCTATGTGCCTATATACACAAAACACAACATAAAAACAGATCATTCCAGACTCGAAAAGGATTCTAATCTTATGAATAAAATGGCGGCTCATGGTATCTAACTTCATATGTGCGAGTGCATAATGTAAAAAACAGCCTATTAGGGCAACTTGAAGTGGCAGGTACCTATAGTTTGTTGATTTTCCCCTGCTACTATCAATCTAGTTTATGCAAGTATGCTCAAGATTAAAACAAAGCAAACAGAAATTAAATCCTACCGTTAAGAGAAAAAAGATCACGTCAAAAAGGGATTGACAGGGAAATACAAGTCAGCTAGTTCTCTATCCGACAATATCAAAGCACAAATAAATATAATAATTTTATTGTAAAAAATATAAATTAAAATATTTGCCTCAAGATTTAATTTTTTTATTTCATACTTTGATACTTTTATTAATAACATTAAAATGCACATTTTTGCTTATAAAAAATAATAAATTTTATATAAAATGAGAAAAAATAAGAAAAAAAATGGATTTTATAAATATTTGTAATCATAAATTTATATTTAAACTATTATTAATATTATTATTACATAAATTATTAATATATAATTAATTTATTAAAAATATTAAAATTCATGTCTTTTATTGTTAAAATTTTTAAACTTCTAAAAATGATATAAATAAATTATTAATATAAATAAATTATTAATTAAATAAATTATTTAAATAAATTATTGATGTACAATTAATTTATTAGAAATATCAAAATTTTTTAAATTTTTAAAATATATAAATTAATTATTATTATTATAAATAAATTATTTAATTCATAATTAATTTATTATTGAATGTTGACAGTAATATATTTTTAACTTTTCAAATTTAAAAAAAATAAATCAGTCAAAATTATTAAATTATATTTGTAATACTTTTATATCCTATATATGTATAATACATATGCTCGGTATATATAAAATACGCATATAAAATACGAGAATGTCACAGTTTCAGTTATTACAAAATTTCTATAATTTTAAGAAAATATTTTTTATCATAAAATGTACTTTAATAATTGTATATAAATATTCATTAATAGTTTAAATTACTAAAATTACATATTTTGGAGAAAAATCTCTAAAAAAATTCGTCAGAGTGTCTAAAATTTGAGTAATCCCAAAATTCAAACATACACAACCTATACTAAAAGTTTACACTCCCAAAATATATTGACTCATTCACATCTCTAAAGAAATATTTCCATAATCCAACATCAATAGTATCATATGTTCATTTCATTACATAGATGGTGTTTTGAAGATTCACATTACTCAACCTACACTAAACTTATAACAATTTAATAAGATCCATAGTGTATACAAAATATAATATGTTTATCAAAACAAATAAGCATCTATATGTTATGCAATGACCTTTGATCTAGTAGTAACTTGATAAACTTCAAGAATTATCCAAAGACTCCATATATAGTGAGATTAATTAAAGTTCTCCGCCTCTATCATTTCACCTGCTTGATGGACAATTTGCGATAAGTTTTTTGCCTAGTGTTATATAGTTTGATAATAGTAAAAATTTAAAGACAATAATGTAAAATGTTTTCTTTTGTAAATCACAATATGACATGCAACTACACTTTAAATCTTATGCATTTTTCATCTTAAACCATCACATGTCACATTCGCATGCATTGGGTCTAAATGACCAAATATAATATTCAAGTTCTAAAGATATTGCTTTTGACAATTTTTGACACTCAGCGTCGGGCCCAAAGGCAAATAATAGTGACGTCCAGCATTTAGCTCGAAGGCAATATATATAATAGTGACGCCCAATGTCTGGCCCGAAGGCAATAATAATAATAATGATGCTCAGCATCTAGTTAGAAGACAATCATTGGTATATCGTAAAACAAAACACAATACTCTGTAAAAATAATATTGCATAAGGTTTCATACATATCATATACAATTTCACACTTTTCTAATACTTTGGCAATTATGTCATTTTTCATTCTTTTTTCATTTTTTTTTTATCATTTTATAAGGTTTTCATACATTTTCACCATTTTATCAATTTCTTCGCTACAACCTCAATGTGGCCGAATTATGTCCTATAATAGGCACAGTTCAATTTTTTTCCATAAACATATTTTCAATGCTATTAGTCATCTTAAAATGGCTCATTTAATCACAAATTATGCATTTCATACCTTTAAATATATATCAATGTGCTTTTCATGTGAATTCACTCATCAAAATAGCATAGTCAATATTCTCACATATAATGCAATATGCTAAATAAAGCATTTCAACATATTATAATCAAAGTATGTATTAACCTTTAGTTTAAGTTATTTTCAAGCTAAAAATCTCCATTTTCCCTTCACTTCTCTCAAATGTCCTTCACCACTTGGTGTGGACAACTTGCTCATACTCAATGTCTATTCAAAATATGAATGTTTAAAATTATTTAGAATCATTTTTTTTAAGGCATTTAGGCTATTAAATATCAATTAAACATCATTTCCTCCAATTTTCAAATTTTAACCTTAACTTTCTTTTATTTTTGAAACTTCCATTTACTCAACCATAAACCATATTATAAGTTCCAATTTAGTATTAGTAATCTATTTAAATTTACTTTAATCATTCAAATACCATTTATATTAATTTCACCAAGAATTCTACCAAAATATTATTTTCACCAAATTACTACCTTACTCAAACTTAATTCTATCAATCTCATTTTTAACATCTAACCATAAAAAAATCGCTTATACATCAATATAACAGTAAAATAATTTACTTCCATAAATATAGAGATCACTTTTAAAAATTCAAATTTCACATAATAGGTCCATAACCCTAAACATAATCAAACTCTCTCATAATCAATTTCTAATCATAAAATTATTACATATATATTAAAACTACATTAAATTCATCCATTACCATACTTATCATCATCCATTCTAGAATCCATATTTACACATTGTAGATCCTTGATTTTAGTCCTAAGCTAGTTCGGTCCTAATTAAAGATGACCTAAGTACTTATCGGTCCATTTTTAACGGCTTAAACCTATTTTAAGCTTTTATTTTGATTGGTCCAATTTTTATAAGGCCTAAAATAGTCTGGCTCAATTTTTAAAACCTTGAAACGGTCTGAGGTAGGGTTTTTAAACCTAAAAAATAGTCTGAAAACCATTTTGGTTCGAGAATGGGCATCCAGTTCGACATGGATGGGTCCATATTGAACTGGGGTATGCCCAATTCGATATGAACACACCCATATCGAACTGGGCACACCCCAATTTGATATGGATGCCCAGTTCGATATGGGCACTAGTCCATGTCGACCTAGGGAGTTTTTGGTTCGATATGGTCAGTTTAGCCTCGAATTTAGATTATATTAGTTTGATATGGGCCTGGTTCATGTCGGATTAAGATGTTTTTAATTCGATATATCTCAAAAAATCGTGTTTAATCAGGAAACGAAGACAGGTTTACAAAGTTTTAACCTAATCATTCATTATAAATATAGTTAAAATCACTGACTAAGGGGTTAGCAGTGATCAAGCAATTAGCACAGCAACAAAACAACAGTAATTAAGAAACAAAAGAAACAGCAGCTAGAAACAAAAGAAATAGCAACAAGAAACAAAACACAGCAAGCCAAAAACTCTAGCAGCTTGAAGAATTAGTGAAGGGAAACACCCAACCGTGAAACCAAAAGGCAATGCTATACGTCTGTCTTCATCTCGTTCAGCCAAGATTTTACAAGCTTGAATATTGGTGGAACCAACAATGGAGGTTTGCAACTTCTTTGTCTAGTTTATTTTAACTTATAGCAATTCATTCGTATTGTTTTATTATTCCTTTTTTATTATTATTTTCATTGTTCTATGTGGTCTTTATATCTTCATACAGCATCCAGTAACCTTGATCCCTCAACCTATATAGTTAAAATATGATTGATTCGAATGTTTATTGAATTATATGATTATTGTTCATCAAACCACGTTAAACTATTTAATTGATTTCCAAAACAAATTGTTTAAGTTAGTTTTTAAATCTCAGTAGCCCCAAAATCAAATTTCAAATATCTTTAAGCTTCGTAACAGTTTTTCTTAAAACCTTAAACAACACAGTAACCTATTTTCAAAATTAAAACCTTAAAATAGTTTTTAAATACCAAACCCTAAAATCAGTTTTTAAAATATTGAAGTTCCAAAACCAGTTTTAATCCCAGAAACCCTAATCTTGTTTTACAAAACCCTAAAAACTCTAATCTTATTTTTCTAAACCCTAAAAACCCTAATCTTATTTTTCTAAACCCTAAAGTCCTAATCTTCATCTTAAAAAAATCCCTAATATAGTTATTAAAGTTCTAAAATCCTAATTTTATCCTAGAAATTCTAATTTAAAGATGCAAACCTTAAATTTATATATTTATCATTTTATTTAGTTTTAGATTTGATTATGTGATTTGTTATATGTTTTCATGAATGATTTACTTGATTTTTGATGGTTGATTTATTTAATTTATGATGAATGGATGAATGTTTTCTTTGTTATTGTTATTAGTTTATTTTGGTATTAATAATGTAAGAGGTTTGTTTTCACTTCATGGGTATCTCATTATTTAAGTTCAATGCAATTTAAGTTATTTTAAGATTTTGGGATTAATGTAAAAGGATGTGTTTTCACCTTTTGGTGGGTATCCTATTTATTTAGTTTTAGAAATTGGATTTGGTTGTAAGGATATATTTACACCTCGTGTGGGTGCCCATTTATTATTTTATTTTGAACATTACTTTAATTATTAATACAATGATATTTTTATTTTAATTATCGTATGTAGTATGTATTACATCATAATGATTAAGAATTTTATAATATTTAGAACTGAAAATAGGGTCGGTTTCAATGAACAGGGCGTTGTAGGGGTGCTGGGTCATTCTCACCTTCCCCACACGTATCCAACTTTCCAAAAATTCCTTAAGAATCAAGTCATCCACCCCTTTTTTTCCCGGCCTGTCCAGGTAGCGACTCTATTTTCTCATGGTTTAGGCCAGTGTTCTCTAAGGTCATGGGTCTAACAGTGCAGAAGTTTCAAGAACCATTCCACCAGGAGTTGGGGCAAAAATTTTTCACTCACACACATGTTCATTACCAACATATAGTTTCATCAATCTTGTGTGTCTCAATCAATTACTCATTAAATTACTACATATATATCCATCATATTAACTTCAATTCTATCAATTTAATAATTTTAAATCAACTTTCTCTCTCTATCTTTATGAATATTCAACCTAAAAATCCATTAAAACAAAGCTTAAATAATAAAAACTTACTTGAAACGTTAATCTTTCTTCAAAATTCTTTTAATTCCTTTGAAAAACTAGATGAATTTAATGAATTGAAGAAGAAAAATTTTCCCCCCTCAGCTCATGGAGAAATACGTTTTTTTTAAAGAAGGAGAAAGAAGGAAGAAGAAGATGAATATGTTTTATTTTTCTTCTTATTTTACCATCCATATATATACTTTATTAATTTAATAATTACTTATTTATTATTTAAAATTTTAATTTTTTTCTTCCATTCAATAATAATTTAATTTTGAATTATTTTAAAACTTTAATTTTCTATCTTCCATTTAATTTCTATCTTTATTTCTTATATATAATAATTTATTTATTTATTAATTCCCACCAATCATATATCTTCCTTCTTTGACTTTCTTTCTTCTCTTAATAATAATAATTATTATTGTCATCATCATCAACAACAACTTTTCCAATATCAATTTATACTTAATATATATGTGTGGCATATTTTATATATATGTATATGTCATATATATTTTACTTATATATTACATATACCTTTATGTACATATTTATGTATATATATATTTTACTCATATGTATATATAATGTGTAACATATGCATATATCAAGTATACTTTATACACTATGATATGTATATGATATGTATATGTTTTGGATACACTATGTATACATTAGATATATAAAACACATATATCTCCAAATATTTATTTAATTTCTCTAAGATAATGGATATTACAATTCTCTCCCCCGTGAATAATTTTGTTCTCGAAATTACTTGTGATAGTAATCAAACTTTACTAAAACTAATCATCAATCTTCATTTTCTATATAATTAACTACCAAATTATTTTCACAATTTATCATCATTACTAACCACATAATCTTTTACTCTCCCCCTTACAAATACTCTCAATCATTTTTACAATTACCATTGTAAAGATCAATATTAATTATAAATTCCTCACTTATTTCCAAAGTACATATAATTTCTACTTCTCCAAAAATACAATTAAATTTCAAATCCATACTTTCTTTCATTAATCAATTATCAGTCAATACTTATCATCAAGTATTTATGTAACATTAACTAAATATTTATATTATACATATCAACTCAGAATTCTAACAAAAAAAAAAAACTTAGCTATGTCAATATGACAGTACATCCATGTATTTCAAATCATTTCTATCATTATCTTTCAAATTCTTTAATTCTTCTATTACGCGCTTTATATATATATATATATATATACACACACACACACATATAAAGGTCAAATTCTCCTCATATAAATCTTACTTTTCAAACTCATCCAATGAATTATTCTCATTGCTATCTTCGATAATCAAATATCAATTATAAGTACTCTTAAAATTTACTCATCATATTTTGTTTAAGTCTATCCACCTAAATCAAATGGATTATGTCTTGATTAACCAACCAAAGACCATTCATAAAATAAATTAAAATTCATTTATTATGTAATTATCCATTATTAAGTTTTTACATCCAACTTAAAATCTAAAAATATGTTTATTACTTTTCTCATAACATCCACTTCTACATAACATATTAATAAACACATCTCCATCATGCAACTAAACATAGATTGAATACATAACTTCAACTCACTTTAACTTAGTAAACTGTTAATATAAAGTCACATTTTAATTGCTTATAATAAAGAACAATATTTAAATTTTAATTTATTCATAGAAAATCTTGACTAAATCAATATTATTTATCTCTTTAATAAATTCTTAATGTACTTTCACAATAAACAAATTTGCCGATATATACTAACTCTTCCTTTAATTTTAATTTTAAACTCTTTGTTTTAATTTATTAAAAACTCTATATTCATTCTTCATACATCTACAAATTCATATGTAAATTTTCATAATTTTTCTCAATTATTTGTCACATAAAATTAATTTATTACTCAATCTCACAAACTTGTATAACTTTCTAATTTTTATGTCAATCTCACTTTTCAACTTTTCATTCATCATCAAACCGTCACTAAAGATTATAAAATTTTAATCATGTGTACTTGAAAAATATATGGATTTATAATTAAAATTTTAGAGGTTTCCAAGTTGATTTACTATATTTAAAAATTAAGTCTTCCAAACTCACAGAATCTGTTTCTTCGATAATTCTTCTGGCATTACTTATTTACTCATTTGTTCTAAGTATCAAACCTTAATAAATAAAAAAAATTATGAAATTTTAACCATATGTTCTATAAGTACATATGATATTTCACATAAATATTTAGATTTTTTTTTTGGGTTTGTTTGCTATAGATTTTAAATACGTTTCATAAGTTCTATAGATTTTGAGTTGCTAAAATTGCTCCAATAATCTGTGTTTTTCTATTTTTTTAAATAGTAACTCATCTTTAAAAAATTATGAAATTTCATAAGTTACATTCTAACACAGAAAAAAATTTCATTAAAATTCCAAGCTCATATAATATCTCTAGATCAGTCTAAAATTCGTAAAAAATCACTTTATTGCACATACACAGAATTTTCAGTAATTATAATACTCATCTCTCATGTTTTTTATTTCATAACCTATATCATTTTCCTTAATTTCAATTCATAAATCGAATTAACCATAAATCTTAATTTAATTTTTTCAAGTAAAAACTTTAAAAGTCTTTAATTTTTAAAATCTCTAAAATGATATTTTCACTGCTCCACTCTGATCTATTTGTCCCAGACCCTACCTCAACTTATATATGTTATATCAAATGAATTTTGCTACATCATAGACCAAAACAGATGTTAATACACATGCATATATTAAAACTCAAATCACAATTTAAAATTTCTCATTTTTCTCATTCAAAACTCACCTAAGTCGGGAATCTCAAATTTAAGTTTTGATAATAAAATAAATATAATACTCTTATAATACATACATCCGGTATATGTAAAATACATATATAGAATACAAGAATATCACAGTTTTTATTATTACAAAATTTCTATAATTTCAAGAAAACTATTTTATACTATAAAATGTACTTTAATAATTATATATAAACACTCATTAATAGTTTAAATTACTAAAAACATATATTTTAGAGGAAAATCTCTGAAAAAATTCTTCATAGTTTTATTTGAAATTTGAGTAATCCCAAAATTCAAACATATACAATCTGCACTAAAATTTCACTCTCTCAAAACATATTGACTCATTCACATCTCCAAATAAATATTTTCGTAATCCAACATCAATGGTATCACATGTTCATTTTATTACACAGATAGTGTTTTGAAGATTCACATTACTTAACTTACACTAAACTTATAACAATTTAATAAGATCCATAATGTATATAAAACATAATATATTTATTAAAACAAATAAACATTTGCATGCTATATAATGGCCTCTGATCTAGTGGCAACTTGATAAACTTCAAGAATTATTCAAAGACTCCATATCTAGTTAGGTTAATTAAAGTTTTCTGCCTCTATCATGTCACCTGTACGATGAACAATCTACGCTAAGCTTTTTACCTAGTGTTACATATTTTGATAACGGTGAAAATTTAAAGACAATAATGTAAAATGCTTTTCTTCGTAAATCACAATATATCATGCAACTGCACTTTAAATAAAAAAGCATTTTTCATCTTAAACTATCACATGTCACATTCACATACGTTGAACCCAAATGACTCTATCAAGTTCCAGAGATATTGCTTTGGACCATTTTTGACATCTAGTGTCTGGCCCAAATGTAAATAATAGTGAAGCTCAGCGTCTGGCCCGAAGACAATAATTGGTATACCGTAACACCAAACACAATACTCTGAAAAATGATATTACATAAAGTTTCACACATATCATAAATAATTTCATACTTCTCTAATACTTTGGCAATTATATCATTTTTCCATTCTTTTTGCACTTTTTTCACCATTTTATAAGGTTTTCATACTTTTTCAATTTTTTCATCAATTTCTTCGCCACAACCCCATTGTGGCCGAATTATGTAGTAGGCATAATTCAATATTTTTTTTCATAAGCATATTTTTCAATGCTTAGTCATCTTAAAATGCCTCATTTAATCACACATTATGCATTTCATACCTTTAAACATATGTCTATGTACTTTTCATATAAATTCACATATCAAAATAGCATAGTCAATATTCTCACATACAATGCAATATGTTAAATAAAGCATTTTAACATATTATAATCAAAGTATGTACTAACCTTTAGTGTAAGCTCTTTCCAAGCTAAAAATTACGACTTTCCCTTCACTTCTCTCAAATGTCTTTCAACACTTGGTATTGACAATTTGCTCCCACTCAATGCCTATTCAAAATGTAAATGTTTACAATTATTTAGAATCACATTCTAAGGTATTTAGGCTATTAATTATCAATTAAACATCGTTTCCTCCAATTTTTAAAATTTAACATTAACTCTCTTTGATTTTTGAAACTTCTCTTTACTGAACCCTAAACCACATTATAAGTCCCAATTTAGCATTAGCAATCCATTTAATTTACTTTAATCATTCAAATACCATTTATATCAATTCCACCAAGAATTCTTTTAAAAAACTATTTTCACCATGACTATCTTATTCAAACTTCATTCTATCAAGCTCATTTTTAAGGTTAAATTTGAATTTATTTAATTTTTAAATTATTTGAATCCATTTAAACTTGATTATAATTACACACGTACTCATCTAAAATCCATTTAAAACTATTCGTTTACTATCCAAACCCATTTAAATATAAAAATATTTTAAAATTTAAAATATAAATTATAATTCTTTTCACTTAAATAATTACAAATAAAAATTTAATATTAACACAATTTTATTAAAAATAATTTCATACCACGTAATTTTATAATTAAAATAAAATATAATTAATATATAATTAAAATTTTAACAAAATATAATTAATATATAATCGAGGTCGGATAATGAGTATCCAAAAGTCAATATCTGAATCTGACCCAAAATTGTCATGAATAGTAAAAATACTATCCGTACCCGTCCAAACTCATTTATAAACTATCAATATTCTATATAAAAGAATCAAATATCCGAAATTATCAGACTCATTGCCACCCTTACCTCTTATTTTAATTTTTTTTTGTTATTTGGATCAACTAATATTTTTGGAATATTAATCACAAAATTAATTGGCCACTAGAATGTTAATTACTTTGAATTAAAATTGATTATTGGACTTAATTAATATTTTAGACACTAATTGCATAATATTCAGACTTGATTTAATTAATCTTGGACTAAAATCAATTAAATCATCATATATAGCCTCTCTTTTTAACTAAATAAAAAATTAGGAATATTTTGAATTTGGCGGCTTTGTCTAGGGGTATATTCGGGCCGGATTGGGCTGAGTTTTATCCCTGCCCGAAGCCCAGCCCGAGTTTATTTCGGACTTCTGTATGTGGCTTATGGCTCGACCCTAAATCCTTGGGCAGAAATACTTTCAGGCCTCAGGCTAACCCTATTGGGTTGGGTCGGGCCTCTCGGACCATATTGAGCATTTGAAATTAGACAACACATTATTAGATTTAGGACAAAATACTATTTGGATTTAATATTTTTGGGCTTAAAATTGGACCCATCTGGATTTAAAATTTTTTATTATTATTTTCATTAAAGTTTTAACTTTTAATGTAATTATTATTATTATAAACAAAACAAAAAAATTATGGAATAGATTGAAGTGGTGAAGCACACAACTGTATACATCACTAAATCCGGCCCCAAATTTGAGATAGCAACCCGCAAAAAAAAAATTATTGAATCACAAATATGAAATATGCAATCAAAATTTGAAATAAAAATATACCAAAAACTAGAATCAAGCAAACCCAAAATAAAAACTGCGATAAAAAAATATCAATAACTGCAATTAAAAAAAATCAAAAATTAATAATTACAATCACAGATTTAAAATCAAATACACAATTACTAAAAATCTACAATAAAATCACAACAAAAATAAAAAATTGATAACTTGATCGGTAATGCTTGCCAACCATTTCCCTTGGCCAACTATAATCAAAGATTCATAGAAAATCAAAAGAGAGGTAGAGAAGCAAAGAAAAGAGAATAAAAAACACAATATCAAAAAAAAAAAGAAACAACAAAATACAACTAAGAAACCCAAAAAAAAAAATCCAACAATAATCTAGAAAAAAAATTGTGAAAAAGAAAAATAGAGAGCAAAGAAATGGAGAGAAAAGAAAGAGAGAGAGGTGGAAACAAGTAGCAGAAAAAAATAAAGAATAGAAAGAAAGAGATAAAATGCAAAGAGAAAGATGTGGAGAGAGAGAAGACGACGAGGGAGGCGGCTGTTGAGTGAGAATGAGATAAGAGTCTGATCTATTAGATGATTTCCAATTTATATGTTGGATCTCAGGCCGGGTCGGGTTAGTTTGAAATTTTTTTAAAGCCCGAGCCGAGTATCATTCGGGTTTGATGTTTATACCTGCAGCCCGCCCTATTATATTTTCTGGCCAGCCCAACCCGATCTAAATTCTTCGCGTTGGATTGAATTTCTCGGGCTAGCGGGCCACTTGAATAGCCATAGCTCTGTCTAATTTTTGTGTGCAGGCAGCATGAGAAATTCACCAATTAAACTGACAAATTGCCAGTTTGTGTCTGGCCCTTGTTTGTCTATTGTTTCAAGTTAATTTTATTTTCCATTCGTTTTTTATGTTGTTTATTAATATTCCTTGTTATTTATTTATGTTACGAATGAGTTGAGATATTGATCGTTTTTTGATTGAATGCCTATGAATATTCTATTACATGAAAATGGGGGCGGATGAATGAATTTCATAATTTTGTGTGAATGACATTTTATTTTTAAGTTATAGTTGTGTTCAACTTTATTATTTATAATTGTGTTCAACTTTATTATTTTTCTTAAAATCCAGGAGTGAGCATCAAACGGTTAATCGACTTAATTTTAAGTTAACCAATTGAAAATTCAAATAAGTTAAGATCAGTTCAGTTAAGAAATCTAAAAAAAATGGATTTTATTAATTAACGGTTAACCAAACTGCTAAATTCCGTTAATCATTCGTAAAAAAACAAATTCTCTTTATTCAAACTGTGAAATTAATTTGTCAAAAGAACAAAAAACTGTGAAATCAATATTTAAATATTACTCTTTTTTATAAAATTAATTTACAAGAATTCGACACGAATGATATAGGTCACTAACTCCTTATATATATATATATATATATATATATATATATATTAAATTGAAAGCTTTCATGATAGGCAGGCAAAAAAGCTTTCTTTCTTGATAATCTTGCCTCCGTTCTTGATAATATTTCTTTGACCAAATTGTTCTTGAACTATATTTTTTTAGGTATAAAAGTCCAAAAACAGAGAGAGAGGGAGGGAGAGAGAGAGAGAGAGAGAGAATTTGTTTTTTTTTTTTTTTTTGTCTTTGAGGATTCATTCAATTGATTGTTTCAGATGCGCTCTCTTTTGGGGTTTCTTAAGTTTTCTCATGTTGCAGTGATGCAGCTGGAATTTCTGTTAATTAAACTAATCAACTTGTCTTTTTCCTCTTTTAATTCTTTCATAATGCTGCTTCTTCCATTTTGCTAAAGCTGTCTCAATTTGCCAAAGCTTTTCACGATTTCCCTCTTCTTCTTGTTAGTTGTTTGCTGTTCAAAGATTACTATATTGGGTATGAGAACTTGTTAATTATTGAGTGGAAATCAGGGCGATTGGTTAAGCATTGGTTCAATCTATTAATTAACTGGCTAACCGAATGCCCATCCATATTAAAATCCTTTTATTAGGCTTTACATATAACTTTAGATTTAATGTAGTAGGTTATTACCAATGTAATCCTTTTTAATATAGTTTTATTCTATTTCTTACATTTTGAGTTAATGTAAATAATCATGTTATATATTTGTTTATTAATTAAAAACTATTATCTTCAATTCAACATTTCGCTCTATGGATGCTCTACACTATAATGATCTAAAATAATATAATGTTAAAATTTATGCTAAAAAATACAATATTAAAATTCAAAAAGAAAATTGAATCCAATAAAATTAAGCACATAGAGGTGTTAGGAACACTTTCTACCATTTCTATGCACATCCAGTTTTGCAAATTTTGTGTTGAAATTCTTCAAAAATTGAGTAACCGTCCGTTTACAATTTTCCCTATTCACTCGAATGGTAAACCCCTTTCTCTATACGTATATTTGTGTTCCCTACAAATTTGATTTTCAATAATGCTGAAATCAAAAGAACCACTCCACAATAAGTTAAGAGCAAAAATCTCATCACACAATGCGAGTGCCATTCAACCAAGTCACGTTTAAGCACTGTATTTAAGCTCATATATGCCTATTTATTATTAAAATGTTATTAAAATGAATAGAAATAATATAATAAATTATTTAATTAAATTTGCTTAAAGCCGAGTACTTAAAAATATTAAATTAATAAATTAATAGCCAAAAATTATTATTTTTTAACATATAAATTTTAATTTATAATCTGATAAAATTTTTTAAATAAACGCATGGATTGTAAACTAAGCCACACACCCTCTTGATAACTTCGAAGCTCTCCAAGTCAATTTTTTTCAACTTTCAAATAATAAATCCATCATATATGAAATGTGTGAAATGTATAAAAAAACTGACAATAAATAATACAAGGAAAAAGATAACTTACATTACATAATAAATCCTTCTAATACCCGCTACCATATTTCAATAGCGTGGGGTACTCAATAAAGCTATTAACTTAGACACTCCCTCAAATTCAACTGGACAAAATCATGAAGTTGAGGTCGTGCAAATGAGTTGGAGATTCTTTACTAGCTCAATGCACCACTGAAAATTACAAAGAAAAACAATTATACCCAATTTCACAAAAAAAAAAAAAAAAAAAAAAACGATAATAAAAATGTATTTTTAACAATTATTATCCCCTAGCTGAAATGCAAGAATTTGCAAGTTCTATAATAATTTATCAAGTCATTAAATTTAAATTAAATCACCTCTATAATAATATTAAATTAATATAAAACAAACTTCAAAATCAAAACTTCAAAATTACCTATACAATTTACACACCAGACGGGGGCATTCATAATAGCATTCGGTCAGTCACTTAAATTTTACTTTAATCAAAATTTTCGAAAGCTAATTATATAGACCGAATTGATCAAATTTTTATTTCGAATAATTCAATTAATTAATCAAACCAAATTGATCAGTTCTGTTAACCAAATAGACTAAAATTTTTTTATTTTATAATGAAAATTATATTTATAATAAAAATATTAATATAATTAAATAACTAAATAAAAAAATAAAAATTTTATTTTGTAGTAAAAATATATATTTATAATAAAAATTTATATAATTAAAATTAAACAGAAAATAACAAATAACTAAATAATTTTTTTTAAAAAAAATTTGATTGATTAACAGTTAACCGACCAAACCTAATCAATTAATCGTTAACTAATTCAAAAATTGAATTCATATCAATTTTTCACCGAAACTAAATTATTCTGCAGTTAATTAATCATCGATTAACCAATTTTTGTCCAATCCTATTTTTATATAAGTTTTGTAAATCTTACTTACAATTTGAAATCAAATTAAAAATTTTATTTTTGCAAAAGAACTGATATTTATGAAATTTTACCTTCACATATATTTATTAATTAATAAATATAATAAAATTTCATATTATATTTATAATTTTTTCCTCTTAATATATATTATGAACTTATAAAAAACTTTCTTAATATTATAAATTTTATATTATGCGATGATACAGATTTAATTATACATATTAACTAATAAATATTGACTTATTAATATAATTATAACTTTTTAAAATAACAGAATAATGTATCAATTTTTCCTTTTGCAATTTTACACAATCGAATTTACAATATAATATTTTTTTTTTCATAAATTTTACTCAACAAATATACCAAAAGTATATTAATGAAAATATACTAATATATAGCGAAAATATACCAAATATGAGTTTATATGTAACTTCTATAAGTTTCTTATTTGCAGTATAATTATATCTTTCTTCCCTTTCAATTTATAAATAAATATTTAAAATTTCAATTTTTTTTCTTTTCGCCAGGCGAGTAAATTAACCAATAAGAGTATGTACAGAACCTATACTCCAAAATAAATAAAAATTCGGAGTTAAAAATAGAAAATAATCCAACTGATCAATATTACAACAAAACCAGCCCTAGAATGATTTAAGTTGCATTCAAAATAGTTTTTATTTTTTTTATTTTAATTTTTTAAAAAAAAACATATTCAAAATTTTCTAATTAAATAAAAATTATTTTCATATTAAATATAAATCCATAAAATACTATTTTAAGGCTTCTCATCTTCATAAAACATTTAATATAATAGAACATATTTTTTTAATATAAAATATTTCAATAGAACTCTTTTTTATTATAAAAATTAATCTTTGAATGATAGTATCCTTAAAAAAATTAAAAACATAAAACTCATTTTTATAAAATAAAAAATAATAAACTAAAAATAATTTTTAATTTTAAAAAATAAAAAACTAAAAACCACAGCTCAAAAGTGCAATCTAAATGACTTGTAATTTTTGTTTTAAGCTTTTTCTTTTAAAAAAAAAAAACAAATTCAATACATTTATCAATTTCTTATTTTTAAAAACTATTGTTTTTAATTTATAATTTTTTAAATATAAGTTATTTTAAAAACTACATATCATAGTTATTAAAATTTTAAGTACTAAAAATAGAAAAATAATTTTTTTTAAAAGATAACTCAACTATTTTTTCTATAAAAAATTTATCAAAATATCTTATATTAAAAACATTATTAATATATAACATCCCCTAATAATTAAAATCCTCCAAATCATATTTTCTAAATTACATTGCATACTTTTATTTAAAAAATTTTAAAATTTAATAACATTGTAAAACAAGTTTTATTTATTTTTTTTTAAAAAAAAAACTAAAACCAAAAGATAACACAACCCAATATAATAAATTTTAATTTTTTTATTATATAAAAAATAAGGTTGAAACTCCGTCTATACATGAATTTCTTATGTATAGTCGATCCTAAGCCCGAATAAAAAAGAATGATTATGGTAAATAATAGTCAGCGTAAAACTTTTATCACTTCTCATTATATAAATTCTAATAATAATAAATTGGATCGTTCTCTACTTGTGATGTGCTACATCGGAGTCTAAATATAATGAAGAATAAATAAATGTAGGATGTTTTTCGACTGCGACGAGCTATGTCGACACCCGAATATGGAACATAATAAGCAAAAATTCTCATATCATGAACGGGCGTAGATAAAAAAAGTTAGTCCGAATTATGAGTAACACAAAAAATACATTTTCAGATAATGATAGAAAATTCTATAGGAAAAAAAAAGCATAATAAAGAATAAATAAGGAGTAAATTAAGAGAACTTATTAATATAATAGAAAGAAGAAAAATTATTATTGCTTGCGTATGGACTAAATTGGTTTAAGAAAAAAAAGTAAAGACTAAATATAAAATGTGGCATACATAAACAAATATATATATATATAACAAAATAAATATAATTTTAAATCGATGCTTGCAATACGATTATTTCAATTAAACTTATACTTCATAATGAGACCACAAACATAATTATTACAAATACCCCTTAAGTTAAATTGAATGGAGAACAAACAAAAATTGTAGAATAATATGAATAAACATATGCAAGAAATTCCAAATGATGAAATTATTTTTATAAAAAGAAACTTAAATAACATGTAAAAAAAGACAGTAGATTTTGAGAAGGTACATGTAGAGTATAATTTTGAAATTAAAAATAAAGGTAAAAATATTCTTAATTTTGCTTTAGACTATGATTTAATTTTGACAAATACATTTTTAAAAAAAATCTCATCAAGTGACCTTTAAAATTGGACAAAATAAAAATCAAATTGACTTCATAATCATAAAAAAGTCAATCGAACTCTGTGCAAAAATTATAATGTTATTCCAAGTAAGCTTTTGACCACCCAATATAGGCTAGTGATTTTAAATATCAAATTTAAGATGTTGACTAGTAGGCCAAAAAAAAACAAAATTTTTGAGATTAAATGGTGAATTTTAAAAGATAAACAATTATTGTTCAAGGATAAATTAGTCAAAACAGAAAGGTGAGACAAATATATGTCTTCAAATGATATATGAATAGACATATCTACAACAATTAAAGAAATAGCTAGAAAAACTCTTAAAGAATTTAAAGAGTATATGTATCCTTCGGAGGAGACTTAATGATGAAATGAAAAAATGCAAAAAGCGATAAAAAGTAAAAGATAATGGTATAAAAATTTACCTAAATATAATAACAACGATGCTTTTAAATAATACAAAACAAAAAAATACTAAAAAAAAAAAGTCAAGTAAGCATAATTTTTAATGAGTTTATGAGAAAATTGGATCAAAAGGAAAAAAAAACTATTAATAATTTGACTAAAATAAGAAAAAAAAAATATGTGATTTAAACCAAATCAAGTGCATTAAAAATAAAAAGAATAAAATTTTAATTCAAAAATATATTAAGGTACAATGAAAAATCTATTTTAAAAAAATTTATTAATAACTACAATAATAACATTGAGAGTTTAAATGTTAGGCCCGAAAAAAAATATGAAGTAAACTATACAAAATAAGTTTTTGAAAGTTAAGAAAATTTTAAAGAGAATAAAAATTGATAAAGCCTGTGTATTAGATGAGATGCCTATTGAAATTTGAAAATATTTAAAAGATAAAAGAATTGTATGATTGACATCTTTGTTTATTAAGATCCTAAGTATAAAATACTTAATGAATGAAGATAAAGTAATTTAATATCTATTTTTAAAAATAAAAAAAAATATTCAAAATTGCTCAAATTATAGAAGTATAAACTTACAAGCCACACTACGAAACTATAAAAGAACTATAAAATACAGTTTGCATTTAAATACTTGTATCTCTGCAAATCAGTTTGCTTTGTCTATCGATTAACTATGGAATCTATCTTTCTTATAAGAGAGATAAATGACTCGCATATAATTTTTATTGACTTAAAAAAAACTTATAATAATCCCTAAAAAAATTTTATGGTGAATCCTAAAACTTTAGAAAATATTTATACGATATATTCAAATCTTAAAAAATATGTATAAGAAGTCATTACTAATATTCGCACTGTGAAAGAAAATACTAAAATTTTTTTCATTTTTACTGAATTACACCAAGATTTAACTTTGAGCCATTATCTTTTTATATTGATCATAAAAGGGCTAACAAGACATACATGATATCCCTTCATGTATGATGTTTGCAGATGATATTGTATCAATAGATGAGACTCAAGCAAAGAATATGTCTAAAATTAGAGTTATGAAAAAGCACTTTAAAATCTAAGGATTTTAAATTAAGTATAACTAAGACTAAATAAATACATTGTAAATTTAATAACGAAAATAGAGAAAATGCATAGTTTTAAACAAAATAGCAATACCTCATAGTACTCATTTTAATTACTTTAACTCTATTTTTTAAGAAGATCTGGGTTATAAAGAAAATGCAAGTCATAGAATTAAAACTAATTAAATAAAGTGAAGAAATGCTACAAAAATTCTATGATCAAAAAATGCCAATTAAATTAAAAAAAATCCTACCACTGTAATACGACCAACAATGATGTATGATAGTGAACGTTGAACAGCAAAAAAAAATACATGAATAAAATATATATTACAAAAATAAAAATAATAAGATAATGTGATCACACTCTAATAAATAGAATCCATATTAGCGCATTAAAGAAAAAATATGAATAGTTCTAATCGAGAATAAAATAAAAAAGCATATATTGAAATGATTTAAACATGTAAAACGAAGATCTAACAATACATCAGCTAGAAAAATCAAGCATGTTAAAGCAAATATAACTAAGTGAATCATATGTAAGTTTAAATTGACTTGGTCAAAAATAATCAAAAATGATCTTATGATATTACATCTATCAGAAAATATAGATCTAAATAGTACTAAGAAAAAAAATTCATATAACCAACCCCAATTAACATAAAATTAAAAATTTATTGAGTTGAATTAAACATAAAACATAATGTTGAATACATATAAATATAAAATTCAGAAAATATGATAGTTAACTTAGCTATATTGAATAAATCTTTTTCTCCCTATAACTCTTTTTTTATTAAAAAATTAATCTTTAAATGAAAAACTAAAAAGATTAAAACAAAACTAATTTTTATAAAATAAAAAATAAAAAACTAAAAATAACTTTCAATTTTTAAAAATAAAAAATTAAAAAACCACATCTCAAAAGTACAATCTAAATGACATGTATTTTTTGTTTTAAGCTTTAAAAAAATCACATTCGCTACATTTATCAATTTTTTAAAATTTTAAATACTACATATAATTTTTAATTTATAATTTTTTAAACATAAATTAATTAAATGGTTTTTAATTTAAAACTTTTTAAATATAAATTAAAATTTTAAGTACCAAAAATAAAAAATTTAAAAAAGTAACTCGAAACTATTTTCTTTATAAAAAAATCTTTTAATAGAATATCTTATATTAAAAAATTATTAATATATAACATTAGCCAATAATTAAAATCCTCAAAATTATATTTTATATATTACATACTTAACCTGACCAGAAAAATTTAAAACTTTCGTTACATTGTAATATTTTTTATTTTTTAAAAAAAAACTAAAATCAAAAGACAAAAATATTACAACACAGATATAATAAATTTCAATTTTTTTATTATATAAAAAATAATTTTGATTACATAAAAATATAAAATCTAAAATATGATTACAAACTTTTTTGTCGAGAGATACATTCATTAAAATCTTTTTCTCCCTAATATTTTTTTTATTGAGCATACATACACTTCATAAATTTTATTCAATTTTTTCACAAGTTCGATCACAAAATAAAATTTTTTTAATTTTTATTTTCTTTAGTTCCATTAGTTTTGTTTTATTTTACTAATTATCTATAACATCTAAATAATATTATGATTTATTTTTTAATAGGCAAATAAAATCTGTTTATATGTATATTATAAAAAAATTAAAATACAATTTTTAAAAATATAAAATGAAATTCTAAAACAGAAAACAAAAACTAAAAACTTCTAATTTTAAAAAATAAAAAACAAAAAAGGGCACACGACCTCAATGAACACGTCCTTGTTCGCTAAAAGAATACGAACCCAAGAACACCATTTTCAAGTTACATTTTCAAACATGAAATTACTAAACCCATGTACTAAAAAAATCTCCAAAATTAATAGAAAAAAGGGATTCAGCACCTACCAGATATTTTAAGTACTACTACAAATGCAGCTATGCATTTTGTAGAACAATAAGATGATAATTTATTAAAATATTCAAGCATAAACCCGTAGGAAAATAAATTGTTTATACCATAATAAGATTCAGGAGTTACCAATTAACAGCCAACTTTCACTAGAAAATAAAACTTATTCGGACTACCAATCAATTTAGTTATGGCGTGAAGCTAAAATTTAAAAACTGATAAACTTGAATATGGCAACAATTCATTACGATAAAAGAAAACCATTGGACTCGATTTGCAAAACCTCAAAAATATAGGAACAGTTTGGCTCACATGAATAATCTGCAGGATTGCTCCTACTTCTGCTTCCGCTTTTGCTCCTCCCTTCCCACCAAGAAATTCTTTTGAAGCCACGCAATCATCCATCCTCATTACATCATCACATGACCATACCATGCAGCAGTCGCCAACAAACCGAGGCTTAATACATTCACTGCAATCTTTGACCAGTTCCAATACATCTAAAAGATCATATTCAATGATAGAAATTTGTGCGATAACAGAATGCTTCGTGATGATGATGATAAATTAATGGCTGCATTAATCTACAATGTTGATATCATCAGCACCGTGCTCAAAACTGAATGAAATAATAATTGCACACACATAAATATTGACAACGTCAGTGACTAGCAGACTCACCAGATTAATTTGTTAAATTGTCAAAATAACACAGTGCTAAACGAATGGAGTAATTCTTTAATCAATGCTTATTTAAAAATTCAATAATAAAAACTTAAGATATAGAACACATTTCACCAGATTGACAAGTTCTTTTACCTTAACAAAGGCAAAAGGCAACTCTGTTTCCATGAACTCCACTATTAGATGAAAACTGACAATTTTCAAACATCCAAAATGGTTTTAGTTTCGTCCTTTTTTGGTAATGAAGATACTTGAAATAAGTTTTGTCCAAACAAGCATAAATTTTAGGAAATATATTTCAGGAGACTATATAATATCTTGAGCTATCTTTAAGTAATTCGAATACCAAAGTTTGGTTAGAGAATACCTTTCATGTATACCTTTCGTGCGAAACCCAGCAAGTTGTGAAATGTTGATAATTGAAAAAAACTCTTATGCACGCGTTGCAACCTCTCTGGTATGAGTTTGGTTAGAGAATACCAAAGTTTGGAAATATATTTCAGGAGACTATATAATATCTTGAGCTATCTTTAAGTAATTCGAATACCAAAGTTTGGTTAGAGAATACCTTTCATGTATACCTTTCGTGGGAAACCCAGCAAGTTGTGAAATGTTGATAATTGAAAAATACTCTTATGCACGCGTTGCAACCTCTATAGTATAGTTAAACAATGGGATTTTCAAGGGTTACAGAGAGAAAATGAGAAAGAGACAACGCACACACACCAAAAGGGCACAGCGGAGAGGAGAACCCGGGCAATCCCCGTGCGATCTCCTCCCCAAAACACAAAAACAATAATCTTTATTAAGAATTCGGTTGACCTGCCATACAAGCGCACCTGTTATGGCAAAGATCGGATGACAAAGATTAATACCAAGAACCTAAAGCCGCCCATCAATTCAAACAATATTGGGCTTCCAGTCCTGATATATCTTATACATCCACATATATAAAAACAAATCACATCCCCTTCTTCTTCTACCCGCACATCAATCAACAATTTACATTATTTTTTTATCCTCGAGATCATCTCATCA
The DNA here is from genome assembly GCA_947685225.1 of Garcia nutans. Taxonomy (NCBI): domain Eukaryota; kingdom Viridiplantae; phylum Streptophyta; class Magnoliopsida; order Malpighiales; family Euphorbiaceae; genus Garcia; species Garcia nutans. The sequence continues at coordinate 19,574,189 of CANTUV010000009.1, read as the reverse complement.
TCAGCTTCAACAAACACATGTAATCAAATACAGGGATAGTAGATTTCACCCCGCAGCACCACCGTACGAAAGAAATAGCCATGTTCGTTCTTTAGAGAACAATCAAATCACCTCAATCTTTCTGATAAATCACCAAAGAAAGAGAACAGCAGTCTCAGCAAATAGATTCAAGGAATGAATAGATCCATGGCAAGATCTAGGAATATTAATTTAAAATAATACAGAAAATAATACAGAAACAAAAAGAAAACATAAAGAAACAGAGAATCTGGAAAAGAATGAACCTGCTGCTACATGTCGATCCACAACGAATTAACCCTAGAAAATATAATCAGAATATAGATCGAAGAGCGATCTACATGATTGTGCAATCAATAAGCTTCGGGGAGAATCCATGAAGAAGAGATCTGTGCTGAGAAATAAGAGAAAAACAAAAAGATGGATGAGGGGGAAAATCGAGAATTGAAATGAAAGGCTACAAAACACCAATAATATACAAGGAGGTTTGTCAAACGAAAGGATACGATTAAGGAACGAAAAAAAGATCGATGGCTAATGAATGATCAACGTGGCTAAATCCTATGCCTTACATGACGATTAGGCGGCGTTGTTGAAAATAATAACAGCCGACATTTGATGAGAATGAGCTGGCTGAAAACTTTTTTTTGGTTAGCTTTATCTTTAGGGTGTCGCTAGAAAAAGAAACTCTAGATTTTCATTAAATAATTTGGCACGATTTAATTGTAAAAAATATTTTTTTATCTTTATTTTTTAGGATTTTTTTTAATTTTTAATTATTTTTTAAATAAATAAATAAAAATAAATAATAATCAAATTAAAAAATAAAATTTTTATTTTTATAAAAAACATATTTTTAATTTAAAAAATAATTAAAAATAATTTCTTAAAATTTTATAATTTTATTGTGAGATATATTCAGTAATAGTTTTCACGTGTATATATTCTTATACGTTATTCCTTTTAAAAAATAATTTTTAAAATTTAACTATTAACTAATAAATATAAAAAAATTATTTTTAAATTATCCAAAAAATACATTTAAAGAAATAATAAATTTTATTTTCTATTTTTATTTATAATTTTAAAAAAAAATTACTTGTTTTCTATAATTAAACAGCTAATTTATTTTTTTAATTTTTAGGGTTTGAATTGTTGTGACTAATAAAATTTATCCTTCGAGCACACGAGACACATATTAATGCATAAGAAAAAAAATACAATTTTAAGAATTTTAAATTAAGTCTGAACTTTGTAATAAAAAAATCGATAATATAATAATATTCTATCTACAATATAACAACAGTAAGAAAGTGAATTGTAAAGAGTTAGCGTACCTACTATGTAAAACTAACATGATAAATCTCAATATTAACTACAATTTAAAAAGTTTATTCAAGATGTCGTTATACAATAAATAATATAATCATACAAAATAAATTCAATTATTTTTTACCATATAAAATATAATTATTTATTTAATGAGTGGTGAGTTATGTCCTTTAAGAAGTGTGCAAGCGTGTCAGAGAATTTGATGGCTCTTCAACTAATTTATTAACCTAACTTCTCTTCAAAAGACTATGTGGATCCTTTAAATGACCAGTAAAAAGGATCAAGTTTCCAATCTTACTTTAGAGCTTACTCGGTTATCACTGAGATTCCCCTGGTGACTATAATTTGGATAGGAATCTAAATAATGAACCGAAATTTTAATTAATCTAATAAATTTGTTTGCTATAAATGTGAAACTTAAATTAATTACAAAAGATGTTCAGAAACTAAACTATGAACAGAAGAGTACAAAGAAGTTTGAAATTCTAAGAATTTTAAGTGGATAAGATTTGCTAGTAGTTTCTGATTGATTAGTTGATGTCTTTTTTTTTTCTTTTATTTACCGAATATGTAGCCTTTCCTTTACTGCTTCGTTATTTTTCTCATTCATGCTTTCCATCCATGTCTCAACATTCACCACTTTTTATTTTTCTCACTCTTTCTTGCCATGTTTTTTCTACTCACTAGACTATATTCCTCAAGTTTCACTCTTTAACCAAATACACACTCACCAAATGTCATCTTTGGGTTTTTGGGCTATTTTCTTTTTGGGTCTGATCGAGCTATTATTTTGGTGCAAACAATTGCCCCCTTATACTGTATAGTTTTCTCAAAACATATAGTTTAAGAAACTATATGGTATAATGCGCATTTAACATAAAATCATTTAACCCAAAGTTGTAAATGGTGAACAAAATAAAAAAATCTCAAGTATTGAGGAGCTCCGCATGATTCTCCCATTATGTTTTCTGGACACCACTAATTATTCTTGTATTGCTCAGAACGTGACCCAATGGTCTGTTGCTGCCCATTTTTAATTTTCATTAATTTTACCTCCTACATTGAGCCACTCCCACTCCTATAGTCACTTCCTAATTATTTTTTATTAAGAAACCCTTGAACATCCTTTACATCAATGCTACTTCTCTAAGGAAAAACATGAGAGGAAAAACAGGGGCAGGCATGAGAGGAAAAACATGGATGTAAAGGAAAAACATGGATATAAAGGAAAAACATGGGCATAATTAAAATGCATATGTGATTTTAAGTCATTATTAGTAATTGAATTTGTTGTGCAAGCTTGATTGAGGAATCTTACACACACACACACACACACATATATATATGTGTAGTCATTGTAATTACTAACAATAAAAACAATAAATTAGTTAATTGGGCTAACATTCAAGCAAAATACCTAATATTGCTTCTCGGCATTACTTACACTAATAATAAAATATTTTGAGTTTCAATCTCTTAATTTCAAGAGCAATTAGCACCTCTCTTTATATCATTAAAAAATATTGTCTTTTATTATATTTTTCTTTGTATTTATATCACTACTCCACTTTTATTTTCTTTCTTTTTTTAATTGTATTCTTTGGATTAGCTGATATATTGAGGCTTCAAGAAGCAAATAGGAACTAGAATGAGATAAAGTACACAACTTTGCTAATGTTTTAGAGAGAGAAAATGATAAAAACAGGTATGGGTAGAGAGAGAGTAGGCCAACTCTTTATTCTTATACCACAATTATAATTTTATTTTATATGTAACCCCATTTCTTTTCTCTTTGCATAAGCAATTTGAACATGTTTCTCTTTAATTTTAAGTTGTTCATCTCTCTCGGATAAATATAAAAAATTGCCACCAACTCTTACATCACCATGGATCCTAGAAAATAAATAAATAATTGCACTTTAAAAAATATTTATTTTATATATATATAAATTGCAACATGGTTTGGGATTTGTTTGGACTTTTTGAGTTTTAAATAAGTTTAATACTTCTTTAACATTTTTTAAAAACCTTGATATTAAACTTTAGTTTAATGCTTTTTTTTATTTTTTGACAACTTTAATGGTATTTAATTCTTCTTTCTCTTGAATGGAATTTTTCTTTGTAATTATATTTATATTAATATTGGGAATATATGTGAAATATGTATGTTTTTTTTAAAAAAAACTTGAACATGCATGGTTAAATCCTGATTGATAAATAAGTTTTTCTTTTATAGATTTTAATTACAAAGTGACGTAATGGAAGTTAAGAACAAAAAGGGTAAAGTTGTTATTAGCATGTTTAGTCTAAAAATGTCCAGGTAATAGACACAAGAAAAAAGAAAAGTTTTTCTACTGAATTATTATTGAAATCTAAAAGCTGCCTTCACCTTTCTAAAAGGTTACAATATATAGGATTTGAGTTTATAGGAACCCTAATTTCAAATAAGATTTTTTTTTTGTTTAAAAAAGCAACATGCTATTAAAATAAGAGGAATTAAATATATAGAAATAAAATATTCAATGAGGCAAACAAAAAGCCAAAACAGTGTCTCGATCCGAGATTCTTATAAAAAATAAATAAGGAAACAAATATATGTCAAAAGTTGTTATAAACAGAAAAACGCATTTTCAAAGGCTAGAACATTAGAATTTGATTGAAAGCGATGAACCTTAATGCAAAGCAGTGTTTTTGACTCATTGGCTTATTTTCTTTTAGGTTAGGCCTAAAGAACAATTAATTTGCAACTTCAAATTTTGGTAATAATTATCAAACTGCCACTATAGAAGTTTTTGGTCAAATCGCTTCATGAAAGCTAAGGCTGTCTATTTCGCATAGCAAAAAGTCATTATTCATAAGCAAATGTTTATCTGTAGTGTTGTGTTATATCTAACTTAATTGCAAGTGCACAATATCACAAATAAGTAATATAATGATGAGTAAAGTATTGTTCCCACGAGGAAGGTGAATCCTAGGTACCAAACAGCTAAATTATTTATTATTTGAAAAAGCAATTGATTTTAAATTAAAACCAAACAAATTTAACTCTTATAATTGAAGGTTGGAGTTAGACTCCTTAATTGATTATTTATGGTTTTTCTAAGGTATTAACTTAATTTTATTTTCCTTTGATTATTGGTTGAATCTTTCTAAATTAAGTTCTAGTTTCTTTCAAGATTTAAAACTAATATTTATATTAATTCCTATGTCTACTCTTGTGATCACAAGAATTAATTCAACTCATTAAGTTTTGTGATAATCTTTAAATGATATCATAAGTGTTATTCTTATCTCTAAGAAAAAAATACTTAAAATTGTTATCTCCTTTGACTAATATTGTACTTCCACTCTCGTTCTATCATATAATTTATCAAATCAAGTAATTATTGGCAAGATAATTATTAGCACTAAGCACAAAGATAACAAAATAATCAAAGAGAAATAATATTGAATTAAATATGCATTAAATTCCCCATAGATGAATCAAAGAATGGTCTAACCCTAATTAAGGGCTTAGTTGCTCATGATTGGAAGATAACAAACTAAGAAATTAAAGTAAAAGATTGAAAATATTAAATCTAAATAAATAAGAAACATAAAACTTAGAATACTCCTTTGAATTGAATGGAACTCTTCTTGGATCTTTAATATATTCAGATAGTCAAGCTTCCTTCTTTCTCTCTAAAGAAAATCTTTAAAATCTTATGAATATTGGATTAAAGGATGATTGATAATGAGGGTGGAGGCTTGCTTATATAGTGGTCTTGGGGATTTCCAAACTCATTAGGAAGAGAATTTGTAGACTTCTAAACTAATTGAGACTAAATCTAGGGTAAATCTAGAGACTCCTGATATGTTTATGAATATAATTTGGGCAAAATACTGGAGAATCTAACATATTCAGTTGCCATAATAATTGCACGGGCATGCCTTTTAAATTGCACAATCTTAAATAATTACACCTTATTTATCTCGTGAAAATCTCCTTCAGGCAATAGTATTTTAATTTGCATGGCCATGCACAATTGCAATTTCAATCACATGGCCGTGTAAAAGGTGTTGTACGGCCATGGAGATGACAAATCTTATGTTTTTTATTTTTGTATCTCTTCTTCCTTCATTCTTCTGCCATATTTTGATCAATTTATACTCCAAACTCTTATTTTTTAAAGCCAAGCTTTAAATTATAATTATTCTAGCTTTCACCACAAATATTGATCAAATTCCACTAATAACAATAACAAATATAACTAGAATAATTACTAGATTATATGCAAAGTATGGCTTCATCATGTTGTAAGAAATGTACCATCACAATTTGATTTTACAATAATGTTCAATTTCCCACCATATATATCTAATGTAAGTCTGTGACCTCAATTGCAAAGCATTTTATTTTGTTTAGATTGTTTCTGTGTTAAAAATTAATTTAATATGTTGAAATGAAGTATTTTGAAAAAAAAATAAATCTTTTGTGTCTGATGTTTGTTGGTTTTTTTTAAAAAAAATCTTTTGTTTGTGTGCCCAACATCCAACATTTATAAGAGATATTTCAGAAGTTCAACAATTATAAGAGGTTTATATTTTATCCTTTTTGATCAGTTGTTGGGTTTAACACCATTTATTATTTTAAACTTTTTAAAGTTCTCTTGCTATAACTTTTTACTGTTTCAATTTAACAAAAAAAATAAATTATGTTTTTGCATTTATTGAGTGCCATAACTGTATTTATTGAACCCCATTTTTTCTCCATTTCATTTCATAATTACATGTAAAATAATTAAACTCAACTTTTTTAAAAAAATATTTTTCTTTGGATGTACAATAATTGGAAAGTCAATCTTATTTCTGTTCCATAACTCCCAATATTATTTTTATTTTTCTTCAATATTTTTTTAACATTTACTTTAACTTTTTTTAATATGTGTTGTTCTAAACTTTTAATAGTGTATTTTAAATCCAAAATTATTTTAAATATTTAAATTAAATCTTTTCATATTCATGCCTTCTTCAAACATTAAATGTTTGCATTACTTATTGGGTAACTTTACTACTTTTTACTTGCTCCTTTGCTTTCTTGAGGGGTTATGGTTATAAATATAGATTTTTTTTATAGCAATTAATGTAATTTGCTCCTTCAATTAATACAATATGCTCCTTTGCTTTCTTTAAAGTTATTTTTCTTCTTTAGCATTTATTTCACTATTTTCTTTGTTCTACCCTTATTTAGACTTTATTGTTGGTATTAATAACTCTCTTTTTACAATCTTTATTTATAACTTATTAATGATTTTCCTTTTTTATTGTATTATATTTGTTCATTTATGGTTTATTTATTTTTTTAATAATTATTCAAAATTTTATTACTAAAAAAATAGATCTATACATTATGATTATCTAAGCCAATCCAACAAACCAATTAAAAAAAAAAACAGCATTGTAACATCCGTGCTTTTCCTAAAATAAAATAAAATAAATAATTTAGAGGTTTAAACAGGGTATTGGAAGTGAGAAACATGAAATGGATATGTGAAGTAAATGTTATATATAAATAATATATAAAAATCAATAGTAAATAGTAAAAGCCAAATGTAAATAGTAAAAGGTGAAAAAAGTTAAAAAAATTCAAAACTAAAATAATTTTGGATGGAAGATAGAAGTTTTATTTTTAAAATAAATAAATAATTAAATAATTAAAATTATTTGATATTATATATATGGTCTTAAATGAAGAAGAAAAGAAAAAGTCAAAAATTCAAAACTCACATTCTTCATTTTCTTCTCTCCAAGCCAAATTTTTCCATAGCCAAATGGGTGGATTGTGCTCATCCAAATACTAAATTTTAGAAGGATTTTGAAGAAGTAAAGTGAATTTGGGTGGATTTCTAACAAGCTAGTGAGTTTTCTTTCATAATTTTTAAGTTTCATTAAGATGTATGAATATGTGAAATATGAGAATTTGATGGGTGATGAGATAATTTGATAAATGGGTATGAATGGTGTTTTTTTATGAGGCGACAAGAATTTTATGGTTGAATGGTTGATTTGCTTGAGTTTGGTTGAAGTTTGAATTGGTTAGTATTGAATTTGGGGCTTTGGTGGAACCTTGATAAAGAATGGATGTAAATTGGATTAAATGGTTTAAATAATGTTATGATATGATCTTAATGATGGAAATAAACTTAGTGTACAATTTGAATTGGGTTAAAATGAAGTTTCAAAATTAATGAGACTTAGGGCCAAAGTTTGAAAATTGGTAAGAATGTTGTTTAATTAGTGTTTAATGGTTGAAATGCCTTAAAATGTGATTCTAATATATTATATATACACATATATATTCACATTTTGAATAGATATTGAGTAGATTCTAGTGGTGAATGACATATTGAGGTAGTGGTGATAAAGTGGGCTTCCTAGCTTGGAAGTAGTGGAATCTAAGGTTAGTAAATACTTTGATAATAATGTATTAAAAATACATATGTTTGGCATGGTACATTATTGTTTGATATTAAAACTAAGCCACTTTGATGTGAGAATTCACATGAAAAGTGCATAGACAAATGTTTAAATGCATGAGTTGCATTATGTGTGAACGTATAAGCCATTTTATGATGGCTAATGATATGGTTAAATATGTTTGTGAAAAGAACACAATTATGCCAATTTTAGGGCATAATTCGACCACCATGAAAAAGTGGCAAAGCAATTAGTATTTGTGATGAAAATGCATGAATATAATGTAAAATGGTAGAAAAAGAGCCAAAAAGAATGAGTAAATGAGACAATGTAGTAAGAAAATGGACTATTATATGTGTGTTACCTTATATAATATTATGTTTCATAGTTTTGTGTTTGGTAGCATTCCTATGATTTGACTTCGGGCTAGACGCTGGGCATCACTGATATATAATTTGCATTTGGGCTAGACACTGAGCATCGCTTGTATTGTCTTTGCGCTAGACACTTAGTGTCAAAAATTGTTCAAAACATTATCTCTGGAATCTGAATATTATATATGGTTATTTGGGCTCAATATATATGAATATGATGTGTGTTGGTTTAAAGTGAAAAAATGTATTACTTTTAAAATGTACTTATATGTTCACATTTTAAGTTTTAATGGAAATTTTTTTTTTTGCATTATTCCTTAAGTTTACATTATTATCAAAGAATATACCGCTAGACGGAAAGCTTAGCACAATTTGTTTATCGCACAAGTGAAATGGTTGAGGTAGAGAGCCTTACTAGACTTGACCAGGTCTAGGGTTTCTTGGATATACTAGAAGTTTTGAGTAGGCTGCCACTGGACTAGTGCCAAATACAGTTATGTAAATATTTATTTTGTGAAACTTATTATAACTATGTACATTATTTATATATATATTTGAAAATGTTATAAACTATAAAGGTTTTTGGGCCAAATGTTGTGAACTGGGTATATTATATATATTGATATATGCTAAATGCTTTGGAGAATGAGGAGAATCAGTTAAATGTATACATTTGGGAGTGTAAAATTCTTATTGCAGGTTGATTTGTGTTTTTGGGAAATGTTAAATTTACAGACAAAACTCTGATGAATTTTTTTCATAGATTTTTATTTAAAGTTTATATTTTTTAGTGGTTAAATTATTAATATGTGTGATAATTTATATATTTAGCTGTGGTTTATGAAATTTAAAATATTTTTCTTATGATTATGTAAGTTTTTAAATGAGTGGAATTATGATATTCTTATATTCTATATATGTATTTTATATATACGAAAAGTATGTATCATACGTATATAGGTTATATGGGTGTTACAAGCAATACTCCCACTATAAACCACTATAAAACTAGAAGAACAGTAGCCCCACTATACCCCAAGAAAACTGCCATCAATAAGAGACCCATAAGTAAGAAAGGAAAAATTAAACCCAACAAACTAGGGGAATAAGAAAAAGTACCCCTGACCTGCAACTCAAACAACCAGCAACATAACAGAGAAGAAAAAGAACAAACAAAAGTTTAACTCAACTCAGAACCTGCGCATAGGCATCAACCCATATGTTACTCCTACTGATTCCATGACCCAATTCTATCCCCATCTCTCAAAAATTTTCCATTAACTGCGTAAGCCACGTTCCAACAGACTCTACTCTTATCAGGCCTGCTTTGTTGAAATACCACCAAGTTTCTTTCCTTCCAAATCCAGTATACAGTAGCTAAAAATGCTACTCTTCTAACTCCAGTAACCAAGCTTTTTCCACTAGCTTTCCTGCTAAACCAACTGATTTCTCTCCTCCATTGAAGAACACCTCTATTAATACCATACTTTTGAAGCACTTGCACCCATATCATCTTACTAAAAGAACAATTAAATAATAAGTGCTCAATAGATTCAAGGATATTACTACACAAAGGACAAAGGTCATCTAATACCACTCTCTATCAAACCAGCCTACATTTCACAGCTAGCTTCCCATGAATTGCTAACTAGCATATTAAGCTATGCTTAGGAATGGAGTCTTTTTCCCAAACTATTCTTCCCTATGCCAGTTTATTACTTCATGATCTAAGCTCTTCCCATGCACTCTAATGATATATTTACGTGACTTGGTTAGAGTCCAAGATATCTTATATGGTTGATCCTCATTTATCTTCTATCTCCTAGCCACCTCCCATGCTTGCTCTATAATCATGTTAATAGGATCAAGCAATACCCAATTCCCATCCTTCCACAAGTCTTTCACATAAGTTTTCCTTCCTACATCAACATCTCTAACATTTATTTCAAGGAACATACCAACAATACTCCTACCATTAGGCCACTTGTAACACCCCTACACCCCATATACGCATACTACATACAACCACATCTATAATATACGTATATTGGATACATGAGTGTCACGGTTTATAATAAACAAACCAATCTTTTAATTTAACAACAATATAAGAAAACTTAAAACATTCAAATTATATTATAAAACATAATGGATAAAATATTTATTTATTAAGCAGCGGAAAATGTAGCGATATTTACATATACATATACATCAAAATCACAATTTACAAAACTTAAAGTTTATACATGTTTGGCAGTTCATCTTTGATCTTTAAGTCCACAATCAACACTTCTCAAGCCTAGACTCGACTCGGTCTAGCTGAACTCTCCGGTTCTACCCTGTCACCTGCGCGATGAACCATAATCGCGCTAAGCCATAGGCTTAGTGGTACTAACCACAATAACAATATGCTTCAATGCAACGCCAATGTCATACGTTCCAACATTATAAACAATACATAAGAATATCATATTAAAAAACTTTACATTAAGTCTTATTATTCATTTGTTTCACTATTCATAATTCACATTTAAACAAAGACAAGCATGGGCCCAAAAGAAACTAATATGCCATTCAACTTTCAGATTTAATGTTTTGGTTTAATTATCACATTTATCATTATCCCAACTAGGCTTCAAGGATTAGGCCCAACCAAGCTTCAAGGGGAGCGAAGCATGCTAAGCATCAACCCAACCCAGCTTCAAGGACCAAACCCAACCCAACTTCAAGGGTTTGTAACATCCCAACTAGGATTCAAGGACTAGACCCAACCAAGCTTTAAGGGGAGCTAAGCATGCTAAACTTCAACTCAACTTGGCTTCAAGGATCAAGCCCAACCCAGCTTCAAGGGTTTGTTACTATTAGGCATGCCACCAACAACAAAACTCTGAAAAGTGAATAACACATTAGGCACACAATTCTTTTATTATTTCATTGTCAATTCCATTCTCATTTCTTCATAATCATCTAGGCAACCATGCCCCAATTATTTCATTTACAATATTATAGCCAACAACAATGGCTTCACATCTCATCATTAGGGTATACACAACCAATTGCATTGTACATATAATTTGAATGATCATCATATCTTTCATATTATGCAAATCATAGCATTAATCAAATATTTCAACAATGTAATAGATTACTTAACACATTTACAACTAAATGTGTTAAGTTCCAAAGTCATGTAAATGTATACAATAATGTAGGGTTTGCACTTACCTCAAAAGTAACTCACACAACACAAAAACTCCTCTTCCAAGAATCCTTCAACACTTGGATTAGGGCAACTCAATCTCTTCAAAACCTAATCCAAAAGGGATAATACACACTCACTTAGAGATACACATGAGATAAAAAGGCTAAGAACCAACTAGGACAAACTCTACATATGACACGCTCAACAACACGGGCGTGTACCTGACCGTGCCCTAAATCCAAAACACAGAAGTTTTGACACGCTCAGAAACACGGACGTGTCACTGGATGTGTCATTCATTCTGTAACACAGAAACATTGACACGTCCAACAACACGGGCGTGTTTATGGCCGTGTCAATCCTCCCTCAACCCAGTAGCTATGACACGCTCAGTGACATGGGTGTGTCACTGGCCGTGTCAATCCTACTACAACACAGAAGCTGTGACACGCTCAGTGACATGGGCGTGTCACTGGTCGTGTCACCCATCCAGAAATAGAACCATTGACACGCCTAAAGACCTGGCCGTGCTCATGGGCGTGTCAGGCCAAAATCTTGATTCCGGCAACAACAACACCACATCCAATAAACCTCTTACTTCCACCATCTTCCACTCCAAACAAACTTAACTAAACACACCAATAAACCATAATAACTTGCAAAAACACCAAAACAATTCAAAACATACATCAAACACCAATTCACAACCATCACATACACACAAGTCAAACACAACACTTGCTCTTCCAACACCAAACTTAACTCTATCTCTTCAATAAAACTCCAAAATCAACACCAAGAAGATCACACACCCTCAAATACACCATAATCAAATATACACATACCATCAACAATCAAACACCAAACTCAAAACACAAACTTAAAAGAAAACAAGGGAATCAAGTGGAAAACTTACCAAAAGTGATGAAAATCTTTAGAATTCCAACTTGATCACTTGAAACACCTTCAAATCTTGAGTTTGGAAAGACAAAATCTCACTTTCTCTCTTGCTTTGGAGTCAGCCGGCCAAGGAGAAAAGAAAAGAAAAAGAAGATGAATAGAACACAAGTCAACTCTCTCTTAACTACTCAATCATCTCTTTAAATCTCAACCAATCAAATTAAATAATAAAATATTCATAAAAATCTTCCTCCACTTACTAATTTCCATTTCAATTAATTTAATTTAAAAATAATTTAATCTTCTTTTGACCTTCCATTTCTTTGACTTGTATATGTTGTATATATTTCTAAATATACAACATATACACTCTTCTCCTTACCTCTTTTCTCTTTCCACTTAAACATATACACTTATAACATTTAATCCAAATACAATAATAAGTATTCCAAAACTTTTAGGGTATACTTTGGGATATTACACCACTGATCAAACCGAAAGGACAAATTACCTTCCTTTAATGTGCACTTAAACCATTGTTTTAACTTTTCCCTTAATTTCAGCAAATGCCTTCACCTCCAACTAGTATCCAATAGTTTAGTTATCCCCTAATAACTAATTTTCTTCTACTTCTTCTTCTCAACCAATATAGCCTAGATAGATTTCTTTTCTTACATTAGTTCATAGATTCTTTTGCCAACTGCTACCTCATTCGAAGGCAAGAGTTCTTTCACCCATAACCCTCCTTCCATTTTAGGTAAACATACAGTATTCCAGGCAACTATGCCCCTGGAGGACTAATAACCTAACCCTAAAAACCCTCTGATCTCTTATCTATCTCTTCTATAATAGTTATTAGGAGAATGAACATACTACAGCAAAAAATGTGAATGCTCCTCAAAATAACATTAATAAGGTGAACTCTCCCTGCATATGGCAGATGCTTAATAGTCCAAGAACTAATTCTAAAAGAAATTTTCTCTACTAACTTCCCATAGTGCTGCTTCTTAATCCCAGTTAACACTAGAGGCATTCCTAAGTAAGTTACAAATAGTTGTCCTTTTCTAATAAGTTACTCTCATGATAGAATCCTTTACCTCTTCCACAACTCCACCAAAAAAAAAAAAAAATTGAACTCCTAGCTTCATTAATTTGTAACCTAGATACCTCCCCAAAATTCTTTAACTTCTCAACCATCCATCTAACTAAATCCACATCCCCATGGCAGAACACAAAAAGGTCATTTGCAAAACATAGATTATTTAGCTTTAAACTTTTACAAGCTTCATGATATTTAAAACAGTCAGGCACTCTATGAGTCAATAACCAAGACAGATATTTCATTGCCAACGCAACAACAAAGGGGACATTGGATCCCCTTACCATCAAACCTTTCTTCCCACTAAAAAAACCTTATATACTTCCATTAACCATTACAGAATAAGTGGGAGTCCTAACACATACTATTACCCACTGGATGAGCCTTGTAGAAAATACTAAACCAATCACCTCCTCTAGAAATTCCCATTGACTGAATCATAGGCCTTCCGCAAGTCAATTTTCATGGCACATCTTGGTTTTCCAGAAACTTTGTAATAGTTTCTAACCAACTCATATGCAACTAGAATATTATCCCCAATTTTTCTTCCTAGAACAAAAACATATTGGGATTAATTACTCTACTAATCACCACACCCAATCTCTTAGCTAAAATCTTAGTAATTACTTTGTAAAGGACTATGCAATAAGCTATTGGCCTGTAATTAGGGAGCGCTACTGGATTAGGCACTTTAAGGATAATGGTTAAAGTTGTTGAATTAATCTGTTTCGGTAATTTTCTTGATGTAAAGAACTCAATAACAACCTCAGTTACCTTTCCCCCAACTATTTCCCAAGACTTCTTATAGAAAATACTATTAAACCCATCAATACCAGGAGCCTTATCATTGCCAATAGACTAGATTGCAGCTTTCACCTCTTCCTCCCCAATAGCTCCAACAACAATTCAGCTTCTCCCTCATTAGTTAAAGAACCACTGCAAATGACTGCCTCTATTATATGCTGCCTAATATGAGTATTTTATCCTATTAACCGGTGGAAAAATATTTTATTATTTTAATGAAATTTATTTATGTTGTATAATTTATTTGTATATATGTAGTAATTTTTTATGTTGATATGTTTTTTTATGAATAATTATTATTTGATTTAAAATTGATTTTGATACATTTAAAAGGTTTGTTTTGGCAGTTCTTTTTTTCCCTCTTTACGTTGGAAAATAATAATATTGATATGTTTAATATATTTATGAGTTTTGTTTGTAAGTTTTTGGATCACTTACTTTTATATTTATATTTTGATTGCATATTCATTAGACATTATTAAGTTATAATATTTATAATTATATTATCTTTTTCTAGATAGTAATTATGAAAATTTCTTTGAATATCATTTTGGACAATATCTTACAACTATTAGGATTGCATATTACAAAACACCATGCATAAACAAATGAAGAGAATAATTATTTTATATCGTTTATTAAGCATGTTTTGATAGTTTAGGTAACATGCGTCTTGCATATATGGTGAGTTTCAGCTTTGCATTTCCTAAATATTCCAAAAATGCTGCTGTTTATGCTGCCTTTCATCATTTAGGATTTGTCTTTAACTTAGATATTATTAACTATAATCATAGAAATATGATTATATATAAACTCAATTGTGAGGTGCTTCAAAAACAAAATTTAGGACTTTTAAAATCTGCATGTGAAAAACTTACTGCTAAGTGCTAAAGTTTAACAAAAAAAAAAAAAAGAAAAAAAGAAAAATTAAAGAGAGTGGTAAAAAACGCTAAGGCCACAATTGGTGGAGCATTTCATCTACTGTAGAAGAATTTGGAGCATTTCATTTTGTTGGTCCTGCCCATAGAAATGTTTTTAATATTTATTTTTTTAGTTTGCATGATGTTTGTCTAATTGTGTTAAATAATCTAAAATTTGTTTTATTTTTTCTTCTTCTAAATTTGGGCATTTTTGTAAGAAGTTAGTTGTTATATTACTATTAATTATATATATGAAGTAAGTTTTAATATTCAATAGTATGAGTTTTTATCATAAGCATTTTTAGATCAAAATAATTGGTGTTCATTTATTTCATTTTATTATTATTTTTTGTCAATATAATATTTTTTATAACTAAAAGAATGAAAATATATGTACAAATAAATAAAGACATCACCAAATCCCTATAAACGCACCTACATGTACTAATCAAAATTTACCCTACAAAAATTAATATGCAATAGCAATTCAATAAATAAAACTGACAACATAAAAAAATATGACTAATCTTTTAAAAAAATATTCTAAAAATATTAAAAACAATAAAATAAAATTTACTTAAAAGTTTAGGACTCAAAATTAGTCCGGGTGATATTCATAATGGTAAAGCATTAATTTACATATTTTATAAAATTAATTGAATTATTATTTATTATTTTGCTTTGAAACTATTAATAATTATTTAAAATAAATAACATTATTATCATTATAATACATTTATTTATTTTATTTAATGAAGTTACATTAGTAAATTATTTTAAAATATTTTAATTATTATTTAGAGTTTGAAAAATTACAATTATTTAGTTGTACTTATCACTCATTCTTTTAACTTTTCTTTTTTTCCATTTAAGGTCGCCATAATTACTCAATCGTCATCCTTTATCAGTATCCATAAGATACCAACAATTCAACACAAATCGCTAAATGTAAGGCCATATATCACCACCATAATATGCACCAATTAAGTGTTTGATCTTGAAAAAAGTGTTGCTCGTATTTTTCTTTATTAAAAATACTAAAAATTATAGAATAAAATTTACTTATGAGCTATATTATTTTTTTATAGTCTTTTTATAAAATTACTTATTTTCTAAATTTTTAAGTAAATTTTAACATTTTCTTCAAATATATATTTTTTTAAAAATTATCATTGCTGTTAGATAACCAATTAAGTGCCCAATTTTGAAAAAAAAGGGCTTCTTTATATTTTTCAAATTCTAAAAATACTAAACACTTTAAAATAAAATTTACTTATAAGCTTTAAGCTCAAAATCAGTCTTGGTGATACTTATAATAACAAGTATTGACTTACAAGTTTTATAATTTTAATTGTATTATTTTTTACTTTAAAATAAATAATCAATTTATTTTATTTAATGAGATTACTTTATTAAATTATTATTTTATTTTAAATTATTGCTTAAAGTCTGGAAAATCATAATTGTATAGTTGTACGCTTCACTCATTTTTTACTTTTTTTTTATAGCAGTTGGAGAAAAAAATTTATCTTTTAGAATTTGGTATGTATTTTGTTAAAAATTATTAAGGTATTTAAAAAAATAAAATATTTTTCATTGTTTAATTTCATTAAATTATTACACATTATATTTTGTTACTATTGCATTATGTTTGTTTTAGTTTATTTATTTTTATTTGTTATTTAGGTTTTTAAAAATCATAATTAGGTAGTTTTAACTATTATTTTTTCTTGCAGCAATTGGCAGAAAAAACTTTATGAATTTGGTATGTATTTTAATATAAAATTTTAAAATATTTTTTTAATTTTTATTATTTCTTTTCATAAAATTATTAAATGATATTGCTTTAATTATATATTATATTTATTTCTCTTTATTTATAGATTTTTTTCGTCAGATTAAAATATAGAATCATTTGATGGTAATCTACCAAAACAATAATAATTTAATTAATGTTCCAATACAATTAAGTGATTTAAACTCAGATAAAATAGTATTTGTGTTATTTATTAGTTTCATAATTAGATTAATTTGCATTTTACAACTAAACAAAAAATAAATTTTTTATACTAGATAACTAGCATCATTTGCCTAATACTATTTCGAGAAATTTTGGAATCATTAATTGTTCAACATTCAACTTGGGTGCAAAATAAAATTTAATAGATGTAAATATTAATAACATAACTTCTTTAGGTATATGATTTAATAATATTTTTTATCTAATAGTTTTCATACTAATTAAATATCATTTAATTTTTTTAAACTTTATTATTAGATGATAATTTTTTATTATCTATCTTCAAAAGACAAAGTAAAAGGAGACATATTATAACTTTTGATTCTTCTTCCCAAAGCGTAAATGCCTCTTCCTCAAGAAACAAAAGTATGTACAAAATAATTATGTATTTATTTATTTATTTTTAACTAATTTTTAATTATAATTTACTAAGAGCTCACCTTCAAAAGTCATATTTAGGCATGCCAGAGAAGGAGTTTAATAATTGTGGGGTATTAATTGGTTAGCTGAATGTAGCAGTGATTTGAAACATAGTGGAAAAAATATTGCTAATTTTTGTAAAAAAGGAAAAATAAAACTTCACTTATTACAACAAAACTCCATATTTTCTTAATACTTTGTTAAATACTTGTGGAGGACCACTATCTTTGAAACTTAAAGAAAATATCAGACTTTATAATGCTCTATTTGCTTTTCCTCAATGGAGAAAAGATAGATTATGATATAAATAAAAGACTAGGACTGTATGTGTTTAGAGTATGTGGGCAAATCATCATATAGCTCATTATTGCAAACTAATAAAGAAAATTCAAATTTTGCTCAGTTATATATATATATATATATATATATATACAATACAGAACATGAAGTTCATTATAAAATTACAGAACATGAAGTTCATTATAAAATTTATTATTTACTCGGCGACGAGTCTCATAAATTTGTAAATGATGTTATTATTATAAGCCTTATAGAATTGTGATAAATATAACCAAATAACAAAATCATTTAGAATGGTCCGAGATAGATTTAATGAAAATGCTCTGCTTCCTATTAGATTGAAATTAATTGGAAAAAGATCTCAAGATAGTTACAATATAATCTACCATCGTCTTCTAAAATTGCAGGATTAATCATAGGAGATTTTGGTTTTTTTTACAGAGAAAGAGATATAATTGTTGAAAATAAATATGGAAACTTGAAAAGAATTAACATTTTACATCCAAGTCTTATGGCAATGCAATATCCAATATTATTTTCTTATGGTGAAGATGGTTATTTATTAGATATTAAATAAGCAATCCCACATCTAAATTTAAAATATCCTAAAAGATTTGTTACAAAGCTTGGATACTATGCTTATAGAATACAACGTCATAAAGAGAAAAAATTTATGAGAGGTGGTCGTTTATTTCTACAATTTATCGTAGATGCATTTTCATGTGTTGAAGAAGAAATATTAGACTATATTTGATGAAATAAAAAAGAATTAAGATCTGAAACATATTTTGGAAAAAAGTATTGTTCGTCATGGAATAACTAATTCTATTGATATCAAAAAATCTATAATAATATTGATGTCTACTTACATAGGAAGCCCAAGATATATGATTAAGCATTATTACGATGCTACGACTATATGTAGATTTCATGGACATCTTGATTTACATGTAACATTCACATGCAATCTATTATGAACTGAAATACAACAAATGTTAGATTGTATATCTGGCATAAAACCAGAAGATAGACTTGATATTGTTTGTTGTAGTTATAAAGCTAAAGTTAATCAATTGATTGACAACTTCAAAAAAATCATCATTTTGGTATAATTATTGCTTTATTATACACAGTTGAATTTCAAAAAAGAGAACTGACTCATATCCATTATTTTTTGTGGTTGCATAAAGATGATAAACTAACTACATCTTCAAATATTAATTCTATCATATTTGTTGAGTTACCATTAAAAGAAACTAATTTAGAACTATAAGAATTAGTTTCAAGATTTATGATTCATGGTCCATGTGGTTCTATTAATCCTATATCACTTTGAATGAAAGACAAAATGCAGTAAATATTTTCTAAAAAAATATTAAAATGAAACTATTATTGATATTAATGGGTTTCCAACTTATAAATGTAGAAATTGAGGTAATTTTGTTATTAAAAATAATGAAAAGGTTTTTGTGGTTCCTTATAATAAAAATTTAATATGCAAATATAAAGCACATATTTGTGTTGAATTTTGTATATATTCTACAATGGTAAAATATTTATTTAAATATCTTAGTAAAGGTAGCGATCGAATTCAGACAATGATTATAAATTATGGTACATATGATGAGAAAAATGAGAATAATAATAATAATAATAATAATAATAATAATAATAATTATTACTATTGATAAAGTAGAAACATATTTAAATTGTCAATTTCTTACATTACATGAAGCAATTTGAAAGTTATACGAATATCCTACACAATCCAGCTGTTGAAAAATTAACAAATACATTTGCCTAATATGAATAATATTTTATTCAAATCTTCTGGTAGTTTAACTTATATTGCAAATAATCATGTTTTTTGTCAAACTATTTTTATTGAATGGATTAGTACTAATATTATGTATGAAAATGCTAGGTTACTAACATATGTTGAATTTCCTAAAAATTAAATGGGTTTGGCAAAGTAAAGAGAAAATATAAACTAGACAAAAAAAGATGACATTGTATCGATTGGTAGAATTGCTTATATTCATCTAAATTCTGGTGAACTTTATTATTTGCGAATGCTTTTAAATATTGTTAAAGGACCTAAAAATTTTAAAGACATTAGGACTATTAATAAAATTATATATCCTACTTTTCAATTAGCATGTGCAGCATGTGGTTTAATAGGAAATGATATTAAATGTATTAATTTATAGAAATAACAATTTTATATGCATCATCTGTAGATCCTTAATTTTTTACCCAGTCCAATCTAAAGTCTAAAATAATTTTTGTGGTATAATATTTATTTTTATGATATTTAATAGTTATTTTTAATAATAAAAATAAAAAATAATGAAAAAATAATGAAAAAAATAAAAATTAGACGGATCGATGAGCAACGCGCAACCAACTGGGCTTTGTCGCAGCAATTTTCTGCGGTGAATTGGGCACTACCCAATTCGCCGTAGTAAATATCTACTGCGAATTGGGCACTGCCTAATTTGCCGTAGCTTGGCTTGCCTAGTTCACCCAGCCCGATCCTCGCAGCAAATTTTGCCACCGCAGCCCCAGGCCCAGTAGCCCGCGTGCTCTGCCAATTTTTTGACCAAATATTGTTTTACCCGATTTTGCAATTTTTCCTAAACAGTTGGTATTTTCTTATTAAAATAGGATTGTGTCTTTTTGTTTTCCTATAAATACTAGCATTAAACACATAGATTGGGGGTGGCAATTATTGGAAGAAACTTTAGACCTTTATTTTTTTCGAGGAGAGTTGGGAAACTCTTGGGTTTTCAACAAACCCTAGCAAGCACGAAGAAATCCTAAACCAGCAACACTTAAAAGAAATTAGCAAAGGGTAGTCTTCACGGAATTCTAACTTGAACAGACTTTTAGAGAGGAACAAAAAGAAATAGAAAAGCTAGACGAGGAAGATTAACAACACAAAACTCTACAAAGGCAGTGTAATCATTGTCTTTGCCAAAGCTCATCCAGAATTTCGTTCAAATAATTTTGGTGGAGCCAACAAACGGAGGTGTGTCTTTCTAACTTAATTCATTTAAATTTATAGTGAGAAAACTAATTATTACTTCATCTATCAAACTTTCTTCGTTTAAAGTTCATTCTTTTAACTTTTAATTTATATACAATTATACAGTGAGCATAGTGGTTTCTCTTTATTGTTTGCATGACTAGTAGCTTATTCTATTAAATCACCATAGCATTAGATTATTCAAATAATATTTTAAACATCCAGTAGTCATATTACATATAAGTATTTATCAAAAATCCATATTAAAGTGGTCTTAAAGTTTTTATGATAATCATGTTTTGATAAAATCCTAACTCCAGTAAACTCTAAGACCCAAACCCTCATTTTTCTTGTAATTCCTAAAACCCTAAAATAGTTTTACAATTATCAAAATCCTAAATTATTTTCTAAAATTCTAAAATTCAAAATTGCTTTCTTAAATCCTAATATGTTTTTCAAATATCCAGTAACCCCAGAAATTAACTTTCAAACCCTAAATTCTTTAAAACCCAAATTCTTAAGCTCTTCTTCCAGAACCATAAATTATTCTTTAAACAAACCCTTAAGTGCTTTATTTTTCAAAAAACCCTAAATCATTTTTCCCGAACCCTAAATTCTTTAAAACCCTAATTCTAAATGTCAAAACCTTAATTCCTCAAAGCCAAAATTTAGAAATCATAATTTATTAAATCAACACCCAGTACTCCCAGTAGACTAAAGCCATAACCAAAACATTATTTCCTCAAACTTTAAATCATATAACCCTAATTTCTTAAATCCTAAATCTTAAACCTTAACCTTGTTTATTTAATGGATTGAATTCTAATTTTATATATTTATTTGATTATGTGATTTGTTATATGTTAATGATGAATGGTTTATTTTATTTTATGAATGGTTTGCTTTTATTTATAATTAGATGATTGAATATTCTTTAATTTGTCTTAGTTTTAAAATTGTAAGAGGTATGTTTCCACTTTGTGGGTACCTCATTAGATAAATTTTATGTAATTTATTTTATTTTAAAGTTTTTGGACCAATGTAAAGGACACGTTTCCACCTTTCGGTGGGTCATATTTAGTTTTAGACATGGACGATGTAAGGACATGTTTTCATCATCGGATGGGTGTCCATTTATTTATTTTGTTTGGACATTGCTTTGATTTTTATAATAATGCTTTATTTTAATTATTGCATGTAGTATGGATAATATCATTATATTTAAGAATTTTATAATATTAAGACCTGTAAAGGAGGCTGGTTCTAATGAACCGGGCGTTGTGGGGGTGCTGGGCCATTTCCCACCTTTCCCACACGTACCCAACTTTCCGAATCCTTTAGGGGGTTGAGGATTCCTTAGGAATCAAGTCATCCACCCCTTTCTTTTTTTCTAGCCCGTCCGGATGGAGACTCTATTTTCTTTGGGCTTAGGCCCGTGTTCTCTAAGGCCCTTAGCCTAAATAGTGCTAAAGTCGCAAGAACCATTCCACTGGAAGTGGGGGCGAAAATTCCCGCTCACATCATCTTTTGAGTTTCACCATCTATTTGCAATTATCATATTATTTTGTGAAGTCATCTAGATAAAAATCTTTCATTTATTTTAGAAAAAATTTCTAATTATATAAAATATGAATTTCATAATATATTAGATATTCCACTTTCATATATTTTCAATGTATATTTAAAAAATAGAGTTCTTCTTGAAGTTAAAAAATTTTCAATGAAAATTCTTCTTTAGCATACCATAATTTGCCTATGCATGATAAATTATTACTTGGTGAAATTAATAATTGGTTGTTGGTTAAAGAATTAAATTATAATGTCATGGGATTAAAAAGAAAACATGATAAATTAATTTTAACTTTAAATTCTGAACTATTGCAAATGTATAATGAAATTATTGATGTTGTCAATAATAATAAAGAAAGATTTTTTTTTTTGTATATGGGTATGGTAGAATAGGCAAAACATATTTGAATGAAGTTATTATATCTAAATTAAGAAGTGTAGGAAAAACTGTATTAGTTGTTACTCCATTTGGTATTGTCATATTATGATTGTCTGGATGAAGCACAACACATTCTAGATTTAAAATATCTATTAATTTAAATAAACATTCATCATGTGAAATAAAAATAAACTCAATTGGCAAGATTAATACAAGAAACTCAACTAATTATTTGGGATGAAACTCCAGTGAGTCATACCATTATTTTGAGACATTAGATAGATCATTTGGAGATATTTTATGCAATTCAGAAGAAGAAAAAAAATAGATAATTCCTTTGGAGGAAAAATTCTTTTATTAGGAGGAGATTTTAAGCAACTATCACATGTAAATATTATTCTTTTATTAATGGTAGTAAAAGTGATTTATAAATGCATCAATTACAAAATTTTATTTGTGGGATTTTTTAAAGTATATAAATTAACTATAAATATGCATCTTATCCCAATTTCAAATGATATTAATCAAAATAATGAATTTAAAGATTTTTCTGAGTGGATTTTGTCAGTTGGCAATGGATTAATAACAACTAAAAAAACAGTTAAAGATGATAGTAAAAAAAAAGGATCAAAATTCTTAAAGATTTGTTAGTTGAAAATTATATTAATCTAATTGAACAAATAATTAAAGAAACATACCTTGATTTTTTATGTAAATATACTAATTATTCATTTATCAAATGTAACATTCTTAAATTCACTAAGGTGGAATTAAATAAAAATTAAATTAAATTAATGGCGTAGAAGGTTAATTAAGATATTGGAAGATGGATGGATATAAAATAGTATATGTAGAATATATATAACATATAAAGTAAAAAATAAATAGTAAAGTCAATGAATAAATAGTAAAACGTTAAAAAGTTAAAAAAATTTAAAATTAAAATAATTTGATTGAAAGATGAAAATTGAAAATTTTAAAATAAATAAATAAATAATTAAAATAATAAAATATTATATATACATGGTTGGAATTAGAAAAGAAAAATAAAAAATTAATTATTAAAAACCCATCTTTTTCTTCTTCTTCTCTCTCTACCCAAATTCCTCCATGGCCAAAAGAGAAAATTTCTTCATCGATGTATCAAGAATTATAAAGATTTTCAAGAATTAAAAGGAGTTTTGGTGGTTTTCCAACAAACTAGTAAGCTTTCTTTTACAATTTTGAAGTTTCTTTGAAAAAATGAATATGTAATATATTGGTTTTTGATGGGGTATGTTATAATTGTTGGAATTGGTATGGATGATATTAATTTGACAGGGAGAGAATGATTTCATAGTTAAATGGTTGATTTATTTAGGTTTAGTTCAAGTTTGAATGGGTTAGTGATGAAGTTAGGGTTTCTATGAGACTTTTATAAATAATTGGTTTAAATTGAATTTAATTATTTAAAATATGTTAGAATATGGTTTTAAAGATATATTTGAACTTAAATAATGTTTTAGAAGTTGTTAGAATATATTTTTAAAATTATAGAATATTAGGGTTTTGAAGGAACTTTGATTGGATATGGATGTAATTTGTGTTTAATTGCTTAAAAACATGTTACAATATGATTTTAATGGTAGAAATAAACTTGAAATACAGTTTGGATTAGGATGGAGTGATTTTTTAGAATTAAAGAGAGTTAGGGAAAAATTTAAAAATTTGAGGGAAATGTGATAAATTGATTATTAATAGTTAGAGTCTGTTAAAATGTGGTTATAATGTCACATTTTGAATAGATATTGAGTAGATAGTAATTGTTCAAACCAAGTAGTGAAGGACATATTGGGAAAGTGGTATGAAAGGAGTGCTTTTTAGCTTGGAACTTGTATAAACTAAGGTTAGTACATTCTTTGGCACTTATGTTAATTGAATGCATTGTTTAAAGCATAATACATTGCATATAATGAATGTGTTATGTTACTTGAGTTTTTAAGAATGTATAGGCATTGTTTGAAGTAACAATGCTTAATATGATTTGAATATGACATGATAAGCCATTTAAGAATGGCTAGAAATGATGATTTGTGTAAATTGTGGAGAGTGCATATTATGCACTAAAATGTGAAAATTAGCCACATTTGTGATATAAGTAATAATGATGTTGATTAAGAGTGGTAACTTCAAAAAAGATTATGTGATGTGGAAAAACAAGAGAAAAATGGAATATGAGAATGTGATTGCATATTTACCTTATATAGAGTCTAGTTTCAAAAAATTATTGTTGGTCATGATAACCCCTTTGGGTGAGATACACTGATGTCATATATGTTATTACGTCTTTGGGTGAGACACACTGGTTTCATAGATGTTATTATGCCTTCAGGTGAGACACACTGGTATTACAGATATTATTATGTCAACGGGTGAACACGCCAGTGTCATCATAATTGAGATGTACCAAAAAAATATTTCCAGATCTAGACCAATATATAAGGACTTTTGGGCCCAATGTGTGCGAATGATTGATATGTGGATAAAGTTGTATGTATGTTGCTTGACATATAAGCATAGTGCATTTTATAGCATATATATAATGTCATTTTTAGTACCAAAGTATATACTGCTAGCCTTTTAGTTTAGCACGATTTATTCATTGCGCAGGTGACAGGGTAGATTTGGAGGGTCCAGAAACTTCTGCTATACCTGATCAGGTCTAGATTTTGGTTGAGTGCTCTTGAAGTTTTTTATTGTTGCCACAGACCAGAGCCAACTGCATATATGTAATTATTTTATTTTGAGAAGCTTGTTATAAATATGTACATTGAGTTTGTATAAATGTAAATGATATAAATCTAAAATATTTGGGCTAAATGTGTAAATTTGGTATGTATTTATATTTAAGGATATGTATGTATGTATGTATGTATGTATGTATATATGTAAGTTTGAGTATTTAGAGGAATTTTTGAGTAATAGTGAAGAGTTGGGTGAATGTGAATATTTGGGAGTCTATTTCTTTTACATGTTAAGTTGTGTTTTTGGGAAACAACTGAAATACAGATAAAACTCTGAAAAATTTTCCCAGAGATGTTTCCTTAAAATTTGTATTTTTGGTAATTAAATTAAATTATAATTATATTTATTTAAATAATGAAGTATATTATAAGAATTTAAATATTTACTTATAATTATGCAAATTTTGAAATGATTGAACTGTTACACTCTGGTATTCTGTATACGTATCTTACATATGTAGAGAGTATGTATTATACTTATTTAGGGTATAATGATGTTACATTTATTTTAGTATCAGAGCCTAGATTTGAGGTTCTCGACCCAGGTGGTTTATTAGAGAAAAAAAGGAGATTTTAAATGTGATTATGAAATATTATACATGCATATGCACTGGCATTTAAACTAGTCTCTAATTTGGTAATTTTTGTTGCTGTAATAGATATAGGTTGATATGACATTTAAGACACACCAGGCTGGTGAGGGAAGTGCAGAAAGTGCTATGCCCAGAGAGGGTGTTGTTGGAGTTAGTGCTGGAGTTGCTGGAGAGGCATTAGTATCAGCCAGACCAGCAGCTTAGGAGGCTTTGCCAGTTTGGCTATAGCAGATGACAAAGTTGCTTAGACATGCCCTAGTACAACAACAACATACCAGAAAGTGTAATAAGTTTAGTAAATTTTGTTCAATGGACTTGGTAGTCACTGTTGATCCAGCTGAGGCGGAGCAGTAGCTGGACAGAGTTTAGAGAGTATTTATCCTGTTGCAGGCCACCGTAAAAGAGAAGTTTGATTATGCTTTTTCTCTTCTATAGGGGGATGCCTATGATTGGTGGAAGACTGTTACTCATGGGTTAGTTGATCCACCGGTGTTGTCGTATGGTGATTTCATGCGGGAATTTGAGAGAAAGTGCACACCATGGGAGTGTAAAGATGTTAAGAAGAATGAGTTTCTGAGTTGAAGCAGGGCATAAAGACAGTTATAGAATATGAGAAGGATTTCATCCGGCTATGTAAGTATGCAAGAGATATTGTGACTGATAAGATAGATAGATGCAGGAGGTTTGAGGAAGGTTTGAAGCCATCTATTATGTATCAAGTGGCTGCATTGCAGTATGAGGATTTCACCAAATTAGTATTTACTACAAGAGTATTGAGAGGGCCCAGGGACTTGCAGCGCAACTAAGGTAGAGGAGAGTAGAGCCATGAAACCTTAGACTGAGGTAGAGTCTTTATCCCATAATAGGGGGCAGGAAGGTTTTTCGCAAGGCGATAGAGAGAATCAGGAGCATACAAGTAGGCCTGTTCAGCAGAGGCAATGGCCTACAACATCGGTAGCTAGTGCCTCTACCCTTCTTTCCAAAGATCCATTCCACCTACCTACACTCAGTATGGTAGAGTGCATAAAGGTATTTGTTGGGGAGCTGATTTTAGAGGATGTTACAAGTGTGGATCTCATAATCATTATGTGAAAGAGTGCTTAGAGCCATTAGGGGCTAGACCAACAGAGACTACTATATCTAGGCCTAGTGATAGAGGAGATAGGAGTTGTAGAGGAGGCGACAGGATGGCAAAGGTAACAAAACATGTTATGGTAAGGGGAGGTATCTATATCTATTGATAGGCCGGAGGGAGCAAGATCATCACAAAGGGTCTATAGAATGCAGAGGTAGCATGATGATCCGGATGTAAATGGAGGTAAATTTTGGTTACTTGATAATATTACTATTTATCCCTTGGTAAAGTTCCCATTCTTTTATGATGTGATTAGAAATCATGTGTTCTTTGCATTAGTGTAGAGATTTGTGAAGATACTAGAGAATATTCTTAAGAGGAGAATAAAGATTTTGTAATTTGAGGTAAAAATTGGTTTTATAAGGAGTTTGGAATCATAAGGACAAAATTACTTAAGGGAAAAAGAGTTATAACATTCTTAAATTCACTAAGATGGAATTAAATAAAAATTAAATTAACTATTGTCCCAAGATAACAACCAAGAGAGGGGGAGGGGGTGAATTTGTTGATTTGAAGAATTGATGGTAAATTAAAAAATTAAAATCAAATCAAAGCAAGAGTAGGAGTAGAGAAGAATGAACACAAGAGAATTTATAGTGGTTCAAATTACCTCAATCCTACATCCACTTCCTTAACAACTTTTTAAGGTTTCACTAATCTTGAGTTTTTATAAGCTTAACTCTAACTTGGTATTTTCACAAGCTCACTCCAAACTTTACAATGGTTTGAGATCAATCCTCACAACCCTTACAAGGGTTTTCTCAGGCTTACTCTCACAACCTAAGTGTTTCTAAGCTCACACTCAAATTTACAATGGTGTTTAATACTCACACCCAACACTTTATCAACACAATTATAAATTTTGATATAAGTAAAATGAAAGTGATTTTCCTTAGCTATTTCAATCCTCTTAACCTTATAAACAAAAGATTTCTTGAGGTATTTATAGCCAATTTGGTCTAACTACCCGTTATGAATAATGTAAGATTTTATTAGGATGGTCTTAGTGATAATGAAAAGTTTTCACAGGGAGCGATTGTCCTGGAGCCGAAGATGGTTGCCAAACACTATGGGCATTCGTCCATTGCATAAGGATGGTCTCTCAATTCAAAAGTTCTTCCAACAATCAAATTGTGAGTGCTCTGCTAGTGGAATTAGTCTATGCTATGATTGTCAGGATGGTCACCCAAATTCAGGGGATGATCGTCCTTTTTGAATTTAAATATGCTCTTATAACGGTCATTCCAAGTGTTACTTCTTTATTTGACAAAGCAATTTTCTTCCAAAATATGAAATGTGAGATCGCACTAATACTGAAATAGCAGTCGGATTGGATGCTCGAGTCAAACTTCTGGCATACCTAAGACCGCGAATACTACTACCAATCCTTGTGATTTTCTCTCAAAATGTATGTATGGTCACCTTTTAGAAGGGACGGTCGTGAAATGTTTTAGAGAGACCGCTACTCAGACCATGCCTAACACCGCATTACCTACTATGATTGTTGGAATTTCTATCACTTGAGGTGCCATCATCCCAAGTCTTAGACAATCGCTTATGTCTCTGTCATGGTCGCTCCTCAGGTCAAGATTCTAACTGTGAACCCTGCTGTAACTCAATTTGTTTTTCAAAGCTTTAAGGGTGGTCACCCTCTGGCCTGTGGTGACTGCACTTTTTGCTCTATTTTGGTAATATATTGAGTAACTTATTCCTACATCAAGTCACTTAAAGACATGTTAAATGCATCATTCAATTTGAGTGCTAAAGATCAAAATTGAGATTATTTGGCTAACAATCTCCCCCTTTTTGACTTTGGGAATCAAATGGAATGATGATAAAAGATAAGCAAAATAATGACAATCTTTGATTTTAAGTTTTAGGCAACAATTAGTTTCTTTTAAAATCCCCCTAAATGTATGCTTGTATAAAATGATTATTGTTTCATTTTAATTGCCTTTTCCTTTAGCTAAAGTTTCATTTTAATGTTTCAATTATCTTAGCTTTCAATAATGTTTCAATCATCTTATCTTCTCCCCCTTTGACAAAGGCAAAAAGAGAAATGAAATATTAATATAAAAAGAAGATTAAGACATTAAAGATAAATGTTCATTCATGAAATAAGAAGTACAAGGGAGAAAAGCAAAAAGATCTACTCAAAACAAAAATAAGCAAGGAAAATAGAAAGCAAAAACATAGAACAACATGGAGAAATCTAATTAGAATCTCCATCTTCAGGTTCTTCTTCTTACATAGGGGCCTTGCCCTTGTCAAGAGGAGCATACACACTAATACTGGAACTAAATCTAATGTCATCCCCTAAGGATCCATCTTCAAAAGGACTTTCTTCAAGATCACTTACATTCCATTCCTTGAGATCACATTAAGGCAATTCCATCTTGCCTTGTATGTCATATAGATCATGATATATATGAGATAGAAGATCAATTCTCTTTTTTAAGTGCTTAAATCTCTTGGACACATCCCTTTTGAAGGTATGTTTATATGATGAGAGTGATCAAAGAAGTATGTAATTGAGGCTTAGGGGGTTTAAATAGAGAAATTATGAAAAACTAGCCGTTTATAGCTGTTAGAGATAAAAAATTGAAATTGACAGACAACTAACAGTTAGAAAGTGTTATGCAGAGTGTACAGAGTGTGATCATCTTTTTACATAAGGACACTCACTAGAGACCACAGAGTAACCATTATACAATATGGGGCACTCGCTACCTGTGAAAAAACCTGTAATGGTCGAGACTTTTTAAATTCTCGCTATTGTCTGTCATATCCGCCCGACAGCTCATAGAAGATCTATCTGGAATAAAATTAACCAAACAACTCACGATCGTGAGATAAGGTAGGATGATTGCACTAAATAAAGAAAAAACATAGAAAGAAAGAAAAGAGATATAATTTTATATGGACAACTTATGATCAAAATTGATGTTTTAAGTTGAGGATAAAACCTATCAAACACAATAAAATGAATTAAATGCATATGGTTTATTCATTCAAGGAGCTTTAATCAATCTTTCCTAAGTTATGCTTGATGAAGTTCAATCTATCTTAATTCAATGGTTTTGTAAAGACATTAATAAGTTGGTTTTGTGTATTGTGAGCGGGGATTTTCGCCCCCACTCCTGGTGGAATGGTTCTTACAACTTCGACACTGTTAGGCTTGGGGCCTTAGAGAACACGGGCCTAAACCTGAAAAAAATGGAGTCGCTATCCAGACAGTTCGGGATAAAGAAAGGGGTGGATAACTCAATTTCTAAGGAATTCCTAACCCCCTAATGGGTTCGAAAAGTTGGGTACGTGTGGGGAAGGTGAGAAATGGCCCAGCACCCATTGGAACCGGCCTCTTTTTCAGGTCTTAATATTATAAAAATTTTAAATATAATGATATTATCCATACTACATGCAACAATTAAAATGAAGCATCATTATATTAAAATCAAAGTAATGTTCAAACAAAATAAAAAAATGAACACCCATCTAAGGAAGGAATCGTATTCTTATATTATCCAATGTCTAAAACAAAATAGGACACCCACCAAAAGGTAGAAATATGTCCTTTACATTAATCCCAAAACTAGAACATAAGTTAAATTACATTATGCTTGATGATGCAAACTTATGCTATTGCAATACTGCAACTGCACGGGTTGCTCAAGTAATAAAGTAGTGAGTGAGTTATCGTTCCACTGGGGACAAGGCCAAGTACTAGTGAAAATTTTAAGTATTGTTTAGCAAATCAATAGTTTTGTGAAGTTTTGTAATTAAAGACAATTAATGTAATAACTTAAAGTAAAGAGAGATTAAGTGTTGTGCAAAAAGGATTGATGATGAAAATACTATCCAGATACTAAATCCCCCTAGCCACAATTATATTTATGAAAATCAATTCAGTTAAATCAAATGATAGAGATCAATTGGCATTCCTCTAAATTAGACTAAAATCTTTCTCAAGTGAATTAATCTCTAATCACTAAGTAGAATGCTGGAATCTCTTCTCAAACAAAATTAAATAGATCTTGCATTAAGAACAAGGAATCATAAACCAAAGGATCTTGTAAGTCTATCTCTAGCACTCCAATCAATCCTCAATCCTTATGAGTATTCTATTCATATCAAGTTTTCTCAAGTCAATAATATGAAAATTGCAACCAATCAATAAGCATGCTATTATCAATTGGAAATAAATTATTAAGCATCATAAGAATAAAACAATCAATCAAATGATTTAATTAAATAAAATTATTCAATCTATACAAGAAAGCTAGAGTTCATCAATATCTAGATAGATAATGAGTTAGTTCATATCCAAAACCTAAAAACCAGAACAAGAGAAATAAGAAAAAGAATCCAAACAATCCATGGCGAATAATTTATATTTCTTCACTTGAATCCTTGAATTTTGGTTTAGATCTTGTGAAAGATGTTTCTTCACCTTCAATCTCAGCTTCAAAACTCTCTTTTTCGCTCTAAAAGTCAGCTCTAGGTTGTAAAGAATGAAAATCAGATCACTAATTTACGCTTCAGCTCAGCTTTTATAGTGCAGATATTTTCGTCTGACACGCCCAGTGACACGCCCATGTCACTGGGCTTGTCATTGCCACTGGAATTTTGAATATAAGGCAAGTCCAGTGACGCGCCCATGTCACTGGGCGTGTTACAGCTTCTGTGAATCGTTGCAATAGGCACGCTCGGTGACACGCCCATGTCACTGGGCGTGTCAATGCTTCTATATGGCAGTATCAAGGGCACATCCATTGACACACCCATGTCCATGGGCGTGTCACTTGAAGAATTTTTGCTCTTTTGCTCTACTTTCATCCGTAATTCCTCTGAAATGACCATAAGCCTCAAAATATAGAGAATTCCTGAAATTAACCCTAAAAAGCACTTGAACAAACAAATTATACTCAATTGGATAATAATCATATTAAGAAATAGGGGCAAAATATCATCAATTGTGCACTTATCAAATTCCCCCACACTTGAGTTTTTGCTTGTCCTCAAGCAAACTAAATCACTATAATAAGCAAAAATGATGGACCCCTCTATATTCAAAAAGAAAAGAAAAGTTTGACAATTCTCGAATAAGAAAACCCGACGTTCCCAACCAAAAACTAATTTACAATCATGACAGCTGAATCAAGAAGTTTCAAAACAAAAATTTCACAGACCTAAAACCTAAAAATCCAGAGTTAAAAGATTGAGCATAAAAACCCAAAAAATCCAAAAGTCATGAACAAAGTACGAAGAATGTAAATTTTCTCTTAAGTTCTTTAACCCCCTTTTTTTATTTGTATATACACATATATATACATTTTTATTATTTAAGGAGCCCAACTTGTTTGAACTGATACTAACCTTTTGAGGCGAAGGTAAACATTTGTGATGCTGACCCCCGGTTACTCAGCCAGAATCACCGTTTAAATGGCTACTAGCACTATTCATGATTCCAACTCATTTGCTTTAATTCAAGAGTAAAAATTAGCATAAAAGGGATAAATTTTCAAAGCTCCTTTTATTAGAATTATTTTTTTATTTTTTTTACTGTTCAAGGGTCAGTAAATTAAGATATTAAAGGTGTCATACTAAGTCTGACTCAAGAATTTAAGGAATTACAACATGCTAAAAAATGTAACTAAGGTTTTAAACTTCAGATGTGTCCAATTCCCATCAATCCACTGCCTAATTATAGCTATTACAGTCGATCCTCAACAATAGATCAAGATAGCCAAGTTAACCTCAACAAGAAATTATCATTTAGAAAATCACAAATTAATTTAATATTTAAAGAGGAACCATTTCAATTCACACTATTATAGAAATCTAGCTTACTTGAATCCAAAAACAATTTGCAGAACTTACTTGAGACAAATGAATCAAATGGAAAGAATGA
The DNA here is from genome assembly GCA_947685225.1 of Garcia nutans. Classification (NCBI taxonomy): domain Eukaryota; kingdom Viridiplantae; phylum Streptophyta; class Magnoliopsida; order Malpighiales; family Euphorbiaceae; genus Garcia; species Garcia nutans. The sequence goes on along the minus strand of CANTUV010000009.1, from coordinate 19,540,946 downwards.
AATAATAGTAACTCAATCAAGAAAGTATACCTCTCCCCCACACTTAAGATGCACATTATCCTCAATGTGTGTGCAAAATAAGAAATAACGAAGAGACAGAAAAACTACCCTTCCATGTCCATGATTGGACAAATATGAGTACGATTCCAAGAGTATGGTGAAGGCGAATTTTCTTCAAAATAAAAAACTAAAATGCATAAACAAAGTTAATACATAAGTAAATGAAATAAACAAACAAATAAAATAGTTTGTAAAGAAAAATGCAATTGTCCAACAGGAATAAAAATAAAAGAAAAAGAAAAAGAACAGTAAATAAATCATGAAAATGAAATGAAATGTGGGCTAGTCAAAGATTGGCGCATCGCTGGAATCGTCACCGCTGGTCTCATCATCGGACACATCAACTGGAGGTGCAGGTGCAGGTGGCTGATATGGTGGAGGCGGTGGTTGCGAAGGGTTAAACCCTTGATACCTCCAGAACTCTAACATGGATTGTTCCAGCTATTGCCTTCTCAAGATCTCGTGATCCAGCTGGGCTTGGAAAGAAGTAGTCTGTTGAAGTATAAACTACTGCATCTGGTCCTGCTGAGTTAAGATCTTATTCTGATTCAGCTCGATATTCCCTATCTTACCTTCAATCCTACAAATCTGATGCTCTAAATCTGTGGGCTTCCTGTCATCATCCCACTCAACATTAACAAACTGGTGCCAGTCTCAGAATGTAGGGGTCTGGACAAAAGATGGCCCAGCAGAAGAAGAAGGTGCAGCGGTGGAAGAAGGCCCAGCGGCAGTGGATGAGCCCAAAAAATCTGTCTATAGAGGTGGTGGTATATCCGAAGGAGGAGCAGAAGGGGCTGCCTCTAGTATATCTGAATCCATAGGAGGTGCCTGTAGCCCAGCTACCTTCTCCCAGTTTAGTCTCTTCAATATGTCCATACCCAATAGTTTGGGCAATCCATCCAACGTCATAGGTAGGCATCCATCTAACACACCCAAGCAACGAGCTAGTTGTGTGACATACATGCCAGCATGCAAAAGTACCTAATGCTCCCTTTTTAGACTGCTCGTAAAAGAAGTGTGTGATGGCGTGTGCGATATTGCACCGGGTCTTCTGTACCATGCAGTGTAGGAAAAATAGATCTCTCAGGCTCACCACCCCTGTGCTACTTAGCCGAGCTGTATGAGTGTGGACTAATAGATTGTGCACCACTCGGCAGGGGAAGGACTCAAAGTTGGATGCCTTAGATACCTTGGGCTGATATTTATCTGCAGTGGGTGCAAAGGTCCTCCAAACCCAAGGGGGGAACAACCTCATACTCGACAAAATCCACCTCAAAATTCAGATAGTTGAAAGTCTATACCTCCTCTGCAGTGTATAACCCGAGATGCACCCCAAGGTCATTAATGTTCATATGGAATCTCTGCCCTCCCAATCTAAATTTCATTATTGGCTCAGTAATTGAAACCTTGGTCTTTTGGAACTGAAAAATACAGTAGAATTCTAATGTCAGCTCTTTGTATGCAGGCTCATTGATGGAGAACAGTTGGTCCCATCTTGGTTGGTTGATCAGTTTCTGAATATCTGCTACAATGTTGGCCAGTTCCATAGCATCCCAATCCAAAACACGAGGTGGGGACCAATCTTTGTTGCTGAAAAGCTCAAACCGCTTTCTTTCCTCTATATTTGAGAATCTAAGGCATTTGTGATTTGCCATGAACTTAGAAGTTGGTTGTGTAGCGGGTTGGCTGGAACTGCCTTCCCCTCGTGCATGTTTGGCAGGTAGCTGGGAGGATAATTGTTTGCGAGGGCCCATTGTCTGCAAAATAAACAAAAATTCCTCAATAACAATAAAAATATAGCACGATATGAAACACCAATAAAAGACCGATATAAGATTACCGAAATAGCGGCATTATAATGATGAAGCATAATGTAAATCCCAATAAAATTAATGCCAACAGCCAATTTAAAACAAGTTTAATCAACTTATATCAACAAACACTTAACCAACAAAAGTGACAAAATTATTATCTAGGCCAATCCAATAAACACTTAACCAACAATAGCGATAAACCAATTCGAACGACGGCAATTAATTGGAATCGCAAATGAAACCTTATAGCCATAACCCAACAAACAAATCAATCAATTGATAATTCAAACGCAAACTAAATCACAATAAATCAAATGCCGAATCAAAAAGGGAATCGAAATCAAAATAAAAGCAAAATAAATCAATCGCTGCATAAATCTCAATAAATCAAAATGAAGCAAAATAAAGCAAACGCTGCATAAATCTTGCAATTCTAAGGAAAATAAGAGAAAATACAAGGAATCCATAAGAAAAATGAAAGAAAAAATGAAAGAAAACCAATAAAAATTGCAAAAGTAAGAGTTCGTACCTGAAATCCAACTCGTTTACTTGCAATTTTCTCCTTTCACCTACACTAGCTAGATCAAGGTTAATCTGTTTTATAGCCCAATAAGCATTATGTTCAATTTCTACAGGTAAATGACAAACTTTTCCATATACCAGCCTAAATGGCGTAGTGCCCAAAGGAGTTTTGAATGCAGTCCTAAAAGCCCATAGAGCATTGTCCAATTTCTCGGACCAATCCTTTCGGGATCGCTCTACAGTTTTTTCTAGAATTCTTTTTATCTCCCTGTTCGTGTTCTCAACTTGGCCACTAGTTTGGGGATGGTAAGGAGTAGCAAACCTATGTGTAACACCTAATCTTTTGAAAACTTTCTCGAGCTAAACTTTACAAAAGTGAGCACCCCTATTACTTATGATTGCTTTCGGTGTACCAAATTAAGAGAACAACTTTTTCAAAAACTTCATCACTACCCTCCATCATTGGTTGCCAAGGCTTGGGCTTCAGGCCATTTAGAGACATAGTCTATAGCTATAAGAATATATTTTTTACCAAAGGAATTTGGAAATGGTCCCATAAAATCGATCCCCCATACATCAAAGACTTCACACACTAGAATTTCATTTTGGGGCATCTCATCACCAGATGAAATGTTTCTAGTCCTTTAGCAACGATCACAACTGTTCACAAATTCGTAGCTATCCCTAAACAAAGTGGGCCAATAAAATCCTGATTCTAGTACCTTTTGAGAAGTCCTATTGGCTCCCATATGACCACCAGCTGGTCCAGCATGGCATTGACTAAGAATGTTTATCATTTCGGGCCATGCTACACACTGTCGGATCATGTGATCCTTACATAATCTAAACAAAAAGGGATCCTCCCAAAAATAATATTTTAAATCGAAAAAGAACTTCTTCTTTTTCTTGATAAGTCCTTAGCTCCCTAGCAGCTAAATAATTAGCAAAATCTGCACACCAAGGTGTTTTAAAATTCAAACTACTTACCTCACTTACTATGGCGTACAACTGCTCATCGGGGAAATGATCATCAATGTCCCCTTCTTCAAACCTCTCCAAGGTTGGATTCTCCAAGCGAGAAAGGTGATCTTCTGCTAGATTTTCAGCACCCTTCTTGTCTTGAATCGTCAAGTCAAATTCCTACAATAACAAGACCCAACAAATTAACCTAGGCTTTGCATCAATTTTTGCAAATAAATACCTCAAAGCCTAATGGTTTGTATAAATAATCACTTTTGACAAGATCATATATGATCTAAACTTGGTAAAAGCAAAAACTACAGCTAGTAGCTCTTTCTCTGTAGTTGTGTAATTAGCTTGAGCTGTGTTCAAAGTCTTGCTTGTATAGTAGATAGGCTGGAAGTATTTCTCTTTGGTTTGACCCAAGACTGCTCCCCTGCAAAATCACTCGCATTGCACATTAGTTCAAATGGTAGATTCCAATTGGGAGTTACCATTATTAGAGCATGGGTCAATTTCTCCTTAAGAGTTGTGAATGCTCTAAAACATTCATCATCAAAGACAAAATCCACATCATTCTCAAGTAGTCTTGTCAGTGGGCGGGCTATCTTAGAAAAATCTCGTATAAACCTCCGATAAAAGCCCGCATGTCCTAAAAAACTTCTGATAGCCTTTACAGATGTGGGTGGTGGTAGCTTCTCGATGGTGTCTACCTTAGCCCGATCTACCTTAATACCTTTGCTTGAAATTTTATGCCCCAACACTATTCCCTCTTGAACCATGAAATGACACTTTTCCCAATTAAGCACCAAGTTTGTTTCCTCACATCTAATCAAGACTCTTTCAAGATTTTCCAAACATCTCTCAAATGAGCTGCCATAGACAGAGAAATCATCCATAAACACCTCCATAATATCCTCAATAAGTTCATCAAAGTTTGCCACCATGCACCTCTGAAAAGTCGCAGGTGCATTGCATAACCCGAAGGGCATTCTTCGATATGCGAATGTCTCATATGGGCAGGTGAATGTAGTTTTCTCTTGGTCTTTCGGGGCAATAGAAATTTGGAAATAGCCTGAAAGACCATCAAAAAAGCAGTAATACTCATGCCCGGATAACCTCTCCAACATCTGATCAATGAAGGGCAAAGGAAAATGGTCCTTCCTAGTTGCATCATTCAATTTTCTGTAGTCGATGCAAACCCTCCAACCGGTAACTGTTCTTGTTGGAATCAACTCATCATTTTCATTAGGGACCATCATCATCCCTCCTTTTTTTGGTACTACTTGAACTGGGTTCACCCAAGAGCTATCCGAGATCAGATATATAATTCCTGCATCAAGTATTTTTATCACTTCAGCCTTCACTACATCTTTCATCTTTGGGTTCAGTCTCCGTTGCGGTTGCACTACTGGCTTGAATTCATCCTCCATCAGTATCTTGTGAGTGCAATAGGATGGACTGATACCCTTGATGTCTGCTATCTTCCAAGCTATCACTTTCTTATGCTTCTGTAACAACTGGATGAGCTTTACCTTCTGCTCAGAAGATAGGTAAGAACTCATAATTATTGGCAATTTCCTTTTCTCCATACTCAAGGTGATCTGGAAGGGGCTTAAGTTCCAAGTTGGGTGGATCAATCACCGATGGTTTTGGCTTTTCCTCCTTTGGCATCTCAATAGTTTCATATGCCCGACATTTGAATGATTTGCTTGCTTCAAGAAAAGCAAGCTGTTCCATTGCTTCTCGATCCTCAACATTTTCCTGCAATAAACACAACTCAAAGGGATCCTTGGAAACAATGTTAATAACATAATTGATGGTTTCATGCTCAATAATTTCATTGCATGATTCTGCCACATCAAGTGAAAGTGAGTGTTTCATAGCATCATGTATTCTAAAAATAAAATTTTTCATTACCCACTCTCAAAGTTAGTGTGCCATCATGAACATCGATAAGGGCACAGACTGTATTTAAAAATGGCCTACCACGAATAAGTGAAACATCCACATCCTCATCAATATCGATGACTACAAAATCATTGGGGAAAATGAAATTCCCGACTTTTACCAACACATCCTCTATAATGCCACGAGGGAGGACTACTGACTTATCAGCAAGTTAGATGGTCATAAGTGTTGGTTTAGGTTTACTAATGCCTAACTCTTTGAACATTTTATAGGGAATAACACTTATGCTAGCCCCCAAATTAGCTAATGCACTTTTAACCTCAAGGTTACCTAGCAAACATGGAATGGTGAAACTACCTGGGTCTTTTAACTTCTTAGGTAACCTCTTTTGCAAAATTGCCGAACTCTTTTCAGACAAATGCACTAAAGACACTTCCTCAAGTTTCCTTTTGTTAGAAAGGATATCTTTAAAAAATTTAGCATATTTAGGCATCTGTGACAAAGCTTCAGCAAATGGAATATTAATGTGCAGTTGTTTAAAAAGTTCAAGAAACTTACCAAACTGAGCATCAATCTTGTCCTTAGTCAACCTTGACGGATATGGTACTCTAGGTCGGTATTCCTTCATTATGGGGCTGCTTTCTTGTGGTTTCTATTGCAGCTTTCTCTCCCGAAGTGACATTAGGATTGTCTTCTTTTTCTTTTTCTTTTACTTCAGCCCCTTCCACTGCCACTTCTTCTCTTTTCTTAACCACATTTCCCTTGATCTCTTTTCCACTCCTTAGTGTAATTGCCTTAAGCTGCTCTTTAGGATTTGCCTCAGTGTTGCTAGGTAAACTCCCTTGTGGTCTCTCACTGAGCAGCTTGTTCATTTGAGGTTTTTAATTCTGATGTGAAGTTCTTCAAGAACACAAAATCCTTTTCTAGATTAGAACATTTATCCTTATAAAATTTCATCTTAGAAAAATACTTTTCTACTCTAAGGTTCATGTGTTCAATCAAATCACTATCATCTAATGCATCATCATCATTATCATATGTAATTGAGTTTAAGAATTGAGTGCCTACCTCAATGGAGTCATTTTTATTCTCAATAGCCATGAGACATAGATTATCAATTTCTTCCTCATCATCTTCTTCTTCTTCTTCACTTGAGGAAGAATCATCCCATATAGCTTTGAGTGATTTCTTCTTTTCCTTATCCCACTTCTTTTTGTTTTTCAACTTGAAACAATCCGATTTGATGTGACAGAATTTGCCACATTCATAGCATTTCACCTCATTCTTTTTATCTTTATCTTTAAAGGACTATTTAGAAAATGTACCTTTGTTAGCTTGCAATCTTCTCTTTATCTTCCAATCACTCATTCTTTTTGAAAACATAGCCATTTCTTCATCATCATCACTATCTTCATTACTTGAGCTCTCCACCTCTTTGATTGCCTTGAGAGCTATTGCTTTCCTTTTATCCTTTTCACCTTTTTCTTCTTCTCTTTCGATGTGCAATTCGAAGTTGAGTAGTTTTTCGAAAAGTTTATCGGTTCTCAAAAAGCTAAGGTCATGAGCTAAGGTCATATTTCTTTAATTTGTTGACCATGAGAAGCAAGCGATTTGTCATATTAGTGACATTTTTATTAGGCTTCATCTTCAATAGTTCATACTCATGTACATAAATTTGCTTCTTAGTGAGTCTCACTTATGTAGTTGTAGACCCTTAATTTTAGCCCTAAGCTAGTATAGTCCTAACTAAAGAATAATAAAATAAATTTGATCTGACTTTGAAAGGCTTAAACCTAGTTTATAGATTTTAAATAGGTCGATCCATTTTCGAAAGGCATAAATTAAATTGGTTAGACTTATAAAAGCCCAAATTAAATCTATATGGCCAGAATGTTAAAAATCCAATGCTCATGTTGATTTGGAGGGTCCAAGTCGACATGAGTAAGGGTTCATGTCTAGTTGGCATGCCCAAATCAATATGGGCTGGCTCCATGTCAATTTGGACATGCTAAATCGATATGGCCCTAATTCTAAAATAATTTTGGCCGGCAATTTATTTTCCTAATCAAGCTAGAATTCTTTTAAAACCTCGGATTAAGCAGATTAGGTTTAGGGTTAAGTCATTATTTGCCTATAAATATATGATTGAAAGGAAACAAAAAAAGAAAGAAGAGAAGGAATAACAATTGGCACAGATTAGCAGAAAACACAGAAGAATTAGTAAAGTAACAACCATCAACACAATACACCAAACAACCACTGTCTTTATTCTGCTTCGGCCAGAATTCTAAATTGGTGCAAGTAGTAGCTTGGATCAATGGATAATTTGGTGGAGGCTATAACGCGGGTTTTATTTTTCTAAACTCTTTAAAATCATAGCAAGTCTAGTTTATTAATATCATGAAGTTCATACTTGTTGTGGTTTTGTTTTAATACGTCCAGTGAGCTTTATATTATAATGTCATCAATTTACATCTATTATATGTTCATTTAAATACATCGAGTAGACATGTCCCATGTAATTATTTGTCAAAAATCAATATTAAAGTGACCTTAAAGTTTTTTACAATAACCAAATTTTTATCAAAGCCCTAATCCATTTTCTAAAACTTAAACCCTAATTTTGTCTTCTGAAACCCAAAACCCTAACTCTATAAAAAAACCAAAAATCCTAAACCCTAACTCTATAAAATCTATGTGAGTGGGGATTTTTGCCCCCACTCCCAGTGAAATGGTTCTTACGACTTCGGCATTGTTTAGGCTCGGGGCCTTAGAGAACACGAACCTAAGTCCGGAGAAAATGGAGTCGCCACCCGGACGAAAGAAAGGGGTGGATGACTCGATTCCTAAGGAATCCCCAACCCCCTAATGGGTTCAGAAAGTTGGGTATGTGTCGGGAAGGTGAGAAATGGCCCATCACCCCTACAATTCCCGGTTCATTGGAACCGGCCTCCTTTACAGGTCTTAATATTATAAAATTCTTAAGTATAACAACATTATCTATATTACACACAATAATTAAAATAAAGCATCGATATATTGAAAATCAAAATAATGTCCAAACAAAACAAATAAATGGATACCCATCCGAGGATGGAAACATGTTCTTACATCCCATGCCTAAATAGGACACCCACCAAAAGGTAGAAACATGTCCTTTACATTGATTTTAAAATAGACAAGCAAATTAAATTACATGATATTTAACTGATGAGGTACCCACCAAGTGGAAACATACCTCTTACAACATTTGGAAATCTAAATAAATAAATAAAAGTAAATAACCATTTATCATAAATAAATCATTCATCAAAGGTATTAAACATCAATAGAAAGTAAACATCCATCCATGATAAATTAAATAAACCAAGTATTGAACTTAAATAAATTAAAGCATATAAAATAAATCAAAGCATAATCAAATATAGAATTGAATAAGGTAAATAAAAATCTAAATTATGGCTACTGTTTCCATTTAGGGTTCTTTATTTCATGTATTTAGGGTTTTGAAATTTGTGGAATTAGGTTACTGTGAGTTTTTAAAGGAATTAAAATAGATTAAGGTTTTATGATTTAAAAAGTTGGTAAAGTTCTTTGATTAACCAAATTGGGGTTTGTGATGTAGAATCATGAATTTAGGTTTTGGACACTTTAAAATACTTAAATTTATGGTTTATAGATACTCATTGAATTATTATTTTGAGCTTACTGTGTAAAATTATGTTTATATGGTTTTTAAGGTTTTAAAGGATTAGGGTTTAGAAAAAATTAGGGTTTAAGGTTTTAAAGGGGTTAGGGTTCACTATCTTTGGTTTTTGGAGTTGAATTAGGATTTTAGGATTTTTGATTTAGGGTTTCGGGAATGAATTAGTTTTTAGGATTTGAAAATCAATTGATAATTTTATGAAGTTTTATAAAAATAAACAAAATGATTTAAAGTTTATAAAAGCAAAAAAGATGTTTTTAGGGCTTTTGGAAAGAAACAGAACTCAATTTTGGATTCTGAAAATTTGGAAAACAAATTAAGGTTTTGGGGTTTTAAAGAAACAAAACTAACAACTTTAAACTTTTTGGAAAACAAAGCAACGAATTAAGGTTTTTAAACTTTAGAAAAAGTGAATTGAGGTTTTTAGGTTTTTGAATTAAAAGAAACAAGGGGATGATTTAGCTACTGTGAAGAGTAAAATTTAAACAATTGATGCATAACTTGATTTGTTGGTTTCACCAAAAATTTCTTCTTGGATGAATAAAAACAAAGACAAGCTTTGCTGCCTTTGAATTACTTGAATTGTTTTTCTGCTCTCTCAAAAAAAATCAGATTGATTCACCTCTTTCCTACTTAGTTTCGGATCCAATTTTTCCTCCAAGCTTCTGTCCGATTTCCTCCTTTTTTCCTCCAATTTCTTCATACTTTTTGTGTTATTTTTGGTATTATTTATAGAAGATTTTTTGATTAATCTTAGTTATTCACGGAATATAACATTCATTAAGAAAAGGAAACCGAAACCTAATTGCATTAGGTTTCGAAAAATTTTGTGTCGAAAAAATTTCAATGGAAAAAAAACTGCTGTGAAAAAAATGCGCTGGCAAAAAAGCTGCCCAGCGAATTGGCCTGCGGGCCATTTTGCCCACAGAAATTATTTGCAAGCGAAATGGCTTGGGCTATTTCGCCCGCAGGAAAAAACCTGCGGGCGAAATGGCCCCAGGACATTTCGCCGCAGCCGACCCCCTTTTTTATTTTTATCGTTTATTATTATTGTTATTGTTTATTTTTTATTAATAAAAATTAGATACTAAATCAAAAATTATTTAATTAAGATAACACAAAAATTATTTTGGACTAATTAAAATATATTGGACCGGACTGGGTCAAAAAGTTTTAGTTAAAAAATCGGCAGCGCGCGAGCTGTCAAGCCCGTGGGCTGTGTTGGCAGCAATTGCGCTGGTTAAAATGGGCGCAACAGGCCAATTTTGCAGCCAGTGGCATTTGGCTGCGAAATTGGTGTCCCAATTCGTAGCCAGTGGCATCTGGCTGTGAAATTGGTGTCCTAATTTCGCCCCCAGATCATTTCTGCGGCAACATGGCGCGCGGCAGCGTTGCCGCATGACGCTCGCCGATTCGTCTGACTTTTTATTTTTTTCATTTTACATATTTTATATATTTTTTATTTTTATTAAAAATAACTATGAAATAATATTAGTAATTAAAATATTATTAAAATAAATAAAATACCACAAAAATTATTTTAGACTATCGGATTTGAATGGGTCAAAAATTAAGGGTCTACAGTTTGCCCCATGCTTGAACGATCTAAGACTTTAGAGAGTGAAAAGCAACAAGACTTAATTTTTGATGAGATGGTTATTTGAATTTGTTTTGGGTACTTAGACCCGAGACTAGATTGAATTTGGGCACTCGAACCCGGGATTGGGTACTCGGACCCGAGATTGGATACTTAGGCCCGATATTGGATACTTAGACCCGAGATTGAATTGATTTGGGTACTTGGACCCGAGATTGAATACTTGGACCCAAGATTGGATTGAATTTGGGTACTTGGACCCGAGATTGGTTTGATTTGACTGACTTTTTATCAGTTGAGAATTCTGGCATAACTGGTTGTTCCATTTTTATGAATTGTAGGTCTTTATCCACTAAAAATAGATCTTTATCTATTAGAAACTAGGTCTTTAACCTAGGAACATGGATCTTTATCCATTGGAGATTGGGTCTTTACCCGTGAAACATGGATCTTTTATCCATTGGAAATCGGGTCTTTACCCTTAAAATATGGATCTTTATCCATTTGAAATCAGGTCTTTACCCTTGAAACAAGGATCTTTATTCTTCGGACTTTGGGTCTTTACCCTTTAAAATATGGATCTTTATCCATTTGAAATCGGGTCTTTACCCTTGAAATAAGGATCTTTATCCATTAGAGATCGGATCTTTACCCTTGAAACATGGATCTTTATCCATTAGAAATCGGGTCTTTACCCTTGAAACATGGATCTTTATCCATTAGAAATCGGGTCTTTACCTTTAAAACATGGATCTTTATCCATTAGAAATTGGGTCTTTACCCTTGGAACATGGATCTTTATCCATTAGAGATCGGGTCTTTACCCTTGAAACATGGATCTTTATCCATTGGAGATCGGGTCTTTACCCTTGAAACATGGATCTTTATCCAATGGAAATCAATTCTTTACCCTTGAAACATGGATCTTTATCCATTGGAAATCGGGTCTTTACCCTTGCTTTAACCCTTTTAGTTGGACTACCTTTTGTCTTTTGTATTTTCATTCTAATTTTTCTTTTGATTGATGATGATTTTTTAGTCTTTTGAGAATTCTTTTTCTTGTTCATTAATTAAACATGAACAAAAAATCAGTCTTTTTACCTAGCCTTCATATCTTCTCCTTGCCCCCTGCGTGGCAAGATATTCAAAATATTTTGTTTATACATAAACTCAAAATTTGAAAAGGAGAAGCGTTGCCCCCTGTGTAGGCTCAAACCCATGATTTTTCTATGCGGGCTCCGTCTAGTTCTTCGCACAAGCACGTATTTCTTTTTTTCCAAAATGACTGGAGCTTCCACAAGCAAATAGACTTTCCATGCCCCCTTGATTCAATATCTTCTTTTGATTCTTTAGTTTGCAAGGTATTTGCTGTTCACTTTGAAAAGGAATAGACAATACCAGACAAGAAAGTACGATGTGATATGCTCATGTATGCATGAATAACACTTACAGTCGTTCCATCGACTCACAGACCGAGGTGATTAGCAGAAGTATTCTCATTAGTTCCTTTTTGACGCTCGTTCAAGTCTTGCATTGGAATGATCGAAAGCTTTGCATTTGTGGCTTTTATCTTCAAGATGTTGAAAACATGAATAATGGAGGCCCCAAGCAGTAGAGTCAGGGATTCATCTATTTCGAACAATGTTTCAGCATGTCAGTTGATAGCTTCTTCATGACCTTGCCAATAATCATTTCCTTTGCCTAATGTGTCCTTTGGAGGTTCAACGTACTTCCCTTAACTTGAAAGCTTTGTATGATAGAACATTTTTTTTTGATTTTTTGAATTTTAATTTTGAAGTCAAATGTTGGCTTTGCCAAATTAATATCAATGTACCTTAAGACTTGATTTTTTCAAATTAACATATCTATAACATGACAACCCTAGTTACTGTACTAAACTTGGGAATCATTTCTATTTAAGCAAGAACTGTTGCACTTCAGATAGGCACATACACATTACTTGGCCAAAGGTCTCATTGAGTTTAAATACTATCTATCTCATATGCATGCTTATCCAAACTATCTTCACTAATAGACTCTACCTACCAAGAGAGATCAACAGGTCTTTGATAGGCTTGAAATGGGGTCTATAATGGACATGGGTTTAAACGAAGGCCATTTTGAAATAGGAGCTGATGTGACACAATGGACAAACCCTCACACTACAAATTTCTTGTTTGAACTTTAGGCAGCCTGGAAGTAATCTTGCTAGACTCCAAATTCCTTCTATCTTCTTGGCATTAATCTGGATCTTGATTAGGACAGTTTTTGCCCTTGAAAAAAGTTTGGTTCCCAAATTCATTTCTTTTCTTCTTCTCCCTTTTCTTTATTTCTCTTACTCTTCCCTTTTCTTTCTCTTTATTTTCCTTACTCTTCCCTTTCTTTGAGCATTTTATCATTTTGTCCTTCTTCCTTGTAGGACTGTCAAGTACAGAACTTTCAAGAACTGGATGGTCTTTCTCCTTTTCCTCTAATTTTGATCGAATCTTTAGTTGGGTTGGACCAATTCAAGTCAAAATGTCCTTATAAACCAAATGGAAGACTTTTGCTGTCTTAGGTAAAAGAGAACTCAGTTGGCTTTTTGAACCGCCTTTTAGGTTTTATCTTTTTTCTTTTCTTTCTCTTTTTCTTCTTCTTTTTTCTTTTCTCTTTTTTTCTCTTTTTTCTTTTCTTCTTTTTCTTTTCTTCTTTTTCTTTTTTTCTTTTTCCTTTTCTTTTTTTCTTTCTTTTTTTCTTTCTTTTTTTTGTTTTGTTTTATTTTTTTTGGTTCTAGCTCTAAAAGAGTTGTCTTGTTTGTACTAACTTGGGCTTCCAATAATGGATGAGTGGAGTAACATAAATCTTCTTTAACAGGGATAAATTATTTGTTACTCTAATGTTGTCTTGATATATTAGAGATATTAAGTGAACTTCAACTACCCTTATGGTCTTGAAAACTTCAGCTACCCTTATGGTCTTGAAAATATCAACTATCCTTGTGGTCTTGGGAACTTCAACTATCTTCATGATCTTGACTAATCATTGCTTTCTTTGATCTTCTTGCCTCTTCACCTTAGTGATCATGAGATTTGTCAAAAGTATCACAATAGCTCAGGGTAGGTTATTGGGGTTTATAAGCCAATGAAAAGAAAGCTAAAATTTTATGAAGGCTCAAAGGGACAACTAGGGATTGATATCTAATTGGGTGGATACTAGTTGTTGGCTCATCAAACAATGCCTAGATCATCTCTCTCTTAAATAAGTAGAGTTCAATTTCGCCTCGAAAGTTTGTCAAAGCATGTTCTAAGATTGACTAAGACCTAGACAAAGGTAATTATGCAGTAGCCCTCTCTAAGTAAGCATACACAGCTCAATGTTATAAAGCAATTCCCTCACCTAGTAAAGTCGTTCAAGTCATGATGCATAGACACATTAATTTATAAACATCAAGCTAAATTTCTCATCGGTTGAGCACCAAAATGAACAAAGACCAACAAAATTTTGATGAAAGTAATTTATTCAAACAAACTTGAAAAACATAATTGTTCAAATTAAATATTAAAGAAAGTAAAATCGAAAAGCAACATTCAAGCTAAGGAAAGTTCGTTGAGTTTAAGCTTCTTTTCCTTTCACATCTTCAATATTTCCATCTTGAAATGATGATAAAACAAAATCTTCTTCCAATCATTTTCCTACCATGAAGGTTGCCGGTGGAGGTACTCTTCCAAACTTAGGCAAATGATTGTTCTTTGTGTTGGGGTTGTCCGGCTCCGGTAGCTTACCACTGTCTATTAGGTCTTGGATCTCATGCTTCAATCGGGTACATCTATCAGTTTCATGTCCTTGAGTTTGATGAAATTGACAAAAAGCCTTAGTATCAAATTTTGGGGGTAACAGATTTGGCAAAGGTCGAGGGGCTAATGGCTGTAATAGTCCCTTCTTTTGTAGCTTGTTGAAGACCCAAGACAAAGGTTTCCCCAATTCTGAGAATTGTCTTTTATTTCCTTGACCAGCCACATTAACATCAACTTCTTTTTGCATGCTTTGATTGGTAGGCTGATAATTCCCTTTCTTATTCCTTCTTATCGAAAAGCGATTTTTCTCCCTTTCCCACTCTTCAATTTGTAAACCAGCTTGGAGAAGATCTTTGAAATTGCGGATGAGTGTATGAGACATCCTTTCACGAAGACTAGGTAACACCCCTCTCACAATCATCCTTATTTGATCGGATTCATCGGGCCTTTTCTAAAGCAAAGCGGCCTTATTTCTCCACCTTTTCACATAGTCCACAAAATTCTCATTTGGCCTTTGTCTAATGGACTCCACTTCCATTAAGGTAACTTCCAACTCTACATTATACCCATATTGTTGGATGAAGGCCTTGTAAAGCAGATCCCAACTCTTTTGTGTTCCTTCATCTAAGGTATTGAACCAATTTTGGACAACAGGGTCCAATGAGAGCATGAAGTACCTTAGAGTTTGAGCCTTAGTAGCTTGGGCAGACTGCATGGCATGATATACTGCTTCACATGGAGATGAGGATTTCCAATACCATTGTATCTAGCAAAGGATGGCATCTTGAACTTATAAGGGACCTCCTCATCTTTTTCAAATAGTTTATCGATCTCGGACATCTCTTCGGCTTTCAGCTTCTTCTCAAATTTCTTTTCTAAATTAGCAATCATCTTTTCGACATCAGAAGTCTCAGTCTTTTTAATAGTTGCCTTCTCAACAACCTTCGGCTCCTTTTTGTCTTGAGGATCTTGGTAGTATTGGGCCCAATCATCATCATCAATGACCACTTTATCATCATCAACCCATTGTCCTTTGGCTTCTTAGTGCTAGCAGATGCTTCGGCGTGATTTTCTAAGATTATAGTCAATTGGTTCTTCATGGTCTCAGCTAGGGCCTCTTATTTCTTCCATCTTGGCATTGAGGGCTTCATCCACCATTCTTTGAATTTGTTCAGGCTCCATTGCTTTTGGTGAGCAAGTGATTGAGTCGTTGCTATATACTTCATCTCCGGCATAGGTCGAATTGTTGTAAGCTTTTGAACTATCGTAATCCAGGGCTGTGAGCCAGAAAGGATATGAAATGCAAATGTATGCATGTATGCACAAACAATCAACAAAGAAAAATAATTAGAACGTTTCTTCCAACCTTATAACTTCCACACACGAATGGTGAGTCTCTTTTCCTAGGTATATGGTTAACAAAATACCAACATGGGGTACCTTGTTTTTGAATATTTCCCTCGAACATTTCAACTAATAGTTATATTTTCGAAAATGGAAGTCCATTCATAGTAATTCCCATTAATTATGTTTTAATCCATTAAACCAACTATAATAGCTTTTATGCTATATTGGATTAAAACTAAATTAAGAGGTTTATTATAGATAGATTTCTCACTTGAAAAAGGTAACTAATGATTCATGCCAAAAATAAGCCCATGATTAATTATTCTTAGTATAAACTAGGCTCACAATTGATTTTTGGTATTTCGTAATTAACCTAAATAATTTGCAATCTCTTTGTAAGAAAACGTTGGATGAAAATAATTTTGTTTCTAAGCCCATTGTAAAAAGATCTTAGAAAAAATGGATTTTGGGCTTAGTATTTGGGCCATGAGCAAAAGAAATTTTGATTTATTTTTAGAAAAGTTTTACGTCCAAAGACCATCTTGAAAAATTTTGAAAATAGCTTTGGTCATTTGGATTTTAAAGAAAATATTTATTTTGAGCTCACAAGGAATTTAGGTCATATTAGAAAAAGAACAAACCAAATAAGCCATGATTTAAGCCATGATAAATTAACCATAGTCAAACAACATGCATTTGGGGTAAAAACCTAAGGAAAGCAACTAGGCCAATTACATGAGCTTTAGTCTTTGGGTTAAAAGGCTTAGGTTCCCATAGCAAGTATATGCCAAATGGTACGAGCTATGAGTGGTTATACCATGCTCGATCTCCGTACCTTGAGTGAAAGTATGGTATCTCTTACATAACACAACACGGGTAACACGGGCGTCCTAACTCACGCACACGATGCAATCTAATATGATGCAATGGATAATATCATTATAAGAAAGAATAGAATAATACAAAGACCAACGGAATCAACTTCTTTATCCCCAGTGGAGTCGCCACTGTGAGCGGGGATTTTTGCCCCCACTTCCGGTGGAATGGTTCTTGTGACTTCGGCACTGTTTAGGCTCGGGGCCTTAGAGAACACAGACCTAAGTCCAGAGAAAATGGAGTTGCCACCCAGACGGGCCAAAAAAAAGAAAGGGGTGGATGACTTGATTCCTAAGGAATCTCCAACCCCTTAATGGGTTCGAAAAGTTGGGTACGTGTGGGGAAGGTGAGAAATGGCCCAACACCCCCACAACACCCAGTTCATTGGAACCGGCCTCCTTTACAGGTCTTAATATTATAAAATTCTTAAGTATAACAACATT
Organism: Garcia nutans; assembly: GCA_947685225.1. Lineage (NCBI taxonomy): Eukaryota > Viridiplantae > Streptophyta > Magnoliopsida > Malpighiales > Euphorbiaceae > Garcia > Garcia nutans. The sequence continues at coordinate 19,523,937 of CANTUV010000009.1, read as the reverse complement.
ATCCATATTACACACAATAATTAAAATAAAGCATTGATATATTGAAAATCAAAACAATGTCCTAACAAAACAAATAAATGTACACCCATCCAAGGATGGAAACATGTCCTTACATCCCATACCTAAATAGGACACCCATCGAAAGGTAGAAACATGTCCTTTAATTGATTCTAAAATAGAAAAGCAAATTAAATTACATGATATTTAACTAATGAGATACCCACCAAGTGGAAACATACCTCTTACAACATTTGAAAATCTAAATAAATCAATAAAAGTAAATAACCATTCATCATAACTAAATCATTCATCAAAGGTATTAAACATCAATAGAAAGTAAACATCCATCCATGATAAATTAAATAAACCAAGTATTGAACTTAAATAAATTAAAGCATATAAAATAAATCAAAGCATAATCAAATATAGAATTGAATAAGATAAATAAAATATAAATTATGGCTACTGTTTCCATTTAGGGTTCTTTATTTCATGTATTTAGCGTTTTGAAATTTGTGGAATTAGGTTACTGTGAGTTTTTAAAGGAATTAAAATAGATTAAGGTTTTATGAGTTAAAAAGTTGGTAAAGTTCTTTGATTAACCAAATTGGGGTTTGTGATGTAAAATCATGAATTTAGGTTTTGGACACTTTAAAATACTTAAATTTATGGTTTACAGATACTCATTGAATTATTATTTTGAGCTTACTGTGTAAAATTATGTTTATATGGTTTTTAAGGTTTTAAAGGATTAGGGTTTAGAAAAAATTAGGGTTTAAGGTTTTAAAGGGGTTAGGGTTCACTATCTTTGGTTTTTGGAGTTGAATTAGGGTTTTAGGATTTTTGATTTAAGGTTTCGGGAATGAGTTAGCTTTTAGGATTTGAAAATCAATTGATAATTTTATGAAGTTTTATGAAAATAAACAAAATGATTTAAAGTTGATAAAAGCAAAAAAGATGTTTTTAGGGCTTCTGGAAAGAAACAGAACTCAATTTTGGATTTTGAAAATTTGGAAAACAAATTAAGGTTTTGGGGTTTTGAAGAAACAAAACTAAAAAATTTAATCTTTTTCGAAAACAAAGCAACGAATTAAGGTTTTTAAACTTTAGAAAAAGTGAATTGAGGTTTTTAGGTTTTTGAATTAAAAGAAACATGGGGATGATTTAGCTACTGTGAAGAGTAAAATTTAAACAATTGATGCATACCTTAGTTTGTTGGTTTCACCAAAAATTTCTTCTTGGATGAGCAAAAACAATGACAAGCTTTGCTGCCTTTGAATTGCTTGAATTATTTTTCTGCTCTCTCAAAAAAATCAGATTGATTCACCTCTTTCCTACTTAGTTTCGGATCCAATTTTTCCTCCAAGCTTCTGTCCAATTTCCTCCTTTTTTCCTCCAATTTCTTCATACTTTTTTTTGTATTGTTTTTGGTATTATTTATAGAAGATTTTTTGATTAATCTTAGTTATTCATGAAATATAACATTCATTAAGAAAAGGAAACCGAAACCTAATTGCATTAGGTTTCGAAAAATTTTGCATCGAAAAAATTTCGCTGGCGAAAAAAAAAACTGCTGCGGAAAAATTGCGCTGGCAAAAAAAAAACTGCTGCGGAAAAAATGCGCTGGCAAAAAAGCTGCCGCAGCTGGGGCGAAATGGCCTGGGTCAAAAAAAGTTTTGGTCAAAAAATCGGCAGCGTGCGAGCTGTCGGGCCCATGGGCTGTGCTGGCAGAAATTGCGCTGGTGAAAATGGGCGCAGCGGGCCAATTTCATAGCCAGTGTCCCAATTCGTAGCCAATGGCATCTGGCTGCGAAATTGGGCCCAGATCATTTCTGCGGCGAATTGGGCTGCAGCGCGACGCTCGCCGAAACGTCTGATTTTTTATTTTTTTCATTTTATATATTTTATATATTTTTTATTTTTATTAAAAATAACTATGAAATAATATTAGTAATTAAAATATTATTAAAATAAATAAAATACCACAAAAAATTATTTTAGACTATCGAATTTGAATGGGTCAAAAATTAAGGGTCTACACTCTAATTTCCTAAACCCTAGCTCCAGAAGCCTAATTTCCTAAACCCTAACTCCAGAAACCCTAATTTCTTAAACCGTAGCTCTAGAAACCCTAATTTCCTAAACCCTAACCTAAACCCTAGCTTTAGTAACCCACATATCCAGAACCTTTAATCCCTAAAATCCTAATATCCAATAACCATGGCTGTAAAACCAAAAGCCTTATTTCCCAAGTTTCCTAACTTTAATCCAGTTGCCATAACTTCAAAACCAATATCTCAAGACCTAAAAACCCTAAGCCCTAATATGTAGAACCAAGACCTTAATCTCAAAATCTAAAACTCTAATTTATAATCCAAACCCTAATTTTAAAGCTCAAAACCCTAATTTTGTTTATTTAATGGTTTAAAACTTAGTTTTGATTATTTGATTTGTTACATGCTTTTATGATGGATGGTTTATTTTATTTTGTTTAAAATGGGCATTTTATTTTTTTATTATCATGCCTGAATAGTTTAATTTGTTTTAGTTATTTTTTTATTTGGATTCTAAAATTATAAAGGCATGTTTCCACTTTGTGGGTGCCTCAGTTTTTATTATATAATTTAATTTATTTTTAAGGGTTTTGGGACTATTGTAAGGGACACATTTCCACCTATGGTGGGTGTCTCATTTTATTTGCTTTATTTTCTTTTTTTAGACATTGAAAATTTGTAAAAGCATGTTTCCATCCATGGATGGGTGCCTGTTCTAATTGCTTTACTTTAATAATGATGATGGATGTTTATTTCTTTTAAAATATATGTAGTATGGATAATATTGTAATAACTAAGAATTTAATAATGTTTAGACCTGAAAGGGAGGCTGGCTCCAATGAACTTGGCATTATGGGGGTGCTGGGTCATTCTCACATTCCCCACATGTACCCAACTTTTTGAATCCATTAGGGGGTTAGAGATTCTTTAGGAATCGAGTCATCCACCACTTTTTTTTTCCCGCCCATCCGGGTGGTGACTCTATTTTCTCCGAGTTTAGATCCGTGCTCTTTAAATAAGGTCCTGAGCCTAATAGTGCAGAAGTCACAAGAACCATTCCACATGGGAGTGTGGACGAAAATCTCCCCTCACAGTGGTGACTCCCATCATGTTCCATCTTGTTAAGCACCTCTTCTTCTTTAGTTGCTTCGCCATCCACATCTTAGAAAGAAGGAAGAACAAACTTTTCATTCAAACCTCCTCCGATCATGAAAGTTGCCGGTGGTGGTACTCTATTGAACCTTGGCAACGTGTTATCTTTCGTGCTAGGATTGTTTAAAAATGAATTTTAGGCTTTTTTTATTTGGGCCATGAAGTAGAAAAGGATTTTAGCCCATTAAAAACCTTTTTTCAAATGCTTTTAAACATTTTTCTTAAATGGGCTTACAACTAGTTAGGTCAATTATGAAATACCAAAAATTAATTGTGGGCCTGGTTTATACGAAGACTTATTAATCATGGGCTTGTTTATGGCATGAATCATTAGTTGTATTTCCAAATGAGAAATCTATTCATGATAAACTCTTTAATTTAGTTTTAATCCAATATAACATAAAAGCTATCTTTTTGTTGGATCAATGTATTAAAGCTTAATTAATGGGAATTATCATGGACTGACTTCTAAGTTTGAAAGGCAACTATTGGTTAAACCGTCCGAGTGGATTGTTCAAAAATAAGATATCCCATGTTGATATTTTGTTAACCATATACCTAGGAAAAGAGACTCGCCATTCATGTGTGGAACTTATAAGGTTGGAAGGAATGTCCCATGTATCTTTGTTTGTTTGTTTGTTATCAGTGCATTCATGCATATATACATTGCATTACATGTTATTAATCCTTTTCAGCTCACTGCCATGGAGTACAGTAGTTCAAGAGCTTACGACAATCCGACCTATGCCAGAGACAGAGAATCCAGCAATGACTCAGTCAGCTTCTCACCAAAAGCAGTGGATCCTAATGATGGTTGATGATGCACTCAACTCTAAGATGGAAGAACTAAAGGGGGTCCTAGCTGAGACCATGAAAAACCAACTGGCTATATTATTGGGGAACACTGTCGAAGCATCTGCTATTATTAAGAAGCATAAGGACAAAGGAAAAACTAAAGTTGGTGAAGTAGCTATGGATGATGACAAAGTGATGATGGATGATGATGATGACTGGGTTCAGTATTTCCAAGATCCTTAAGATAAGAAAAAGAGCCGAAGATTGTGGAGAAATCAACAGTGAAAAAGACTGAAACGTCAGATGTGGAAAAGATGATTGCTGATTTGGAAAAGAAGTTTGAAAAGAAGCTAAAAATTGAAGAAATGTCAGAAGTGGACAAATTGTTTAAACAAGATGAGGAAGTCCCTTATAAGTTCAAGATGCCATCATTTTCTAAGTTTGATGGAATTGGCAACTCTTATCTTCATGTCAAGCAATATGTCACCACCATGCAGTCTGCTCAAGCTACTAAGGCTCAAACTCTAAGGCACTTCATGCTCTCATTAGATCCAGCTATCAAGAATTAGTTCAACACCTTAGAGGATGATACTCAAAAGAATTGGGAGTCGTTGTATAAGGCTATCATCCAGCAATATAGATACAATGTTGAATTGGAAGTTACTTTGATGGAAGTTGAGTCAATAAGTAAGAAGCAAAATGAGAATTTTGTTGATTATGTGAAAAGGTGGAGAAGCAAGATTGCATTAGTCAAGAAGAGGCCAAATGAGTCAGACCAGATTAGGATGATCGTAAGAGGGGTTCTGCCTAATCTTCTTGAAAGGATGTCTCACACCCTTATCATAGATTTTAAAGACCTTTCACAAGCTGGTTTGCAAATAAAATAATGGAAAAGAGAGAAGAACTGTAACACCCCTACATTTAATACATGCACACTACAAACACCACAATGTAGTATACATGCACTAAACATAGAGATGCTACGGATTTTCTTAACATTTAAAACATTTTAAACCATACCTTAATCTTTCAATTGTATACATTATAGAAAGATAAGTAGTTAACTTGTAATACAAAACTAAATAGATATATATAGATACATTTAGTTGTTACGCAGTGGAATTTATCAAATATTTACATATATGAAAACATTTAATTTCATATTTACAAATATACACATATGTACATTAAAATCATTACTTTACAAAATATAAAAGAGTTATACATGATTGGCAAGTTTCCTCTGATCTTTAAGTTCCCAAAATCAACTCTTCACTGTCTACTCTCACTCGGTCTCGAAGAGCTCTCGGGTTCAACTCGGTTACCTGCGCGATCAAACACTATCGCGCTAAGCCAACGGCTTAGTAAGACAAAATGTGCTAGTGTTATGCTTCAGTGCAATGCAATGCCAAATCTCAATCCATATTATACATGTAACATCATATATGCAAGGCTAACAACATACCTTTACATTTCATATGCCTCATTAGTTATTCATTTAACCATTCATGAACAACATTAAACAAATCATGACTCACATTAAACAAAGACAAGCATTGGGCCCAAGACACACTAATATGCCATTCAATTTTTAGAGTTAATGTTTTGGTTTTGTTATCACATTTATCAATATCATATACCCAACTAGGCTTCAAGGATTAAGTTCAACCAAGCTTCAAGGGGAGCAAAGCATGCTAAGCTTCAACCCAACTTGGCTTCAAGAACCAACCCAACCTAGCTTCAAGGGTTGTAACATCTCAATTAGGCTTCAAGGATTCAATCCAACCTAACTTCAAGAGATTGTTACTATCATTAGGCATGCCACCAATAACATACTCTGAAAATGGAATAACACATTAGCCACACAATTCATTTACATATCATTCTCAATTCTCATCAATTAGGCAAACATGCCATATATCTTTCAATTGAACCATCATAGCCAATCACAATGGCTTTATAGCATTTCATATCTCAATTCATATTGTGTATATAGCATTATTAGTATCACATTTCAAAGTACATTATTCATAATACACATCACCATTCACAAGCCTCACAATACACAATACATAACCTTGTTCATGTAATATCATATGCATTATCAATTCCATATCATCTCACATTTCATGATTCAACAATGATGTTAGACAAATGATCTCTATTTTGATCCTTGACAACTCAAATGGATGATCTATTTAACATGTATTTGAGAATCTTGTTGTAGGATTAGATTGCTTCCAATAAGGTGAACAGAACCTTTCTAGCGGTCGCACCTCACCTGAATACGACTGCGCCATACAATTACAAGATGAAACCTTATTACAGTAGGTTTCGAGACCAGAAGCCCGACCTAAGTCGCGACCGCACTTCACAATCAAAAGATGAAACCTTATTACAGTAGGTTTCGCGGCCAGAAGCCCGACCTAAGTCACAACCGCACATGAATAATAGCGACCGTCCCAAATTACGTGTCTCTCATGCATAAACCCTAAATGTAGCCAAATTTCTTTTGGTTAACTTAAAACACATTGTACACAACATAACCTCATTCAAATGGACATAATCAACATCATTAGCAATTATTTTACATGCTCATCACAATATTTTCATCACCAACATTCATTAACAATACATTTGATACCTTATCACATTTACAAACAAAAGTGTTTTAAGATTAAACAATATATGCATGTTTGTAACCATATAGTTTGTACTTACCTTTAGCACCAATTATACAACTCTAAACACTTCCTTTTCTCCAAGAATTCTTCACTTCTCAAATTAGAGCAAATCACTTTCTTCCAAAACCTAATCCAAAATAACACAATATAATTTATCACTTACCATTTCCAAAACCCTAAACCAACATCACTCTTAACTTATCATCTTCAAATCCAAAACCAACACCACAACCAATTAAATCCAACATATAACAATCAACACAACCCCACTTTAAAATCCACAATCAACTCACAAACAACTTAAATAACTTAAAAGAATCAAGAGAAACTTACCAAATATAGTGAATCTTCTTCGATTTCCACTTAACCACTTAGAACTTCTTCAATTTGAGCTCAAAATATCATCAAACCTTTGCTTTCTCTCTTGTTCTTTAGGTTGGCCGGCCACACGTGAAAAGAAGAAAGGAAATTGATCAAAATAAAAGTCAAACTCTCTATTAATCTCCACCACACAATTTCAAAAGAAGAATTACCAAAATGCCCTCTTTAACATAGTTAAACTTCTTTTCATTATGCATGCCCTTTATAGTCATTTCAATAACAACCAAAAATATCTTCTTCCACTTAACCATCACCTTGACTCTTCATTTGACCAATTTATATGTTATATATATCATCATATACACAACATATACCATTCTCTCTAAACCCTATTTTCTTTCCCAATTTCTTTTCTCTTGCAATTAACACATATATTCAATCCAATATAACAACAATAACAATAACAACAACATAATCAAAACTTCTAGAGCATATATGAGGATATTACAAGAACTATTTTTCTATAAGAAGGAATGGGAAAGGGGGCTATCAATATGGCAATCAAAGCACACAAAAGGCAGTCAATGTCAATGCAATTGGCCAAAGAGATAGGAGGAAATTTTCAAAATTAGGAAAACCATTATCTTGGGTTTTTAATAAGCTACAAAAGAGAGGGTTGTTGCAGTCATTAACTCCTCACCCATTGCCAAGTCCTCTACCACCCAACTTTGATGCCAAAGCATTTTACCAATTCCACCAAATACAAGGGCACAAGATGGACAAATGTTTGAGATTGAGGTACGATATCCAGAATTTGATTAATAGTGGGAAGTTACCAGAACCTAACAAGCCTAGCATAAAAGGTAACCCATTGCCAAGGTTCAACAGAGTGCCACCATTGGCAACTTTCATGATCAGAGGATATTTGAATAAAAAGTTTGTTCTCTCTTCTTTCCAAGATGTGGATGGTGAAGCAACTAAAGAAGAAGAGGTGCTTAATAAGATGGAACAAGTCAAGGCTGAGAAGGAAGCGAGTTCTGGGATTCGACTGATAGTGATGATGATTCTAAGCCAAAAAAGGAGGAGTGGACCTAGTCTGAGCTTGAAGAGGATGAAATAATGAACACTTGCTTCGGTAAGCCTTATGCAAGACCACCACCAAAAGAAGAAGCCGATAAAGGAAAAAATGTTGAAACGGGAAATAAAGAAGAAGGATATGATGTTGTTCTTAAATAGTTGAAGAGAACTCAAGCACGTATCAACATATGGGATTTGCTAGCTACATCTAAGAAGCATTGAGAAACTATGGCCAAAGCTATAACAAGCATGCAAATTTCCACTTCTGCAACACCCGATGAACTGATCCACTTTATAGGGGGTAAACAAGGATGAGGAAGTGAAGAAAGGTGAAAATGCTCCAAAGAAGAACACGATTGATGTGGGAATGGTATCTTATCTGCCCACTTTTTATCAAAGTAGAAGTCAAAGGAAAAAGAACTCCATGCGTGATGGTTGATGATAGATCTGCCATAAATGTATGCCTACTCAAGATCTTACCAAAGCTAGCTATGTCGACAAGGGATCTAAGCCCAACCGAGGTGATGATTAGGGCTTATAATAATACTAAAAGGCATGCCGAAGGAACTTTCAAAGCTATTGTGAAGGCTGGCCCTATTGAATCTATAATAGAATTTGTGGTCCTGGATATACCTGTCACTTTTACACTACTGTTGGGATGACCCTGGTTTCATCCTCTCGGTAGAGTTCCTTTTACACTCCATCAGAAGATTAAGTTTCCAAATAGGGATGAAACATTGATTATCGAGGTCAAGGATAATGAAGTGGTGAATGCTCTAATGGTTGAGAGGCCTCTTAATGGATTCCAAGTGGCCACTATTTTTGATGAGATGGTGGACCCCAGAGTCCTAACTATGATGAAGAATATGAATTAACTACCGAGCGCTGGCCTTCGAAAAGGAAAGATAGGTATGACAAAGCTTGCAAATTTCAAGACTCAAACCTCTAGGAAAGGGTTGGGATATGATGAAGCTAATAAATGTGTTCTACTAAAAAAAGAATGAGAAGATGGGTTTTCCTCCACTTGAAGAGATTTTTGTCAAATCTCCAGACATGGGACCACTCCAAGGGAAGCCAGAACCAATAATGCTCACGAGGAAGATGATTTCAGGCTTTGAAATCTTTGCTAATATTGCTGAATTGGTGGAACAGATGGAGAAAAAGCTTGCCTTGCCAGCTGACAAGGAGCCTAGCCCAGAAGAGAAGAAAGAAGCTATCTTGAAGATCCAGAAGACATAAAAGGAAATTGCTGCTCTCAACAAAGAACAATTTGAAAGTCTTTTAGTTTCTGATCATGAGAACAGTGACTTTGATTTTGATTTTAATTTGTTTGCTTTGTATGAGGATGATGATGTTTTCTTTTCTAAGATGAATGCAATAAAGTATGATTTTGCTTACCTTTGTGATGTTTTTTCTGATGGTTGCATACATTCAAGTAGTAATTACATGAGCATTTTTAATATTAACTCTGTTGACACAATCATTAAATTTGGAAACAACCGACAATCCTAAAAATATTAGTATAGCTTCCGACATTACTCCTAAATAGAGAGAGAGAGATTAGAAAAATATTTAAAAAGTATGAAGAAGCCTTTGCTTGTTCTCATAAGGATATGCATGGAATTGGTTGAGATATAGCCAAGCACACAATTCCCACTTATACTCATATTAAACCTATCAATAAAAGCTTAGATGGTTAAGGCCGGAATGGGAAGAACTGGTCAAAGAAGAAGTCACTAAGTAGATACTAGTGAAGTTTCTTGAAATGATAGATTATCCTGACTGGTTAGCTAACATGATTCTCATACCAAAGAAAGATGAAAGAATTAGGGTTTGTCTAGACTACATAGACTTGAATAAAGCATCCCCTAAAGATGATTTTCCTTTACCCCATATAGATGTACTTATTGATAGTGCAACCTCTACCATGCTACACTCATTTGTAGATGAATTTTTTTATACAACCAGGTGTTAATGGCCCAAGAGGATAAAACTAAAACTTCCTTCATTACTATATGGGGTATATTTTGCTATAAGGTGATGCCGTTTGGGTTAAATAATGTTGGAGCAACCTACCAGAGGATGGAAACCACCTTATTCCATGACATGATGCTTAAGGAAGTTGAGGTCTATGTTGATGATATGATGGTAAAGTCGGACATAAGAGAGCAACATTTTTAAAATTTAGAGATATTCTTTGAAAGAGCAGTAAAATATAAGCTAAGATTGAACCCAAAAAAGTGTGTGTTTACGGTTACTACAGGCAAGATGTTGGGGCACGTGATTGGTCTAAATGGCATAGAGATTGACCCTGACAAGGTTAAGACAATCATGGATATACTAACCCTTAAGACAGAGAAAGAAGTTTGGGGGTTTATTGGTAGGTTACAGTACATTAGCAGGTTCATAGCAAAGCTCACCATGATCCGTGAACCCATTTTTAAATTGCTTAAAAAGAACTAGCCAGTTAAGTGGAACAAAGAATGTCAAAAGGTATTTGAGTGTATAAAAGAGTATTTACTAAATCTGCCTATTTTAAAGCCACATATACATGGCAGACCTTTATTACTATACTTAGCAGTGGAAGAATCTATAGAAGTAATGCTTGCCAAAGCAGGTGAATCAGGAGTTGAATATGCAATTTACTATTTGAGTAAAAAGCTCCTACCTTATGAAATTAAGTATAGTATCATTGAAAAAACTTGTATAGCTGTGGTTTGGTCATCTAAGAAGTTGCGGTATTACCCGAAATTGCTTATAGTGTACAAGCAATTTCCAGGATGAATCTAGTGAAGTATTTAAGGGAAACACCCTCGTTGATCAGGAAATCTGGCAGATGGTTGATAATTTTAGAAGAATTTGAGATTGAGAATATAACTAGGAAAACATTTAAAGGAAGAGCAGTAGTAGAATTCCTAACTCAACTACCATTGCTTGGCAATGAACAAGTATTTTAGAATTTCCCAAAGAACATTTAGAGGCCATAGAAGTACAAGGGTGGAAGATGTATTTTGACAGAGTAGTAAATAGAAAAGGGGCTAGTCTGGGAGTAATTTTGGAATTACCTGAAGGAGAGCTCATCCCTTTAGCCAAAAAGTTGAAATTTAGGGCAACCAACAACATGGTAGAGTATGAAGCATGTATTTTGGCCTGGAAATCTTAATGATCATGAAGGTAGATAAAGTGTAAGTCTTTGGTGATTCGTTGCTAGTAGTGTCCCAAGTAAATGAAGAATGGGAGTTGATGGAAGAAAAGCTAAAATCATACTACAATCACCTAACCATGATAAAAAAGAATTTTAAGGATTGCAGATTTATACACCTACCAAGGGAGGAAAACCAAATGGCCAATGCCTTAGCCACCTTGGCTTCGGTATGGAAAGATCATGTTAAGTTATTTCTTAAGCCTCTGGTTTTCATCAACTCCATGTTATGAGTATGAGACAATCATGAAAACTGATACAGATCATGATGCATGGTATGACACCATAAGACGGTTCTTAGAAAGTAGGGAATACCCATAAGATGCAACGAAGGAAGAGAGAAGAGCTACAAGGTAATGGTCCTTACAGTACATTACCTTTCATGGAGAGTTGTATCGAAGATGGCCTGATGGAGTGCACTTAAGATGCTTGAGGAAGTCTGAAGTTGAGCAGATCATGTCAGAAATACATGCGGGAAGTTATGGACCCCCACATGAACAGGTTAGCCCTGGTTAAGAAGATAATTCTATAAGGTTACTATTGGCTGACCATGGGGAGAAACTGTATTGATTTTGTGAAGAAGTGCTAGCAGTTCTAGATGTATGGGAACTTGAATCACTTGCCTCCCAAAGAATTGCATTCTATGTCTTCACCCTGGCCTTTCAACTTTGGGAATGACATTATTGGAGAGATACACCCAATGACTTTAAATGGTCACTGATTCATTATAGTAGCAGTGGATTAGTTTTTAAAATGGGTTGATACTGAATCTTTCAACAAGCTGGGGGCAAGGCAAATGGCTACATTTATTGAAAAGAATCTCATTTGCAGGTATGGGGTTCCACACAGTATAATATCAGATAATGGAGTGCAGTTTCAAGGAGCCATTATGGATTTATTCTTGAAGTACTAGATCTGTCATCATCAATCCTTTCCTTATAGACTAAAGGCTAATGGTGCAATGGAAGTGACGAACAAGATGATTAAGCATATTTTGTGCAAAATGACCAAGACATATAGGGATTGATCAGAAATGTTTCCTTTGGCTTTATGGGGAACAAGTGTGTGAACTCCAACTGGAATGACGCCATTTTCCTTGGTTTATAGGATAGAAGCCATTTTACAGATTGAGATTGAGATCAAATCACTGCGGGTAGTCATGGAAGCTGAATTGCCTAAGATGAAATGGGTAGTGAGTAGATATACATAGCTGGCTTTGTTAGAAAAAAAAAGATTGAAGGCACTGTATCATCATCAATTGTATCAAAGAAAGATAACTCATGCCTACAATAGAAGGGTTAAGATTAGGAAGTTTAAAGTCGGTGACTTAGTGTTAAAGCAGTGCAAGCCTAATGTCCCTGATCCAAGAGGAAAGTTTAGACCTAGTTAGGAAGGACCATACATTGTGAAAAAAGTCATGAATAAAGGTGCAGTCAAGTTGTCAGAAGTAGACATGATTGAGTTTAGTGAGCTAGTGAACATTGATAGGTTGAAGAGGTTTTATGTTTGAAATAAAAAAAAGTCTGCTAGATTGAAAACTCTTAAGGGTGGGCTAGGTAAAAATTAGGATGGCTCGTTAGTTCCGAAAACCCGAAGGGCAGGCTAGAAAAAATTAGAGCAATAAAAATAAAAGCCTAAATTGAAAAACCAAAAGGGATGTTTAGGTAATTACCTAAAGCAGGAGGGGACTTCCAGCCAATCTCCTCAAAGATTCTATCTTGAATTGATCCAATTCAACTAGGGTCTCAGCCAAGATCATGGGTACTGGTGACAATTCCCCTTCCATTTGGTCCATGATATCCAGTACTCATTGATTAATGTCACCATCGGGAGAAACAAGCAAGAATTGTCCAAGAAAACACAGGAAAAACATACATTCCTACTCTTTTGTCGGAGCTAAAGAAGAAGTAAAAAAAATCAATTAATGGACCAAGCAAAATTTTCTCACCTATGGTTAATTGCAGAGCATCAGGTTTTGAGAGTTGAAACAACATCTGCATCTTTTGTTGAGTCTTGGAAGTCAGTATGGGTAGTGCCGTTGGTTGATTGCTTGGATATCCGAGAATAGCTTGAAATTCTTCGACCATAGGACATATTTCAAAGTTGCTTATCTTAAAAGTCCTAGATTTCACATCCTAAAAGGAAGCCATAACATGTAAGGAGTGGTCCAACTTGACATTTTGAAAGCACTTTAAAGCATTAATTTGAGACTAAGATATTTGTTCCTAATGTGTAGCTTTAATGTTCTTAAATAAATTTTTGATTTTCTTTAATTTAACTCAGTCATTGATAGGTTTTGAAATTATTTTGAATTAATTGTGCAAAATATGACTGGGTTCAAAAAAAAAATTAAAGCTATTTTGAATTAATTGTGCGCGATTTATTTCTGTTATAATAGCTAAAGTTGTAAAGAAAGTTAGCGATTGGAATGAGAGAATGGTTTAACCTGCCTTGGATGAAGAATTATAGTCAATTTAAATAAGAATTGGCCTGTGAAACACAGTGCACAGGTAATAGGCAATGACTTGAAACCAAGACACACAAGGAAATGATTTTGCATTGAGTGGTTATTGGAATACCAAATTTGAATTCATCATGAATGATTATGTATATATATATATATTATAAAAATAAAGAAAAGTATAAAAAAAGTGAAAAGTCAAAGTTGCTGGTAAATTAGAATATCATTATTATTATTGTTACTTTAACACCCCCATACTCTATATAAGTACTATACATATACCTTGTATACATATAGTACGTATATAAAGTATAAGAATGTCACTTTTCATTTTAGATTAAAAACCTTTACTCTAGTTCCAAACTATAATACATTTTATTTAAAGAACATTTACAAACTCATTATACTTTTGATGATATTACATATATATAATAATCTTGTTTTTACCAAAATTCACTGATACATATGAATACATTTTTATCAAAATACAACATAATTAAATTATACATGTATGCACCACCTTCTAGTTGGTCTCGAAATACTCTTACCCTTCTCGTGGCATAATGACTTGACTTCAGATCAACCACCTACTCACCTGCGTGATTTACACAACCGTGCTAAGCTCAAAAGCTTAGTAGTACAAATAAATATTATAAACATACATTACAGAAAATCATACTCATATATTAAATTCATGTATCATTATTTTCTTATCATGTTTTCCCCATTTCAATTACACTTTTATATGTTTCTACTAATCTCATAATTATATACATATATACATATATCATTAATATAAACCACAATTCCATAACTTATTAGAACATTCATAAAATAATACTCACAATGTCCACATCCATATACATATTACATGTCATATTATACTTTCAGAATCTAATCTTTCAACATAGCTTCTCAGGCCATATTTCTTTTCAATAATTTACTTATGTATTGTAATCATAACATACTTCATAACATTACATTCCATTACTTTATTCAATTATTTCACCATTCATAAATCACATTGAAACAAAGACAAGCATGGGCCCAAAAGACACTAATATGCCATTCAACTTTCAGAGTTAATGTTTTGGTTCAATTATCACATTTATCATTATCATTATCCCAACTAGGCTTCAAGGATTAGGTTCAACCAAGATTCAAGGGGAACAAAGCATGCTAAGTATCAACCCAACTTGGCTTCAAGAACCAAACCCAACCTAGCTTCAAGGGTTGTAACATCTCAACTAGGCTTCAAGGACTAGACCCAACCAAGCTTCAAGGGGAGTTAAGCATGATAAACTTCAACCCAAATTGGCTTCAAGGATCAAGCCCAACCTAGCTTCAAGAGATTGTTACCATTAGGCATGCCACCAACAATAAAACTCTGAAAATGGAATAACATATTAGACACACAATTCATTCATTATTTCATTATCAATTTCATTCTCATTTTCTTATCATTATTTAGGCATCCATGCCTCAATCATCTCATTTGCATCATTATAGCCAACAACAATGGCTTCACATCTCATCAATAGAGTATACATAACCAATTGCATTGCACATACCTTTTAAATAATCATCATATCTTTCACATTATACAAATCATAACATTAATCAAATAGTAATAACAATATAGTGAAAAACTTAACACATTTGTAACCAAATGTGTTAAGTCTCAAAATCATGTAAATGAATGCAACCATGTAAGTTTGTACTTACCTCAAGAGCAACTCACATCAATCTATACACTTCCTCTTCCAAGAATTCTTCACATCTAGGTTAAGGCAACTCAACCTCTTCACAACCTAATCCAAAAGGAAGAATGCACACTTACTTACAAATACACATTAATTCCAATACACTTATTCACCTATTAGTCTCATACTAGATCCATAGATCACAAATTACAAACCAAAACCATTATCTAAGTCCCCACGGTCGTGGCCTCACAACCCCACGGCCGTGGGTTAGCAACCGAATCTGCCCACTTTTCTCTAAACCCCCACGGTCGTGTCCCTCACTTGCCACGACCGTGGCACTCATTTGCCACGACCGTGGCATCCATTTTGCCTCTGTTTTGGACCAAACTCATGTATTTTGTGTTTTTAACTTCAATAAACACAAACATATAGAAAATCCAAGATAATAATTGATCAAACTCATAACATACATCAATTACCAATTAATCTAACACTTATATAACTTCAACGTATCATAATAATAATCATTATATACATCATCCATATATCAATTATTCAATTCCCCAACTCATTTATATTAAACCTTTACTAAACAATTTCAACAATCCATCATCATCCTCACAAATAACCATTTTATCATCATTTAAATACTAATTCAACATATCTATATACTTCAATCTTTCATTATCATCATCTTCACACACTAACGTATCAAATATAAGCTCAATCAATAGAAATCAATACAAAGAAATGAACACTTACTTGAATTCTTTGCCAAATCTTCAATATCCACCTTCAATTCTCTTAAAGCCCTTAAGAATTTGATGTGTATGTAAATAAAATCACATCTCTCTCTCTCTCTCTCTCTCTCTTTCCACGTTCAAGAACAAGAAGAAGAAGAAGAAGAAGAAGAGAGAAAATCTTCTTTCTTTTATCAAACTTTTCTTAATAATAATAATAATAATAATAATAATAATAATAATAATAATAATAATAATAATAATAATAATAATAATAATAATAATAATAATAATAATAATAATAATGACAAGATAAAAAGAAGAAAAGAAATTCAAAAGGGAAGAATAATAATAATAATAATAATAATAATAATAATAATAATAATAATAATAATAATAATAATAATAATAATAATAATAATAATAATATTATTATTATTATTATTATTATTATTATACACTTACTTTTCCTACACCAATATATACATCATGTATATGTGATGTATATGTTGATATATGTATATGTCTTATATATTGCTTTTATATTTCCCATATTTTTCAAATACCATATATACATATCATCCTTCATATACATCTATCTCTTATAATATTTCCTTTTAATTAACTTATCTTCTTTTGACTTCCATTTCTTTGACTTGTATATGTTATATAAATATATATACACACAACATATAATCCCTCTCTTTACTTCTTTTCTCTTTCCATTAAACATATACATTAAATCCAAATACAACAATAATTTCCAAAACTTTTAGGGTATACTTTGGGATATTACAGTTACAATTAATACAAGCCTTTTTATTTAAATGATAAAAGTTGATCACTATAAAAATGATGCAAGTCGATCACTGTGAAGAGGATGGTGGTCCAAAATCAAATAAAGCCCTGAGAAAGTCATCGCCTTGTTGTAGGAGGACCGGGATAGAAAAAAAATCTCATCGCTGCCATTACTCTATGGCCGAGATCACCTGGGCTCGATTCACATAAGCTTGGTGGGCCATGACATGCCTATTCCTATTACTTATTCATCACTTCCTTTTCTGTTATAAGGGCGCATATCATCCTTCCAAAGTTCACTCGAGGAGGAATCACCCGAACTTCTATTGCCTTAAGAGTCAGTTCTTAATAGTCATCACTTGAGAAAGGAGAAGGCATGTCATGTACAGCAGTGTGGGACCCCCTTGGTGAAGAAGCATTCAGAACTCTCAAGCCTTGAAATCAAAAGTCTTAGAAGTTTTGCACCTCCTGGTGGTATAATTCTTCAAAATGAGCTACATGCTTACGACTAGCATTTAACTCTTCTTGTAGCTTTCTGTTATGCTCCTTGAGCATCTGTTGCAAGCTAGATAAGAAAAAGGTAAGTCCATACATTTTCATACAACATAGAAGCATATATCATTATGAAACAGGATGACAAACCAGGTAACTCAGGTCGAAGCCCTACGGATAAGATAGCATATTTGGCTAAAAAGTAGGAGCAAATGGAGAAAATTGCCTTTGTATCGAAGTATCATACTGAGGGACATTTCCATGGCTAGAGGAACCAACAGCCTGCAATAATCATAAAGATAGTCAGAACAAATTAAGAAGAAATAGCTGTAATAGTAAAATGATAAGTGTTTACCTGAGAAGTGCCAGCCTTGGAATTGCCATGCGAATGGGATGAAGGCTCACTTTCCTCCTCCTCGTCTTTATCTTCCTCTTCGTATTCTTCTTCCTCTCCTTCCTCTACTTCTATTTCTTCTTTTTGATCCCCAGGAAACCTTTGAATGCCAGCAGTGAAACTTTAAAATTTAGCAGTTGTTCCCGAATAAATTCGACATATGACAAATCTGGTGAAAGCAAAAAGTCCCAAATATCAAAGCCATTGCGAGCCCGGCTCAAACAAGGTTTGGCATAGATATGGTGTTCAACACAAATAATGGTATGTCTGTTGGTACTCTCCACTAGTCAGGTCCAAGAAACCACTTATATACCCTCTCACTAAGAAACCAGCCATAAGAAACTGGACCAACAACAATCCAACGAGAGTCTTGCAAGGGCAGTGCATCAGTCATGCATCCAATCCAGCTATTTCTTTCTTCAGCTCCCCACCAAGCCACATTCACCTGCAGAAAAGCAAGCAGATAATTTTGATCAAAATTTTGATATTAATATTAACATTTTTCTTACTTGGTCCCAGGTTAAGCGACTCATGTGGAAGCAATGAGTGTGACCATAGTGACTTCCAGACACCTCTCTACGGCCCGATAATAAAAAACTTAGCCTTGGATTCCCATCCCATGGCTTCGTAATATTGGGAACTCTCACCAAGTTGTGCTCATATACCCAAACTTGTATGTGAAAAGGAAAATCAAGTCTATATACATGCATTATTTGGATTAATAGTTTTCAAGAAAGTGATACCTCGGCAACTACCATGAAACCAATGAAGGATACTTTGTTTCTACAAATTTGCATCAAGATCCATGATAAAGGCAGGTGAGGCCAGCTTCTTCCCATGTATAAGAAGGTATATGGTCTAAGTCAGAAAGGGTATGTAGCACCGACAAGTGGATGGCAGACTCAATAATGCCCAAAATGGTCACCCCCAGAAGATATAATAGGAACCCCTGGGTATATTATTTTGCGCTCTCATCCTTCACGGGTAGATATACTTTATCCAGTACTCTTGGAATGGTCGTATTTGATGTTGTATGGTCCTCTATAATAGAGCCTGACACCGATCAACTGTCAAATTTCCTCCTCATTTAAAATATTACTGGTTAAAGGGATAGGGGTCCCATGACATCGGAGACCTGTTACGGCAGCAAATTGACTGGATCAAATTTCTAATGGGCAAGTGGAAAGTATGAGTAGTGTCCATCCACATTCTATAAGCGCTTGGATCACACTCCTGTCAATTTGATATCCCCGGGATGGTAATTGTAAAATGAAGTCTTCAAAGCATTGTTTATGAAATGATACCATTTGTAATAAATAGCTATCCGATAATACCATTTGTGGGCTTTATGAATGTTCCTACTCATTTAATGTCACAACCGTCATGCTATCCAAATATAGGTAAGTCAAGGTAAGTACACATATATTTCTTTTTGCATTTTAATAAAAATTACATTCATACCCCCTTTTCTCTTAATAATTTCTATATATTTTGCTACATAAATTTTCATGCATATTTTCGCACAAATACATTTATCATTAAATTATACTAACAAAATTTGTGTCAATAAGTAGTTAAATAGCAGCAAAATAATGCTTACTTGTGTTCTTTCCTTGGAACTCCGGTGAAGATGCATCCCGGGTAACAACGAAATTTGCTCATCCCCATTATTATAGAGGTAAGTAAGAAATTTGTTGTTTGAGTATGTCCTGAATCTCGAGGAATGTTGGATAGCATCCATTTATGGTAAGCTATAACGCTTTCAAAAACTTAAAATTATAAGAATGATGAAGAAGAAGATGTTCTGAATGCAAAATTATAAGGGAACAATTGTATAAATAGAAAAATAAGGCAATTATCATGTATAATAATAATAATAATAATAATAATAATAATAAATATAAAGGTCACATGCTCAATAATTCATTTTCAGATCAAATAATTCAAAGTCTTTCATCCATTTCAATAATTGATAAGTCAAAGTTTGGTTTCCATTATTCATTTCCTTATCAGATCAAATAATTTGTTTTTTGTCTTCAATTCCAATAATTCATAATTAGCTTTCCATTATTAGTTTCTTTCTCTGTTTCAATAATTCACATAACAGATGTCTAATTATTATGGTGATATATTATTGCGTGTCTAAAAAATATTTTTATACTTATAAATATTTTTTCCACACAGAGGATAAGAGTACATATGTAAGGTAAAAAATAGCAAATTTTTTTTTGCAAAACTGACCATCAAAATTAATTTTTACAGATAGCTCGGGTCCAGAACCCAAACCAACTTAGGTCCATAGCCCAAAAATATTTTTGAGTTCAGAACTCATTTCGGTCCAGAACCTAAACCATCTCGGGTCCAGAACTCAAATATTTTTTGAGTCAAGAACTCATTCCGGGTCTAGAATCCAAACCATCTCTAGTCCAGAACCTAAAACGTTTTTGAGTTCAAAACTCATTTCGAATTCAGAACCCAAACCATCTCTGGTCCAGAGCCCAAAAACATTTTTTGAGTCCAGAACTCATTCTGGGTCCAGAACCCAAACTATCTCGGGTCCAAAATTCAAATATTTTTTTAAGCCCATAACTCATTCCGGGTCCAAAGCCCAAACCATCTTGGGTCTAAAACCCAAAACTTTTTTTAGTCCAAAACTCATTTCGAGTCTAGAATCCAAACCATCTCAGGTCCAGAATCCAAATATTTTTCTAGTCTAGAACTCATTCTGGTCCAGAACTCAAATATTTTTTGAGTCTGGAACTCATTTCGGGTCCAAAACCCAAACTATCTCGGGTCCAAAATCCAAATATTTTTTGAGTCCAGAACTCAATTCGGGTCCAAAACCCAAACCACCTCGGGTCCAGAACCTAATATTTTTTTGAGTTCAGAACTCATTCAGGGTCCAGAACCCAAATATTTTTCAAGTCCAAAACATAAATTTTTTTTTAGTTCAAAACCTAATTCGGGTCTAGAACCCAATCCAATTTGGGTCTAGAACCCAATCCAAGAGTCTAGGATCCAAAACATTCTGGGTCCAGAACCCATTTTCGACAAAAATTAATTCAAAAGTCATGTTGCTTTTCACTCTCTGAATCAATTCAAGATCGTTCAAACAGGGGAGAAAACTGTAGACCCTTATTTTTGGCCCTAAGCTAGTACGATCCTAATTAAAGAATGCTAAAATAAATTTAATTTGACTTTAAAAGGATTAAACCTATTTTATAGCTTTTAAATAGGTTGGTCCAGTTTCAAAAAGCATAAATTAAATTGGTTAAACTTATAAAAGCCCAAATTAAATTTGTACGACCTGAATATTAAAAAGTTTTAGACTGGTTTGAATCGGGATAGGCCCAAGGTGACATGAGCCAATGCTTATGTCGACTTGGAGGGTCTAAGTTGACATGAGCAAGGGCTTATGTAGATTTGGGTTTATGTCGATTTGGCACACCCAAATCTACATGGGCTGGCTCCATGTCGATTTGGACATGCCAAATCGACATGGCCCTAATTCTAAAATAATTTTGGCCTACAATTTAATTTCCTAATCAAGCTAGAATTCGTTTAAAACCTCGGATTAAGAAGATTATGTTTAAGGTTAAGTCATTATTTACCTATAAATATATGATTAAAAGGCAGCAAAAAAAAGAAGAGAAGGAACATTAATTGGCACGGATTAGCAGCAAACACAGATGAATTTGTAACACCATTATACCCTATATACGTATAATAAATATACCCAGTATAAGTAAAATATGCATATGCGGTACAAAAATGTTATAGTCCAGTTTAATAAAAAATTTTCACTTTTCAAATTTAAAATCTTAAATACTTTTAAAAGTATTATCATAACAAATAAAATATTATCATAAATTATAGGTACTAAAATAAGCGTGTTTCATAAAAATCTTTGAAAAAAATTTGCCAGAGTTTTGTCTATAATTTGGACATTTCCAAATTCAATAAAATCACAACCTGCACACAAAAGCACTCCCAATAAATCAATTCATACATTTCCCAAATACTCCTCAATTTCTCCAAGTTTCATAAAATATTTATACACATTTATATGTTTATCTAAAGCATCCTTTATAATTTATAATATATATACCAAAAACATAATATAATATATATAATATCAAAATGTAATAAAAACATATACATGCTAGCAGTCGGCACTGATCTCGAAGAAGTAGCAAATCAACTCACGCAATCTCAAAGCTAGACCCGACCTAGTCTAGATGAACTCTCAGGCTCTATCGGATCTATCCTGTCACCTACGTGATGAATTTCAATCACGCTAAGCCAAAAGCCTAGCAGTACAAACTTTGATAACAATAAAACTCAAATGCAATGCCAATGCACAATGTATATGGATAACATATGTCATATCATTTCATTTTAACATATATCTCAATTGTTTGTGATTCACAATTCACATAAAAACAAACACAAGTATGGGCCCAAAGGATCTAATATGCTATTCAAATTCCAGAGTTACTATTTTAGTATATATTGACACCTAGTGTCTGGTACGAAGGCAAGTGACGCCCAACATCTAGCCAGAAGGTAAATCATAGTGATGCCCAGCATCTAGCCCAAAGGGAAGTGACGTCCAACGTCTAGCTCGAAGGCAAATCAATAATTGCTCAAAAGCTAGCCCCGAAAGCAAATAATGAGGATAACCTCATAGGCATGCCGCTAAACATAGAACTCTGAAAATTAAATAACATACTAGGCACACAATTAATTCACATTTCTCATTATCAATCTCTTTCTCATTTTCTCATAATCAAGCTAGGCACATTGCCTTATTTTCTCATCTTTTTCTCACTTTTCTAATTTTTCTTATTTATAGCAATATCACATTTTTCATGTAGGCATGACTTATTTTTACTTTTTCTTTATCTCATTTCATATCATCATATCTCAACATATACCCATAATGTACCACATTTTACATTTACAACACATTACCCAATTATTTTGGGTATTTCCACACAGTTCACATATGAATCATATTTTATGCCCTTTAGCCATTAACAATAGCTTTTTAATAAGGCCCTTAATGCATACACAATAAATGACATTACCTAAACACTTTGGATCATTTTCACATAATACATGTATTTCAGATTTTACACCATTTAGCCATTAACAATGGCTTTTCACAATGCATTTAACACATATATGACATTACACATGCCATAACACATTATTCATATATGTTCCATATATCGAGTAGCTTAACACATATTTCAATCCAAATGTGTTAAACCCAATGTAATGCAAATATGTCCAATTCATCCAAAGTTTGTACTTACCTCTAAGAGCAACAAAAAAAAAACTCAAACCCCATCTTCAACCTTCTCTTCCAACTTCCCCTTCAACACTTGGATGGGGCAAATCAACTCTCCTCGATGCCTATAGCAAATGTGACCATAAATAATCATTTAGTATCACATTCTAAGGCATTTCCAATCTTAAATCATAATTAAACATCATTCAAATAAAAATTCCAAAGGTAAGTCTAACCTCACTTTAACTTTAGAATACCATACTAAGTCATTCAATTTGATGTTTTAAGTTTATTTATATTATTAAAAACATATTTTAACATGTTTAAACCAATTACATTACAAAAACACACACTTATGACCAAAACCCTAAAATGGCATAACCTTCCCCCATTGATGGTTTTCCATTCCAACTGAATCCAATTATAATTTCAAGCTTATATTTATCACTTTTATCATTATAGAACATGCTTTAACCAATAAAATCAAACAATTCAACAACTTTAGAAAATCACTTTTTCAAAATCCTAAATCAACACTTCCATTCTCAAACTCCAAGCAAACTCAACCAAATACAATATTTGACTTTAAAATACTTGTTTATGCATCAAAATAACTCATTTAGAATCAATTTACACAATTAAAACCCATGAATTCAAAGTCCAAAAGTTACATAACCCTAAATTCTCTCTCTTCACCAATCCTTACCCAAAATCAACCATTTCTTCAATCCAATCTTAAATCATTGTTAAATACTCAAAACAACTTCATACACACCAGTTTCAATAATTAAATCATACTATATCAAAAATCCAATTCACACATAGTCAAACTTTCATGGAAATTCAAGGAAATAAGTTGGAAACTTACCAAATATGGAGGAAATCTCCAAAAAACCAACTTGAACACTTGAAATCCTTTAATTACTTGAACTTGGAAGAAGAAAATCCTTGCCTTCCTTCAATGGAGAAATTCGGCCTTTAAGGGGAAAGAAGAAGATGAAGAAGATGACATTTTCTCTTTCCTTCCATTCACTTTTATACACACACACACACACACACACACACACACATATATATATATAATTAATTATCTAATTATTTAAAAATCCAAAAATCCATCTTCCAATAAAAAATAAATTATTTTTGAATAATTTTAAATTTTTTAAAGTTTATTTACAAAAATGCCATTAGACTTTGACTTTTTTATTGACATTTATATATAATGTATATTTATATATATTTCATATATACATTTCACTTTTTCACTTAAAATTCTCTCATTTTTCATTTAAAATTATTTATTTAATTTATCCAATTAAATTTTAATTTATTTTACTAAATTTCCAAATATCATGAAATTTTAAAAAAATTTGGAATATTATAGAATTAGTAAAGTAACAACCATCAACACAATACACCAAAGGCAGTAACCACTATCTTTATTCTGCTTCAGCCAAAATTCTAAATTGGTGTAGGCAATAGCTTGGATCAACGGATTATTTGGTGGTGCCTTCAATGCAAATTTTTTTTTTCTAAACTCTTTAAAATCATAGCAAGTCCAGTTTATTAATATCATGAAGTTCATACTTGTTGTGGTTTTGTTTTAATATGTCCAGTGAGCTTTATATGATAATATCATCAATTTACATCGACTATATTTTCATTTAAATATGTCCAGTAGATATGTCCCATGTAATTATTTGTCAAAAATACATATTAAAGTGACCTTAAAGTTATTTACAATAACTAAATTTTTAACAAAACTCTAATCTATTTTCTAAAACTAAAACACTAATTTTGTCTTCTGAAACTCAAAACCCGAACTCCGTAAAAAAAACCAAAAATCCTAAAATCTAATTCTAGAAACCCTAATTTCCTAAACCCTAGCTTCACTAACCCATATATCCAGAACCTTTAATCCCCAAAATCCTAATATCCAATAACCATAACTGTAAAACCAAAAGCCTTATTTCCTAAGTTTCCTAACCCTAATCCAGTAGCCCTAACTTCAAAACCAATATCTCAAGACCTAAAATCCCTAACCCCTAATCTGTAGAGCCAAGACCTTAATCTCAAAATCTAAAACTCTAATTTCTAATCCAAACCCTAAATTTAAAGCTCAAAATCCTAATTTTGTTTATTTAATGATTTAAATCTTAGTTTTGATTATTTGATTTGTTATATGCTTTTATGATAGATGGTTTATTTTATTTTGTTTAAAATGGTTGTTTTATTTTTTATTATCATGCTTGAATAAGTTAATTGATGGATGTTTTATTTTTTTATTATCATGCTTGAATAACTTAATTTATTTTAGTTAATTTTTTATTTGGATTCTAAAATTATAAAAGGCATATTTCCACTTTGTGGGTCTCAGTTTTTTTTATGTAATTTAATTTATCTTTTCTGGATTTTAGGACTATTGTAAGGGACACGTTTCCACCTATGGTGGGTGTCTCATTTTGTTTACTTTGTTTTCTTTTTTTGGACATTGGACATTTGTAAAGGCACGTTTCTATCCATTGATGGGTGTCTATTTTGATTGCTTTACTTTAATAAAGATGATGGATGTTTATTTCTTTTAAAATATATGTAGTATGGATAATATCATAAGAATCAAGAATTTAATAACATTTAGACCTAAAAAGGAGGTTGGTTCCAATGAACCAGGCATTATGGGGGTGCTGGATCATTCTCACCTTCCCCATTAGGGGGGTTGGGGATTCTTTAGGAATCGAGTCATCCACCCCTTTCTTTTTTTCGGCCCATCCGGGTAGCAACTCCTTTTTCTCTGGGTTTAAGCCCATATTCTCTAAGGCACTGAGCCTAACAATGCCAAAGTCACAAGAACCATTCCACATGGGAGTGGGGGTGAAAATCTCCGCTTACAATACTACCCTCATGCAATGTGCACAAGTGAGGTGTTAGACTCTCCCACCTTATTCTCTTGATATTGAATTCATCAAGGTGGAGGCTACCCTATTTTTCTTGAATCAATTTCTCACATTGGCACTTGACCATTGTGATTTAAGAAGAGAAACTTAGACACCATAAACCTCATGAGTAGGAGGTTTCCACTCATCTTCAACAAAATCCCAAAGCTCAATTCCTTCACTCTCTAGGAATAAAAACATTTTATGTTTCCAATGGGAATAATCTGTTCCATCGAAATAGGGTCTAAGGAATGAGTTTAGGTTTCCATGTGTAGAAGTATTTGTTGGTGGAATGGTTGCCATTTTGGATCAAATTTCATAATTAAGTTTAAGAAATTTACAAGCTCTGATACCAATTTTTGTCCTAAGATAGCAACCAAGACCGGGGGGGGGGGGGGGGGGGGTGAATTGGTTAATTTGAAGAATTGATGGTAAATTAAAAAATCAAAATCAAATCAATGCAAGTGTAGGAGTAGAGAAGAATGAACAAAAGAGAATTGATAGTGATTCAGATTACCTCAATCCTACATCCACTTTCTTAACAAATTGTTATGGTTTCACTAATCTTGAGTTTTTACAAGCTTAACTCTAACTTGGTGTTTTCAAAAGCTCGCACCAAACTTTACAATGGTTTGAGATCAATCTTCACAAACCTTACAAGAGTTTTCCCAGGCTCACTCTCACAACCTAAGTGTTTTCAAGCTCACACTCAAACTTACAATGATGTTTAATGCTCATACCGAACACTCAATCAATACAATTATAAATTTTGATATAAGTAAAATGAAATTGATTT
Source organism: Garcia nutans (assembly GCA_947685225.1). Classification (NCBI taxonomy): domain Eukaryota; kingdom Viridiplantae; phylum Streptophyta; class Magnoliopsida; order Malpighiales; family Euphorbiaceae; genus Garcia; species Garcia nutans. The sequence goes on along the minus strand of CANTUV010000009.1, from coordinate 19,497,036 downwards.
GCCTTAGCTATTTCAATCCTCTTAACCTTATAAAAAAAGATTTATTGAGGTCTTTATAGCCAATTTGATCTAACTAGTAGTTATGAATCATGTAATATATTTTATTAGGCTACTCTTAGTGATAATGAAAAGTTTTCACAGGGAGCGGTCGTCCTAGAACCAAAGATGGTTGCCCAAACACTATGGACGATCGTCCATTGCATAAGGATGGTCTCTCCATTCAAAAGTTATTCCAACGGTCAAATTATGAGTGCCCTGCTAGTGGAATTTGCCCATGTTGTGGTTGTTGGGATGCTCGCCCAAAGTTGGAGGATGGTTGCCCTTTTTGAATTTAAATATGCTCTTACAACAGTCATTCTAGAGTCACTTCTTTATTTGACAAAGTAATTTTCTGCCAAAATATGAAAGGTGCGGTTGTGCTAGTACTAAAATAGCAGTCGGATTGGATGTCTCACGTCGAACTTCTAGGCACACCCAAGACTATGAATACTAATTCCAATCCTTGTGATTTTTTCTCAAAATGTATGGACTGTTGCCTTTTAGGAAGAGACAGTCGCCAAATGTTTCAGAGAGACCGCTCCTCAGACCGTGCCTGACACCGTGTTCCCTACTATGATTGTTAGAATTTTCATCACTTGAGGTGTGATCCTCCTAAGTCTTAGATGGTTGCTTATGTCTCTATCATAGTCGCTCCTTAGGTCAAGATTCTAACCGTGAACCCTATGTAACTCAATTTATTCTTCAAAGCTTTAAGGGCAATCGCCCTCTGGCCTGTGGTGACCGCACTTTTTCCTCTATTCTAGTAATATATTGAGTAACTTATTCCTGCATCAAGTAACTTAAAAACATGTTAAATGCATCATTCAATTTGAGTGATAAAGATCAAAATTGATATTATTTGGCTAACAATCTCCCCCCTTTTGACTTTGGCAATCAAATGGAATGATGATAAAAGATAAGCAAAATAATAACAATCTTTGATTTTAAGATTTAGGCAACAATTAGTTTCTTTTAAACTCCTCCTAAACGTGTGCTTGTATAAAATGATTATTGTTTCATTTTAATTGCCTTTTCCTTTATCTAAAGTTTCATTTTAATGTTTCAATCATCTTAGCTTTCAATAATGTTTTAATCATCTTATCTTCTCCCCCTTTGACAAAGGCGAAAAGAGAAATGAAATATTAATATAAAAAGGAGATTAAAACATTGAAGATAAATGTTCATTCATGAAACATATGAAGTACAGGAGAGAAAAATAAAAGATCTACTCAAAACAAAAACAAGCAAGGAAAACAGAAAGCAAAAACATAGAACAACATGGAGAAATCTAATTAGAATCTTCATCTTCAGGTTTTCTTCTTCCATAGGGGCCTTGACCTTATCAAGAAGAGCATGCATACTACTTCTAGAACTAGAGCTAATGTCGTCACTGATAAGTGCACAATTGATGATATTTTGCCCCTATTTCTTAATATGATTATTATCCAATTGAGTGTAATTTGTTTGGTCAAGTGCTTTTTAGGGTTAATTTCAGGAATTCTCTGTATTTTGAGGCTTATGGTCATTTCGGAGGAATTACGAATGAAAGTAGAAGAAAAGAGAAAAATTCATCAATGGACACGCCCATGGACTTAGGCGTGTCAATGGACGTGCCCTTGATGCTACATACAGAAGCATTGACACGCCCAGTGACATGGGCATGTCACCAAGTGTGCCTTTTGCAATGTTTCCCAGTAGTTGTGACACGCCCAGTGACATGGGTGTGTCAGGCAAAATTATCTGCACTATAAAGGCTGCGCTGAAGCACGAATTAAGGATCCGAATTTCATATTTTATAACCTAGAGCCGACTTCTAAAGCAAAAAGGAGAGTTTTGGAGCTGAGATTGAGGGTGAAGACATATTTTAAACAAGATCTAAACCAAGATTCAAGGATTCAAGAGAAGATATATGAATTATTCGCAATGGATTGTTTGGATTCTTTTTCTTATTTCTCTTATTCTAGTTTTCTGATTTTGAACATGAACTAATTTATTCTCTATCTAGATATTGATGAACCCTAGCTTTATTGTATGGATTGAATAATTTTATTAAATTGAATCATTTGATTGAGTTGTTTTATTCTTATGATGCTTAATGATTTATTTCCAATTAATAATAGCATACTTATTGATTGGTTGCAATTTTCATATTATTGACTTGAGAAAGTTTGATATGAATTGAATATTCATAAGAATTGAGGATTCATTGGGGTACTAGAGATAGACTTATAAGATCCTTTGGTTTATAATTCCTTATTCTTAATGCAAGATCTATTTAATTATGTTTGAGAAGAGATTCCGGCATTCTACTTAGTGATTAGGGATTAATTCGCTTGAGAAAGGTTTTAGTCTAATTTAGAGGAATACCAATTCAACTCTATCATTTGGTTTAATTGAATTGATTTTCATAAATATAATTGTGGCTAGGGGGATTCAATATCTGGATAGTATCATCATCATCAATCAATTTATTCAACTCTCAATTTCTCTCTATTTTCATTTATTAAGTTAATTATCTTTAATTACAAAACTTCATAAAAATATTGAGTCGCTAAACAACGGTTAAAATTTGCACTAGTACTTAGCCTTGTCCTCAGTGGAACGATAACTCACTCACTACTTTATTACTTGAGCGACCTGTGCACTTGTGGTATTGCGATAGCATAGGTTCCTATTGTCAAGTTTTTGGTGCCGTTGCCGGGGACAACGGTTTTCAGTATTAGTAATATAATTAAGACTATTGATTAGTTTTTATTTTATTTTGTTTTAACATAAGTTCTTACTTTTTGACTGTCATTCTAGGTACTTCTTCCTATTTATGACCCGAGCTAGCTCTTCCCAACTTTTTGAATTAGATCAAGAGTTAGAGAGAACATTGAGAAGAAGGCGAAAGGAAGAAGAGGAAATAGTTCTGGCAGAGATGAAACCAAACTTTGAAGATCCCATCCTAGAAGAAGAAATGGCAGAAAATGAGCCAAGGACGATGCAAGAGTTTGCTAGGCCTACTCTTAATGGGGCTGAATCAAGTATATAAAGACCAGTGATTGCTGCCAATAAATTCAAGATAAAAACAAATGTCATTCAAATGGTGCAGCAGACCTGTCAGTTTGATGGATTTTTGGATGAAGATGCTAATGTACACATTGAAACTTTTCTGGAAATATGTGACACATTTAAGATACAGAATGTCTCTGAAGATGCAATCAGGCTGAGGTTGTTTCCATTCACACTCAGAGACTGACCAAAGAAGTGGCTGAAGTCTTTTCCTCCTAACACTTTCACTACATGGGACCAACTAGCAGAAAAATTTTTAGAGAAGTATTTTCCACCGTCCAAGACTGCTAAGTTGAGGAATGATATTTCTTCTTTTCTCCAGCTAGATGGTGAAACCTTAAATGATGCTTGGGAGAGATTTAAGGATTATTGAGAAGATGTCCTCACCATGGGCTTCCGCTGTGGCTTCAGATCCAAACTTTCTACAATGGATTGAGTTACTCAAGTAAGCAGTCCATCAATGCAGCTGGAGGAGGTACCATAAACAATAAAACACCTGAAGAAGCAAGGGATTTGATTGAAGACATGGCCCTTACAAATTATGAGTGGCAAACCCTAAGGGAACAAGGAATATTAAGGGCTGCTGGTTCACATCAATTGGATCCCGTAGTTGCTCTTTCAGCACAGTTGAAAGCAATGAACAAAAAGATCAATTCTTTAGCTTCTTCTTCTTCTTCAGGGAAAGTGATACAGGTGATGTCCTGTGAATGGTGTGGGGGTGGACATCAAAGTCAAGATTGCCTAAGTGGCAACATGTTTCTAGGCAAGAGCAAGTAGATTATGTTGGAAACAGGCCAAGGCAACAGCAGAATAATCCCTACAGCAACACCTACAATCCGGGGTAGAGAAATCATCCTAATTTCTCATTGAATAATCAGAATAATCCATGACCTCCCCCTGGATTCCAGCAGCCCCAACATTAACAAGTTGCCCCTCCAAGAAAGAGTAATTTGGAGGACATGATGGAGAAATTTATAACAGCTTTTGAAACTAGGTTCCAATCAACTGAAACCTCCTTAAGAAATCAACAAGCCTCTATTCATAATTTGGAGAATTAAGTGGGGCAAATTGCCAACTTGCTCAGTGAGAGACCATAAGGAAGTTTGCCTAGCAACACTGAGGAAAATCCTAAAGAGCAGCTTAAGGCAATTACACTAAGGAGTGGAAAAGAGATCACGGGTAATGTGGATGAGAAAAAAGGAGAAGTGGCAGAGAAAAGGGCTGAAGTACAAGAAAATGATAAAGAAGACAATCCTCCTATCACTTCAGAAAAACAAGCTGCACAAGAAAGTGAGAAAGAGAAGCAACCACAAGACAACAGCTCCATAATGAAGGAATACCGACCTAGAGTACCATATCTGGCGAGGTTGAACAAGGATAAGATTGATGCTCAGTTCAGTAAGTTTCTTGAACTTTTCAAACAATTGCACATTAACATTCCATTTGCTGAGGCTTTGTCACAGATGCCTAAATATGCTAAATTTTTGAAAGATATCCTTTCTAATAAAAGGAAACTTGAGGAAGTGTCTTTAGTGCATTTGTCTAAAAAGAGTTTGGCAATTTTGCAAAGGAGGTTACCTAAGAAGTTAAAAGATCCAGGTAGTTTCACCATTCCATGTTTGATAGGTAACCTTGAGGTTAAAAGTGCATTAGCTGATTTGGGGTCTAGCATAAGTGTTATGCCCTATAAAATATTTAAAGAGTTAGGCATTGGTAACCCTAAACCAACACTAATGACCATCCAACTTGCTGATAAGTCAGTAGTCCATCCTCATGGCATTATAGAAGATGTTTTGGTAAAAGTTGGGGATTTCATTTTCCCGAATGATTTTGTTGTCATTGATATTGATGAGGATGCGGATGTTTCACTTATTCTTGGTAGGCCATTTTTAAATACAGCCCGTGCCCTTATCGATGTTCATGATGGCACCCTAACTTTGAGAGTGGGTGGTGATAAGGTTATTTTTAGGATATATGATGCTATGAAACATTCACTTTCACTTGATGAGGCGGAATCATGCAACGATGTTATTGAGCATGAGACCGTAAATTGTGTTACTAACATTGTTTCGAAGGATCCCCTTGAGTTGTGTTTATTGCAGGAAAATGTTGAGGATCAAGAAGCAATGGAGCAGCTTGCTTTTCTTGAAGCAAGCAAATCATTCAAATGCAGGGCATATGAGACTATTGAGATGCCAAAGGAAGAGAAGCCAAAACCATCTGTGATTGATCCACCCAACTTGGAACTAAAGCTCCTTACAGATCACCTTGAGCATGGATTTTTTTGCGGAGGAGAAAAAATTACCACCTGCACCTGCCCCTGCTACTGCACCTGCACCACAAGTTGATGTCTCCGATGATGAGACCAATAGTGACGATTCCAGCGATGCGCTGATTTTTGACTAGCCCACATTTTTATTTTATTTTATTTTCATTTCTTTGTTTATTTAATATCTTTTTATGTTTCTTTATTTTTTTATTCCTTTTGGACAATTGTTATTTTCTTTACAAACTGTTTCTTTTGTTTGCTTATTTCATTTATTTATGTCTTAACTTTGTTTTTGCATTTTAGATTTTTGTTTTAAAGCAAATCTGCTTTTACCATACTCTTGGCACCGTACTCATATTTATCCATTCATGGACATGAAAGGGTAGTTTTTCTCTCTCTTCATTATTTCTTGTTTTGCACACACATTGGGGACAATGTGCGTCTTAAGTGTGGGGGAGAGGTATACTTTCTTGATTGAATTTTTACTATTTCATTCTTTCTATTTGATTCATTTGTCTCAATTAATTTTTGCAAATTGTTTTTTTTGGATTTAAGTAAGCTAGATTGTTGTAATAAGTGTGAATTGATGTGGTTTCCCTTTATATGTTGAATTAATTTGTGATTTCCTAAATGACAATTTCTTGTTGAGGTTAACTTAGTGATCTTGATCAATTGCTGAGGATCGATTGTAATAGCTATAGTTGGGTTATGGATTGATGGAGATTGGACACATCTGAAGTTTAAAACCTTAGTTACATTTTTGAGCATGTTATAATTCCTTAGATTCTTGAGTCGGACTTAGTATGACCCTTAAGTTTCTGACCCTTGAGTTGTTTAAAAAATAACAAAAAATAAAAAAAATAAATAATTCTAATTAAAGGAGCTTTGAAAATTTATCCCTGTTCCGCTGATTTTTACTCTTGAATTAAAACAAATGAGTTGGAATCATGAATAGTGCTAGTAGCCATTTGAACGGTGATTCCGGCTGAGTAACCGGGGATCGGCATCACAAATGTTTACCTTTGCGTCAAAAGGATAGTATCAGTTCAAATAAGTCGGACTCCTTAAAATGTATATATATGTGTATATACATTAAAAAAATTGAGGGTTAGAAAACTTAAGAGAAAATTTACATTTTTCGTACTTTGTTCATGGCTTTCGGATTTTCTGGAATTTTATGCTCAATCTTTTAACTCTAGATTTTTAGGTTTTAGCTTTGTGATATTTTTGTTTTGAAACTTCTTGATTCAACTGTTATGATTGTGAATTAGTTTTTGGTTGAGAAAGTGGGGTTTTATGATTCGAGTATTGTCAAAACTTTTCTTTTCCTTTTGAATATAGAGGGGATCCGTCATTTCTACTTATTATAGTGATTTATTTTGCTTGAGGACAAGCAAAAACTCAAGTGTGGGGGAATTTGATAAGTACACAATTGATGATATTTTGCCCCTATTTCTTAATATGATTATTATCCAGTTGAGTTTAATTTGTTTGTTCAAGTGCTTTTTAGGGTTAATTTCAGGAATTCTATATATTTTGAGGCTTATGGTCATTTCGGAGGAATTACGGATGAAAGTAGAAGAAAAGAGAAAAATTCATCAATGGACACACCCATGGACTTAGGCGTGTCAATGGACGTGCCCTTGATGCTGCATACAGAAGCATTGACAAGCCCAGTGGCATGGGCGTGTCACTAAGCGTGCCTTTTGCAATGTTTCACAGTAGCTGTGACACGCCCAGTGACATGGGCGTGTCACTGGATGTGTCTTATGTGCAAAATCTCAGTGGCAATGACACGCCCAGTGACATGGGCGTGTCAAGCAAAATTATCTGCACTATAAAAGCTGCGCTGAAGCACGAATTAAGGATCCAAATTTCATATTTTATAACCTAGAGCCAACTTCTAAAGCAAAAGGGAGAGTTTTGGAGCTGAGATTGAGGGTGAAGACATATTTTAAACAAGATCTAAACCAAGATTCAAGGATTTAAGAGAAGATATATGAATTATTCACAATGGATTATTTGGATTCTTTTTCTTATTTCTCTTGTTCTAGTTTTCTGATTTTGAACATGAACTAATTTATTCTCTATCTAGATATTGATGAACCCTAGCTTTATTGTATGGATTGAATAATTTTATTAAATTGAATCATTTGATTGAGTTGTTTTATTCTTATGATGCTTAATGATTTATTTCCAATTAATAATAGCATGTTTACTGATTGGTTGCAATTTTCATATTATTGACTTGAGAAAGTTTGATATGAATTGAATATTCATAAGAATTGAGGATTGATTGGGGGTACTAGAGATAGACTTATAAGATCATTTGGTTTATAATTCCTTATTCTTAATGCAAGATCTATTTAATTATGTTTGAGAAGAGATTCTGGCATTCTACTTAGTGATTAGGGATTAATTCGCTTGAGAATGGTTTTAGTCTAATTTAGAGGAATACCAATTCAACTCTATCATTTGGTTTAATTGAATTGATTTTCATAAATATAATTGTGGCTAGGGGGATTCAATATCTGGATAGTATCATCATCATCAATCAATTTATTCAACTCTCAATTTCTCTCTATTTTCATTTATTAAGTTAATTATCTTTAATTACAAAGCTTCACAAAAATATTGAGTCGCTAAACAACGGTTAAAATTTGCACTAGTACTTAGCCTTGTCCTCAGTGGAATGATAACTCACTCACTACTTTATTACTTGAGCGACCCATGCACTTGTGGTATTGCAATAGTATAGGTTCCTGCTGTCAATCACCTAAGGATCCTTCTTCAAAAAGACTTTCTTTATGATCACATACATCCCATTCCTTGAGATTACATTGAAGCAATTCCATCTTGCCTTGTATGTCATATAGATCATGATGAATATGGGAGAGAAGATCAATTCTCTTTTTTAATTGCTTAAATCTCTTAGACACATCTCTTTTAAAGTGAATTAGTTGCTTGGAAAGAGATTTGATGACTTTGAGGATAAGTTTGGTTGGAGAGCCAATCTTGCTAGACTTGGAGGTAGAGCGTTTGTAAGGCATTTCTACAACAACTTCCATAGCTTCACCTTCTCCTTCTATGGTGTATCTAGGTCTATTTTTATGCCTATCCATTTCACCCTTTTTTCCAAAGAGATAAACATATGAGCCATCAATTTTCCTAACACAACTGGCATGCTCTAGATAATCTATGGTGATAGCACTAGGAGAGAGATAAAATGGATTTCTCAAGGTAGCTAGGTTGAGATCATTCAACAAATGCAAGTGCCTAGCCATTTGAGTTATGTGTGAGGAAAGAAAGAAGGTTCCTGACTTAGTGGTTGCATGGTGATAGAATGTATCTATCAAGAATGTGGGTGTGTTGATGGGAATGTTGTGAGTGAAGGCATAGAGGAAAATCAAGTTTCTTTTGGTGACCTTTTCATTTCCATCAGCCCTTTAATGGATGGTGTAGGTTATAATCCTATATAACATCCAATGGTTAAGGGATTTGATGTGTCTAGCCTTAGATTCTTTCACAAATGATTTTTCTACAAAGATTTCTTGCCAAAAGGAAGAAAGAGTTTGGTTTGAGAAGGTTGTATCATTGTAGGATGTGGCTCAACCAGTTGAAAAGTCCCAAATTTTGACAAAATCCTCTAAGGTTAAGGCAAGGTATTGGTCAAAAAGTACCAACCTAAGGCAGAGTTTTCACTCTTTTCTATTTGAAGGGAAATAAGATATTCTTTACTTAAACTAGGGTAACCTACCTCATCCGGGAACACAAACTTTCTTTACCCAAGAACATCTAGAAATCTATCAATTTTATCCTTGATGTTTAAGGCTATGAGTATGCCTCCAAAGGGGCTTTTGGTTCCCTTCATCTTCTTCCTTTTAAGCATGGCATATCTAATATCCTCTTCTGAAGTTTGGTGAAGAGGTTTGTGGATTTTCTCACCTCTTCGAGGTGGTGGAGTAGAGGAAGGAGATTCTTGTTGTTCCCTAATCATAATTCCTGATTGTTTCTTTCCTTTTCCTTTTGCCTTAGATGGAATCTTCTTCTTACGAGCCATTAGATATATGAGAGAGGAAAGAGACAAAAAAATAGAGTGTGTTTTAAGATTTGAGGGATTTGAGATGATCTTACTGTTTGAAGGTATGTTTATACGATGAGAGTGAACAAAGAAGTATGTAACTGAGGTTTAAGCGGTTTAAATAGAGAAATTATGAAAAACTAGCCGTTTATAGCTATTAGAGATTAAAAAAATTAAAACTGACAGACATTTGATGGTTAGAAAGTGTTGTGCAAAGTGTATAGGGCACGACTATCTTTTTGCATAAAGACACCCGCTAGAGACCACGGAGCAACCATTATATAAGATGGGGCGTTCGCTACTTGTGAAAAAACCTATAACGGTTGAGACTTTTTGAATTCTCACTACTGTCCATCATATATGCCTGACCGCTCATAGAAGATTTACCTAGAATAAAATTGACCAAGCAACTTGCGATCGCAAGATAGGACAGGATGACCGCACTAAACAAAGAAAAAAGATAAAAAGAAAGAAAAGAGACAAAATTTTATATGGACAACTTATGATCAAAATTGATGTTTTAAGCTGAGGATAAAACCTATCAAACACAATACAATGAATTGAATGCATATGGTTTATTCATTCAAGGAGCTTCCATTAATCATTCCTAAGTTATACTTGATGAAGTTCAATCTATCTCCATTCAATGGTTTTGTAAAGATATCAACAAGTTGGTTTTGTGCATCAATAAATTCTTAGACAATATTTTGGTTTTGAACATTATCTCTTAAGAAATGATGTCTAATGTCTATATGTTTAGACTTAGAAGGTTGAATTGGATTTTTAGATAATTTAATTGCATTAGTGTTATTACATTTAATAGGAATATGACAAAACACTTTTCCATAATTAATCAATTATTGTTTCATCTATAAAATTTGCATACAACAAAAACATGCAGCAACGTATTCAGCTTCTGCGGTAGACAAAACAACCGACACTTGTTTCTTGCTAAACCAAGAAACCAAGTAATCACCAAGAAAATGGCATGCCTCGATCATGCTTTTTTTATAAAAGACAACCGGCATAATGTACATCTTAGAATCCTAAGATGTCAAATGATGTGTTTCTAGGATACTAAATTCCTAAATGCAATGACATGTTTAAGATTTCAGAATTCTCTTTGTGGCATTCAAATGTGATTCTCTAAGGCATGATTGAAATCTATCACGCAAACATACACTATACATTATATCGAGTCTAGAGGTGATTAAGTAAAGTAGCGATCCATTAATACCTCAATATTTCTTCTAATCTATTGCCTTACCACTTTCATCTTTGTCAAGCTTTAAGGATGTCCTCATAGGAGTCTTGCTAGACTTGCAACTATCCATTCCAAATTTCTTGAGGAGTTATTTTGTGTACTTGGATTGGTTGATGAAGATCTCATCCTTGCATTGCCTGATTTATAGTCCAAGGAAGGATTTGAGTTCACCCATCATACTCATTTCAAATTTCCTTGTCATATAAGAAGCAAATTCCTTTCACAAAGATTCATTAGTAGCACCAAATATAATGTCATCAACATAAATTTGCACAATTAAAATGTTATCCATTTTCTTTTTAACAAAAAGAATTGTGTCAACTTTGCTTTTTGAAAAACCATTTTCAAGAAAATATACACTAAGTCTATCATAACAAGCTCTTAGAGCTTGTTTCAATCCATTTAGAAAAGCATTTTTGACATCCATTTGAAAACATTTAAAGTTCATATGACATGTAAATGCAAGTAAAATTCTAATTGCTTCTAATCTTGCTACGGGAGCAAATGTCTCATCATAGTCAATGCCTTCCTCTTGGTTATAGTCTTTGGCCACCAATCTAGCTTTGTTTCTAGTAATGAGACCATTATCATCAAGCTTATTCCTATATACCCATTTACATCCTATAATTGGATGGTCTTTAGGTCTAGGAACAAGTTTCCACTCATAATTTCTCTCAAATTGGTTGATCTCATCTTGCATAGCAATCACCCAACTTTTATCACTAAAAGTCTCCTCAATGGTCCTTGGCTCAATTTGAGAAACAAAAGCAACATTAACATCTAAGTATTTAAATTTAGATCTAGTAGTTATTCCCTTTGATGTATAACCAATGATGAATTCTTTTGGATGATCCTTCTTGTATTGCCAATATCTTTTCTTTTTATTCATTGTTCTTTGAAACTTCTGTAACATCTGAAATTTTTTGAAATTAAATAAAATAAATTAAAATTAAATTGAATAAATTAAATAAATAATTTAAATGGAAAATTGAATGATTTTAAGTGAAAAAATGAGATGTATATGTGAAATATATATGAAATATACATAATATATATAAGTCAACAAAAAGTCAACTATTTTAAAAGAAAAGTCAAAAGTCAAATGACATTTTTGGAAATATATTTTGGAAATTAAAAATTATTTAAATAATTCAAAATTAAAATTTTTTAATGGAAAATATAATTTTGGGGTTTTTGTTGATTAAATAAATAAATAATTAAATAAATAATTAAAAATATAATATAATATTATATATATGGTTATAAAGAAAGTGGATGGAGAGAGAAATAAGCAATTGATCTTCTTCTTTTTCTTCTTCTTCTTTCCTTGCATGGCCGAAATTCCATGGTTGAAGAACTCAAGTTTTTTATTCTTCCATGCTTCAATAATTGAAGGATTTCAAGTGTTCAAGTGGAATTTTTAGGGTTTTCCTCCCTAATTAGTAAATTCTCTGTCCTTTTTCTTTGGAGATCCATGATTTTATGATTATGTTGATTTTGGATTTTTGGAGTGGTGTATTTTAATTATCTTTTTGGGTATGAATGAAGTTTTTTTGAGTACTTAACAATGATTTTAAGGTTGGATTGAAGAAATGGTTAAGTTTGAGTGAGGCTTGGTGAAGATAGAGAATTTATGGTTATGGGAGAATTGGACTTTTGAAATCATGTGATTTAATTGTGAAATCTATTTCCAAATATGTTATTTTGATGCATAAACAAGTATTTTAAAGTCAAATGATGGGTTTGGCTAAGTTTGATTAGAGTTTGGGAATGGAAGTGTTAATTTAGGGTTTTGGAAAAGTGAATTTTCAAAGATGGTGAATTATTTGATTTTAATGTTTAAAGCATGTTGTTTAAGGATATAAGTGATGAATATAAGCTTGGATTGAGTTGGAATGGAAAACCTTCAATGGTGAAGGTTATGCCATTTTAGGGTTTTGTACTAAAGCATGTATTTAATTAATGCGAATGGTTTAAACATGTTAAAATATGTTTTTAATGATATTAATAAACTTAAAACACCAATTTATATGATTTAATATGTTTTTTAAAGTTAAATTGAGGCAAGGCTTAATTTTGGGGTTTATTCTGAAATGATGTTTAATTATAGTTTAAGTTTGGAAATGCCTTTAAATATGATACTAAATGATTGTTTATGATCACATTTGGTATAGGCATTGAGAGGTAGTAGTTTGCCCAACTCTTTTGTTGAAGGGCAACTTGGAAGAGAAGGTTGGTGAGAGTTTTGAGCTTGCATTGAAAAGCCTTTAGAGGTTGGTTATGTTTGCATTACATTGGCCTTTACACATTTTGGTTTGAAAAATGTGTTAAGCTACTTGATACATTGAACATTCATGAACAATATGCTATGACATGAGTAATGTTATGTATGCATTATATGCATTATGAAAAGTCATTGTTAATGGCTAGATTGAATAAAATGTGTAGTATGCGCATTATGTGAAAATGACCCAAAAGATTTGGGTAATGTGTTTTAATGTAAAATGTGATACATTGTGATGATATGTTGAGATATGATGAAATGAAATGAATTGACATTGATATGAATGAGATAAATGAAAATGAGGTAATGTGCCTAATTGATAATGAGAAAATAAGACAATGTGCCTAATTGATTATGAAAAAATAAGAAAGAAATTGATGATGGAAAATTTGAAATAATTGTGTGCCTAGTATGTTATTCAATTTTCAGAGTTCTGTGTTTGGCCGCATGCCTATGAGGTTATCCTCATTATTTGCCTTTGGGGCTAGCTTTTAAGCAATTACTTTGATTTGCCTTTGGGGCTAGACGCTTGGCATCGCTGTGATATAATTTATCTTATGGGCAATCTTTTGAGCATTCTATGATTTGCCTTTAGGCTTAGACACATGATTTCAATTTGAACCAAAATAGTAACTTTGGGATTTGAATGACATATTAGATCTTTTAGGCCCATGTTTGTGTTTGTTCATGTGTGAATTATTGAAAGATGAAAGAATATGTTTAAAAGTGAGCTTGGATGACACATTGTGACATAGCATAAAAGCATTAAACATTGGCATTGTATTTAAGTTTATTTGTTATCAAAGTTTATACCGCTAGCCTTTTAGCTTAGCACGATTGTAATTCATCGCGCAGGTGACAGGGGTGATCAAATAGAGCCGAAGAGTTCTTCTAGATCGAGTCGGGTCTAGATTTGAGTTTTGCTTGTAGAGTTTATTTTGGACATCAAGATCAGAGACACTGTAAGCATGTATATGTTTTATATTATATTTTGATATATTAAATTATGTTTTGATGTATATATTGTAAATTATAAAGAATGTGTTGAAAAATTTTATAATGTGGCTTTTATATATGTGTTTTTGATAAATATATATGAATATGTATAAATATTTTGAGAAATATAGAGAACTTGAGAAGTGTTGGTGAAATGTGAGATGTAGAGTATATTGGGAGTGTTCTTCTTTTGCAGGTTATGTTTTGTTGAAATTTGGGGATGTCCAAATTACAAATAAAACTCTGGTGAATTTTTCCCAGAGATTTTTTATAAAAAATGCTTATTTTGGAACTTATGAGTAATAAAGAATATTTTATTTATTATTTAAATATACATTATAAAGTATTTGAGATTTTAAATTTGAAATGTGAAAATTTTTATTAAACCAGATTGTGATATTTTTATACCATATATGTGTATTTTACATATACTAGTGTATGTATTATACGTATAAAAGGTATAAGGGTGTTACAACTTCAATTGTTTCTTGTTGTTCAAATGTACTTACTAGGTCATCATGAGCACTACTTTTCCTTTGATTAAGTTTAGAGGATTCATAAAAAGCAACATGCATTGATTCTTCAACTACTAGTGTTTTCTTGTTAAACACTCTATATGCTTTGCTACATGATAAATATCCTAGAAATACACCATCTGATTTGGATGAGAATTTTCCAAGATTGTCCTTGGTATTCAATATAAAGCATTTGCATCCAAACACTCTAAGATATGAAATTTTGGGTATTCTTCCATTCCATAGCTCATAAGAAGTTTTATTTATCAAAAGCTTTTATAAACATGATTTGAAATAAAACATGCAGTATTAACGGCTTCCGCCTAAATGTAAGATGGTAAATCATACTCATTGAGCATTGTCCTAGCCATTTCAACCAAAGTTCTATTTTTCCTTTCAACCACACCATTTTGTTGTGGTGTTCTAGGAGTTGAAAAGTTATGTGAAAGACTAAAATCATTGCAAAACTTTTCAAAATTTTTATTTTCAAATTCTTTGCCATGATCACTTCTAATAGATGTGATTACATAGCCTTTTTAATTTTGAACTCTTTTTGTAAATAATTTAAAATGATTGAAGGCTTCATTCTTTTGAGACAAGAAATTGACCCATGTAAACATTGAGCAATCATCAACAAGTACAAATACATATAACTTACCACCTAGGCTAGCAACTCTATTTGGTCCAAACAAATCCAAGTGAATAAGTTTTAAGGGTCTAGAAGTGTTTACAATATTTTTAGATTTGAATAAACTTTTTTGCTACTTGGCAAATTGACAAGGTTCACAAGTCCTATCTCCATCAAATATTACTCTAGGGAGACCATCAACCAGTTCTTCCTTACAAATGCATTGTAGATGATCCATACTAGTATGTCCTAGTCTTCTATGCCATAACTAAGCATCATTATTAATAGAAATCAAACATTCAAATGCATTATTAAAATGTATGTTAATTTAATATGTATTCCCAATTCTAGCTCCTTTGAATGCAAGTTCACTATTTGAATTGATAACTTTACATCCTTTAGAGTCAAAACTTACATATATCCTTTGTCATATATTTGACTAACACTGAGCAAATTATGTTTTAATCCATCAACAAGATACACATTGTAAACCCTTAATTTTGACCCAATCCGATCTAATATGTTTTATTTAGCCTAAAATGATTTTTGTTGTCTAATTGGTCCAAAATAATTTTAATTAAATAATTTTTACCTTAGTATTTTAATTTTTATTGATAAAAAATGAAAATAAACAAATAAAAATTAAAAAATAAAAAAAATAAAATCGAAGTTGAAAAAAAAATCGGCAGCGAAAAGTGGTTGCGCGGGCCCGTCGGCCCAGCAGCTCACCCGCAGGCCTGTGGGCGTTTCGCCAGCAAGGATTTCCTGCGGGCTGGCATGCCCACACGCCCAGCCAATGGGCCCGGCTGTTGCAGTTTTCGCCAGCGCAAAATTTTTCAACGCAATTTTTTTGAAACCTAATCCAATTAGGTTCTAATTTCTTTTCTTTATTAATATTACTTACCTTAATTAATTAGGAATAAATAACCTTAAACAACTATAAATAAGGACAAAAGGCATTGAAATTAGGGCAGGCCGAAGGAGGAAGAAAATAGGCAGTAGCTTGATTTTGTGAAACCAAATCAGTGAAGGAAAAGGGAAACTCAATTCAAGTGATTTTTAAAAGCAGCAGCAACACGAATTAAGCAATTCAAAGGCAACAAAGTCTTGTCTTTGGAGCTAGTTCATCCAAGAAGAATTGATTTTGGAGCAACTTACAAAAGAAGGTATGAAATTCTAAATTCTTATTTTTTTTACACAGTAGCTAAACTAGGGTTTTTTGTGTTTTTCAAAAGTTAAAATCTTAGAACTTTAATTTAGTTTTCCAAAGTTAAAACACTAAAACGTGACCTTATTTTCTAAAAAGACTTAAAATTGTTATTTTTTTCTTCTTAAAGACCTTAAAACACTAATTGAACATATTTTTCAACAAAACCAAAATCAAATTCTGTTTCTTTTAAGATTTTAAAGTAGGTTCTATTTCATTCAAAAAGCCTTAAAAAACATCTTTTCTACTTATAAAATCTTCAATCCTTTTGTTTAAATTCATAAAACTTCATAAAATATCAAATTGATTTCTAAAACCCTAAAAATTCTTCATTACCCGAGACCCAAATTTCAAAACCCTAAAATCCAAAATTCAATTTTTAAACCTAAAATAATGAACCCTAATCCTTTTAAAACCTTAAACCCTAATTTTTATGAACCCTAATCCTTTTAAAACATTAAAAAAACATACAAACATAAAAACTAAAAAATTACACAGTAGCTTAAAATTCAATAACCAAAAATCACAAATTAAAGTATTTTAAGGTATTTAAAAACCTAGTTTCATGATTTCATCATTCAAACCTCAATTTGGTTAATCAAAGGGTCTTACCAATCTTTTAAAACATAAAACCCTAATTTATTTTAATTCCATAAAAAGTCACAGTAGCCATAATTGGACTTTTATTTGCTTTATTCAATTCCATACTTGATATGTTTTGATTTATTTCTTATGCTTTAATTTATTTTCAATACTTGATTTATTTAATTTATCATGGATGGATGTTTGTTTTATATTTTGGTTAATAACTTTGATGAATGATTTATTTATGATGAATGATTATTTACTTTTATCAATCAAATTAGATTTCCAAAAGCTGTAAGAGGTATGTTTCCACTTGGTGGGTACCTCATTATTTAAACATCATGTAATTTAATTTGCTTTTCTATTTTAGAACTTATGTAAAGGGCATGTTTTTACCTTTTGGTGGGTGTCCTATCTAGGCATGTGATGTAAGGACATGTTTGCATCCTTGGATGGGTGTACATTTATTTGTTTTGTTTTGTTTGGACATTGCTTTGATTTTAATATAATGATGCTTTCTTTTTATTTGTGTGTAGTATGGATAATATTGTTATATTTAAGAATTTTATAATATTAAGACCTGTAAAGGAGCCCGGTTCCAATGAATCGGGTGTTGTGGGGGTGCTGGGCCATTTCTCACCTTCCCCTACACATACCAAACTTTCCGAACCCATTAGGGGGTTGGGGATTCCTTAGGAATCGAGTCATCCACCCCTTTCTTTTTTCCCAGCCCGTCCGGGTGGCGACTCCATTTTCTCCGGACTTAGGTCCGTGTTCTCTAAGGCCCCGAGCCTAAACAGTGCCGAAGTCGCAAGAACCATTCCCCCGGGAGTGGGGGCGAAAATCCCAGCTCAAAGTGGCGACTCCACTGGGGATAAGAGAAGTTGATTCCGTTGGTCTTTATATTATTCTATTCTTTCTTATAATGATATTATCCATTGCATCATCTTAGATTGCATCGTGTGCATGAGTTAGGACGCCCGTGTTACCCGTGTTATGTTATGTAAGGGATACCATACTTTCACTCAAGGTATGGAGATCGAGCATGGCATAACCACTCATAGCCTTGTACTGTTTGGTATATACTTGCTATGGGAACCTAAGCCTTTCTACCCAAAGACTAAAGCTCATGTAATTGGCCTATTTACTTTCCTTAGGTTTTACCCCAAATGAATGTTGTTTGACTATGGTTAGTTTATCTTAGTCTAAATCATGACTTATTTGGTTTGTTCTTTTTCTAATATGATCTAAGTATATTGTAAGCTCAAAATAAATTTTTCTCTAAAATCCAAAAGACCAAAACTATTTTTAAAATTTTTCAAGATGGTCTTTGGACATAAGACTTTTTCTAAAAACAAATCAAAAAAATTCTTTGGCCCATGGCCCAAATACTAAGCCCAAAATCAATTTTTCTAAAATCTTTTACAATGGGCTTAGAACCGAAACTATTTTCACCCAACCATTTTTTACAAAGAGCTTGCAAAAATATTTAGGTCAATTATGAAATACCAAAAATCAATTGTGGGCCTAGTTTATACTAAAAATAAATTAACCATGGGCTTGTTTTTGGCATGAACCACTAGTTACCTCTTTTCAAGTGAGAAATCTATTTATAATAAACCTCTTAATTTCGTTTTAATCCAGCACAGCATAAAAGCTACTTTAGTTGGATAAATGGATTAAAACCTAATTAATGGGAATTATCATGGATTGATTTCCATTTTCGAAAATACATCTATTGGTTGAAACGTCCGAGGGAATTATTCGAAAGCAAGATACCCCATGTTGGTATTTTGTTAACCATATACCTAGGAAAAGAGACTTGCCATTCGTGTATGGATGTTATAAGGTTGGAAGGAACGTCCTAATTTGTCCTTGTTTGTCTATTGTTTGTGCATACATGCATACATTTGCATCTCATACCATTGATCCTCTCTGGCTCACAGCCCTGGATACCCATCCGACCTACGCCGGAGACGAAGCATCTAGCAACAACTCAATCACTTGCTCACCAAAAACAATGGAGCCCGAACAAATTCAAAGGATGGTGGATGAGGCCCTCAATGCCAAGATGGAAGAAATCAAAGAGGCCCTAGCTGAGACCATGAAGAACCAATTGATTGCAATCTTAGAAAACCATGCCGAGGCATCTGCTAGCACTAAGAAACCAAAGGACAAAGGGAAGACTAAAATTAATGAAGTAGCTTTTGACGATGAAAAGGTGGTCATTGATGATGATGATGATTGGGCTCAATACTACCAAGAGGTTCAAGAAAAGAAAAAAGAACCAAAGGCTGTCGAGAAGGCAACTATTGAAAAGACCGAGACATCTGATGTTGAAAAGATGATTGCTGATTTAGAAAAGAAATTTGAGAAGAAGCTGAAAACCGAAGAGATGTCCGAAGTTGACAAGTTATTTGAACAAGATGAAGAAGTCCCTTATAAATTCAAGATGCCCTCCTTTGCAAAGTACAATGGCACCGGAAATCCTTATCTTCATGTGAAGCAGTATATCACTGCCATGCAATCTGCCCGAGCTACTAAGGCTCAAACCCTAAGGTACTTCATGCTCTCATTGGACCCTGTTGTTCAAAATTGGTTCAATACCTCAGATGATGTAACACAAAAGAGTTGGGATCTACTTTACAAAGCCTTCATCCAACAATGTGGATACAATGTTGAAATGGAAGTTACCTTAATGGAAGTTGAGTCCATTAGGCAACAACCAAATGAAAATTTTATAGATTATGTCAAGAGATGGAGAAACAAGGCTGCTTTACTCAAGAAGAGGCCTGATGAATCTGATCAAATAAGGATGATTGTGAGAGGGGTGTTGCCTAATCTTCGTGAGAGGATGTCTCATACACTTATACGTGATTTCAAAGATCTTCTCCAAGCTGGTCTACAAATTGAAGAGTGGGAAAGGGAGAAGAATCGCTTTTCAATAAAAAGGAATGAGAAAGGGAACTACCAGTCGGGCAATCAAAGCACATAGAAAGAAGTTGATGTTAATGCCGCTAGTGAAAGAGGAATGAGGCAATTTTCAGATATGGGGAAGCCACTATCTTGGGTTCTCAATAATCTACAAAAGAAGGGATTGTTACAACCCTTGACTCCTCGTCCTTTGCCTAATCCTCTTCCACCTAACTTTGATACTAATGCATTTTGACAATTCCATCAAATGCCTGGACACGAAACAGACAATTGCATGAAGTTGAGGCATGAGATCCAGAATTTAATTGATAATGGCAAGTTGCCCGAGCCGGACAAGCCCAACACCAAAGATAATCCATTTCCAACGTTCAACAGAGTGCCACCACCAGCAACCTTCATGGTGGGAAAAGGATTGGAAGAAGACTTTGTTTTATCATCCTTTCAAGATGGAAATATTGAAGATGTGAAAGGAAAAGAAGCCTAACTCAATGAACTTTCCTTAGCTTGAATGTTGCTTTTCAATCTTACTTTCTTTAATATTTTAGAACTATTGTGTTTTTCAAAATTAAATTATTTTTATCATAAATTTTTGTTGGTCTTTGTTCATTTTGGTGCTCAACCAATGAGGAATTAGCTTGATGTGTCTAGGCATCATGACTCGAATGACTTTACTAGATGAGGGAATTACTCTATAGCATTGAGTTGTGTATGCTTACTTAGAGAGGGCTCCTGCATAATTATCTTTGTCTAGGTCTTAGTCAGTCTTAGAACATGATTTGACAAACTTTCAAGGCAAAATTGAACTCTGCTTATTTAAGGGAGAGATGATATAGGCATTGTTTGATTAGCCAACAACTAGTATCCACCCAATTAAATATTAATCCCTAGTTATCCCTTTGAGCCTTCATAAAATTTTAGCTTTCTTTTCATTGGCATATAACCTCAACAACCTACCTTGAGCTGTTGTGATACTTTTGACAAGTCTTATGATCACAAAGGTGAAAAGGCAAGAAGATCAAAGAAAGAAATGAATAGTCAAGACTATGAAGATAGTTGAAGTTCTCAAGACCATAAGGGTAGTTGATGTTTTCAAGACCATAAGGATAGTTGATGTTCTCAAAACCTTATGGGTAGTTGAAGTTCCCTTAATGTCTCCAATATATCAAGACAACATCAACATTAGAGTAACAAATGATTTATCCCTATTAAAGAAGATTTTTGTTACTCCACTCATCCATTATTGGAAGCCCAAGTTGGTACAAACAAGACAACTATGTTTGAGCTAGAACAAAAAAAAGGAAAAAAGGAAAAAAAAAAAGAGAATAGAAAAAGAAAAGAAAGAAAAATAATTAAAAAAAAGAACCTAAAAAGGCGGTTCATAAAGCCAACTGAGTTATCTTTTACCTAAAGCAACAAAAGGCTTCCATTTGGTTCATAAAGACATTTTTACTTGAATTGGCCCAACACAACCAAAGGTTCAATCAAAATTGGAGAAAAGGAGGGAGACCATCCAGTTCTTGAAAGTTTTGTACTTGATAGTCCAACAAGAAAGAAGGACAAAATGATAAAATGCTCAAAGAAAGGGAAGATTAAGGAAAACAAAGAGAAAGAAAAGGGAAGAGTAAGAGAAATAAAGAAAAGGGAAAAGAAGAAAAGAAACAGATTTGGGTCTTAAACTTTTTGCAAGGGCAAAAACTGTCCTAATCAAGATTCAGATTAATGCCAAGAAGATAGAAGGAATTTGGAGTCTAGCAAGGTTGCCTCCAAGCTGTCTAAAGTTCCAACAAATTTTTAGTGTGAGGGTTTGTCCATTGTGTCGCACCAGCTCCAATCTCAAAATGGCCTCCACTTTAACCCATGTCCCTTATAGACCCCATTTCAAGCCTATCAAAGACCTGTTGATCTCTCTTGGTAGGTAGAGTCTATTAGTGGAGATAGTTTGGATAAGCATGCATATGAGATAGACAATATTTAAATTCAAATGAGACCTTTGGCCAAGCAATGTGTATGTGCCTATCTGAAGTGCAACAATTCTTGCTTAAATAGAATTGATTCCCGAGTTTAGTACGGTAACTAGGGTTGTCATGTTATAGATATGTTAATTTGGAAAAATCAAGTCCCGAGGTACATTGACATTAATTTGGCAAAGCCAACATTTGATCAAAATTCAAAAAAAAAATGTTTTGTCATACAAAGCCTTCAAGTTAAGGGAAGTATGTTGAACCTCCAAAGGATATATTGGGCAAAGGAAATGATTATTGGTTGCCAATTGACATGCTGAAACATAATTTGAAATGGATGCATCCCTGACTCTACAATTAGGGGTCTCCACCACTCATGTTTTCAACATCTTGAAGATGAAAACCACAAATGCAAAAGCTTTCGAGCATTCCATGCAAGACTTGAACAAACGTTAAAAGGAGTCAATGAGAACACTTTTGCTGATCACCTCGGTCTATGAGTCGATGGAACAACTGTAAGTATTATTCATGCATATCATGCATACATGAGCATATCACATTGTACTTTCTTGTATTGTCTATTCTTTATCAAAGTGAACAACAAACACTCTGTGAAGTGAAGAATCAAAAGAAGATGTCAAATCAGGAGGGCATGGAAAGCCTATTTGCTTATGGAAGCTCTAGTCATTTTGCAAAAGAAGAAATGTGTACTTGTACGAAGAACTAGATGGCAAAAACATCAATCAGAGCCCACATAGAAAAAATCATGGGTTTAAGCCTTCACAGGGGGCAAAGTTTCTCCTTTTCAATTTTTGGAGTTTATATACCAAATATTTTCAAACTCACTTGCAAATATTTCGCCAAGCAGGGGGGCAAGGAGAGGATATAAGGTCCAATTAAAAATAGCTAAATTTTTGCAAAAAGGAAGAACAAAAGAATAGAACATTAGAACTCTCAAAAGAATGAAGATGCAAAAGACAAAAGACCAATCTAGCTCAAAGAGCTGAAGCAAGGGTAAAGACCCAATCTCAAAGGATGATGATTCATTTGCAAGGGTGAAGACCCGATGTCAAAAGATGAAGATTCATTTTCAAGGATGAAGACCTGATCTCAAAGGATGAAGATCCATTTTGAGGGTGAAAAACCATAATGCATGGAATAACCGGAGCAGTTAGATTTCTCAAATTATAAAAGGTCAATCAAACTCAATCTCAGGTCCAAGCACCCAAATTCAAATCAATCTCGGGTCCAAGTACTCAATCTTGGGTCTAAGTACCCAAATCAAATCAATCTCGGGTCCAAGTACCCAATCCTGGGTCCAAGTATCCAAATTCTATCCAATCTTGGGTCCAAGTACCCAAATCGAATTCAATCTAATCTTGGGTCCAAGTACCCAATCTCGGGTCCAAGCACCCAATCTCGGGTCCAAGTACCCAAATCAAATCCAATCTCGGGTCCAAGTGCCTAATCTCGGGTCCAAGTACCCAATCTCGGGTCCAAGTACCCAAATCAATTCAAGCTCAGGTCCAAGTATGCAAATTCAATCCAATCCTGGGTCCAAGTACCCAAATCAATTCAATCCCAGGTCCAAGTACCCAATCTCAGGTCCAAGTACCCAAATCCATTTAGGATCAAGTATCCAAGTCCAGTTAGGATCGAGTATCCCAATCCAATTTAGGGTTGAGTATCCAAATCCAGTTTAGGATCGAGTATCCAAATCCAGTTAGGATCGAGTATCCCAGTCCAATTTAGGATCGAGTATCCAAATCCAGCTTAGGATCGAGTATCCCAAGTCCAGTTAGGATCAAGTATCCAAGTCCAGTTAGGATCGAGTATTTGAATCCACTTAGGATCGAGTATCCAAATCCAGTCTAGGATCGAGTATCCAAATCCAGTTAGGATCGAGTATCCCAATCAAAATTAATATCGAGTATCAAGTCTAGTTTAGGATTGAGTATCCAAATTTTCCTTAGGTCCAGAACCTAGAATTATCCTCGAGTCCAGAACTCGAATCCTGATCCAGAACCCAAATTTTCCTTAGGTCCAGAACCTAGAATTATCCTCGAGTCCAGAACTCGAATTCGGGTCCAGAACCCAAAATTTCCTTAGGTCCAGAACCTAGAATTATCCTCGAGTCCAGAACTCGAATCCGGATCCAGAACCCAAATTTTTCTTAGGTCCAGAACCTAGAATTATCCTCGAGTCCAGAACTCGAATCTTGGTCCAGAATCCAAATTTTCCTTAGGTCCAGAACCTAGAATTATCCTCGAGTCCAGAACTCGAATCCGGGTCCAGAATCCAAATTTTCCTTAGGTCCAGAACCTAGTCCAGAACTCGAACCAGGTCCAGAACCTAGAGTTATCCTTGAGTCCAGAACTCGAACCGGGTCCAGAACCCAAATTTCTCTTAGGTCCAGAACCTAGAATCATCCTCGGGTCCAGAACCCAAAACAAGTCGCCATATAAAAAATTAAGTCTTATTGCTTTTCACTCTATTTCACTAAGGTTTCAGATCATTCAAGCAGGTGGCAAACTGTAGACCCTTAATTTTTGACCCAATCCGATCTAATATGTTTTATTTAGCCTAAAATGATTTTTGTTGTCTAATTGGTCCAAAATAATTTTAATTAAATAATTTTTACCTTAGTATTTAATTTTTATTGATAAAAAAATGAAAATAAACAAATAAAAAATAAAAAATAAAAATAAAATCGAAGTCGGAAAAAAAAATCGGCAGCAAAAAGTGGTCGCGCGGGCCCGTCGGCCCAGCAGCTCACCCACAGGCCTGTGGGCGCCCGTAGGAATTTCCTGCGGGCTGGCACGCCCACACACCCAGCCAACGGGCCCGGCTGCTGCAGTTTTTGCCAGCGCAAAATTTTTCAACGCAATTTTTTTGAAACCTAATCCAATTAGGTTTTAATTTCTTTTTTTTATTAATATTACTTACCTTAATTAATTAGGAATAAATAACCTTAAACCACTATAAATAAGGACCAAAGGCATTGAAATTAGGGGAGGCCGAAGGAGGAAGAAAAGAGGCAATAGCTTGATTTTGTGAAACCAAATCAGTGAAGGAAAAGGGAAACTCAATTCAAGTGATTTTTAAAAGCAACAGCAGTACGAATTAAGCAATTCAAAGGCAACAAAGGCTTGTCTTTGGAGCTAGTTCATCCAAGAAGAATTGTTTTTGGAGCAACTTACAAAAGAAGGTATGAAATTCTAAATTCTTATTTTTTTTACACAGTAGCTAAACTAGGGTTTTTTGTGTTTTTCAAAAGTTAAAATCTTAGAACTTTAATTTAGTTTTCCAAAGTTAAAACACTAAAACGTGACCTTATTTTCTAAAAAGACTTAAAATTGTTATTTTTTTCTTCTTAAAGACCTTAAAACACTAATTGAACATATTTTTCAACAAAACCAAAATCAAATTCTGTTTCTTTTAAGATTTTAAAGTAGGTTCTATTTCATTCAAAAAGCCTTAAAAACATCTTTTCTACTTATAAAAACTTCAATCATTTTATTTAAATTCATAAAACTTCATAAAATATCAAATTGATTTCTAAAACCATAAAAATTCTTCATTACCCAAGACCCAAATTTCAAAACCCTAAAATCTAAAATTCAACTTTTAAACCTAAAATAATGAACCCTAATCCTTTTAAAACCTTAAACCCTAATTTTTATGAACCCTAATCCTTTTAAAACATTAAAAAAACATAAAAACATAAAAACTCAAAAATTACACAGTAGCTTAAAATTCAATAACCAAAAATCACAAATTAAAGTATTTTAAGGTATTTAAAACCCTAGTTTCATGATTTCATCATTCAAACCTCAATTTGGTTAATCAAAGGGTCTTACCAATCTTTTAAAACATAAAACTCTAATTTATTTTAACTCCATAAAAAGTCACAGTAGCCATAATTGGACTTTTATTTGCTTTATTCAATTCCATACTTGATATGCTTTGATTTATTTCTTATGCTTTAATTTATTTTCAATACTTGATTTATTTAATTTATCATGGATGGATGTTTGTTTTATATTTTGGTTAATAGCTTTGATGAATGATTTATTTATGATGAATGATTATTTACTTTTATCAATCAATTTAGATTTCCAAAAGTTGTAAGAGGTATGTTTCCACTTGGTGGGTACCTCATAATTTAAACGTCATGTAATTTAATTTATTTTTTCTATTTTAGAACTTATGTAAAGGGCATGTTTCTACCTTTTGGTGGGTGTCCTATCTAGGCATGTGATGTAAGGACATGTTTGCATCCTTGGATGGGTGTCCATTTATTTGTTTTGTTTGGACATTGATTTGATTTTAATATAATGATGCTTTCTTTTTATTGTGTGTAGTATGGATAATATTGTTATATTTAAGAATTTTATAATATTAAGACCTGTAAAGGAGGCCGGTTCCAATGAACCGGGCGTTGTGGGGGTGCTGGGCCATTTCTAACCTTCCCCATACGTACCCAACTTTTCAAACCCATTAGGGGGTTGGGGATTCCTTAGGAATCGAGTCATCCACTCCTTTCTTTTTTCCCGGCCCGTCCGAGTAGCGACTCCATTTTCTCCAGACTTAGGTCCGTGTTCTCTAAGGCCCCGAGCCTAAACAGTGCCGAAGTCGCAAGAACCATTCCACCGGGAGTGGGGGCGAAAATCCCCGCTCACACACATTTTCACTCAAATTCTTACCAAGCATGTAATATCCCAAAATGTGCCCTAGAAGTTTTGAGATAATTGTTGTTTTGTTTGAATCATATGTTTATGTGTAATTGGAAAGGAAAAGATTGTTTAGAGGGAATGTATATGTTGTATATATGGCAATATATATAACATATATGCTAGTCAAAATGGTGGGTCAAGAGAAGAAGATATTTAATTTGTGAATTGTGAAATTACTAAAAAGGACAAGTGAATATAAGGGAGTTAGGATTTATAAAGGGGGTATTTAAGTAATTTTCATTTTGAATTGCTTGGTGGAGATTTAAAGAGAAGAGAATTTTGACTTTTCTTCATTTCTTCTCCTTTCCTTTCTCCATTGTTGGCCGGCCACCCAAAGCAAGAGAGAGCAAGAGAAAGTTTTGGTGTTTAAGCTCAAAATTGAAGGAGTTTTCATGTGATTAAGTGAAAGTCCAAGAAGTTTTATTATTTTGGTAAGTTCTCTCTCTTGATTTCTCTTGTTTATTTGAAGTGGTGTATGAGTTTGATTGTTGATGTTTGATAATAGGGTTGTGTTGATTGTAGTATGTTGGAGTATGTTTGATTTAATTAATTATGGTGTTGGTTTTGGTTTGAAGGAAGTAAGTTAAGTTGATGTTGGTTTTGAAAGTGTTTGTGTTGAAATTGTATTAGGGTTTTGAGTTGGTAAGTGTTGTTAATGTTAAGTTTGGTTTATTATTTTTGTTAGTCTTCATGATTTTTGGGTTTGATGGAGTTAGAGGCTTGGAATACATGTTTTGGTGGGAGGCAGTAGCATCTTGGATGCCACGCCCGTGGCCCTTTGGTGCCATGGCCGTGGGTGTTGGACTTATTTTTGGGCAGAAGCATTCTTTAACCCACGCCCGTGGGGGTCTTGGGTGACCACGACCGTGGGCTTTGAGGTTGAGTTGTTGGTTTGTAATGGTGATCTATGGGTCTTGTATGAGGTTAATAAGTGATTGATTTTATTGGAATTGATGTGGTTCATCATTGTTTTGGTTTAGGTTGTGAAGAAAGTGAATTGCCTTAATTCATTTGGTGAAGGATTTTTGGAAAGAGAAAGTGTTTAGAGTGTGTGGATTGCTTTTGAAGTAAGTACAAACCTTGCATTGTTGCATATATTCATTTGATATAGCATTGTTGATATATATGAAAAATGTTATGTTTTGCACATTGTGAATCTTGTGAAATGTACCATATATATAATGATGAATTGCTTTGATGTGAATGGGGATATAATGAAGCCATTGTTGTTGGCCATGGTTATACAAATAAAATTGTTGAGGCATGATTGCCTATTTGATTATGAGATACAAATTGAGAAAGAGAATGATAAAGAGATTAATGAAATAATTGTATGTTTAATATGTTATTCAATTTTAGAGTTCTGGGTTTGGAGGCATGCCTATAAAATGAATGGTAACAGTCTTGCCGGGTTGAGGATCTCTTCAAATTGAGTTGAATTGAGGTCCAACACTACAAAAAAAAAAATGCTATCTGCGACGGACAGAATCCGTCGCAGATCCGTCGCAAATCCGTCGCAAATCAAGATTTGCTACCGATCTGCGACGGATACGATCCGTTAATAAAAAAGGCGTCGCAATTTTCAATTTTGCGACAGGCCGTCGCAAATTGCGACCGATTTGCGACCACTAGGCCGTCGCAGATTTATCTTCCCGCCATTTTCAAGGTCATAGTATTCCGTCGCAGATTTCGTCGCAGATTTCGTCGCAGATTGTCGTTGCAGATTTTTCGTCGCAGATTTCGTCGCAGATTGTCGTTGCAGATTTTTCGTTGCAGATTTTGTCGCAAAAGTCGTCGCAAATCCGTCACAAAGGCCGTCGCAGATGTTCTGGAGTATATATATGCCGTGGTGTTTTCCGTCACAAATTTCGTCGCAAATTCCATCGCAGATTCCGTCGCAGATTCCGTCGCAGACTATTTTGTGTCATTATATGGATTTTATATATAAAATACACACCTGTAGTAATAATATTTACAATTTAATTACATAAATCTAAATTTACACCAATTTTCAAAATAATTTTTCATTGATATAAAATGCAATAGTTAGTTAAACTAACATAACTCAAAAGTCATTACAATATATAAGTTTTAAACATTTCAAAGTATTAAAATATGAACACTTTCAAAAGTAAAAACTAAGCCGAAGGCATAAACTAGTCATCATCTGGATGTTCTTCTGTTACTTGATCTTCTGCTGGTGGGGTTGGTTCTGTTGGAGCCCATCTAGAAGGTTAAGTTGGCCGTCCTAGTAACAGCTATTAGCTTTTCCAAAGCAAAACCAGATGTGTTTATTTGTACAAGGTTGGCTTCTACTTGGCTGTTGCAATTTTATCTCAAAGCTTAACCAAAGAAACCATCATGTTACATTTTCTCCTTACTATGCTCTTCTCGCCCCAGCATTTCTCTCTCTTAGAAACTTGATTTTCTTCCAAAATGAAACCTCCAAAAAAACCATAAAGAAAATGAAAAAAGAGAATAAACCGTTATCGAGCCAAGATCCCGCCATCAACATGGTTCTTGGTCACCAAGAAATTTAACTGCAACAGCATAGCATGCACAACAATACTAAGGTTTACTGTAAAATGGCACAACAAAATCAAATTTCATGCCTTCCAAACAAGAGTGCCAAGTATGCTTGCTCACTTTACGCTTTGACATCACAGTGTTTGTAACATTCAACCGTGAGTATTCCCACACATATGGCTGATAAATGCCCAACGCATGTAACAACCAGTAATAGGAAGCA
The DNA here is from genome assembly GCA_947685225.1 of Garcia nutans. Classification (NCBI taxonomy): domain Eukaryota; kingdom Viridiplantae; phylum Streptophyta; class Magnoliopsida; order Malpighiales; family Euphorbiaceae; genus Garcia; species Garcia nutans. Next base: position 19,467,734 of record CANTUV010000009.1, on the reverse strand, counting down.
CGTCTCGTCTCAAATTCCAGCGTACATAGCTGCACAAGATACAACAAAACATTAGGAGTAAGATAAAACAGAACCCAAAATAATAGCAAAAGCATATATATACAGAAATCAACCAACTGCCTACTTTGGAACTTGGAACTCATACATGAAACCTTAACTTAGAATTGAAATTAGAAGCCTTATCATATTAATCACAGTTATAACATCTTGTTATTGAGATAATAATTATCCAGAAATTTTGTGTAAATCTTAACTAAACCATAAAGTTTGTTCCTCACACCATCTCTGGAAACAGATCTCAGTTGCCTAAACAGTACACAGGAAATAAATATAGAAAAACTTAAAGAACAACTACGAAAATGATATATCAGCAGATCTCATTCATTTTTATCTACTATTAATATATCAGCAGCTATTAACATTTAATTAATAGCGCTTATTGATAATAGTCTAATAAGTTAATTGTATTAAAGGCAGATGAAAAGCTAGAATATTATACAAATGAACTAGTTTCCAATTTTCAGGTTTTTATTTGGAAAATGAAAAATTAGAGAATTAGCTAGCGGAGAAAAAAATTATAAAATGAAAACAGAGAACACTTTCCACAAGTAAACAAGATCGAAGTTTCACGGAGAACTAGGAATAGAAAAGAAAAAATTACTTTCTATATGTAACACACACCACAGTTAGAAACATTCATATCCAGTTATATCCATCTCAATAATGCTACTAAAAATTACCTTTCATATGGCTATGCAGCAATCATTCAAATATGCTTTAATGCCTGAACATATAATATTAAAATTGACAATATCATGAAGCTAACGGAAGAGAGGATAAACAAGTAGCCACTATAGCATAGAAAACTTTGATTTCACATAATATTCTTACCATTAATCAAATCAAATTAACTATTTTTTTGGGAGATATCCTTGCAAATTTAGAAAATAAAAAAAGAGAGCAAAAGTTGACTAAGAAAAGAATAAAGGGAGAGGCCTCCAGAAAAGGTATTTCTTACTCTGAAACTTCTCATACATCCTATTGCACCAAGGTACTAAATTCTAAAGATATTGAAAAGAATACATGGGTATGCAAACAGCATAATTAAGTGTAATCTAAAAATCCAGAACCAAAATGCCAGTTTCTCCATACCTCCAAAATGATGACACCATGAAAATGTCTCTCCTCTTGCTTTTTCGTGTAACCAAGCTGTAAAATAAGGAATAGATAAGACTGAATCCTAAAAATCATAAATTACAGACTGATGTACATATTATGCATGATTAATTACATTGTCTGATGCATTTTGCAAATCTAATTACATTGTCTGATGCATTATTGTCTTAGATTTGAACTACATATACATCAGAGGATGAAAGAGCAAACTTGCAATAAAAATCTTCAGATGTTGATAACATTACAATGCTCTTTAGTCCCATCCCAACAGACCTCAATATAACAACATCTGAAAAGTTCATTGCAACAGGAAGGATTCAAGCTACTTGCACAGGTATAGTACCAATGGTAAACTTTTCTAAATGCTGTGCAAACACCACATGAAACTATTCTTCATTGTAAGAAAACTAAGAAAATGCAAACAGCATGTAAGCAGACATTCAGCATGATTTAGTAAAAGTAACAACAACTACATATCTTCATCAAAAAGTTACGAACCTTCCCAGTCTTCTCATTCAAAACAAACCATCGCTTGCTCCATCCATCCTTTTTTGCACTTTTCTTTGACAAAAAGCCTGCAGATGATGAGAAGTTAAAAAACTATTGCATGATTAGCAGGAGAGAAGATGGATAGCAAATCATTCATGCCTTCATCAAGACTTTGTTGTACACACAAAATACTGCTGCAAATGCATGGTTCAAAGGTATTTCTTGGAATTTAATAACAACAAAAATTCTCTCTGCTAACAACCAAATAATAACCATTAAATGTATACCTACACTGATCATTAATCAAATGCCAGTGGAGATAAAATCACTTAAATTTCCTATCCAAACTAATAACCAAATTAGTAAATTCTCTCTGCCAATCTTGTTCAGCTATATTCTCAAATCAATTTCTTTATATGCCGGCGCTGACAGACCAGTGGCAAGCCAACTGTTAGGCAATGGTAGCTATAATGGTTGAAAAAGGATTTTAAACCAAATAACTACATATGAATTTATGTATAAAGTTTGTCCCATCTTAATAATTCTGCAATACAGAAACCAACTGCAGAAAAACTAATTTCCTCAAAATTAGAGTGATAGATCCGCCAGGTTGGAACTAGTATTTCAAAAAATTCACCGAGTATTTAATCATCATTTAGGTTCATTATGCACCAGACAAGTAAAGCAGTTTCAGATCTCAGGGGGGCTATAAATTTTGAAATTTTTAAGAGGCAAAAAAAAATATCATCTAGTTCCAGAAATCAATGACACGTCTTTGAAACATAATATATGAGACACAGTATCTGAAACATAAACTGTAATGAAACATAATTCAGAAGAACCTTCACCAATCAGAAACTCCTCTGTAAACACGACCAAGAGAACCTTCACCAATCAGAAACTCTTGACTAAAACTATTTGTTGTTGTTTGCAGAGAAGCAACAGTATATGAAATAGCAGTGATTGATGACTTCATTCTCTTTACAGATCCAGAATTCCCCTGCAACCTCTCAACCACCAATTTTTCAGCTGGTGGGGGCTTCAGATCTGTAACAGCAGCAGTGTTTTTCACTCTTTGTTCTTGTATCTCCATATTTACTGCAAAATAGAGCAGAATGATGCCTGAATGGTTAGATTATAGCACTAGAGCTTCCAGCTTCAAACTAATAATGAACAAATTTTGTAGGAAACTCACAGGAAGAAGAATTTCAACATTTATTTTACATTACAGCATATAGAGTAAACAATTAGTTAACCGATGACCACTTTTTTCATTTTAGCTATTCCTATATGACATTCAAAGAAACAAAAGGCATCTAACAGTCGAGTAGCAGAAGAAGAAGATGAAACCAAATGTTATATATACTACAACACATATCATGACTCCAGAAATATCTAAAACCCAAATTAACATTTAAGTGACTCAATCAATATTCAGAAACTTTAAGAAATAGTAAAGTCAAGAGCATAAAAGAAGAAAGGAAAGAAAACCTACTATCATTTGTGCCAGCAGACCGATTTCTCTGGGAAACTATAACACCTACTTCCTTTCTTTTGTTCTTTCTGATGAAAAACATAACAGCAAGAAGTGCAACAAAAAGCACAAACAAAGAACCCAGGATTATGGCTACAATAGCCCCCACTGACAATCCCTTATCAGAATCAGATGACTGGCCGTTAAAAGATGGGGGTGAATGTGCCCCTGGCTGTTATAATTGGATTGATCAAAACATAAACATGCACATTATTGATGACCCTAAAAAGAGAAAAAGAATAGAAGAAGGAGCTAACCAATGGCAGAAAGGTCGTGTGATCAGAGCCAGTGAACAGAAAAATGGGATTTTTTGTTTGTTTGTTTTGATATTTATAGAGTAAAGCCTGTATAAAAGTCAGGTTCTGGGCGCAGAGAGGTAAGAGAAAAATGGTATACATGAAGAAGGAAGCTATGATGACGAGACCGATGGCGAGCAGAGAGAAAGCTAAGGATGGATACCACGTAACCGGCACCGGACTCGTGATCGGTTTTGGAGCCTTCACAACTAGAAGAAAAGAAACAAATCAAACAGAGATCAAAGTGAAACTACGAAAAATTGAAAAGGAATTGATACAGAATTACAATCAACATTGAAAGAATCTAATAATTTCATGGAACGAATGTATGTAAATGTAGAGAGAGAGAAAGAGAGGCGTACCTGGGAAGCAGAGGTTCGTTGCATGAGGTTAAGGAGATTAGAGGTGGATTGCACGGCCTGAGAAATCTGTTCAGCCACCGTTACTTTAGCTTTATCTTCTCTGGTGCTGCGAATTCTTGAGGTCCCCTTCACACATCCACTTGAAGATCTCAAATAGTTGCAGAAAAAGCAAAGAGAACTCACCATCTTCAAGTCGTGAAGCGTGTGAGCTGTGAAAGAGGCGGAGAGCAGTGAAGGAGGAAGAGCAATGAGAAGCAATTAGGGTTTTGCATTTTATACACTAGTTTTATAGTGGAATAATTTGGACCGTCGGATCTAGGATTTTGTTTATTCTTTTTATTTTTGCTGTTAATGAAGGTCAGACCTTATGGCTTGATATTGGATCTATGTTTCTTGACATGGATCGGGCTACAACATGTCATTTTTTAAAAAAAATATTTTGTATTTTTTAGAAAATATTACATATATTTTTTTAACATTTAATTGAAAATATACTCTATATATTCTGGAAGACTAGATGTACATTTTTTGATATATTAACTATATTAAATTAAAAATATATATTTTTTAAAATTAAAAAAAAAACTATAAATAAATATTTAGACAAGAAATATTTTTAATAATATTTTCACTTTTTAAACTAAAATATTTTATTTGGAACCACATTCAATTTTAAACTTTTATCATAGGACAATGGTTGTTTATAAATTAATGATTTTTTATAAGAAGTAGAAATAACTGAAGCTTTTTAAATTTAATTTGAATGATTTCTATAATTATAATAATTAATTATCTTCTAATGACTCAAAACTTTGAAATTAGATGATCATTCACATTAAATTTATTATGTTCTTAATTTAATAATATTTACAACTCGTCTAAATATAAATATTTTTTAATATATATTTTTTAATCAAGATATAAATATTTTGCGACGAAAATTTGCGTCGACCAGACAACCGTCGCAGATTTACTACGAATTTGCAACCGATTTGCGACGGCTTCCTCAAAATTCCTTCAATGTGTTTATCCGTCGCAAAACCGTTGCAGATCCGTCTCAAATTTGTGACAGAAATTTTCCGTCGCAGATTTTCGTCCCAAATTTGTGACGGAAAAAATTTTCGAAAAAAATATACGCGGGTCTCTCTCGCTAAGTATCCGCGCCAATTTTTGCGACGATTATTTGCGACGGAAAAATTTTCATCGCATATCTGCGACGGATTTGCAACGGATTTGCGACCAATTTCTCAAAATTCCTCTGACTTGTCCTTCCGTCGCAAATCCATCGCAGATCCGTAGCAAATTTGCGACGGAAACATGTCCGTCGCAGATTTTCATTGCAAATGTCGAATATTTTTGTAGTAAAATTTGCGACGGCAATAGACGGTAGCAGATCTCCATCGCAACTTGCTTTTTTTTAGTGTTTTCTCTCTCGCGCCAAGTTTCCGCGGCAACTTTTGCGTCGATTATTTGCGACGGAATGATTTTCGTCGCAGATCTGCGACGGATTGGTGACCAATTTCTCAAAATTCCTCTGACTTGTCCTTCCGTCAAAAATCCATCGCAGATCCGTAGCAAATTTGCGACAGAAACATGTCCGTCGCAGATTTCCGTCGCAAATGCCGAATATTTTTGTAGTGCAAGAGACTGGGTCTATTACACTATGTGAATTATTGATATGAAATATATGAAAAGTAACAGTCTTGCCGGGTTGAGGATCTCCTCGATTTCAATCGGGTTGATGGTCCAAGAGACTGGGTTTGTTACTAGTAACAGTCTTGCCGGGTTGAGGATCTCCTCAAGTTTGTTGAGTTGATGGTCCAAGAGACTGGGTCTGTTACACTATCCATGGATAGAGATATATATATGTTGCCTACGGGCTTGATTATTGTGATTATGAACCAAAGCAGTAACTCTGAACTTTGAATATCATATTAAATACTTGTTGGGCCCATAGGTGTCTATGTTGAATGAGTATAATAGATGATGATATAATTATTGAAATAATGAAATGTAACATTTATAAGTATGATCTTTATTGGTTGAATGTATGACATTGATATTAACATTGCATATTATCATTATGGTTTGTATTACTGAGTTGTTGGCTCAGCGCAATTGTGGTTTATCGTGCAGGTGATAGAGTTGATAGGGTTGAGACAGAGGATTCTTCTAGACTTAGTTGATTTTGTGCTTGAAGAGTTGGACTAGAGCTTAAAGATCAGAGAGTCAAGCTGCCAATCATGTATATATCCTATGTTTTGTAAATTTAAAATTTTTATGTATTTGTATTTGTAAGTACTTGTTATAACTTCCGCTGTGTAATAATAAATGTTTTCATCTATCATATTTTATGGATTTCTTTTAAACGATTGATATTTGTTTTACTTCTTTTTAAAAATATGATTTGTGTATTTTTAAACTGTGGCATTTTCTATATTCAGTATACGTATATTACGATCGTATAAGCATGCTTTGTACGTATACGGGATATAGGGGTGTTACAAAGCATACCAATGGAGCCAATTCCATTGATTTTACCTTTAGCATTATTTCCAAAAGTAATATTACCTCCATGCTTGTTAGTGAGTGTTGTAAAAAGCTTTGCATTTCTCGTCATATGCCTTGAGCATCCACTATCCATAAGCCAAATGCTTTCATTGATAATAGATTTTAGGCATACCTACAAAATAATAGTATTCATCTTTTAGGTACCCAAATGAAGTTGGGTCCTTGAGGGTTAGTGGTAGAAGGATCCTCTAATAGCAAAATGTACTCTTATGTCCAAATTTCATACTATATGTGCATTGATACAAGGTTCTATACTTATGCACTTTCTAATTGAAATTCAATGATCCATGTACACAATTGCAAGTATGTGTTGAATGGGTTTTTTTTGTGTGCTTTTGTACATGCTTATTATATATGAATGCATGTTTTGCTCTTGGAACTTTAGTACTAGAGCCTTGTGAATCCAATGTAATCCTTTTAGGATTTTTCTATTTGGTATGTGCATTAGTGTTCTTAACAATTTCAATACTAGATGTTTAAGTTGTAGATGCTTTTACAAATATTGGTGCATTAGATATAGTGATAGTTGAGCCATTGAATCCTAAACCATGTTTTAAAGAGGGTGACCTTTGATTATCTATCAATGTGTCTAATGCCTCTTTTCCTTTATGAAATTTTGAAATTAATTCTTTTAGCTCTTTTAGTTCATTCTTTAAAATTTCATTTTCCTTGATCACATTTTCAAAGGTATGTGAATTTTTATTCATTTCATCAATTGATTTCAACAATTGTTTATTTGAGGTCTTTAATTCTAATGTGCAGTTTTCAAGCACACAAAATCCTTTTCTAGCTTAGAAAATTTATCCTTATAAAATTTTATCTTAGAAAAATACTTTTCTACTCTAAGGTTCATGTGTTCAATCAAATCACTATCATCTAATGCATCATCATCATATCATTTGCAATTGAGTTTAAGGATTGAGTACCTACCTCATTGGAGTCATTTCTATGCTCAATAGCCATGAGACATAGATTAGCAATTCCTTCCTCCTCTTCTTCTTCTTCTTCCCTTAAGGAAGAATCATCGCATATAACTTTGAAGAATGATGGCAAATTCAAAGTTCAAAACTCAAAATTTAAGAAATGTAGAAGATGATTAAGTAAAGAGTAGAATAATGAACACAAGAAATTTATAGTGGTTTGAATTTACCTTGATCCTACATCCACTTTCTTAACAACTTGTTAAGGTTCCACTAGCTTTGAGTGTTTACAAGCTTAACTCTAACTTAGTGTTTTCACAAGCTCACACTAAACTTTGTAATATTTTGAGATCACACACCTCACAACCCTTATAAGAGTTTTCCCAAGCTCACTCTCACAACCTAAGTGTTTCCAAGCTCACACTAAATCTTAAGATAGTGTTTAATGCTCACACCCAACACTCAATCAATACAAAGTATAATTTTGATGCAAAGAAAATAAATATGTTCAAGTGGGCTATTACAATCACAACAACTTGTAAAAATGAAGTTACATATGGTATTTATAGCCTTCAAGTCATAAACTAACAGTTTGATGAGTGGTCCAACATGTTTGATTCTTGTCTTCCACTAATTTCTTGGCCAGAGCAATTTTATGGCCGGACTTACCAAGATCCGATCGGAATTCTTTGATTTCGGTCAAAAAACATAGTGGTCTGGTCATACCTTTTAAAATTCTGTTGAATGCTCTTCCAACGGTAGGTCCACGTGGCTTTCACTAATTGAGTGGAGGTCTAACGACTTTTAACTTGTGAATTATTTAAATATCCTGATCAAACTGCATCATGGTCTAGTTGAAATTTTGATGGTCCGGTAAAAAACCTGAGCGTACTTCTGGATGGGAACCTCTCTGGATGTTTTTAACAAAATTGGTTTGAAAGGTTTTTCGTACTTTCCCTTGGTCCGATTGGACTTTTGTTGGTCATTTGAGAATGTGAGAGTACTTTCGACCATGAATTCTTCTGTGTGTTTTAAAACATTTTAATCCAATAGTCCGTTCAAAATTTTTTAAGGTCCGGTCGGACTTTCTGAGGTATGGTGAGAATTTGAGAGTGCTTTCCATCGTGAATCCTTCTGCGACATTTTGCTCAATTTAACATGTAAGGTCTGGCCGGACTCCTTCATGGTCTGATTAGACTTTGCATATTGCCTTCAAAAAATTAACTTCATATGAATTGTAACCGAATGAAAATGTTATCTTAAGTCAATTTGATAGCCTAGGATCAAAAAATAGAGTAATTGGACTAACAATCTTCCCCTTTTTGACTTTGGTAATTAAATTGAAATTTAAATTGTAAAAAAATGTTAAATTGTGCAAGTATATTAAATTACTTAATTACTCTCTCTCAATATGTGCAATTTAATTATTTAGTTCAATTTTAGTTCAATTTTTATGTTCTCTCCCCCTTTGACAAAGGCAAAAACAAATGCCTAATTATGCAATTTTGAACAACTTTAACAAAAAAAACAACCAAATGAATTCAAATAATCAATCAAATTGACAAAGAAAAAACTTTTATTAAATTCAACTTGTCAAATTTAACAAAAACAAATTAACAAAGAAATATGAACAATCAAGAAAATATAAACTAAAGATCATTGTCACTCTCTTCATCTTCTCCTTCTTCTTCATCGCCTTCTTCTTCTTCACCACCTTCCTCTTCTCCATGCTCTTCTTCCCTTGGTTGAGAGGCATCATCTTCACCTTCTTCTTCTTGAGGATAAGAGCCATGGATAGAGGGTGACAAGCTAGGTTCATCCTCAAAGCAATTTGGTAAGCCTAAAGCTTCTTGGATGGTTTGGATGTAAAGGTGGAGATGAGAGATATCATTGGTAATCTTGTCAATTCTTAAGCTTTGTGAGCTCATTTGATCATGGATACCTTGAAGGAGTTGGAGAATTGAAGATTGAGGTCTTGGAGTTGTGGGTCTTGGAAATTCCATTTGAAAAGTCTTTTCCCCTTCCTCTACTATCCTTGGTCTCTTCCTTTGTTAAGCCCTAGCACCTAGCGCTCCTAGGAGGTAGACATAGTTCCCATCTTCATCCCTAATGAAATTAGCAAGCTTAAGGTATGCTATGTTAATGGATTTTATAGTAGGATCTAAAGGAGTAGAGAGGGTTACTTTGTTAGTTGGTGTAAGTGCACCAACATACTTTGCAATTTGTGTCACTTGAGAAGAGAGGAGTATGAGACCTAACTTGGTTTTCCTAATGTATAGGAAAGTGCCAATGAGTTAGAGTAGAGAAAAGACGATTTGGTTCTACGGGTTTGTCCTTAATTATAGCATACATTTTCCTTTCCTCTTTATCTCTAAATCTTATCTTGTGGCTTCTTTTTGGGGGTTCTTCTTGTTGAGAAGAGGCAGCAACACCTTTCCCTTTCTCATCTCTAGAAGCCTTCCTTTTGTGCTCTTTATGTGCCATTGAGTTTGTTCTTAGAGAATAGATGAAGAATAGAGTTGATTTAAGAAAGATTTAGTGTTTAAGTGTTTGGAGTTTGATAAAAAGAAGTATAAACTAATATTAGAGGGTATTATGGTGTTTTATATGAAAAATAACTATTTATAGCTGTTGGAGATTAAAAATACACATTTTGATTGAGTTCCAATGGCTAGAATTTTTTGAAATTTGTGTTAAAGTCCGGTCGAACTTCACAAAGTCCAGTGGGAAAATTTGAAAATTTTTAAAATTGAGATAAGACTTTATGAATACCAAATGGAATTTTGATTTTAGGCACACTGGTCATAAAATTTTAAAAAATTATGGTCGCACCTTGGAAAGTATGGTCATACTTTTATAAAAAATTTTGAAATTATGAATTTTCCAAAAGTATAGTCAGACTTATGATGGGTCCAATTGGGAAATCTTTAAAAAATATAGAAATTTTGATAAAAACAAGTGCTTTCCATTTAAGGCATGAGGACTTGATCAAAATAGACATTAAAGAGAAAAAAAAATTTTATGAAATGAACTAGATTTTCATGTAATATCAAGTTCATGAAATGGTGCTTCCATCCATCATTCCCAAATGTTGTTTTATGAAGTTCATTCTTTTTTTCATTTAAGGGTTTAGTAAAATGTCAGCAAGTTAGTTTTGTGTATCAATGAATTCTAATATAACATTTTGGTTTTGTACATTATCCCTCAGGAAATGGTGCCTAATGTCTATATGTTTTGACCTAGAATGTTGAATTGAATTTTTGGATAGATTTATGGCACTAGTGTTATCACATTTAACAGGTATGTGATCAAATATTTTTCCATAATCAACCAATTGTTGACTCATTCAAAGGACTTGAGTACAATAAAAATAAGCATCAATATATTCGGCTTCTACAGTAGATAAAGCAACTGACACTTATTTCTTGCTAAACTAAGAGTACTAGGCATTCACCAAGAAAATTATATGCCCCGGTTGTACTTTTTCTATCCAAAAGACTACCGACATAGTCCACATTCGAAAAACCTAAAATATCAAATGATGTGTTTCTAGGATACCAAAGTCCTAAATGCAAAGTGTCATTCAAGTATTTCAAGATCCTTTTAGTGGCATTCAAATGTGATTCTTTAGGACAAGATTGAAATCTAGCACACAAGCATACACTGTATATAATATCGAGTCTAGAAGCAGTTAAGTAAAGTAGGGATCCAAAAATACCTTGATATTTCTTCTCATCTACTACTTTACCATTTTCATCTTTGTCTAATTTCAAGGATGTACTTATAGGAGTCTTGCTAGTCCTGTAACCATCCATTCCAAATTTCTTGATAAGTTCCTTTATGTATTTGGATTGGTTGATAAAGATCTCATCTTTGCATTTCTTGATTTGTAGTCCAAGGAAGAATTTGAGCTCACCCATCATGCTTATTTCAAATTCCCTAGTCATACAAGAAACAAATTCCTTGCACAATGATTCATTATTAGCCCCAAATATTATGTCATCAACATAAATTTGCATAATCAAGATGTTATGCTTATTTTTTTAACAAGGAGAGTTGTGTCCACTTTGCCTTTTGAAAAACCATTTTCAAGCAAATATGCACTAAGTCTATCATACCTTGCTCTTGGTGCTTGTTTCAATCCATATAATGCTTTGGTAAGTTTGAAAACATGATTTGGGAATTTATAGTTTTCAAAATTGAGAGGTTATTCAACATAAACTTCTTCATTTATAAATCCATTTCGAAATGCACTTTTAACATCTATTTGAAAATTTTTAAAATTCATGTGACATGCAAATGCAAGTAGAATTCTAATTGCGTCTAATCTAGCAATGGGGGCAAATGTCTCATCATAGTCAATGCCTTCCTCTTGGTTATACCCTTCGGCTACCAATCTAGCTTTATTTCTAGTAATGAGACCATTTTCATCAAGCTTATTCCTATAAACCCATTTGCATCCTATAATTGGATGATCTTTAGGTCTAGGAACAAGTTCTCACACATTTTTCCTTTCAAATTGGTTGAGTTCATCTTGCATTACAATCACCCAACATTCATCACTAAGAGCCTCCTCAATAGTCATTTGCTCGATTTGAGAAACAAAAGCAAAATTAACATCTAAATGCTTAATTTTTGATCTAGTAATTACTTCTTTTGATGTCTCACCGATGATGAGTTCTTTTGGATGATCCTTCTTGTATTGCTAATCCTTGGGTAGTTCTTGAGTATCTTCTTCTAGTTCATCATGATTGTTTCTTGGAACATCAATTGTTTCTTGTGGTTCAAGAGTACCTACAAAATCATCAAGAGCACTATGTTTTCTTTGATCAAGTTTAGAGGATTCATTAAAGACAACATGCATTGACTCTTCAACAAATAGACTTTTCTTATTAAATACCCTATATGCTTTGCTACATGATGAGTATCCTAAAAATACGCCTTCATCCAATTTGGATGAAAATTTTCCAAGATTATCCTTGGTGTTCAATATAAAGCATTTGCATCCAAATACTCTAAGAAATGAAATTTTAGGAATTCTTCCATTCTATATCTCATAAGAAGTTTTGTTTATCATTGGTCTTTTGTAAACACGATTTGAAATGTAACAAGTGGTATTAACGGCTTTCGCCCAAGAATAAGGTGGTAAATCATATTCATTGAGCATTGTTCTAGCCATTTCAACTAAAGTTCTATTTTTTCTTTCAACCACACCATTTTGTTGTGGTATTCTAGGAGCCAAAAAGTTATGTGAAATACCAAATTCATTGTAAAAACTTTCAAAATTTTCATTTTCAAATTCTTTGTCATGATCACTTCTAATAGATGTGATCACATAGCCTTTTTCATTTTGAACTCTTTTTGTAAATATTTTGAAATGATTAAAAGCTTCATTCTTTTGATCTAAGAAATTAAACCATATAAATCTAGAGTAATCATCAATAAGAGCAAATGCATTTTAGTCCAAATAAATCTAAGTGAATGAGTTCTAAGGGTCTAGAAGTGCTTACAACATTTTTAGACTTAAATGAACTTTTATGTTGCTTACCAAGTTGACAAGGTTCATATGTTCTATCTTTGTCAAATTTAACTTTAGGGAGACCATCAACTAGTTCTTCATTACTAATGTATTTTAAATGATCCATACAAGCATGTCCTAGCCTTCTATGCCATAACCAAGCATCATTATTAATGGAAATGAAACATTCAAATGCATCATTAGAATGTATGTCAATTTTATATGTATTAGAAATTATATCCACTTTAAATGCAATTTCACCATTTGAATTGATAAGTTTGCATCCTTTGGAGTCAAAATTTACTTCATATTCTCTATCACATAATTGACTTACACTTAGCAAATTGTGTTTCAAACCATCAACATGCAATACATTTTCAATCAAATTCTTAGCAAGCATACATATATACCTAAGGCCAATGATTTTACCTTTAGCATTGTTTCTAAAAGTGACATTATCTCCAAGCTTGTAAGTGAGCATTATGAAAAGCTTTGCATTACTCATCATATACGTTGAAAATCCATTATCTAAAAGCCAAGTACTTTCATTTGTGGTGGATTTTAGGCATACCTACTAAACAATAATGTTCATCTTCTCTTAGGTACCTAAATGAAGTTGGGTCCTTGAGGGTTAGTAGTAAAAGGATCCTCTAACTTGAGATGAGCCTTCCTAATGTAACAAAATGTGATTTTATGTCCAAATTTCATACAATATATACATTGATACAATGTTCTTGTGAGCGAAGATTTTTGGCCCCACTCCTAGTGGAATGGTTCTTGCGACTTCAGCACTGTTTAGGCTCGGGGTCTTAGAGAACACGAACCTAAGTCCGAAGAAAATGGAGTCGCCACCCGGACAGACCGGGAAAAAAGAAAGGGGTGGATGACTTAATTCCTAAGGAATCCCCAACCCCCTAATGGGTTCAGAAAGTTGGGTACGTGTGGGGAAGGTGAGAAATAGCCCAGCACCCCCACAAAGCCCGATTTATTGGAACCACCCTCCTTTACAGGTCTTAATATTATAAAATTCTTAAATATAACAGCATTATCCATATTACACACAATAATTAAAAGAAAGCATCAATATATTAAAATCGAAGCAAGGTCCAAGCAAAACAATAAATGGACACCCATCCGAAGATGAAAATATGTCCTTACATCACATGCCTAAATAGGACACCTACCGAAAGGTAGAAACATGCCCTTTACATTGGTTCTAAAATAGAAAAGCAATTTAAATTACATGATATTTAACTAATGAGGTACCCGCCAAGTGGAAACATACCTCTTACAACATTTGGAAATCTAAATAAATTGATAAAAGTAAATAATCATTCATCATAAATAAATCATTCATCAAAGGTATTAAATATCAATAGAAAGTAAACATCCATCCATGATAAATTAAATGAACCAAGCATTGAACTTAAATAAATTAAAGCATAAGAAATAATTCAAAGCATAATCAAATATAGAATTGAATAAGGCAAATAAAATTCCAATTATAGCTACTATTTCCATTTAGGGCTCTTTATTTCATGTGTTTAGGGTTTTAGAATTAATGGAATTTGGCTACTGTGACTTTAAGAGAAATAAAATGGATTAAAGATTTTATGTTTTAAAAGGTTAATAAAATTCTTTAATTAACCAAATTAAGGTTCGAATGGTGAAATAATGAAACTAGGGTTTTGGACACTTTAAAATACATTTGATTTGTGGTTGTAAATGATGATTTCAAGCTTACTGTGTAAAATTAAAATATTTGTGTTTATATGATTTTTAAGGTTTTAAAGGATTAGGGTTTATAAAAAAATTAGTGTTTAAGGCTTTAAAGGGCTAGGGTTTTATTATTGGAGTTGAGTTAGGGTTTAGTGTTTTAAAATTAGGGTTTCGGTGGATGCATGAAGCTTTTAGGGTTTGAAAATCAATTTGATACTTTTATGAGGTTTTATGAAAATAAAAAAATGATTTAAAGTTTGTAAAAGCAAAAAAGAAATTTTTAAAGCTTTTGGAAAGAAACATAATATAATTTAAGGTTTTGATAATTTGAAAAGTAAATTAGGGTTTTGGGGTTTTAAAGGAACAAAATTAATAACTTTAAATTCTTTGGAAAATAAAGCAACGAATTAGTGTTTTTAACTTTAGAAAAACT
Organism: Garcia nutans; assembly: GCA_947685225.1. Lineage (NCBI taxonomy): Eukaryota > Viridiplantae > Streptophyta > Magnoliopsida > Malpighiales > Euphorbiaceae > Garcia > Garcia nutans. The sequence goes on along the minus strand of CANTUV010000009.1, from coordinate 19,452,716 downwards.
AAATTAAAGTTCTTGGGTTTTTTATTTTGAAAGCCACAATTAGATAGTTTATGCTACTGTGAAAAATATAACAAAAAAGAATTAAATACATACCTCCTTTTGATGGTTCCTCCAAAAATAATTCTTCTTGGATGAACTAAAACAAAGGCAAGCGTTGCTGCCTTTGAATTGCCTTGAATTGTTCTTCGGCTCCCTCAAAAAATTGAATTGAATTACTGCCTTTCCTACTCAGTTTTGGATCAAAATTTGTTCCTTTTTCCTCTCGGATTTCTTGTCCTCTTTTTCTGCCTCCTCTTTTGTGTTGTAATTATACTTATTTATAGAAGTTTTTTTGTGGTTTTCTCCTAGTTGCTCACGGCATACATTATTTATTAAGAAAAGGAAACCAAAACCTAATTGCATTAAGTTTCAGAAAATTTACGTCGGAAAAATTTCGCTGGCAAAAAAAACTGTTGTGGAAAAATTGCGCTGGCAAAAAAAATTGTCGCAGGAAAAATTGAGCAGGCGAAAAAGCTGCCACAGTATGCAAAACAGGCCTGCGGGCCATTTCACCTACAGGAAACTCCTGCGGGCGAAATGCCCACGGGCCCGCTGACTTTCGGCAATGATTTTTTCTTCGTCGATTTTTATTTTTATTTTTATTTTTTGATTTTTGTTTGTTTATTTTTATTTTTTATTAATAAAAATTAGATACTGAAGAAAAAATTATTTAATTAAGATAAAAAAATTATTTTAGACCAATTAAAATATATTAAACAACACAAATTATTTTGGACCTGACTGGGTCAAAAATTAAGGGTCTACAGTTTGCCCCCTGCTTAAATGATCTGAAACTTTAGTGAAAGAGAGTGAAAAGCAACAAGACTTAAATTTTGAGATGGTGGAGGTTTTGGGTTCTGGACCCGGTTCTAGTTCTAGACTCAAGGATAATTCTAAGTTCTGTACCTAAGGAAAATTTGGGTTCTGGACCCAAGCTAAGTTCTGGACTTAGAAATAATTCTAGGTTCTGGACCTAATGGTAAAATTGGATTCTGGAACCAAGCTAAGTTTTAGACTTAGAAGAGATTCTAGGTTCTAGACCTAAGGAAAATTTGGGTTCTGGACCCGAGCTAAGTTCTGGACTTAGGAATAATTCTAGGTTCTGGACCTAATGGTAATTTGGATTCTGGACCCGAGCTAAGTTCTGGACTTAGGAATAATTCTAGGTTTTGGACCTAATGGTAATTTGGGTTCTGGGCCCGAGCTAAGTTCTGGGCTTAGGAATAATTCTGGGTTCTGGACCTAATGGAAAATTTTGGTTCTGGACCCGAGCTAAGTTTTGGACTTAGAAATAATTCTAGGTTTTGGACTTAATGGTGAAATTGGGTTCTGGACCCGAGCTAAGTTCTAGACTTAGAAGAGATTATAGGTTTTGGACCTAATGGTAGTTTGGGTTCTGGACCTAATGGTAATTTGGGTTCTGGACCTGAGCTAAGTTCTAGACTTAGGAATAATTCTAGGTTCTGGACCTAATGGTAATTTGGGTTTTGGACCCGAGCTAAGTTCTGGACTTAGGAATAATTCTAGGTTCTGGACCTAATGGAAAATTTTGGTTCTAGACCCGAGCTAAGTTTTGGACATAGAAATAATTATAGGTTCTAGACCTAATGGTAAAATTGGGTTCTGGACCCGAGCTAAGTTCTGGACTTAGAAGAGATTCTAGGTTCTGGACCTAATGGTAATTTGGGTTTTGGACCCTAGCTAAGTTCTGGACTTAGAAGAGATTCTAGGTTCTGGACCTAATGGTAATTTGGGTTCTGGACCCGAGCTTAGTTTTGGACTTAGAAGAGATTCTAGGTTCTGGACCTAAGGAAAATTTGGGTTCTAGACCCGAGCTAAGTTCTGGACTTAAAAGAGATTATAGGTTCTGGACCTAATGGTAATTTGGGTTTTGGACCCAAGCTAAGTTCTGGACTTAGAAGAGATTCTAGGTTCTAGACCTAAGGAAAATTTGGGTTCTAGACCCGAGAGATTTGGATACTCATCCTAAACTAGACTCGGATACTTGATCCTAACTGGATTCGGATACTTGATCCTAATTGGATTTGGATTGGGATACTCAATTCTAAATTGGGTTTGGATACTCGATCCTAACTGGATTTGGACACTCGATCCTAAACTGGATTTGGATACTTAATCCTAAATAGGGTTTGGATACTCAATCCTAAACTGGATTGGGATACTCAATCCTAACTGGATTTGGATACTCAATCCTAAACTAGATTTGGATACTCGATCCTAAATTGGCTTTGGATACTCGATCCTAAACTGGGTTGGGATACTCGATCCTAACTGGATTTGGATACTCGATCCTAAATTGGATTTGATTTGGGTACTTGGACCCAGGATTGGGTACTTGGACCTGAGATTGATTTGATTTGGGTACTTGGACCCGAAATTGATTTGATTTGGGTACTTGGACCCGAGAATGGGTGCTTGGACCCGAGAATGAGTACTTGGACCCGAGCTTGAATTGATTTGGGTACTTGGACCTGAGATTGGGTACTTGGACCCGAGAATGGGTGCGTGGACCCGAGATTGGGTACTTGGACCCAAGATTGAATTGATTTGGGTACTTGGACCCGAGATTGGATTGAATTTGGACACTTGGACCCGGGATTGGGTACTTGGACCTGAGATTGATTTGATTTGGGTACTTAGACCCGAGAATGGATACTTGGACCCGAGAATGGGTGCTTGGACCCGAGATTGAGTTTGACTAACCTTTTATCATTTGAAAAGTCTGATTGCTCCTGTTATTCTATGCATTGTGATTTTTCGCCCATAAGATGGATCTTCATCCTTTGAGATCGGGTCTTCATCCTTGAAAATGGATCTTCATCATTTCAGATCGGGTCTTCACCCTTGAAAATGGATCTTCATCCCTTGAGATCGGATCTTCACCCTTGAAAATGGATCTTCATCCTTTGAGATCGGGTCTTCACCCTTACAAATGGATCTTCATTGCTTGAGATCAAGTCTTCACCATTGCAAATGGATCTTCATCCTTTGAGATCGGGTCTTCACCCTTGAAAATGGATCTTCATCCTTTGAGATTAAGTCTTATATTGGCTTCAACTCTTCTAGCTAGACTAATCTTTTGTCATTTACGTCATCATTCTTTTGATAGTTCTAATGTTCCATTCTTTTTATTCTTCCTTTGCAAAAATTCAACTATTTTTAATTAGACCTTATATCCTCTCCTTGCCCCCTATGTGGCAAAATATTTGTAAGTGAGTTTGAAAATATTTTATAGACTCAAAAAATTGAAAAGGAGAAACTTTGCCCCCTGTGTAGGCTCCAACCCAAGTTTTTTCCATGCGGACTTCTGATTGATGTTTTTGCTGTCTAGTTCTTCATACAAGCACGCATTTCTTCTTTTGCAAAACGACTGGAGCTTTCACAAGCAAATAGGCTTTCCATGCCCCCCTTGATTTGATATCTTCTTTTGATTCTTTACTTAGCAAGGTATTTGCTGTTTACCTTGATAAAGAATAGACAATACAAGACAAGAAAATGTGATGTGATATGCTCATATATGCATGATGTGCATGATAATACTCACAGTGGTTTCATTGACTCACAGACCAAGGTGATCAGCAAAAGTATTCTTATTAACTCCTTTTCGACGCTCGTTCAAGTCTTGCATTGGAATGATAGAAAGCTTTACATTTATGGCTTTTATCTTCAAGATGTTGAAAATATGAATAATGGAGACCCAAGTAGTAGAGTCAGGGATTCATCTATTTCAAACTATGTCTCAGCATGACCTTGCCAATAATCATTTCCTTTTCCCAATGTGTCCTTTGGAGGTTCAACATACTTCCTTAACTTGAAGGCTTTGTATGACAAAACACTTTTTTCTTTCCCCCTTTTTTTTTGAATTTTTGAATTTTAATTTTGAAATCAAATGTTGGCTTTGCCAAATCAATGTCAATATACCTTAGGACTTGATTTTCCAAATTAACATATCTATAACATGATAACCCTAGTTACCGTACTAAACTCGGGAATTATTTCTATTTAAGCAAGAACTGTTGCACTTCAGATAGGCACATACACATTACTTGGCCAATGGTCTCATTGAGTCTAAATATTGTCTATCTCATATGCATGCTTATCCAAACTATCTCCACTAATAGACTCTACCTACCAAGAGAGATCAACAGGTCTTTGATAGGCTTGAAATGGGGTCTATAAGGGACACAGGTTTATGTGAAGGCCATTTTGAGATTAGAGCTGGTGTGACACAATGGACAAACCTTCACACTACAAACTTCTTATTTGAACTTTAGGTAGCTTGGAGGCAATCTAGCTAGACTCCAAATTCCTTCTATCTTCTTGGCATTAATCTAGATCTCGATTGGAACAGTCTTTGCCCTTGCATAAAGTTTGGTACCCAAATTCATTTATTTTCTTCTTCTCCCTTTTCTTTTTTTTTCTTTTTCTTACTCTTCCCTTTCTTTGAGCATTTTATCATTTTGTCCTTCTTCCTTGTCGGACTGTTAAGTAAAAAACTTTCAAGAACTGGATGGTCTTTCTCCCTTTCCTCAGATTTTGATCGAATCTTTGGTTGGGTTGGACCAATTTAAGTCAAAATGTCCTTATGAACCAAATGGAAGCCTTTTGTTGTCTTAGGTAAAAGAGAACTCAATTGGATTTTTGAACCACCTTTTTAGGTTTTATTTTTCTTCTTTTCTTTTTTCTTTGTCTTTTCTTTGTCTTTTCTTTTTTTTTTCTCTTGTCTCTTCTTTTTTTTTTGTCTTTTCTTTTTTCTTGTTTTTTTTTTGGGTTCTAGCTCTAAAAGAGTTGTCTTGTTTGTACTAACTTGGGCTTCCAATAATGGATGAGTGGAGTGACATAAATCTCCTTTGACAGGGATGAATCATTTGTTAATCTGATGCTATCTTGACATATTGGAGATATTAGGAAAACTTCAACTACCCTTATGGTCTTGAAAACTTCAACTATCTTCATGGTCTTAAGAACTTCAAATACCCTTATGGTCTTGACTAATCATTGCTTTCTTTAATCTTCTTGCCTCTTCACCTTAGTGATCATAAGACTTGTCAAAAGTATCACAACAGCTCAAGGTAGGTGTAGACCCTTAATTTTTGACCCAATCCGGTCCAATATGTTTTATTTAGTCTAAAATGATTTTTGTTGTCTAATTGGTCCAAAGTAATTTTTATTAAATAATTTTTACTTTAGTATCTAATTTTTATTGATAAAAAATAGAAATAAACAAATAAAAGTCAAAAAATAAAAATAAAAATAAAAATCGGAGTCAGAAAAATCGGCGACGAACAGCCTGTGGGCATTTCGCCTGCAGGAAATTCCTGCGGGCGAAATCACTGTGCTATTTCGCACGCAGAAATTTTTTGCCTGCGAAATAGCCCAACTATTTTGTACACAGAAATTTTCTGCCTGCGAAATAGCTTACGGGCCCTCTCCGCAATAGTTTTTCCGCAATAGTTTTTTTTCGCCAACGCAGTTTTTCCGCAATAGTTTTTTTCGGCAGTGCAAATTTTTCGACGTAAATTTTTTGAAACCTAATCCAATTAGGTTTTGGTTTCTTTTTTTTTTATTAATATTACTTACCTTAGCTAATTAGGAATAGACAACCTCAAACCACTATAAATAAGGACCAAAGACAATTTAAAAAGGGGGAGGCAAAAATCCAAGAGTAGTTTGGAAAATTTGAAACCAAATCAAGGAAGGAAAAGAAGAAATTCAATTCAACTCTTTTCTAGAACAGCAGCAGCACGATTTAGAGGATTCAAAGGCAAAAAAGGCTTGTCTTTGGAGCTAGTTCATCCAAGAAGAATTATTTTTGGAGAAATCATCAAAAGAAGGTATGTGTTAATTAATTTTCTTTAATTATTTTTTTTACACAGTAGCAAATTTATGAAATCAAAATTAAAAATCTTTGAACTTTAATTTAGTTTTTCTAAAGCCAAAAAAACCTTATTTCATTAGTTTATCTTCCAAAAGGCTTAAAATTGTTATTTTTGCTTCTTAAAAATCTTAAAACTCTAATTGAACATATTTTTCAACAAAACTATGATGTAGATTCTGCTTCTTTTAAAATTTTAAAGTAGGTTCTATTTCATTCAAAAAGCCTTTAAAAACATCTTTTCTACTTATAAAAACTTTAATTTACTTGTTTAAATTCATAAAATTCCATAAAATATCAAATTGATTTCCAAATTCCTAAAAATTATTCACCACCTGTGACCCTACTTTCAAAATATCAAATCCAAATTCAACTTCCAAAATTCAAAATAATGAACACTAACCCTTTTAAAACCTTAAACCCTAATTTTTATGAACCCTAATCCTTTTAAAACATTAAAAAACATAAAAACATAAAAACCTAATTTTTACACAGTAGCTTAGGAACCCAATAACCAAAAATCACAAATTAAAGTATTTTAGAGTGTTTAAAACCCTAATTTCACGATATCATCATTCAAACCTTAATTTTGTTAACCAAAGAGTCTTACCAACCCTTTAAAACATAAAACCCTAATTTATTTTAATTCCATAAAAAGTCACAGTAGCATAATTAGACTTTTATTTACTTTATTCAATTCCATACTTGATTATGATTTGATTTATTTCTTATGATTTAATTTATTTAATTTCAATAATTTATTTATTTAATTTATCATGGATGAATGTTTATTTTATATTTTGATTAATAGCTTTGATGAATAATTTGTTCATGATGAATGATTATTTACTTTTATCAATTAATTTAGATTTCCAAAAGTTGTAAGAGGTATGTTTCCACTTGGTGGGTACCTCATTAGTTAAACATCATGTAATTTAATTTGCTTTTCTATTTTAGAACCTATGTAAAGGGCATGTTTCTACCTTCTGGTGGGTGTCCTATTTAGGCATGCGATGTAAGGACATGTTTCCATCCTTGGATGGGTGTCCATTTATTTGTTTTGTTTGGACATTGCTTTGATTTTAATATAATGATGTTTTCGTTTAATTATTGCGTGTAATATGGATAATGTTATTATATTTAAGAATTTTATAATATTAAGACCTGTAAAGGAGGTTGGTTCCAATGAACCGGGCGTTGTAGGGGTGCTGGGCCATTTCTCACCTTCTCTACACGTACCCAACTTTTCGAACCCATTAGGGGGTTGGGGATTCCTTAGGAATCGACTCATCCACCCCTTTCTTTTTCCTGGCCCGTCCGGGTGGCAACTCCATTTTCTCCAGACTTAGGTCCGTGTTCTCTAAGGCCCCGAGCCTAAATAGTGCCGAAGTCGCAAGAACCATTCCACCGGGAGTGGGGACGAAAATCCCCGCACACAGTGGTGACTCCACTGGGGATAAGAGAAGTTGATTCCATTGGTCTTTATATTATTCTTTTCTTTCTTATAATGATATTATCCATTGCATCATATTAGATTGCATTGTGTGCGTGAGTTAGGATGCCCGTGTTACCCGTGTTATGTTATGTAATTGATACCATACTTTCACTCAAGGTATGGAGATCGAGCATGGCATAACCACTCATAGCCTCGTACCATTTGGTATATACTTGCTATGGGAACCTAAGCCTTTTAACCCAAAGACTAAAGCTCATGTAATTGTCCTAGTTACTTTCCTTAGGTTTTACCCCAAATGCATGTTGTTTGACTATGGTTAGTTTAGTTTATCTTAGTCTAAATCATGGCCTATTTGGTTTGTTCTTTTTCTAATATGACCTAAAAAATAAATTTTTCTTTAAAATCCAAAAGACCAAAGATATTGTCAAAATTTTTCAAGATGGTCTTTGGACATAAGATTTTTTCTAACAAAAAAAATTTTGGCCCATGGCCCAAATACTAAGCCCAAAATCCATTTTTCTAAAATCTTTTACAATGGGCTTATAAACAAAACTATTTTCACCCAACCATATTTTACAAAGAGCTTTCAAAATTATTTAGGTCAATTATGAAATACCAAAAATCAATTGTGGGCCTAGTTTATACTAAAAATAAATTAACCATGGGTTTGTTTTTGGCATGAACCAGTAGTTACTCTTTTCAAGTGAGAAATCCATTTATAATAAACCTCTTAATTTCTTTTTAATCCAAAAAGCTACTTTAGTTCCTTGAATGGATTAAAACCTAATTAATGGGAATTATCATGGATGGATTTCCACTTTCGAAAATATAACTATTGGTTGAAACGTCCGAGGGAATTATTCGAAAGCAAGATACCACGTGTTGGTATTTTGTTTACCATATACCTAGGAAAAAGAGACTCGCCATTCGTGTGTGGATGTTATAAGGTTGGAAGGATCATTCTAATTACACTTGGTTATTGGTTGATTGTGCATACATGCATACATTTGCATCTCATATCATTGGTCCTCTCTGGCTCACAGTCCTGGATTATGAAAGTTCAAAAGCTTACGACAATCCGACCTACGCCGAAGATGAAGTATCTAGCAACGAATCAATCACTTGCTCGCCTAAAATAATGGAGCCTAAACAAATTCAAAGGATGGTGGATGAAGCCCTTAATGCCAAAATGGAAGAAATCAAAGAGGCCCTAGCTGAGACCATGAAGAACCAATTGACTGCAATCTTAGAGAATCATGCTAAGGCATCTGCTAGCACTAAAAAACCAATGGACAAAGGGAAGACTAAAGTTAGTGAAGTGGTTTTTGATGATGAAAAGGTGATCATTGATGATGATGATGATTGGGCTCAATACTACTAAGAGGTTCGAGAAAAGAAGAAAGAACTGAAGGCTGTTGAGAAGGCAACTATTGAAAAGACCGAGACATCCGATGTTGAAAAGATGATTGCTAATTTAGAAAAGAAATTTGAGAAGAAGCTGAAAATCGAAGAGAAGTCTGAGATCGACAAACTATTTGAACAAGATGATGAGGTCCCTTATAAGTTCAAGATGCCTTCCTTTGCTAAGTACAATGGCACTGGAAATCCCCATCTTCATGTGAAGCAGTATATCACTACCATGCAATCTGCCCGAGTTACTAAGGCTCAAACCCTAAGGTACTTTATGCTCTCATTGGACCCTGTTGTCCAAAATTGGTTCAATACCTTAGATGATGGAACACAAAAGAGTTGGGATCTACTTTACAAAGCCTTCATCCAACAATATGGATATAATGTTGAGTTAGAAGTTACTTTAATGGAAGTGGAGTCCATAAGGAAAAGGCCAAATGAGAATTTTGTGGACTATGTGAAGCGATGGAGAAACAAGGCCGCTTTACTCAAGAAGAGGCCCGATGAATCTGATCAAATAAGGATGATTGTGAGAGGGGTGTTGCCTAGTCTTCGTGAGAGGATATCTCATACACTCATCCGTGATTTCGAAGACCTTCTCCAAGCTAGTTTGCAAATTGAAGAATGGGAAAGAGAGAAGAGCCGCTTTGCAACAAAAAGGAATGAGAAAGGGAGCTATCAACCTGGTTGCCAAAGCATGCAAAAGGCCGTCGGTGTTAATTCTACTAACAAAGGAACAAGGAGACAATTTTTGAAATTGGGAAAGCCGATGTCTTGGGTTCTCAATAAGCTTCAAAGAAAAGGATTAATACAACCCTTAAATCCTCGTCCTTTGCCTAACCCTCTCCCACCTAATTTTGACACCAAAGCATTTTGTCAATTTCACCAAATGCAAGGGCATGACACGGATAGATGTGTGAGGTTGAGACATGAGATTCAAAATCTAATTGATAATGGGAAGCTACTCGAGCCCAACAAGCCAAACACCAAAGACAACCCATTACCAAAATTCAATAGGATACCACCACCGGTGACCTTCATGATTGGAAGAGGTTTACATGAGGACTTTGTCATGTCTTCTTTTCAAGATGTAGATGAGAAATCAATCAAAGAAGAATAGGCATTTGTCAAAATTGAACAAGTTATGATGGGTGGAGAAGTAGCAATTTGTGTTGTCAACAGGTTTTGGGATTCAAGTGATAGTGATGATGATATCATACCCAAGAAGGAGGAGTGGACTTGGTCCGAGCCCGAAGAAGATGAGGTGATGAATACTAGATCCGGTAAGCCTTACGTAAGGCCACCACCTAAGGAGATAGAAACGAATAAGGGAAAGGAAGTTGAAGTGGAAGAAGATGATGCTGTGCTAAAGCAATTGAAAAGAACCCAAGCAAGTGTTAGCATTTGGGACTTGTTAGCTGCTTCTAAAAAGCACCGAGAAACTATGGCCAAAGCCTTAGCTAGCATGCCCATTTCTACCTCCACAACACCGGAGGAGTTGATCAACTTCATAAAAATTGGGGAAGTAATGAAATGTGAAGAGGTCCAAGAAAAGAGTGAAGTTAATATGGGAGCAGTTTCTTTTTCTGATGCAGACTTACCGGAGGAGGGAAGAGACCACATCCGCCCTCTCTTTATCAAAATAGAAGTCAAGGGGAAGAGGACTCCATGTGTAATGGTCGATGATGGGTCTACCATAAATGTTTGTCCACTTAAGATATTGCCAAAGCTAGCCATGTCAACAAGAGATCTAAACCCAACTGAGGTGACAATTCGTGCTTATGACAACACTAAGAGGCATGCCGAAGGGACTTTCAAAGTGGTCATCAAGGTTGGTCCAATTGAATCTATTGTTGAGTTTGTTGTTTTAGATATACCAGTTACCTTCGCCTTGCTCTTGGGGTGACCATGGTTTCACCCTCTTGGTGGAGTTTCTTCCACCTTTCATCAAAAGATCAAATTCCCCAATGGAAATGAAACAGTGGTCATTGAAGCTAAAGATAATGAGATTGTTAACGCTCTAATGGTTGAGAGGCCTCTCAATGGTTTTCAAGTAGCTGTAATTTCTGATGATGAAGCAGTGGACTCCAAAGTCTTAAATATGATGAAGAACATGAACTACCTTCCCGGAGCTGGTCTTGGAAAGGGTAAGGCCGGTTTAACAAAGTTTCTAGATTTTAGAACTCAAGCTTCCAAGAAGGGGTTGGGATATGATGAAGCCAATGATGTTCAACCAAAGAAGAATGAGAAGATGAGCTTCCCATCGCTCGAAGAGATTTTTGTCAAAGCCCGAGATATGGGACCGCTCCAAGGAAAGCCCGAGCCAATCATGTTCATGGGTAAGTTAATCCCCGGTTTTGAAATTTTTGCAGATGTTGCTGAGCTAGTGGAGCAAGTGAAGAAAGAGCTCACCCTATCAATCAACAAAGAGAAGAATGAAGCTGCCCTGAAAGCCGAGAAGACTCCGGAAGAGATTGATGCCCTGGTTGAAGAAAAGTTTGAAGACATCCTGCTTTATGATTCTGAGAACAATGATTTTGATTTTGATTTTAATTTGTCTGCTTTGTATGAGGATGATGATGTTTTCTTTTCCAAAATGAATGCAATAAAGTCTGATTTTTCTTACTTGTGTGATGTTTCTCCTGATGGTTACATACATTCAAATGGCAGTTACATGAGCATCTTTAATATTAATTCTGTTAACACACAATCATTAAATTGGGGAACAATTGAAAATCCTAAAAACATTAGCATAGCATCCTACCTTACTCCTGATGAGATAGAGAGATTTGAAAAAAATATTCAAAAAATATGAAGAAGTGTTTGCTTGGTCTTATGAGGATATGCCTGGGATAGATCGAGACATAGCCGAGCATCATATTCCTACTTACACTCACATTAAGCCTGTCAAACAAAAGCTTAGGTGACTAAGACCTGAGTAGGCTGAATTGGTTAAAGAAGAGGTCACTAAGCAAATACAAGTGAAGTTCCTTGAAGTGATAGAATATCCAGATTGGTTAGCCAACATAGTACCCGTGCCAAAGAAAGATGGAAGGGTCTGCGTGGACTATAGGGATTTAAACAAAGCTTCCCCTAAGGATGATTTTCCTTTACCTCATATAGATGTTCTCATTGATAGTGCAGCCTCTAGCATGCTACACTCGTTTGTAGATGGATTTTCCAGATACAATCAAGTGTTAATGGCCCAAGAGGATAAAGCCAAAACTGCCTTCACTACTACATGGGGTATATTTTGTTATAGGGTGATGCCTTTCGGCTTAAAGAATGCTGGAGCAACCTACCAAAGGATGGCCACCACACTATTTCATGACATGATGCACAAAGAAGTTGAAGTATATGTTGATGATATGATGGTAAAGTCGGATACAAGAGAGCAACACTTCCAGAATTTGGAATTATTCTTCGATAGAGCTTTGAAGTATAAGCTAAGATTGAACCCGAAGAAGTGTGTATTCGGTGTTGCTTCAGGCAAATTGTTGGGACATGTAATTGGTCCGAATGGTATTGAGATAGATCCTGACAAAGTTAAAGCAATCAAGGATATGCCAGCCCCAAAGATGGAGAGAGAAGTTTGGGGATTCATTGGTAAACTGCACTAAATTAGCAGATTTATAGCAAAGCTCATAACAATCTGTGAGCCTATCTTCAAATTGCTTAGAAAGAATCAGCCGGTCGTATGGAATGAAGAATGTCAAAATGCCTTTGACCGAATAAAAGAGTATTTGTTGAGTCCACCTGTTTTGAAACCACCTAAACCCGGAAAACCTCTATTACTATACTTAGCAGTAGAAGAAGAGTCGATAGGAGCCATGCTAGCCCAAGCAGATGAGTCGGGGATTGAGCATGCCGTTTACTATTTGAGTAGAAAGCTCCTACCTTATGAAATTAAGTATAGTATCATCGAAAAGACATGTATAGCCGTGGTTTGGACTTCTAAAAAGTTACGGCATTACTTTCAATCGTATAGTGTGCAAGCAATTTCTAGGTTGGATCCAATGAAATACTTAAGGGAGACACCCTCTTTAATTGGGAAATATGGTCGATGGTTGATAATATTAGAAGAATTTGAGATTGAGTATGTAACCAGGAAAACAATCAAGGGTAGAATGGTGGCAGAATTCCTAGCTCAACAACCATTACAGAAAGTGAAGAGGTAATCTTGGAATTTCCAGATGAACATTTAGAAGCAATTGAAGTACAAGGGTGGAAGATGTATTTTGATGGAGCAGCAAACAGGAAAGGAGCAGGTTTGGGAGTTATACTAGAATCGCCCGAAGGAGAACTTATCCCTTTAGCCAAGAAGTTGAAATTTAGGGCAACCAATAACATGGTGGAGTATGAAGCGTGTATTGTCGGTTTGGAAACCCTAATGATTATGAAGGTGGATAAGGTGGAAGTTTATGGTGATTCATTGCTAGTAGTATCCCAAGTAAATGGAGAGTGGGAGTTGAAAGAGGAAAAATTAAAACCATACCACCGTTACCTGACCATGATGAAGAAGAATTTTAAGGAGTGTAGGTTTATACACCTGTCAAGAGAAGAAAATCAGATGGCTGATGCCCTAGCCACATTGGCTTCGGTATGGGAAAATCCTGCCATCCTATTCCTTAAGCCTCTGATCTTGACCAGTTCATCAACTCCTTGCTATGAATATGAGACAATCATAAAAGTTGATACAGACCATGATGCATGGTATGATACTATAAGGTGATTTTTGGAGGAAAGAGAATACCCGCCGTGGGCAACAAAGAAAGAGAGAAGAGCCATAAGGAGGTGGTCATTGCAATACATCACCTTCCATGGAGAGTTATACCGAAGATGGCCTGATGGAGTGCATTTGAGATGTTTAAGAAAGCCTGAAGTGGAGCGCATCATGTCTGAAATACATGCGGGAAGTTGTGGTCTGCACATGAGTGGTTTGGCCCTAGTTAAGAAGATTATCCGACAAGGTTACTATTGGTTGACCATGGAGAAAGACTGTACTGAATTTGTAAAGGAGTGCCAGCAATGTCAGATGTATGGTAACTTGAATCATATGCCTCCTGAAGAACTGCATTCAATGTCTTCACCCTGGCCATTTGCCACATGGGGTATCGACATTATAGGAGAAATATATCTGACAGCCTCAAATGGTCACCGTTTCATTGTAGTAGCAGTTGATTATTTTTCAAAATGGGTCAAAACTGAATCCTTCAACAAGTTGGGTGCAAGCAAATGGCTAGGTTTATCGAAAAGAATCTCATCTGCAGATATGGGGTTCCGCACAATGTGATATCAGACAACGGGGTACTGTTTCATGGAGCAGTTAAGGATTTATTCTCCAAGTACAAAATCCATCATCATCGGTCCTCTCCTTAAAGACCAAAGGCTAATGGTGCCGTGGAGGCAACAAACAAGACAATTAAGCAAATTCTGTCCAAGATGACTAAGACTTACAGGGACTGGTCAGAAATGCTTCCCTTTGCTTTATGGGGATATAGGACGAGTGTGCGAACACCTACTGGGTTCTCTTTCATTTATGGGATGAAAGTGGTATTGCCAATTGAAATTGAGATCAAGTCATTGAGAGTAGTCTTGGAAGCTGAACTGCCTGAAATAGAATGGGTAGCAAGCAGATACACACAGTTAGCTCTACTAGAAGAGAGAAGACTAAAGGCATTGTATCATCACCAACTGTATCAAAAGAAGATAGCTCGGGCCTACAATAGAAGGGTCAAGGTCAGAAAATTCAGAGTTGGGGATTTGGTGTTGAAGCAATGTAAGCCTAATGTATTTAATCCAAGAGGGAAGTTCAGACCTAGCTGGGAAGGGCCATATGTCGTGAAACAAGTCATGAGCAAAGGTGCGGTGAAGTTATCAGACATGGATGGAAATGAATTTAGTGAGCCAGTAAACATTGACAGGTTGAAGAAGTTTTATGTATGATAAAAATCAAAATAAAAGAAAAAGAGCTCGCTGGGTTGAAAATCCAAAAAGGGCATCCTAGGCAAAAGTTAGAATAGTCCACTAGTTTCGAAAACCCGAAAGGGCAGGCTAGGCAACAATTAGGGCTAAATGAGAGAAAATCGTCAATTAGAAAACCCGAAAGGGCTAATTGGCAACAGGAGTGATCTTGTGTATGCTGGCTTTATGTTTGGTTGTTTCCCAATTTAATAAAACAGAATTAATGTTAAAATTGTTCTATGTGCACTGTTATAAGTATTTGACCAGATAAGGATGAAATAAATAATCGTAATTGCAAAAGGTGATGACAAATTATAAATGGAAAAGAAGCATCTTTTATTACTTTAGTTATTTTTCATCTTAACAAAACACTTTCTGAATTGACAAATGTAAAATCTATGGCAGTCTATAAGTGTAACGTGCAGGCCAGCTTTGCCTTAACCGATCCAAGTAGGCTTCAGTCAAGCAAGGCATGTCTAGGTCAGGAGCAAAGTCAGAATCACAAGGCTCAGCTCCATACTGACGCCCAAGTCGGCGAGGATCATAGCATGTACCTTGACGAAGAGCAACAAGAGGAACGTACATCAAGTATGTCCGCATGGTGATACGAGAAATCTTCCACCAAGGTACCAACCAACGGATATTGACTTCAGAGCGTGAGTGAATCCAGTCAACCCAGTCAGCATATGAAGAAATAGGATGGAGTAGCTTCCTACTAGAATGATGATGTGGCAGATATCTGGCAAAATCCATGGAGAGAGTATCAAGTAAACAAAGACGCTCTTGAAGCCAAATCTGTGAAGAAAGAATTAAGTTAAAAAAAAAAAAGAAGTCCGCTGAGTTGAAAACCCGCAAGGGCAACTTAGGCAAAAATTAGGACAACTCGCTAGTTTCGAAAATCCGCATGGGCGGACTAGACAAAAGTTAGAGCAATAAAAAAAAGCCTAAATTGAAAACCCAAAAGGGCAGTTTAGGTAATTACTTGAAGCAGCAGCAGACTCCCAGTCAGTCTTTTTAACAATCCTGATTTAAATCGGTCTAATCCAACTAAGGTCTCGGCTAAAATCACAGGTACCGGCGACAAGCCACCTTCCATTTGATCCATGATATCCAATACTCATGGATCAATATTGCCATCAGAAGAAACAAGCAAGAATTGACTAAGAAAGCAAAGACAAAGCATGCGTCCCCATGCCTTAGTAGGAGCCAAATGAGAGGAACAATAGTCAATCAAAGGAGCAAGTAGAATTTTTTCACCTCTCATCAACTGAAGAACTTCGGGTTTTGGAATTTGAAATAACATTTGCATCTTCTATTGAGTCTTGGAAATCAATGTGGGTAACGCCATTTGTTGATTATTGGGATGTCCAAGGATGGCCTCAAATTCTTCAATCAAGGGACACATTTCAAAGCCATTAATTCTAAATACCCTAGAATCTGTATCCCACAGGGAAGCCACGGCATGTAAGAAGGAGTAGTCCAATTTGACATTTTGAAAGCATTTTAAAACATCAAGCTTTGACCATGAAATTTGCTTCCAATGGTTGGCATCCATATTCTTAAATAGAATTTTTATTTTCTTTAAATGGTGCTCGGTCATGGTTAATGAATAAAGGGGAACCAAAATTGCTAAAGGGAGTCTTCACGTTGAAAGAGAGAAATTTTTGGTTTATGAATTGAAATATGGCATGCAAGGTGATTTATATAGAAGAAAATAAACCTTTTCCAAAAGTGAAATGGAAAAGATGATGGAAAAGGATAAGACCATATGGCATAAGGAAAGGAAGTGGAAATGAATTTCCTTTACCATATTGGATTTGGTTTAACAAAAGAAGTGGATATTAATTATGATGCACTATTTATATAAATAATAAATAATAAATAATTTTGGCAGTAACGAAAAAAAAAAAAAAGAAGAGAGTTACAATATTTACATATTACTAAGAGGGTGGTGGTAGGTCACCAAATAAGACTTGAAAATATCATCGCCTTGGATCATTACTCGTCCCGGGATCATCCGAAGCAAAAGCACTAAAATCCCTATTGCCTTGGAGTTTCGATTTGTAATGGTCCTCATCAGAAGCAGACGAAAGGATCTCATGGTCATCAGTCTGGGGGCCTCTCGATGAAGAAGCATCGGGATCCCTCATTCCTTGAAATCAGAAGTCACGAAAATTTTGTTCGGATTGATGATATAAACTTTCAAAATGAGAAGCTTGCTGACGACTTGCAGCCAACTCTTCTTGAAGTTTCTTATTTTGTTCTTCAAGCATCCGCTGTGAGCCAAGAGAGAAAAAGGTAAGAGCATACATAATCATGCATACATATAGCATAAACTTTTATGAAATGAGGAACGTACCAGCTAGTTCACATCGATACCCTGCTGATGAGATGGTGTATCCGGCAGGCAAGAATGAGCAAATGAAGGGGCAGTGAAAGAAGGTCTAGCCTCTTGATCAAACGAGCCAATAGCCTGCAACAATCATTAAAGGATCAAAGAAAGAAAAGAAACAATAGGTGACACTGGCAGGCGACACGGCCAAGCTACTGGCCGTGTCTCTCCTAAGGGGCAAAGTCAAGAAGGACCAAGCAAATAAAGAAAAGAAATAGTAGGTGACACTGGCAGGCGACACGGCCAAGCTACTAGCCGTGTCTCTCCTAAGGGGCAAAGTCAAAAAGGACCAAGTAAACAAAGAAAAAAATAGTAGGTGACACTGGCAGGCGACACGGCCAAGCCACTGGCCGTGTCTCTCCTAAGGGGCAAAGTCAAGAAGGACCAAGCAAAGAAAGAAAAGAAACAGTATGTGACACTGGCAGGCGACAAGGCCAAGCCACTGGTCGTGTCTCTCCTAAGGGCCAAAGTCAAGAAGGACCAAGCAAAGAAAGAAAAGACACAAAAGTTGACACATCTAGGAGACACGGCCAATCCACTGGTCGTGTCACTCCCATCTTCAAAGAACAAAGAAGACCCCGATCTCCAAGGATGAAGATCCATTTTCAAGGGTGAAGACTCGATCTCCGAGGGTGAAGATCCATTCTGAGGGTGAAGAATCACAATGCATAGAACATCTGGAGCAGTCAGACTTCTCAACTGATAAAAGGTTAGTCAATTTCATTCTCGGGTCCAAGTACCCAATCTTGGGTCCAAGTACCCAAATCAAATCAATCCCGAGTCCAAGTACCCAAATCAATTCAAGCTCGGGTCCAAGCACCCAATCTTTGGTCCAAGTGCCCAATCTCGGATCTAAGTGCCCAATCTTGGGTCCAAGTACCCAAATCAAATCAATTTAGGGTTGAGTATCCCAATACAGTTAGGATCGAGTATCCCAATCTAGTTTAGGATCGAGTGTCCAAATCCATTTAGGGCCGAACATCCCAATACAGTTAGGATCGAGTATCCTAATCCAGTATAGGATCGAGTATCCGAGTCTAGTTTAGGATCGAGTATTCAAATCTCTCGGGTCTAGAACCCAAAGTTTTCCTTAGGTCCAGAACCTAGAATTATCCTTGAGTCCAGAACTCAAACCGGGTCTAGAACCCAAGTTTACCATTAGGTCCAGAACCTAGAATTATTTTTAAGTCCATAACTTAACTCGGGTCCAGAACCCAAATTTTTCTTAGGTCCAGAACCTAGAATTATCCTTGAGTCTAGAACACAAGTTTACCATTAGGTCCATAACCTAGAATTATCCTTGAGTCCAGAACTCGAATGAGATCCAGAACCCAAATTTTCTTTAGGTCCAGAACCTAGAATTATCCTTGAGTCCAGAACTCGAACCGGGTCCAGAACCCAAATTTTCCTTAGGTCCAGAACCTAGAATTATCCTTGAGTCCAGAACTCGAACCGGGTTCAGAACCCAAAACCTCAACCATTTCATCAAAAATTAAGTCTTATTGCTTTTCACTCTCTTTCACTAAGGTTTCAGATCATTCAAGCAGGGGGCAAACTGTAGACCCTTAATTTTTGACCCAATCCGGTCCAATATGTTTTATTCAGTCTAAAATGATTTTTGTTGTCTAATTGGTCCAAAATAATTTTTGCTTTAGTATCTAATTTTTATTAATAAAAAATAGAAATAAACAAATAAAATTCAAAAAATAAAAATAAAAATCGGAGTCGGAAAAATCGGAGACGAAAAAATCGTCGCGCGG
Source organism: Garcia nutans (assembly GCA_947685225.1). Lineage (NCBI taxonomy): Eukaryota > Viridiplantae > Streptophyta > Magnoliopsida > Malpighiales > Euphorbiaceae > Garcia > Garcia nutans. The sequence continues at coordinate 19,433,799 of CANTUV010000009.1, read as the reverse complement.
GCCGTGGGCATTTTCGCCCGCAGGAACTGTGCTATTTCGCATGCAGAAATTTTCTGCCTGCGAAATAGCTTATGGGCATTTTCGCACGCAGGAATCCCCAACTTTTCGAACCCATTAGAGGGTTGGGGATTCCTTAGGAATCGAGTCATCCACACCTTTCTTTTTCCCGGCCCGTCCGGGTGGCGACTCCATTTTCTTCGGACTTAGGTCCGTGTTCTCTAAGGCCCCGAGCCTAAACAAAGCCAAAGTCGCAAGAACTATTCCACTGGGAGTGGGGGCAAAAATCCCCGCTCACAGTAGGTTATTGGGGTTTGTAAGCCAATGAAAAGAAAGCTAAAATTTTATGAAGGCTCAAAGGGACAACTAGGGATTGATATTTAATTGGGTGGATACTAGTTGTTGGTTCGTCAAACAATGCCTATATCATCTCTCCCTTAAATAAGCAGAGTTCAATTTCGCCTCGAATGTTTGTCAAAGCATGTTCTAAGACTGACTAGGACCTAGACAAAGATAATTATGCAGGAGCCCTTTCTAAGTAAGCATACACAACTCAATGCTATAGAGCAATTCCCTCATCTAGTAAAGTCATTCAAGTCATGATGCCTAGACACATTAATTTATAAATATCAAGCTAGATTCCTCATTGGTTGAGCACCAAAATGAACAAAGACCAATAAAATTTTGATGAAAATAATTTATTTAAAGCAACTTTAAGTTTGAAAAATAAGATTGTTCCAATTAAACATTAAAGAAAATAAAACAAGAAAAACAAACAAGCCAAGGGAAGTTTGTTGAGTTAAGCTTCTTCTCCTTTCACATCTTCAATTTTTCCATCTTGAAAGGATGATAAAACAAAATCTTCTTCCAATCCTTTTCCCACCATAAAGGTTGCTGGTGGTGGCACTCTTCCAAATTTAGGCAAAGGGTTGATCTTGGTATTGGTCTTATTCGGCTTGGGTAGCTTACCACTATCGATTAGGTCTCGGATCTCATGCCTTAGATGAGCACATTTATCTGTTTCATGCCCTCGCATTTGATGAAATTGACAGAAGGTCTCGGCATTGAAGTTTGGTGGCAGTGGATTATGTAGTGGTCGAGGAGCTAACGGTTGCAACAACCCTTTCTTTTGCAGCTCGCTAAAAACCCAAGATAGAGGTTTCCCCAATTGTGAGAATTGTCTTTTATTTCCTTGACCGGTTACATTAACATCAACCTCCTTTTACGTGCTTTGATTTTCGGACTGGTAATTCCCTTTCTCATTCCTTTTTATTGAAAAGTTATTCTTCTCCCTTTCCCACTCTTCAATTTGCAAACCATCTTGGAGAAGGTCTTTGAAATCACGGATGAGTGTATGAGACATCTTTTCACGAAGGCTAGACAACACCCCTCTCACAATCATTCTTATTTGATCGGATTCATCGGGCCTCTTTTTGAGCAAAGCGGCCTTGTTTCTCCATCTCTTCACATAATCCACAAAATTTTCATTTGGTCATTGCCTAATGGACTCAACTTCCATTAAGGTAACTTCAATTTTAACATTATATCCATATTGTTGGATGAAGGCCTTGTATAGCAGATCCCAATCTTTTTGAGTTCCATCATCTAAGGTATTGAACCAATTTTGGACAACAGGGTCTAATGAGAGCATAAAGTACCTTGGAATTTGAGCCTTAGTAGCTCGGGCAGACTGTATAGCAGTGATATACTGCTTTACATGGAGATGCGGGTTTCCAGTACCATCAAACTTCACAAAAGATGGCATCTTGAACTTGTATGGAACTTCTTCATCTAGCTCAAATAATTTGTCAACTTCAGACATTTCTTCAATTTTCAGTTTCTTCTCAAATTTCTTTTCCAAATTAGCAATCATCTTCTCAACATCATATGTCTCGGTCTTTTCAATAGTTGCCTTCTTAACGACCTTTGGCTCCTTTTTGTCTTGAAGATCTTGGTAGTATTGAGCCCAATCATCATCATCAATGATTACCTTATCATCATCAAAAGCTACTTCATCAACTTTAGTCTTCCCTTTATCTTTCTTGGTACTAACAGATGCTTCGACCTTGTTTCCTAAAATTACAGCCAGTTGATTCTTTATGGTCTCGGCCATGGCCTCTTTTATTTCTTTCATTTTGGCATTGAGGGCTTCATCCACCATTCTTTGAATTTGTTCGGGCTCCATTGTTTTTCTTGGGCAAGTGATTGAGTCGTTGCTAGATACTTCGTCTCCGGCGTAGGTCGGATTGTTGTAAGCTTTTGAACTCTCGTAATCCAGGGCTATGAGCCAGAGATGATCAATGATATGAGATGCAAATGTATGCGTGTATGAATGTATGCACGAACAATTAACAAACAAGGACAAATAGGGCGTTCCTTCCAACCTTATAACATCCACACACGAATGGCAAGTCTCTTTTCCTAAGTATGGGGCACCTTGCTTTCGAATAATTCCCTCGGACGTTTCAACCAATAGTTATATTTTCAAAAATGGAAATCAGTTTATAATAATTCCCATTAATTAGGTTTTAATCCATTCAACCAACTAAAGTAGCTTTTATGCTATGTTGGATTAAAACAAAATTAAGAGGTTTATTATAAATAGATTTCTCACTTGAAAAAGGTAACTAATGATTCATGCCAAAAATAAGCCCATGGTTGATTTATTCTTAGTATAAGGCCCACAATTGATTTTTGGTATTTCATAATTGACCTCAATATTTTGCAAGCTCTTTGTAAGAAAAGATTGGGTGAAAATAATCTTATTTCTAAGCCCATAAAAAGATTTTAGAAAAATAGATTTCGGGCTTAGTATTTGGGCCATGAGCCAAAGATATGTTTTTAGAAAAGTTTTATGTCCAAAGACCATCTTGAAAAATTTTAGAAATAGCTTTGGTCTTTTGGATTTTCTAAAGAAAAATTTATTTTGAGCTTACAATGTACTTAGGTCATATTAGAAAAAGAACAAACCAAATAAGCCATGACTTAAGCCAAGATAAATTAACCATAGTCAAACAACATGCATTTAGGGTACAACCTAAGGAAAGTAACTAGGCCAATTACATGAGCTTTAGTCTTTGGGTTAAAAGGCTTAGGTTCCCATAGCAAGTATATACCAAATGGTACGAGGCTATGAGTGGTTATGCCATGCTCAATCTCTATACCTTGAGTGAAAGTATGGTATCCCTTACATAACACAACACGGGTAACACGGGCATCCTAACTCACACACACAATGCAATCTAAGATGATGCAATGGATAATATCATTATAAGAAAGAATAGTATAATAAAAAGACCAACAGATTCAACTGCTCTTATCCCCAGTGGAGTCGCCACTGTGAGCGGGGATTTTTGCCCCCATTCCCGGTGGAATGGTTCTTGCGACTTCGGCACTGTTTAGGCTCGGGGCCTTAGAGAACACGAACCTAAGTCCGGAGAAAATGGAGTCGCCACCCAGATGAGCCGGGAAAAAAGAAAGGGGTGGATGACTCAATTCCTAAGGAATTCCCAACCCCTAATGGGTTCGGAAAGTTAGGTACGTGTGGGGAAGGTGAGAAATGGCCCAGCACCCCCACAACGCCCGGTTCATTGGAACCGGCCTCCTTTACAGGTCTTAATAATATAAAATTCTTAAATATAACAGCATTATCCATATTACACACAATAATTAAAAGAAAGCATCAACATATTAAAATCAAAGCAAGGTCCAAGCAAAACAAATAAATGGACACCCATCCGAAGATGGAAACATGTCCTTACATCACATGCCTAAATAGGACACATATCGAAAGGTAGAAACATGCCCTTTACATTGGTTCTAAAATAGAAAAACAATTTAAATTACATGATATTTAACTAATGAGGTACCCACCAAGTGGAAACATACCTCTTACAACATTTGGAAATCTAAATAAATTGATAAAAGTAAATAATCATTCATCATAAATAAATCATTCATCAAAGGTATTAAATATCAATAGAAAGTAAACATCCATCCATGATAAATTAAATGAACCAAGCATTGAACTTAAATAAATTAAAGCATAAGAAATAAATCAAAGCATAATCAAATATAGAATTGAATAAGGCAAATAAAATTCCAATTATAGCTACTATTTCCATTTAGGGCTCTTTATTTCATGTGTTTAGGGTTTTAGAATTAATGGAATTTGGCTACTGTAACTTTAAGAGAAATAAAATGGATTAAAGATTTTATGTTTTAAAAGGTTGATAAAATTCTTTAATTAACCAAATTAAGGTTTGAATGGTGAAATCATGAAACTAGGGTTTTGGACACTTTAAAATACTTTTGATTTGTGGTTTTAAATGATGATTTCACGCTTACTGTGTAAAATTAAAACATTTATGTTTATATGATTTTTAAGGTTTTAAAGGATTAGGGTTTATAAAAAAAATTAGGGTTTAAGGCTTTAAAGGGCTAGGGTTTTACTATTGGAGTTGAGTTAGGGTTTAGTGTTTTAAAATTAGGGTTTCGGTGAATGCATGAAGCTTTTAGGGTTTGAAAATCAATTTGATACTTTTATGAGGTTTTATGAAAATAAACAAATGATTTAAAGTTTGTAAAAGCAAAAAAGAAATTTTTAAAGCTTTTGGAAAGAAACAGAATATAATTTAAGGTTTTGATAATTTGGAAAGTAAATTAGGGTTTTGGGGTTTTAAAGGAACAAAATTAATAACTTTAAATTCTTTGGAAAATAAAGCAACGAATTAGTATTTTTAACTTTAGAAAAACTAAATTAAAGTTCTTGGGTTTTTTATTTTGAAAGCCACAATTAGATAGTTTATACTACTATGAAAAATATAACAAAAAAGAATTTAATACATACCTCCTTTTGATGGTTCCTCCAAAAATAATTCTTCTTGGATGAACTAAAACAAAGGCAAGCTTTTCTGCCTTGAATTGTTCTTTGACTCTCTCAAAAAATTGAATTGAATTGCTGCCTTTCCTACTCAGTTTTGGATCAAAATTTGTTCCTTTTTCCTCTCGGATTTCTTTTCCTTTTTTTCTGCCTCCTCTTTTGTGTTGTAATTATACTTATTTATAGAAGTTTTTTTGTGGTTTTCTCCTAGTTGCTCACGGCATACATTATTTATTAAGGAAAGGAAATCAAAACCTAATTGCATTAGGTTTCGAAAAATTTGCTTTGAAAAAATTTCGCTGGCGAAAAAAAACTGTTGCGGAAAAATCGCGCTGGCAAAAAAAAATTACCACAGGAAAAATTACGCTGGTGAAAAAGCTACAGGCAAAACAGGCTTGCGGGCCATTTCGCCCGCAGGAAACTCCTGCGTGCGAAATGCCCACGGGCCCGCTGATCGTCGCCAATTTTTCCGTCGCTAATTTTTATTTTTATTTTTATTTTTATTTTTATTTTTATTTTTATTTTTATTTTTATTTTTATTTTTATTTTTATTTTTATTTTTATTTTTATTTTTATTTTTATTTTTATTTTTATTTTTATTTTTATTTTTATTTTTATTTTTATTTTTATTTTTTATTAATAAAAATTAGATACTAAAGCAAAAATTATTTAATTAAGATAAAAAATTATTTTGGACCAATTAAAATATATTAAACAACACAAAATTATTTTGGACCGGACTGGATCAAAAATTAAGGGTCTACAGTTCTATATTTCTGCATTTTCCTATTGACATTCAATGTGCTATGCATACAATTGCAATTATGTGATTGTTTTTGTGCATCTTTGTGCTTATGTGTATATCTAATACACATGAATGCATGATTTTCTCTTGGAATTTTGATTCTATTGCCTAGTGAGCCTTGAGTAGTTTTTTGGGACTCTTAGGCTTGGTATGTGCATTTTTTACTTTTACAACTTCAACACTAGAAGTTTAAGTTGTAAAAGCTTTTACAAATGTTGGTGCATTAGATGTGGTATTGGATGAGCCATTGAATCCTAAACCATGTTTCAAGGAGGGTGACCTTTGATTATCAATCAATGTATCTAATGCTTCTTTTCCCTTATAAAACATTGAGATAGATTCTTTAAGTTCTTTTAGTTCATGCCTTAAAATTTCATTTTCCTTTATCACATTCTCTAAGCTATGTGAATTTTTTTTCAATTCATCAATTGATTTCAATAATTGTTCATCTGAGGTTTTTAATTCTAATGTAGAATTTTTCAAGCATGCAAAATCTTTTTCCAGCTTAGAGCAGTTGTCCTTATAGAATTTTATCTTAGAAAAATACTTTTCTACTCTAAGGTTTATTTGCTCAATCATGTCACTATCATCTAAACCATCAATATCATTTTCATCATATGCAATTAAATTTAAGGATTGAGTACTTACCTCATTAGATTCATCCTCAATAGCCATGAAACATGGATTGGCAATTCCTTCTTCCTCTTCTTCTTCTTCTTCACTTGAGGAAGAGTCATCCCATGTAGTTTTGGGAGATTTCTTCTTTTCGTTGTCCCGTTTCTTCTTATTCTTCAACTTAAAGTAATCCAATTTGATATGACCGGATTTGCCACATTCATAATATTTCACTTCATTCTTTTTATCTTTATCTTTAAAAGAGGATTTAGAGAATGTACTTTGTTAGCTTGCAATCTTCTCTTTCTTTTCCAATCATTCATCATTTTTGAAAATAATGCCATTTCTTCTTCATCATCACTTTCTTCTTTGCTTGAGCTTTCAATTTCTTTAAGAGCTATTGGTTTCCTATTCTCTTTTTCACCTTGTTATGCTTCTCTTTCGGTGTGCAACTCAAAGGCGAGTAGTTTTTCGACAAGTTCATCGGTTCTCAAAGAGCTAAGATCATGTGCTTCTTTAATTGAAGAAACTTTGGATTCAAAGTTCTTCTTTTCTCTTAGAGCTCTCAAGATTTTGCTGTTGACTTCATCTTAATCATATACCTTGCCATATTTCTTTAATTCATTGATGATGGTAAGCAAGCGATTGGTCATGTCGATAACATTTTCATTGAGCTTCATCTTGAATAGTTCATACTCATGTATATGCATTTGCTTCTTGGTAAGCCTCACTTGGGTAGTACCATCATGATAGTTCTCAAGAGTTTTCCAAATGCAATGAGCATAAGTGAGATGTTGGACTCTCCCACCTTCTTCTCTTGAAATAGAATTCATAAAGATGGAGGTTGCCTTATGGTTTTTGAATCGATCCCTTGTATTCGCACTATTGTGGTTTGGGAAGAGAAACTTGGACACTATCAACTTCATGAGTTGGAGGTTTCCACTCATTTTCAACATAATCCCAAAACTCAATTCCTTCACTATATAGGAACAAGAATATTTTGTGTTTCCAATAGGAATAATCCATTCCATCAAAGTAGGGTCTAAGGATAGAGTTGAGATTTCCATGAGAGTTTGAGGTGGATGAAGAAGTTGCCAATGTGAATCAAATTTCACAATTAAGTTTAAGAAATTTTTTAAGCTCTGATACCAATTGCTATCCCAAGATGGCAACCAAGAGGGGGTGAATTAGTTGGTTTGAAGAGTGATAGCAAATTCAAAGTTCAAAACTCAAAATTCAAGAAATGGAGAAGATGATTAAGTAAAGAGTAGAAAAATGAACACAAGAGAATTATAGTGGTTCGAATTTACCTTGATCCTACATCCACTTCCTTAACAACTTGTTAAGGTTTCACTAGCTTTTAGTTTTTACAAGCTTAACTCTAACTTGGTGTTTTCACAAGCTCATACCAAACTTTACAATAGTTTGAGATCACACATCTCACAACCCTTACAAGAGTTTTTCCAGACTCACTCTCAACACCTACGTGTTTCCAAGCTCACACTCAAACTTAAGATGGTGTTTACTGCTCACACCCAACACTCAATCAATACAAAGTATAATTTTGATGCAAAGAAAATAAATATGTTCAAGTGGCTATTACAATCACAATAACTTGTAAAAATGAAGTTACATATGGTATTTATAGCCTTCAAGTTATAAACTAGCCGTTTGATGAGTGGTCCAACATGTTTGATTCTTGTCTTCCACTAATTTCTTGGCCAGAGTAATTTCATGGTTGGACTTACCAAGGTCCGGTCGAAATTCTTTAATTGCAATCAGAAAACATAGTGGTCCGATCGTACCTTTTGAAATTCTGCTGAATGCTCTTCCAACGGTCGGTCCACATGGCTTCCACTAATTGAGTGGAGGTCTAATAGCTTCTGACTTGTGAATTATTTAAATATCTAGGTCGGATTGCATCATGGTCCAGTCAAAATTTTGTTGGTTTGGTGAAAAACTGAGCGTACTTTTGGACGAAAACCTCTCTGGATTTTTTAACAAAATTAGCTTGAAAGATCCTGTCGTACTTTCCCTTGGTCCGGTCAGACTTTTGCTGGTCCATTAAGAATGTGAGAGTACTTTTGACCATGAATCCTTCTGTGTGTTTTGCAACATTTTCATCCAATAGTCTGGTCAGACTTTCTGAGATACGGTGAGAATTTGAGAGTACTTTGCACCGTGAATCCTTCTGTGACATTTTACTCAATTTAACATGTAAGGTTCGGTCGGACTCCTTCATGGTCCAAATGGACTTTGCATATTTCCTTCAAAAAATTAACTTCCTGCAAATTGTAATTTAATACAAATGTTAGCTTAATTCAATTTGATTGCCTACGATCAAAAATAGAGTAATTGGACTAACAATCATATATCTTTCCATATTTCTTTAATTTGTTAACAATATCAAGCAAGTGGTTTATCATATCGGTGACATTTTCATTGGGCTTCATCTTACATAGTTCATACTTATGTACATATATTTTCTTCTTAGTGAGTCTCAATTGGGTAGTACCCTCATGATAGTTCTCAAGAGTTTTTCAAATGCAATGTGCACAAGCGAGGTGTTGGACTCTCCCACTTTCTTCTCTTGATATTAAATTCATCAAGATGGAGGCTGCACTATTATTCTTGAACCAATTTCTCACATTGGCACTTGACCATTGTGATTTAGGAAGATAAACTTGGACACCGTCAGCCTCATGAGTAGGAGATTTCCACTCATCTTCAACAAAATCCTAAAGCTCAATTCCTTCACTATTTAGGAACAAAAATATTTTGTGTTTCCAATAGGAATAATCCATTCCATCGAAATAGGGTCTAAGGAATGAGTTTAGGTTTCCATGTGTAAAAGTGTTTATTAGTGGAATGGTTTCCATTTTAGATCAAATTTCACAATTAAGTTTAAGAAATTTACAAGCTCTGATACCAATTATTGTCCTGAGATAGCAACAAAGAGGGGGAGGTGAATTGGTTGATTTGAAAAATTGATGGTAAAGTGAAAAATCAAAATCAAATCAAAGCAAGTGTAAGAGTAAGGAAGAATGAACACAAGAGAATTTATAGTTGTTTGGATTATCTCAATCCTATATCCACTTCCTTAACAAATTATTAAAGTTCCATTAATCTTGAGTTTTTACAAGCTTAACTCTAACTTGGTGTTTTCACAAGCTGACACCAAACTTTATAATGGTTTGAGATCAATCCTCACAACCCTTACAAGAGTTTTTCCAGGCTCACTCTCACAACCTAAGTGTTTCCAAGCTCGGAGTCAAACTTACAATGGTGTTTAATGCTCACACCCAACACTCAATCAATACAATTACAAATTTTGATATAAGTAAAAAGAAAGTGATTTGCCATAGCTATTTCAATCCTCTTAACCTTATAAACAAAAGATTTCTTGAGGTATTTATAGCCAATTTGGTTTAACTAGCTATTATGAATCATGTAATATATTTTATTAAGCTAGTCTTAGTGATAATGAAAATTTTTCATAAGGAGAGGTCATCCTGGAATTGAAGATGGTTGCCCAGACACTATAGGCGATCATACATTGCATATGGACGGTCACTCCATTCAAAAGTTCTTCCAATGGTCAAATTGTAAGTACTCTGCTAGCTGAATTTTCCTATGTTGTGGTTGACGGGATAGTCGCCCAAAGTCGAGGGACGGTTGCCCTTTTTGAATTTAAATCTTCTCTTACAATGGTCATTCCCTGTGTCACTTTTTTATTTGACATTTGCCAAAATATAAAAGGTGTTGTCGTGCTAGTATTGAAATAGCGGTCATATTGGATGTCTCAAGTTGAACTTCTGGGCACACCTAAGACCGAGAATAATACTACCAATCCTTGTGATTTTCTCTCAAAATTTATGGACTGTCACCTTTTGAGAAGGGATGGTAACGAAATGTTTTAGAGAGACCGCATCTAACACCGCGTTTCCTACTGTGATTGCTGAATTTATCACTTGAGGTGCGATCGTCCCAAGTCTTAGAGAGGCATTTATGTCTCTATCACGGTTGCTCCTCGGGTCGAGATTCCGACCTCGAACCCTACTATAACTCAATTTTTTCTTCAAAACTTTAAGGGGGGTCACCCTCTGGCCTGTGGTGACAAAACTTTTTGCTCTGTTCTGATGATATATTGAGCAATTTATTCCTGCATCAAGTAACTTAAAGACATATTAAATGCATCATTCGATTTGAGTGCTAAAGATCAAAATTGAGATTGTTTGGCTAATATTAACTAAAAAGCATAGAAGATTAATTAAGATATTGGAAGATGGAAGAATATAAAATGATATATGGGAAGTACATATAGAATACATATATATATAACATAAAAAGTCAAAAATAAATAGTAAAGTCAAAGGATGAATAGTAAAAGGTTAAAAAGTTTTAAAAAATTCAAAATTAAAATAATTTTGAATGGACGAAGAAAATTTGAATTTTAAAATAAATAAATAATTAATTAAAATAATAAAATATTAAATATATATATATATGGTTGGAATTAGAAAAGAAAATAAAATGTCAATTTTTAAAACCCATTTTCTTCTTCTTCTCTCTCTACCCGAGTTCCTCCATGGCCAAAGGAGAAATTTTCTTCATCCAAATATCAAGAATTACAAAGATTTTTAAGAATTAAAAGGAGTTTTGGTGGTTTTCCAAAAAACTAGTAAGCTTTCTTTTACAATTTTAAAGTTTTTTTTGAAAAATATGAATATGTGATATATGGGTTTTTGATGGGATATGTTATAATTGTTGGAATTGGTATGGATGATCTTAATTTGATGGGAAGAGAATGATTTTATAGTTAAATGGTTGATTCTTTAGGTTTAGTGAAAGTTCAAATGGGTTAGTGGTGAAGTTAGGGTTTCTATGGGATTTTTGTAAAGAATTGGTTTAAATTGAATTTAATTGTTTAAAATGTGTTAGAATATGGTCTTAAAGATATATTTGAACTTATATTATGTTTTGGAAGTGGTTAGAATATATTTTCAAAATTATAGAAGGTTATGGTTTTAAAGGAACTTTGATAGAATATAGATGTAATTGGTGTTTAATTGCTTAAAAACATGTTACAATATAATTTTAATGATAGAAATAAACTTGAAATATAATTTGGATTAGGTTGGAGTGATTTTCTAGAATTAAAGAGAGTTAGGGTACAATTTGAAAATTTGAGGGAAATGTGATAAATTGATTATTAATAGTTAGAGTATGTTAGAATGTGGTTCTAATGTATTATATACATTCACATTTTGAATAGTTATTGAGTAGATAGTAATTGCTGAAACCAAGTAGTAAAGGACATATTGGGAAAGTGGTGCAAAAGGAGTGCTTTTTAGCTTGGAACTTGTGTAAGTGAAGGTTAGTACATACTTTCCCACTTATGTTTTGAATGCATTGTTTAAAGCGTAATACATTGCATATAATGAATGTGTTATGTTACTTAAGTTTTTAAGAATAAATGTGTTAGGCATTGTTTGAAGTAACAATGCTTAATATGATTTGAGTATGGCATGATAAGCCATTTAAGAATAGCTAGAAATGATTATATGTGTAAATTGTGGAAAGTGCATATTATGCACTAAAATATGGAAATTAGTCACATTTGTGATGTATGTAATAATGATGTTGATTATGAGTGGTAAATTGGAAAAAGCTTATGTAATGTGGAAAAAAGAAGAGAAAAATGGAATATGAGAAATGTGATTGTCTGTTTACCTTATATAGAGTCTAGTTTCGGAGAATTGTTGCTGGTCATAATTACGCCTTCGGATGAGACACACTAGTGTCATAGATTTTATTACACCTTCTGGTGAGACGACTTGTGTCACAGTTATTATTACGCCTTCAGGTGAGACAGACTTGTCACAGATGTTATTATGCCTTCAAGTGAGACACATTAGTGTCACATATATTATTACACATTCGGGTGAGATACGCCGATGTCACAGATATTATTACACCTACATGTGAGACACGCTAATGTCATGATAATTGAGATGTACCAAAATAATATTTTCGAAACTAGATCAATATATAAGGACTTTTGGGCCCAATGTGTATAAATGATTGATATGTGGATAAAATTGTGTGTATGTTCGTTGACATAGGAGTATAGCATATTTTATAGCATATATATATAATGTCATTTTTAGTACTAAAGTATGTACCGCTATACTTTTAGCTTAGCGCAATTCATTCATTGCACATGTGACAATGTAGATCTGGAGGGTTTGGAGAGTTCTGCTAGACCTGGTCATATCTATATTTTGGTTGACTGCTCTTGAAGTTTTTTATAGTTGCCACAAACCAAAGCCAGTTGCATGCATGTAATTATTTTATTTTGAGAAACTTGTTATAAATATGTGCATTGAGTTTGTATAAATGTAAATGATGTAAATCTAAAATATTTGGACTAAATGTTTAAATTTGGTATGTATTTATATTTAAGGATATGTATGTGTGTGTGTGTGTGTGTGTGTGTGTGTGTGTGTGTATATATAAGTTTGAGAATTTGGAGGGATTTTTGAGGAATAGTGGAGTTGGGTGAATGTGACTATTTATGAGTGTATTTCTTTTGCAAGTTGAGTTATAATTTTGAGAAATATCTGAAATACAGATAAAACTCTGGTGAATTTTTTTATGAGATGTTTTCTTAAAATTTGTATGTTTGGTAATTAAATTAAATTACATTATAATTATATTTATTTAACTAATGAAGTATATTATAAGAATTTAAATATTTACTTATAATTATGGAAATTTTGAAATGACTAAAATTGTTACACTCTGGTATTTTGTGTACGTATCTTACATATGCAGGGAGTATATATTATACGTATATAGGGTATAAGGGTGTTACATAAAAATATAGTTATTATTACGCCAACTAACGAAATTGTAGATATTGTTAATAAGGAAAAGACTAATTTATTACAAGAAGAGGAATAAATTTTACTATAGTTCATATTCATTTTGCAAAACATCATACAATGTAAAAGAATTAGAGGTTCTTTATCTAATTGAGTTTCTAAATTCTTTGAATTTTAATAGTTTTCCTCAATATGAATTGAAACTAAAAGAAAACATTCATATTGTGTTGCTTTGAAACCTTAATCCTAGCAGTAGTTTATGTAATGGAACTAAATTAATGACAACTAATTTTGGAACAAAGGTTATAAAAGCAATTATAATAATTTAGGATCACACAGTGGTAAAAAAAAGCTTATATTCCTAGGATTGTTCTTTCTTATACTAAAAATAAATTTCCATTTATATTAAAAAGAAAACAATTTCTAATAAGAGTTTCTTATTGTATGAAAATCAATAAAAGCCAAGAGCAAACATTAAAACAACTTGGCTTATATCTTTTTTATTATGTTTTTTTTCTCATGGCCAAATATATGTTGTATTGTCAAGAGTTACTTACCATAAAAATCTAAGAATATTAATTAATAAGAATGAAAAAATGAACATAATGATTACTCATATTATGCTAAAAACATTGTATATACTAAAATATTTAATGATTTGTCTTTAGATTATTAAATATGAAAAAATGAACATAGTGATTACTTAGATTATACTAAAAAATATTATATTTACTTGAATATTTAATGATTTATTTTTAAATTATGAAATATAAAGTATTAAATTTTATTCTTTTATTATACATTTTTTGTATAATAAGGATTTTTTAATAAATTGCACTTAAATGTATACAATATAAAATTATTATATTTCTTTTTTTTTTCATAACACATTTTAAAAATATGACATTTATAGCTTTATACGATATCACAAATGAAAACAAAAATATCTGAATCAAAGTTCGTATTGCAAGAATATAGGAGTTTATCAATCTTTATAACTCCAGCAAATTATTTAGCCTTGACTTCTTAATGATAGACAATGAGGTTTGTAATTTAAATTGTTTTATCTATTTTTTTTAAATTTCATTACACAACTATTTTTGTTATTTATCATTTTATTAGGGAAATACTATGCAAGATACAATACCAAAATAATGTATTGATTATTTTTTACCATTGCTAATTGAGAGGAGCATCTACCACATATCTGGTTTTATAATCATTAATATGCAACCTAATTACAAAATTAGCCATCATCTATTTCAAATTAGATTGCCAAAGAATGCTTTTGTGAAAATTCTTGAAGAAGATAATCCTCTAATCGTATTTGACAGGTCTGAATTTTATAGTTTCAACGAGACTAAATCAAAAGTAGGAGACAAAAGATTTTTAATAAATATATTTAAAAAAATATATTATGTTTAAACTTGCAAATTTTTAGTTTATAGTAACAATAATTAATCTTTTCATAGATCTCACAGATTAGGTAATTTCAATTGAAAGTATTGAAGAAATAAAAATTATGGGAAGAATTGCAAAGAAGCATCATTGGAAAATAAAAATTATAGATGTGTATATCCTAAAATATTTATATTTATTTATTTCTTATTTTTTAAAAAAGCTTGACTATTAAGATTTTCATTATGTATGGAATGATGACAAACTAAATATTATTTTTTGGGACAAGATTATTGTTGAATTTGCTGAAGGTGATGTTTTTGTCTAGGAATTTAATGGAATTGTTATAATTATATTTTTTTTTTGTCCATGAATATCAAAAAATTTAATGGTAAATAAAAAAAATTATATCACTAATACAATTTAGCTTATTATACATTCAAAATTTATAACTTTATTTGTATATATATTATAGGTGAAGTCTCAATTAATAACTCTTCAACAACAAAATTTTTCATCAATTTAGACATTCCTAATATTCATAATTTTAAATAAAGATAAGCTTTCTATTTTATTGATTTTCTATAATTAAAATTATGAATAATAATTATATAATTATATTTTAGGTTGATTGAGCCAGCTGATAAAATTGTGAAGTTTGAAATACATAATTTTTCATTTGTTGACATGGAAATCCAAACAATGTTAATATGGAAAAATAAAAGAATTATTGTGTTTGGATATTTATTCGAATATGGTAAGTTTAATAATTTATTATATTTTTTTACTAAT
This sequence comes from Garcia nutans, assembly GCA_947685225.1. Taxonomy (NCBI): domain Eukaryota; kingdom Viridiplantae; phylum Streptophyta; class Magnoliopsida; order Malpighiales; family Euphorbiaceae; genus Garcia; species Garcia nutans. The sequence goes on along the minus strand of CANTUV010000009.1, from coordinate 19,418,423 downwards.
ATTAAAACTTTCTTAGACTACTTAATTAAATTCTTTTAAGGCTTATGTTTTATTTGTATACATTTATCCAGGACATTAAATTTACATGTAAAGCAGACATAAAAGAAGTTAATATTTCAAAAGGTTGGTGATATAGAGCATGTCTTTAATGCAAGTTTGGATTGCAAAATTATATTGACCAACTTTGTGCGGTGATTGTGGAATAATTAATGAATCTCCACTTTGTTAGTATACTATTGCAATTCATTCCATTTAGAAAAAATCAATTAATAAAATCATATGTAAATAACTTTTAATACATTTTTCTTAGGTATAAGTTGAAAACTATTATTGAGGATAATACAAGCTTTAATACCTTTAATATTTTTTGTCGCTAAGTAGCTGAATTGATTGGTTTACCAGTAAGCAATCTTGTACAAGGCTCCAAAGACAAGTTTGCAGTTCCATCATTGATCACTAGAATTTATGGATTGCGTAGTTTATTTCAAGTCATTCTTAATACAATCTAATGATCTTTATCATTTTCTTTTAGGAAAAATGCATTTTTTTTTCCACTCCCGATCTTTAGGTCAAATGTATATTAAGCCCCTCAACTTTTATTTGGTAAAATTGAGCCCCTCAACTATATAAGTTCGTGACATTGAGCCCTTTTTTAACAAAAGTTAAACACGTATTTTCAATTGCAGCCAAAATCATGTGGCTGCTTCAGCAAAATAATGTGTCTTGATAAAATTAAGGAATAACATATTTTTTTGGTCCTTGAACTTTATATGTTTTGCACATTAAGCTCCTAAACTTTTATTTGGTGATATTGAGCCCCTCAATTGATAGTGCGTAAAAATACGTCTTTAATTGCTATTATAAAAGAGCTCATTATCACCAACTCGTATAGTTGAGGGGCTCAATTTTACCAAACAAAAGTTGAGGGGCTTAATGTAAATCTGACCTAAAGTTTAGGTGGTTGAAAAATGCGTTATTCTTTTCTTTTAATGTCATACATATTTTTGAAGATGAAGCTTCTTTCTAATTATCTGTTGTGCCTTTGATGAAAGCAATTCATATCAATCTAACAATTCTTCGAAGGCCAATATCAATAGCTAGCAAAAAAATTGCCAAGTTATATTTGAATTTTTTGGACATAAACAAAGCTAATACTGTAATATCCAGAATTTTTTGAAATTAAATAAATTAAATTAAAATTTAATTGGATAAATTAAATAAATAATTTAAATGAAAAATGAAAGAATTTTAAATTAAAAAGTAAAATGTATATGTGATATATATATATGCAAAATATTCATAACATATAAAAGTCAACAAAAAAGTCAACTCTTTTAAAAGAAAAATTAAAGTCAATGGTATTTTGGTAAATAAACTTTAAAAAATTCAAAATTATTTAAATAATTCAAAAATAAATTATTTTGGATGGAAGAAGTAAATTTTGAAATTTTTATTAATTAAATAAATAATTAAATAATTATTTAAAAATATATTAAAATATTATATATGTGTGGTTTAAAAGAAAGTGAATGGAGAGAGAAAATACATTTTGATCTTCTTCTTCTTCTTTCCTTCCTTAGCCAATTTTTCATGGGTGTCCAAGAGAGGTATTTTCTTCTTCCAAGCTCCCAAAATTGATAGAAATTCAAGGTTTTAATTGAAGATTTGGTGTTTTCCACTTGAATTAGTAAGTTTCCAACTTCTTTTCTTGAAATTTCATGAAAGAATGAATATGTGTGATTTGGAATTGTGAAGTAATATGATTTAATTGTTGGAATTGGTGTGTATGAAGTTGTTTTGAGAAGTTAATAATGATTTTAAGGTTGGATTAAAGAAATGGTTAAGTTTGAGTAAAGATTGGTGAAGAGAGAGAATTTAGGGTTATGGACTTTTTGAGTTTGTGAAATCATGGGTTTTAATTGTGAAATTTGATTCTATATGAGTTATTTTGATGCATAAACAAGTATTTTAAGGTCAAATGTTGGATTTGGCAAAGTTTGATTCGAGTTTGGGAATGGAAGTGTTGATTTAGGGTTTTGGAAAATGTATTTTTCAATGTATGGTGTAATATCCCAAATGATATCCTAAAATTATGGAAATGCTAATTGTTAAAATTGAGTCAAATGATTTTAAGTGTATATATGATTAAGTGGATAAAAAGGAAAAAAGAGAAGTGTGTATATGTTGTATATCTGAAGATATATACAACATATACAAGTCAACATCTTAATAATAAGGTCAAAAGATATATTTAATTATTTAAATATAAATTAAATGTTAGTGGAAGATGATATTTGATATTTATAATATTATAATAATTTAATTGCATGGTGGAGATTAAGTAGTGATTTATGTGGTTAAGTGAAGTGGAGTGGTTTTGACCATTTTCATCATCTTCTTCTTTCTTCTCCAAGAGAGCCGACCACCATCTTCATCCAAAGGAAAAGAGGTTTTGCTTCTTCCTAAATCAAGCAATTGAAGAATTTCAAGTGATCAAGTTGGAGTTTTAAGGATTGTTCTTCATATTTGGTAAGTTTCCAACTTGTTTCTTTGATTTCCTTTGAGTTTTTGTATTTGAGTTTGGTGAATGGTTGGTGTAGTTGTGTGTATGGCTGATTTTGGTATGTTTAAAGTTGTTTTGTCTTGTTAACTTTGAATTTGGTGTTGGATTGAAGAAAGAAAAAGGTTAAGTTTGGTGAAGAAATAAGAGTTGTGGATTGTGTAAGTTTTGAGTTGTGAAATATGGTTGCGATAGTGTTTTAATGCTTGTAATTGAGTTGTTTTGATGTTATGCAAGTTTATTGTGGTATTATGATGGTTATGGTTAAGTTGTGTGGATTTGAAAGGGGGTGATGAAAGATGTTTGTTGGATGTGACATTTTTGTCAATGGTTCTGTTTTCAAGGCTAGTAACACGTCCAGTGACACGCCCATGTCACTGAACGTGTCACAGCTACTGTGGTGTTGGAGATTGACACGTCTAGTGACATGCCCATGTCACTGAGAGTGTCATAGCTTCTGTGTTGTTGGTAGATTGACACGTCCAGTGACACGCCCATGTTACTGAGCGTGTCATAGCTTCTGTGTTGTTGATAGATTGACACGCCCATGACACTGAGCATGTCATGGCTACTGTGTTGTTGGAGAATTGACACGTGCAGTGACACGCCCATGTCACTAAGCGTGTCAAAACTTCTGTGTTGTGAGTTTAGGGCACGGCCATGGACACGCCCGTGTTGTTGAGCATGTCAAGTGTAGAGTTTGCCCTATATAGTTCTTATTCTTATTTTCTTATGTGTATCACTAAGTAAGTATTTATAATCACATTTGGTATAGGATTGGAAGAGACTTGAGTACCCTAAATCAAGTGTAAAGGGATTTCTTAAAAGAGGAGATTGAGAGAGATATTTGTTGCTTTAGAGGTAAGTACAAACTTTGAATGATTGCATACATTTACATGACATTGGGACTTAACACATTTGGTTGAAAAAATGTGTTAAGTTACTTAATATATTGTTGATGAATGAGAAATATGTTATGATATGCATAATGTGAATTATGTTGATGTATCAAAGTAGTTGATTAATAGGTTGTAAATGAATGGAAATGTGGAATAATGTGATGAGATATGTGAAAACATAATATAACCAATTGATATTAATATAAAATAGAAGAATGAGAAAAGTGAGAAAAGATGATATAATAAGGCAATGTGCTTAGTTGATTTATGAGAAAATGAGAAATGATTTGAGAATGGAATTATGAAAGAATTTGATAATGAGAAATATGAATAAATTGTGTGCCTAGTATGTTATTCAATTTTTAGAGTTCTGGGTTTGGTGGCATGCCTATGAATTGCTGGGCAGGTGAAAAGACCGGGTCGTAAGCCTGGCCCATGATAAGAGTATTTTTAAACTTTTTTTAGTATGATTTCTATGTGTTTTTAGTTAATGTTTCATTTGATTTTGGTTTAAAGTTTGTTTTAAGTGTTTGTTTTAGGTCAAAGTGCAAAAACTCCCTTGGATGATCAAAACAATGAAGAAAGAGCATGAATCAAGCAAGACATGGCCAAGCCAAAGCAAGCTTGGTCATGTCCCTCAAAATTACTTCAAGGCAGTAGATGACACGGCCAAGCCTCTGGCCGTGTCTCACCCAAAGAGCAAAAATCAAAGAGACCAAGAAAGGAAAGAAAATTTGGCAGAAGAAGACACTGGCAAGTGACACGGCCAAGCCAGTGGCCGTGTCACCCTTGGAAACAAAGAAAGCAAGTTGACGAAGCTAGAAGCAGAAAGTGACACACCCACATGACATGGCCAAGCCACTGGCCGTGTCACATGACACGGCCAGGAGCTTGGCCGTGTCACCTAGAAGAAAACAAGGAAAGAAAGGGCAGAATGTGACACGGCCAGCAAGCTTGGCCGTGTCACCTATGGCAACTTTGAATAAATTGGATAAGTTTGCATTACATTTGAGCTTAACATAATTTGGTTAGAAAATATGTTAAGCTACATGATACATTGAATATTCATGAACAATGTGTTATGACATGTGATTTGTCATGTATGCATTATATGCATGGTGAAAAGCCATTTTTAATGGCTAAATTGAGTAAAGTGTGAAATATGTACATTATGTAAAAATGACCCAAAGTGTTTGGGTAGTGTGATTCATTATATATGTATTAAAGGTATTGTGAAAAGCCATTGTTAATGGCTAAAGTGCATAAAATGTGATTTATATGTGAATTATGTGAAAATATCCAAAATATTTAGGTAATATGCTTTAATGTAAAACGTGATACATTATAATAATATGTTGAAATATGATGAATTAAATTGAATTGACATTGATATGAACGAAATAAATTAGAAAATGAGGCAATGTGCCTAATTGATAATGAGAAATAAGGTAATGTGCCTGATTGATTATGGAAAATGAGGAAAAAGTTAAATATGAAAAATATAAAATAATTGTGTGATTAGTATGTTATTCAATTTTCAGAGTTCTGTGTTTGGCGACATACCTATGAGGTTATCCTCATTATTTACCTTCGGTGCTAACTTTTGAGCAATCACTTGATTTGCCTTCAGGGCTAGACGCTTGGCGTCACTATGATATGATTTGCCTTCGGGGCTAGCTTTTGAGCAATTTTATGATTTGTCTTTGGGACTAGACACATGGTGTCAATTTTGACCAAAATAATAACTCTAGAATTTGAATGGCATATTAGATCATTTGGGCCCATGCTTGTACTTATTTTTATGTAAATTATTAAATGATGAAAACTATGTTTAAAAGTGAGCTTGGATGCCACATTGTGACATAACATTTATGCATTGGCATTATTTCATAATTTTATTGTTATCAAAGTTTATACCTCTAGACTTTTAGCTTAACACGATTGTAATTTATTGAATAGATGACATGGGAGATCTGGCTGAGCCAAAGAGTTCTTCTAGACCGAGTCGGGTCTAGATTTGAAATTTTGCTTGTTGAGTTAATTTTTGGGCATCAAGATCAGAGATATTGTCAGCATGTATATATATTTTATATTATCGTATATTTAGATATTATGTATATTATATTATGATTTTGGTATATATATTGTAAATTAAAAAGAATATTTTGGATAAATTTTATAATATGGGTTTTATATGAGTTTTTAATAAATATATATATGAATATATTTATATATAAACATTTTGAGAAATGTAGAGAAATTGAGAAGTATGGATGAAATGATGATTTGATATTATTTGGGAGTATTTTCTTATGCAGGTTGTGTTTGGTTGAAATTCGAAAACGTCCAAATTACAATAAAACTCTGACGAATTTTTTTTAGAGATTTTCATATAAAATGATTATTTTGGAACCTATGAGTAATAAAAAATATATTTTATTTATTATTTAAATATACATTATAGAGTATTTGCGATTTTAAAATGGAAAAAAATAAAAAAATTATTAAATCGGGTTGTGACATTTTTACACAGTATATGCGTATTTTACATATACTGAATATATATATATATTATATATATATGTTATAAGGGTGTTATAAATACGGTATGAGTCTCCAATTCATCAAATGCAAGTGAAATAATCCTTCAATAAAAAAAAACTTATTTTCAAAAGAATTTCCAGCAAAATAAAAACTTGTGTTAGGTACAAAAAATAAGTTATTAAAAATGTTCATTCTTATTTAGAATGTCTTTTTATTAACTATATATCGCTTTAAATATTATTTTACTAGATGAGAATTTCCATCACTCTATGATAAATATAACAAAGAATCAAAGTTAACTTAATTTGCTAAAGATAAATTTAAGCTATTATTGTATATTTATAATATTTATGTTTCGTAGATAATAATTTAATCGTTTATTTTTCTATTGTAGGTTTTGTTGTTCATCAAAACAAAACTACTATTCTAATGGGATAAATTTCATGATCTTTTATTTGTTTTTATTTGTCTTAAATACTTTCTTTTCAATACTTTTTAATGCCTTTTATAGTTTATGCAAATTTGACAATATGTATTTTGAATATTTTGAACAAAATATTTTTGAAAATTATTATGCTTAAAACAATCTAAGAATATATATATTTTTTGTGTAATTATATTTACCATTATTATAAAGAAACTAATAGTTTAAAAAAAGTTAAAAAAAATGCTAAGTACAAGTAGAGGGATCTGCATCAATAGTGTAAAATGTCAATAATATAAGAGTTAGTATTTCTCTCCAATACTATCACGGTTTTAAAATGCATGTGTCTACTCCCTATCTCTGCATGTAATGTTTATACTATTGATCAAACGGTTTTCAATTATAGTGTGTTTAGTTAAATCAAAATCCTAGAAACATTAACTACATAATCCCCTTTTACCAATAATATCATATTTAATTTGCAAGCAATCTATGTAAAATAAAATACTAGATTCACTAAATTTTATCAATTAATTAATAAAATATTTTACATAGAATAACACATAAAAATATTTCATTGAAAAATAAAAATTAAAGAGTTCTATATCAAAAAATAATTATACTCCTGCTTTAGAATATGATAAAATAAAAAAGAGATATAATTTAGATATTATAAAAAATATGGTAATATAATTTTTCCCCGTAAAATATAATTCTATTAATATACTTTTATAAAATACGTTGCTAGTAATCAATTTTCTCATTAATCTACTAAATGCATTATTATACGCAATGTCTTTAAAATAAAAATATAAAAAATTAATATAATATACTAAAATAAAAAATATTAAAAAAAATTAAACCATGCAGTTATAACCTAATTTAGATATATTATGTTTGTTACTTCAATATAATGCGTAACATGATTTATAATTTAGGTAATAAAATGACATTACAAATCAAATTGTTAAATTATTCTTTTTTTCACTTAGAAGAAAAACTAATTAGACAAGATTGTTATTTTAAAAACTAATAATGATGACTAGTGCAATAAAAATAAATTCAATTTATGTTATGTACACAATGTCCAATGCAAAAACAAAGCCACCGTTACTGCCGAGTGCCAACCATGTTCAGCCAAACCTTAAACTAAGATAGCATCTTAATAATAATAATAATAACTCAGAGAGCAAAAATTCATTATAATGATGGATCTCAGACAATGGCTTGTCAACAGTTTTTATAAAGCTGATTCTGATAATCTGCAGTTGACTGATTTTGATTAACGTACAAGAAATATCAAAATGTAGATGAACAGTTTATCATGGTCACATTCTACTTGCAGAACAAAGTTCAATGGCATTGATAATGAATACATACAGTTACAGAGAAAATCAGCTCATGTTCTCTGAAATACATTCAGCTCATGTTCTGAACCAATATTTATCACAGGTGGGCAACATCCCACCATATAGTGTTCCATTCAAGTAAGCTTGATCATATTTGCAGAGCATCAGCGATGGAGCCTGCAAGACTCAGAACTTCAAAGGGAGGTTTATTTGCTATGGCTTTGACAGTGGTGGGGCACGAATCCGTGATCCAGAAATAGGCAAATGCATTCCCAGTGCCTTTTGGAAGTAGAAGTAAATGGCAGTATGATAAGACAGTTGCATGTTAAGAATTTTCCTTATAAAAAGATAAGCAAACAAACAAGTAAATAAAAATGACTTATAAATTTATGACTAGGAAAACGCAGGTCTCACCATCACTTTTGTGAGTAAATCGCTCCCAAGAGCGCTTTGGGAACACTCCATGGGTGACGTATGCACTCACTTTTGCTGCACCATGAGCAGCCAATACTTTCTGGAAGAATCAAGTATGCAAAGAATAAAAAGGCAATTGTCCAAATTCATTTCTTAAAAAAAAATCAACAAGAAATCTCAACTATAATTTATTGGAGCACAAAACATCGCCATGAATATATTATGAACACATCTTCTTTTGGAAGAATAAGGTCATTCACCAAAAAAAAATCTAATGCTAACTCTTAGAACCCTAAATGATCTTGTATATGATTGGCATAAGATACCATGCAAAAAGTAAAAGCTAGAATGAGTAAAATGCTAGGGAAGATAGATTTTGTAACAAGAATAACAATAGCTAAGAAGCAAAGTAACACAAGGAAACAAGTTATAGCAGTTATTAACGTTGTAGTCAAGGCACACTAAATTTTGCTATTTTACAAGTAAAATAAAAGAACTCGTGCTTTTCACTTAAACTTCTTTAGGCATCACATCCAAGGTTTCATAGATATACCACGACTCAAATAAGCATAACTGCCAGAATTTTATTAACTGAGAAACTATAAATTATAAGCATGTAACCATAGGCATCTGTAGCCTCAATCTAATTCTAAGTGTTTAAAATATTGGACTCCATAACCCAAAGAAAAACAAAAAAGGAACAATGTTCAAATTCTAAGTGCTTAAAATATTGGACTCCATAACCCAAAGAAAAACAAAAAAGGAACAATGTTATCCAAGCCAAAAAGGACTCAAATTAAGACTCTTTTAAGATTAAAAATAAAGGCCTTGCAGACATTAAGACAACCTATTCCAGCAAAACTAGAAAGTGCAAAAATACCTATGAGACTTGGAAGTCATGAACACTGAAATTGATTTTTCCTAGTTAAAAAAAAAAAATATATATATATATATATACGAGTTTCTTATGTACAGCCGGTCCCAAATCCGAGTAAAGGAAGAGGGTTGCGGTAGGTGACAATCAACATAAAACTTTTGTCACATCTCATGATATGAATTCTAATAATAATATCGTTGGAGTGTTTCCTACTTGCGACGCGCTACATTGGAACCTGAGTTAGTGAAGAATAAACAAGGGTGTAAGGCATTTCTTGAATGCGACACGTCATGTCGGCTCCCGGATGTGGCGCATAATAAACAAGGGCTCTCACATCATGGACGAATGTGGGTAAAGAAGTTCGTCCAAAATACGAATAATGCGAGAGATACATGTTCAAATAATAGTAAAAAATTCTATAGAAAGAAGCATAAGAAAGAACAACTAGGAAGTAAGATCAGAACAGAAATTTGAAATATTGGATCTCTTACAGGTAAACTGAGAGAATTTATTGATACAATGGAGAGAAGAAAAATTAGTATTGCTTGCATTAAGAGACTAAATGGGTTGGAGGAAAAAGTAAAGAAGTTGAGAACCGAATATAAAGTGTGGTATACAGGAACAGATAGAGGTAAAAACGAAGTAGGTATAATTTTGGATCGGAACTTAAAGGAGACGGTTGTAGCAGTGAAAAGAGTAGGCGATAGGATTATTTCAATTAAACTTGTGCTTCATAATGAGACCATCAATATAATTAGTGCATATAACTCTCAAGTTGGATTGGATGGCGAGAGCAAGCAAAAATTTTAGAATGATATGGATGAACTTATGCAAGGGATTCCAAATGATGAAAATATTTTTATAGGAGAAGACTTAAATGGACATGTAGGAAAAGACAGAGTAGGTTTTGAGAAGGTACATAGAGGATATAGTTTTGAAATTAGAAATGAAGAAGGTAAGAGTATCCTTAATTTTGCTATAACTTATGGTTTGATTATGGCAAACGCATACTTTATAAAAAAGGAATCTCATCTAGTGACATTTAAAAGTGAGCAAAATAGAAGTCAAATTGACTTCATACTCACAAGAAAAGCCAATCGAACTTGATGCAAGGATTGTAAGGTTATTTCATGTGAGACTTTGACCACTCAGCATAGGTTAGTGGTTTTGAATGTTAAATTTAAGAGGTTGACTAATAGGCCAAAGAGGAACAGAATTCCTAAGATTAGGTGATGGACTTTAAAAGGTGAAAAAACAATTGTTGTTCAAGAATGAGTTGGTTAGAAGAGGAGGGTGGGAGGCAGGTGGGAGTATGTCATCAAATGATATGTGGATAAGCATGTCTACAACAATTAAAGGAGTAACTAGAAAGGTTATTGGAGAATCTAAAAGGTGTGAGCATTCCTCGAATGAGTCTTAGTGGTGGAATGAGAAAGTGGAAAAAGTGGTAAGAAGTAAAATGGGATAGTATAAGAGTTTGTCCAAGTGTAGTAACAATGATGTTTTTGAGCAGTCTGCTCAAAAACATACTAAAAAGGCAGTTAGTCAAGCAAGAACACAATCTTTAAAGAATTTATATGAAAAACTAGGAACAAGGGAAGGGAAAAAAACTATCTATAAATTGGCTAAAATAAGGAAAAAAATGTCATGATTTAAACCAATTTAAGTGCATTAAAAATACAGAGAATAGAGTTTTGGTTCAAGAAGAGGATATTAAGGAACGATGGAGAAACTATTTTTAGGAACTTTTTAATGGCAACTATAGTAGTAACATTAAGGGTTTAGACGTTAGACCCGAGAAAAATGCGAAGTACACTAGACGGATTAGGTTTTTGAAAGTTAAGAAAGCTTTGCAGAGGATGAAAGTTGGTAAAGCCTGTGGACCAGATGAGATACCTGTTGAGGTTTGAAAATGTTTGAGAGATATAGGAGTTGTATGGTTAACATCTTCGTTCAATAAGATCCTAAGTACAAAGAAAATGCATAATGAATGAAGACAAAATAATTTGATACCTATTTTTAAGAATAAAAGAGATATTCAGAATTGCTCAAATTATAGATGTATAAAGCTTATAAGTCATACTATGAAACTGTGGGAGAGAGAGTTGTGGAACAGTGTTTGCGTTTAGATACTTGTATCTCTCCAAATCAGTTTGGCTTTATGCCTTGTCGATCAACTATGGAAGCTATCTTTCTTTAAGAGAATTGATGGAAAAGTATAAAGATGAAGAAGAGCTTACATATGATTTTTATTGACTTGGAAAAAACTTATGATAGTCCCTAGAGAAGTTTTATGGTAGGTCCTAGAGCGTAGAGGAATACCTATACGATATATCCAAGTCTTGAAGGATATATATAAGGGAATCATCATCAGTGTCCGCACTATGGGAGGGAATACTAAGGATTTTTCCCATTTCTATTGGGTTACACCAAGGTTCAGCTTTGAACCCTTATCTTTTCGCCTTTGTGATGGATGAGCTAACAAGACATATACAGGATGACATCCTTTGGTGTATGATGTTAGCAGATGATATTGTATTAATAGATAAGACTCAAGCAGGGGTAAGTCAAAAGTTGAAGTTATGGAGAAGCACTTTGAAATCTAAGGATTTTAAGCTAAATAGGACTAAGACTGAATATATGAAGTGTAGATTTAATAACGAGAATAGAGAAAGAGACATAATTGTTTTAGACCAAATAACAGTATCTCATGGTACTCATTTTAAGTACCTTGGCTCTATTCTTTAAGAAGATGGTGGTTGTGAAAAAAATGTAAGTCATAAGATTAAAGCTGGTTGAATGAAGTGAATAGGTGCTACAGGAGTTCTATGTGATCGAAAGATGCCAATTAAATTGAAAGAAAAGTTCTATCGCACTGCAATACAGCCTGCGATGATGTATGATAGTAAGTGATGAGCAGTAAAAGGACAACACATGAGTAAGATGCATGTTGCGAAAATGAGAATGATAATATGGATGTGTGATCATACTAGGATAGATAAAATCCGCAATAAGTGCATTAGAGAAAAAGTGGGATTGTGCTTATTGAGAATAAGATAAGAGAGCATATATTGAGATAGTTTGACCATGTGAAACGAAGACCCAGCGATGCGCCGGTCAGAAAAACCGAATAAGTTAAAGTAGATATAGCTAAGAGAGATAGAGGTAGGCCTAAACTGACTTAGTCAAAGGTGGTCCAAAATGATCTTCTGAAGTTGCATCTATCAGAAGAGATAGCTCTAAATCGTACTAAGTAAAAAAGAAAAATCCATATAACCGACCCCAATTAACTTGGGATTAAGGCTTTGTTGAGTTGAGTAGAGTAGAAATATATATATATGCATGGAAAGTTCTTAGAAAAGTTTAGGAGTTATATAGAAGTTCTATAAAATCTACAAACAAATAATATACCATTTGAACATTTGCAGAAAATTACGAGTTAAAAAATTTTCTTAATCCAATCCAGGAAATATATCATAAGCTTTAAATATTTTTTCAATTTCAAAGTACCAAGTTAATAACATTTTGAGAACTTCTGTGTTGTTCATTACATGTTCTTTCTCATTGATGGTTATATTGTACACTTAGATTCATAAATTGCAAATTGCTACTGCCAAATAGGTTAAATAATACTAGTATCTTGAACTTGCTATTATATTAGCTCTTAAGTTGAATTGTTTTTTGGATGAAATAAGATATTATTGAGAAAGAATTATTTGAGGGTACACTATAGAGGACAAGAAATACTCCTACAACTCAAAAAACAACTAACAAGAAACATTTGCTATGATTCTGTAGATAGGAAAAATAAGTTGAACTCCATGTTTTCTAATTCAACATAGATAACAAGAGAATTCAGAAAACAATATCAAATAGGTTCTCAAAAGCAACTGTTTATTTAAAAATATGGGAAAATCAGTTTCTAATTTTCTATTTAGACAATTTTTTCAAGTAAATATCAATCCAATTCCCAATTTTCTGACAGTTATTTTTTGGAAAACACGACTTGTTTTCTACATCTAAACAAAACCTAAGATATACATCTCTCTCTCTCTCTCTATATATATATATATACATATATATATAATGTAATGTAAGCATGAGATATGCAGATCAATGAAAAGATAACATTCTGAACCAAAAAATTCAAGAAAGGAAAAGGAGGCAAGGATGTATGGACTTAACTGCGCAGTGCTATGGAAGGTCTGAGTTCAGGTAATTCATTGCACATTTCATGGACTAAAAACTGGTCATCACCACAATTTACTTATTTTAATACTTTCAAGTCGTTTCTTGACTCAGGTTGGCTCATTTATAGCATTAACAAATAAATACTAGATGGTATGTATGTTACAAATATTTTTATAAATTACTATACTATTAGTAGTAGTTTTCCAACTACCAGCTGGAAATAAATGACAGGAAACTGACACAAATTATAGGTTCAGGAATTCCTCATTAGATTGTCTTATCACACTCAACATCTGCTGGGATGCGAAATTGACGTTGGTTTAGAAGTTAAACTTGCATCATGACACAAAAGTTACAAACGTGACACCTGAAGTTATTCATAGCATGTGTATTTTCAGAACTACAATAATTGCAGCAGAATTTGATTAAGGAAATAGGAAAAAAGAAGAAATTTTGGAAATTTTAGATAACCATAACTTAAGGAGAAAAGAAATGTGATAAAAGAAGCATCTGGTCTTCTACAAGTTACATGGATTAAATACACCAAGTGAAGAAATAGAGGAAAAAAATTGAATAATGTTGACAGGTTATCGTGAGTTGAGTATTAAAAAAAAATAAATGAAGAACATGACCTTGTCCCTTAGATGCAATAAAGCAAATACCTGACACTCAATAAGGGTGCCTCCAGATTGTACCAAATCATCAACAATGACCACATGACAACCGTTAGGATTTCCTTCTTTTAGGCGAACTATCCTCTTATCACCTTCGCGCACCTTTGTGCATACCACCTAATGTTCACAAAACAAGTAACAGAGACAATGCAACAATAAAGTATAAATTATTGTTCATTTGAACAAAATTTCCAAACCAACCATGGGAAAATGATCCAACAACTTGTGGAATCGTTTCCAAGCTCCATCATCTGGAAATGCAACAACAATCTGAAAGATAATAACATTAGATATAGCAATGGGAGCAACTGAGCTACTTCTAATATGCTAAGATATTCATCAAGAAAACAGTAGTGTTGTAATCACAATAATAACAGACAAACAAAAACAAGCAACATTGTGATGCAACAAACCTTATCAGTGTTAGAAAGCTGGTGAAGACGTTGTTTTAGCAGAGGAATCCCTGTATCAAACAAAGGCAAAACATGGTCTCCAAAATAAAATCTTTCCTGCAAATTCAATTAAAAAGAATATCAAAAGAAAAATTAAAAAAGCTTGCGACTTGATATCAAATATCAAAAGTTGTTTCAAACACTAGGACAATATTTTAAAGTTAAACAACCAATGACAATGAGAGCAATTTTTAATAGGGCTGAATGGCAGAATATGGTCAGAGATTGATATAAGGCAAAAGGCAAAAAGGAAACCCTGCAATGAATAAGTTTAACATCTCCTGAAGCATAAAAACTATAAAATCTGATAAATTTTAAAGTAAGCCAACATTAATAACAGTAGTTCACAACTAAAGTTACCAAAAAACTTGCCTTTGGGACCCTGAGAAAATTTGGAAGCTACAAGGGAGGATATTGATGACCACCCATTTCTCATAATATGTACTTATTCTATGTGCACTTGCTCAAATATGTCATATGAAACAGAGGAGAAGAAAGTAATTCTTTTTTAAAAAGGAAGCACCAAAAATTTTGACAACTACCACCTAGGAAAGATGACCATGGACAAGAAAACAGAGACATTTGAGGAAACAACTGTAATCTTATTACTATAGTTTTTGTTTTCATCATATCAATGCCATACAGAATTGCATATAAAGGAACATATGCACACATCACATCATATAAATAGCCAGAAACATGCTTTTCATGCTCAGTCTGAACTATCTTGATCTTTCATATCAGCAACCATGCTTTTTTTTCCAGCTACATTACCCCACCATTGGTTCTTGTTTCTTGATCATGTGCCACAAGCCACGCCCCTCTTCAATCACACCCAAAAAACATGAATGAAGTGCTGGATAATACTGGCAGTGCTATTTTAAAAACTACGGTAGAAGATCACAACAACAAACCACCAGGAAGGTTTATGCCAAAATGATTTCATAAGAGGAAGGTTTAGTCCTGTCCAGCATTTGCTTCTATAAGAGGTTTATGCCAAAATGATTTCATTAGACCTATACCATACCTAAAAGTAGATTGTGCTGTTAGAACTATTCTTTTCATGAAAATGGAGATTTAATTCTGAGGAAAGTAAATTACAATGTGGAGGATTATGGTATCCGTCCAAATCAAACCAAAACAAAACAACATAGCAATGAAAGAAGATAGAGCTGAAAAAGGAGCACCTCAAAATCTAGATATGAAAGAGTTAAAGGCATCTATCTGAAAGCCCCCAAAGCATAAAGCTAAGAAAACAACTCAATTTCATCAGAGGTAAAAGAAAAAATATGGCTGCTAAATGTGCTTATTTCCCTACATACTAAATAAAATAAAACCTTTTTTTTTTTTGCCAAAATCCTCTATATTTTATGAAATTTTCAAATTGCTCGGCCCACAAACAGTGAATTTTGTTAAGTAACTATTTGCAGTGGGTCTCAAATTCAACAAAATTTTTATTTTTATTGAAAGCCTCTCATAAGCAAGACAAAAAAAGGTTTACAATCTAATTTCCTTGGTACGAGTATCTAATTTTCCTAAGGTCCTTAAATTAAATGTTTGATGTCTGAAACTTTCAAATTATACACCCATCATCATTCCCCTATTTGCTCACTATGCCCTTAAATTTAATGTTTGATGCCTGAAACTTCCAAATTATGCACCCATCACCATTCCCCTATTTGCTCACTATCTCAAATTTTGCAACTTCATATTTAAGAGATGCAATTACTCTAGTAAGTTAGTTTAAACATAAAGGACCTTTCTAAATTGCCTCCACTTTCTTCTTTTTAACTGTTATAACTGAATAAAGTTTCAATATAACCGACAAGTTCTGTATGTGCAAAATGGTAGGGGACAAAATTTTGTGATATGCTGCAAAGGAGAAATAACTTTTTAGATTTTCTTCAAAACAACAGCTAAAAAGAATCAACTTTTCCATAGGATTTGTCAAGATATGGAATGAAAAAATTACAATAATGCATTGCACTTGAACAATAGCCTTCTGCTAGAAAAATGTAGGATAAGCAAATATAACACTCCGTGTAAGTGAAACACAATATATTTTACACATAAGATAAGGGAATTCCAACCACACAGCCCATTGAAGCTAAAATGATTGAAAATATATCTATAAACTCAACTAAAAAGTAATTTAGCAGTATTGTTGTTCTGGTACATAAAGACTCAATTGGACATTATTTGCCCAAAAAAGTCATGAAACAGCAACCAAAAACAAGAGCTAGGAAACACAAAACAGTAGAAAGGAGATTAATTGCTCCCCTCTTAGATTTAAAAACATATATGATAGAATAAACAAAAAAAAAAAGATGAGAAGAGAAAACCTGTAGAGCATGTATGTCATAAATAACTAGACTAGTGGGGCCACCCCTTGATATGGGAATATTGGATAATATCCTTGCCATGGTAAATGCAGTTGCAACATCCCCCTCTTCTTCCATTCGCTCAAAAGACCCAGTTGGAAAGAATGGCAAAACTAATGTGAAAGAAGCAACAAACAGCCGTGGGAGTGCATATATGACAGAAAGTTGTTCAAAGATTACTCCTGGTGAACTGAACGATGCAAGAAATGCTACATGTTGACCTCTCATTTCTTGTGCATTGTTTATGTAAAGATTTGGAAATCCATCATCAAAACTCCTGATAATTGTAAAGAAACTCATCACTACTCCATATCACTTAAGAATGCACACCTACAACCTAAAAATGCAATTTTTACCTTCAACTAAACATGAATGCACATAAATAGAATTGCAGAATCCCTAGAAGGGAAATTTTGATACGAAAAAGAGCAGATAACAGATTGAGGAGCGTTATTTTGGACCCCCAGAAGAGGCTTACTTCACCAGAAAATTAGCAAATCCTTCATCCATAATGATTGTTGCATGCTTAATTTCAAATGTACTTCTGAACACATAAATATATTTATTCTTTTGTCTGATAGTAAAAGGACAATTCCCAATAAAACTTGTAGAATAAAAAGTTAAAGAAGCTAAGCCAAAGATAACTAGTTTCTGCTTGAAGATGAATGCACAAAATGTTTGTTAAGTAACATAATTCTCCATCAGAAGAAACTTAACTCAGATGAGCTCTACTTTCAATCTATCCGAATCCTTCTACATATAGATATGGCAAAGTTTTATACTCACCAACTGAAGTCCTTCTGCTTTTATTTGGGTTGGGATTGGCTATGTATGTTCCACAGGCTTAGTTTCTCACATGTATATTACCTCCTTTTATCTCATCGAAAAAGATCGAGCTTTAGAAAACTATAACCCAATTCCTAAGAAATGACAGTGGTCTTTGCTAATGTTTTGCATACAGAGGAAATAGAAAAGTGTGAAGGAAACCCGTTTAAAGATTTGCAAGGATTCTTGCCAATTCTCTTTCTACCATTCCAGAAACACTATCAGAGACCCAAATGATCATTCAAAATTTTATGTTCAAAAGTAATATCTTGGCAACAAAAATCTGAGAATAACTAAATAACATATACACAGTAATTAAAACTGAGAAAAAAGTTTTACCCACGTCATATTCATCGCAGCAAAAGCTAAATAAAGCAAAGAAACAATAAAGTTATCAAAAAGAAAAAATACACACAAATAGAGAGAAAGAAAGGACCTCCAGTTGATGGATTGAAGAGTGATGAGGTCAGAGCGAGCAGCGACTTTGCGGGCAAGGTCTTCGCAGTCATCGCAATAAAAGAGATGAACTTGCTTCTTCTTCTGCCGTAACATGTTCGTATATGTCTTGACA
The DNA here is from genome assembly GCA_947685225.1 of Garcia nutans. NCBI lineage: Eukaryota > Viridiplantae > Streptophyta > Magnoliopsida > Malpighiales > Euphorbiaceae > Garcia > Garcia nutans. The sequence continues at coordinate 19,400,262 of CANTUV010000009.1, read as the reverse complement.
TCCATTTCTTCCCTCTCTGTTTCTTCTGTCTTAAAAATATATAGAACACAGCTTTTAGCTTTAGCCTGCAGCTAGTGATAGGGAGACTACTTATATTTATAATTGTACCAATGTTTTTAAAACCTAGACCGGGCTTTGGAAAGAATGTTAGGAAAGTTGATTTTTCTTAGAGAAAATACAAAAATAATTAAATTTTTTTATGAATAAATCTTACAACTGCTCATCAATTATTATTTTATAATTAAAAGAGTTATATTTTTTCAAAATGAAAAGAGTTAAATTTTTAATGTAACTCTTAACATTTCTAAAATTTATTATGACTTATTATTATTTTTTTTGAAGGGATTACGACTCTTATTATGTAACTGATAAAGTTAAGCGTGATTCTTTATTTTCTAATTTATTTATTTTATTTTTTTAATTTGTTATCTTATTTTTATTATATTTAACTTTTGTTTATGACAACTTTTTTTTTGCACAAATTTGCTTCATGTTGAACAAAAAAAAATAGATTCAAATAGATAGATGTTCGAATTTTATATCATGTCTACAGAAGATTAATCTTGTACTTGCACTATCAATTTTGAAAAGTAATTATCAGAGAGAGAGTTTTTACTTTTCACAGTCTAAAAATTAAGTCTAACTCCCTCAATATAACACTTTTGAAGTGAAGAATTATACGAGACAAAAGTGTAGCAGCAGCCTCTTAAAGTTTGCAAATACTCACATATTTATTGTAGCAGTGTATTTCTTACAGAAAAATTTATGTTTGATTTTAGAGTTAGAATCAAACTTTCTCTCTGATTATCTCAATCATTATAAGATACTATCTTCTCTCATTTATCTTAATATTATCTAATAATATTAAAAAAGTAAATATTAAAATTAAATAATATTAATTAACATATTGATACTTGGGTCTATCCACCCGTCATGAGAGGACCCGACCCAAAACTAACATCTTCCACTTGCACATAAAGTGACATATACTTAAAAAGAGGTCATGATTTAAGACAGCTCATACTAGATTAATAAATAGTACGACCGACATACTACGAGATGTAACACCCCCACACCCAATACATACACACTACATACATCTCAATGTAGTATACATGTATCGAATATAGGAATGCTACGGATTTTTATTAACATTCAAAACATTTTAAATGATACTATAAACTTTCTCATTATATATTAAAGAAAAATAAGTAATTACTTGTAATATAAAACAAAATAGATATAAATACATTTACTTAATACGCAGCGGAATTTATAAAATATTTACATATATGAAAACATTTAAATCCATATCTATAAATATACACATATTTACATTATACACAATACTTTACAAAACATAAAGAATTTATACATGATTGGCAGCTCTTCTCTGATCTTTAAATCCAAGAATAAACCCTTCAATGTCTACTCTCACTAGGTCTCGAAGAACTCTCGGGTTCAACTCTGCTACCTGCGCGATTAAACACTATCGCGCTAAGCCAACGGCTTAGTAAGACAAATCATGCTTTAATGCAATGCAATGTCATACATATTATTCACAAAAACAACACCATAGGTGAAAAGCTAATAACATACCTTTCCATTTAATATTCACATATATATATACATACCACATTTCAACAATCTTCCATATATCTCATTAGTCAATCATTTTACCATTCATGAATCACATTAAACAAAGACAAGCATTGGGCCCAAGACACACTAATATGCCATTCAATTTTCAGAGTTAATGTTTTGGTTTTGTTATCACATTTATCAATATTATATACCCAACTGGGCTTCAAGGATTAGGTTCAATCAAGCTTCAAGGGGAGCAAAGCATGCTAAGCTTCAACCCAACTTGGCTTCAAGAACCAACCCAACCTAGCTTCAAGGGTTGTAACATCTCAATTAGGCTTCAAGGATTCAATCCAACCTAACTTCAAGAGATTGTTACTATCCTTAGGCATGCCACCAATAACAAACTCTGAAAATGGAATAACACATTAGCCACACAATTCATTTACATTTCATTCTCAATTCTCATCAATTAGGCAAACATACCATATATCTTTCAATTGAACCATCATAGCCAATCACAATGGCTTTATAGCATTTCATATCTCAATTCATATTGTGCATATAGCATTATTAGTATCACATTTCAAAGTACATTATTCATAATACACATCACCATTCACAAGCCTCACAATACACAATACATAACCTTGTTCATGTAATATCATATGCATTATCAATTCCATTATCACTTCTCATTATCATATTGGCAACCATGCCTTGTTTCATTCAATTAAATCATCATAGCCAATCACAATGGCTTTAAATCACATTCCATATCATCTCACATTTCATGATTCAACAATGATGTTAGACAAATGATCTCTATTTTGATCCTTGACAACTCAAATGGATGATCTATTTAACATGTATTTGAGAATCTTATTGCAGGATTAGATTGCTTCCAATAAGGTGAACAGAACCTTTCTAGCGGTCGCACCTCACCTGAATACGACCGCTCCATACAATTACAAGATGAAACCTTATTACAGTAGGTTTCGCGGTCAGAAGCCCGACCTAAGTCGCGACCGCACATGAATAATAGCGACCACACATAAATAATAGCGACCGCCCCAAATTACGTGTCTCTCATGCATAAACCCTAAATGTAGCCAAATTTCTTTTGGTTAACTTAGAACACATTGTACACAACATAACCTCATTCAAATGGACATTATCAACATCATTAGCGATTATTTTACATGCTCATCACAATATTTTCATCACCAACATTCATTAACAATACATTTGATACCTTATCACAGTTACAAACAAAAGTGTTTTAAGATTAAACAACATATGCATGTTTGTAACCATATAGTTTGTACTTACCTTTAGCACCAATTATACAACTCTAAACACTTTCTTTTCTCCAAGAATTCTTCACTTCTCAAATTAGAGCAAATCACCTTCTTCCAAAACCTAATCCAAAATAACACAATATAATTTATCACTTACCATTTCCAAAACCCTAAAACCAACATCACTCTTAACTTATCATCTTCAAATCCAAAACCAACACCACAACCAATTAAATCCAACATATAATAATCAACACAACCCTACCATCAAAAATCCACAACCAAACTCACAACCAACTTAAATAAACTAAGAGAATCAAGAGAGACTTACCAAAAATAATGAATCTTCTTGGATTTCCACTTAACCACTTGAAAACTTCTTCAATTTGAGCTTCAAATATCATCAACTCTTATTTTCTCTCTTGCTCTCTAAGTTGGCCGGCCACACGTGAAAAGAAGAAAAGAAATTGATCAAACAAAAGTCAAATCCTCTTTTAACCTCCACCACACAATTTCCAAAAGAAGAAATACCAAAATGCCCTCTTAAACATAATTACACTTCCTTTTATTTAGCATGCCCTTTATAGTAATTTCAATAACAACAACTAAATATCTTCTTCCACTATATCCAACACCTTGACTCTCCCTTTGACCAACATATATGCCATATATATTGCCATATACACTACATATACATCTTCTCTACACATCACTTTTCTTTCAAATAACACATGAACATTCTCTCTCTTTTTTTTTTATCACACAACACAAACATTCAATCACATTTTAAACCAACAACAACAACAACAACAACAACAATAACAACATAATCAAAACTTCTAGGGCATACATGAGGATATTACACGAGAGCTTTGACCTATACACCTGTTAGAAATATATAATATCTCGTTAGCTAAATCTAATTCAGAGTAGATATAGTATGCTTTATCTCAGACTACTTATCATATTTTTACTATCCTCATATGATCCCAAGACAATTTGCACCCTTAATTATGTAAGCTTTTAAATATAATTGGTCGACCTGTAGATATAAAAAGAAAGTGACAATCCAGTAATCCTCCTTTTAGTTCAGTTTCCTTGATAATATCAGACTTGCTTTTCTAGAAATGTTTCATTGGATCGAATCATACATAATCCTCTTGCAACACCCTAAGATAGCAACCATCAGATCAAACCTTGAAAACTAACCAAAAGTCACAAGGGTAACAGTTCTAAAAATCTAAATTCTCTAAGGATCTCACTTTGACAAAATTAGATATCGTATTCTTTTGTCCTCTCCTTTGTGGTTAAGAAAACGCACATGTAGTATGTGTAACATCCGTTTTTTTAAAAAAATTAAATTAAATTAAATTAATAAGTTAGAGGGTTAAATGAGGTGTTGGAAGTGAGAAAATATTATATATATGTGAAATATAATGAAATATACGTTGCATATAAATTTAAACATAAGATAAAAAAGACAACATATGAATAGTAAAGAGGGACAAAATGATAATTAAACTTTATAAAAATTTAAAATTAATAAAATACTTCAAAAAGAAAATAAATATGGATGGAAGACAAATTTGATTTAAAAATAATTAAATACTTAATTAATTAAAATTTTATAATATATATATATAGTTAGTAAATTGATGAAAAGAAAAAGTCAAAATTTAATAAGAATTTCTTTCTTTCTTCTTCTTCCTCTAGAGGCCGAACTCCATGATTGAGCAAGGAGGAATTTTTGCTTCATCCAACACTCAATTTTAAGAGGAATTACCAGAATCAAAAGAAGTTTTGATGGAATAGCAACTAATTGGTAAGCTTTCTTTCCAAATTTATGAAATTCCTTGAAGTTTATGAATATGTATAATTTAGAATTTTCAATGAGTATGATATAATTGTTTAAATTGATATAAATGATGTTAAGTTGTTGAGTAAAGAATAATTTTCAGGTTAGATTGAAGAAAATTTAGGGTTGGGTAGGATTTGGAAAAGAAAGTTTGTAAATTAGGGTTATGGAAAGGGTTTTATGAAAAAGTACTATTCATTATATTTCATCATTTAAATCATGTTCTAAAATGATTTTAATGATGAAAATGAATTTAAATTACATTTAGAGTTTGTTAGAAGGAAGTTCCAAAGTTGAAGTGAGTTATGGCATATTTTAGGGTTTTGGAAGGAATATTTTTAAATTGAGTTTTATTACTTAAAGTGTGTTAAAATATGATATTATAGATGTATTTAAGGTTAAAACTTAATAGGGAATTAGTTGAATTGAATTTTTAAGGTTGGAGAGGCTTAGAGCTAAGAAAATAGGAAATTGAAGCATTATGCTATAATTTGTGTTTTAAGCTTTAAAGACCTTAAAATGTGATCCTAATGTATGGTCTATGTTCATATTTTAGTTAGGTGTTGAGTAAGTTGTTGTTCCAACAACATAGTAGTGAAGGGATTTTTGGAGAAGTTGTGGAGAGTGCACTTTTTGGCTTAGAAGTACTCTTATAAAGAGGTAAGTACATACTTTGAATGAAATGTGTCTAACTGCAATTGTTGGGATGCTACATTATTGTGTGATTTGATGACTATGCTACTTTGATGTGAAAATTCACATAAAAAGTGCATAGAAATATGTTTAAATTATGAATGCACAATGTATTTGTGCAAAATGTGTAATTTGCTTAATAAATGCATAATTCGGTCACATTTGGTATGTGACAAGAAAAGTGTTGAATTTATTGTAATGTATTGAAATAATGAGAAACGCTGGCAAAAGAATAGAAATTGGCATAGTTGCCAAAGAATGAAAAACAAATGAGAAATTGTTTAAGGTATGTATGTAATCTTATATAATATCAATTTTCAGAGAATTGTGTTTGGTGTTACAATATATCAATATTTGTCTTCGGGCCAGACGTTTGACATCATTATTATTGCCTTCGAACCAGATGTTGGGCATCACCAAAATATTATTTTTGGGCCAGATGCTGGGCATCATTGGGGCTAGGCACTGGGTGTCAAATCAAAGTCTAAAGTAATATATCTAAAACTTGAATATTATATAGATCATCTGGGCCCAATACATGAGAATATGGAATGTGACTATTAATAAAGTTAAATGTGTGACTAGTTTCATAAATTTGCATGCCAAGTTAATAATTGAAATGAGTTGCATTGCATCATTCATTAATTTTTATTTAAATCAAAGTATGTATTACTAGGTAAAATTACTTAGTGCAATTTGTTTATCTCACTGGTGATATAGTTGATACAGAAAGCCCTGTGGGACCTGTGCAGGAGTAGAGTTTTCTGCTTATTTTTGGTGTTTTGTTTTGCTACCATGGATTAGGACCAGTTGCAAGCATGTAATAATTTAATTTTGGAAACTTATCTTTTAATTATGTACATTAAGTTAGTAAATATGAAATTGATATAAATTATTAGAGTTCGATTTAAATTTTGGGATTTATGGATATGTATATGTATATATGTGTGTTTGAACATCTTGGAGAAATGAAGGGTTCTTGAAAGTATGAAATGATTGAAAATATTTAGGAGTGTTTTTCTTGCAGGTTGTGACAATTATTATTTTTGGGAATATCTGTATCACAAATAAAATTCTAGCAAATTTTTTCAGAGATTTTTCATTAAATTTTGTACTTTAGAACTTAAACTACTAGGGAATATTTTTATTTATGTGTTAAGGTACAATTTAAATTATGGAGACATTTTCCTTAGCTTTATGGAAATTTGTGGTAATATTGAATTATGACATTATAGTATTGTATATGTGTATTTTACATATAATAAGTATATATATTATACATATATATTATATTAGGGTATTATATTTATTTTGGTATCAGAGTCTATTTTGAGATTATCGACCTAAGGTGGGTTTTTTGAGAGAAAAAAATGAGATTTTAAATGTAATCTTAACATGTTATATATGCATTTACACTGGCATTTTATCTGGTCTCTAATGTGGTAATTCTTTCAGTATTTATAGATATAGACGGACATGGCGTCTCAGACGTATGATTCTGAAGAGGGGAGTGCACAGAGTATTGCCCCCAGGGAGGCTGTTGTTGAAGCCAGTGCAGAGATTGCTAAGGAGGCATCGGTACCAACCTGACCGACAATTGAGGAGGTTCCGTCAGTCTGTGTATAGAATATGCTGGAGCTGTTACGACAGACTCTGGTACAGCAGCAGCCGTAGCCACAGTCGCAACTATTAACTCGAAAGTATGATAAGTTAGAAAAATTTGGAGCTATAGATTTCTTCTGCATCATTGATCTAGTCGTGGTCACACCCCAACTCCTTAAAGCTAGGGTAGACTTAACTTACTATAAATCTCCATTTATAATTTAAATACTCATATCTCCATATAACCATGAATATACATATAAATAACATTTATATCATTGTCTAAAATACATACCACTATATTAACATTATAAATATTATACATTATAATAAAATACCAACTCCAAATAAGATCAAACTATAAAACTAGTCTGTTGGTCCGATCTCTTCTACATGCCAATGGATTGAAATGAAAAAAAATTTCTACTAAGCTATTCTCCAACTGTATCCGAAAATATTTATATATTAAGGGGTGAGTCCAACTACTTAGTGAGAATATAATTATATAACAAATAGGGAACAAACAAGTTCTTCTTATATACTTGCTATTACAATTTTATACTATTGCCTAATAATTTATTTCTCAAAAAAATATAAAATTCACAATATCATGTCATAAAATATAATCATGTAATTTCATAAACTCAATATATATGGTATATAGATAACATAATACCTTTGTTGCAAGTAAATATATATATATATATATATATTTACTGATAACCTAAGGATAAAATATGGCATCTTGGGCTCAGTGATGACGCATGGCAGTGCCAAGAGCAAATATTTATGGTCATATACATGTGCAGAGCAGCCCTCAAAGGGCGGCCACCTGATATACGCCCCAAAAACTATATATATACTAAGTGTTGTCCCAAAGAGAGTATCATAATCATAATCCGTCGATTCTTTTGACACCCTGCCATCATAGGTGTCTCTATTAGAAAATATATAATTAGTGTATTTATAACATTTATTCAACTGTATCAATAAATATTATCATACCATAATTCAAACATCAACATACCATTATTTGTTCCCATTTTAAATATATAAAAATTATTTCTTTCAAATTCATCATAAATAGAATTTTATCATTAAATAATTTTTAGCAAATTATATATATATAATTTAATAAAATACCAATATAATATAATTATCCACTCACCTTGATCAATATCTAAATTTGGCTAACTAACTAGATCAACTTTACGTTTTATCTCAATGGTTGAATCTACTTATAAAATGACATAAGAGTATACATTAACTAAGACATACTCTCAATTTATCAAATTTTTGTATAATATATGACATGAAATGAATGCATAAAAATGATCTTTAAATTCTAACAATATTTTTCAAATTTTAAAAATATTTTAATGAGTATAATTACAATCAATTCATTAACATTTATTAGTTAAGTGTTGGCAACTATTTAAAATATTTTAATACACTATTAAATTTATTTATTTGTTCAAATAATTTAATGATAATGAGGATAATAATAATAATAATTTATTGGATTAACTTTATTAATATTTATTTAATTTTTCACTTAGGATCAGTACTTAAATTTTTAAAACATATTTTAATTTAACTTTGAATAACTTTACTAAAATAAGGTTTTTTATATTTGTCTTCAATTAAAACAAATTAATATTATTATAATATATATTTAAAAACTTATTTAACTTATTTTGTAAGAATAAACTTATAATGATAGTAATAATAATAATATACCTTAACGACGAATAACATTCATATCATTTATTTAGTTTCCAAAATAACAACTTAATATTTTATACATATTCTAATTTAAATATATATATATACTTAACATCAAGAAGGGAAAATTTTCTTTTCTGAATACCTTTTTAAGTATAAATACTCTATAATTTATTTACTTTAACTTTAATAATATTTATTTTATAAACCTCAATAATAATAATATATAATTTATTTATTTTAATTTTTCCTATTTCATCATAGTAAATTTTAATAATAATAATAATATTAAAATTGATATTTACTAGTCATAATAATTTTAATACTAAACTTAATAATAATAGTTAATTACTATAACCATAATAATATTAACATAGATCAACTATTACTTGACATTAATTATATTTTAACAATAACTATTGTTCATTCATAAGTAGCAGCAGCAGTAGTAATAATGATAATAATAATCAAAATATTAACAATAATAGTTAAATAGGAATACTAATAATAATTTATTTATTTTTTAATACTTTACTTTTATTTTTTAATAATCACTTATAACAAAGTTAATAATTTTGATAATAAAATAATAATATTATTTACATTTAATTACTTTTTATTAAAAATAATTATAATTATCATCATTTTAAATTTAATAATCTATGTTAAATTTAACACTAAATAATAGTAATAATAATACAATATTAATTATAGAAATAAACCTATAGTAATCTTATAAGTAATAAATATAATATATTTGTAGTGATTACAATAATAATATCTTGATTATGATAGTACAAATTTTAATAAAATTATATAATTTATAAATAATATATTTACCACTAAATTTTTTTATCATTTCATAATTAATTAACTTAATTTAATTAAATATTTGTAATTCTCATAACAATATAATTTAATAATAGTAATAAATTTAAATTAATTAACTAATTACCAATTTATATTCATCAAATTAGTTTGCCAATTCCATATACATATATATATATATATATTAAAATTTATAATTAATTTATTCTATTAATTTCTAACAAATATTTATAATTCAAATATATAATTTATTTTAATCATACTTTATATTAATATTTTTATTTTAATTTAATACATATACTTATTACCACTTATTTTTATTATTTATCCCCTTCTTTTATTACGTTTCATATTTTTTTTATTCATAATATATTTTTACCACCAATAAACTAATTAATTATTTTATTATATCTAATTCATTATAAATTCAAAATTTAATTGATTATCATTAGATTTAAATTTAGCATATATATAAATTTCCTAAAACTGAATCCATAATTTATAAATTATATGTCAAATTAAAGCTCATAAAAAGAGAAATTCAAAAATATCCGATTTGCCAAAAACAAACGTCGAAAAAGAAAATATCAGAAGTTGATGCGGACATCAGCCATCACAGCAACTCCATACAGCACGATGAAACTGATTGTTTCCTTTTCTTCTATCTTTCTCTATCTCGGTCTCTCTCTGACCCTCTGTTTTCTTTCTCTTTTTTTAATGTCTCTTTCTCTCTCTCTCTCTCTCTCAAATATTATAAATCCTTGACGAATTAGTTTCTCATATTAATAACAATTTAGGTGTATTATTGGTTTAAAAATTTCTCTACCATCTTGACTTTAATTATTGCTTTCTCTTTTCTTTTTTTTAAAACAATTCTTTCCCATCCATTTCATTCTCTTTCCTTTTTTATTTTCAAATCATTAAAATATTCACTTACCTAACATATACACCTACTTTACTTATTTAAATAAAAAATACTCATTTTAAACACATTCTTTTATCATACCTACCAATATTTATTTCATTATTTATTATTAATATTTTTTATCAATTTATTCGTTTATTTAAATATTTATTTAATTTTAATAATCTCATCTACCAACTAATTAATTCAAAAAATTTAAATTACATTTTCAATTTAATGTACTAACTTTAATTAATATATATATATATTTATTACTGATTATTTATAGTATTTTTTTAATAATTCATCATAATTAATTAATTATTTAATTATAATTATCATTATTATAAGCAACAAGTCCCTTAATAACTTAAATATTATGTAGCATATCACTTTAATAGGCATAAACTACCTAGTCTAATAGTAAATTACTTGTTATACTTTCTACTAAACCTAGGTTTGAACTACAGTGATGTTAAACATATTTTTTTTATTACATATCCTCTTTTTTTATTATTAAATATTAATAATTTACTACTAATAATTTAGTTTTAATATTACTCACTTAACACTAAAAATATATATATTTTTTCAACTACTCTAATTATTTAATTAACTATTTTAAAATCATTTATCGGTGTAATTTATTAAATTTATCTCTTAATAATAATATTACTATTGTCATTTAAAAAAAAAATAAATAGGTATTACAGTTGTGGTAGAGCAGTGGCTAAACAGAGTTTAAAGGGTGTTTATCCAGTTACAGGCTACTGCAGAGGAGAAGTTTGATTAAGCCAAGTCTCTTCTATAGGGGGATGCGTATGACTTGTGGAAGACAACTTCCCATGGAATGTTTTATCCTTTGGTGTTGACATATGATGATTTCCTATGAGAATTTGAAAAGAAATATACCTATTGGGAGTTTAAGATGCTAAAAAGAAAGAATTTTGAGTTTGAAGCAAGAATTGAACATAGTGACAAATTATGAGAATGATTTCATCTGGCTGAGTAAGTATGCATGAGGGATTGTGTCAGATGAGTCTAACAGGTTCCGGAGATTTGTGGAGGGTTTGAGTCCTTCCATCATGTGTCTAGTGGCAGCATCATAGTATAGAGATTTTTTTAAGTTGGTTGCAGCTACCAGAAGTGGAGAGAAGGCGCAGGGACTTGAAGATGCTACAGAGCAAATAGTAGAGACAGGAGATCTCAGACTGAGGCAGGATCTTCATCATCAAAGAGAGGTAGAGGAGGTTCTTCACAGAGGGCTGGTAGAGGCCAGGAACAGCCTGACAGGGGGTCTCAGTAGTAGAGACAGAGATAGAGACCTACATCCTATGTAGCTAGTGCCCCGACTTCAGTTATTTAGGGATCTTCTCCTTTAGTTTGTGCTCAGTATGGTAAGACACATATAGGTGTCTGTTGGAGAGCTAGAGTGTCGGCAGTGTGTTTTAGATGTGGGCCACCAGATCATTTTATCAGAGATTGCCTAGAGCCGCCAGAGAATAGACAAACAGAGACAACAATATCCAGGCCCAGTGTTAGAGGGGGTCATAGAGGTAGAGGTAGTACTACAGGTGGCAAGTCTAGATTCAATCAAAGAGGGGGATCCATAGAAGGGACTAGTAGACCATATCAGACAGGATCATCATAGAGAGTATATGTGATACGGAGATAGGCAGATGCTTTAGATGTTGTGGCTGATACATTTCTTTCATTTGACACTTTTATGTATGCATCGATTGATCCTGTATCGACACATTCATATATTAGTGCATCAATTTTTCCTTTGAGTGCTAAGCATTTTGAGTTCCTAGGGTTTGATTTGTTTGTTACTAACCCCTTTAGGGCATAGTGTGGTAGTTAGCAGAGTACACCAAGATAGCCCAGCAGTTGTTCATGATGAGAAATTTCTTGGTGATCTGATTGAGATATCCTTTAGGGAGTATGATTTGATTATAGGTATAGATTGGTTATTTAGGCATGAGGCTGTGGTAGATTATCAGCAGAAATGTTACTCTAAAAACAAGTGATGGGAAGGATGTAGTGGTATCCAGTGAGTGAAGACACCTCTCATCTATGTTTATTTTAGCTACTTTGGCTAGGAGGATGATCCAGAAAGGGTGTGAGGCTTATCTGGCTCATGTGATAGATACCAGATCGTTAGGGTCAAAGCTTGACAGTATATCGACAGTTGTAGAGTTTTCTAAAGTGTTCCCTGATGAGTTGCTAGGATTACCTCCTGAGAGAAAGATGGAGTTTGGTATTGATTTGATGTTTGGTACCACTCCTATTTCTATTACTCCTTATCGGATGACACCTGCAGAATTAAAGGAGTTAAAGGTGTGAAAGCTGGCTGATAAAGGGTTCATCTGCCCTAGTGTATCACCTTGGGAGATCGGTGTTGTTTGTAAAAAAGAATGGCACCTTAAGGTTGTATATTGATTATCAGTAGTTGAATAAGGTGGCTATCAAGAACAAATACCCATTGCCTCATATCGATGATTTGTTTGATCAGTTGAAAGAGGGCAACCATATTCTCTAAGATTGACTTGTGATCAAAGTACCTTTAGTTAAGGGTCAGAGATGCAGATGTACCCAAGATGACTTTTCACATGAAGTATGGGCACTATGAGTTTTTAGTGATGCCATTTGGATTGACTAATTCACCAGCCACATTTATAGATTTGATGAATTGGATGTTCAGGCCATACTTGGATCAGTTTGTAGCGGTGTTAATTGATGATATTTTAGTCTACTCTCACAGTAAGGAAGAGCATGATAGGCATCTACGAGTTGTATTGTAGATATTTAGAGTGAAACAGTTATATGCCAGGCTATCTAAATGAGAATTTTGGTTAGATCAGGTGACTTTTCTTAGATATGTGGGTTCGACAGAGGGTATTAGTGTTGATCCAAGTAAAGTTAAGGCAATTTTGAATTGGAGTCCACCAAAGATTGTGACTGAGATCAGACGTTTTCTAGGATTGGCTGGTTACTATCGTCAGTTTGTAAAAGGATTTTCCATGATAGCTTCGCCACTCACCAGATTACTTCAAAAAGATGTGAAATTTATATGGACTGATCGATGTCAGGCGAGCTTTGAGCAGTTGAGAGACATGTAGAGGGTACACCATATGTGATATATAGTGATGTGTCATATAATGGTTTGGGTTGTGTGTTGATACAGGAGGGTAGAGTTATTTCATATGCTTCTAGATAGTTAAAGTCTCATGAGTTAAACTATCTGCCTTATGATTTAGAGTTGGCAGCGATTGTTTTTGCATTGAAGATTTGGAGACACCACTTATATGGAGAGAAGTGTTTTATTTACACTGATCACAAAAGTTTAGAGTATTTGGGTATCTAGAAAGAGTTAAATCTTTGGCAGAGGCAGTGGTTAGGATTGATAAAAAATTATGATTGTCTGATTGATTATCATCCAAGTAAGGCAAATGTAGTTACAGACGCCTTGAGTCGGAAGTCAATGGTAGGGTTGACTGCCTATGCTCTCGTGTTGCTTGTTGAGTTGAGAGCATTGCATGCCAAATTTGAGATTTATGATGATGGTGCTCTTATAGCTCAATTACATGTGAGGCCATTGTTACTTGATCAAATTAAAGAGGCATGAGGTCAAATTTGAAATTATAGAAGATTGTGAAAGATTACAAAAAGGGGAAGAACAGACATTTTCTTGTGAGGGATGATGGTAGTTTATGGTATAAAGATAGCTTGTGTTTTCCTGATGATATGGAATTGAGGAAATGGATTTTAGAGGAGGTACACCAATCTCCTTTTACTATGCATCCCGAAAGCACCAATATGTATCATGATTTGAAAAGCAGTATTGGTGGTTAAGAATGAAGAAGGGTATGACAGAGTTTGTGTCAAGATGTCTCACTTGTCAGAGGGTGAGGGCTGAGCACCAGGTTCCTTTAGTGTCGCTACAACCACTATTAGTTTTTGAGTGGAAGTGGGAATAACTGACCATAGATTTTATGGCTGGACTGCCTTTGACCCAGAGGAAGCATGATGCAATATGGATAATAACGGATTGATTAATGAAATCAGCTCATTTTCTTTTAGATAGGATGGACTACTCACTTGACAGGCTAGCCAAGCTGTACATTAATGAGATGGTAAGATTGCATGGAGTCCTAGTTTCATTGGTATCAAACCGAGATCCTAGATTCACATCTAGATTCTGGAGGACTTTGCAGGATGCACTTGGTAGTCAATTGCATTTTAGTACTGCTTTCCATCCATAGACAGATGGACAATTAGAGAGAGTGATTTAGGTTTTAGAGGATATGTTGATGAGTTGTGTTATTAAGTTTACTAAGAGCTGGGATAGACACTTACCTCTGGTTGAGTTTACATATAATAACAGCCTCCAGTCCAGTATTGGGATGGCTCCTTATGAGTCCTTATATGGCAAGAAATATAGGACACCATTGTGTTGGGATGAAGTTAGAGAAGGCAAGTTAGTGGGTCCCGATTTGATCAAGGAGACAGAGGAAAAGGTTAAAGTAATTCAGGATTATTTGAAAGCAGCATCAGACGGATAAAAATACTATTCAAATTTAGTGTGGGGGATAAGGTGTTCTTGAAGGTATCTCCTTGGAATAGGATTTTGAGGTTTGGTCGAAAAGAAAAATTGAGCCCTCGATTCATAGAGCCATATGAAATATTGGAGAGAGTAAGACCAGTGGCCTACAGGCTGGATTTACCACCTGAGTTGAATTGGATATATAATATCTTCCACGTCTTGATGCTTCAGAGGTATAAATCGAATCCATCTCATGTTTTATCGGTGGAGTCTATCGAGGTGAATCCATATCTAACATACAAAGAGGAACCAGTAGCGATTTTGGCATGAGATGTGAAGGAGTTGAGAAACAAGAAGGTGTCTTTAGTTGAAGTTCTTTGGCAGAATCATTCCACTGAGGAGGCGACATGGGAGAATGAGTTGATGATGCAAAGCCAATATCATTAACTATTTCATAGCTAATGCTAGGTAATTTTGAGGACGAAATCCTTTTAAGGGGGAGAGAGTTGTAACATCCATTTTTTTCTAAAAATTAAATTAAATTAATAATTTGGAGGGTTAACTGAGATGTCGGAACTGAGAAAATATTACATATATGTGATATATGATGAAATTATAAATTGCATATAAATTTAATCATAAGATAGAGAAAAACAAAAGATAAATAGTAAAGAGGGACAAAATGGTAAATAAACTTTATAAAAATTTAAAATTAATAAAATAATTCAAAAAGAAAATAAATATGGATGGAAGACAAAATTTGATTTAACAATAATTAAATACTTAATTAATTGAAATATTATAATATATATAAATGGTTAGTAAATTGATGAAAAGAAAAAGTCAAAATTGAAGAATAATCTCTTTCTTCTTCTTCTTCTTCCTCTAGAGGCCGAACTCCATGGTTGAGCAAGAAGGAATTTTCGCTTCATCCAACACTCAATTTTGAGAGGAATTACTAGAATCAAAGGGATTTTTGGTGGAATAGCAACTAATTTGTAAGCTTTCTTTCCAAATTTATGAAATTCCTTGAAGTTTATGAATATGTATAATTTGGAATTTTGAATGAGTATGATATAATTGTTTGAATGGATATAAATGATGTTAATTTGTTGAGTAAACAATGATTTTAAGGTTAGACTGAAGAAAAGTTTAGGATTGGGTAGGATTTGGAAGAGAAAGTTCGTAAATTAGGGTTATGGAAAAGGTTTTATGAATCGAATCCATCTCATGTTTTATCGGTGGAGTCTATCGAGGTGAATCCATATCTAACATACGAACAAGAACCAGTAGCGATTTTGGCATGAGAAGTGAAGGAGTTGAGAAACAAGAAGGTGTCTTTAGTTGAATTTCTTTGGCCGAATCATTCCACTGATTAGGCGACATGGGAGAATGAGTTGATGATGCAAAGCCAATATCATCAACTATTTCATAGCTAATGCCAGGTAATTTTGAGGACTAAATTCTTTTAAGGGGGAGAGAGTTGTAACACCAATTTTTTTTCTAAAAATTAAATTAAATTAATAATTTGGAGGGTTAAATGAGGTGATGGAACTGAGAAAATATTATATATATGTGATATATGATGAAAATATAAATTGCATATAAATTTAATCATAAGATAGAAAAAGACAAAAGATAAATAGTAAAGAGGGGCAAAATGGTAAATAAACTTTATAAAAATTTAAAATTAATAAAATAATTCAAAAAGAAAATAAATATGGATGGAAGACAAAATTTGATTTATCAATAATTAAATACTTAATTAATTGAAATATTATAATATATATAAATGGTTAGTAAATTGATGAAAAGAAAAAGTCAAAATTTAAAAATAATCTCTTTCTTCTTCTTCTTCCTCTAGAGGCTAAACTCCATGGTTGAGTAAGAAGGAATTTTTGCTTCATCCAACACTCAATTTTGAGAGGAATTACTAGAATCAAAGGGATTTTTGGTGGAATAGCAACTAATTTGTAAGCTTTCTTTCCAAATTTATGAAATTCCTTGAAGTTTATGAATATGTATAATTTGGAATTTTGAATGAGTATGATATAATTGTTTGAATGGATATAAATGACGTTAATTTGTTGAGTGAACAATGATTTTAAGGTTAGACAGAAGAAAAGTTTAGGATTGGGTAGGATTTGGAAGAGAAAGTTTGTAAATTAGGGTTATGGAAAAGGTTTTATGAATCGGATCCATCTCATGTTTTATCAATGGAGTCTATCGAGTTGAATCCGTATCTAACATACGAAGAGGAACCAGTAGCGATTTTGGCATGAGATGTGAAGGAGTTAAGAAACAAGAAGGTGTCTTTAGTTGATGTTCTTTGGTAGAATCATTCCACTGAGGAGGCGACATGGGAGAATGAGTTGATGATGCAAAGCCAATATCATCAACTATTTCATAGCTAATGCCAGGTAATTTTTAGGACGAAATTCTTTTAAGGGGGGAGAGTTGTAACACCCTTTTTTTTTTCTAAAAATTAAATTAAATTAATAATTTGGAGGGTTAAATGAGGTGATGAAACTGAGAAAATATTATATATATGTGATATATGATGAAAATATAAATTGCATATAAATTTAAACATAAGATAGAAAAAGACAGAAGATAAATAGTAAAGAGGGGCAAAATGGTAAATAAACTTTATAAAAATTTAAAATTAATAAAATAATTCAAAAAGAAAATAAATATGGATGGAAGACAAAATTTGATTTAACAATAATTAAATACTTAATTAATTGAAATATTATAATATATATAAATGGTTAGTAAATTGATGAAAAGAAAAAGTCAACATTGAAAAATAATCTCTGTCTTCTTCTTCTTCTTCCTCTAGAGGCCGAACTCCATGGTTGAGCAAGAAGGAATTTTCGCTTCATCCAACACTCAATTTTGAGAGGAATTACTAGAATCAAAGGGATTTTTGGTGGAATAGCAACTAATTTGTAAGCTTTCTTTCCAAATTTATGAAATTCCTTGAAGTTTATGAATATGTATAATTTGGAATTTTGAATGAGTATGATATAATTGTTTGAATGGATATAAATGATGTTAATTTGTTGAGTAAACAATGATTTTAAGGTTAGAATGAAGAAAAGTTTAGGATTGGGTAGGATTTGGAAGAGAAAGTTTTTAAATTAGGGTTATGGAAAAGGTTTTATGAATCGGATCCATCTCATGTTTTATCGGTGGAGTCTATCGAGGTGAATCCATATCTAACATACGAAAAGGAACCAGTAGCGATTTTGGCATGAGATGAGAAGGAGTTGAGAAACAAGAAGGTGTCTTTAGTTAAAGTTCTTTGGCAGAATCATTCCACTGAGGAGGCGACATGGGAGAATGAGTTGATGATGCAAAGCCAATATCATCAACTATTTCATAGCTAATGCCAGGTAATTTTGAGGATGAAATTCTTTTAAGGGGGAGAGAGTTGTAACACCAATTTTTTTTTCTAAAAATTAAATTAAATTAATAATTTGGAAGGTTAAATGAGGTGATGGAACTGAGAAAATATTATATATATGTGATATATGATGAAAATATAAATTGCATATAAATTTAATCATAAGAAAGAAAAAGACAAAAGATAAATAGTAAAGAGGGGCAAAATAGTAAATAAACTTTATAAAAATTTAAAATTAATAAAATAATTCAAAAAGAAAATAAATATGGATGGAAGACAAAATTTGATTTAACAATAATTAAATACTTAATTAATTGAAATATTATAATATATATAAATGGTTAGTAAATTGATGAAAAGAAAAAGTCAAAATTGAAAAATAATCTCTTTCTTCTTCTTCTTCTTCCTCTAGAGGCCGAACTCCATGGTTGAGCAAGAAGGAATTTTCACTTCATCCAACACTCAATTTTGAGAGGAATTACTAGAATCAAAGGGATTTTTGGTGGAATAGCAACTAATTTGTAAGCTTTTTTCCAAATTTATGAAATTCCTTGAAGTTTATGAATATGTATAATTTGGAATTTTGAATGAGTATGATATAATTGTTTGAATGGATATAAATGATGTTAATTTGTTGAGTAAACAATGATTTTAAGGTTAGACTGAAGAAAAGTTTAGGATTGGGTAGGATTTGGAAGAGAAAGTTTGTAAATTAGGGTTATGGGAAAGGTTTTATGAAAGAGTGCTTATTCATTGGATATCATCATTTAAATCATGTTCTAATATGATTTTAATGATAAAAATGAATTTAAATTGCCATTTAGATTTGGTTAGTAGGTAGTTCCAAAGTTGAAGTCAGTTAGGGCACATTTTAGGATTTTGGAAGGAATGTTTCTAAATTGAGTTTTATTTCTTAAAGTGTGTTAAAGTATGATATTATAGATGCATTTAAGCATAAAACTCAATTGGGAATTGGTTGAATTGGATTTTTAAGGTTGTAGAGGCTTAGGGCTAAGAAAAGGGGAAATTGAAGTATTATGCTATAATTTATGTTTTAAGCTTTAAACGCCTTAAAATTTGATCATGTATGGTCTGTGTTCATATTTTGATTAGGCGTTGAGTAAATTGTTGTTCCAACAACTTTGTAGTGAAGGGATTTTTGGAGAGGTTGTGGAGAGTTTACTTTTTGGCTTGGAAATGCTCTTATAAATAGTTAAGCACATACTTTGAATGAAATGTGTCTAATTACATTTGTTGGTATACTGCATTATTGTATGATTTGATGACTATGCTACTTTGATGTGAGAATTCACATAAAAATTGCATAGAAATATGTTTAAGTTATGAATGCACAATGTATTTTTGCAAAATGTGTAATTTGCTTAATAAATGCATATTTTGGTCACATTTGGTATGTGACAAGAAAAGTGATGAATTTAATATAATGTATTGAAATCATGAGAATTGCTGGCAAAAGTGCAAAAATAATAGAAATTGGCATAGTTGCCAAAGAATGAAAAACAAATGAGAACAAACTAGCCTCATGAGTCTCAATAAATGAGATGATCATCGTGCTTTAAACAAGGGCTCATTATCACCTAGATAATTTTGTTTAAAATGGTCTCATCCTTATTTGTCTCATAGACTAACAAAGGCCATTGGCCTAGTGAGAAGGTCAATTTCATCTTGTCCAACATGCTTATTGTGAACCTCGGTTTTTCACCCGAAAAGGATTCGGATGAAAGTTCACTCGTTGTCGAGAGTCGCCACTCAGTTTTTTCTGTTCAAAGGGAAAAACTAAGAAAACCCTTGTTTGACTCCAATTAATGCATCCAATGTAAAGGTTTCTAATCTACGAACCCAAGGAGGATTCGGGGACTATGTCATGTATTTGATTAATTTGCCAAATAAGAATTGAATCTAAAAAGAAAACAGAAAGGAAGAAGAACAGATTGTTAGTAAATTGTGGACTTGCTATTCGGGGTGAATCCCAAATATGCCTACATACTCTCGTTTTTATGAGAGATCAAAGCCCATGTAGTTCGGAAAAGCCTATTTAAAGGCGATGAAAATTATGCTTCATGCATGTGTGTGTGTATGCTTCGTGCATTGTCGGGCTTTTTGCCAAATTTGTGAGATTTAGCACTTAGTGCTAAGTTATGAAGTTTAGGTACTTTGTACCAAAATGTGGTTTATGCTTCGTGCATTGTCGGGCTTTTGCCAAATTTGTGAGATTTAGCACTTAGTGCTAACTTATGAAATTTAGGTACTTTGTACCAAAATGTGATGTATGCTTCGTGCATTGTCAGGCACTTTGTGAGATTTAGCACTTAGTGCAAAATTGTGAAATTTAGGTACTTTGTACCAAAAGAGTGCAATTTAGGCCTTTGGCCAAAAAGGTTGATTTTAATTGTGAAATTTAGGTATTTTGTACCAAAAAGATGCAATTTAGGCTTCGTGCCAAAAAGGTTGATTGATTCACGGCTTAATGCCGAAAGATTAATTGATTAGTCCATTAGGCCCTTAGACCTAAAAGGATTAGGTCTTTGACCAAGAAGAAATTAAAAAGAAGATGGAATGCTTATGACATGTTTAAATTGACAGAGGATGAATTAGGATATTACCTTGCTTAGGATTTTCCCACTTCGAAGTTCCAGATCTCGTTTTCTTGGACCTTGAATTATGATTCTTGATTACGGCTTAAATTCGTCAGCACGAGGTCCAGGATTCCCAAAAGCCAACCCGTTTTCTGAAAACTCAACAGCCTTATATAGGCAAAATTCGGACTGGACGGCGGTCGGACCGGGCGGCTCGCAGGAAAAATAGGAAAAGGACACGGGCGGCGGTAGGACCGCCGGTCCCAGCGGTTCACCCCCAAAAATCGCACCGAAATCCGCATTATTCCGTTTAAACTGATTTTCTGGGAGTTGCGGACCTCCAAAAATTATTCCGAGACCATACCTGTGATCCTTGCGTCGTTCCGGACGTTTCAAGTACCATGAAGACATACTTTCAATGAATTTTACCGGGGATTGTTTTATTAGTTTTTGTTATAGTTTGTGTCTTGTTTATTGTGTTAATTATTGTTTTATTTAGGTCTTTTGTTAGTTTTTATTGATTTGTTTAGTGTTTTCTTTAATTGTGTAATTTTAGTTTGTTTTAGTATTTAGGTTGTGTTTGATCTAATTTTAGGTAAGTTTTATGTTTTGATTATTGATGTTTATTTATGTCTTGTTTAAGTTTTTGTTTGTAAGTTGTGTGTCAGGTAGAACAGGCAAGGAAATGAATTGAAGATAAAAAGGGACAGTAGCTGACACGGGCATAGGACACGGCCAAGTCACTGGCCGTGTCCCATATCAAGTTAAAAGGAAGTTCAAGACACAGAAGCAAACACTGGCAAGGGACACGGCCGTGTCTTGTGGCCGTGTCCCTCCCAATTCACTCACACGGCCAAGTCAAGCTCCACTTGGCCGTGTCACTCAGCAAAGAAGAAGAGAAGACCAAAAGAAGCAGTAGAAGACACTGGCAAGGGACACGGCCGTGTCACCTGGCCGTGTCCCTCCATCAAGCTGCAACACGGCCAAGTCAAGCTTCACTTGGCCGTGTCACTCAACAAAGAAGATAAGGGGATCTAAAGGCATGCAGTAGCGAACACTGGCAAGGGACACGGCCGTGTCACCTGGCCGTGTCCCTCCAAAAGCCACTCACACGGCCAAGTCACATCTGACTTGGCCGTGTCCCTCATGAAATATACGCGCACCGAATTTTAAAGCCGCGTTTCGTATAAAAGGAAGGGAGAAAGTTAGGTTTTGAAGGTTGTTGGACGATTTTGAGCAGAGCTTAGCCGACTGAGAGAGATCTTAGGGTTTGAACTTTTGTATTCTTTAATTTTGATTCACTTTGGACCAAAACTAGATTAGATTAGATTGTTCTAGCCATTGTTTTATCATTCTTGCAAGATTCGATCAAGAGATTCAACAAAAGCTTCAAGGAGTTTGTAACTTGGTTTCATTCTTAAACTTTGTCTCTTTAGTTTCATTGAAATTTTGTTTATGAACATTATCATGTTTAAATTGATTTCTTTGATTATTAATGCGATGAGTATGCTTGATAACATCATGAACCAATTTAATCTAGTCTAGGGTTTGTATGGATTTGCTATGAATTGCATGAATTGGTTATTCTCTTAACTATTGATTTCTTTAGACTTTATTGAATGAAAAATTGTTACATATAATTGATTGGCCACCAATTGTGTGTTTTAGGTATTAGATGATGGATTGAGAGATGAAGTCTAATACTGGAATAATTCAATTAAGGACTTAGGTGAATTAGAGATATAACCTATTAAAAAGATTATTCAATTATAACAAGATTAGTTGTAAGAGGTTTGAATGCGAGAGCTTATTTCCTTGACTCAATTAATTAAGTTGTTTGAGATTTAATCTTAGGAATTAAATTAGTTAAGTGGAATAACCGTTCATACATATGAGTAGTAGAGAAGTGCAAACCCTAGACTCTTTTATCAAGTGAATCTAAACATCAGCTTTTATTTACTTTTATTGTTTTCAACTTTAATCAATCTTCTAAATTACTTTGCCATTTAAATTTCTTTAATTACTTGTTACTTTTAATTTGATAAGCAAGTATCCACTTTAGCTTCCTTGAGAGAACGACCTTGGGGCGATCACCTTTGCTACAGCTACCTCGTATACTTGCGAGTGACGCTTTGTGGTAGAGTTAATTTGAGCGTAACAAGTTTTTGGCGCCGTTGCCGGGGAGGCTAATTGGCGTAATTGTTTATAAAAAAAATAATAATAATAAAAACAAAATTTCTTTAGATTATTTTTCATTGTTTTCATTTTATTTTATTTGTCTTTTGCTTTTAATTGTTTCCTTTTCTAGATATTTTTGTTTATGCAAGGCAGGAGATCACTCGAAGGAGAGCTGCACCCATTCATTCCAGAAATTCAGAGAGTAAAAAGGAGCAGAGAGGAGTTTGAGCTCTACACCGGATTTGATACTTCGGAGGAAGACACTTCAGATTTTGAGTCAGAATCTACACCATCAGTTAAAATGGCTGAAGAAAGACAAAGAACCATGAGAGATTTTGCTAGACCTGTCATTGGGACTTCCACTTCTTGCATAAGACTGACAGATGCAGCAAGAAACTATGAATTGAAGAACATCCATTACAATATGCTGCCATCATTCTATGGAGTTCCAAATGAAGATCCTTTGAATTTTATTCGGGATTTCTACTCCACCCTCAACACTTTTCCTTTGGGAGGACTTTCAGAAGATCAGTTGAGGATGCGATGTTTCCCTTATACTTTGAAGGACAGGGCAAAGAGCTGGCTCATGATGTTGCCTGAGAATTCACTGACAACTTGGGAGCAAGTTTACAATAAATTCATGGGCAAGTTCTATTCACACCAGAAGACAGCTGAGTTGAGAGGAAAGATTGCTACATTCTCTCAATTTGAAGGAGAGCCATTTCATGAGGCTTGGGACAGATTCAAGATGCTATTGATCCAGTGCCCGCATCATCACTACCCACTTCAACTCCTTAATCAGTTTTTCTATGATGGTCTCACCCAGCAATTTCAGAACACTGTTGATAATGCAGCTGGGGGAGCCATGGGAGAAAAGACAGCTGATGAGACTTATGAGATTTTTGAGATGTTGGGAGCTAATTCTCAACAGAAGAGTGTAAGGGGAAGAAGCAAGGGAGTGAATCAACTGGAAGCCAATACTGAAATGGTTAGTCAAATAGCTGAGTTGACAAGGCAGGTTCAGATGCTAAACATGAAGAACAACGTTTCTTCATCCACTCAAGAGGTGTGTGGAATCTGTGGGACATTTGGGCATGGAGCAAATATATGTCCCTCTGCATATGAGACTTTTGGGAATGAAGCTGAGCAAGTTAATGCTATGGGGGGATTTCAACCACGAGCTAGGAATGATCCTTACTCTAACACTTACAATCCTGGTTGGAGGAGTCACCCCAATTTTTCCTGGACAACAAATAATGCTCAACAGCCATTCCATTTACTCCAGAGACAGAACCAACAGCAGGGTCAATCCTCAAATCAAAATCAAGGACAGCCTAAAAGAGAGAGTTTGGAAGACAGTTTACAAGCTTTCATCAAAGTCAGTGCTCAAAACCAAGAGATGAACAACAAGAGACTGGATTCCTTGGAAGCATCCTTTAAGAAGGTGGAGACCCAAGTGGGGCAACTTGCACAACAGATGCAGATTCAACAAAAGGGGAAGTTCCCAAGTCAACCTGAGCAGGCACAAGCAGTAACTGTTCTTAGGAGTGGCAAGGTAATTAATAATAATGTTGAAAATAACTCTGTGAATGCAGGTGAGCAAGAAAAGAACAAGGAAGGAGAATTAGAGAACAAAGGTGCTGAAGAAGGATCAATGGAGAAGTCCCTTACACCAGATTTGCACAAGGCAAGTAATCCATACCGGCCACCTATACCATTTCCTAGCAGGTTGAAGGATGATAAAAAAGATAAGCAGTTTTCATATATCTTCAATATGCTATCTAAGGTAAGTATCAACTTACCCTTACTTGAAGCAATTAAGAACATGCCGGCTTATGCTAAATTCTTCAAAGAACTGAATACCAAGAAAAAAAGGTATGAGCCAAACGAAAAGGTGATAGTTTCTGAGGTAGCTAGTGCTGTTTTGCAGCATAAACTGCCTCCTAAGCTAAAGGATCCTGGAAGTTTTATTATTCAAATTGCTATGGGGAATGGGAAATGTACTGATGGCATGTGTGATTTGGGGGCTAGTGTGAATTTAATGCCTTACTCTGTTTATCTTGATTTAGAACTAGGGGAACTTAAACCAACAAAAATGGTATTGCAATTAGCTGATAGATCTCTTAGATTCCCGAAAGGGGTCATAGAAGATGTGTTAGTTAAAGTTGGTGGTTTGATAGTACCTGTGGATTTCATTGTTCTTGACATGGAGGTAGGTAATTCTTCACCAATTGCACACACCATTTTGCTGGGTAGGCCTTTTATGGTGACTACTAATACTTTGATAGATGTTAAGAATGGAAAATTATCAATGACTGTTTTGGGACAAACTGTGGAATTTTCTATTTTTAACACTTCTCCTATTCCTACAACTGCCTTATATGAGGATTGTTCTTTCATTGATTGTATTGATGCAGTTGTTTCAGATGCTTTCTTGCAGACAGGTTCCGCTGATAAATTGGAGCTGGCTTTGACCTTGGATAGTGATTTGGAAATTTTTGATGCAGAAATAGCCAGTTGTCTTGAGACCTTAGAAAGTGCTGAAATAGAGGAGCTTAAGGATGATCCAGTTTGTGAGCTTTCTCCCATTGAAAAAGAAGAGAAGAACCCCTTACTAGAGTTAGAGCTGAAAGAGTTACCTAAGAATCTGAAATATGTGTTTTTAGGAGATCACAACACTTTACCTGTAATAATATCTAGTGAACTTAGTGAAGGGGAGGAGATGAGGTTAGTGAGTGAGCTTAAAAGATTGAAGAGAGCAATAGGATGGGGATTGAGTGACATCAAGGGTATTAGCCCTTCCATGTGCATGCATAGAATCACTTTAGAAGAGGGAGCTAAACCTGTGAGGGAAACCCAAAGGAGACTTAACCCAAATATGAGTGAAGTGGTTAAAAAGGAAGTGCTCAAATTGCTGGATGAAGGAGTAATTTATCCAATTGCCAATAGTGAGTGGGTGAGCCCAGTACATGTAGTTCCTAAGAAATCTGGAATCACTGTGGTGAAAAATGAGAAGAATGAGTTGGTTCCTACTAGGACTACTACTGGATGGAGAATGTGCATCGATTATAGGAAGTTGAATAATGCTACAAAGAAAGATCATTTCCCTCTTCCTTTTATTGATCAGATGTTAGATAAACTTTCTGGACACTCACATTATTGTTTTCTGGATGGCCTTTCAGGTTATTATCAGGTGCCAATAGCTCCAGAGGATCAGTCCAAGACAACCTTTACTTGCCCTTTTGGGACTTATGCATTTCGACGTATGCCCTTTGGCTTGTGCAATGCACCTGCAACTTTTCAGAGATGCATGATGTCTGTCTTCTCAGATATGATCGATGATTTTATTGAGGTATTTATGGATGATTTTTCTGTTTTTGGTAATTCTTTTGATAATTGCCTCAATAAACTTATTCGTGTGCTTGAGAGATGCATTGAATGTAACCTCACTTTAAGTTGGGAAAAGAGTCATTTTATGGTTACTCAGGGCATTGTTTTAGGTCATGTGGTGTCAAGTAAAGGAATTGAGGTAGATAAGGCTAAAATTGAACTAATTGCTAAGTTACCCCCACCTACCTCAGTTAAGGGAATAAGAAGTTTTCTAGGGCATGCAGGATTTTACAGGAGGTTTATTAAAGATTTTTCCAAAATAAGCCAACCATTGTGCCATTTATTGGGGAAAGATGTTCCATTTGATTTTACAGCACAATGCATGCAAGCTTTTAATTCCCTTAAGGAAAAGTTGACTAGTGCACCTGTGATTGTAGCTCCTGTCTGGTCTTTACCTTTTGAAATCATGTGTGATGCTTCTAACCATGCAGTAGGAGCTGTTCTTGGGCAAAGAGTTGACAAATACTTGAGAGTAATTTATTATGCCAGTTTAACTCTGAATAGTGCACAAATGAACTACACCACAACTGAGAAGGAAATGTTAGCTGTTGTTTTTGCTTTAGACAAATTTAGAGCTTATTTAATTGGGTCAAAAATTATTGTGCATTCTGACCATGCAGCTCTTAAATATCTTTTAACAAAACAGCATGCTAAACCACGATTAATTAGATGGGTGTTGTTGTTGCAAGAGTTTGATTTCCAGATCAGGGATACTAAGGGTAGTGAGAATGTTGTTGCTGATCATTTATCCAGATTACCTTACTTTAATGAAAATCTTGCATCTGATAGCATTCATAAAAATTTGGAGGAATTTCCTGGTGAGCATCTGTTTGTGGTAATTCATGCCCCTTGGTTTGCAGATATTGCTAACTATCTTGCTTGTGGCATTTTGAGATCTAACATGTCCTTTCAGGAAAAGAAAAGGTTTCTACACTTGAGTAAGTTTTATTTTTGGGATGAGCCTTATTTATTCCGGATATGCAAAGATGAGATAATTCGCAGGTGTGTAGCTGAGGAAGAACAACTGAGTGTTCTTCAATTTTGTCATGACTTTCACTGTGGGGGTCATTTTGGAGGAAGAAAGACTGCAGAAAAGGTGCTTCAAAGTGGTTTTTACTGGCCTACTTTATTTAAAGATGCTCAAGACTATTGTAAGAGCTGTGATCGTTGCCAAAGAGTAGGTAACATTGGGAGGAGAAATGAAATGCCCCTTCAGTCATTTATTGTTGTTGAACTGTTTGATGTGTGGGGAATAGACTTCATGGGTCCTTTCCCCAAATCCTTTGGTTATGAATACATTTTAGTTGCTGTAGATTATGTTTCAAAATGGGTGGAGGCAATCCCCACCCGTACTAATGATGCTAATATTGTTGTTAAATTTGTGAAGGAAAACATTCTTAGCAGGTTTGGCACACCAAGGGTGATAGTCAGTGATGGGGGAAGCCATTTTTGCAACAGGCTTTTTGAGAAGTTAATGCACAAATCTGGTGTGAAGCACAAGGTGGCAACCCCATACCATCCACAGACTTCTGGGCAAGTGGAAACATCAAACAAGCAGATAAAAGGAATTTTGGAGAAAACAGTCAACACATCCAGGAAGGATTGGGCAAGTAGACTGCACGATGCACTATGGGCGTATCGGACTGCTTTCAAAACCCCTCTTGGTATGAGTCCATATCGATTGGTGTTTGGAAAAGCTTGTCACTTACCAGTAGAGTTGGAGCACAGAGCATATTGGGCAATCAAGACTCTGAATTTGGACCTGGACAAAGCAAAAAGAGAAAGATTTCTGCAAATTTCAGAGTTAGATGAGCTGAGGAATGAGGCTTATGAGAGCTCGAGAATTTACAAGGATCGCACTAAAGCACTTCATGACAGAATTATAGTGCGAAAGACATTGAGTCCAGGTATGAAGGTTTTACTTTTTAACTCACGACTCCATCTTTTTCCAGGTAAACTCAAGTCTCGATGGAGTGGTCCTTTCGAGATAACACAGGTATATCCTTCTGGTGCAATTGAATTACTTAACTCTAGAACAGGTGAGACTTTCAAAGTGAATGGACAAAGAGTTAAGCCATACAATGAAGGACTTCAGGAATTGAGGGTCATTGACAGTACTTTGATTCATGATCCCTAAGCCTTGCATGATGTCCAGCTATATGACATTAAAGAAGCGCTAAATGGGAGGCAACCCATCGGTTTGCATTTATTTTTCGTAGTTGTAATTTTCAGTTTAGCGAGTTTTGATTTATTTTCGGTTTCAATAAATGGATTGTGCTTTAATCGGTTTTTCTTTACTTTATGTTTCAGGGTGTTTATAAAAGAGGGTTTGCAAAAATCGTTTAAAAAAAAAATTGTAAAAAGTAAATAAAAAGGCAGTAGGTGACACGGCCAAAGGACTTGGCCGTGTCCCTGGGCCGTGTCACATACTGGACACGGCCAAAATTTTTCAATTATATATATAAAAAAAAAAAAAAAATTTTGAACGATTTTGCCAATTTGCACAGAATGGGACACACCCAGGGGACACCGCCGTGTCACCTGGCCGTGTCCCCCATTTTGCTTCAGACACGGCCGTGTTAGCTTGACTTGGCCGTGTCTCTCCAATTTCACACACCAGACACGGCCAAGTTCACATAAACACGGCCGTGTCCATCATTTTTTAACTTTAAAAGTCACGATTTTTGCACAGATTTCATTCTTAATCCCTAATCTCTTTTCTTCGTCCCTCTCTCGTTTTCTCTCTCTTTGCTCTCTCTTATCGCCATAGCCATTGTTTTGATTGCAATTTTCCAATTCTTTCCTTCCCGCATCAAATTTCTTCAACAAATCTTGACATATTCATTTAAAACTCCATCTTTACTCATATACTTGTGCTTTAATTCAGTTTTGGGTTGAATTTTCAGATTCCTAAGGATGCCAAGAACAAAGACTGTTTCACACCACAAGGCGAAGAGGCCTAGCACCGGAGGAGCTTCTTCTTCTTCATCCGCTGTACCTTCGAAACGAGCAAGTCTTTTGGCTAGGGGTTTTTACCCAACAAGGTATGTAAATGATGAATCGCTTGATGCCTTGAAAATTAGGACTGATTTCTATAAATATGTGCAATACCTTGGGTGGGAGACTTTTGTCACCTTAAGACCGTTGCAGTTTGAGGAGCTTACTTTGGAATTTTTGACATCCCTTAAGGTGGAAAGGGATGATAAGAAAATTTGCAGGAAATTGATGTTTAAGTTGTTGGGAAAACCATTTGTGCTTAATATTGATGAGTTAAATGCTATTTATGGTTTTCATCAGCATGGGGAACGATCATTACCCAAAGAATTTAGGCAACAGTTTGCTTGGGGAGCCTTGGGCTCTGGTACCTATGTTGCCAAATCGGCTAAAGCATCTAGATTGAGAAAGCCTGCTATAAGATATTTGCATAGGTTTATGGCCTGCGGATTCTTTGCCCGGAAGGAAAGCCCGGGTGTGGTTGCGCTGAATGAATTATTTTTCCTTGATAGTGTTTTGAATGAGATGAATGTCAGTGCTGGCTATTGGTTAGCCGATATTTTTGATTCTGTGGCTAACGGAAGAAAGGGGGCAATTTGTGTTGGAGGGTTGGTTACCACACTAGCAGTAGCCCTGGTTGAGGATTTTGATCCGAGTGCTACTCGTATGACTAGGATATTGGGTAATGACTCTCTTGATTTAGCTACATTGGCAAAGATGAACATGGTGGTGTGTAGGAGGGGAACTTTTGTGATGCCTTCAGCTGAGCCTGAAGCACAGGGAGACAGGCAAAAGAGAGCCCGGGTTGAAGGGGAGTCCGACTCGGATTCTCTTGATTTAGATGAGGATGCTCCGGTCTCAGAACATCAAAACGTACTTTTGAGGATTGCGGCCCTGGAGGGCAAGGTAGATCGATTGGAGGGAAAGATAGATAGACTGACAGGCACGGTGAACCGAAACCATATTGAGATGTTGCAACAGATGGATCAGATTAACAGCAACCTTGCCAAAATTCTGAGTCTTCATCCCTCGGCTGCATCATCTTCTCGCCCGCCTTTTCCTTAGACTTTGTGTTCCTTGTTTTATTTTATTTTATTTAGTGTACTTTTGTTTTATTTTTATTTTTTTGTTTTTCCTGTTAAAACTTTTGTGTTTGGATATTTTATTGTATTTTTGTTATCAAACTTTTGTGTTTGTGATGGAAAGCTAGGATTTTGCCTCACCACGTACGATGGAAGACAGGTTGTCCTTTAACTCTTTTTATTTATTATTCTTGTTTTCCATTGAGGACAATGTCAATTTTAAGTGTGGGGTACTCTTTAAGCTTTCCTTTAATTCTTGTTGTGCTTATCGTGTTGTTTTGTTTATTGTGTTTGTTATGCATGGTATAATTGTTGAAAATTTATTGATCTTTGCTATGATTCTAGCATTATAGTTGAGACTTTGGTATCAGCATAGTAATGTGCATTTGAATTCAATCGGGATTAATTTTCGCATTCTGCAATTCATGACATGTAAATCTTTGTGAAACCACCTGTGTGAGCTTTGAGCCTCATAAAATTTGATATTATTGTCAATTAATTTTCCTTTCTTAAGTGTGCACCTTCATGATGTTGCATCTCTAGAGTTTGCTTTTGCATACTTATTGAACTCACATTATGATTTATTCTCAAGTTTTTAAAATGATGAAGGCAATTAGGTTAGCCCCTTTAGCTTAAAGAGACTTCCCTTTATATTGATTTCCTTAGTAAGCCAAGTTGAGCCATTGACCGTTTCTTGTTTGATTAACATAATTCTCAACTTAACATGTTCTTATTATCATCATACCTATGCATTAAGGAATGGAGTTGTATGATTAGACAATAGGGTAGTTTATTTCAAAGTGTGGGGTAAGCAAGTAAAAAATTAATGGAATTGCTAATTGGGGGTTGAAATGCATACTTTGCAAATTATATTTGATTAAGAGTTATTATTCTTTTCCTCTACATTTTAAGCTAGATGTTCCATTAAATTCTTAATTTTGTATATATATATATTTAAAAAAATAAAAAAAATGAATGATAAAAGTAAAAAAAAAAGATAGTAAATAAAAGAAAAGTTATATATATATATACAAAATTCATATATGTTCTAGCATTGGTTATCAAAAGAGGAATGTTGACTCATGTATTTATGCAAATATGTAAGATTATCAAGGGTTGGTGAGTATGCCGTTTGAGGAGTTATGAGTTTCTTAGTAAGAGTAGTGTCTAATTTAGATACTCCATTTCTTTATGCTCCAGCTTAAATTCCTTTTCTCACACCTTTACCTTAGCCCCATTACATCCAAATGAAAGACCTTCGGATTATTTCTTGAGAAAATCAGTGAGGGAGATTGGATAATTAAGCAAGTTTATGGTAGCATGCAGTCATGAGTGGTTTGAGTGAATTAACCTATGAAATCGAGTGAAACACTTAGATGAGAGGTGAGATTTGTATGTCTGGATTAATGAATGAGTTAAGAAAATCCTTGATTGAAGTAAGATGCAATTATTTATGTCTGAGTCTTAAAGTATTTCATCTATGTACTGGAATTATAGTTAAGGTTGTTTGAGTTTTTAATTTATGCCATGTGAATTTGCTTGAGGACAAGCAAAGTTTTAAGTGTGGGGTAGTTGTTTTATTAGTTTTTGTTATAGTTTGTGTCTTGTTTATTGTGTTAATTATTGTTTTATTTAGGTCTTTTGTTAGTTTTTATTGATTTGTTTAGTGTTTTCTTTAATTGTGTAATTTTAGTTTGTTTTAGTATTTAGGTTGTGTTTGATCTAATTTTAGGTAAGTTTTATGTTTTGATTATTGATGTTTATTTATGTCTTGTTTAAGTTTTTGTTTGTAAGTTGTGTGTCAGGTAGAACAGGCAAGGAAATGAATTGAAGATAAAAAGGGACAGTAGCTGACACGGGCATAGGACACGGCCAAGTCACTGGCCGTGTCCCATATCAAGTTAAAAGGAAGTTCAAGACACAGAAGCAAACACTGGCAAGGGACACGGCCGTGTCTTGTGGCCGTGTCCCTCCCAATTCACTCACACGGCCAAGTCAAGCTCCACTTGGCCGTGTCACTCAGCAAAGAAGAAGAGAAGACCAAAAGAAGCAGTAGAAGACACTGGCAAGGGACACGGCCGTGTCACCTGGCCGTGTCCCTCCATCAAGCTGCAACACGGCCAAGTCAAGCTTCACTTGGCCGTGTCACTCAACAAAGAAGATAAGGGGATCTAAAGGCATGCAGTAGCGAACACTGGCAAGGGACACGGCCGTGTCACCTGGCCGTGTCCCTCCAAAAGCCACTCACACGGCCAAGTCACATCTGACTTGGCCGTGTCCCTCATGAAATATACGCGCACCGAATTTTAAAGCCGCGTTTCGTATAAAAGGAAGGGAGAAAGTTAGGTTTTGAAGGTTGTTGGACGATTTTGAGCAGAGCTTAGCCGACTGATAGAGATCTTAGGGTTTGAACTTTTGTATTCTTTAATTTTGATTCACTTTGGACCAAAACTAGATTAGATTAGATTGTTCTAGCCATTGTTTTATCATTCTTGCAAGATTCGATCAAGAGATTCATCAAAAGCTTCAAGGAGTTTGTAACTTGGTTTCATTCTTAAACTTTGTCTCTTTAGTTTCATTGAAATTTTGTTTATGAACATTATCATGTTTAAATTGATTTCTTTGATTATTAATGCGATGAGTATGCTTGATAACATCATGAACTAATTTAATCTAGTCTAGGGTTTGTATGGATTTGCTATGAATTGCATGAATTGGTTATTCTCTTAACTATTGATTTCTTTAGACTTTATTGAATGAAAAATTGTTACATATAATTGATTGGCCACCAATTGTGTGTTTTAGGTATTAGATGATGGATTAAGAGATGAAGTCTAATACTGGAATAATTCAATTAAGGACTTAGGTGAATTAGAGATATAACCTATTAAAAAGATTATTCAATTATAACAAGATTAGTTGTAAGAGGTTTGAATGCGAGAGCTTATTTCCTTGACTCAATTAATTAAGTTGTTTGAGATTTAATCTTAGGAATTAAATTAGTTAAGTGGAATAACCGTTCATACATATGAGTAGTAGAGAAGTGCAAACCCTAGACTCTTTTATCAAGTGAATCTAAACATCAGCTTTTATTTACTTTTATTGTTTTCAACTTTAATCAATCTTCTAAATTACTTTGCCATTTAAATTTCTTTAATTACTTGTTACTTT
Organism: Garcia nutans; assembly: GCA_947685225.1. Taxonomy (NCBI): domain Eukaryota; kingdom Viridiplantae; phylum Streptophyta; class Magnoliopsida; order Malpighiales; family Euphorbiaceae; genus Garcia; species Garcia nutans. The sequence goes on along the minus strand of CANTUV010000009.1, from coordinate 19,366,403 downwards.
TAATTTGATAAGCAAGTATCCACTTTAGCTTCCTTGAGAGAATGACCTTGGGGCGATCACCTTTGCTACAACTACCTCGTATACTTGCGAGTGACGCTTTGTGGTAGAGTTAATTTGAGCGTAACAGGGATGTCCGGTCCGGCTCGGTTTTTTGCAGTCTGAGGAAGCCGGCTTTCCGAGCCTCAAAATTCCAGTGTTCACAATTGCCCCCCACTGGGGTCCATAAAAATGATTTATGGAGCCCAGTGGTCGTTTGAAGAGCGAATTTTGAGCGAGGGGTAAAAGACCCACCTTTTGGCATTTCTGGATTGCTTGTAACACTTCTGATTTTTCTCTGATTGCATTCTGACTTTTCTGTGCCTGAACTTTCGTTTAGCACAAACATTACATATGTATGCATGATGTGACTTTTTATTTTTATAAAGGCATTTATTTGTTTCTTTGCACCCATTGCATGCACAACTGGACCAAGAGTCTTCAAAAGATGGAAAGGATCAATATGGGTAGATATGGGTTATTTTCTGTCACCACTCTTAGGGGAATATTGGTGAATTAGGATTTTTTTTTCAGTAAAGAACTTAGAAATAAATTCTAGGAATCTTTCCTTCACATGCACTTGAATTAGCTCTAGTAATGAACCAGAAGTAATACTAGGCCTCACTAAGCTCTGCTATCAGTAATTATTTCTAGTAAAGAACTTAGAAATAATCCTCTAGGAAGTCAAACTCCACTGGGGAAGGAACTTGAATTTTTCTGAAGTTGCCCCCAAATTATTCCCGGAGTTATTCGAGCTGTTTTTCAAACTTGGGTTAGGAACAATCAGATGATCAGGCCTTTTGTGGAGTCTTCCCTTGTCCAGCCTACTCTAAAGTATAGAACTTGGTTCTCAGCTGAAGTTTGGTCAATTGAAAAGCCAACGAGGCATGCATTGTTGTAGGAGCTGGAGGGAGAGGAGGTGATTCCTCTTAACGAGGAGAAGACAGATGCTGCAGAGAGTTCTGGAACTAAGGAAGATACCGAAGACTCTGCCCCACGTAGGAGGCGTAGGATTTAGATCCTGGGGTTGACTCTTTTTCTTTTTTTTTTTTGACATTTTGGACTTATGGTTTGACACTTTTGATGGGTTTGATATTGCATGGAACGAATGACTCTTTTTTGGAATGACTCTTTCATTTGCTTTCTAAGCATTGTCTACTTTATTTACTTGCTCTAATTTTTGCCTAAGCCGTCCTTTCGGATTTTCAACTTAGCGAGCTCTTACCCATTTTTGCCTAAGCCGCCCTTTGCGGGTTTTCGACTTAACGGGCCCCACTATTGCCTAAGCCGCCCTTTGTGGGTTTTCGGCTTAGCGGGATTTTTCTTTTCTTTTCTTCCTTCTCTCTTCTCTCTTCTTTTTTTTTATTTTTTTATTTTTTTTATGTGTTGGCAAAAGAAAAATGAATCAATGATTCTTATTAAAATTTAGACCGTGCTCAAGGAGAGCTGCCTACATATCTCGAATTAGTTTGCGAGAATCAGGTCTAATGTAGTTCATTACAATGCATGATTATATATAATATTTCTTTAATTGATCCATATTGCATGGGTTTGTGAACTCCAGACCATCCAAATCAGACAAGATGACGGCTCCGCCGGAAAGTATTTTCTTTAAAATGTAGGGTCCCGCCCAAAGAGGACGAAACTTCCCACGAGGATCTGTAACAGGTGTTCTAATCTCTTTCAGAACCAAACAACCTTCTTCCAACTTTCGATCTTTGACCTTTTTGTTGAAATGTCTGGCCATTCGCCTTTGATACCCTTGAATCCGATGTAGAGCTTGAAGTCTTTTTTCATCCAAACTCAACAACTGATGATGATAATTGCTGATCCATTCAGCTTCATTTATCTGACTTTCTTGAATTATCCTCGCCGATTGAACTTCCAGTTCAATGAGGAGTACTGCTTCCATTCCGTACACCAAGGAATATGGGGTTGCCCCAGTAGGAGTTCTAATTGATGTTCTATATCCCTACAAAGCCAGCGGTAACTTCTCATGCCAATGCCTATGTTCCTTGATCATTTTTTGTATGATCACCTTTATAGACTTGTTCGCTGCTTCTACAGCTCCATTTGTTTGAGGTCTATAAGGAGAGGACTTATGATGCTGGACATTCTTATCCTTCAAGAGCTTAGCAAATTCTGCTTGGAAATGAGTTCCATTATCAGTGATAATTTCAAATGGCATTCCGTACCGACAAAGGATGTTGGTTCGGACAAACTGTGCTGCCTTTTTGGCGTTTAATTCTGCATAGGAAGCTGCTTCAACCCACTTTGTGAAGTAATCCACTGCTACCAAGATAAACTGATGTTCATTTGAGGCTCTTGGATGTATTTTGCCAATTATATCTATTCCCCAACTATTAGCAAATTGATGTGTGGTAGCGGGAAATCGTCCTTGGGACAAGCCTTATTCAGATCTCTGTAGTCAACACACATCCTGACCTTTTCGTCTTTCTTCGGGATCGGTACAATGTTTGCTAACTAGGAAAGGTAGACAATTGGTTCTATGAACTTATTATCCAGTTGCTTGGCAACCTCCTCTTTAATTTTCAAAGACCATTCTGGCTTCATTTTTCTCAACTTCTGCTTAACCGGCTTCGCATCTGGGTATAATGGAATCTTATGAACTGCTATGGCTGGGTCTATTCCCGTGACATCACTTGCCTTCCACATGAAGCAGTCGACATACTTTTTGATGCAACCAACAACCTGTTCTTTATTCGCACAATCATATGCAATGTATGTATGTTCATTTTCTTTGCCAATTATTATCTTTTCATTTATTTCTTTTATTTCATTTATTTCATTTTTGCTAGATAATACTTGGAAAGCAAAAGACACAGGGTAACCAAGAATTTGAAGAGTTTCATTGATAATGGCGGAGTCATTCTCCAAGATTACATTAGATTTGACATCAGGGTTTTCTGAATATGAAACTACAGAAGACTCAAAATTAGACTCTGACTCGGTGTGTGACTCAGAATTTGACTTAGTACAAGACTCGGGTTCAGGGTGTGACACAGGACTAGATTTGACTACAGCAGCTTGTCCCTCCTCGGCATACCAATTTATCAGTGGTCCATCTGTGGTCTTGATCAGCTTTGTGAAGTCCCTTTTGTCTTCAAAATTGGTTATCATAGCAACCTCATCAAAGAGACTAGGCTGCATGAAACCCTCCACTTGTGGGTCAATTATAAGTTCCGGCTCTTCTTCCACAGTGATGGCATGGATGGAGTGATTGGGCAAAGGGTTAGTGTTAATGTTTGGTTGCCTCCTGAGAGGAATAATGTCACCACTATCCACCAAATCCTGAATGCGGTTTTTCAAAGTCCAGCAAGCATCTGTTTTATGCCCATTTCCTTGGTGGTATTCACAGTATTCATTGGCCCTATAACTGGAGGGTAATGGGTTTGGAGGAGGCCTTGAGTCCAAAGGCTTCAAGTATTTTCCTTCCACAGCCTTTTTAAATACCAGATGAAGGGGCATCCCAAGGTCGGTATATTGTCCTCTTGGCTGATTTCTCTGCCCAAGATTTCCCACACGTAAAGGATTCGCAGGGGCAATATTGGCCACTTCATTCACCTCGCTTGAGGAAGCAGCTTGACCTTGTTTCTTATATTTTGAAGTAGCTCCCTCATCTACTATCTTACCCAATTGTATCAAATCTTCTACCTTGGTTGCAGTCGCAATGAGCGATTTGAAAGTAGGTAGGTATTGGGTTTGCAGTTGAGCTTGATATGTAGGCCTTAAATTCCTGATTATAATATCAATCTGCTCCTGTTCTGAAGGGCGATTGATTATTTGGGCGGCTTTTGCCCTCCACCTCATAAGGAACGAGGAGAAAGGTTCATTGTTGTTTTGTTTGGTAGTCTCAAGTTCTCTTCTAGTGACATCCACCTCAATATTGTAGTGGTATTGAGTGTTAAATGCATTGCAGATGTCTTCCCAGGTCTTAATCTTAGCACTGTCCAGGCTTACAAACCATTTTAGGGCAGCCCCAGTCAAGGATTGTTGAAAGAGTTGAGCAAAGAGCTCATCATTTAAACCCCAAGGGCTCAAGGCCCCCACATACATCTTTAAATGGGTTTTAGGGCAAGTGGTCCCATCAAATCTGTCCATCCCAGGCATCTTGAATTTTGGAGGCAATCTAGCTTGGGGAAACAAGGATAAGGAATCCATGTCTACCACCTCTTTATGAGTTTTCATGGCAGTGATTGACCTTTCAAGCAATTCAAGTTTCTTTTTCAGTTCATTAGTTTCATTTTTAGAGGGTGGATCCTCCAAATTGATGACATGGGTATTGTTCTGAGCAGTCATGGGGGTACTAGTTTGCCCCGCAATAGGTTCTTTCCCTAAATCTTCAGAAGTAGTGGCTGTCTTTGGTGCCCCTCCCAATTCAGCCAGGATGGCTACCCTTTGGGCAGCTAAAGCTTCATCAATTCTCTCTTGCATTCTAGCTTCAATTTCCTTAACCTGTCCATCTAGCAAGGCCTTAATATGTTCAATAGTAGCCATTTCAGTAGAACTTGTGGGTGATGGAGTTGTTATAGCTTGTGTGGGTGAAGGCACACGGATAGTGGATACCTGTAAAGGTTAAGGGCAAGAGATCAGGGTAGTGTGTAGGGTAGGAAAACTCTTGGTCCACTTGTACATATCAAAAATTTTTTTTCCCAAAACCATGTTGTTATGTTGCATGAATGCACCTCATCACATCATAATTCATTTTAATGGTATGTGGCACTATCATTGGGTACATACAACCTAAGGGAAGGTTCTATTGCTCATGAAAAATAGAGAATTGGCTCATAATAGGGACCCTTGAGTCTTGAGTAAGATATACCTAACCACATGTGAAACAAGGAGTTTCGCGTGGGTCCAACAGTACGATTACTCATGGGCCACTCCAAAAGGATTGGAATGGTTTGCGACAACAGGGAGGACGCTTTGGCTGTCCGCCGGCATAATCAAGGAGACCTGCCGGTCAGAGCTACTTGCTATCCAGACTCAGAATTTTGAACAGAAAGAGAAGAAATTCATTTGAAAACAATTTTTTATGAAATGAAGGAAAAGGATTCCCCCATATAATGCAAGAGAAAAAGATTCTCTGAATGACAAAATAAATGCACAATTAATCAAACAAGGGGTCCATTAAAGGAAAAAGATTCCTTTTATCAATTTTCAATCCAATATCCCCAAGGAGGGGATATATATTGCTAGGGTACCCTGCAAAATGAATAAAAGTACCCTAAAGAAGGGCAAGTTAGTCAAGTGAATAATAGTCTACTAGGATCCCATAAATTATTTTTATGGTCCCCAGAAAGTCCTTTCGTCAATTTTCAATTTCAATATCCTTAAAGAAAGGATAATCATTGCTAAGGTACCCTGCAAAATAAATAAAAAGTACCCTAAAGAAGGGCAAGTTAATCAAATAAACAATTGTAGTCCACTAAGATCCCATAAATCATTTTTATGGTCCCCAGTGGAGTCGCCAAATTGTGAACCTCGGTTTTTCACCCGAAAAGAATTCGGATGAAAGTTCACTCGTTGTCGGGAGTCGCCACTCAGTTTTTTCTGTTCAAAGGGAAAAACTAAGAAAACCCTTGTTTGACTCCAATTAATGCATCCAATGTAAAGGTTTCTAATCTACGAACCCAAGGAGGATTTGGGGACTATGTCATGTATTTGATTAATTTGCCAAATAAGAATTGAATCTAAAAAGAAAACAGAAAGGAAGAAGAACAGATTGTTAGTAAATTGTGGACTTGCTATTCGGGGTGAATCCCAAATATGCCTACATACTCTCATTTTTATGAGAGATCAAAGCCCATGTAGTTCGGAAAAGCCTATTTAAAGGCGATGAAAATTATGCTTCATGCATGTGTGTGTGTATGCTTCGTGCATTGTCGGGCTTTTTGCCAAATTTGTGAGATTTAGCACTTAGTGCTAAGTTATGAAGTTTAGGTCCTTTGTACCAAAATGTGGTTTATGCTTCGTGCATTGTCGGGCTTTTGCCAAATTTGTAAGATTTAGCACTTAGTGCTAACTTATGAAATTTAGGTACTTTGTACCAAAATGTGGTGTATGCTTCGTGCATTGTCTGGCACTTTGTGAGATTTAGCACTTAGTGCAAAATTGTGAAATTTAGGTACTTTGTACCAAAAGAGTGCAATTTAGGCCTTTGGCCAAAAAGGTTGATTTTAATTGTGAAATTTAGGTACTTTGTACCAAAAAGATGCAATTTAGGCTTCGTGCCAAAAAGGTTGATTGATTCACGGCTTAATGCCGAAAGATTGATTGATTAGTCCATTAGGCCCTTAGACCTAAAAGGATTAGGTCTTTGACCAAGAAGAAATTAAAAAGAAGATGGAATGCTTATGACATGTTTAAATTGACAGAGGATGAATTAAGATATTACCTTGCTTAGGATTTTCCCACTTCGAAGTTCCAGATCTCGTTTTCTTGGACCTTGAATTATGATTCTTGATTACGGCTTAAATTCGTCAGCACGAGGTCCAGGATTCCCAAAAGCCAACCTGTTTTCTGAAAACTCAACAGCCTTATATAGGCAAAATTCGGACTGGACGGCGGTCGGACCGCCGGGGTCGGCGGTCGGACCGGGCGGCTCGCCGGAAAAACGGGAAAAGGACACGGAAGGCCGTCGGACTGCCGGTCCCAGCGGTTCACCCCCAAAAACTGCACCGAAATCCGCATTATTCCGTTCAAACTGATTTTCTGGGAGTTGCGGACCTCCAAAAATTATTCCGAGACCATACCTGTGATCCTTGCGTCGTTCCGGACGTTTCAAGTACCATGAAGACATACTTTCGGTGAATTTTACCGGGGACGTCCGGTCCGGCTCGGTTTTTTGCAGTCTGAGGAAGCCGACTTTCCGAGCCTCAAAATTCGAGTGTTCACACTTATCAAATGCAATAAAAACTTCTAAAATGAATCCATGTAAACACAAAACAATCATCATGTATTGGCATTAATAAATAACAAGTGAACAATGTTTAGGAAAAAATAAAAAAAAACACATCAATGTTTATGCAAACCTAAAGATTTAGAGTGTTTTATAAAAATGTCTCTAGGTATAGGTTTTATGAAAGGATCGGCAACCATATCATGAGTAGAGATATATTTCATGTCCACTTCTTTTATGTATAGCCATGTTTCTGACAAAATTATATTTGATGTCTAAGTGTTTGGTCTTACAATGGAACTTTAGGTTCTTGTTGTAGGTAATTGCTGCTTGATTGTCACAGTGTATTATGAATGGCTCAATCACACCATCAACACCTAAATGATATAAGAATCTCTTAAGCTAAACACCTTATTATACTGTAGTTGAAAATGCTACAAATTCAGCTTTCATAGTCGAAAGTGCTATACAGGACTGTTTCTTGCTACTCCATGAGATAGCACCCTTGTTGAGTAAGAAAATAAATCTTGAAGTCTCATCCACGTCTCCTGCCCAGTCAGCATCCGTGTAGCCTTTCAAACTTAGACTTCTATCTTGATAGCATAATGAGTAATCAGTAGTGCCCTTTAGTTACCTCAAAGTCGTCTTAACTACTTGCCAATGTTCTGTACCTGGATTGGAATGAAATATGCTTACCATGCCAATGGCGAAGCAAATATTGGGCCTAGTACACATCATTTCATACATTAGGCTTCCAAGAGCACTCGTATAAGGGATGTTCTTCATACATTCTATTTCTTTCGAAGTTTTAGGACACAACCTTTGGCTCAAGCTTTCACCTTTGGCAATGGGGAAATCTATAGGTTTACAATCATGCATATTAAATCTTTCAAGCACTTTCTTTATGTATGTCTCTTGAGAAAGAAACAACAATTTCCTCAAAAGATCTCTCGAAATCTTTACTCTGAGAATATATACGGCCTTACCCATATCTTTCATCTCAAAACTAATCGATAACCACCCTTTGATGTTATCTAGAAATACTTTGTCATTTCTAGCAATTAATATGCCATCAAAATATAATGACATAATGACATAATGGCAAATTTTATTTTCAACTGGTTGATATAGACACAATGGTCCTCATCTATCATGGTAAAACCATATAATATAACTGCATTATGAAAATAAATGTACTATTATCTTGAAGACTACTTTAGGCCATAGATTGACTTCTTCAACCTATATACTTTATTTTCTTGGCTTCGTTTAATGAAACCTACTGGTTGGTCCATATAGATTTCTTCATCTAATTCTTCATTGAGAAAAGCAGTTTTCACATCTATTTGATACAACTAAAGGTCTAGTTTTGCCACAATTGCTAATATCGGCCTTATAGATGTAAACCTCACAACAGATGAAAATGTCTCTTCATAGTCTATTCCTTCCTGTTGTGTATACTCCTTTGCTATGAGATGAGCTATATATCTTTTGATTCTACCATCAACCTTGCGTTTGATTTTGAGAACCCATTTGTTCCCAATGTCTTTGCAACCTTTTGGAAGATCAATTAAATCCCAAGCTTGGTTTGATCTCATAGAGTCTAACTCTTCTTCCATTGCTTTTATCCAATTATCCTTGGTCAGGCATGAGAGAGCCTCTTTAAAATTTCTAGGCTCGTCATCATGTTGAGATACAACCATGAATACTTCACCACTACCTTCGATATTAGATTGACGGGGAGGAATGGTTCCACGATTGCTCCACCTCAAATTAGAATCTTGAGGAACATTTTCTTCAAGTTTGAAAATTGGAACATCAACTAAATCAAGATCCATAGGACTCCCATTAGAATTAGCATTTGTAATCCTACTCGGACCAAGATCACTTTCAGCCAGACCAGTTGATGGTTGAGTTAAGGCCACCAAAAACCTCTCACTCGGATGAAGTGGTCCTTGTGAAATTTTGATCCTCAGTCTCATATAAGGAGAACCCTTGATTTAGATCACCTTGCCTAAGAAAATCATTCTCTAAGAATGTGATGTCACGTGATTCAAACTTAGTTATCCTCCCACTGTCTTGTTCACCTATTAAGACATATCCTTTGGATAGGTTAGAATATCTCACAAAGATACTCTTTTTACCTCTTGGGCCTAATTTTCCATATTTGTGTGAGGTATCGTGAACATAGGTAGAGCATCCCAAGGTTTTAGGATGCTCGGGTTGGGTTTTCATCCTATCCATAACTCATATGATGTTGATGGGATGGATTTAGAGGGCATACAATTAAGTACATATGTGACAGTTAATAATGTGTCATCCAAGAAAGGATTGGGAAACTTAGCTTGTGCCATCATAGACCTAACCATTTCTAAGAGCATCCTATTTCTCCTTTCAATAATACCGTTTTGTTGTAGAGTTTGAGGAATAGTTAGCTGATGTTTTATTCTTTTTTCATCGCATAATTATTTAAGTTGATCAGATAAATATTCATGACCCCTGTCGGTTTGAAGTGCATTCACTTTCTTGTATAGTTGATTCTTAACTAAGTTGAGGTAGTTTTTGAAACAATTCAATGCTTCAAATTTATATACAAATAAGTAGGCATGACCATACTTAGTATATTCATCTACGAAGGTGATGAAATAGTAGGCATTGTGCCTTGCCCTCACATTCATTAGACCACAAATGTCTGAATGTATAACTTGCAATGGAATGGTAGCTCTAGTTCCTTTACCGAAGGGTATTCTTGTAGCTTTTACTGCTAGACAAAATTCGCAAGTAGGTAATTTTACTTTACTAAAGTTTGATAGGAGACCAGCCTTAGCTAATCTATCCATACGATGTTGGCCGATATGATATAGTCTAGCATGCCATACATTCACATCATCATCAAAGTTACTTGAAATGGTGAATATAGAAAAACTGTTATTAGAAATAGAACCATGTTCAATTTCTAATATGAAAAAATTGTCCAAAATATATCCAGAACCATAAAAAGTTTGCCCCAAATTTAAAAGTATTTTGTTTTCATGAAAATTCAATGAAAAACCTAATCTAAGCAAAATAATAATAGAAACAAGATTCCATCTTATTTGTGGGACGTAGAGAGCATCATGAAGCAGCAAGATTTGACCTCCACGCAACATTAATTTGTAAGTGCCAATCTCTTTACCTCAATGTGAGCGTTGTTCCCCATGAAAATCCATTTCGTCTCGATGGGTAATCGATGGACAGAATTTAACGAAGGCTTCATGTTCCTTCATTACATGGTCAGTGGCTTTCGAATCTATAACCCACAAAGGATTATTTTCAGTTAATGATATTGAACTTGAAACCATTATTCCATTTGCACATGAGTTAATGGATTATACCTTCTTAGATGCAGTGTAATCCTTACATAGTGGCCCTTATTTCCATAATTGAAACATTTGACCTTTGTAATGTTTCTCTTCTTAGGACGCTTCCTCATGTTTTGCTTTGGTTTCTTATTACCCCGACCATCCTTTGCTTTACCCTTACCTTTGTTGTTATAGTACTTTCACTTGGTGCCATGATTCCCTTTTGGACTGGCTTAGACTAGATGCACCTCGGCAATAAGTTGCATAACTGCAAGTCTGTCAGCCTCCAATTCCAAGTGATGGGGGCATCGACAAAGGTCTTAATAGCTAGACTATGAGTCCTAGCAATATGGTAAGGATTTGATGACTGCCTGGATCTTCTGCTCTTCAGTCAACTCATGACCAGTAGTATGAAGCTTACTTATCATGTTGGACATCTCACTGAGATGTTTTCTCATGTTATGTTCAGGACGCTTCTTGTAAGTATCGAACTTGATAGTGAGCAAGTGCATCTTAGTTAGAGAAATTCCACCAAATTTTTCTTTGAGGGCTACCCACATATCCCTTGCATATTCATAGCTATAAAACTCTTTCATAATGTCATCGTCCATTGTGCTTAGCAAAGTGATGCGAGCGAGTGAGTTTTTCCTCTTCTAGACAATGAAGGCATCATGATCACGCCTATGTTGGGCTGTGGTTCCTTCTTGGTCAGGTACCTCCATGATGGAACTCAGAGGTTCTAATGCCTCATGTTCTTCCAGTACGTACTGAATTTTCATGCTCCAAATCTCGTAGTTATCTCGAGATAACTTAGCACCCTTGTTTAGTTCAACGATGATGTTCTTGGAAGTAGATGACATTTTGCTATTAAAAATGGAAGATTTAATTCTAGACATTACATACATGAAATTAGTAATGCCACATTTTACATGTTATTATAATTTTACAACTAATTTATATATTAATATTAACACACATACAATCTCAAGTCAAAAGGTCACTAAGTTTCCAATCATCGTCTCGACAACATGTGATGATTATTAATATAAAATATATATGCAAAATTATATAATTATTCAAACAAAGTTTCAAAAACTATATATTGAATAATCATAAAAGTTAATTAATGTCATGCATTTAAAAGAAAAATAATAATACCAAATAATTAAAAAAATGCATATTCTATCAATAATAAAATTTATAGTTCATAAACCATAAACGAACAAATATGGCTGAAACAAATCCACTGGAAAAAAATTCCTTATTATCATTATTTTTGACTGACAAAAAAAAAAAAAGAATGACCTAGAATTTGAAAGTTAGACTAGAAAATTATGGATGACATGACTTCTAACAGGAGCTAAAAGCCAAAGGGCTCTGCTCAGGTCAATAGGTAAGTAATATATGGTGTCTCTTGAAAATATTTTGACCGCTAACTTGGTCCCACTATGGAGTATCATACCCTCATGCCTAGAGTAAGACTTCCTCCCTATCCCTATAGAACACCAAAATCTAAAGAGAGAAATGAGGATAACTTGATATGTCCTATGTCCTTGACCTCACTCTCAATCAAGCAGCTCACGCAGTGCTGGATGAACAAACGAATTTCTCAATGCCATGTACATTGATCTTTGAGAATTAATCTCTATTAGCCACACCATCTCTTGACAAATTTCATGTATGCAAAATACATGTCACACAAAAAATCTAAGTTGTAAACATGTATTTATTGAGTTTTCAGTTTATTTTTCAGAACCGTTAATTTTACCTTTCTCCTAGCTTTAAGCTTAGGGCCATAGAAGGTGTTCTGACGATGATAGCCATATGCTATAAATTTTCACAAAGAAAAGTTAGTTAGAAAACACGATTATACATTATAGTATAATTAAGAAATTTAATAAAGAACATAACTTCATTAAATAGGCATACACATGTTCAAAAATAAATATAATTTTATTTACAGCTATTAAATAAAATTTTCTGGTCAAAAAATAATTTTTTCAATGTGAAAAATAATTTCTATAATTAAAAACTAATTTTTATTAATTAAAAAGGTATTATTAAAAATAAAAATAATTTTTAAGCTCCTGAAAAAATAAAATAAGTATTTCTAAAAAATTCAGAAGATAATTTAGAATCAATCTGTGAAAAGGGCGAAAAAATGAGGTCCGGATGAATTTTAATTAAAAATAGGTTCTCGCCAGTCAGGAGCTGCCATGTGCTAGCCTAGCCCATATAAAATGACAAGTCGTTTTGCACGGTGATGTGCTGCAGTTGGGCTGTGTGGCCTAGGAGCAGGTCACGTGCCAAGGCTGGGATTCCTAGCCTCCTTATGCTCTCATGCACTGACTTGCTGGTTGATCCGGCCGGTCAGACTTTTTCTGGTGGGTTTTTGGGGTCTGAAATTCTAGTGGTGTGGTAAAAAATAATTTTTGTACACCCTATCCTATCGATCAAGTATAACACTAGGTTAATTTTAATTAAAACTTAATTACAGTTGATTAAGAATTTCTAGATTCGAGCATCCAACTGTAGAAGGTCATATCTTGCTCAATTTAACTTTGATTTTTGCAAATAATATGTCAAATCGAAGCTCTACATGTCTACTATCATATGAAATCATAAAATTGCATAAACAAAAGCAATAAGATACTATTATTCATTCCTAAACATATCTATATGAGTTAATTACTAAGTTTATAAATAATTCAACAAAAAAAATTATTTTTTAACTACTAATCAACCTAAATATTCATAAAACTAGAGTACAAGCAATTATGGTTCTGATATCAATGTTGGAAAAAATAGATCCAAATAAATAGAGGTTCGAATCTTACCTCTGACGATGCGCACGGAAGATTAACCTTGTATTTACACTACCAATATTGAAGAATAATCACCAGAGAGGGAAAGATCTTACTTTCTATAGTTTAAAAATCAAGCCTAACCCTCTTAATCTAACACTTTTGGAGTGAGAAATTATATGAGAGAAAACTGTAGTAGCAACCTCTTAAAGCTTGCAAATACTCATGTATTTATAGTAGAAGTGTCCTTTTCCCAAAAGATTTTAGAGTTAAAATCAAACTCTCTCTATGACTATCCCAATTATTGTAGGATACTATCTTTTCTCATTTATTTTAATATTATCTGACAATATTAAATAAATAAATATTATAATTAAATAATATTTATTAACATATTGGTCCATGGGTCTATCCACCCATCATAGGTGAACCCGACCCAAAACTAACACTTCAAAATTCACAATTTAAAGATTTTTCTTTTTTTTTTTTATTTCCATTTAACTTACTTCACATCAAATTTTATTAAATTGAGTTTGCAACTCTTGACCGTTGAAAATCCACTTTGAAGCTAGGAGACTTAAAAATACAATTTTAGTTGCAAATAAATTATCCAATTAAGATAAAGAAAAACCAATATTTTTTTTTCATAATAGTTAAGTATCTTTCACTTTCAGTGAATGATCCACTCGAATTATGCAAGAATTTAAAGGAGAAAAAAAATGATATTAATGAAAAGTATTATTGCCCAAAATTTATTATAATTGGATGCATTTATGATTTCAAGATTTTTAAATCACAAGTGAGTATAATTTTGCAATTTGAAAATTAGCTCTCAATTAATAATTATGTAAAGAAAATATTACTAATGATAACTTATTAGAGAAAATCTTTTTGATACTTCATCATTAAATATGTTCTCGCAACAATAATATCATGAAAAAGATTTTAATATTCAAAATTGATCTCATGCTTATAGTAGATCAATAAAATAACAAGATATTCATTTAAATTATGAAACTTGTCATACTAAATCTATTTCATTCCTTGAAATGAATGTAGTAATATATAATCATGATCATGGTTATGGTCATGGTCATAATCATTGCCGATAGATGGAATAATTATCATTATCATAGTGACGGTATTGATAATTTTTCCAGCACTGGAAGTGGAATAATAGTGGAAAAAGAAAAAAAATAAAGGGTGGCAAAGTGATACTTCAAAGAGTATATAAAATATATGTTATTAATACAACATGAAAAGATATCAGTAATGTTGTCAAGTAATGTTGAGATTGGTACGTTGAGATTGGTAATGCATACGTTGATAGACCTAAGCAGAGTTAGGTCCTTTAGATTGATGATAGACATGAGCAAGGTTAGGTCTTGAGACTGGATATGATAATTGTATAGGGATATTGGGCTCAATGTGTATGTGGATGTGTTGTGTGTGTATGGTTATGAAATAATAAAAGTGTTGTATAATAATTGCATTTTACATTATGAGAAAAGCAATTAGATATGAATGTATATTATTATTAAAATATGTACCACTAAGCTATATACTTAGCACAGTTAAATATATCGCACAGGTAATAGGGCTGCAGACCGGAGTGATTTAGATTGAGGTGAGATTAGAAGTTTGAGTATGCCACGATACCAACCCTAATGATGCTTCATTCATGTATAATTTTTCACGTTCTGTTATGTGGTTTTGTAAATCTTGGATATATTATATGTATATTAAATATATCTTAGGAATGTTATATATATACAAATATTTACGATGAGAAATGTTTTGGATACAAAACTTTGATATGTAAATTAATGAAGTGGTGTTTTGGAAGTTTGTTGGAGATTGGTGTTATGAATATTTGGGAGTGAAATTTTATTTGCAAGTTGAGGTTGTTTGATTTTGGGAATATTGAAATTATAGACAAAACTCTGGCAAATTTTTTTCATAAATTTTTTTATTAAATACACTATTTTAAATATATAATATGTATGGAGTTATCAATTAAATTTATCTTTTAATAATATAATTATTTTGACATTAATTATGATAGTGTCTGCAGCTATATGTTGTGGCACTTTTATATTCTATATGCATACTACATATACGGAGTGTATGTACTATACGTAGCTGTTAAGGAGTATTCATTAGACATAATTGTCAATTTGAAACAGAGGAGTCAAGAAGTAATTGTAACACCCCCATACCCTAATATACGCACACCGCATACACCGCACAACACTCGATATATGCATACCGGATAAAGGGGTGTCACGGTTTATTTTAAACAAACCGATATTTAATCTTTAACATATAATTATCATAAGTCAGTCTGAATAAACTTAAAATATTTAACCTATATTATAAATAGTAATAGATAAAACATTCCTTCGTTAAAATACATATATATATATATAACATTAGTACCCAAAAGTTTATGCAAAACAGTTTGTTCAAAACATTTGTTAAATAAGTAGTGGAAAATACATATGTATATATATATATATACATCAAAATCAATGTTTACAAAATTATAGAATTTATACATGCTGGCCATTTGTCTCTGATCTTGATGTCCACAACTCAACACTGCTATCACAAACTCAAGCCTAGACTCGACTTGATCTAGACGAGCTCTCCGGCATAACCGGATCTACCCTGTCACCTGCACGATGAACCATAATCGCGCTAAGCAGAAAGCTTAGTGGTATAAACTTTGATTCAATATAGATCAATGTGATGCTCATGCACAATATATATAAATATATCAACTCATTGCATTATATCTCAACATATTAATCATTTGCATCATATTTCATAATTCACATTAAAGCAAAGACAAGCATGGGCCCAAAATGAAACTAATATGCTATTCAAAGTTCAGAGTTATTGCTTTGGTCCATATTGACACCTTGTGTCTAGCCCCATAGGCAATATATATATCCATGGATAATGTAACAGACCCAGTCTCTTAGACCTCAACCCGGCTAGATCCTAGGGCCTTAGTATCTTAGTCCTCAACTCGGCTAGAATATTACAGTTTTTGAGGCTTACGACCCGGTCTTTTCACCTCAAAAACATCACATTTATCAGCTGGGCTTGGCTTATGACCCGGTCTTTTCACCTGCCCAGCAATTTATTTCATAGGCATGCCGCCAAACCCAAAACTCTGAAAATTGAATAACATACTAGGCACACAATTAATTCATTTATCTCAGTTTCAATCTCTTTAACAATTCATTTCTCATAATCAAACTAGGCTCATTGCCTTAGTATATCATCTTTTCTCATTTTTCTAATTCTTCTGTTTCATCTCAATATCGATTGGTTACATTATGTTTTCACATCTCATATCACATTTTTCCATATTTATTTTCATATACAATACATTACTCAATTGCATTGATACATCAACATAATTCACATTATGCATATCATAACATATAACTCATTCATCAACAATATATCGAGTAACTTAACACATTTCTCAACTAAATGTGTTAAGTCCCAATGTCATATAAATGTATGCAATCATTCAAAGTTTGTACTTACCTCTAAGAGCAACAACACCACTCTAACAACTTCTTCCAAGATAACTCTCAACACTTGAATTAAGGTAGCTCAAATATCTTCAAAACCTAATCCAAAGGTGATCATACACACTCACTTAGTCATACACAAGAAGAAAATAAGGAAGAGAACTATCTAGGGCAAACTCTACACTTGACATGCTCAACAACACGGGCGTGTCCCTGACCGTGCTCTAAACCCACAACACAGAAGCTTTGACACACTCAGTGACATGGGCGTGTCACTGGCCGTGTCAATCCTCCTCCAACACAGAAGCTATGATGCGCTCAATGACATGGGCATGTCACTGGACGTGTCAATCAACCAACAACACAGTAGCTATGACACGCTCAGTGACATGAGCGTGTCACAAGCTGTGTCAATGCTACTACAACACAGAAGTTGTGACACGCTCAGTGACATGGGCGTGTCACTGCTCGTGTCACCAGCCTAGAAAATAGAACCAATGATATGCCCAAAGACATGGCCGTATTCCTGGGCGTGTCAGGCAAAAAACCCTGAAATCGACACCAACAAAGCCGCAACTCAAAATTATCTTCCAATAGCCATATCAACAACACACAAACTCAACCAAAACCATCAACAACCCGTATAATACTTGAGTAAACCTTAAAACAACTCAAATACAAACATCAAACATAAACACCACCATATTCACAACTCAAAAATCACACAATCCACACACTTGCCTCTTTCACCAAACTCAACCCTTTTTTCTCTTCAATCCAAACCTAAAAATCAAAGTTACCAAGACAAAACACATCAAACACACTAAAATAACCATAAACACATCTACAACAACCATCCAACGAACCCAAGAACACAAACTCAAAAGAAAACCAAGAAACAAGTTGGAAACTTACCAAAAGTGAAGAAAATCCTTAAAACTTCAACTTGATCTCTTGAAAACCTTCAATCTCTTGAGCTTAGAAGCAACAAAATCTCTTTTCCTTTGGTTGATAAGGGTGGCCGGCTCACTAGAAGGAAAGAAGATGATGAAGATGAAAGAAAAAGAAAGAAAGAAAGTCAACACTTAAACACCCATTCTCTCCTCAAATCATTGTCCACCAAGTGATTAAACAATATAATATTAAATCCACTTACATCATTATGAGCGAGGATTTTTGCCCCAACTCCCGGTGGAATGGTTCTTGTGACTTTGGCACTGTTTAGGCTTGGGGCCTTAGAGAACACAGACCTAAGTCCGGAGAAAATGGAGTTGCCACCCGGACGGGCCAGGAAAAAAGAAAGGGGTGGATGACTTGATTCCTAAGGAATTCCCAACCCCCTAATGGGTTCTGAAAGTTGGGTACGTGTGGGGAAGGTGAGAAATGGCCCAGCACCCCCACAAACACCCGGTTTATTGGAACCGACCTCCTTTACAGGTCTTAATATTATAAAATTCTTAAATATAACAATATTATCCATATTACACACAATAATTAAAATAAAGAATCGATATATTGAAAATCAAAACAATGTCCAAACAAAACAAATAAATGGACACCTATCCGAGGATGGAAACATGTCCTTACATCCCATGCCTAAATAGGACACCCACCGAAAGGTAGAAACATGTCCTTTACATTGATTCTAAAATAGAAAAGCAATTTAAATTACATGATATTTAACTAATGAGGTACCCACAAAGTGGAAACATACCTCTTACAACATTTGAAAATCTAAATAAATCGATAAAGGTAAATAACCATTCATCATAAATAAATCATTCATCAAAGGTAAACTAAATAAACCAAGCATTGAACTCAAATAAATTAAAGCATATAAAATAAATCAAAGCATCATCAAATATAAAATTAAACAAAGCAAATAAAGATTCAAATTAGGGCTACTGTTCCTATTTAAGATTCTTTATTTAATGTGTTTAGGGTTTTGGAATTCATGGGTCTAAGCTATTGTGATTTTAAGAGAATTGAAATGGAGCAAAGTTTTAGAATTTAAGAGGTTAATAAAGTTCTTTGATTAACTAAATTAGTGTTTGAGAAGTGAAATCATGAAACTAGGGTTTGGACACTTTAAAACATTAAGTTTATGATTATTAATTACTTACTGTGTTGAATTTTAAGTTTTATAAGGTTTTAAGATTTAAAGGATTATGGCTTAGAAAAATTAGGGTTTAAGGTTTTAAGGGAGTTAGGGTTTACTGTTTTGGGTTTTGGAGTTGAATTAGAGTTTTAGAATTTTAGAATTAGGGTTTCGGAGAATGCATTAGGTTTTTAGGATTTGAAAATCAATTTGATAATTTTATGAAACTTTATGAAAATAAACAAAACGATTTAAAGTTTATAGAAACAGAAAAGAAGTTTTTAGGTTTTATGGAAAGAAACAGTTTTAACTTATAATTTTGAAAATTTGGAAAGCAAATTAGGGCTTTGAGATTTTGAAGAAACAAAAATAATAATTTTAAGCTTTTTGGAAAACAAAGCAACGAATTAAGATTTTTAAACTTTAGAAAAGGGGAATTAAGGTTCTAGGGTTTTTGAATTAAAAGAAAAAATTGGATGATTTAAGCTACTGTGAAGAAATTAGACAATTGATGCATACCTCCGTTTGTTGGTTCCACCAAAAATTTCTTCTTGGATGAACAAAAACAAAGACAAGCTTTGCTGCCTTTGATGGATTCAATTGTTGTTTTCTCTCTAAAAAAAATCAGATTGATTCAAAGCTTTTCCTACTCAGTTTGGGTCTCAATTTTTCTCCAAATTTCCGTCCTAATTTCTTTCTCTTTTTTTGTCCCCTTTTGTGTTGTTTTAGTCCTTATTTATAGAAGAATTTTATGATTAATTTTAGTTATTCACGAAATCTAATACTGATTAAGAAAAGGAAACCGAAACCTAATTGTATTAGGTTTCAGAAAAATTTGCATCGAAAAATTTCGCTAGCGAAAAAAAACTGCTACGGAAAAATTGCGCTGGCAAAAAAAAAAACTGCTGCGAAAAAAATACACTGGCGAAAAAGCTGCCGCAGCTGGTTGCTGCAGCGGGGGGCGAATTGGCCTATGGGCCATTTCGCCGCAGCCAATTTTTTTTTTATTTTTTTGTTTATTATTATTATTTTTTATTAATAAAAATTATATACTAAAGCAAATATTATTTAATTAAGATAACAAAAATTATTTTGGACTAATTAAAATATATTGGATAACACAAAAATTACTTTGGACTAATTAAAATATATTGGACCAGACCGGGTCAAAAATTAAGGGTCAACAATTTGCCCCTTGCTTGAACGATCTGAGACTTTAGAGAGTCAAAAGCAACAAGACTTAATTTTTGATGAGATGGTTATTTGAATTTGTTTTGGGTACTTGGACCCGAGACTGAACTGGATTTGGGTACTTAGACCCGAGACTAGATTGAATTTGGGTACTTGGACTTGGGATTGGGTACTTGGACCCGAGATTGAATTTGATTTGGATATTTGGACCCGAGATTGAATTTGATTTGGGTACTTGGACCCGATATTGGGTACTTAGACCTGAAATTGATTTGATTTGGGTACTTGGACCCAATATTGGTTTGAATTAGGGTACTTAGACCCGAGATTGGGTAATTGGACCTAAGATTGGATTGAATTTGGGTACTTGGACCTGAGATTGATTTGATTTGGGTACTTGGACCCGAGATTGGGTACTTGGACCCAAGCTTGGATTGAATTTGGGTACTTGGACCCGAGATTGATTTGATTTGGGTACTTAGACCCGAGATTGATTTTGATTTGGGTACTTGGACTCGAGAATGGGTACTTGGACCCGAGATTGGATACTTGGACCCAAGATTGATTTTGAATTTGGGTACTTGGGCCCGAGATTGATTTGATTTGGGTACTTGGACCCGAGATTGAATTAGATTTGGGTACTTGGACCCGAGATTGAGTTTGACTAACCTTTTATTCAGTTGAGAAGCCTGATTGCTCCGGCTGTTCTATGCATTGTGGTTCTTCACCCTCGTAAATGAATCTTCATCCTTAGAGATCGTGTTTTCATCCTTGAAAATGGATCTTCATCCTTTAAGATCGAGTCTTCACCCTTGAAAATGGATCTTTATCCTTTGAGATCGAATCTTCACCCTTGAAAACGGATCTTCATCCTTTGAGATCGGGCCTTCATCCTTGAAAATGGATCTTCATCCTTGGAATCAGGTCTTCACCTTTGAAAATGGATCTTCATCCTTGGAAATCGGGTCTTCACCCTTGCAAATGGATCTTCATCCTTGGAAATCGGGTCTTCACCCTTGCAAATGGATCTTCATCCTTGGAGATTGAGTCTTCACTCTTGAAAATGGATCTTCATCCTTTAAACTTCGGGTCTTCACCCCTTTGAAATTGGATCTTCATCCTTGGAATCAGGTTTTCACCCTTGCAAATGGATCTTCATCCTTGGAAATCGGGTCTTCACCCTTGCAAATGGATCTTCATCCTTGGAGATTGAGTCTTCACCCTTGAAAGTGGATCTTCAACCTTTGAGATCGGGTCTTCACCCTTGAAAGTGGATCTTCAATCTTTGAGATCGGGTCTTCACCCTTGAAAGTGGATCTTCATCCTTGGAAATCGGGTCTTCACCCTTACAAATGGATCTTCATCCTTGGAGATTGAGTCTTCACCCTTGAAAATGGATCTTCATCCTTTAAACTTCGGGTCTTCACCCCTTTGAAATTGGATCTTCATCCTTGGAATCAGGTTTTCACCTTTGAAAATGGATCTTCATCCTTGGAAATTGGGTCTTCACCCTTGCAAATGGATCTTCATCCTTGGAGATCGGGTCTTCACCCTTGAAAATGGATCTTCATCCTTTGAGATCGGGTCTTTACCCTTGAAAGTGGAGCTTCATCCTTGGAATCAGGTCTTCACCTTTTGAAAATGGATCTTCATCATTTAGACTTTGGGTCTTCACCCTTTTGAAAATGGATCTTCATCCTTAGAATCAGGTTTTCACCTTTGAAAATGGATCTTCATCCTTGGAAATCAGGTCTTCACCCTTGCAAATGGATCTTCATCCTTTAAACTGGATCTTCATTCATTAGAGATAAGGTCTCATATTGGCTTTAGCTCTTCTAGCTAGACCGATCTTTTGTCATTTGCGTCATCATTCTTTTGATAGTTCTAATGTTCCATTCTTTTTTTTCTTCCTTTGCAAAAATTCAGTTATTTTTAATTGGACCTTATATCCTCTTCTTGCCCCCCTATGTGGTAAAATATTTTTAAGTGAGTTTAAAAATGCAAAAAATTAAAATGGAGAAACTTTGCCCCCTGTGTAGGCCCAAACCCATGATTTTTCTATGCGGGCTTTGATTGACGTTTTTGCCGTCTAGTTTGTCGCACAAGCACATATTTCTTCTTTTGCAAAATGATTGGAGCTTTCACAAGCAAATAGGCTTTCCGTGCCCTCTTGATTCAATATCTTCTTTTGATTCTTTACTTCGCAGGGTGTTTTCTGTTCATTTTAACAAGGAATAGACAACACAAGACAAGAAAGTGCGATGTGATATGCTCATGTATGCATGATATGCATGAATGATACTTACAGTCGTTCCATAACTCACAGACCTAGGTGTTCAGTAGAAGTGTTCTCATTGGTTCCTTTTTGACGCTTGTTCAAGTCTTGCATTGGAATAATCGAAAGCTTTTGCAATTGTGGCTTTTATCTTTAAGATTTTGAAAACATGAGTGGTGGAGATCCTAAGTAGCAGAGTCAGGGATGCATTCATTTTAAACTATATTTCAGCATGTCGGTTGGTAGTTTCTTCATAACTTTGCCAATAATAATTTCCTTTGCCCAATGTATCCTTTGGAGGTTCAACATACTTCCCTTAACTTGAAGGCTTTGTATAATAAAACACTTTTTTTTTAATTTTGATTTTGAAATCAAATGTTGGCTTTGCCAAATTAATGTCAATGTACCTCAGGACTTGATTTTCCAAATTAACATATCTATAACATGTCAACCCTAGTTACTGTACTAAACTCAGGAATCATTTCTATTTAAGTAAGAATTGTTGCACTTCAGATAGGCACATACACATTACTTGGCCAAAGGTCTCATTTGAGTTTAAATATTATCTATCTCATATGCATGCTTATCCAAACTATCTCCACCAATAGACTCTACCTACCAAGAGAGATCAACAGATCTTTGATAGGCTTGAAATGGGGTCTATGAGGGACATGGGTTAAATGAAGGCCATTTTGAGATTGGAGTTGGTGTGACACAAAGTACAAACCCTCACACTATAAATTTCTTGTTTGAATTTTAGGCAGCTTGGAGGCAATCTTGCTAGACTCCAAATTCCTTCTATCTTCTTGGCATTAATTTGGATCTTGATTAGGACAGTTTTTTCCCTTGCAAAAACTTTGGTTCCCAAATTCGTTTCTTTTCTTCTTCTCCCTTTTCTTTATTTCTCTTACTCTTCCCTTTCTTTCTCTTTATTTTTCTTACTCCTCCTTTTCTTTGAGCATTTTATCATTTTGTCCTTATTTCTTGTAGGACTGTTAAGTATAGAACTTTTAAGAACTGGATGGTCTCTCTCCTTTTTCTCTCCTTTTTCTCTGATTTCGATTGAATCTTTGGTTGGGTTGGGACCAATTCAGGTCAAACCGTCCTTATAAACCAAATGAAAACCTTTTGTTGTCTTAGGTAAAAGAGAACTCAGTTGGCTTTTTGAACCATTTTGGGTTTTCTTTTCTTTTTTTCTTTTTTTTATTCTTTTTATTCTTTTTTTGTTTGTTTATTTTTTTTGTTTGGTTCTAGCTCTAAAAGAGTTGTCTTGTTTGTACCAACTTGGGCTTCCGATAATAGATGAGTGGAGTAACATAGATCTTCTTTAACAAGGATAAATCATTTGTTACTCTGATGTTGATGTTGTCTTGATATATTGGAGATAGTAAGTGAACTTCAACTACCCTTATGGTTTTGATAACTTCAACTATCTTTATGGTATTGAGAACTTCAACTACCTTCATGGCCTTGACTATTCATTTCTTTCTTTGATCTTCTTACCTCTTCATCTTAGTGATCATAAGACTTGTCAAAAGTATCACAATAGCTCAGGGTAGGTTATTGGGGTTTGTAAGCCAATGAAAAGAAAGCTAAAATTTTATAAAGGCTCAAAGGGACAACTAGGGATTGATATTTAATAGGGTGGATACAAGTTGTTGGCTAACCAAACAATGCCTAGATCATCTCTCTCTTAAATAAGTAGAGTTTAATTTCAACTCGAAAGTTTGTCGAAGCATGTTCTAAAACTGACTAGGACCTAGACAAAGGTAATTATGCAGGAGCCCTCTCTAAGTAAGCATACACAACTCAATGCTATAGAGCAATTCCCTTACCTATTAAAGTCATTCAAGTCATGATGCATAGATATATTAGTTCATGAATTATCAAGCTAAATTTCTCATTGGTTGAGCATCAAAATGAACAAAGACCAACAAAAATTTTGATGAAAGTAATTTATTTCAAGCAAATTTAAATTTGAAAAACTAGATCGTTCCAATTTAAATATTAAAGAAAGTAAAATTGCAAAGCAACATTCAAGCTAAGGAAAGTTCGTTGAGTTTAAGCTTCTTTTCCCTTCACATCTTCAATATTTCCATCTTGAAATGAAGATAAAATAAAATCTTCTTCCAATCCTCTTCCTACCATGAAGGTTGCTGGTGGAGGTACTCTTTCAAACTTAGGCAATGGATTGTTCTTGGTGTTGGGGTTGTCTGGCTCCAATAGCTTAACACTATCGATTAGGTCTTGGATCTCATGCTTTAATCGGGTATATCTATCAGTCTCATGTCCTTGAGTTTGATGAAATTGACAAAAAACCTTAGTATCAAATTTTGGAGGTAACGAATTTGGCAAAGGTCGAAGGGCTAATGGCTGTAATAGTTCCTTCTTTTGTAGCTTGTTGAAGACCCAAGATAGTGGCTTCCCAAATTCTAAAAACTACCTCATCCGTCCTTGACTAGTGGCATTAACATCAACTTCTTTTTGTGTGCTTTGATTGCCCGACTGGTAGTTCCCTTTCTCATTCCTTTTTATTGAAAAGCGATTCTTCTCCCTTTTCGACTCTTCAATTTGTAGACCATCTTGGAGAAGATCTTTGAAATCCCTTATAAGGGTGTGAGACATCCTTTCACGGAGATTGGGCAAGATGCCTCTCACGATCATCCTTATTTGATCAGATTCATTGGGCCTTTTCTTGAGCAAAGCGGCCTTGTTTCTCCATCTCTTCACATAGTCTAAAAAATTCTCATTTGGCCTTTGCCTAATGGACTCAACTTCCATTAAGGTAACTTCCAACACGACATTGTACCCATATTGTTGGATGAAGGCCTTGTATAGCAAATCCCAACTCTTTTGTGTTCCTTCATCTAAGGTATTGAACCAATTTTGGACAACAGGGTCCAATGAGAGCATGAAGTACCTTAGAGTTTGAGCCTTAGTAGCTCGGGCAGACTGCATGGCAGTGATATATTGCTTCATATGGAGATGAGGATTTTCGGTTCTATCAAACTTCCCGAATGATGGCATCTTGAACTTGTACGGGACTTCTTCATCTAGCTCAAATAATTTGTCAACTTTGGAATTTCCTCAGTTTTTAGTTTTTTCTCAAATTTCTTTTCTAAATCAGCAATCATCTTTTCAATATCAAAAGTTTCGGTCTTCTCCATAGTTGATCTTTCAACAATCTTCAGTTCTTTCTTCTTATCTTGTGGATCTTGGTAGTATTGAGCCCAATCATCATCATCATCATCAATGATCACCTTTTCATCATCAAAAACTACTTCACCAACTTTAGTCTTCCCTTTGTCCCTAGGCATCTTAGTGCTAGCAAATGCTTCGGCATGATTTTCTAAGATTACAGTCAATTGGTTCTTCATGGTCTCAGCTAGGGCCTCTTTTATTTCTTCCATCTTGGCATTGAGGGCTTCATCCACCATTCTTTGAATTTGTTCGGGTTCTATTATTTTTGGTGAGCAAGTGATTGAGTCGTTGCTAGATACTTCATCTCCGGCATAGGTCGGATTGTCGTAAGCTTTTGAACTATTGTAATCTAGGGCTATGAGCCAGAAAGGATTAATGACATGAGATGCAAATGTATACATGTATGCACAAACAATCAACAAAGATAGATAATTAGGACGTTCCTTCCAATCTTATAACATCCACACACGAATGGCGAGTCTCTTTCCCTAGGTATGTGGTTAACAAAATACCAACATGGGGCATCTTGCTTTCGAATAATTCCCTCAGACGTTTCAACCAATAGTTATATTTTCAAAAATGGAAATCAATTCATAATAATTCCCATTAATTTGGTTTTAATGCTATATTGGATTAAAACCAAATTAAGAGGTTTATTATAAATAGATTTCTCACTTGAAAAAGTAACTAACGATTCATGCCAAAACAAGCTTGTAATATCCCAAAATATGCCCTAAAAGTTTTGATATAATTGTTATTTTAATTGAATTTAATGTATATGTGTTTTTGGAAAGAGAAAGGAAGTGAAGAGAGAGTTTATATGTTGTATATATGGAAATATATACACATATATACAAGTCAAATGGATGGTCAACTAAAGAAGATATTTATGTATTTGTGTTTTAATAATTAATTAGAAGGAAATTTAAAATGAGTGGAAGAGATTAAATGGAATATTTTATTGGTTAAATGCTTGAAGGAGAGGGTTTTGAGGAGATGATTTGACTTTTGCTTTCTATCTTTTCTTCTTTCTTTGTTTCTCTTGCCGTGGCCATTTTCCTTTCTTTCCTTTTCTTTCCTTTTGGCCGGCTAGCAAAGAATCAAGAGAGCAATAGAGAGATTTGATCTTCTAACTCAAGATTGAAGGAAGTTTTCAAGTGATCAAGTTGGAAATTTAAGAGTTTCTTCATCCTTGGTAAGTTTCCTCATGATTCCTTGATTTTCTTTTAAGATGTGTTTGAGTTTGTTGGTTGATTGTTGATGGTATGTGATTATGTTTGATTAAGATGTGTTTAAGAGTGTTTGGTTCAAGTGATTTTGGATTTTGGGGTTGGATTGAAGGAAAGAGTAAGTTGTTGGAAGTGAATGTATTGTGGTTGTGTTTTGGGTTTGTGGTGATGATTTTGATTTGTGTTGGATGTATGCTTTTAGTTGTTTTGGTGTTTTTGCATGTTTGTTATGGTTCTTGGGTATGTTGAGCCAATTTTGTTTGAAGTGGATTTTGGTGAAAGGAAGTGAGTTGTTGGTTATGTTGTTGTTGTTGCCGGAATCTGCGTTTTTGGCCTGACACGCCCATGAGCACGGCCAAGTCTTTGGGCATGTCAATGGTTCTGTGTTCTTGGATGGGTGACACGAGCAGTGACACGCCCATGTCACTGAGCGTGTCACAACTTCTGTGTAGTTGTAGTATTAACACGTTTAGTGACACGCCTGTGGTTCTGAGCGTGTCAAAGCTTCTGTGTTGTGAGTTTAGGGCACGGTTAGGGACACGCCCGTGTTGGTGAGCGTGTCATGTTTAGGGTTTGCCCTAGTTGGTTCTTAGTCTTATTATCTCATGTGTATTATTCCTTTTGGATTAGGTTGTGAAGAGTTTGAGTTGCCCTAATCCAAATATTGAAGGATTATTGGAAGAGTAAGGTTGTAGATTGGTGTGAGTTGTTTCTAAGGTAAGTACAAGCTACATTATTGCATACATTCATATGATGTTGATACTTATTAATAATGTTATGTTTGATATAATAAGATGTGAAACTAATGTGATGGGTTATAATAATGTTCAATGAAATTAATGATGCTAATGAGATGATTGAGACTTGGTTGTCTATTTTGATTATGAGATATGAAGCCATGGTTGTTGGCTATAATGATGAGAATGAAATGAGAAATGAATTGAGAAAGAAATGTATAAAGATATAAATGAAAAGATTTTGTGTCTAATATGTTAATTCAATTTTCAGAGTTCTGGGTTTGGCGGCATGCCTATAAAGTACTGGATAGGTGAAAAGACCGGGTCGTAAGCCGATTCCAGTTGAATAATATGAAATGTGAATTAAAGTAACAGTCTAGCCGGGTTGAGGATTTCCTCGGGTTTATCCGGGTTGAGGTCCAAGAGACTGGGTCTGTTACAGGTAACAGTCTAGCCGGGTTGAGGATCTCCTCGAGTTTAGCGGGTTGAGGTCCAAGAGACTGGGTCTGTTACCCTATCCATGGATAGAGATATATATATATATATATATATATTGCCTAAGGGCTTGATAACTGTGATTATAGACCAAAGCAGTAACTCTGAACTTTGAATAATATATTAGTGTCTTATGGGCCCAAGTCTGTCTTTGTTTTCATTGTGATCTATGAATGATGAAATAAATATTAATGAGATTCTTGAGAATTATTTATATGTTTGAGATTATGACATTTGCATTTCATTAAAGTATAAGATTATTATAGTTTGTACCACTAAGCCGTTGGCTTAGCTCGATTGTGATTCATCGCGCAGGTGACAGGGAAGAACCGAAGAGTTCCTCTAGACCTAGTAGAGTCTAGATTTTGAGGCGTTGATAGTGGAGCTTAAAGATCAAAGACATACTGCCACACATGTATATGTTTTATGTTTTGTAAAACTTGAGTTTTAATGTATAAGTATTTGTAAATATTTGTTATATTTTCCGCTGCTTTTATATAAACACTTTATGATTTGTGTTTATAGTTTCTTTTAAATGTTTTAAATTTGTTCATGTTTTTAAAAAGGGATGAGTCATCTGTTTAGTAAACAGTGGCAACTCTTTATTCAGTATACGTATATTACGATTGTATTAGCATACTGTGTACGTATACGGGGTATAGGGGTGTTACAAAGCTCATGATTAATTATTCTTAGTATAAACTAGGCTCACAATTGATTTTTGGTATTTCATAATTGACCTAAATAATTTGCAAGCTATTTGTAAGAAAAGGTTGGATAAAAATAATTTTATTTCTAAGCCCATTGTAAAAAGATTTTAGAAAAAATGGATTTTGGGCTTAGTATTTGGGCCATGGGCAAAAGAATTTTTGATTTATTTTTAGAAAAGTCTTATGTCCAAAGACCATCTTAAAAAATTTTGAAAAATAGTTTTGGTCTTTTGGACTTTAAAGAAAATTTATTTGAGCTTTCAAATGTACTTGGGTCATATTAGAAAAAGATCAAACCAAATAAGCCATGATTTAAGCCAAGATAAATTAACCATAGTCAAACAACATGCATTTGGGGCAAAACCTAAGGAAAGTAACTAGGCCAATTACATGAGCTTTAGTCTTTGGGTAAAAAGGCTTAGGTTCCCATAGCAAGTATATACCAAATGGTACGAGTGGTTATGCCATGCTTGATCTCCATACCTTGAGTGAAAATATGGTATCCCTTACATAACACAACACGGGTAACACGGGCGTTCTAACTCACGCACACGATGCAAACTAATATGATGCAATGGATAATATTATTATAAGAAAGAATAGAATAATATAAAGACCAAAGGAATCAACTTCTCTTATCCCCAGTGGAGTCGCCACTGTGAGTGGGGATTTTCGCCCCCACTCCCGGTGGAATGGTTCTGGCTACTTCGGCACTGTTTAGTCTCGGGGCCTTAGAGAACACGGACCTAAGTCCGGAGAAAATGGAGTCACCACCCGGACGGGCCGGGAAAAAAGAAAGGGTTGGATGACTCAATTCTTAAGGAATCCCCAACCCCCTAATGGGTTTGAAAAGTTGGGTACGTGTGAGGAAGGTAAGAAATGGCCCAGCACCCCCACAATGCCCGATTCATTGGAACCGGCCTCCTTTACAGTCTTAATATTATAAAATTCTTAAATATAACAATATTATCCATATTACACACAATAATTAAAATAAAGCATCAATATATTGAAAATCAAAACAATGTCCAAATGAAACAAATAAATGGACACCCATCCGAGGATGGAAACATGTCCTTACATCCTATGCCTAAATAGGACACCCACCGAAAGGTAGAAACTTGTCCTTTACATTGATTCTAAAATAGAAAAGCAATTTAAATTACATGATATTTAACTAATGAGGTACCCACCAAGTGGAAACATACCTCTTACAACATTTGGAAATCTAAATAAATCGATAAAGGTAAATAACCATTCATCATAAATAAATCACTCATCAAAGGTAAACTAAATAAACCAAGCATTGAACTCAAATAAATTAAAGCATATAAAATAAATCAAAGCATCATCAAATATAAAATTGAACAAAGCAAATAAAGATTCAAATTAGGGCTACTGTTCCTATTTAAGATTCTTTATTTAATGTGTTTGGGGTTTTGGAATTCATGGGTCTAAGCTACTGTGATTTTAAGAGAATTGAAATGGAGCAAAGTTTTAGAATTTAAGAGGTTGATAAAGTTCTTTGATTAACTAAATTAGTGTTTGAGAAGTGAAATCATGAAACTAGGGTTTGGATACTTTAAAACATTAAGTTTATGATTATTAATTACTTACTGTGTTGAATTTTAAGTTTTATAAGGTTTTAAGATTTAAAGGATTAGGGCTTAGAAAAATTAAGGTTTAAGGTTTTAAGGGAGTTAGGGTTTACTGTTTTGGGTTTTGGAGTTGAATTAGGGTTTTAGAATTTTAGAATTAGAGTTTCGGTGAATGCATTAGGTTTTTAGGATTTGAAAATCAATTTGATAATTTTATGAAACTTTATGAAAATAAACAAAATAATTTAAAGTTTATAGAAATAGAAAAGAAGTTTTTAGGGTTTTTGGAAAGAAACAGATTTAACTTATGATTTTGAAAATTTGGAAAGCAAATTAGGGTTTTGAGATTTTGAAGAAACAAAAATAACAATTTTAAGCTTTTTGGAAAACAAAGCAACGAATTAAGGTTTTTAAACTTTAGAAAAGGGGAATTAAGGTTCTAGGGTTTTTGAATTAAAAGAAACAATTAGATGATTTAAGCTACTGTGAAGAAATTAGACAATTGATGCATACCTCCATTTGTTGGTTCCACCAAAAATTTCTTCTTAGATGAACAAAAACAAAGACAAGCTTTGTTGCCTTTGATGGATTCAATTGTTTTTTTCTCTCTAAAAAAATCAGATTGATTCAAAGCTTTTCCTACTCAGTTTCGGTCTCAATTTTTCTCCAAATTTCCGTCCCAATTTCTTTCTCTTTTTTTTGTTCCTTTTGTGTTATTTTAGTCCTTATTTATAGAAGAATTTTATGATTAATTTTAGTTATTCACGAAATCTAATACTGATTAAGAAAAGAAAATTGAAATCTAATTGTATTAGATTTCAGAAAAATTTGCGTCAAAAAATTTCGCTGGTAAAAAAAACTGCTGCGGAAAAATTGCGCTGGCAAAAAAAAAAAAACTACTGCGGAAAAAATATGCTGGCAAAAAAGTTGCCGTAGCTGGCTGCGTGCGGCAGGGGGGGGGGGCGAATTGGCTTGCGGACCATTTTGCCCGCAGGAAAATCTTGCAGCCAATTTTTTTATTTTTTTGTTTATTATTATTATTTTTTATTTTTTATTAATAAAAATTAGATACTAAAGCAAATATTATTTAATTAAGATAACAAAAATTATTTTGGACTAATTAAAATATATTGGACAACACAAAAATTACTTTAGACTAATTAAAATATATTGGACCGGACCGGGTCAAAAATTAAGGGTCTACAATCATCTTCCACTAACATAAATAAATCCATTATTTAATGAAAATATCTCTTTTGAATTATAAAACCCATTGACTTGTATATATTTTTTATATATCCCCATATATACAACATATACACATCTCCTCTTATTCCATTAGTCATATATACACTTTAAATTATTTAATCCAATTCTCACAAATAAGCATTCCAAAATTTTAGGGTATCATTAGGGATATTACAGTAATTCCCTTGGATTGATATGTAAGCACAATGAGGGTGGGTGCAACTGGAGATTGTACATAAATAAAAAAGAGTAAACAATATTGGAAGTTAACTATGTATAATGGCTGTCACGCTTGCAACTTTCTAATTGTGTTGCAAGGTGACAAAAAATTGGATTCTAATTTCATATCAAGTTGAATATAAGAAGTGGTTAGATCAGATTCTGGGATAAAGATCTCACTTATCATTGCACTTATGAAGGAAAGATTTCATATCACTATCTTATAGGAAAACATGGATTGTTAAACAAAAGACACTTGCAAGGTTGTATGGGAGTTGGGATGAATCTTATAAGTTGCTCAGGCAATTGATGTTGGTTGCACATTGCTGTAACCCAGGTTTAGTGTATGAAATTGTAGACCCTTATTTTTGGCACCAGTTTGAATGTGGTTTTAATTTAAAGACTGGGTTAAGTTTGATTTGGATAACAAGGTCCAAATTAAATCAAGCCTTTGGATTAGGTCCGGTCCAGTAGAGGGTAAGCCAATTTATACAGACCGGTTGGGTTTGGATGTCCAAATTTGGTATGTGTTAATGTTCATATCGAATTTGGGAGCCCAAATTTGACATGAGGGACCGCTCATGTCGAATTTGGCTTCCCAAATTTGACAAGAGGCTTATTAAAAGAATGAGAAATTATTAAAAACAAAGAGACAGAAGCAAGTAGCCATTA
Organism: Garcia nutans; assembly: GCA_947685225.1. Taxonomy (NCBI): domain Eukaryota; kingdom Viridiplantae; phylum Streptophyta; class Magnoliopsida; order Malpighiales; family Euphorbiaceae; genus Garcia; species Garcia nutans. Next base: position 19,334,076 of record CANTUV010000009.1, on the reverse strand, counting down.
AAAACAACCATCCATTAGCCAAACAGAGGGAAGATCATCAAATGATCTTTGGATTATTTAGATAGTGGCCAAGAATCTCAATTGATCCAAGCCTTCCATCAATTTAAACCAAGAGCTTGGTTCAATAAAATTCCTTTTGGAGCCAACAACAAAGGTATAAACTTATTAATTCAACTTAATTAAATTCCATCACCTTTATTGCTTCATAACTTACTGCATTTTTAATTATAAATTTAATTTTGAAGCATTATGGAATAAGTAGTAGCTTTAGATCTTATTTAGAATGAAACCTTAATTGCACCATCCAAAACCCTTATCTTTCATCTTAGATTTAGTATTAAACCCTAATTTATGTGTTTAAAAACCTAGTTCTAGGTTAAAACCCCAATTTGCATGTTTAAAACCCAGTTTTTGTATATTAAACCCTAATTCCACAACAAAATCTATTTTGTAAATCGTTTACCTTTCCTTAACGGGTATCTTAAGATGTGCAATACCCTATATTTCTTTAATGGGTTAATATTAAGATGTGTTTGTGGATTGCAATTTTTATTTCCATTTAATTAAGTCCTAGTTCTATAATTCTTTGTATGATGATGGATTGTAATTTTTATTATTTTGAGGATGATGTAAAAGGCATGTTTCCACTTATGAGCACATTGTTTATTTAGTTTGTTTCTTTTATCTTATTTATATATGTGGATTAAAGTAAGGGACACGTTTTCACCAAATGGTGGGTGTCCTATTTTATTTACTTGTATTTTTGACATTGAATATTGTAAGGGTATGTTTCCATCTTGTATGGGTGCCTCTTTTATTTGGTTGCTTTGATTTCAATACAATGAATGTTTATTTATTTTAATTGGATGTAATATGGATAATATCATAATAATCTAAGAATTTTATAATATTTAGACCTGAAAAGGAGGCCGGTTCCAATGATTCTGTCGTTATGGGGGTGCTGGGTCATTCTCACCTTCCCTATATGTACCTAACTTTTCGAACCCAATAGAGGGTTAGGGATTTTGTAGGAATCGAGTCATCCATACCTTTCTATCTTCTTGGCCCATCCGGGTGGTGATTCTATTGCTCTGGGCTTAGGCATGTGTTCTTTAAGGCCCCAAACCTAACAGTGCCACAGTCGCAAGAACAATTCGATTAGGAGTGGGGACAAAATTTTCCGCTCACAGTGGCAACTCCACTGGGAGATAAGAGAACACAATTTTTGCTCACAAAGGCAACTCTATTGGTATTTATATTATTTTATTCTTTATATTATGGTATTATTCATTACATCATTTAGATTGCATTGTGAGTTAGGATTGTAACACCCCTATACCCCGTATACGCACACTACATACTACTACACCTGTAATATACGTATACCGAATACAGGAGTGCCACGGTTTATATTAGATAACCCAAATATTTTTCTTCTGCAATAATATAAAAAAATTCTTAAAGCACTTCATATTATATTATAAACTATACTAGAAAAAACATTTATTTATTATGCAGCGAAAAATGTAGCGGTATTTACATATACATATATAACAAAATAAATATTTACAAAATATAAAGTTTATACAAGTTTGGCAGTTCGTCTCTGATCTTTAAGCCCACAATCAACACTTCAGAGTCTAGACTCGACTCGGTCTAGATGAACTCTTCGGTTTTACCTTGTCACCTGTGCGATGAACCACAATCGCGTTAAGCCATAGGCTTAGTGGTACAAACCACAATAACAATATGCTTTAATGCAATGTCAATGTCATACTTTCAAGTAATAGAAATCATATTCAAAAATACTATATTTCATAACATTACATTTCATTATCTTATTCAATTGTTTTACCATTTATGATTCACATTGAAACAAAGACAAGCATGGGCCCAAAAAGGATCTAATATGTTATTCAAATTTCAGAGTTATTACTTTGATCCATAATCACATTCATCAAGCCCATAGGCGATACATATATATCTATCCATGGATAGTGTAACAGACCCAGTCTCTTGGACCTCAACCCGACTAGACCCTAGGGCCCCAGTATCTTGGTCCTCAACCCGGCTAGACTGTTACTATTTTTTTTGAGGCTTACGACCCGGTCTTTTCACCTGTCCAGCAATTCATAGGCATGTCGCCAAACCCAGAACTCTGAAAATTGAATAACATACTAGGCACGCAATTAATTCATTTATCTCATTATCAATCTCTTTCACAATTCATTTCTCATTTCATTTCTCATAATCAAACTAGACAATCATGCCCCAATTATTTCATTTGCATCATTATAGCCAACCACAATGGCTTCACCTCTCATCATTAGAGTATACATAACCAATTGCATTGGACATACATTTTGAATGATCATCATATCCTTCACATTAAGCAAATCATAACATTAATCAAATGCATTAACAATGTACTAAATTACTTAACACATTTATAATCAAATGTGTTAAGTCTCAAAGTCATGTAAATGTATGCAACCATGTAAGTTTGTACTTACCTCAAGTGCACCTCACACAACACCAAATTCCTCTTCCAAAAAAATCCTTCAACACTAGGATTAGAGCAACTTAACTCTCTTCAAAACCTAATCCAAAAGTGATAATACACGCTTACTTAGAGATACACATGAGATAATATGAATAAGAACCAACTAGGGCTAACTCTAAACATGACATGTTCAACAACACGGGCGTGTCCCTGACCGTGCCCTAAACTCACAACATAGAAGCTTTGACACGCTCAGTGACATGGGCGTGTCACTGGACGTGTCAATGCTACTACAACACAGAAGCTGTGACACGCTCAGTGACATGGGCATGTCACTGGTCGTGTCACCCATCTATAAAATAGAACCATCGACACGCCTAAAGACCTGGCCGTGCTCATGGGTGTGTTAGGCCAAAAATCCTGATTCCGGCAACAACAACAACACATCCAACAAACCTCTTACTTCCACCATTTTCCACTTCAAACAAACTTAACTAAACACACCTATAAACCATAATAACTTGCAAAAACACCAAAACAATTCAAAACATACTTCAAACACCAATTCACAACCATCACATAGACACAACTCAAACACAACACTTGCTCTTCCACCAAAACTAACACTTTCTCTTCAATTCAACCCCAAAAATCAACACCAAGAAGATTACGCACCCTCAAATACACCATAATCAAATATACACATACAATCAACAATCAAACACCAAACTCAAAACACAAACTTAAAAGAAAACAAGGGAATCAAGTGGAAAACTTACCAAAAGTGATGAAAACTCTTAGATTTCCAACTTGATCACTTGAAACATCCTTCAATCTTGAGTTTGAATGAGCAAAATCTATCTTTCCTCTCTTGCTATTGTGATACTCGGCCAACAACAAAGAAAGAAGAAGAAGAAAAAGAATGAATGGCAAGGTCAACCACTTCTTCTCTTTAAACCTCCACCAAGCAATTAAATATTAAAATAATCAAATATCTTCATCCACTCACTAATTCAATTTTTCATTTAATTAATTTAAAATAATTAATTAATCTTCTTTGACTTCCATTTCTTTGACTTGTATATGTTGTATATATCACTATATATACAACATATACACTCTTCCCTTACCTCATTTCTCTTTCCATTTAAACATATACATTTAATCCAAATACAACAATAATATTCCAAAACTTGTAGGGTATACTTTGGGATATTACAATTATCCCCCTCTAAAAAGAAATTTCGTCCTTGAAATTACCTGTTATCAAGTCTGGAACAATTGAGGATACTGATCTCGCATCGCTTGCTCATTCTCCCAAGTTGATTCTTCCTTTGCATGACTCTTCCAAAGAACCTTCACAGGTGGCACTTTCTTATTTCTCAACTCTTTCACTTTATGTGCCAAAATAGCAACTGGTTCTTCTTCAAAAGTCAGATCCGGATTCACTTCAATAGATTCAATGGACAGAACATGAGATGGATCTGATCTGTATCTCCGTAGCATAGAAACATGGAAGACATTATGAATTCTATCCAACTCAGGCGGCAAAGCGAGTCGATAAGCAACTGGTCCAACTCTTTCTAATACTTCAAAAGGTCCAATAAAACGAGGACTTAGCTTCCCTTTGCGGCCAAATCTCAAAATCTTTTTCCAAGGAGACACTTTTAGAAATACTTTATCTCCAACATTGAACTCTATGTCTCTCCTCTTCAAATCTGAATAAGATTTCTGCCGATCTGAAGCTGCTTTCAACCGATCCCGAATTATTTTCACTTTCTCTTTCGTTTCTTTAATCAAATCAGGACCAACCAATTTGCCTTCTCCAACTTCATTCTAACATAGAGGCGTTCTACATCTTCTACCATACAATGCCTCATAAGGTGCCATTTTAATACTAGATTGATGACTGTTGTTATAAGCAAATTCTATCAATGGAAAAAATTTGTCCCAACTTCCAGAGAATTCAATGACACAGCTTCTCAACATGTCCTCCATAATCTGTATCACTCTTTCTGACTACCCATCTGTCTGTGGATGAAAAGCAGTGCTAAAATGCAACCGAGAACCTAAAGCACCATGTAAACTCTTCCAAAACCTTGAAGTAAACCAGGGATCTCGATCGGACACCAAAGAAATTGGAACTCCATCACTATCTCACTGATATACAGCTCAGCCAACTTCTCAAGAGAATAGTCCATCCGTACTGGAAGAAAATGAGCTGTCTTTGTCAACCGATCAACAATCTCCCAGATAGCATCATGCTTCTTCTGAGTCAATGGCAAACCAGACACAAAATCCATTGTCACACGTTCCCATTTCCATTCAGGCACTGATAAAGGTTGAAGCAACCCTGTTGGAACTTGATGCTCGGCTTTCACCCTCCAACAAGTGAGACATTTAGATACAAACTCCGCTATGTCCCTCTTCATACCTGACCACCAGTAATGTTGCTTCAAATCATAATACATTTTAGTACTCCCAGGGTGCATAGCAAAAATCGATTGATGTGCTTCTTCCAAAATAATCTTTCTTAATCTAGCATCATCAGGAACACAATTTGTCCTTGAACCAAAGGCTACCATCTTTTCTCATATAAAAATCTCGGTTCTCTCCTTTTTGGCATTCTGATACAACTTTCAAAATTTTCTCATCAACCAATTGAGCCTCTTTAATCTAATCCAACAACACCGGTCTCAAAAGCAACTGAGCTAACAAGGCTCCATCATCACATGATTCAAAACTAGCATGCAACGCTCTCAACTCAACAAGCAACGAGAGCGAATAAACAGTCAAACCTGCTAAAGACTTCCGACTCAAGGCATCAGCAACAACATTTGCCTTACCAGGATGATAATCAATCAAACAGTCGTAATCTTTGATCAATTCCAACCATCGTCTGTGCCGAAGATTAAGCTCTCTCTGAACCCCCAAATATTTCAAACTCTTATGATCTGCGTAAATGAAACACTTCTCCCCATACAAGTAGTGTCGCCAAATCTTCAAAGCAAAAACTATGGCTGCTAACTCCAAATCATGTGTCGGATAATTAAGCTCATGCGGTTTCAACTGCTGAGAAGCATAAGCTATGACTTTACCCTCTTGCATCAAGACACATCCTAAACCATTATGTGAAGCATCACTGTAAATCATATATGGTTTATCTTCCACAGGCAAGGTAAGAACAGGAGCTTGAGTCAACATTTCCTTCAACTGCTCAAAGCTTGCTTGACACTGATATGTCCACACAAATCTAACTCCCTTTCAAAGTAATCTGGTGAGTGGAGTAGCTATCAAAGAAAAACCTTTCACAAAGCGTCGATAATAGCCTGCCAAACCCAGAAAACTTCTAACTTTGGTCACAGACTTCGGTGGACTCCAATTCAAATTGGCCTCAACTTTATTCGGATCAACTCTTATACCATCTGCTGAAACTATATGACCCAGAAAAGTCACTTGATCAAGCCAAAACTCACACTTCGACAGCTTAGCATACAATTGCTTCTCTCTCAAGGTCTGCAATACAATCCGCAGATGCTTGTCATGATCCTCCTTATTATACGATTATACTAAAATATCATCAATGAAGACCACCACAAACTGGTCTAGATAAGGCCTAAACACCTTATTCATCAAATCCATAAATGCTGCAGGTGCATTCGTCAACCCAAAAGGCATCACTAAAAACTCATAATGCCCATATCTTGTGCGGAAAGCTGTGTTAGAAACATCTTCAGCTCTAACCCTCAACTGATGGTACCCTGATCTCAAATCAATCTTGGAAAGCACTGCCACTCCCTTCAACTGATCAAAGAGATCATCAATCCGAGGCAAAGGATATTTATTCTTGATAGTCACCTTGTTCAATTGCCTATAATCGATGCACAACTTCAAAGTACCATCCTTCTTCTTTACAAACAAATAGGAGCTCCCCACGGAGAAACACTAGGGCGAACAAACCCTTTATCCAACAAATCTTGCAACTGCACCTTCAACTTTCTTAACTCAGCAGGTGCCATTCGATAAGGAGTAATAGAGATGGGAGTGGTACCAGGCAACAAATCGATACCAAACTCAACCTCTCTCTCAGGGGGTAACCCTGGCAACTCCTCCTGAAAAACATCTGGAAATTCCGCAACTGTGGGTATACTATCAAGTTGAGAACCCACTACTATGGTATCCACAACATGAGCAAGATAAGCATCACACCCTTTTCTAATCAACTTCCTAGCTGTAACAACTGACACAAACAAGGATGCAAGTTGTCTCTATTCACTAGATACCATCACACTTCTACCATCACCGGTTCTCAGGGTAACACACTTCTTTTGACAGTCTACCACAGCTCCATGCTTAGACAACCAATCCATACCTAAAATCAAATCATATTCCTTAAAAGGCATTTCAATCAAATCCCCCAAAAATTCCTCACCTTGTACCACAACTGAACTATCACGATGCACCTTACTCACCACAACACTATGTCCTAAAGGATTTGTCACCAAGACATCAAATCCTAGGGACTCAGAATGCAATTCAGACACAGGCAAGATAGATTCACTTATGTATGAATGAGTAGATCCTGGATCAATCAAAGCAAGAACTGAAATGCCAAATAAAGAAAATGTACCCGCAATGACTGCTGAAGCATCCGGTTACCTCTGCATCACATACACTCGCTGAGAAGACCCAGCCTCATCTGGTCTACTGCCTCCGAATGTAGAACCTCCTCTCTGACTAATCCCAGGTCGACCACCTCTACTAACACCTCTGCCACTTTGACCTCCTCTCACACTAGGTCGAGAAACTGCAGAATCTGCCTACCTATGCTCCTGCATCTTAGGACAATCTCTAATGAAATGGTAAGGCGATCAACATCTGAAACACACAGCTGATCCACAAATCTTCCAACAAACACCCCCATGTATCCTACCACAATGGACACATGTAGGTGGAGTAGACCTCTGAACCATTGGAGTCGGAGCACTAGCTACATAAACTGTAGGTCTCGGTCTCTGCCTCTGATACTGAACTGACCTACCCGACTGCCTCTGGCTCCTACTGACTCTCGGAATAAAACTTCCTCGGCCTCTCTTCATAGACAAAGATCCTGCCTCAAACTGGGATCTCCTAGCTTTGGTCTCCTCTTCAGTAGCAGCTGCTACAATAGCCTGTGCTCTCTCAACACTTCTGGCTGCTGCAACAAGCTGGGAAAGATCCTGATATTGGGAACCAGTAACAATACACATAATAGAGGGCCTCAATCCCTCCTCAAATCTCCTACACCGGTCAATCTCATCTGAAATAATCCCACCGGCATAGTAACTCAACTGGATGAACTCTACCTCATACTCTGTTACAGTCTGATTCTCCTATCTCAGATTCAGAAATTCCATCTTCTTGGCATCCTTATATTCCCTCGGAGTATATTTCTGCTCAAATTCCCGCAGAAAATCACTATAAAACAAAGTCGGTGGATCATCCATGGCATGTGGAACTGTCTTCCACCAATCATAAGCATCTTTCTGCAATAAGGATCTAGCATAATCAAATTTCTCTTCAGGAGTAGCTTGCAACTGAATAAATATCCTCTAAACTCTATCCAATCACTGCTCAGCTACTGCAGGATCTGTGGTACCAAAGAAATCTTCAGCCTTAAATTTCCTCAATTTATCATAATGCCTCACCGGTACTTGTGGCTGTGGTGGCGGTGGCTGCACTAGAGCTTGCCTCAAAAATTCTACCACATGCCGTAACCAAACCGGCGGAACCTCATCAACAGCTGATCTCTCTTGCACAGGAGCAGATGCCTCTCCAGCTCTCTCAATCCTAGCTCCATCTCTACCCTCTTTAGGAGCTACACTCTCAGCACTACCTTCTATGGACTGACGTGACTGAGACGCCATCACTACCTATATCTGCAAACACAGTAGAATATACCTCATCAAAGATCAGAGACTGCCAATACCAAAACATGCATCTTATTTAAAAACAATATTTTTAAAAATCAAAATTTTCTTTTTCTTACAATTGACCTAGGTTGAGAATCTCAAACCTAGGCTCTGATACCAAAACATTTGTAACACCCCTATACCCCGTATACACACACTACATACTACTACACCTGTAATATACGTATACCAAATACAGGAGTGCCACAGTTTATATTAGATAACCCAAATATTTTTCTTCTGCAATAATATAAAAAAATTCTTAAAGCACTTCATATTATATTATAAACTATACTAGATAAAACATTTATTTATTATGCAGCGGAAAATGTAGCGGTATTTACATATACATATATATCAAAATAAATATTTACAAAATATAAAGTTTATACATGTTTGGCAGTTCATCTCTGATCTTTAAGCCCACAATCAACACTTCAGAGTTTAGACTCGACTCGGTCTAGATGAACTCTCCGGTTCTACCATGTCACCTGCGCGATGAACCACAATCGCGCTAAGCCATAGGCTTAGTGGTACAAACCACAATAACAATATGCTTTAATGCAATGTCAATGTCATACTTTCAAGTAATAGAAATCATATTCAAAAATACTATATTTCATAACATTACATTTCATTATCTTATTCAATTGTTTTACCATTTATGATTCACATTGAAACAAAGACAAGCATGGGCCCAAAAAGAATCTAATATGTTATTCAAATTTCAGAGTTACTGCTTTGGTCCATAATCACATTCATCAAGCCAGTAGGCAATACATATATATCTATCCATGGATAGTGTAATAGACCCAGTCTCTTGGACCTCAACCCGGCTAGACTGTTACTATTTTTTTTGAGGCTTACGACCCGCTCTTTTCACCTTAAAAATATCATATTTCACATTTATCAGCTGGACTCGGCTTACGACCCGGTCTTTTCACCTGTCCAGCAATTCATAGGCATGCCACCAAACCCAGAACTCTGAAAATTGAATAACATACTAGGCACACAATTAATTCATTTATCTCATTATCAATCTCTTTCACAATTCATTTCTCATTTCATTTCTCATAATCAAACTAGGCAATCATGCCCCAATTATTTCATTTGCATCATTATAGCCAACCACAATGGCTTCACCTCTCATCATTAGAGTATACATAATCAATTGCATTGGACATACATTTTGAATGATCATCATATCCTTCACATTAAGCAAATCATAACATTAATCAAATGCATTAACAATGTACTAAATAACTTAACACATTTATAATCAAATGTGTTAAGTCTCAAAGTCATGTAAACGTATGCAACCATGTAAGTTTGTACTTACCTCAAGTGCACTTCACACAACACCAAATTCCTCTTCCAAAAAAATCCTTCAACACTAGGATTAGAGCAACTTAACTCTCTTCAAAACCTAATCCAAAAGTGATAATATACGCTTACTTAGAGATACATATGAGATAATATGAATAAGAACCAACTAGGGCTAACTCTAAACAAGACATGTTCAACAACACGGGCGTGTCCCTGACCGTGCCCTAAACTCACAACATAGAAGCTTTGAGACGCTCAGTGACATGGGCGTGTCACTGGCCGTGTCAATCCTCCCTCAACACAGTAGCTATGACACGCTCAGTGACATGGGCATGTCACTGGACGTGTCAATGCTACTACAACACAGAAACTGTGACACGCTCAGTGACATGGGCGTGTCACTGGTCATGTCACCCATCCAGAAAACAGAACCATTGGCATGCCTAAAGACCTGGCCATGCTCATGGGCATGTCAGGCCAAAAATACTGATTCCGGCAACAACAACAACACATCCAACAAACCTCTTACTTCCACCATTTTCCACTTCAAACAAACTTAACTAAACACACCCATAAACCATAATAACTTGCAAAAAAACCAAAACAATTCAAAACATACTTCAAACACCAATTCACAACCATCACATAGACACAACTCAAACACAACACTTGCTCTTCCACCAAAACTAACACTTTCTCTTCAATTCAACCCTAAAAATCAACACCAAGAAGATTACACACCCTCAAATACACCATAATCAAATATACACATACAATCAACAATCAAACACCAAACTCAAAACACAAACTTAAAAGAAAACAAGGGAATCAAGTGGAAAACTTACCAAAAGTGATGAAAACTCTTAGATTTCCAACTTGATCACTTGAAACATCCTTTAATCTTGAGTTTGAATGAGCAAAATCTATCTTTCCTCTCTTGCTATTGTGATACTCGGCCAACAACAAAGAAAGAAGAAGAAGAAAAAGAATGAATGGCAAGGTCAACCACTTTTTATCTTTAAACCTCCACCAAGCAATTAAATATTAAAATAATCAAATATCTTCATCCACTCACTAATTCTGTAACACCCTGATACTCCATATAAGTACTATACATATACCTAGTATACATACAATACGTATATAAAGTATAAGAATGTTACTTTTAGTTTCAATTTAAAAACATTTATCCAGATTCATAAAATTGAACATTAATTTAAAACACATTTACAAAAGTCAGTATTCTTATTTATCAAAACTTCATTCATCCATATGAATTTATATTAACTCAAAAATACAATATAATTTAAAATCACATATGTATGCATCACCTTCTAGTTGGTCTCGAGACACTCATACCTTTCTCGTGGCAAAAAGCTGGACTTCCAGATCAACCGCAACCACCTGCGCGATTACACAACCGTGCTAAGCCCGAAAGCTTAGTAATACAAATAATAATAAAATATACCTTACTAAAGAATCATACCTCATATTTTTAGCATCATATTTTATTTTTTTTCTCTTACCTCATTTTCCTTTCTCAATGCATTCTTCACATATTCCTACTAATCTCATAAATTATACACATATTTACACAGAACATTCACCAAGCAATACTTACCATTTCTATCTCATATACATATCCATATACGTTATTTCAACAAGTCACCATTCAATGATTTATCCAAACCTTCATGAAAACAATTCTTACAAGTTCCACATTCATATACATTTACACATCATATTATATTTTCATAAACTCATTTCTTATCAAGGCTCCTCAACCCATATTCATTTTCAATATATCAATACATACATATATTATATATCATACCAATCATGAATCACATTTGCAATAAAGGCAACCATAGATCTCATTTCTCATTTATTTCAACATTTAAATATCACACTGACAACAAAGATAGACTCGAGCCCAACAGACACTAATATGTTATTCAAAGTTCAGAGTTTCTGCATTGGTCCATAATCACAATGATCAAGCCCGTAGGCAATATATCTCATATCTCTATCCATGGATAGCGTAACAGACCCAGTCTCTTGGATCATCAACTCGGCTAAACTCGAGGAGATCCTCAACCCGGCTAGACTGTTACTACAATTCACATTCACATTTTATCAAGTAATAGACCCAGTCTCTTGGATCTCAATTCATCTTAATGCAAAGAGATCCTCAACCCAGCAAGACTGTTACCTTTCATGTATTTCGTATCAATAATTCACATAGTGTAACATACCCAGTCTCTTGGACCTCAATTCACTCAAATTGAAGAGATCCTCAACCCGGCAAGACTGTTACATTTTCACATTTTCTAGGCATGCCGCCAAATCCAGAACTCTGAAAATTGAATCAACATATTAGACACAAAATCTTTTCATTTTCATTTCATTCTCAATTGAATTATCATAACCAATAACAATGGCTTGACATCTCATTTGAATCACTATAGCCAATCACAATGGCTTCATATCTCATTTGAATCATCATAGTCAATCACAATGGCTTCACATCATATCATGTCTCAAATCATACTATAATATTTCATTATTCAATTATACATAATCAATTATCTCATCATATCCTTTACATTATAAAGTACATCATTCATATAACACATTACAATTCACTAGATTCACAATGCATATAACATAACATTGTTTATATAATATCATATGCATCTTCATTACCATCAAAAGTATGATCAATCATTGATATACACATATATAATTTACCTTATTCATAGATTTGGAATCCTCAATATACATTAGTTTAGGTCATCTTTGTTCAAGTATATTTAAAGTGTAGATACAAAAAGACCTTTGGAGGATTCAACAATGTAAGAATAATCAAGAATAAATATCTTTAGCCAACACACTCAAGGGACACGGCCAAGCTTGTGGCCGTGTCTCACAACACCAATTCAAACAGTAGCAAACGCGGGCAATGGACACGGCCAAGCCAGTGGCCGTGTCTCTCAACACCAAAAATCCAGTAGCAGACACGGGCAAGGGACACGGCCGTGTCTCTCAACATAAAATAGGCAGTGGCAAACACAGTCAAGGGACACGGCCAAGCCAGTGGCCGTGTCTCTCCAAAAATCATCCAACACGGCCAAGTTTGCCCTAACTTGGCCGTGTCTCTCATATCTTGGCCGTGTCCTTCAAGTATTTAAAGACCAAGCCCTTCAAAATTCATACCACAACCCTTTTAATCATCATCTTTAATCATATTTATCAATTCCCTATCACTTTAACATTTATATATCTTCATTATATCATCATAATAATCAATATATATATATATACATCACTATAATCAATTATTCCAAATACCAATTTATTCATACTAAACCCTAACTCAACAATTCATCACCATCTTCACAATTACCCCAATATCATCACTTAACTATCAATTCAACACAATTATATACTTCAATCTTTCATTTCCATCATCTTATACACCAATCATAACCTCAATCCAAAAGAAATCCAAAACAAGAAGAGAAAGATTTATATGTACATAATCAATAAAATCAACTAAAAAGGTAAGTACTTACATGAATAGCTTGCCAAATCTTCAACTCCACTTGCAAATCTCTTGATATCCTCAATCTTTGGTGTAATTAGAAGCAAAATCATCTTTCTCTCTCTAGCTTCTCTCTCTCTCCCTCTCTCTCTCGTTCACTAAGAAAAAGAAGACGAAGGAGAAGAAGAAGAAAGAAAGATCTCGTTCTTTCTTTCATTCTTATCATATATATAATAATAATAATAATAATAATAATAATAATAATAACAATAATAATAATATTAATACAATTAAATCTCCACCACACACCATTTCTTTTGACTTTCTTCTTCTTTTTCTTTTTGTCCTTATTATCATTATTATTAATCACATATATATATATATAACTCACTTTTCCTACACCATTATATATATCATGTATATGTGATGTATATGTAAGTATATGTATATGTCATATATATTGCATTTATATTTCCCAAATCTTCTCTTCACTTCTTTTCTCTTTCCCTTCAATACACACATTGAATTCAAATACAACAATAACCCCAACACTTTTAGGGTATACTTTAGGATATTACAAATTCAATTTTCCATTTAATTAATTTAAAATAATTAATTAATCTTCTTTGACTTCCATTTCTTTGACTTGTATATGTTGTATATATCACTATATATACAACATATACACTCTTCTCTTACCTCATTTCTCTTTCCATTTAAACATATACATTTAATCCAAATACAACAATAAATATTCCAAAACTTTTAGGGTATACTTTGGGATATTATAAGGATACCCTTGGAACCCGTGTTATATGTGTGTGAATGATACCATACTTTCATTTAAGGTATAGAGATCAAACATTGCATAACCTCTTATAGCCTTGTACCTTTTGGTATATATTTGCTATGGGGACCTAAGCCTTTTTTTAACCATAAAGACTAAAGCCTATATAGCTAGCCTAGTAATTTCCTTAGGTTTACCTTAAATGCTTGTTGTTTGACTATGATTGACATGACTTAGTTTGAGTTATGGCCCATTTGGTTTTTTTTTTCTAATATGACCTAATTATGCTATAAGCCCAAAAATATTTTATGGCCCAAAAATTCTTTTAAGCCTAAAGCCCAAAATCATTTTCAAGATTCTTTTCGACAAAACTGGGTCAATAAATACTTTCTATCTTACGGCTCAAGTATAGAGCCCAAAATTACTTTTTTTTGAAATAAAATTTTTTAATGGGCTTTGAGATGTTTTTCACTTTATGGCCTATTTATCAAATCAAACTTTTATTTGGATTTGAAAATTAAAACCTTTTACAATGGCTCAAAAATTTTAAAATGGGCTTTCAATTAGCTGGATTAATTATGAAATATTAATATCAATTATGGGCCTCACTTGTTTACACTAAGATTTTTTAGTCATGGGCTTATTTGTGGCATGGATCATTAGTTGTTTTTTTAAATGAGAAATCTATTTATGATAAATCCTTTAATTCATTTTAATCCACAATATAACAAAAAGGCTATTTTTCAGTTAATCCAATGGATTAAGGCTTAATTGGTGGGAGTTATCATGAACTGACTTCTTGAAAATAGCTATTGGTTAATTTGTCTGAGAGATGCTCAAAAACTATTGAAGTATTGGTTAGCACTAGGAAGCAGAAGGACAAAGGAAAGGCCAAGGTAGGAGAGGTAGCCTTTGACGATGACAAAGTGATAATTGATAATTATGACTGGGATGCATACTTCCAAGACCAACAAGAAAAGAAGAAAGAAAAAAAGGTTGTCGAAAAGGCTGAATCTGCTGATGTTGAAAAACTTATTGCTGACTTGGAAAAGAAGTTTGAAAAGAAGCTAAAGGCTAAAGAAGTGTTGAAGGTGGACAAACTATTTGAGGATGACAAAGGAATTCCATATAAGTTCAAGATGCCTCCTTATGGTAAGTTTAATGGAACTGGAAATCCCCACTTGCATGTCAAGTAGTACATCATTGCCATGTAGTTTACTAGAGCTACTAAGGCTCAAACTCTAAGGTATTTCATACTCTTATTAGATCCTGTTATGTAAAACTAGTACAACACCTTAGAGAAAAGTACTCAAAAGAACTAGGATTTGCTGTACAAAACCTTCATCCAGTAGTATGGGTGCAATGTTGAATTGGAAGAGACTTTAATGGAGGTGGAAACTATCCAGCAGAAGCAAAATGAGAATTTTGTTGATTATGTGAAGAGGTGGAGAAACAAGACTGTTCTTCTCAAAAAGAGGCCTGATGAATATGACCAGATCGGAATGATAGTAAGAGGAGTCCTGCCTAACCTCTATGAACTAATGTCTCATACTCTTATTAGAGACTTCAAAGATCTTCTCCAAGCTGGCTTGCAAATAGAAGAATGTGAACGAGAGAAGAATCATTTTTCTAAATGAAGAAATGAGAAGGGGAATTATCAATCTGGCAGTTAGGGTACATAGAAAGCAGTGGATGTCAATGTAGCAACTGGCCAAGCAAATAAGAGATAGTTTTTAGATTTGGGGAAACCTTTGTCTTGGGGTTTCAATAAGTTGTAAAAAAAGGGGTTGTTACAACCATTGGCTCCTTGACCTTTACCGAATCATTTACCACCAAACTTTGATGTCGAGACATTTTGTCAATTTCATCAAACACAGGGGCAAAAAACAAATAAGTGTATTTGGTTAAAGCATAAGATCCAAGTTGTTAATAATAGTGGTAAGCTTCCCGAGCCCAACAAACCTAGCACAAAGAACAACCCTTTGCCTACATTCAACAGAGTACCTCCACTAGCAACCTTCATAACAGGAGAAGGACTGACGAAAGATTTTGTTTTATCCTTTTTTTAAGATGTGGAGGAGAATTCATTTAGCGGATTCAAGGCAGCTATGAGTGAGGAAGTGTTGATTGTTTGTGCTGTGAATGCATTATGGGACTCAACAAACGGTGATGATGAATTAGAGACTAAGGAAGGAAGATGGGCCTCTGAACCTGAAGAAGAAGAGGTACAGAATGATAAGATCCTCATCCATGACATGCCCAAATAGATGAAGCATCTTTGACTCCAACTCCATAAACTTTCCTAGGCTAGAGTGTTGGTCATTTTATTTTGCTTTCTTTGGTATTTCATTGGAACAATTGTGTTTTTCAAATGAAAATTGCTTAAATAAATTACCTTAGTTGAATTTATAATTTTGTTGATTTTTGTTTATTTTAGTGCTCAACCGATGATGAATCTAGCTTGATATTCATAAATTAGTGTATCTATTCATTATGATTTGAATATTTTACTAAGTGAGGGAATTGTTCTACAACATTGAGCTGTGTATGCTTACTTAGAGAGGGCTCCTGCATAATTACCTATGTCTAGGTCCTAGTCAATCTTATAACATGCTTTGATGAACTTTTAAGGTAAAATTGATCTTTTCTCATTTAAGAGATAAATGATCTAGCTGTTGTTTGGTGAGCCAACAACTAGTATCCACCATGTTATCAAACCCTAGTTTGTCCCTTTAAACCTTCATGAGATTTTAGCTTTCTTTTCATTGGCTTATAACCTCTGATAACCTACCATGAGCTATTTTGACAATTATGGCAAGTCTAATGATCAATGAATTACCAAGAGGGCAAGAAGTTCAAATAAAGGGATGCTCAATCAAGACTATGAAGAAAAGTTAAAGTTTACCTGAATTTAGGTCCGGTGGCATTAAGATTACAAAGGATTCCATAGTTAAAAGCATAGGATAGTACGAACAAGAAGACTCTTAGAGCTAAAAACAAAAAAAGAGAAAAAGAAGAAAAAAGAAAAAAAAAAGGAAAAAAGGAAAAAAAAGAAGGAAAAAAGAGGAAAAGAGAAAAAGAAAATAACAAAAGTTTGAAAGAGTAGTTCAAAAAGCCAACAAAGTTCTTTCTACCTGAAATAATAGAAGACTTCTACTCAGCCTACGAGAAGAAGTTTGACTTGAATTGGTCCAACCCAATTAGAGATTCAACCAAAATAAAGAGATAGGAGAAAGACCATCTATTTCATGATACCCATCATAGCTCCAAGCCAGTAATCTTAAAAGTCTTGCACTTGACAATCCTACAGAGGAAATGAACAAAATGATGAAATGCCAAAAGAGAGAAAAGAAAAGAAAAAGAAAAAGAAAAAAGGGGGGAAAGGAAAAAAAGAAGAAGAAAAAGGGTTTTAAACTTTTTGCAAAGGTAAAGACTGTCCTAATCAAGATCCAGATTCATTCTAAGAAGATGGAAGAACATTCAAAGCTCTATCTTTTCATACTTTAAACTATCTACAGTTCCAACAAGAGGTTTGTAGTGTGAAGGTTTGTCCATACTGTCATGCCAGCTCCAATCCAAAAAATGGCCTTCGCTTAACCCATGTCCTTTATAGACCCCATTTCAAGCCTATTAAAGACTTGTTGATCTCTCTTGGTAGATGGAGTTTATTAGTGGAGATAGTTTGAAAAACATGCATATGAGATAGACAATATTTAAAGTCAATAAAACCTTTGGCCAAATAATGTGTATATGCCTATCTAAAGTGTAATAGTTCTTACTCAAATAGAAGTGATTTTCGAGTTTAGTATGGTAACTAGGATTATGATGGTATAGATGTGTTAATTTGGAAAAATCAAGTCCTAAGGTATATTGATGCTAATTTTTCAAAACCAACATATGGTTTTTTAATTTTCAAAATATTTTTTGTTACACGATCCTTCAAGTTTAGGAAAGTGCATAGCATTGTTGAACCTTAAAGGACACATTAGGTAAAAGGAATGATCATTTGCAAAGCTATCGACTAATTTGCTGAATCATAGTTTGAAATAGATATCTCATGTGTTAGCCAAATGATCTCAATTTTGATCCTTGACAACTCAAATTGAATGACTTATTTAACATGTGTTTTAAGAACCTTGTTGCCGGATTAGATTGTTTTAAATAAGTCAACACATGGCACATTACGTAGTCGCACAACCCTGGAGACGACCGTCCCATTAAATTGAAGGATGAAACCATATCACAATAGGGTTCGCGGTCATAATCTCGACCCCAGTCGCGACCACACGTCAACATGAGCAACCACCTAACTAATAAGGACCACCACAACATGAGTAACCCAAATCATCCAAATTCTAGTAAGGTTCGCGGTGACAAGCATAGTGGAGGATACAGTCTCGCTTACTGCTGTAGCGACCGTCCTTAAGACTCCGCGACCGCTCTGCTAATTCAAGAGAAAATTACTCAAACTGATAGTAGTATTCGTGTCCTTAGGTGCGCCCAGAAGTTCGATGTGAGTCTCTCAATTCGACCGCTAATTGGCACCTAGGGCGATCGCGACATTCATATTTAGGTGGAAGTTTATTTTGCCCAGTTAAAGAATGCCATGTGTAATAACCATTATAAACCCACTTCAATATTCAAAAAGGGCGACTGCACCTAGCTTATGCGTGACCGTCCCAACAACCACAGCATGGGTAAGATTATAGCAGCAGAGCACTTAAATTCGACCGTTGAAGCAATTTTGAATGCAGCAACCATCCCTTATCTAAGGGCGACCGTGTGAGACATTGGCACGACCGTCCTCATATCAAGGATGACTGCTAACTGCTTCAAACAGTCTATTAACACAAGGTATAAACTACCAAGACTTATTTCTCACTATCTATAATGGCTAGTTCAACCACATTGGCTATAAATTCACACATTATTGTGTTAAAATATATAAATTCTGAATTTAATAGCCAAGCAACATATTTTATTTATTACTACAATTAACATTTGAATTGTAATGAGTGATGGATGTAAGCATTAAAAATACCATTGTAAAAGTTTGAGTGTAAGCTTGGAAACATTTAGGTTGTGAGAGTGAGCCTGGGAAAAACTCTTGTAAGGGTTGTGAGGTATATGATCTCAAACCAATTGTAAAGTTAGAGTTAAGCTTGTAAGAAGAAAACTCAAAGTTAGTGGAACCTTAACAAGTTGTTAAGGAAGTGGATGTAGGATTGGAGTTAATCCAAACCACTATAAATCTTGTGTGTTCTTTCTTCTACTCACTACTCAACCATTTATTTCTTCTACATTTCTTGTTGTTGAGTTTTGAATTATTTGTTTCTATTTGCCATCATTCCTCAAGAAACCAATTCACCCCCCCCCCCTCTTGGTTGCCATCTTAGGACAACAATTGGTATTAGAGCTAGAAATTTCTTAAACTTAATTGTGAAATTTGATCCACTATGACAACTTTTTCTTCATCAAACTCAACCTCTCATGGAAATCTAAACACTATCCTTAGACCCTATTTTGATGGAATGGATTATTCCTATTAGAAACATAAAATTTATTTATTTCTAGATAGTGAAGGGATTGAGCTATGGGATTTTATGGAAAGTGAGTGGAAACCTCCTACTCATGAAGTTGATGGTATTCAAGTTCCTCTTCCCAAAGCACAATGGTCAATTGTTATGTTAAAGATCGATTCAAGAACAATAGAGCCGCTTTCATCTTGACGAATTCCATTTCAAGAGAAGAAGGTGGAAGAGTTCAACACTTAACTTGTGCACATTGCATTTGGAAGACACTTGAAAATTATCATGAGGGTACGACTCAAGTGAGATTCACCAAGAAACAAATGCATGTTCATGAGTATGTGCTATTCAAGATGAAACCAAATGAAAATGTCACCGACATGATGAATCACTTGCTTGCTATTATCAATGAGCTAAAGAAGTATGGCAAGATATATGATTAAGGTGATGTAAATAGCAAAATCTTGAGAGCCCTAAGAGCTAGAAAGAACTTTGAATCAAAAGTATCATCCATTGAAGAATCTCATGATATTAGCACATTGAGAACCGACGAGCTTGTGGGAAAACTACTCACATTTGAGCTACACAATGAAAAAGAAGAAGATCAAGGTGAGAAAGAAAAGAGAAAACTAATTGCTCTCAAAGCAATCAAAGAAGTTGAGAGCTCAAGCAACAAAGGTACTGATGATGAAGATGAAATGACAATGTTCTCAAAAAGAATAAGTGAATGGAAAAGAAAGAGAAGATTACAAGCTAACAAAGGTACATTTCCTAAATCCTCCTTTAAAGATAAAGAAAAGAAAAATGAGGTAAAGTGCTATGAATGTCGTAAATCTGGTCACATCAAATCGGATTGCTTCAAAGTAAAGAACAAAAAGAAATGGGACAAAGAAAAGAAAAAGTCTCTCAAAGCCACATGGAATGACTCTTCTTCAAGAGAAGAGGAAGAAAAAGAAGAAGAAGGAATTGCAAACCTATGTCTCATGGCTATTGAAGATGACTCCAATGAGGTAAGTACTCAATCGTTGAATCTAATTGCACATGATGATAATGATGACCTAGATGATAGTGATTTGATTGAGCACATGAACTTTAAAATACAAAAATATTTCTCTAAGATGATGCTCTATAAGGAAAAGAGTTCTAAGTTTGAAAAGGATTTTATATGCTTAAAGAACTCTACCTTAGAATTGAAAACCTCAAATGAACATTTGATGAAATCAATAAATGAGTTAAATAAAAACTCACATGACTTAGAAAAAGTTATTAAAGAAAATGAAAATTTGAAGCATGAACTAAAATAACTAAGAGGATCAATTTCAAGATTTCATAAAGGAAAAGAACCCTTAGACACATTAATTGGTAACCAAAGATCAAATTCCTTAAAATATGGATTAGGATTCAACGGCTCAACCAAAACTACACTTAACACACCAACATTTGTAAAAGCCTCTACAACTCGAATCTCTAATGTTGATGTTGTAAAGAACAAAAATGCTCACACCAAGTCTAAGAATTCCAAAAAAACTACTCATGGCTCACTAGGAAATAGAGCTAAGTTCTCAAAAAGTAATCATGCATTTATATACACTAAACATGCACAAAAGCAATCACATACTTGTAGTTGTATGCATAACACATGGAATATAAATAGGAAAGTGCAAAAATATAAAACATTGTTGCAATGTACATATTGTATGAAATTTGGACATAAAAGCATTTTTTTCATATTAGAAAGGCTCATCTCAAGTTAGAAGATGCCTCTATTGCTAACCATCAAGGACCCAACTTCATTTGGGTGCCTAAGAAAAGATAACTACTATTGCCTTGTAGGTATGCCTAAAATCTACTATCAACGAAAGCACATGGCTTGTGGATAGTGGGTGCTCAAGGCATATGACCGGGAATGCAAAGCGTTTTACAAGTATTACATACAAACTTGGAGGTAAAGTAACTTTTGGAAATAATGCTAAAGGTAAAATTATTTGTGTTGGCTCCATTGGAATACTTGGTAAAGACTTGATTGAAGATGTATGGCTTGTTGATGGTTTGAAACATAATTTGCTAAGTGTTAGTCAATTATGTGATAGAAAATACATTGTAAATTTTGATTCTAAAGGATGCAAGATCTCTAATTCAAATGGTGTTATTGTATTTAAAGGAACTAGAATAAGCAACACGTATAAAATTGACATACATTCCAATAATGCATTTAAATGTTTAATCTCTACTAATAATGATGCTTGGTTATGGTATAGAAGACTAGGACATGCAAGTATGGATCAATTAAAATGCATCTGTAATGAAAACCTAGTTGATGGTCTCCCTAAAATAAAATATGACAAAGATAGAACTTGTGAACCTTGTCAACTTGGTAAGCAACATAAGAGCTCATTTAAATAAAAAAAATGTTATAAGTACCTCTAGACCTTTAGAGCTCATTCATTTAGATTTGTTTGGACCAAATAGAGTTACAAGCCTAGGTGGCAAGTCATATGCATTTGTTCTTGTTGATGATTACTCTAGATTCACATGGGTTAATTTCTTAGCTCAAAAGAATGAAGCTTTTAATCACTTCAAAACATTTACAAAAAGAGTTCAAAATGAAAAAGATATGTGATCACATCTATTAGAAGTAATCATGACAAAGAATTTGAGAATGAAAATTTTAAAAATTTTTGTAATGAATTTGGCATTTCACATAATTTTTCAGCTCCTAGATCTCCACAACAAAATGGCGTGGTTGAAAGGAAAAATAAAATCTTGGTTGAAATGGCTAGAACAATGCTCAATGAATATGAATTACATTCTTATTTTTGGGCGGAAGCCGTTAATACCGTTTGTTACATTGCAAATCATGTTTACAAAAGTCCTTTAATTAATAAAACTTCTTATGAGCTATGGAATGGAAGAATTCCCAGAATTTCATATTTTAGAGTATTTGGATGCAAATGCTTTATATTAAACACCAAGGAAAATCTTGGAAAGTTTTCATCCAAATAGGATGAAGGCACACATTCCTAGGATACTCATTATCTAGCAAAGCATATAGAGTATTTAATAAGAAAACTCTAGTAGTTGAAGAATCAATGCATGTTGTTTTTGTTGAATCATCTAAACTTGATCAAAGGAAAGGTAGTACTTTTGATGACCTTGCAGGTACTCTTGAACCATAAGAAACTATTGATGCTCCAAGGATCAATCATAATGAACTTAAAAAAAGACTCAAGCTCTACCTAAGGATTGGCAATACAAGAAAGATCATCCTAAGGAACTCATCATTGGTGAAACATCTAAGGGAGTAATTATGTAACACCCCTATACCCCGTATACGCACACTACATACCATCATATCTGTAATATAAGTATACTGAATATAGAGATGCTACGGTTTATTAAACACACAACTCATTCCTTTTAACAACATTATTAGAAAACTTAAAACATTTAAGACATATTATAAAAATACAATAGATAAAACATTTCTATAATACACAGCGGAAAATATAGCGGCCTTTACAAATATATATACATCAAAAACCAAAATTTATAAAAACATAACATTTATACATGTTTGGCAGTCAGTCTTTGATCTTTAAGTCCACTATCCACACTTCAAAATCTAGACTCAGCTCGGTTTAGAAGAACTCTCGAGTTCTATCCTGTCACCTGCGCGATGAACCACAATCGCGCTAAGCCAACGGCTTAGTGGTACAAACTACAATAATATTATGCTTTAATGCAATGCCAATGTCACACAATCAAGTTTCATAAACAATTCAAAAGAATATTATATTTCAAAACCTTACATTATTCAATAACTTACCAAAACATTCATGAAGTAATTCTCACCATTTCCACATCCATAAACATATCACGCATCATATTGTATTTTCATAGTTTCATTACTCAACATAGCTTCCCAAGCCACATTTAAGTTACTCATGTATTATAATCATCTCATAACATTATATCTCACTCCATAGTTCATATTAAAGCAAAGACAAGCATGGGCCCAAAAGACACTAATATGCCATTCAACTTTCAGAGTTAATATTTTGGTTTAATTATCACATTTATCATTATCATTATCCCAACTAGGCTTCAAGGATTAGGCTCAACCAAGCTTCAAGGGGAACAAAGCATGCTAAGTATCAACCCAACTTGGCTTCAAGAACCAAACCCAACCTAGCTTCAAGGGTTATAACATCTCAATTAGGCTTCAAGGACTAGACCCAACCAAGCTTCAAGGGGAGTTAAGCATGCTAAACTTCAACCCAACTTGGCTTCAAGGATCAAGCCCAACTAAACTTCAACAGATTGTTACTATAGGCATGCCACCAACAACAAAACTCTGAAAATGGAATAACACATTAGAAACACAATTCATTCATTAATTCATTATCAATTTCATTCTCATTTTCTCATCATCATTTAGACAACCATGCCTCAATCATCTCATTTACATCATTATAGCCAACAACAATGGCTTCACATCTCTTTCAATAGAGTATACATAACCAATTACATTGAACATCATCATCTAGGCAAACATGCCTCAATTATCTCAATTCACATTAAAACAACTCAACATTTAAGTATTCATCATAACCAATTGCATTGCACATACATTTCATATTTCATCATATCATCATATCTTTCACATTTCCTATTTCATTTTTCATTACATCATCATATCTTTAGAATCTTCAACATACATTCCACAAAGTCCACATTATGCAAAATATAACATTATTAATATGCATCAACAATGCAATAGATTACTTAACACATTTACAATCAAATGTGTTAAGTCTCAAGGTCATATAAAGGTATGCAATAATGTAGGGTTTGTACTTACCTTAAGAATAACTCACACCAATCTATAACCTTCCTCTTCTAAGAATTCTTCACCACTTGAATTAGGGCAACTCAACCTCTTCACAACCTAATCCAAAAAGAATAATACACACTTAATTACACATACACATGAATCTTCAATACAATTATACACCTATTAGTCTCAAACTAGACCCATAGATCATAAATTGCAAGCCAACATCTCTCTCTCTTGTGGCCTCCCAACCCCCACGGGCGTGGGTTAACAAACGGTTTTGCCTCCTTTGCTCAAAACCCCCACGACCATGGCTTCCAATGGCCACGGTCGTGGCAGCAAAGGGCCACGGGCGTGGCATCCGAGATGCTTATGTTTCGGACCAAATTCATGTATTCTATGCTTCAAACTTCATCAAGCACAATTATCATGAAGATCTACAAGAATAGTTAATCAAACTCAACATCTACAACAATCACCAATTCAAAACCCTAACACAAACACAACTCACACACTTCCAACACCAACACCAACCTAACTTCTTATCTTCACTTCAATTCCAACACTCTCAAACATACCACAATCAAACACAATCACACTATCACATATCAACAATCAAACTCAATTACAACTCAAAATAAAACAAGAGAATCAAGAGAAAACTTACCAAAGTTGATGAAACATCACAAATTTCCAACTTAATCACTTGAATCTTCCTTCAATTTGATCTTAGAAACAAAACTCTCTCTTGCTCTCTTGCTTTGGAAGGAGCCGGCCACCCAAGAAGAAGAAAAGAAAAAGAAGATGAAAATGAAGAAGAAAAGATGCAAAGTCAAATACTCAACCTCCACTTAAACCTCCACCAAGCAATTAATTTAATAAAATAATCAAATATTTCTCTTCCACTCTTTTTAATTTCCTTTTTAATTACTTAATTACTTTAAAATAAATAAATATCTTCTTCTTTTGACTTTCCCCTATTGACTTGTATATGTTGTATATATTACCATATATACAACATATACACTCTTTCTTAAATTCTTTTCTCTTTCCAATTCAACATTTACCTTAAATCCAAATACAACAATAATTATTCCAAAACTTTTAGGGCCTACTTTGGGATATTACAATTCTCCCCCTCTAAAAAGAAATTTCGTCCTCGAAATTACCTGATATCAAGTCCGAAACAGTTGAGGATACTGATCTCGCATTGCTTGCTCACTCTCCCAAGTTGACTCTTCCTTTGCATGATTCTTCCAAAGAACCTTCACCAGTGGCACTTTCTTATTTCTTAACTCTTTCACTTCATGTGCCAGAATAGCAATTGGTTCTTCTTCAAAAGTTAGATCTGGACTCACCTCAATAGATTCTACTGGCAGAACATGAGATGGATCTGATCTGTACCTCCGCAGCATAGAAACATGGAAGACATTGTGGATTCTATCCAACTCAGGCGGCAAAGCAAGACGATAAGCAACTGGTCCAACTCTTTCTAATATCTCATACGGTCCAATAAAACAAGGACTCAGCTTCCCTCTTTGACCAAATCTTAAAATCTTTTTCCAAGGAGACACTTTTAAAAATACTTTGTCTCCAACATCAAATTCTATGTCTCTCCTCTTCAAATCTGAATAAGATTTCTGCCGATCTGAAGCTGCTTTCAACCGAACCCGAATTATCTTTACTTTCTCTTCCGTTTCTTTAATCAAATCTGGACCAATCAATTTGCTTTCTCCAAGTTCATTCCAACATAGAGGTGTCCTACATCTCCTACCATACAATGCCTCAAATGGTGCCATACTAATACTAAATTTATAACTGTTGTTGTACGCAAATTCCACAAGTGGCAAAAATCTGTCCCAACTTCCAGAGAAATCAATGACACAACTTCTCAACATATCCTCTATAATCTATATCACTCTTTCTGACTGTCCATCTGTCTGCGGATGAAAAGTAGTGCTAAAGTGCAATCAAGAACCCAATGCACCATGTAAACTCTTCCAAAATCTCAAAGTAAACCGGGGATCTCGATCAGACACTAAAGAAATTGGGACTCCATGCAACTTCACTATCTCACTGATATACAGCTTAGCCAACCTCTCAAGAGAATAGTCCATTCTAACTGGAAGAAAATGAGCTGTCTTCATCAACTGATCAACAATCACCCAAATAGCATCATGCTTCTTTTGAGTCAATGGAAAACCAAACACAAAATCCATTGTCACTCTCTCCCATTTCCATTCAGGCACTGATAAAGGTTGAAGTAACCCTGTTGGAACTTGGTGCTCAGCTTTCACCCTCTGACAAGTGAGACACTTGGATACAAACTCCGCTATGTCCCTCTTCATACCTGACCACCAATAATGCTGCTTTAAATCCTGATACATCTTTGTACTCCTAGGATGCATAGCAAAAACTGATTGATGTGCTTCTTCTAAAATAACCTTTCTCAAATTAGCATTATCAGGAACACACAACCTATCTTTGAACCAAAGGCTACCATCATTTCTCACATGGAAATCGCGGTTCTCCCCATTTTGGCAATCTGAAACAATCTTCTGAATTTTCTCATTAACCAATTGAGCCTCTCTTATCTGGTCCAACAACATCGGTCTCAAATGTAACTGAGCCAACAAAGCACCATCATCACATGATTTAAAACTAGCATGTAACGCTCTCAACTCAACAAGCAACGAGAGCGAATAAACAGACAAACCTGCCAAAGACTTCCGACTCAAGGCATCAGCAACAACATTTGCCTTACCAGGATGATAATCAATCAAACAGTCATAGTCTTTGATCAATTCCAACCACCGTCTCTGCCGAAGATTCAGCTCTCTCTGAACACCCAAATATTTCAAACTTTTATGATATGTGTAGATAAAACACTTCTCTCCATACAAATGACGTCGCCAAATCTTCAAAGCAAACACTATGGCTGCCAATTCCAAATCATGTGTCGGATAACTAAGTTCATGCGGCTTCAACTGCCGAGAAGCATAAGCTATTACTTTACCCTCTTGCATCAAAACACATCCTAAACCATTATGTGAAGCATCACTGTAAATCACATATGGTTTATCTTCCACAGGCAAAGTAAGAATAGGCGCTTGAGTCAACATTTCTTTCAACTGCTCAAAACTAGTTTGACACTGATCTGTCCACACAAATCTAACTCCCTTCCGAAGTAATCTGGTGAGTGGAGTAGCTATCAAAGAAAAACCTTTCACAAAGCGTCGATAATAGCCTACCAAACCCAGAAAACTTCTAACTTCAGTTACAGACTTTGGTGGACTCCAATTCAAAATAGCCTCAACTTTACTCGGATCAACTCTTATACCATCTACTGAAACTATATGACCGAGAAAAGTCACTTGATTAAGCCAAAACTCACACTTCGATAGTTTAGCATACAATTGCTTCTCTCTCAAGGTTTGCAACACAATTCGCAGATGCTTGTCCTGTTCCTCTGCATTACGCGAATACACCAAAATATCATCAATAAAGACTACTACAAACTGATCCAGATAGGGCCTAAACACCCTATTCATCAAATCCATAAAAGCTGCAGGTGCATTCGTCAATCCAAAAGGCATCACCAAGAACTCATAATGCCCATACCTTGTGCTAAAAGCTGTCTTAGAAATATCTTCAGCTCTAACCCTCAACTGATGGTACCCTGATCTCAAATCAATCTTGGAAAACACTGCTGCTCTCTTCAACTGATCGAAGAGATCATAAATTCTAGGCAAAGGATACTTATTCTTGATAGTTACTTTGTTTAATTGCCTATAATCGATGCACAACCTCAAAGTACCATCCTTCTTCTTCACAAACAAAATAGGAGCTCCCCATGGAGAAATACTAGGGCGAACAAACCCTTTATCCAACAACTCCTGTAACTGCACCTTTAACTCTCTCAACTTAGCAGGTGCCATTCGATAAGGAGTAATCGAGATAGGAGTGGTACCAGGCAACAAGTCAATACCAAACTCAACCTCTCTCTCAGGGGGTAACCCTGGCAACTCCTCAGGAAAAACATCTGGAAATTCCGCAACTGTGGGTATACTATCAAGTTGAGAACCCACTACTCTGGTATCCACAACATGAGCAAGATAAGCATCACACCCTTTTCTAATCAACTTTCTAGCTGCTACAGCTGATACAAACAAGGATGCAAGTTGTCTCTGCTCACTAGACACCATCACAATTCTACCATCACCGGTTCTCAGGGTAACACACTTCTTTTGATAGTCTACACAGCTCCATGCTTAGATAACCAATCCATGCCTAATATCAAATCATATTCCTTAAAAGGCATTTCAATCAAATCACCCAAAAACTTCTCACCTTGCACCACAACTGCACTATCCCGATGCACCTTACTAACTACCACACTATGCCCTAAAGGATTTGTCACCAAGACATCAAATCCTAAGGACTCTGAATGCAATTCAGACACAGGCAAGATAGATGCACTTATGTATGAATGAGTAGATCCTGGATCAATCAAAGCAAGAACTGGGATATCAAATAAAGAAAATATACCCGCTATAACTGCTGAAGCATCCGGCTACCTCTGCATCACATATACACTCTGAGAAGATCCGGCCTCATATGGCCTACTGCCTCTGGATGAAGATCCTCCTCTCTAACTAAACCCAGGTCTACCACCTCTACTGAAACCTCTGCCCCCTCGACCACCTCTACTGACACTGGGTCGAGAAGCTGCAGTATCAGTCTGCCTATCATCCTGTGGCTCCGGACAATCTTTAATAAAATGAGCTGGTGACCCACATCTAAAGCATACTCCCGATCCACCCGTCTTCCAACAAACACCCCCATGGGTCCTACCACAATGAACACATACAGGTGGAGTAGATCTCTGAACCACTGGAGTCGGAGCACTAGCTACAGAAACTGTAGGTCTCAGTCTCTGCCTCTGATACTGAACTGACCTACCAGACTGCCTCTGGCTCCTATTGACTCTCGGAATAAAATTTCCTCTGCCTCTCTTCATAGATGAAGACCCTGCCTCAAACTGGGATCTCCTAACTCTGGTCTCCTCCTCGGTAGCAGCTGCTGCAATGCCCTGTGCTCTCTCAACACGTCTGGCTGCTGCAACCAATTGAGAAAAATCCTGATACCGAGAACCAGCAACAATACACATAATAGAGGGCCTCAACCCCTCCTCAAATCTCATGCACCGGTCAATTTCATAAAAAATAATCCCACTGGCATAGTGACTCAACCGGATAAACTCAATCTCATACTATGTCACTGTCCAGTTATCTTGCCTCAGATTTAGAAACTCCATCTTCTTGACAACTTTATACTTCCTCAGACTATATTTCAGCTCAAACTCCCTCAGAAAATCATTATAAGATAATGTAGGTGGATCATCCATAGCATGAGGAACCGTCTTCCACCAATCATAAGCATCTTTCTGAAGAAGAGACCTAGCATAATCAAATTTCTCATCAGGAGTAGCTTGCAACTGAATAAATATCCTCTGCACTTTATCCAACCACTGCTCACCTACTGCAGAATCTGTAGTACCCAAGAAATCCTCAGCTCCATACTTCCTTAATTTATCATAGTGCCTCACCGGCACTTGAGGCTATGGTGGCGGTGGTGGCTGCTGTACGGGAGCTCCCCTCAACAATTCTACCACATGCCGTAACCAACCCGGCGGTACCTCTTCATCAGCTGATCTCCCTAGCATAGGAGCAGGGGCCTCACTAGCTCTATCAACCCTAGCTCCATCTCTACCCTCTTTAGGAGCTACACTCTCAGCACTACCTTCTATAGACTGACGTGACTGTGACGCCATCACTACCTATATCTGCAAACACAGCAGAATATGCTTCATTAAAGCTCAAAGACTGCTAATACCAAAACATGTATCTTATTTAAAAACCAACTTTTAAAATCAAAATATTTCTTTTTCTTACATTTTACCTAGGTTGAAAATCTCAAACCTAGGCTCTGATACCAAAACAATTGTAACACCCCTATACCCCGTATACGCACACTACATACCATCATATCTATAATATACGTATACTGAATATAGAGATGCTACGGTTTATTAAACACACAACTCATTCCTTTTAACAACATTATTAGAAAACTTAAAACATTTAAGACATATTATAAAAATACAATAGATAAAACATTTCTATAATACACAGCGGAAAATATAGCGGCCTTTACAAATATATATACATCAAAAACCAAATTTTATAAAAACATAACATTTATACATGTTTGATAGTCAGTCTTTGATCTTTAAGTCCACTATCCACACTTCAAAATCTAGACTCAGCTCGGTCTAGAAGAACTCTCGGCTTCTATCCTGTCACCTGCGCGATGAACCACAATCGTGCTAAGCCAAAGACTTAGTGGTACAAACTACAATAATATTATACTTCAATGCAATGCCAAAGTCACACAATCAAGTTTCATAAACAATTCAAAAGAATATTATATTTCAAAACTTTACATTATTCAATAACTTAGCAAAACATTCATGAAGTAATACTCACCATTTCCACATCCATAAACATATCACACATCATATTGTATTTTCATAGTTTCATTACTCAACATAGCTTCCCAAGCCACATTTAAGTTACTCATGTATTATAATCATCTCATAACATTATATCTCACTCCATAGTTCATATTAAAGCAAAGACAAGCATGGGCCCAAAAGACACTAATATGCCATTCAACTTTTAGAGTTAATGTTTTGGTTTAATTATCACATTTATCATTATCATTATCCCAACTAGGCTTCAAGGATTAGGCTCAACCAAGCTTGAAGGGGAACAAAGCATGCTAAGTATCAACCCAACTTGGCTTCAAGAACCAAACCCAACCTAGCTTCAAGGGTTGTAACATCTCAATTAGGCTTCAAGGACTAGACCCAACCAAGCTTCAAGGGGAGTTAAACATGCTAAACTTCAACCCAACTTGGCTTCAAGGATCAAGCCCAACCTAACTTCAAGAGATTGTTACTATAGACATGCCACCAATAACAAAACTCTGAAAATGGAATAACACATTAGACACACAATTCATTCATTAATTCATTATCAATTTCATTCTCATTTTCTCATCATCATTTAGGCAACCATGCCTCAATCATCTCATTTACATCATTATAGCCAACAACAATGGCTTCACATCTCTTTCAATAGAGTATACATAACCAATTACATTGAACATCATCATCCAGGCAAACATGCCTCAATTATCTCAATTGACATTAAAACAACTCAACATTTAAGTATTCATCATAACCAATTGCATTGCACATACATGTCATATTTCATCATATCATCATATCTTTCACATTTCCTATTTCATTTTTCATTACATCATCATATCTTTAGAATCTTCAACATACATTCTGCAAAGTTCACATTATGCAAAACATAACATTATTAATATGCATCAACAATGCAATAGATTACTTAACACATTTACAATCAAATGTGTTAAGTCTCAAGGTCATATAAAGGTATGCAATAATGTAGGGTTTGTACTTACCTTAAGAATAACTCACACCAATCTATAACCTTCCTCTTCCAAGAATTCTTCACCACTTGAATTAGGGCAACTCAACCTCTTCACAACCTAATCCAAAAAGAATAATACACTCTTAATTACACATACACATGAATCTTCAATACAATTATACACCTATTAGTCTCAAACTAGACCCACAGATCATAAATTGCAAGCCAACATCTCTCTCTAGGACCCCACGGTCGTGGCCTCCCAACCCCCACGGGCGTGGGTTAACAAACGGTTCTGCCTCCTTTGCTCAAAACCCCCACGGCCATGGCTTCCAATGGCCACGGTCGTGGCAACCAAGGGCCACGGGCGTGGCATCCAAGATGCTTCTGTTTTGGACCAAATTCATGTATTCTATGCTTCAAACTTCATCAAACACAATTATCATGAAGATCTACAAGAATAGTTAATCAAACTCAACATCTACAACAATCACCAATTCAAAACCCTAACACAAACACAACTCACACACTTCCAACACGAACACCAACCTAACTTCTTATCTTCACTTCAATTCCAACACTCTTAAACATACCACAATCAAACATAATCACACTATCACATATCAACAATCAAACTCAATTACAACTCAAAATAAAATAAGAGAATCAAGAGAAAACTTACCAAAGTTGATGAAACTTCACAAATTTCCAATTTAATCACTTGAATCTTCCTTCAATTTGATCTTAGAAACAAAACTCTCTCTTGCTCTCTTGCTTTGGAAGGAGCCGGCCACCCAAGAAGAAGAAAAGAAAAAGAAGATGAAAAAGAAGAAGAAAAGATGCAAAGTCAAATACTCAACCTCCACTTAAACCTCCACCAAGCAATTAATTTAATAAAATAATCAAATATTTCTCTTCCACTCATTTTAATTTCCTTTTTAATTACTTAATTACTTTAAAATAAATAAATATCTTCTTCTTTTGTCTTTCCCCTATTGACTTGTATATGTTGTATATATTACCATATATACAACATATACACTCTTTCTTAAATTCTTTTCTCTTTCCAATTCAACATTTACCTTAAATCCAAATACAACAATAATTATTCCAAAACTTTTAGGGCCTACTTTAGGATATTACAAATTACTAGATCTAAAATTAATCATATAGATGTTAATTTTGCTTTTGTTTCTCAAATTGAGCCAAAGACCACTGAGGAGGCTTTAAATGATGAGAGTTGGATGATTGCAATGCAAGATGAACTTAATCAATTTGAAAGAAATAATGTATGGGAACTTACTCCTAGACCTAAAGATCATTCAATCATAGGATGGAAATGGGTCTATAGAAATAAGCTTGATGAAAATGGTCACATCACTAGGAATAAAACAAGACTGGTAGCCAAAGGCTATAATCAAGAAGAAGGCATTGATTATGATGAAACATTAGCTATATTAGAAGCTATTAGAATATTACTTTCTTTTGCATGTCACAAGAATTTTAAACTCTTTCAAATGGATGTTAAAAGTGCATTTCTAAATGGATTTATAAATGAAGAAGTTTATGTTGAACAACCTCCGGGTTTTGAAAACTACAATTTTGTTTAGATCATTTTTGTACTAGTTTTTAGTGTGATTTTTATGTGTTCTTAGTTAATGTTTTCATTTGATTTTTGTTTAAAGTTTGTTTTGAGTGTTTGTTTTAGGTTAAAGTGAAAAAACTCTCTTGGATGAACAAAACAGTGAAGGAAGAGCATGAATTAAGCAAGACATGGCCAAACCAAATCAAGCTTGGCCATGTCCCCTCAAAGAAAATCAAGGCAGAGAGTGACACACCTAGGAGACACGGCCAAGCCACTGGCTGTGTCTCACTTAAAGACCAAAACCAAAGAAACCAAGAAAGAAAAGAAAATAGGCAGTACTTGACACACTCACATGACATGGCCATGTCGCTTGAAGCTTGGACATGTCTGCTCGTCTTGGCCATGTCTTTGCCCATGTCTGATTGCCTTGGCCATGTCGCTCGAAGCTTGGCCATGTCTCATTGTCTTGGCCATGTTTCATCCTAAGAAAATAAAATCATATGAAAATAGAAGCAGTATTGAACACAAGCACCATCTTGGCCATGTCTCTGCCCATGTCGCTCGAAGCTTGTCCATGTTGCTTGAAGCTTGGCTGTGTCCAAGGAAAAATTGGTAGGCATGGCCAAGTCACCCTTATCTTCTCAAAGAAAGTGAAGCAGTGACTGACACTAGCAAGAGACATGGCCAAGCCACTGGCCATGTCACATGACACGGCCAGGAGCTTGGCCGTGTCACCACTTGAGAAAAAAGAAAAGAAAGAAGGCAGAAGGCGACATTGGCAAGAGACATGGCTAAGCCACTGGCCATGTCACATGACATGACCAGGAGCTTGGCCATGTCACCCCTTGAGACCAAAGAAAAGAAAGAAAAGAAAGAAAGAAAGAAGCAGTGATGGACACAGCCAACAAGCTTGGCCGTGTCCCAAAGAAAAATGAGAGACACGGCTAAGCCAAATCTAGCTTAGCCATGTCACCCTTAATATATATGAATTCTTTTGCACGAAACAAGGGGGTCGTGAGGGGATAAGGCTAGGGTTTTTGGCAGAAAAGAAAAGAGAAAAAGAAAAAGAAAAGAAAATAGGGAAAACACGATTTGGGGGAGGAGAGAGTGACACTCTCCTTGTCCCTTCATCTTCATCCTCCATTTCTATCCTCTCCATCTTCTCCATCTTTCATTGATAAGATATTTGAGATTCTTTGGGATAAAGTGGGTTAACAAGCTCTTAAAGATTGAAGAAGCTTCATTGAAGGATTGGTGACTTGAGAAAGCTCCATTCATCTCTCAAAGGCAAAATCAATTGAAGGATTGGTGACTTGAGAAAGCTCCATTCCACTTTGCAAAGGAGAATCATCCAATGAAGAGGGCTTGAGTTCTTCATCATACATCAAAGTGGAGCTAGGAGGAAGACTAGTAATCCTACTCTTGGCATCTACAAGGGGTTTTTCTATTCTTTCTTTTAATTCATCTCAATATTGTTTTTGTTGTATTAAGAGAATTGATATTGCAATGAACAATTTGTATTTGATTTATATTGAGTTGAATGAATGTTTTAAATTGATGATGTTGAGTTAAATATCCATGCCTAGGGTTTGTAGTATATTTGATTGAATGCTTTGATTTGATATTTCCATTGATGTACCTTGTTGTTGGTTGATTGCATTGGATTGTATGCTAGGTTGATAGATTAGCTACCTATTGATCTCTAGATATTGAATGAAGGACTGAGAGGTAAAATTTGATATCGAAATTATGCAATTGACTACCCTAAGAATGAAATAGAAATATAAGTTCTAGGGTTTATTAATTTGCAAATGTAAAACAATTGGCTGTTGTTGATTCATGAATGTGAAAACTAATGAATTGGTAATTGACTAATTAAACTTAAGAAACAAATTAATTACAAGGTTAAGTTAATGGATAATATGAGAATTGAGCTTTGATTGAATGGACCTATAACCCTAGGCACCTTCCCAAGAATCAATTTGATCTTGTACAACCATCACACACATTAACCCTTACACTCGTTACTCTTAGGTTTAAATTACTCCTGCACCATTCCAAACAATAAATTCTCATTTTTAAATTAGTTGTCAATCAAGCTATTACGAACTACACCTTCCTTGTGAGACGACCTTGGGGCGATCACTTTTGCTACAACTACCTCGTATACTTGCGAGAGACGCTTGTAGTAGTACTTAATTCGAGCGCAACAAGTTTTTGGCGCCGTTGCCGGGGAAGGAAATTTTAAGTAGTGATAGTTTGATTTTTTTTATTTAATTGTTTGTTTGTTTTCTTTGAATTGTTTGTTTTTTTGTTTGATTTTCTTTCAATTTAATTATTTGTTTTTTTTCTTTATGTTGCAAAGTACCTTTTGTAAAGATGCAGTTTTCAAGGCACGGGGGAGTTTATGATAGGAATGATGAGTCTAAAATGGCATGGCAATTAGCAGAATTGATGAATCAACTTAAGGTGCTAAATACAAGAGGAAGAGCACCTATGCCACGCCAAGAGATATGTGCAGCATGTGGCAATGCAGGGCATAGTGCAAATACATGCTCATTCGGTTTCGCACGATACTAAGAATGGCAAGAGGAAGAAGATGACTTTGATAGTTTCCAGCAAATGGGTAGAAATAACCAATATTATAATCCTTACAACTCAAGCTGGGGAAGTCAACCAAATTTTTCTTGGGAAAATCAGCAATACATTCCACCTCAAAATTTTTTTCAACCAAACCAAAGAGATCCTTACTTTCAAGGACAATTTTCAAACCAAGATCACCTTAAGAAACCCATATTGGAAGATAGTTTGAATGCCTTTATTCAAACTACCAAACAAAATGAAGATCGACTTAAGGAACCCACATTGGAAGATAGTTTGAATGCCTTCATTCAAATTAGTGCACAAAATCAGAATCAATGCAAGAAATCCACAGTGGAAGATGATTTGAATGCTTACCTTCAAATTAGCACACAAAATCAGGAAGGGAGCAATGGGAGGTTTGATTCTTTGGAGGAATCATTAAAGAGGGTGGAAATTCAATTTGGGCAATTGGCTCATCAACTCAAAGCACACCAAAAGGAGAAATTTCCTAGCCAATTGGAGCAAGTCAAGGTAATCACAAATTTGAGGAGTGAACAGGTAATATATAACAATTTTGTGATTCCTCTGATGTAGGGACTAATCAAGAAGAAAATGGTGAGGAGATACAACCCAACATAGAGGAGCCAAGCCAATCAATGAAGGAGGAGAATTTGGAGGCATCAACCTCACCAAAGTTGTATGAATCTTCCAATCATTATAGGCCACCAAATCCATTTCCAAATAGCTTGAAGGGTGAAGAGCAAGGTAAGTAACTTTCTAACATCTATGATATGCACTCCTAAGGAGAAAATGGAAATAAGCTTGAGATGGGTATGCCCTTAGAAGAAGAACATGAAATGCCCAATTTAGAACTTGAGGAGTGTAAGCTAATTTTATATGCCGAGGTTGTTGAGAGGGGACTTGACATTGTTAAAGTGGATGAAGAAGTGATTCAACCAAACTTGGTTGAACTTAAAGAGCCCCCAAAAATCATCTCTTCTACTCTTGGTGGTGAAGAAGAGCATACAATGGATAGAACCATGTTGCACAATGAAAAAGGATTTTACAAAGTTCCTATTGCACTGGAGGATTACCCTAAGATGACCTTCATATGTTTTCAAATACCGCTACTTAGGCATAACAATACATCGGGTATCCTTCGAAGTTGTATGCTATCCATCCCTGCAGACATGAGCGACAATTGCATTATGGGTGGAAGGAGCATTGTACATCGCATATGGGAATGATGGAAATCAGGTTTCATCTAAACCCTATCTTTTAGTTGATGCATGCTCACATTAAGGACAATGTGAATCTTTAAGTGTGGGGTGCATTTTGTGTTTTGTGTTTTTACTTTTAAGTTATTTTTTTTGTTTAAGTTTAGTTAATGTTTTTAATGTTTTTCTTTGAATAAATGAATTTTGGAAAGTTCAATTGTTATAAATTTTTGATTGATGACCTTCAAATTTTTGAAGCATGAATTTGAGAATTGAGTAGAATTGTTACTTATTGTCAATTTTGTTGGTTTTTCCTTGCATTGCCTTTAACCTAGTGAGAAATTGAGCCATCAACTTATTATTCTTTTTATGGATAAACATCTTTGATTGATGAATTGCTAGAACTTGCTTTGACATGCATTTTGAGACTACATAAAAATTTCAATTAGGCATCAAGATGATTAAGGCAATTAGGTGAACCCACTTTGGCTTAAAAAGACCAACCCTATTTTCAACCTTAGTTAGCCAATTTTGAGCCTATTTCATTTTACCTCTTCTTTCTTTTTCACAACACTACTAACTTTGAATCATGCTATTTTGTCTCTTACCCTTTCATTAGGTCAAGAGCATTTTAAGAGTGTTTATGGCTGGGTGTTGTGTTGAATTAAGTGTGGGGTTAAATTAGTAGGTTTAAGATTGCAAACTATTATGTTATTTAGTTGCAAACCCTAAAAAAACATAAATAAATAAATAAATAAATAAATAAATAAATAAATAAATAAATAAAAGAAGAAGAGAAAAAAAAATAATAAGAATAAGAATAATTGATGTTCTTATTGAAAGGGTTGGAATATGTTTTGGAATAATCATTGCAAGATTTAATAAGTGAGTTCCCTTAAAAAGCTCTTTAATGACAAAGGGTAGATGAGTGGAAGGTGTTTTGGAATTGTTGGGGTATATATATATGAATGGTTACTTCATTCTTGAAGTGCTCTTGAACTTAATGATTAAGCTCACATTTCCTAAATGTCATGCCTTTACCTTAACCCCATTACAACCAAAACAAAGACCTTCTGATTGATGCTTGATTGTAATTTTGTGGTGGAGATTTGATTGATAAGCAAGCCTATGGTAATATTCTTTCATTGATTATTATGAGTGTAAACAACACCATGATCAAACACTTGTAAGAGTTGGTGAGGGAGTGACAACATAGGTTATGCATGGAAAACCACTTAATTGCATGGGTATTGATTTTGTTCGATTCGATATTGATTGCGGACTTAGGGATAGGGAAGTCTTGATGCATTCTTATAACTCTTGAACTTAACAAAATTTATCTTGTTTAGTGTTTTGATTTTAGCCTTGCTTGGGGACAAGCAAGGAATTAAGTGTGGGGTAGTTGTTTAGATCATTTTTGTACTAGTTTTTAGTGTGATTTTTATGTGTTCTTAGTTAATGTTTTCATTTGATTTTTGTTTAAAGTTTGTTTTGAGTGTTTGTTTTAGGTTAAAGTGCAAAAACTCTCTTGGATGATCAAAACAGTGAAGGAAGAGCATGAATCAAGCAAGACATGGCCAAGCCAAATCAAGCTTGGCCATGTCCCCTCAAAGAAAATCAAGGCAGAGAGTAACACACCTAGGAGACACTACCAAGCCACTGGCCGTGTCTCACTTAAAGACCAAAACCAAAGAAACTAAGAAAGAAAAGAAAATAGGCAGTACTTGACATACTCACATGACATGGCCATGTCGCTTGAAGCTTGGCCATGTCGGCTCATCTTGGACATGTATTTGCCCATGTCTGATCGTCTTGGCCATGTCGCTTGAAGCTTGGCCTGTCTGCTCGTCTTGGCCATGTCTTTGCCCATGTCTGATCGTCTTGGCCATTTCGCTTGAAGCTTGGCCATGTCTCATTGTCTTGGCCGTGTTTCATCCTAAGAAAATAAAATCATATGAAAATAGAAGTAGTATTGAACACAAGCACCATCTTGGCCATGTCTTTGCCCATGTCACAAGAAGCTTGGCCATGTCGCTTGAAGCTTGGCCGTGTCCAAGGAAAAATTGGTAGACATGGCCAAGTCACCCTTATCTTCTCAAAGAAAGTGAAGCAGTGACTGACACTGGCAAGAGACATGGCAAAGCCACTGGCCATGTCACATGACATGGCCAAGAGCTTGGCCGTGTCACCACTTGAGAACAAAGAAAAGAAAGAAGACAGAAGGCGACACTGGTAAGAGACATGGCCAAGCCACTGGCCATGTCACATGACACAGCCAGGAGCTTGGCCATGTCACCCCTTGAGACCAAAGAAAAGAAAGAAAAGAAAGAAAGAAAGAAGCAGTGATGGACACGGCCAGCAAGCTTGGCCGTGTCCCAAAGAAAAATGAGAGACAAGGCCAAGCCAAATCTAGCTTGGCCGTGTCACCCTTAATATATATGAATTCTTTTGCACGAAACAAGGGGGTCGTGAGGGGAGAAGGCTAGGGTTTTTGGCAGAAAAGAAAAGAGAAAAAGAAAAAGGAAAGAAAATAGGGAAAACACGATTTGGGGGAGGAGAGAGTGACACTCTCCTTGTCCCTTCATCTTCATCCTCCATTTCTATCCTCTCCATCTTCTCCATCTTCCATTGATAAGATCTTTGAGATTCTTTGGGATAAAGTGGGTTAACAAGCTCTTAAAGGTTGAAGAAGCTTCATTGAAGGATTGGTGACTTGAGAAAGCTCCATTCCACTTTGCAAAGGAGAATCATCCATTGAAGATGGCTTGATTTCTTCATCATACATCAAAGTGGAGCTAGGAGGAAGGCTAGTAATCCTACTCTTGGCATCTACAAGGGGTTTTTCTATTCTCTCTTTTAATTCATCGCAGTATTATTTTTGTTGTATTAAGAGAATTGATATTGCAATGAACAATTTGTATTTGATTTATATTGAGTTGAATGAATGTTTTAATTTTATGATGTTGAGCTAAATATCCATGCCTAGGGTTTGTAGTATATTTGATTGAATGCTTTGATTTGATATTTCCATTGATGTACCTTGTTGTTGGTTGATTGCATTGGATTGTATGCTAGGTTGATAAATTAGCTACCTATTGATCTCTAGATATTGAATGAAGGACTGAGAGGTGAAATTTGATATCGAAATTATGCAATTGACTACCCTAAGAATGAATTAGAAATATAAGTTCTAGGGTTTATTAATTTGCAAATGTAAAACAATTGGTTGTTGTTGATTCATGAATGTGAAAACTAATGAATTGGTAATTAACTAATTAAACTTAAGAAACAAATTAATTACAAGGTTAAGTTAATGGATAAGATGAGAATTGAGCTTTGATTGAATGAACCTATAACCCTAGGCACCTTCCCAAGAATCAATTTGATCTTGTACAACCATCACACACATTAACCCTTACACTCATTACTCTTAGGTTTAAATTACTCCTGCACCATTCCAAACAACAAACTCTCATTTTTAAATTAGTTGTCAATCAAGCTATTACGAACTACACCTTCCTTGTGAAACGACCTTGGGGCGATCACTTTTGCTACAACTACCTCGTATACTTGCGAGAGACGCTTGTAGTAGTACTTAATTCGAGCGCAACAAATTTTCCAAATCATGTTTTCAAACTAACCAAAGCTTTATATGGATTGAAATAAGCACCAAGGGCATGGTATGTTAGACTTAGTGCATATTTACTTGAAAATGGTTTTTCAAAAGGAAAAGTGGACACAACTCTCTTTGTTAAAAAGGATAAATATAACATTTTAATTATGCAAATTTATGTGGATGACATAATATTTGGAGCTACTAATGAAACCTTGTGCAAAGAATTTTGGTTGTTATATGACAAGGGAATTTGAAATGAGCATGATGGGTGAACTCAAGTTCTTCATTGGACTACAAATCAAGAAATGCAAAGATGGAATCTTCATTAACCAATCAAAATATACAAAGGAACTCATCAAGGAATTTGGAATGGATGGGTGCAAGACTAGAAAGACTCCTATGAGCACATCCTTGAAATTGGGTAAAGATGAAAATGGTAAAGCAGTAGATGAAAAGAAATATCGAGGTATTATCGGATCACTACTGTACTTAACCTCTTCTAGACCTGATATAATGTATAGTGTATGTCTTTGTGTTAGATTTCAAACTTGTCCTAAAGAATCACACTTGAATGCTACTAAGAGAATTTTGAAATACTTAAATGGTACGTTGCATTTAGGTCTTTGGTATCCTAGAAACACATCATTTCATATTTTAGGTTTTTTTCGATGAGAACTATGTCGACAGTATCTTGGACAGAAAAAGCACAATAGGAGCATGTCACTTTCTTGGCAATTGTCTAGTTTCTAAGCATAGTAAGAAATAAGTATGGGTAGCCCTGTCTACGGCGGAAGCCGAATATGTTGCATCATGTTTCTATTGCACACAAGTGTTATGGATGAAGCAACAATTGCTTGACTATGGTAATGTGCTTAATAATATTTCCATTAAATGTGATAACACTAGTGCTATCAACTTTTGCAAAAATCCAATCCAACACTCTAGGTCTAAACATATAGACATTAGACATCATTTTCTGAAAGATAATGTATAAAACCAAAATATTGTTTTAGAATTTATAGATACACATAATCAACTTGCTGATATCTTTACAAAACCTTTGAATGAAGATATGCTTAACTTCATTAAGCATAATTTAGGTATGATTGATGGAACATTCGTGAATGAATAAAATATTGCCAATTAACAAAAATCTCTCAAACATCTCTAAGCATCAACTTTGATTATTCTTTTAAAAATATAACAATCCATCACTTTTGCCCCTTTCTTTTTTCGTTACTCATGGTTGTTCCAATGCTTATTACGGTCGTAACCTTGCCAGTTAGACTCATCTGCATTGACCCTTTAGCAAGCGGTCAAGAAACATTGATGAGCGATTGCATTAATTTGAATAGTTTCGACAGTTACAGACATTCTCTCCATTCACGAGTGCTCAATTTATGCCAACTATCTCTATAGTGTTTTTAGCGATCGCACCTATATAGATAGGTGACCGCACTCTGTACACTCTGCTCAAAATTTTATAACCGTTGGTAGTATGACAGGTCGTGATTTTCCAGCCTTCAACAGTCATAAATGGCTACTCTCTTAATTTCTTCTATTTAAGACTATCATACATCAGTTACATAGGTCTTTTATCACTTATAACATACAAACTTCCCTCCATATCTCCAAATCCTCTCAAGATCATCTCCTTCTCAAACACTCTCTGTTTTCAAGTTTCTTCCACTTCTTCAGTTCTCATGGCCCCCAAAAAGAGAAGTACTTCTAAAGGGAAAGGGAAAGGAAAGAAACCTTTAGGAATCACCATAAGTGAACCTCAAGATGTTCTTCCATCTGCTCCACAATCTAGAAGAGGTGAGAAAATTCATAAACCTCACCACCAAACCCCTGAGAAAGATGTGAGATATGCTATACTGAAAAGGAAGAAATTTGAAGCAACCAAATCTCCATTTGGTGGCATGCTCTCTGCCCTCAACATTAAGGAAGAGATTGAGAGTCTACTTGATGTTCTTGGCTGGAGGAAATTTGTTTTCCTTGATGAGGTAGGTTACTCTAGTCTTAGTAGGGAATTTCTTATGTCCCTTCAGATTGAAAAGAGTGCAAATTCTGCACTAGGGTGGTATGGGGTTAGATTTAAGCTTTTTGACCAATACCTAGCCTTAACTTTAGAGGACTTTGGAAAAATTTGGGACTTTTTTGTTGGTGGAATCAACTCCTACAATGATTTAGCCTTCTCCAACCAAACCCTTTCTACCTTTTGGCAGGAAATTTCTGTAGAGACGTCCTTTGAGAAAGAGTCAAAAGCTAGACACATCAAGTCCCTCACCCACTGGATGCTTCATAGAATTATAACCTACACTATTCACCAAAGGGCTGATGGGAATGAAAAGGTAACAAAAAGAGACCTCATCTTCTTATATGCATTTACCTACAACATCCAAATGAACACAATGAAATTCTTGATTGACACATTGTATCACCATGCTATCACAAGAACTGGAACCTTCTTCTTATCTTCCCAAATCACTCAAATAGCTAGGCACCTGAACTTACTCAATGATCTTAACT
This sequence comes from Garcia nutans, assembly GCA_947685225.1. Classification (NCBI taxonomy): domain Eukaryota; kingdom Viridiplantae; phylum Streptophyta; class Magnoliopsida; order Malpighiales; family Euphorbiaceae; genus Garcia; species Garcia nutans. The sequence continues at coordinate 19,290,544 of CANTUV010000009.1, read as the reverse complement.
TACCTACCTTGAGAAATCCTTTCAATCTTGCCTCAAGTGCCATCACAATAGACTATCTAGAACATGCTGGCTATGTTAGGAAGATTGAAGGCACATATGTGTACTACTTTGGCAAAAGAGGAGTTGTAGATAGACATAAGAAAAGACCAAGGTACACCATTGAGGAAGCAGGAGACTCTTTGGAAGTTGTTGTTGAACTACCTCCCAAGGCTTCCTCATCTAAACCTACCCAAACTTGCTCTCTTACAAAACTCATTTTGAGAGCCATCAATCTCTTTCAAGGAAACTCTCTCACTTCAAGAAAAACATCTCCAAGCGATTCCATCACCTGAACAAAAGGATTGACCTTATATCTCACATGCATCATGATCTCTATGACATGCAAGGCAAAATGGATTTGCCTCAATGTAATCTTGAGAATTGGGATATAAGTGATTATACAGAGAGTCCCCCTAAAGAAGAAGAATCCATCAGCACTAGCTCTACCAACAATGTCCCTCTTGATAAGGGAAAAGCTCCTATAGAAGAAGAAGAGCTAGATGAGGATGAAGATTCTGATTAGTTTACTTTTACTATTTCTGTTTCTATTTCTGTTTTGTTGTTTCTATTTTTCTCTCTTAATATTGTCTTTGATATCCTTTGCACTGCCCTATTTTTAATAATATTATGGTTTTTATGTTCATAATCTTCTTATGCATTTTGCCTATGACAATGGGGGAGAAATGTACATATGGGAGAAATATACAAATGGGAGAAATATACAAATATGAGTGTGTAAAGTTATTAAACGAATGTGTATGTGTATGTGCCAAGTTATTACAATAAAATAAGCTATACACTCTAAAGTAAGCATGATACATGCATATGTTTAGGGGGAGCTTTATAGAATTCCTCCAGAAATGTATTAACCCTCAATACATGAGAAGTTTAAATTTCTTTCCTTGAATTTACATTTCTCTCACTTTATATCATCATTCCATTTGATTGTCAAAATCAAAATAGGGGAGATTGTTAGTCAAATGATCTCAATTTTGATCCTTGACAACTCAAATTGAATGACTTATTTAACATGTGTTTTAAGAACCTTGTTGCAGGATTAGATTGTTTCAAATAAGTCAACACAGGGCACATTACGTGGTTGCACAACCCTAGAGACAACCGCCCCATTAAATTGAAGGATGAAACCATATCACAGTAGGGTTAGCGGTCATAATCTTAACCCCAGTCACAACTGCACGTCAACATGATGACCGTCCAACTAACAAGGACGACCGCAACATGAGTAACCCAAATCATCCAAATTTTAGTAAGGTTCGTGGTGATAAGCACGGTGGCCGCTCTGCTAATTCAAGAGAAAATTATTCAAACTGACAGTAGTGTTCGTGTCCTTAGGTGCGCCCAGAAGTTTGACGTGAGTCTCTCAATTCGACCGCTAATTGGCACCTAGGGAGATCGCGACATTCATATTTAAGCAAAAGTTTATTTTGCCCAGTTAAAGAATGCCATGTGTAATAACCATCATAAACCCACTTTAATATTCAAAAAGGGCGACTGCACCTATCTTATGTTCGACTGTCCCAACAACCACAACATGGGTAAGATTCCAGCAGCAGAGCACTTAAATTCGACCATTGAAGCAATTTTGAATGCAGCGACCATCCCTTATCTAAGGGCGATCACGTGAGACATTGACGTGATCGTCCTCATATCAAGGTAACTACTTCAAACAGTCTATTAACACAAGGTATAAACTACCAAGACTTATTTCTCACTATCTATAACGGCTAGTTAGACCACATTGGCTATAAATTCACACATTATTGTGTTAAAATATATAGATTCTGAATTTAATATCTAGGCAACATATTTTCTTTTATTACTGCAATTAACATTTGAATTATAATGAGTGTTGGGTGTAAGCATTAAAAACACCATTGTAAAAGTTTGAGTGTGAGCTTGGAAACACTTAGGTTGTGAGAGTGAGCCTGGAAAAAACTCTTGTAAGGGTTGTGAGGTATATGATCTCAAACCAATTTTAAAGTTAGAGTTAAGCTTGTAAGAAGAAAACTCAAAGTTAGTGGAACCTTAACAAGTTATCAAGGAAGTGGATGTAGGATTGGAGTTAATTTGAACCACTATAAATCTTGTGTGTTCTTTCTTCTACTCACTACTCAACCATTTATTTCTTCTACATTTCTTATTGTTGAGTTTTGAATTCTTTGTTTCTATTTTCCATCATTCCTCAAGAAACTAATTCACCCCCCTCTTGGTTGCCATCTTGGGACGACATCATGTATCTCTGACTATCTTTCTTGGGACTCAATACTTATGTTTTCTATATCTTGATGATGAAGCTATGCATGTGACATCTTCCCATGGTCCAATGCAAGACCTACATGAATATCCTGAAGGTATCAATGGGAGTACCTTGGCCTACCACCTTGGTATGTAAGTCAATAAAATCATTGTAAGCATCACTCATGCATATCATGCATACGAGAGCATATCACACTGCATTTTTATTGTCTTTTGTTGCCTATTCTTTATCAACAGCCAATACTCTAAGAGGTAAACAGTGAGAAGCAGGCATAGGGTCAGGGGGACATGAAAGACCCATTGCTTGATAAAGATCCAATCACTTTGCAAAATGGAGGTGCATGCTTGTGTAAGGAATGAGATAAAGAAAACACATCGAATGGAGCCTACATGGGAACAAAATCATTGGTTTGAGCTTACATAGAGGGCAAAGCTTCTCCTTTCAAAATTTGATTTTATGCATGTATAAAATATTTTCAAACTCTCTTTTAATGTTTTGCCATGCAGGGGCAAGGGAAGAGATGAGGGCTAAAAATAGCCAAATTTTTTTCAAAGCAGAATAATAAAAAGCTGAAGTTGATTGTTAGAAGAAAGCCAAAATTCTCAAATGAAAAAAGGTCAATCAAGCTAGAAGAGCTGAAGTTGATGGCTAGAAGAATGCTAGAACTTTCAAATGATAGAAGGTCAGTCCAACTAGAAGAGTTGAAGTCGATCCATTATGGAATAAGTGGCTAGAATAAAGCTTGCACCCTTAAATGATAGAAGATCAGTTCAGCTAGAAGAGCTGAAGTTGATCCATTGAAGAATGAAACCAAATGGCTAGAAGAAAGCTAGAATTCTCAAATGATAAAAGGATGATCAAGCTAGAAGAGCTTAAGTCACAAGTCCATAACCCAAACCAATCCAGGTCTTGAACCTGAACTAATCCAAGTCTAGAACCCAAACTAGTTACATGCCTAGAACCCCAACCAATATGGGTCAAGAAACCAAACCAATCATGGATCTAGAACCCAAACCAATATGGGTCCAGAACCCAAATCAGTCATGGGTCCAGATCCTAAACCAATCACGGGTCTAGAACCCAAATTAGTCACGGGTCCTAAATCAATTCGGATCCAAAACCTAAATTAATCTGGGTTTAGAACCCAAACCATTCATGGGTCCAGAACCCAAATTAATCCAAATCCAAAACACAAATCAATCTAGGTCTAGAACTCAAGCCAATTCACAGGTCCATAACCCAAACCAGCACGGGTTTAGAAACCAGCATACGAAAGTAATCCAGTTTTATTTTTCCAAACCAAATTGGAATGTCCGAGATTAGCTCAAAGCCTACCAAAACAAATTGCTTTTCACTCTCTGAATAAATTTAAGATCATTCAAGAAGGAGGCAAACTGTAGACCCTTAATTTTGGCACCAGTTCAAATGTGGTTTTAATTTAAAGACTGGGCTAAGTTTGATTTTGATAACAAGGTCCAAATTAAATCAAGCTTAATTTTTAAAATTTGGATTAGGTCCGGTCTAGTTGAGGGTAAGCCAATTTATACAGACCGGTTGGTTGGGATCCCAAATTTGACATGAGGCTAGCCCATGTAAAATTTATGCTTGGTCAATCTAACATTTGTAAATTTATTAAAATATTAAAATAAAATTTAATAAAAATAAAATTTATAATTTAGAAAGTTAAATAAAGTGTTGGAAGTATGAAAATGTAAAATGTATATGTAAGATATAAAGAAAATATATATTGGACATATAATGTACACATGATATCTACCTAACATATATATTGGATATATAATATACACATGATATCTACCTAATGTATACACTATGTTGGAAAATAAAGAAAAAATCATCTTCTTCTTCTTCCAACCATGGAGGCCAAATTTTAAGAGAGGTAAGGGGAGATTTTCTTCGTCTAAAACACCAAATTTCCTAAGAATTGTAAAGGATTCAAGTTAGTTTTGAAGATTAAATAAGGATTCAAGTAAGTTGTCATCACTTTAAGTTTATGAATATGTGAAATTATGTCTTTTGAAGGGGATGGTTTTAATTGTTTAAATGGTGTTTGAGGATGATATTTTGATGTGTGGATGATGATTTTAAGGTTAAGTTCAAAAAAAGATTGGGTTTGGTTAGAGTTTGGGAGGAGAAGAAGGTGATTTAGGGTTTGGGATGGAATTTGACAAAGAATTGATGTAGGATGGATTTAATTGCTTAAATGATGTTATAATATGATTTTAATGATATAAATGAACTTAAAATATGTATTAGAATTTGTTGGAATATATTTCTAGAATTAAAGGGAGTTAGGGCAAATTTTGATAAATTGAAGAAAATGTAGTAAATTGAGTTTTATTTGGTAAAATGTGTTGGAATGTGATTCTAGAAATATAATTAAGCTTAAAACATAATTTGAAATTAATTAAAATTAAATTCTAGAGTTAAAGTTCATTAGGGCAAGAAAATGAAAACTTGAAAGATTTTTGTTAAGTTGAATTTTATTAGTTAAAATACTTAAAAATGTGACTCTAATTAATTATATACATCACATTTTTCATTAGGGAGTGAGTGAAATTAAATTCTCATAAGCAAGAAGTGAAGGGCAATAAGAGAATTTGGTGTGGAGTGGAGCTTTTGGCTCATATTTTTGCTTATAAGAGGTTAGTACACACTTTAGTAGAATTATATTATAATGCATTAAAAGTGTTATGTTCTATTGCATAGTAGGATAGGCACTATATTACTTTAATGTATGAAGTCACATGTAAAATGAATAGTAATGTGTTTAAAAGTATTGATTGCATAATGTATGGATAGTTAAGCCATTTTAAGATGGCTAATTACATTGTTAATTGTGTTTTGAAAAGAAAGTGCTTATACCTATTTTGGGGCATAAATTAAGCACATTGGGAAAGTGGCAAAGAAATAAATATTTATGATGAAAATATGGTAAATTGATAGAAAAAGTGCAAAAAGAATGGAATGTGGCATGATTGCCAATGTTTGAGAAAATAATAAAAGGGTATATAAAATGTGTGTTACCTTATGTAATGTTCGGTTCTAGAGTTTTATATTTAGCGGCATGCTTATGATGGCCTTCGGGCTAGATGCTAGGCATCACCACTATGTATTTTGCCTTCGGGCTAAACATTGGACGTCCATATTATTTACCTTCGGGTTAGACACTAGGTGTTAAAAATAGTCAAAAATATTATATCTGGAACATGAACATTATAGAGAGTGATTTGGGCCTATGGTTTTTGAGTTTTTTTTGAAGTTTTCTTAGTTGCCATAGACCAGAGCTAGCTGCACATATGTAATTATTTTATTTTGGGTTATTTGACATATTTATGTACATATGTTTGTATATATATAAATGATGTAAACTTGAAATTTTTGGATTAAATGTTGAGAATTGGGAAATATGTTAAATATTGATATATATATGTTTGAGTATTTTGAGAAATGTTTGAGATTTTGGAAGAATTCATTGGTTGAAAATTATTTAAGAGTGCAAATTTTCGTGTATATTGTAAAACTTAATTTTTGATTTTTGGGAATATCCGAAATATAGATAAAATTCTGGCAAATTTTTTCTAGAGATTTTTCTATAAAATATGTGTTTTTAATACTTAAATTATTTAATGAATGGTTTACTTACTAATTAAATCACAACTTAGGTTTTAAAATATTTTTCTAGGAATTATGAAAATTTTGGTAAGACATGAATTTTAACCTTCTTGTACTGTGTATGCATATTTTACATATACCAGGTATATATATTATACATATATGGAGTATAAGGGTATTACAGCCAAATTCGACATGAGTTCAGTTTCTAGCAAAACCTTAAAGTCCTAATAGTGTTTAACTTGTGAAAAATCTCAAATAGCAATTAAGTGTCAGAACTGGATTAGGATTAGTGGTCAAAGTTAGCCATAATTTAACATTTTAAATACAAATCAATCAGTGGGAAAAGGAGAGGGCTTCAGTAATAAAAGAACAAGAAATTAATAAAAACAAAGAGACAGAAGCAAGTAGCCATTAAAAACAACCATCCAGTAGCCAAACAGAGGGAAGATCACCAAATAATCTTTGAATTGTTAGACAGTAGCCAAGAATCTCAGATTATCCAAGCCTTCCAACAATTTAAACCAAGAGCTTGGTTCAATAAAATTCCTTGATGGAGCCAACAACAAAGGTATGAACTTATTAACTCAACTCAATTAAATTCCATCACCTTCATTGCTTCATAACTTATTGCCTTTTTACTTACAAGTTTGATTTTAAAGTATTATGTAATAAGTAGTAGTTTTAGATCTTAATTAGAATGAAACCTTAATTGTACCACCCAAAACCGTAATCTTGCATCTTAGATTTAGGATTAAACCCTAATTTACGTGTGTGAAGCTCGGTTTCCACCAGAAAAGGATTCGGATGAACGTTCACTTGTTGTTAGGAGTTGCCACTCAGTTTTTTCTGTTCAAAGGGAAAAACTAAGAAAACCCTTGTTTGACTCCAATAATGCATCCAATGTAAAGGTTTCTAATCTATGAACCCAAGGAGGATTCGGGGATCATGTCATGTATTTGATTAACTTGCCAAAAGGAAATAAAACTAAAAGGGACAATGAAGAGAAGACAAACATATTGTTAGTAAATTGCGGACTTGCTATTTGGGGTGAATCCCAAATATGCCTACATACTCTCATTTTTTATGAGAGATCAAAGCCCATGTAGTTTGGAAAAGCCTATTTAAAGGCAATTATGCATTTAAGCATATGTGTGTGTATGCTTCGTGTATTGTCGGGCTTTTTGCCAAAATTGTGAGATTTTAAGCACTTAGTGCTAATTTTGATGAAATTTGGGTACTTAGTACCAAAAGAATGCAATTTAGGCTCCGTGCCAAAAGGTTAATTTTAATTGAGATCGGCTTCATGCCAAAAATTGATTGATTACTTAATTAGGCCTTAGACCTAAAAGGATTAGGTCTTTGACCAAAGAAATTAAGAAGAAGATAGAATGCTTATGACATGCTTGAATTGACAAAGGATGAATTAGGATATTACCTTGCTTAGGATTTTCCCACTTAGAAGTTCCAGATCTCGTTTTCTTGGACCTTAGATTATGATTCTTGATTACGGATTAATTCCTGCAGCACAAGGTTAGATTTTTGCAAAGAAAAGTCCAAGAGAAGTTCTTAAGCGTGAAAATAGAGAGTTCGTCAGCACGAGGTCCCGGGATTCGAAAAGCCAACCCCTTTCCTGAAAATTTAGCAGCCTTTTATAGCCAAAATCGGACCCGGACGGAAAGGCGGCGGTCGGACCGCCGGTCCCGGCGGTTGAGCCCCCAAAATAGCACAAAAACTCTCAAGATTTTCGTTCAAACTGATTTTCGGGGAATTACGGATCTCCAAAAATTATTCCGAGATCATATATGTGATCCTCGTGTCATTCCGGACATTTCAAGTACCATGAAGACATACTTTCGGTGAACTTTACTGTGGACCTCTGGTCTGGCTCGGTCGTCAGCAGTCTGAGAAAAATGACTTTCCGAGCCTCAAAATTTTAGTATTCACAATTGCCTCCCACTGGGGTCCATAAAAATGATTTATGGAGCTCAGTGGTTGTCAGAAAAGAGGATTTTGAGCGAGGTACAAAAAGACCCGTGTTTTCACCTTTTCCTTATAAATAGGCTCATTTCCATTCCATTTTCATTTGCTTTCATTCTTTCTTCTTCTTTCCTTTCCTTCAAACTTCCTTTTGACGATGGATTTCACTGGCTTAGAAGACTTTGAAATCCCACTCCCTCCTTGCAATCTTTTACTTGAGGAGGAGAAGCACAGCTCCCGGACCGGCTGCTATGAGGTAAGTATCTTCCCCTTTACTCACCTAGTATGCATGCTTAGGAATTTTATTTATTTCTAGTAAGGAACTTAGAAACAAATTGTAAGAATCTTTCCTTCACATGTACCTGCTCTAGTAATGAATCAGGAGTAATACCAGGCTTCACCATGTTCTGTCATCAGTAATTATTTCTAGTAAAGAACATAGAAATAATCCTCTAGGAAGTTACACCCGGCTGGGGATAGAACTTAAATTTTTTGAAGTTGCCCCCCAAATTGTCCACAATAATGAATTAGAGAATCCCTCTCTCTGCTTTTTAGGACTCTGCGATTAGGATATCCATCGCCGAGAGACCCATGAGCACTATTCCGGCTAACATCTTTGATGCCGGGCATCCGGTGGGGGATCTTATCAGACCTGCTTTCCTCCACCATTTGAGGACTATAGATGTGGGCAGAGATATCCACAGGGAGTTGATCTGCGCACTGGCCGAGAGATGGTGGCCCACTACTGATACCTTCCATTTTGCTTGGGGGGAGATGACGATGACGCCTACTATGATGGTGGAGTACTATGATGACTGGCGGCATGACATTTCTTCAGCCGACATGGTCACTTTGATCGGGGTTGACTATCCTCGACATCAGGCGCCTCGCTGCATTCAGCGAAGGTGGCTTGTAGATCAGGCACTAGCCATCTATACTGGCTATGAGGTAGGCGATCTTACTGCTGATTAGGTTGCCAGGTTTACCCTGATTCTCCTGTTTGCTAGCTCCTTCTTAGCAAACAGGAAAGACGCAGTGAGTCTCAATGTGCTGAAGAGCCTACTCGACCTGTCACGACTTCAGACATATGATTGGGCTAGCATGATGCTGTGTAGATTGTATGATGACATGTTCGACCTATGCTATACCCGCATTGCTCCATGTGGCCTGTACTACTTCTGGGAGGTAATGTAAAGAACATTTCTTTTATCTTACATATGTTGACATACACCAACTCTGATATCTTCTTCATCTTTTCCAGACTTGGGCTTACGAGTACTTTCCTGGTATCATCCCTTTTCTTCGTGAGCCACCTGCCCCTGCAGATCCCCTTTCTCCCATTGCCTGGAGATGGTATAAAGAGAGGGTAGAAGCACCAAAGAGGAAGCTTCCTATCAGAGAGCTGAAATCGTTCTTCGACAGCTGCTCCATGAACTCGGTAAATACTTTATCCTCATCCTTATTTATTGTATTAGAGAAAATGATTCACTAACATAATAAATTTTTACAGGTTATATTTACAGCGATGTCTAGCCTGCTGATAGAGTGGATTGCTCACGATCACAGCTTTCAGCGATCATAGTTCCTGACTCACCGTCGATTCATACTTCCCCATCTAGAGTATTGACGGTATTATCTCGCTGAGAGAGTGACTTTCCAGATCGCCGGTTTCCGTGAAGCTCCCCTGGACCCCCCGATGATATGCTATCTATGACGCTTCTGCCTGTTTCTGCGTCCCAGTATGAGGGTGATCCCTTCGAGTAGGCCTATGCCCCGGATGATGATGATTATGATTTCTACTGTCTTCAGCGACTGATGCCACGCATTGGGACACGGTTCAACCCTGCACCACCTTATCGGTCCTCTCATTCTTCGGCCCCCACTTCTAGCACTCCGGGAGATCATCCCTCTTCCAGCTGGCGAGCTGACAGACCTTCTTCCTCTAGGGCTGAGGCTTCCACTTTCAGGGTTGAACCATCACACACTGGAGCAAGCAGCAGTTCATCACATTTGAGGCCTCCCCCATCTATCCTTGCGGCTACCGGTCAATTGGACCCTGCTTTGGCTGACTTGAGGCTGCCTTATGCTATTGTCCCAACCAATTAGTGTGGAGGGTGTACAATATCGGAGCCTTGCTCACATCACTCAGGTATATTCCTCTAGAACTTTTCATGAAAAGGATTCATAAAGTTCTCTTGAAATTGACTGTGATTCTATCTTTTTTACAGGTACCTGCAGGCCTAGTTGCTGACATGGCGGCATTGATCACTGCTTTCTCGGATGAGCTGACGGGTGCTTGGACTGATAGTGCTTATGAGAGGCAGAACAGGCCACAAAGACTGAGAGCCCGACTCTGATTTCCCATATTTGTCTGGGATTATATTTGTCGTATTTGAATTATTCTTGCTCTGTACCTTGTACTTTCCATGTTTTTCACCTGTTATTTGAACTTAGATACAAACTTGCATTTATTTGTTAGTATTGACAACAAATATGTATGAATGATGCTTGTTTTTTTTTAGAAATCTATTTTCAAAATAAATCCCTGAAACAACCCAAAAAAAAAATAGCACATAACAGGGCCTAAACAGGGCCAAAACACAAAAATTTCACAAAATATCAAAAACAGGAGTCAAAGCTGGGTCGGTGGTGGTTGGACCACCGGGTCGGCGGTCCGACTGTTTTTGATGGGTCGGATCGCCGTCTGGGCCAGGGTTGTATAAAAAATGAAGTTTAAGTGCATTTTCAGGCCAGAAAACATGTTTTTCACTGCAGGATTCTATTTTTCTCTCAACAATGAACCCTCTTTTTAACCATGTGATGCATAACTGGACCAAGAGCCTCCATAATGTTGAAAGGATCAACATGGGAAGATATGGATTGAAAGTTGTTGCCACCCTTAGAGGTGTAGTTGTGGATTGGGATTTCTTGCATGCTTGTATCAGATTTTGGGATCCCCAAGCCCACGTTTTCAGATTTGGTGCCCGGATGGAGGAGATGTGTCCTCTTTTTGAGGAATTCTGCTCAATTATTGGATGTGACTCAAATGCCCCTCTTGTAAGGCATGAGGTTCAAGTTGGCTATGTGGGATCTTTTCAGAGGCTTTTCAACTTTACAAGGCCTCAAGCTCAAGCTATGATCATGGATGGGAGTAAGGCGATGCTGCTTCCTTTGATTGATGAATTCCTGACCGCTAATTTTGAAGATGAGGTTCAACTGAAACATAGGATGCGAGCTTTTTCTGCCTGTTAGCCGGGTTTCTTTTCAACCGTGATCCTGGCTTTGGAGATTTGAAGCTTTGCCCTATGGTTAGGAAAATGGAAGAACTTAACTGCATTGGTGGTATGATTCTGGCTGAGACCATTCAGAGTCTTGACAGAACTGCACTCAGATTTGAAAATTGGACTGTTACCCCAATCATTCTCCAGGTAATTTTATTATACCTTTTGTTTCTTCTCATTTCATCCTCTCTCTTTTTTGTTTGTAAATAGAAAGGATCTATTTTCTCAGGTTTGGCTGAGAGACCATCTCCGAGTGGTTGCCGCTCCCCATGCCTTGACTTATAACCCTTCTCAGTATCGCACCAAAAGAATCCAGATTTCTTTTCCCTCTATGGCTAAGTGGATCATATGGTTGTATGAGCTCGGAACAGAAGAATTGTTATGGTTCATCCCTTGGTATAGAATTCCTCGCTTCATGGAGGCAAATGCAATGCATAACCATGTCTACCTTCTTGGTTTCACTCATAGTACATGGTATAGTGCTTCTCGTGTCCTCAGACAGATGGGGATTGATCAGAGGGTTCCTCTTCCTGTTGGGCTTTCCATTGCTTCCCCTATTACTCCCGGAGTTACTCGAGCTGTTCTACAAACCTGGGTTAGGAACCATCAGATGATCAGGCCTTTTGCAGAGCCTTCCCTTGTTCAGCCTACTCTAGAGTACAGAGCTTGGTTTATAGCTGAAGTTTGGCCAATTGAAAAGCCAAGGAGGTATGTGTTATTGCAGGAGCTGGAGGGTGAGGATGTGGTTCCTCCTAACGAGGGGAAGATAGATGTTGTAGAGAGTTCCGGAACTAAGATACCGAAGACTCTGCCCCACGTAGGAGACATAGGATTTAGATCCTAGGGTTGACTCTATTGTCTGCTTTTTTGGATTGTTTTTACCTTTTTGGTTCATTGGATGTTTAGGACTTATGGAATGAATGACTCTTTTTGTAATGAATGATTCTTTTTTTTTTGGAATGAATGACTCTTTTTGGAATGAATGATTCTTTTTTTTGGAATGAATGACTCTTTTTGGAATGAATGATTCTGTTTTGGAATGAATGACTCTTTTATTTTCTTTCCAAGCATTATCTACTTTATTTACTTGCTCTAATTTTTGCCTAAGCCGTCCTTTCGGATATTCAACATAGCGAGCTCTTACCCATTCTTGCCTAAGCCGCCCTTTGCGGGTTTTCGACTTAGCGGGCCCCACTATTGCCTAAGCCCCCTTTTGTGGGTTTTCGACTTAGCGGGATTTTTCTTTCTCTTTTTTTTATGTTGGCAAAAAAAGAAAAATGAATAAATGATTTTTATTAAAATTTAGACCGTGCACAAGGAGAGCTGCCTACATATCTCGAATTAGTTTGCGAGAATCAGGTCTAATGTAGTTCCTTACAATGCATGATTATACATAATATTTCTTTAATTGATCCAGATTGCATTGGTTTGTGAACTCCAGACCATCCAAATCAGACAAGATGACGGCTCCGCCGGAAAGTATTTTCTTTACAATGTAGGGTCCAACCCAAAGAGGACGAAACTTCCCACGAGGATCTGTAACTGGTGTTCTAATCTCTTTCAAAACCAAACAACCTTCTTCCAACTTTCGATCTTTGACCTTTTTGTTGAAATGTCTGGCCATTCGCCTCTGATACCCTTGAATCTGATGTAGAGCTTGAAGTCTTTTTTCATCCAAACCCAACAACTGATGGTGATAATTGCTAATCCATTTAGCTTCATTTATCTGACTTTCTTGAATTATTCTTGCCGATTGAACTTCCAGTTCAATGGGGAGTACCGCTTCCATTCCATACACCAGTGAATATGGGGTTGCCCCAGTAGGAGTTCTAATTGATGTTCTATATCCCCACAAGGCCAGTGGTAACTTCTCATGCCAACCCCTATGTTCTTTGATCATTTTTTGTATGATCACCTTTATAGACTTATCTGCTGCTTCTACAGCTCCATTTGTTTGAGGTCTATAAGGAGAGGACTTATGATGCTGGACCTTCTTATCCTTCAAGAGTTTAGCAAATTCTGCTTGGAAATGAGTTCCATTATCAGTGATAATCTCGAATGGTGTTCCGTACCGACAAAGGATGTTGGTTCGGACAAACTGTGCTACCTTTTTGGCGTCTAATTCTGCGTAGGAAGCTGCTTCAACCCACTTCGTGAAGTAATCCACCGCTACCAAGATAAACTGATTTCCATTCGAGGCTTTTGGATGTATTTTGCCAATTATATCTATTCCCCAAGTAGCGAAGGGCCATGGAGAGGTGATTGGATTCAGAGCAACAGGAGGTTGCTTCTGTAGCTTAGCAAATATCTGACACTGATGGCATTCTTACACAAACGCCACACAGTTTGTATTCATGGTGGACCAATAATATCCTAGGTTGGCTATTTTTTGAGCCAAGGCGATCCCGTACATATGTGGTCCTAATTCGCCACCATGTACCTTTTCCATTGTCTGCTTAGCCTCTGCTTCATTCACACACCTTAGGTGCATTCCATTCCAACTTCTTTTGTAGAAGATATCTCCATTAAGAATGTAACCTATGGCTAGCTGCCTTATTGCTCTCTGATCAACCCTTGATGATCCCTCCGAATAACTTCCATCCTTGAGATAACTCTTGATATCCCAAAACCATGGTTTACCATCGGCCAAATGCATTACGTGGGCAGGTTGCTTTTGAAGTTGAACTTTCAATGGACGAATGGCTTTCCCCTCCTTGATATTGATCATGGAAGCTAAAGTAGCTAGGGCATCAGCAAACTGATTCTTTGCTCTTGGGAGATATTCGAAGGACAGATCATCGAATTGTTGTGCCAAATGATCAAGGCGTTGTAGGTAAGGAACCAAACGCTCTTCTCTTATCTTCCATTTCCTTAAAGCTTGTGATACTATTAAAATAGAATCACCGTAGACCTTTAGGTTCTTAAATCCCCAATTCCATAGCGGCTTCAAGCCCATTGATGCAAGCTTCATATTCTGCTTCATTGTTTGTGCAGCTAAAGTCAAGTTTAACTGCAAAGGGAATGTATTCTCCACAAGGAGTTTTGAACACAATCCCAATTCCATTTCCATGATAATTGGATGCCCCATCAAAATACATCTCCCAAACACTTCTTTCCACATTCAAGAGGTCTTCATCAGGGAAATTCATTTCTCGCATCTCGCCTTTTACGGGTAATTCTGCTAACTGGCCAGCTATTGCCCCACCTTTCACAGCTTTCCTTTGAATGAATTTTAAGTCAAAAGCTGCCAATGTTGACACCCACTTTGCCATTTTGCTGTCCAAAACAGGCCTCTCCATAAGGAATTTCAAGGGACTCTATTCTGCGATGACACAAGTAGTGTAAGAAGACAAGTAGTGTTGTAACTTCGTGCAGGTCCAATACAACACTAAACACAACTTCTCAGTCTTATTATACTTTAACTCATAGTCCAGCATCCTTTTGCTGAGGTAGTAAATTGCATTTTCTACCTTTGTACCTTCGGCCTCTTGAGCTAGCATTGCACCCATGGCTTCATCTGTTACAGACAAATACAAGAGCAGAGGTTTTCCCATTCTGGGAGGTTGCAGAATTGGTGGACTTAACAAGTATTCTTTGATCTTGCCGAAGGCCTTCTGGCAGTCTTCATTCCATTCTTGTGAAGCACCTTTTCTTAGTAGCTTAAAGATAGGACCACAAGTCTCTGCCAACTGCGATATGAATCGACTGATATACAATAATCTACCTAGCAAGCCTCGAATCTCCTTTTCTGTTCTTGGTGGAGGCATTTTCAGAATAGCCTTTGACTTTGCTGGATCAACTTCTATTCCTTTCTTGCTGACCAAATATCCCAAAAATAAGCCTGATGTTGCTCCAAATAGGCACTTTGCAGGATTAAGCTTCAAATTGTACTTGCAAAGTCTAAGGAAGAACTTCTCAAGTGCTTCAACATGCTCTTCTGGAGATTTTGACTTGACAATCATATCGTCAACATACACTTCTACTTATTTGTGAATCATGTCATGAAAGACTGTTGTCTCCATCCTTTGGTAGGTAGCCCCTGCATTTATCAATCCAAAAGGCATAACCCTGTAGCAGAAAGTACCCCATTCTGTAATTAAAGCTGTCTTTTCTTTATCTGGTAGATGCACCATGATCTGATTGTACCCAACCGCAAGATCAGTCATGGAAACCATCATATGCCCAGCCATCCTGTCTATTAGCAAATCGATGTGTGGTAGCGGGAAATCATCCTTGGGACAAGCCTTATTCAAATCTCTGTAGTCAACACACATCCTGACCTTTTCGTCTTTCTTCGGGACTGGCACAATGTTTGCTAACCAGGAAGGGTAGACAATTGGTTCTATGAACTTATTATCCAGTTGCTTGGCAATCTCATCTTTAATTTTCAAAGACCATTCTGGCTTCATTCTTCTCAACTTTTGCTTAACCGGCTTTGCATCTGGGTATAGCGGAATCTTATGAACTGCTATTGTTGGGTCTATTCCTGTGACATCACTTGTCTTCCACATGAAGCAGTCGACATATCTTTTGATGCACTCAACAACCTGTTCCTTATTCACACAATCATATGCAATGTATGTATATTCATTTTCTTTGCCAATTATTATCTTTTCATTCATTTCTTTTATTTCATTTATTTCATTTTTGCCAGATAATACTTGGAAAGCAAAAGACACAGGGTAACCAGGAACTTGAATAGTTTCATTAATAATGGCGGAGTCATCCTCCAGAGTTACATTACATTCGACATCAGGGTTTTCTATTCCTGAAGCTAAGGAAGACTCAGAACTAAACTCTGACTCGGTGTTTGACTCAAGATTTGACTCAGTACAAGATTCAGGTTCGAGGTGTGACACAGGACTAGGTTTGACTATAGCCACTTGTCCCTCCTCGGCATACCAGTTCATCAGTGGTCCATCTGTTGTCTTGATCAGCTTCGTGAAGTCCCTTTTGTCTTCAAAATTGGTTATCATAGCAATCTCATCAAAGAGACTAGGCCGCATGAAATCTTCCACCTGTGGGTCAGTAATAGGTTCTGGCTCTTCTTCTTTTATGGCAAAAACATCAGTGAACATCTCAAAACCCAGTAGCATCTTCCCAGTCATAGGAGAATAGAATGGCTCCTGAAAACCACAATAAGGAACTGCTTTTCCAGGTTTGCAAAAGTGACCATTCAGAGTTCTAAAGTAAGGGCGCATTTTGAGGCTTTTTGCCCCCCAAGTCTTCTTTTTCTTCCCATGCTCAAACTCTTCCATCTCCTCGTCTGTGGGTTTGTACCCCAAGCCAAAAGTTCTCTTATTCTTAGGCTCTTCCCATGGCCGTACTATAGATGATTTCCTCTCGGACCTTATCATTTCCATCCCGGGTAGCAGACCTACCCTTAGCATCATCCCCACCAGGCAATTGACTTGGACCTCCCCAAAGTCATATAGGATAAATGGCCCTTTGGACCTTTCTCCTTCAATGCATTGAACAGTGTCATAATGGAACCCAGTCAAGGCTGTAGCAGTTTCACCAGGAACAACCTCAAAGAGAGACTGATCCGTGGTTTTCTTATTGATTTCACATGTGTCTCCTTTAATAGTGATGATTTTTCCTTCAAAAGGGAACTTAAGTTTTTGATGTAATGAAGAAGGTACAGCATTATTCTGATGAATACACGGCCTTCCAAGGAGGAGATTAAAGCTCGCGGGTACATCAATGACCTGGAACAGCACTCCCATTTTCACCGGTCCAATAGCAACTTCCAGAGTAGCAACACCCAAAATTTCTCTTCAAGTGTTATCATATGCTCTAACAATTTGATCAGAAGGTGTAAGATCTGTAGCCTCCAATCCCAGACAGCTTGCTACTTTCAAGGGACATACATTTAAGGCTGACCCATTATCAATGAGAACCATGGGCACAGTCTTTCCCCCAGTTTGTATGGTGATGTATAGAGCATCATTGTGTTTCATGCCATCTTCTAGTAAATCTACATCAGAAAACCTGATACTCAATGCCTTGGTTGATTGGGTCAAAGTGGCCACCAAAGCTTCTGGGCTTGTGTCTACTAATGTATCAAGTTGACTCAAAGCTTTACTGAGAGCCTGACGGTGTGGGAATGAGGAAGCAAGGAGCTCCCAAATTGACACCTTAGCTTGAGTTTGTTTAAACTGAGAGAGGACAGGGTCTTCTTTTGGTTCTGACGTCTTCATATATGGGTGATTTGGGGTTTTAGGGGCTTTTCCCAAGTCGAATGGCTGATATTGCCTTCCACTCCTTGTCAAAGCATCGACCTCTTCAGCGAGGTCATTCAGATCCAGCACACATACTTCATTCATTTCCAAGAGAAGTTTGAAAGGATCAAACAGCTCTTCTTCTACAGTGATGGCATGGATGGAATGATTGGGCAAAGGGTTAGTACTAATGTTTGGTTGACTCCTGAGAGGAATGATGTCACCACTATCCACCAAATCCTGGATACGGTTTTTCAGAGTCCAACAAGCATCTGTTCTATGCCCCTTTCCTTGGTGGTATTCACAGTACTCATTGGCCCTATAATTGGAGGGTAATGGGTTTGGAGGAGGCCTTGGGTCCAAAGGCTTCAAATACTTTCCTTCCACAGCCTTTTTAAACACCAGATAAAGGGGCATCCCAAGGTCGGTATATTGCCTTCTTGGCTGATTTCTCTGCCCAAGATTGCCCACATGTAAAGGATTCGCAGGGGGCAATATTGGCCACTTCATTGACCTTGCTTGAGGAAGCAGCTTGGCCCTGTTTCTTATACTTTGAAGTAGCTCCCTCATCTACTATCTTACCCAATTGTATCAAATCTTCTACCTTAGTTGTAGTCGCAATGAGCGATTTGAAAGTAGGTAGGTATTGGGTTTGCAGTTGAGCTTGATATGTAGGCCTTAAATTCTTGATTATAATATCAATCTGCTCTTGTTCTGAAGGGCGATTGATCATTTGGGCAGCCTTCGCCCTCCACCTCGTAAAGAACGAGGAGAAGGGTTCATTGTTGTTCTGCTTGGTTGTCTCAAGCTCCCTTCTAGTGACATCAACCTCAATATTATAGTGGTATTGAGTGTTAAATGCATTGCAGATGTCTTCCCAGGTCTTAATCTTGGCACGGTCCAGGCTTACAAACCACTTAAGGGCAGCACCAGTCAAGGATTGTTGGAATAGTTGAGCAAAGAGCTCATCATTTAAACCTCAAGGGCTTAAGGCCCCCACATATATCTTCAGGTGAGTTTTAGGGCAAGTAGTCCCATCAAATCTGTCCATCCCAGGCATTTTGAATTTTGGAGGTAATCTAGCTTGGGGAAACAAGGATAAGGAATCCATGTCTACCACCTCTTTATGAGTTTTCATGGCAGTGATTGACATTTCAAGCAATTCAAGTTTCTTTTTTAGTTCATCAGTTTCAGTAGCATTCCTAGAGGGTGGATCCTCCAAATTGATGACAGGGGTATTATTCTGAGCAGTCATGGGGGTACTAGTTTGTCCCACAATAGGTTCCTTCCCTAGATTTCCAGGAGTAGTGGTTGTCTTTGGTGCCCCTCCCAATTCGGCCAAGATGGCTACTCTTTGGGCGGTCAAGGCTTCATCAATTCTTTCATACATCCTAGCTTCAATTTCCTTAACCTGTCCATCTAGCAAGGCCTTAATCTGTTCAATAGTAGCCATTTCAGTAATTGGAGTAGTTGGTGAAGTTGGGGTAGTAGGACTTGTGGGTGATTGCACAGTTGGAGTTGGTGTAGCTTGTGTAGGTGAAGGCACACGGATAGTGGGTACCTGCAAAGGTTAAGGGTAAAGGATCAGGGTAGTGTGTAGGGTAGGAAGACTCTTGGTCCACTCGCATATATCAAAAGGTTTTCCCCAAAATAATGTTGTTATGTTGCATGAATGCACCTCATCACATCATAATTCATTTTAATGGAATGTGGCACTATTATTGGGTACATACAACCTAAGGGAGGGTTCTATTGTTACATGAAAAATAGAGAATAGGCTTATAATAGGGACCCTTGAGTCTTGAGTAAGATATACCTAACCACATGTGAAACAAAGAGTTTCGTGTGGGTCCAACAGTACATTTACTCATGGGCCACTCCAAAAGGATTGGAATGGTTTGCGACAACAGGGAGGACGCTTTGGCTGTCCGCCGGCATAATCAAGGAGACCTGCCGGTCAGCGCTACTTGCTATCCAGACTCAGAATTTTGAACAGAAAGAGAAGAAATTCATTTGAAAACAATTTTTTTATGCAATGGAGGAAAATGATTCCCCCATATAATGCAAGAGAAAAAGATTCTCTAGATGACAAAACAAATGCACAATTAATCAAACAAAAGTCCATGAAAGGAAAAAGATTCCTTTTGTCAATTTTATTCCAAAATATATTGCTAAGGTACCCTGCAAAATAAATAAAAGTACCCTAAAGAAGGGAAAGTTAGTCAAATAAACAATTGTAGTCCACTAAGATGCCACAAATCATTTTTATGGTCCCTAGTGGAGTCGCCAAATTGTGAACCTCGGTTTCCACCTGAAAAGGATTCGGATGAACATTCACTTGTTGTTAGGAGTCGCCACTCATTTTTTTCTGTTCAAAGGGAAAAACTAAGAAAACCCTTGTTTGACTCCAATAATGCATCCAATGTAAAGGTTTCTAATCTACGAACCCAAGGAGGATTCGGGGAATATGCCTAAATATGCACCCAAATATGCCTACATACTCTCGTTTTTTATTAGAGATCAAAGCCCATGTAGTTTGGAAAAGCCTATTTAAAGGCAATTATGCATTTATGCATATGTGTGTGTATGCTTCATGCATTGTCTGGCTTTTTGCCAAAATTGTGAGATTTTAAGCACTTAGTGCTAATTTTGATGAAATTTGGGTACTTAGTACCAAAAGAATGCAATTTAGGCTCCGTGCCAAAAGGTTAATTTTAATTGAGATCGGCTTCATGCCAAAAATTGATTGATTACTTAATTAGGCCTTAGACCTAAAAGGATTAGGTCTTTAACCAAAGAAATTAAGAAGAAGATGGAATGCTTATGACATGCTTGAATTGACAAAGGATGAATTAGGATATTACCTTGCTTAGGATTTTCCCATTTCGAAGTTCCAGATCTCGTTTTCTTGGACCTTAGATTATGATTCTTGATTACGGATTAATTCCTGCAGCACAAGGTTAGATTTCTGCAAAGAAAAGTCCAAGAGAAGTTCTTAAGTGTGAAAATAGAGAGTTCATCAGCACGAGGTCCAGGGATTCGAAAAGCCAACCCCTTTCCTGAAAATTTAGCAGCCTTTTATAGCCAAAATTGGACCCGGACGGCGGTCGGGAAAAAAAGTCAAAGCAAAAAGGCGGCGGTCGGACCGCCGGTCCCGGCGGTTGAGCCCCCAAAATAGCACAAAAACTAGCAAGATTTTCATTCAAACTGATTTTCTGGGAGTTACAGACCTCCAAAAATTATTCCGAGATCATATCCGCGATCCTCGCATCATTCCGGACATTTCAAGTACCATGAAGACATACTTTCGGTGAACTTTACCGTAGACCTCTGGTCCGGCTCGGTCGTCAGCAGTCTGAGAAAATCGGCTTTCCGAGCTTCAAAATTCGAGTATTCACAACGTGTTTAGAACCCTAGTTTTAGGTTAAAACTCCAATTTGCATATTTAAAATCCAGTTTTGTATATTAAACCCTAATTCCACAACCAAACCCTATTTTGTAAATTATTTACCTTTCCTTAATGAGTATATTAAAACGTATGTGTGGCACCCTATATTTCCTTAATGGGTTAATATTAAGATTTATTTGTGGATTGAAATTTTTATTTTTATTTAATTACGTCCTACTTTTATAATTCTTTGTATGATGATGGATTGCAATTTTTATTATTTGGAGGATGATGTAAAAGGCATGTTTCCACTTGTGGATGCCTTATTTATTTAGTTTGTTTCTTTTATCTTATTTGTATTTGGGGATTAATGTAAGAGACACGTTTTCACCAAATGTTGGGTGTCCTATTTTATTTACTTATATTTTGGACATTGGATATTGTCAGGGCATGTTTCCATCTAGTATGGGTGCCCTTTTTATATAATTGCTTTGATTTCAATATAATGAATGTTTATTTATTTTAATTATATGTAATATGGATAATATCATAATAATCTAAGAATTTTATAATATTTAGACCTAAAAAGGAGGCCCATTCCAATGAACCAGATGTTATGGGGGTGCTGGGTCATTTTCACCTTCTCCATACGTACTCAACTTTCTGAATCCAATAGGGGGTTGGGGATTCCTTAGGAATCGAGTCATCTACGTCTTTCTATCTTCTAGGCCCGTTTGGGTGGCAACTCCATTTCTCTGGGCTTAGGCCTGTATTCTCTAAAGTCCTAAGTCTAATAGTGTTATTGTCGCAAGAACTATTCCACTAGGAGTGGGGGCAAAAATTCACATACACAGAAATCAAAGATGATGTCGTTGTGAAGAATAATAGCATTATTTGAAGTGTGAAGCAATTTAAACGTATGTTTTGGGCATTTAAGCCATGTATTGAAGGATTTGTGCATTGTACTGTAGTGTTAGTAGTTGACGGGACTTTCTTACATGAAAAATATAAGTTCATTCTTATTATTGCACAATCATTTGATGGCGATGGTAGTATATTTCCAGTTGTGTATGCAATTATTAAGAAGGAAAGTAAGAGCAACTAGACATTCTTCATGCAATATATATGACACAACGTCTTTCCAAATCAAAATGACATTTGTGTTTTATCTGACAGACATGTTGGAATTAAACATGCAATGAACGATCCAAAATGGAGGCACTCAAAGCATAGATACTGCATTCATCATGTTATCAGTAACTATAATACCAAATTCAAGAACACCGATATGAAATATTTCATGGAAAAAGCTGGTCCGCTATATAAACTAAAGTGAAATTATATTTTTTTATTGGCTATAATTATTGTTCTAAAGTACATGTTGATGTTTTTTCATTACATCTAGAGAAAATTAATTGCATAAGTTTGATAGACATATGAAAAAATTGAGAAAGTTGATTTGAAATGATATGAATGGTTGGAAAAAATTTCAAATCAAAAGTGGGCATTGTGCCGTGATGGTGGCCATTGATACATGCACATGGCAACTAATATGGTAGAATTTATGAATGCATTGTAGCTCAAAATTTGAGGGATGCCCATTATCACCCTAGTCAAAAAAAATTTTTAATTAGCGGATATGTTTGATCAATGTCAAACTCTATATGCTAAAGAAATGAGTGATGGATACAAGTACACTTAGAATTGCATATTTGTGTTGCAAAAGCATATGAGAAAGGAAAATCAACATGAGGTTACAAATTTTGACCACGATAATGGCATTTTCTTGATAAAGACACCTTGTGACAACTCAAAAAGAAAAGGAGGTAGAGTGCATACTGTTAAACTATTTGAGAAGTCTTGTACCTGTGGGAAGTTTCAAAATAGTAAGATTTCATGCTTCCATACCACTATTGATTGTCTTTCCAATGTATTAGATCACACTAGTTACATTTTGCCGATTTATACTCTTGCTGAAACATATAAATATTGGGCAACTAAATTCTACCCACTTCTAGATCATGATTATTAGCCAACTGCACCTAAAAAATCCTCTAGTGCCTAATTTAGTTTGGATGCATAAAAAGGACTGACTAAGAACATCTCGAAAATGTAATGAGATGGACTAGCAATATGTAATACCCCTTGACAATCTTCTCAAAGCACTTCCAGGAGATGCTACTCAATACACTAAACAATTCTAAAGACAATCCTATATCCAATTCTTTACAAACTTAAGTAATAAAGTGACTAAAAATTTTGGCAAAGTTTTCTCAGTAATAATTACGATTCAAAATTCAACATTTTAACATAACCTGTAGAAAACCAACACTTATAAATACCATTCAATCAATCTCAACTCCAATAACTTCAATGAATCCAATGTCCATCATAAACCAAAATAAATTTAATAAACATATAAATATGTAAATATAAATATATAATACATTATCTGAATTAATACTTATTCCCTAAATCTTATAACTCCAAACTCAATATATATGTATATATATATATTCCACCCCATTTACAATTAATACAATCCTCAAATTTAACTAAAATAAATTATACAATATATACATTTCTCATCATTGACAAAAATTATACATTTATTATTTCTTAACAATATTACTATTTGAATTATAATTAAAGATATTTAACCCAAAAATATTATAATACAATACTTTCTATATTGCAGTTGATCTTTAAAACCCTAGCTCTTAAATCATCAGCACTGCTCTGGTCCATCTTATCTGCGTGTCAGAAAAATCTAACACGCTAGGCTTATTGCTTGATGGTGTTTGTATATACTTATTTTGCCACTTATTATTGAAGTAAATAGTTGTAACAATAAAGCATCAATTCTCAAAATTTGAAAATAAATCAATAAATCAAACACTTTCAAACAAATTTATTTTAGTAATGAAAAGTTTTAAATACAATTTAAATAATAAAATATAATCACATAACGAATATTTATTAAACTGTTCCCATTTTTAATATAAATTTTATACAAATTCTATTTTACTAATTAAGACATTATAGACCTTTAATTTTTTACCCAGTCCGGTCCAATAAATTTAAATAGTCCAAAATAATTTTTATGATATTTTAATTAAATAATATTTATTTTAATAATATTTATTATTTATAATTAATAAAAATAAAAAAGGTAATATTAGAAAAGTTAAAAAAATGAAAATAAAATAAAAAATCGGCGACGAAAGAATCGGTTACGAAAAATTTCGTTGTTGGAGAAATTGGCTTGGGCCAATTCGACGCAAGAAAAACCTACGACGAATTGGCCACAAGCCAATTCTCCGCAGGAATTTTCTACGGCGAATTGGCTGGCCCTCGCCCGTTCACACACAATTCCGCAGGTTCTCATTGCTGGCCCGCCAGTAGCCCGCAGCAATTTTTGCTAGCACAATTTTTGCCAGCGCAATTTTTTTTAAACTGAATTCTATTTGGTTTTTATTTCTATAATACCTTTGTACCCTATATATGTAAAATACATATTTGCAGCATATGTAAAATATGCACATATGGTACAAAAATGTCACAGACAGGTTTAATAAAAAAATTTCACATTTTCAATTTAAAATTCTAAATATATAAAAATTAAATAGAATATAAATATTCTTTACTTGTTATAAGAACCCAAAATAAATAATATATATATAAATCTCTGGAAAAAATTCTCCAGAGTTTTGTCTGTGATTTGGACATCCCAAAATTTAGCAATTACTCAACCTGCAAAAAGAAAATACTCCCAAATAATTTTCCAATCACCATCTCAACCATACTTCTCCATTTCACCAAGTTTCTCAAACATTTATATATATAGATATATATAATTTAAAACACACTTACTCTCCCATTTCAAATATATTGACCCACACATTCTTTATAATATACAATACGTAAAATCCAAAACATAATATATTATGCATAAAACTCAAAATGTACAATAACATAAAAATATATATACATGTTGATGGCAGTGTTTCTGATCTTGATAGCAACCCAACAAGCTCAACTACAAATCTAGACCCGACCTTGTCTAGAAGAACTCTCTGGCTCAGCTAGGTCTACCCTGTCACCTGCGCGATGGAAACAATCACGCTAAGCCGAAGCCTAGTGGTACAAACTTTGATAATAATAATAAAACTCAATGCAATGCCAATGCACAATGCATATAGATGTCACATCATTCCACTTTCTTATATTTTTTAAATATTTCATAATCACAACTCATAACATTATATTGCTCAATTGTATCATAATTCATAATTCACATTAAAACAAAGACAAGCATGGTCCCAAAAAGGATCTAATATGCTATTTAAATTTCAGAGTTACTGCTTTGGTCCATAATGACACCATGTGTCTAGCCCCGTAGGCAATATATCCATGGATAATGTAACAGCCCTAGTCTCTTGGACCTCAACACGGCTAGACCCTTAGGCCCCAGTATCTTAGTCCTCAACCCGTCTAGACTGCTATAGTTTTTGAGGCTTACGACCCAGTCTTTTCACCCCAAAAACATCATATTTATTAGCTGGCCTGGCTTACGACCCAGTCTTTTCACTAAAAATCAATTGTGAGCCTAGTTTATACTAAGAATTATTAATCACTGGCTTGTTTTTGGCATGAATCATTAGTTACTTTTTCAAGTGAGAAATCTATTTATAATAAACCTCTTAATTTATTTTTAATCCAATATAGCATAAAAGCTACTTTAGTTGGTTGAATGAATTAAATCCTAATTAATGGGAATTATCATGAACTGATTTCCATTTTTAAAATATAACTATTGGTTGAAATGTCCGAGAGAATTTTTTGAAAACAAGATACCCCATGTTGGTACTTTGTTAACCATATACCTAGGAAAAGAGACTCGCCATCCCAGTGTGGAAGTTATAAGGTTAGAAGGAACGTCCTATTTATCCTTGTTTGTTTATTGTTTGTGCATACATGCATTCATGCATATATTTGTATCTCATATCATTAATCCTTTCTGGCTCACAGACCTAGAGTACGGCAATTCAAGAGCATACAATGATACCACCTACAATATTGATTTTTTATTCAAGTGCTTCATTGGAAGGATGGATGCAAACCAGTTAAAGATGAAGTTGTCAAAGCTAGGATGGCCGAGCTACGAGATCAATTGGTTGAAATTATGAAGATCCAGTTGATTGAAATTCTAGAGCTCATTAATAATGCTAATGAGGCATCTCACATTAACATAAGGATGAAGGGAAAGGCAGCATCCATGGAGAACATGTTCACTAATAGAGATTGAATGAAAAATGAGCGATCAATCCCTATTCTATGAGACCAGCCGAACCATGTGCTGTCTAAGTGGAGCAATAAGGGCAGCTACCACCCTAGTGGGCAAAGTCAAAGGGAAAGAGAGAAGAACCATTTTTCTATAAAATGGAATTATCAGCCTAGCAATCAAAATACACAAAAGGTAGCTGATGTTAATGCCACTGGTCAAGGAGGAATGAGGTAGTTTTCAGAATTGGGGAAACCTCTATCTTGGGTTTTTAATAAGCTACAGAAGAAGGGGTTGTTACAACCGTTAGCTCCTCGACCGCTACATAATGCTCTGCCACCAAACTTCAATGCTGAGGCCTTCTGTCAATTTCATCAAATGCAAGGGCATGAAATAGATAAATGAGCTCGTCTAAGGCATGAGATCCAAGATTTGATTGACTATGGTAAGCTACCCAAGCCGGATAAGCCCAATACCAAAATTAATCCTTTGCCTAAATTTGGAAGGGCACCACCGATTACAACCTTCATGAAGAGTTTGATCTTGTCATCCTGTGATGATATGGATAGAGAAGCTGCTAAAGATAATGTGCTACTAAGCAAGCTTGGAATAACTGTGAATGATGAAGCAATGATCCTTGATGATGGAAAAATCCTTGACCCTGATATGTCTAAATAAATGAAATATTTTCGACTCCAACTCAACAAACCTCCCTTAGCTTGAAGTGTTGCTCTTTTTGTTTTATTTTCGCTTTCTTTAGTACTTATTTGGAACAATTATGTTTTTCAAATTATGTTTGTGTAAATAAATTATTTTCATCAAAATTTTTATTGGTCTTTGTTCATTTCGGTGCTCAACCGATGATGAATTTAACTTGATATTTATAAATTAGCGTATCTATGCATCATGATTTGAATGACTTTACTAGATAAGGGAATTGCTCTATAGCATTGAGTTGTGTATGCTTACTTAGAGAGGGCTCCTGCATAATTACCTTAGTCTAGGTTCTAGTCAGTCTTAGAACATGCTTTGGAAAACTTTTCAAGGCAAAATTGAACTCTGCTTATTTAAGAGAGAAATGATCTAGGCATTGTTTGATAAGCTAACAACTAGTATCCACCCAATTAAATATCAATCCCTAGTTGTCCCTTCGAGCTTTCATAAAATTTTAGCTTTTTTTTTCATTGGCATATAACCCCAACAACCTACCATGAGCTGTTGTGATACTTTTGACAAGTCTTATGATCACTAAGGTGAAGAGGCAAGAAGATCAAAGAAAGGAATGAATAGTCAAGATCATAAGGATAGTTGATATTTTCAAGACCATAAGGGTAGTTGAAGTTTACCTGAATTAGACCAAATATCACTGATAAAGTCAAGACTGAAGCAGATTAATACTACTCCACTCATCCATTATTAGAAATACAAGTTGGTACAAACAAGACAACTCTTTTAGAGCTAGAACAAAAAAAAAAGAAAATAAAAAAAAAGAAAAGAAAAAAGACAAAAAGAAAAAAGAAAAAAAATTAATAAAATCCAAAATGGTTCAGAAAGCTAACCAAGTTCTCTTTTACCTAAAGTAGTAAAAGACTTCCATAAGGACAATTTGACTTGAATTGGTCCAACCCAAGCAAAGATTCAATCAAAACCGGAGAAAAAGGAGAAAATTCATCTAGTTTTTGAAAGTCCTATAGAGAAGAAGGACCTATAGAGAAGAAGGAAAAAATGATAAAATAAAGAGAAAGAAAAGGAAGAGAAAGAAAAAGAAAGAGAAAGAAAAAGGGAAAAAAGAAATGAATTTGGGTACCAAACTTTTTGCAAGGGCAAAGACTATCCCAATCAAGATCCAAATTAATGCCAAGAAGATGGGAGAACGTTCAAAGCTCTATCTTTTCATCCTCCCAACTGTCTAAAGTTCCAACAAGCAGTTTATAGTGTGAAGGTTTGTCCTTTGTGTCACATCAGCTCCAATCTCAAAATGGCTTTCATTTAACCCGTGTCCCTTATAGACCCCATTTCAAGCCTATCAAAGACCTATTGATCTCTCTTGGTAGGTAGAGTCTATTAGTGGAGATAGTTTGGATAAGCATACATATGAGATAGACAATATTCAAACTCAAATGAGACTTTTGACTAAGTAATGTGTATGTGCCTATCTGAAGTGCAACAAGTTCTTGCCTAAATAGAAATGATTCCCGAGTTTAGTATGGTAACTAGGGTTGTCATGTTACAGATATGTTAATTCTAAAAATCAAGTCCTAAGGTATAATGACATTGATTTGACAAAGCCAAAATATGATTTAAAAAAAATGTATGTTTTTGTTATACAAAGCCTTCAAGTTAAGGGGAGTATGTTGAACCATTAAACCTCAAACGACACATTGGGCAAAGTAAATGATTATTGGCAAGGTCATGAAGAAGCTACCAACTAACATGCCAAAACATAGTTTGGAATGGATGTGTCCTTGACTCTGCTGCTTGGGTCTCACCACTCATGTTCTCAACATCTTGAAGATAAAAGCCATAAATGTGAAGCATTCTGTCATTCCAAAGCAAGACCTAAATGGGCATCTCAAAGGAGTTAATGAGAACGCTTCTACTGATCACCTCGGTCTATGGGTCGATTGAACCACTGTAAGTATTACTCATGCATACTATGCATACATGAGCATATCACACAACATTTTGTCTTGTGTTATCTGTTCTTTGTCAAAGTGAACATCAAACACTCTGTGAAGTAAAGAATCAAAAGAAAATATTAAATCAAGGGGGGGCATGGAAAGCCCATTGCTTGAGGCAGCTCCAGTAATTTTGCAAAAGAAAGAAGAAATGCATGCTTGTTCGATGAGCTAGACAATATACAAACATTAACCAAAGCCGCATAGGAAAAAATCATGGGTTTGAGCCTACACAGGGGGCAAAGTTTCTCCTTTCAATATTTTTTAAGTTTATGTATATACAAAACATTTTGGATACTCACTTCCAACAATTTACCATGCAGGGGGCAAGGAGAAGATATGAAGGCTAGATAAAAAAAAAAGAAGAAGAAAAGGAGCTCGCTAGGTTCCCAAAAAGGGCGGCCTAGGCAAAAATTAGAGTAGTCCGCTAGTTTCAAAAATTCGAAAGAGAGGGCTAGGCAACAATTAGGGCTAAGTGAGAGAAAATCGTCAATTAAAAAACCCGAAAGGGCTAGTTGGCACCAGGAGTGCTCTTGTGTATGCTGGCTTTATGTTTGGTTGTTCCCCAATTTAATAAAGAAGAATTAATATTAAAATTATTCTATGTGCACTGTTTTAGGTATTTGACCAGATATGGATAAAATAAATAGACACAATAGCAAAATGTGATGATGAATTATAAAAGGAAAAGAAACATCTCTTATTATTACTTTTATTATTTTTTCATCCTAATAGTACTCTTTCTAAAGAAATTGACAAATGTAAGATCTATGGCAGACGATAAGTGTAACGTGCAAGCCAGCTCAGCTTCAGCCAATCCAAGTAGGCTTTAGTCAGACAAGGCATGTCTAAATCAGGAGAAAGATCAGAATCTAGAGACTTAGCTCCATACTGACGGTCAAGCCAGTGAAGATCATAGCAAGTACCTCGATGAAGAGCAGTAAGAGGAACATACATCAAGTACGTTCGAATGGTGATACGAGAAATTTTTCACCAAGGTACTAACCAACAGATATTAACTTCAGTACGAGAATGGATCCAGCCAACCCAGTCGGCATATGAAGAAGCAGGGTGGAGTAGTTTCCTAGCAAAGTGATGTAGCGGCAGATATTTAAAAAAATCCATAGATGGAGTATGGGGCAAGCAGAGACGCTCCTGAAGCCAAATATGTAAAAGAAAGTGGTGCGTCGCGCCTAATGCTATAGAAATACCGCAAGTGCACGGGTCAGCCAAGTAATAAAGTAGTGAGTGAGTTATCGTTCCACTGAGGACAAGGCCAAGTACTAGTTGAAATCTTAACTTTTGTTTAGAAAATTAATATTTTTGTGTGAAGTTTTGTAATTAAAGACAATTAACTTAAATAAATGAAAGTAAAGATAAATTGATTGTTGTGTAAAAAGGATTGATGATAATGATACTATCCAGATATTGAATCCCCCTAGCCACAATTACATCACATAATAGAGTTGAATTGGCATTCCTCTAACTTAGACTAAAACCTCTCTCGAAATCCCTAATCACTAAGTAGAGTGTCAGAATCTCTTCTCAAACACAATTAAATAGATCTTGCATTAAGAACAAGGAACTATAAACCAAAGGATCTTGTAAGTCTATCTCTAGTATTCCAATCAATCCTCAACCCTTATGAGTATTCAATTCATATCAAGCTTTCTCAAGTCAATAATATGAAAATGGCAACCAATCAATAAGCATGCTGTTTGGAAATAAATCATTAAGCATCATAAGAATAAAACAACTCCATCAATTAAAATTATTCAATCATACAAATGAGCTAGGGTTCTTCAATATCTAGATAGAGAATGAATTAGTTCATATTCAATACTCTTAATACAACAACAACAACAACAACAACAACAACAATAACATTAAAATGAATTAAAGGAGAAAATAAAAAACCCCTTTCAATGTAGCTTCTTCAATCTCCAGGAGCTTGCCAATGGAGGATGAAGATGGTGGAGAGGATGGAAATGGAGGATGAAGATGAAGATTCAAGGAGAGTGTCACTCCCTCCTTGTCCAAACCGTGTATGCCCAGCCTCCTCCTCTCAAACCTCTCTTCTCTGTCTTCTGCAAAAACCTCCAGCCAGCACTCCCTGCAAAAACTCCCTTCTTCTTCCTCCTCTTCTCTTTTTATTTCCCTCCAAAGCTCAAGCCCATGCCTTCCAACTCACTTCCAACTCACACCACACTCCCTTGTTCCCCACTATTTTCTTTGTTTAGTATTTCTTTTGGCAAGCACAATGTCTTGTTCCCCACTTTGTCTCCCAAGTCGGGCAAGAGAAGTCAAGATTCCATAGGTGACATGACCAAGCCATGAGTGGCTTGGCCATGTCTCTCATCTTTCTTTGGGACATGGCCAAGCTAGTTGGCCGTGTCTCTTGCTGCTTCTTTTCTTTCTTTTTCTTTTCTTTGGTCCCAAGGAGTGACACGACCAAGCTTGTGGCTGTGTCACTTGGGTGTGTCACCTTCTGCTTGCCAACTTGTCAATTTCTTTCTTTGGTTTCAAGGGGTGACACGGCCAAGCTCTTGGCCTTGTCATGTGACACGGCCAGTGGCTTGGCCGTGTCATGTGATGGTGTCAGCTTCTGCTTCTTTTCTTTCATTCTTTGCTTGGTCTCTTTGGTTTTGCTCCTTAGGTGAGACACGGCCAGTGGCTTGGCAGTGTCTCTTGGGCGTGTCAGCTACTGTCTTGCACTTCTTTTGAGTGACACAGCCAAGCTTGCTTTGGCTTGGCCATGTCTTGCTTGATTCATGCTCTTTCTTCGTTGTTTTGACCATCCAAGGGGGGGTTTTTGCACTTTAACCTAAAACAAACACTTAAAACAAACTTTAAACAAAAATAAAATAAAACATTAATTAAAAACACATAGAAATTCATACTAAAAATAGGTATAAAATGATCTCATCAAATACCCCACACTTAATTCCTTGCTTGTCCCCAAGCAAGGCTAAAATCAAAACAAACTAAACACAAAAATTTTGTCAAGTTCAAGAGTTATAAAAAATGCATCAAGACTTCCCTATCCCTAAATCCGCAATCAATATCAAATGGAACAAAATTGATACCAATGCAATTAAGTGGCTTTCCATGCAAAACCTATGTTGTCACTCCCTCACTAACTCTTAGAAAGTGTTTGATCAAGGCGGTGTTTACACTCATAACAATCACTGAAAGATTATTGCCATAGGCTTGCTTATCTATCAAATCTCCACCACTTAATTACAATCAAGCATCAATCAAAAGGTCTTTTATTGGGTTGTAATGGGGCTAAGGTAAAGGTATGACATTTAGGAAATGTGAGCTTAATCATTAAGTTTAAGAGCACTTCAAGAATGAAGTAACCAATCATATGTATAACCCAATGATCCCAAAACACCTTCCCCTTATCTACCCCTTGACATTTAAGAACTTTTCAAGGGAACTCACTTATTACATCTTGCAATGATTATTCCTAAACATATTCCAACCCTTTCAACAAGAACAACAATTATTCTTATTATATATATATTATTTGATTTTGATTTATATATATATATTTATTTTGCAATCTTAAACCTACTAAATTTAACCCCACACTTAATTCAACATAACACTTGGTCATAAAAGCTCTTAAAATGCTCTTGACCTAATGAAAGGGTAAGAGACAAAATAGCATGATTCAAAGTTGGTAGTGTTGCAAAAAATAAAGAAAAGGAGAAATGAAATAGGCTCAAAATTGGCTAACTAAGGTTAAAAATAGGGTTGGTCTTTTTAAGCCAAAGTGGGTTCACCTAATTGCCTTAATCATCTTGATGCGTAATTGAAATTTTTATGTAATCTTAAAATGCATGTGAAAGCAAGTTCTAAAAATTCATCAATCAAAGATGTTTTCCCACACAAAGAATAATAAGTTGATGGCTTAATTTCTCACCAGGTTAAAGGTAATGCAAGGAAAAACAAACAAAATTGACAATAAGCACCAATTCTACTCAATTCTCAAATTCATGCTTAAAAAATTTAAAGGTCATCAATCAACAATTTATAACAATTGAACTTTCCAAAATTCATTTATTCAAAGAAAAACATTAACTAAACCTAAACAAAAATAACTTAAAAGTAAAAATACAAAATGCAAAAAGCACCCCACACTTAAAAATTCACATTGTCCTCAATGTGAGCATGCATAAACTAAAAGAGAGTTTAGATGAAACCTAATTTCCATCGTTCCCATATACGATGTGTAGGGCTCCTTCCTCCCATAATGCAATTGCAGCCCATGACTGAAAGGATGACCAACATGCAACATGGAAGTGTGCCCAATGTATGGAAACCCCTAAATATTATTCTTTAAAGAGAAATTGTCCTAAAGGGACATGTGAAGGTTGCCTCGGGGTGATCCTCCAGTACTATAGGAACTTGGTAATAATCTTTGTGCTTGTGCAACATGGGCATATCAGATTTCTGCTCTTCCTTACCACCAAAAGTAGAAGGGATGACTTTTCGGGACTCTTGAAATTCAACCAAGGTTGGTTGAATCACTTTTTCATCTATTTTAACAATGTCAAGTCCCCTCTTAACAACCTCAGCATCTAAAATTAGTTTACACTCCTCAAGTTCTAAATTAGGCATGTCATGTTCTTCTTCTAAGGGCATACCCATCTCAAGCTTATTTTCATTATCTCCTTGGGAGTGCATGTCATAAATGTCAAAAAGTTGCGTACCTTGTTTCTCATCCTTCAAGTTACTTGAAAATGGATTTAATGGCCTATAAGGATTAGAAGTTTCATGCAACTTGGGTGAGGTTGATGCCTCCAAATTTTCTTCCTCCTTTGATTGATTCAACTCCTCTATATTGGATTGTATCTCCTCGCCATTGTCTTCCTGGTTAGTCCCTGCATCAAAGAAATCACAAAAATTGTTATATATCACCTGTTCACTCGTTAAGTTTGTGATTACCTGGATTTGCTCCAATTGGCTAGGAGACTCCTCCTTTTGGTGTGCTTGGGGTTGATGTGCCAGCTGCTCAACTTGAGCTTCCAACCTCTTCCATGTTTCTTCCAAAGAATCAAACCTCTCATTGCTCCCTTCCTGATTTTGTGTGCCTAGTTGAACTTAAGCATTCAAATCATCTTCCACTATGGATTGCTTGCATTGAGCTAGATGTTGCTCGCTATTTTGAATGAAGGCATTCAATCTTTCCTCTAATGTGAGTTTCTTAGGTTGATCTATATTTTGTGGGCTATTTTGAATGAAGGAATTCAATCTTTCCTCCAAAGTGGGTTCCTTAAGGTGATCTTGATTCAGCGTGTGTTTTTGAATATAGGCATTTAACTTATCCTCCAATGTGGGTTTCTTAAGGTGGTCTTGGTTTGAAAATTGTTCTTGAAAGTAAGAACTTCCTTGGTAAGGCTGAAAAAATCATTGAGGTGGAATGTACTGCTGATTTTGCAAAGAAAAATTCGGGTGGCTTTCCCAGCTTGGATTATAAGAATTGGAATACGGGTCATTTCTACCCATTTGCTGGAAACTTTGGTAGTCATATTCTTCCTCTTGCCATTCTTGGTATCATTCGAAACTAAATGAACATGTATTGGCACTATGTCCTGCATTGCCACATGCTGCACTTACCATGTTATAATTATAGTCCCTATCATAAACTCCCCCGTACTGTGAAAACTGCATCTTTACAACAAAAAGAACACTTAACAATTTAAAGAAAAACACACAAACAATTAAAGAAACAAGATCAAACACAACAAACAAACAAATTTACAGAAAATAAACAAACAATTCAAAGAAAACAAACAATTCAAAGAAAACAAATAAATAGTTCAAAGAAAACAAACAAACAGTCTTGAAAAAAAATAAAACTAAATCAATAGTCTTGATTATATTATTAATATTGAAACCATTGTCCCTGGCAGCGGCGCCAAAAACTTGGTGCGTCACGCCTAATGCTATAGTAATACCGCAAGTGCACGGGTCACCCAAGTAATAAAGTAGTGAGTGAGTTATCGTTCCACTGAGGACAAGGCCAAGTACTAGTGCAAATCTTAACTGTTGTTTAGCAAATTAATATTTTTGTGTGAAGTTTTGTAATTAAAGACAATTAACTTAAATAAATGAAAGTAAAGATAAATTGAGTGTTGTGTAAAAAGGATTGATGATAATGATACTATCCAGATATTGAATCCCCCTAGCCACAATTACATCACATAAAAGAGTTGAATTGGCATTCCTCTAACTTAGACTAAAACCTCTCTCGAGTGAATTAATCCCTAATCACTAAGTAGAGTGTCGGAATCTCTTCTCAAACTCAATTAAATAAATCTTGCATTAAGAACAAGGAACTATAAACCAAAGGATCTTATAAGTCTATCTCTAGTACTCCAATCAATCCTCAACCCTTATGAGTATTCAATTCATATCAAGCTTTCTCAAGTCAATAATATGAAAATAGCAACCAATCAATAAGCATGCTGTTATCAATTGGAAATAAATCATTAAGCATCATAAGAATAAAACAACTCCATCAATTAAAATTATTCAATCATACAAATGAGCTTGGGTTCTTTAATATCTAGATAGAGAATGAATTAGTTCATATTCAATACTCTTAATACAACAACAACAACAATAACATTAAAATGAATTAAAGGAGAAAATAGAAAAACCCCTTTCAATGTAGCTTCTTCAATCTCCAGGAGCTTGCCAATGGAGGATGAAGATGGTGGAGAGGATGGAAATGGAGGATGAAGATGAAGAGTCAAGGAGAGTGTCACTCCCTCCTTGCCCAAACCGTGTATGCCCAGCCTCCTCCTCTCAAACATCTCTTCTCTGTCTTCTGCAAAAACCTCCAGCCAGCACTCCCCGCAAAAACTCCCTTCTTCTTCCTCCTCTTCTTTTTTTATTTCCCTCCAAAGCTCAAGCCCATGCCTTCTGTGAACCTCGGGTTCCGCTCGAAAAGGATTCGGGCGAACGTTCACTCGTTGTCGGGAGTCACCACTCAGTTTATTTTGTTCAAAGGGAAAAACTAAGAAAACCCTTGTTTGACTCCAATAACGCATCCAATGTAAAGGTTTCTAGTCTGCGAACCCAAGGAGGATTCGGGGACTATGTCATGCATTTGACTAACTTGCAAAAAGAACAAATCAAAAAGGAGTGAAGAAAAGAAGAGACGGATTGTTAGTAAATTATGGACTTGCTATTTGGGGTGAATCCCAAATATGCCTACATACTCCCGTTTGAATAGGAGATCAAAGCCCATGTAGTTCGGAAAAGCCTATTTAAAGGCGATAAAAATTATGCTTCATGCATGTGTGTGTGTATGCTTCGTGCATTTGTCGGGCTTTTTGCCAAATTGGTGAGATTTAGCACTTAGTGCTAAATGGTGAAGTTTAGGTACTTTGTACCAAAAAGATGCAAATTTTAGGCCTTTGGCCTGCATTGTCGGGCTTTTTGCCAAATTTGTGAGATTTAGCACTTAGTGCTAAATGGCGAAATTTAGGTACTTTGTACCAAAAGAGTGCAATATGGCTTCATGCCAAAAGATTGATCGATTGTGAAATTTAGGTACTTCGTACCAAAGTGAGATAATTTAGGCTTCGTGCCAAAAGGTTGATTTTAACTGTGAAATTTAGGTACTTTGTACCAAAAGGATGCGATTTAGGCTCCGTGCCAAAAAGATTGATTGATTCACGGCTTAATGCCGAAATGTGGATTGATTTGTCCATTAGGCCATTAGACCTAAAAGGATTAGGTCTTTGACCGAAAGAAATTAAGAAGAAGATGGAATGCTTATGACATGCTTAAATTGACAAATGATGAATTAGGATATTACCTTGCTTAGGATTTTTCCACTTCGAAGTTCCAGATCTCGTTTTCTTGGACCTCGGATTATGATTCTTGATTACGGATTAAATTCGTCAGCATGAGGCCCGGAGTCTCCAAAAGCCAACCTGTTTTTCTGAACACTTGAAGGCAATTTATAGGCAAAATCGGGCTGGACGGCTGCCGAACCGCCGGTCACGGCGGCTGGGCCGCCGATTTTGGCGGCTGAGCCGCTGGGGTCACGGTGGCTGGGCCGCCGGTTTCGTCCGATTTTAGCTCAAACCGATTTTTCGGGAGCTAGAGACCTCCAAAAATTATTCCGGGACCATATCCGTGATCCTCACGTCGTCCCGGACATTTCAAGTACCATATCGATATACTTCCGGTGAACTTTTACCGTGGACCCCCCGTCCAGCCCGGTCATTTGCAGTCTGAGAAAAATTGGCTTTCCGAGCCTCAAAATTTGAGTGTTCACAATTGCCCCCCAGTGGGGTCCATAAAAATGATTTATGGAGTCCAGTGGTCTTCTGAAGAGTGAATTTTGAGCGAGGGGTAAAAGACCTGCCTTTTGGCATTTCTGGATTGTTTGCAACACTTCTGATCGCATTCCAACTTTTCTGTTCCTGCACATTCATTTAGCACAAACAGTACATATGTATGCATGATGTCACCTTTTATTTTCATAAAGGCATTTATTTGCTTCTTTGCACCCATTGTATGCACAACTGGACCAAGAGCCTTCAAAAGATGGAAATGATCAATATGGGTAGATATGGGTTGCTTTCTGTCACCATTCTTAGGTGGATATTGATGGATTGGGATTTTATTTATTTCCAATAAAGAACTTAGAAATAAATTCTAGGAATCTTTCCTTTACATGTACTTGAAATAGCTCTAGTAATGAACCAGAAGTAATACCAGGCTTTGCTGTGTTCTGCTATCAGTAATTATTTCTAGTAAAGAACTTAGAAATAATCCTATAGGAAGTCAATCCGGCTGGGGAAGGAACTCGAATTTTTCTGAAGTTGCCCCCAAATTATTCCAAATAATGAAGTTGCTGAATTTTGGCCAATTGAGAAGCCAAGGAGACGTGCATTGCTGCAGGAGCTGGAGGGTGAGGATGTGGTTCCTCTTAACGAGGAGAAGACAGATGCT
Source organism: Garcia nutans (assembly GCA_947685225.1). Classification (NCBI taxonomy): domain Eukaryota; kingdom Viridiplantae; phylum Streptophyta; class Magnoliopsida; order Malpighiales; family Euphorbiaceae; genus Garcia; species Garcia nutans. Next base: position 19,252,774 of record CANTUV010000009.1, on the reverse strand, counting down.
GCAGAGAGTTCCGGAGCTAAGGAAGATACCGAAGACTCTGCCCCACGTAGGAGGCGTAGGATTTAGATCCCAGGGTGACTCCATTGTCTCTCTTTTCTTTTCTTTTTTTTTTTTTTGAGTTGTCTTTTTACCTTTTTGGTTTTTCTTTCTTTTTGACATTTTGGAGTTATGACCTGACTTTTTTTTTTTGGATGAATGAATGACTCCCTTGGGAATGAATGACTCTTCTTGGCATGACTCTTTCCTTTGCTTTCCAAGCATTATCTACTTTATTTACTTGCTCTAATTTTTGCCTAAGCTGTCCTTTCGGATTTTCAACTTAGCGAGCTCTTACCCATTCTTGTCTAAGCCGCCCTTTGCGGGTTTTCGACTTAGCGGGCCCCACTATTGCCTAAGCCGCCCTTTGTGGGTTTTCGGCTTAGCGGGATTTTTCTGTTTTTTGTTGCTCTTCTTCTTCTTTTTTTTATGTTGGCAAAAGAAAAATGAACCAATGATTTTTATTAAAATTTAGACCGTGCTTAAGGAGAGCTGCCTACATATCTCGAATTAGTTTGCGAGAATCAGGTCTAATGTAGTTCCTTACAATGCATGATCATACATAATATTTCTTTAGTTGATCCAGATTGCATGGGTTTGTGAACTCCAGACCATCCAAATCAGACAAGATGACGGCTCCGCCGGAAAGTATTTTCTTCAAAATGTAGGGTCCCGCCCAATGAGGACGGAACTTCCCACGAGGATCTGTAACAGGTGTTCTGATCTCTTTTAGAACCAAACAACCTTCTTCCAACTTTCGATCTTTGATCTTTTTGTTGAAATGTCTGGCCATTCGCCTCTGATATCCTTGAATCTGATGTAGAGCTTGAAGTCTTTTTTCATCCAAACCCAACAACTGATGATGATAATTGCTGATCCATTCAGCCTCATTTATCTGACTTTCTTGAATTATCCTCGCCGATTGAACTTCCAGTTCAATGGGGAGTACTGCTTCTATTCTGTACACCAGGGAATACGGGGTTGCCCCAGTAGGAGTTCTGATTGATGTTCTATATCCCCACAAAGCCAGCGGTAACTTCTCATGCCAACGCCTATGTTCCTTGATCATTTTTTGTATGATCGCCTTTATAGACTTATTCGCTGCTTCTACTGCTCCATTTGTTTGAGGTCTGTAAGGAGAGGACTTATGATGCTGGACATTCTTATCCTTCAAGAGCTTAGCAAATTCTGCTTGGAAATGAGTTCCATTATCAGTGATAATATCAAATGGCGTTCCGTACCGACAAAGGATGTTGGTTCGGACAAACTGCGCGGCCTTTTTGGCATCTAATTCTGCATAGGAAGCTGCTTCAACCCACTTTGTGAAGTAATCCACTGCTACCAAGATAAACTGATGTCCATTCGAGGCTTTTGGATGTATTTTTCCAATTATATCAATTCCCCAAGTAGCGAAGGGCCATGGAGAAGTGATTGTATTCAGGGCAACGGGAGGTTGCTTCTGCAGCTTAGCAAATATCTGACACTGATGGCATCCTTGCACAAATGCCACACAGTCTGTGTTCATGGTGGACCAATAATATCCCAAATTGGCCTGATGTTACACCAAAGAGTCACTTTGCAGGATTTAAGCTTCAAATTGTACTTGCAAAGTCTAAGGAAGAACTTCTCAAGTGCTTAGACGTGCTCTTCTGGAGATTTTGACTTGACAATCATATCATCAACATACACTTTTACTTCTTTGTAAATCATGTCATGAAAGATTGTCGTTGCCATCCCGTCTATTAGCAAATCGATGTGTGGTAGCGGGAAATCGTCCTTGGGACAAGCTTTATTCAGATCTCTGTAGTCAACACACATCCTGACCTTTCCATCTTTCTTCGGGACCGGTACAATGTTTGCTAACCAGGAAGGGTAGGCAATTGGTTCTATGAACTTATTGTCCAGTTGTTTGGCAACCTCCTCTTTAATCTTCAAAGACCATTCTAGCTTCATTCTGCTCAATTTTTGCTTAACCGGTTTTGCGTCGGGGTATAGCGGAATCTTGTGAACTGCTATGGCTGGGTCTATTCCCGTGACATCACTTGTCTTCCACATGAAGCAGTTGGCATACTTTCTGATGCACTCAAGAACCTGTTCCTTATTCACACAATCACATGCAATGTATGTATGGTCATTTTCTTTGCCAATTATTATCTTTTCATTTATTTCTTTTATTTCATTTATATCATTTTTGCTAGATAATACTTGGAAAGCAAAAGACACAGGGTAACCAAGAATTTGAAGAGTTTCATTGATAATGGTGGAGTCATTCTCCAAGATTACATTAAATGTGACATTTGGGTTCTCTAAATCTGAAGCTATAGAGGACTCAGAACTAGACTCTGACTCGGTGTTTTGACTCAGGATTTGACTTAGTACAAGACTCGGGTTCAGGGCATGACACTGGACTAGTTTTGTCTACAGCAGCTTGTCCCTCCTCGACATACCAGTTCATCAGTGGTCCATCTGTTGTCTTGATCAGCTTTGTGAAGTCCCTTTTGTCTTCGACATTGGTTATCATAGCATCCTCATCAAAGAGACTAGGCTGCATGAAATCTTCCACAGTGATGGCATTGATGGAATGATTGGGCAAGGGGTTAGTGTTAATGTTTGGTTGCCTCCTGAGAGGAATGATATCACCACTATCCACCAAATCCTGGATGCGGTTTTTCAAAGTCCAGCAAGCATCTGTTCTATGCCCATTTCCTTGGTGGTACTCACAGTACTCATTGGCCCTGTAATTGGAGGGTAATGGGTTTGGAGGAGGCCTTGGGTCCAAAGGCTTCAAATATTTTCCTTCCACGGCCTTTTTAAACACTAGATGAAGGGGCATTCCAATGTCGGTATATTGCCTTCTTGGCTGATTTCTTTGCCCAAGATTGCCCACACGTAAAGGATTCGCAGGGGCAATATTGGCCACTTCATTAGCAGCTTGGCCTTGTTTTTTATACTTCGAGATAGCTTCTTCATCTACTATCTTACCCAATTGTATCAGATCTTCTACCTTGGTTGCAGTCGCAATGAGCGATTTGAAAGTAGGTAGGTATTGGGTTTGTAGTTGGGCTTGATATGTAGGCCTTAAATTTCTGATTATGATATCAATCTGCTCTTGTTCTGAAGGGCGATTGATCATTTGGGCGGCCTTTGCCCTCCACCTCGTAAGGAACGAGGAGAAGGGTTCATTGTTGTTCTGCTTGGTAGTCTCAAGTTCCCTTCCGGTGACATCCACCTCAATATTATAGTGGTATTGAGAGTTAAATGCATTGCAGATGTCTTCCCAGGTCTTAATCTTGGCATGGTCCAGGCTTACAAACCACTTGAGGGCAGCACCAGTCAAAGATTGTTGGAATAATTGAGCAAAGAGCTCATCATTTAAACCCCAAGGGCTTAATGCCCCCACATACATCTTGAGGTGAGTTTTAGGGCAAGTAGTCCCATCAAATCTGTCCATCCCAGGCATCTTGAATTTTGGAGGCAATCTAGCTTGGGGAAACAAGGATAAAGAATCCATGTCTACCACCTCTTTATGAGTTTTCATGGCAGTGATTGACCTTTCAAGCAATTCAAGTTTTCTTTTCAGTTCATCAGTTTCAGTGACATTCTTAGGGGGTGGATCTTCCAAATTGATGATAGGGGTATTGTTCTGAACAGTCATAGGGGTACTAGTTTGCCCAACAATAGGTTCCTTCCCTAAATTTCCAGGAGTAGGGACTGTCTTTGGTGCTCCTCCTAATTCAGCCAGGATGGCTACCCTTTGGACGGCTAAAGCTTCATCAATTCTTTCTTGCATTCTAGCTTCAATTTCCTTAGCCTGCCCATCTAGCAAAGCCTTAATTTGTTCAATAGTAGCCATTTCAACAATTGGAGCAGTTGGTGAAGTTGGGGTAGTAGGACTTGTGGGTGATTGCACAGTTGGAGTTGGTGTGTCTAGTGTAGGTGGAGGCACACGGACAGTGGGTACCTGCACAGGTTAAGGGTAAAGGATCAGGGTAGTGTGTAGGGTAGGAAGAACTCTGGGTCCACTTGTACAAATCAAAAGATTTTCCCCAAAACCGTGTTGTTATGTTGCATGAATGCACCTCATCACATCATAATTCATTTTAATGGAATGCAACACTATCATTGGGTACATACAACCTAAGGGAAGGTTCTATTGTTATGTGAAAAATAGAGAATCGGCTTATCATAGGGACCCTTGAGTCTTGAGTAAGATATACCTAACCACATGTGAAACAAGGAGTTTCGCGTGGGTCCAACAGTACGATTACTCATGGGCCACTCCAAAAGGATTGGAATGGTTTGCGACAACAGGGAGGACGCTTTGGCTGTCCGCCGGCATAATCAAGGAGACCTGCCGGTCAGCGCTACTTGCTATCCAGACTCAGAACTTTGAACAGAAAGAGAAGAAATTCATTTGAAAACATTTTTTTATGCAATGGAGGAAAATGATTCCCCCATATATGCAAGAGAAAAAGATTCTCTGAATGACAAAATAAATGCACAAGTAGTCAAACAATAGATCCATCAAAGGAAAAAGATTCCTTTCTTCAATCTTCAGTCCAATATCCTTAAAGGAAGGATATATATTGCTAAGATACCCTGCAAAACAAATAAACGTACCCTAAAGAAGGGCAAGTTAGTCAAATAAATAATAGTAGTCTACTAGAGTCCCATAAATTATTTTTTATGGTCCCTAGAAAGATTTCTTTTGTCAACTTTCAATTCCAATATCCTTAAAGAAAGGATAATCATTGCTAAGGTACCCTGCAAAATAAATAAAAGCACCATAAAGAATGGCAAGTTAGTCAAATAAACAATTGTAGTCCACTAAGATCCCATAAATCATTTTTATGGTCCCCAGTGGAGTCGCCAATTTGTGAACCTCGGGTTCCGCCCGAAAAGGATTCGAGCGAACGTTCACTCGTTGTCGGGAGTCGCCACTCAGTTTATTTTGTTCAAAGGGAAAAACTAAGAAAACCCTTGTTTGACTCCAATAACGCATCCAATGTAAAGGTTTCTAGTCTGCGAACCCAAGGAGGATTCGGGGACTATGTCATGCATTTGACTAACTTGCAAAAAGAACAAATCAAAAAGGAGTGAAGAAAAGAAGAGACAGATTGTTAGTAAATTATGGACTTGCTATTTGGGGTGAATCCCAAATATGCCTACATACTCCCGTTTGAATAGGAGATCAAAGGCCATGTAGTTCGGAAAAGCCTATTTAAAGGCGATAAAAATTATGCTTCATGCATGTGTGTGTGTATGCTTCGTGCATTTGTCGGGCTTTTTTGCCAAATTTGTGAGATTTAGCACTTAGTGCTAAATGGCGAAATTTAGGTACTTTGTACCAAAAGAGTGCAATATGGCTTCATGCCAAAAGATTGATTGATTGTGAAATTTAGGTACTTCGTACCAAAGTGAGACAATTTAGGCTTCATGCCAAAAGGTTGATTTTAACTGTGAAATTTAGGTACTTTGTACCAAAAGGATGCGATTTAGGCTCCGTGCCAAAAAGATTGATTGATTCACGGCTTAATGCCGAAATGTGGATTGATTTGTCCATTAGGCCATTAGACCTAAAAGGATTAGGTCTTTGACCGAAAGAAATTAAGAAGAAGATGGAATGCTTATGACATGCTTAAATTGACAAATGATGAATTAGGATATTACCTTGCTTAGGATTTTTCCACTTCGAAGTTCCAGATCTCGTTTTCTTGGACCTCGGATTATGATTCTTGATTACGGATTAAATTCATCAGCATGAGGCCCGGAGTCTCCAAAAGCCAACCTCTTTTTCTGAACACTTGAAGGCAATTTATAGGCAAAATCGGGCTGGACGGCGGCCGAGCCGCCGGGGCCACGGGCGGCTGAGCCGCTGGGGTCACGGTGGCTGGGCTGCCGGTTTCATCCGGTTTTTGCTCAAACCGATTTTTCGGGAGCTAGAGACCTCCAAAAATTATTCCGGGACCATATCCGTGATCCTCACGTCGTCCCGGACATTTCAAGTACCATATCGATATACTTCCGGTGAACTTTTACCATGGACCCCCGGTCCAGCCCGGTCATTTGCAGTCTGAGAAAAATTGGCTTTCCGAGCCTCAAAATTTGAGTGTTCACACCTTCCAACTCACTTCCAACTCACACCACTCTCCCTTGTTCCCCACTATTTTCTTTGTTTAGTATTTCTTTTGGCAAGCACAATGTCTTGTCCCCACTTTGTCTCCCAACTCGTGCAAGAGAAGTCAAGATTCCATAGGTGACATGGCCAAGCCATGAGTGGCCAAGTAAGCATAGACAAAGCATACGTCCCCATGCCTTTGTAGGAGCCAAGTGAGAAATGCAAATGTCAATTAAGGGACCAAGCAGAATTTTCTCACCTCTCGTCAATTGTAAAACTTCAGGCTTTGAAAGTTAAAATAACATTTGCGTCTTTTGTTGAGTCCTGGAAATCAATATAGGTAACCCCATTGGTTTATTGCTTGGATACCCAAGGATGGCCTCAAATTCTTCAATCATGGGACATATCTCAAAGCCATTAATCTTAAATGTCCTAAAATTCACATTCCAAAAAGAAGCCGTAGTATGTAAAAAAGAATGGTCCAATTTAATATTTTGAAAACACTTCAAAGTATCAATTTTTGACCAAGATATTTGTTCCTAATGAATGGCATTCATATTTTTAAATAGACCTTTTGTTTTCTTCAAATTGAGTTCATTCATTGTTGACAACTGAAGGAAAATTGGAATTGTTAAAAGGAATTTTGATGCTGAAGTGGAAAATTTTATGACTTCTGTATGAGATCATGGCATAAAAAGAGATTTATATGGGACGATTGACTATTTCAAAATTGACAATGAATAGCTTGAGACCGAGATGCGCAAGGATAGGAAATTGGCTACGAAAAGTTTGAGTTACCTCATTGCCTTTGATTTTGTAAATTAATGCTACTGTAAAAATTTTGGATGTGAGGAGGAAAAAACAATAAATATATCGTAGGAATAATAATGATGATAGAGACGTAAAAAAAAAGTCAAAAGTTACAGTAAAAGTTCAAATTATATATCATCATTATTATTTTTTCATTATTTTTATTATACAATATTTCCTCAATTAATACAATAATGGCCAAATCACTGAGAAGGAGGTGGTGGATCATGATCAAACAAAGCCCTGAAGAAGTCATCGCTTATTTGAGGAGGAGGCATATCACCTATCCCGAGTCTGCCCGAAGTAGGAGCACCTGAATCTCTATTACCTTGAAATTCACATCTGTAACGGTCCTCATCTGAAGTAGACAAAAGGATCTCATGGTCATTGGCTTGGGGTCCTCTAGATGACGAAGCACCAGGATCTCTCATCCCCTAAAATCGGAAGTCTCGAAAATCTTGCTCTGGCTGGTGATACAATTTTTCAAAATGGGCAACCTATTGATTACTAGCAGCTAACTCTTCTTGAAGTTTCTTGTTTTGTTCCTCAAGCATCCACTGTGAGCCAGAAGGGAAAGAGTAAGAGCATACATAATCATGCATACATGTAGCATAAATTATCATGGAATAGGAAAACCTACCAGGTAATTCATATTAATGCCCCGTGGATGAGATGGTGTCTTCGGTTGATTAGAATGAGCAAATGGAGGAGCGGTAAAGGAAGGTCTAGCCTCATGACCAAATGAGCCAGCAGCATGCAACAATCATTAAAAAGTTAAAACAAGTTAAGAAAGAAGCAATTGTAATGGAAAAATTTTACCTGAGAGGTGCTAGCCCCGAGTTGCAGGTTGGACTCTCCTCCTTCTCCATGATTCTCCTCTTCATTGCTATCCTCATTTTTCTCGGGAATCTCCCGTATGCCAATAGGAGATACATTAAAGTTTAAGAGTCATACTCGAATAAACTAGATATATGATGCACCCGGTGGATAGAGAAAGGTTTCAACATTATAACTGTGTCGACCTAACCACCATGCATTCTCCAGCATTGATGTGATATTTAAAGTATACTCCAGGCAACTCATCGAGATCCTCCGCCGCTCGGAACTAAAGAACCACTCGTACACTCTCTCTGAGAAACCAACCACCAGACACAGGGCCGACAATGACTCGGCGGGTATGCTAAAAGGACAATGCGAAACTCATGGAAGAAGTCTAGTTCGTCCACTCTTTTGTGTTCGACCAAGCCAAATTGACCTACAAAATGACATAAGGTAAGTAAACTTTTATATTAATTTTAAAGTATACTAATACTATTTTACCTGGCCCCAGGTTAAGCAACTCAAGAGATAGCGTTGGGTGTGCACATGGTGAGAGCCAGGAGCTGCTACACGATTCGACAACCAAAAATTTAATCTCGGATACCCGACTCTCTCCCGAGAAATGCCAGGAACCCTCAGAAGATTATGCTCATATGCCCATATCTACAACAATAATGAAAATTAATTTCATGCAAGAATAAAAATGGAATTGACACTGGTAGAAGAAGAGTACCTCGACAACCACCATGAAGCCAATAAAAGACTTCTTATTTCTTCAAATCTTGTCTAGTCCATGATAAAGACAGGCAAGGCCAGCTTCACCTCAACCATAAAGTGGTACCATACTCATATCAATAAGGGCCCTCAACACCAACAAATGGATGGTAGATTCAGTGCTGCATAAAATGGTCGACCAGAGCAAATATAGTAAAAATCCTCGAGCATATTGTTTGGCTGTTTCCCTACGAATACATCCTTCATAGTTCATCCAATAACTCTGAATCGACTCAATTTTTATCTTGAAAGACCCTTTTAATGATGGTTCTATATCGATTAACTATTAGACTTCTTAGAATGTCAGAATATCATTGGTAAGAGGGACCGGAAGGCCATAGTACCGGATACCAGTTATGGCTGTATAATCGACTAGGCCAATGGTCATCTCTCCTATAGGTAGGTGAAAAGTATGGGGTCGTGTCCATCCACCGCTCCAAAAATACTTGAACTACACTCTTGTCTATCAGACACTCCTTAGATGGTAATTGCAAGATAAAACTTTCAAAACCACAATCTCGGATAATCTGTTTTACCCGATAAGGTGCTACATCATACCATTGTCAGGCTTTATAGACACACTCTCCGCCCCGGATAACACAATGATCGCGCTAACATGGAGCCAGGTAAGTTAATACAAGGTAAGTATATCATCATACCAATACTATTGATTTATAGACTAAGTTTACTCATTATATTCTATTTTAGTTTATCTATTTACTTGTTTATTAAATTCTTAAACATAGTCCTCTAATTAAGTTATTTTTCCTAATCTTAAAATAAATAAATTAATAAAATTAATAAAATAATAAACAATAAATTGTATTGTTATCGTAGTTTTTTGGTTTAAACTACGATGAAGCTGCATCCCGGTTAGTAGACTTACAGTTCTATTTTCATGCCTTCGAATAAATTCCATTAACTCAGCATTGGATTGGGGTCCTAATCTGGAGGCATGCATTTTTTCTTTAATTATGGGAATTTGTAAGTGTGGATGAGTATTGAAGAAACAAAACTTTGGTGGTTTATAAAGACAAAATTGCAAAGGAAAAGAAAAAGGAAATGAAGATGAAAGTTTTGGAAATAATGTGAGAATGAAAAGAAGAAATGAGCCAAGGTTTATATAGAAAAATTGCAAAGGAAAAAGACAAAAATAAAAAGAAAAAAGACAGTATTCTCGTGAAGAAAAAAGAAAAAAAAAAGAAAAAAGTTGTAATATCCCAATGTGTGCCCTAGAAGTTTGGATACAATTGTTGTTTGTTTGAATTATGTGTATATGTTATGTTGATAAGAAAAGAAATTGAAAAGAGAATGTTTAGGTATTGTTTTAAAAAGGAAAATAATGTGTAGAGAGAAAGTGTATATGTTGGGTATATGGTAATATATATAACATATATGTTGGTCAAATTGAGGAGTCAAGGGAAGAAGATATTTTATTTGTGATATGTGAAATTACTTAAATGGGCATATAAGTGAAAAGAAGTTAAGTTAAATGGATGAAGGGCATTTAGGTAATTGCTTTGTTAGAATTGCTTGGTGGAGATTTAAAGAAGAAGAAAAGTTTGACTTGTCTTCATTTTCTTTTCTTTGCTTGGTGTGGCCGGCTACCAAAGGAAGAAGAGAGCAAGAGAGGTGCTTTGATTTCTAAAATCAAATTGAAGGAAGAATCAAAGGATTAAGTTGGAGATTTTTGGAATTTCCTCAATTTTGGTAAGTACTCTCTTGTTTTCCTTTGTTATTTTGAAGTTGTGTTTGAGGTGAGTTATGATTTGTTGATATTATGATTTGGTGTGTTTGAGATGTGTTTATAAGTGTTGAAATTGAGTATAAGTTAAAAAGATTGAATTGGTGTTGGTTTTGGTTTGAAGATGGTAAGTTAAGTGGATGTTGATATTGAAAGAATAAGAGTGATGTTGATTTTAGGGTTTTGAAATGGTAAGTGATTAAATGTATTATTGATGTATTGTTAAGGTGAATATTGTGATGAACTTGTAAAATAAATGTTAATAACATTGATTATATCCATTTGAATAAGGTTAAGTTGTGTATAATGTGATTTAATGCAATCAAGGAGGCTTGGCCGTGTTTGGTTTTGAATTTGTTGGGAGACACGGCCAAATCTAAAGGAGAGACACGGCCAATCTATGGGAGACACGGCCAAGTTAGAGGAGACACGGCCGTGTTGGGTCATTTTTGGAGAGACACGGCCACTAGCTCAGCCGTGTCCCTTGCCCGTGTCTGCTACTGGATTTTTGGTGTTGAGAGACACGGCAACAAGCTTGGCTGTGTCCCTTGAAGGTGTTGGCTACTGTGATTGTTCTTTGCCTTTCTCACATTGTATTGATTCTTCAAAGGTCTTCTTGCACCTAAACATAAAAATAGACACTCTAAACACATTTAATACAAAGAATGACCTAAACAAATATATGTGGAAGATTCTAAATCTATGAATAATGTTATATTGTGTACAATGTGGGACAATGTGAGTAATGATGATGCATATGATACTATATGAACAATGTTATGTTTTATACATTGTGAATCTTGTGAAAGGTAATGTGTTATATGAATAATGTTATATTGTGTATAATGTGGGACACAATGTGAGTAATGATGATGCATATGATACTATATGAACAATGTTATGTTTTATACATTGTGAATCTTGTGAATGGTAATGTGTTATATGAATAAAGTACTTTGTAATGTTATATCAATGATGCTATATGTAAAATGTGAAGGATATGATGGGGTAATTGATTATGTATACTATGAAATATTATAATATGAATTGAGACATGACATGATATGAAGTCATTGTGATTGGCTATGATAACTCAAATGTGAAGTGAAGCCATTGTGATTGGCTATGATAACTCAAATGTGAAGTGAAGCCATTGTGATTGGCTATGATAACTCAAATGTGATGTGAAGCCATTGTGATTGGCTATGATGATTCAATTGAGAATGAAATTGCTAAATGAATTGTGTGGCTAATGTGTTATTCCATTTTCAGAGTTTGTTGTTGGTGGCATGCCTAATATTGGTAACAATCTCTTGAAGTTAGGTTGGATTTGATCCTTGAAACCTAATTGAGATGTTACAACCCTTGAAGCTAGGTTGGGTTGGTTCTTGAAGCCAAGTTGGGTTGATACTTAGCATGCTTTGTTCCCCTTGAAGCTTGGTTGAACCTAATCCTTGAAGCCTAGTTAGGTTTATGATAATGATGAATGTGATAACAAAACCAAAGCATTAACTCTGAAAAATGGAATGGCATATTAGTGTGTTTTGGGCCCATGCTTGTCTTTGTTTAATGTGATTCATGAATGGTATAATGATTGCCTTTGTTGGAAATGTGATTCATGATTGGTGAATTGTGAATAAAATAATGATATGAAGTATGATATGTAATGTGTGTATTGATATATTGATTGTGAGTAGTAGTGATGGATTGTGGTTGGTGTTAATGATATGTATATATGTATATATAATATATGAGATTAGTAGAGATATATGAAAGGTGTAACTAAAAAGGGAAACCATGATAAGAAACTAATGGTACATGGAATTTGATATATCATTATATGTTAGAACTTCTATAATGTATGTTTATATTATTTATTTATACTACTAAGCTCTTGGGCTTAGCGCGGATGTGTAATCACGCAGGTGACTAGGTGGAAGATATGAAGTCTTTTGTTATGCCACGGGAAGAGTAAGAGTTTATCGAGACCAACTAGAGGGTGATGCATACGTGTATAATTTTTAATTATGATGTATTTCTGACAAGAGTGTATTTATATGTATAAATGAAGTTTTGATAAAGACAAGATTCTTATATATAGGTAAGATCATTAAAAGTATAATGATTTGTAAATGCTCTTTAAATTAATGTATTGTGGTTTAAACTCTGTTAAAGGTTTTTAAATTGTAACGAAAAGTGACATCCTCATACTTTATATACTTACTGTATGTATACCCGATATATGTATAATACTTATATGGAGTATCGGGGCGTTACAAAAGTAAATATTACTATTGATAAATAGTAAATGAATAGTTAGTAAATAGTACGTAAATAGTGACTACACAGTGAATAAATAGTAAACTCAATTATTCAATTCAATTATTCAGATATTTGCATGTATATAAATATTTTTGCACTTTTAAAATATTTTTACACGTAGGGGGCAAGAAGATATAGGCATGGTAAAAAATAGCTAAATTTTTTGCAAATTTCTTTAGTATCCTACTGACTAAAATTATTTTTTGGAGATAATCAAATTATTTCTTATGTCCAGAACTTAGTTCGGGTCCACAATCCAAATTTCTCTTAAGTCCAAAACTTAGCTCTGGTCCAGAACCCAAATCACTCTTAAGTCCAGAACTTAGCTCGGGTCTAGAACCCAAATCACTCTTAAGTCCAAATTTTAGCTCAGGTCCAGAACCTATATTACTCTTAAGTCCAGAACTTAGCTTAGGTTCAGAATCTAAGTTACTCTTAAGTCCAAAACTTAGCTCAGGTCCAGAACCTAAATTACCCTTAAGTCCAGAACTTAGCTCGGGTCTAGAACCCAAATTACCCTTAAGTCCAAAACTTAACTCGGGTCCATTACCCAAATCACTCTTAAGTCTAGAACTTAGCTCAGGTCCAGAACATAAATTACTCTTAAGTCCAGAACCCAAATTACTCTTAAGTCTAGAACTTAGCTCGGGTCCAGAACCCAAATCATTTTTAAGTCCAGAACTTAGCTCGGGTCTAGAACTCAAATGACTCTTTAGTCTAGAACTTAGCTCAGGTCCAGAACCTAAATTACTCTTAAGTCAAGAACTTAGCTCGGGTCTAGAATCCAAATTACCCTTAAGTCCAGAACTTAGCTCGGGTCCAGAACCCAAATTACCCTTAAGTCCAGAACTTAGCTCGGGTCTAGAACCTAAATTCCTCTTAAGTCCAGAACTTAGCTTAGGTCTAGAACCTAAATTACTCTTAAGTCCAATACTTAGCTCGGGTCTAGAACCCAAATTTTTTTTTGTCCAAAACTCAAACCAACCTTAGATAAGGAGTCCAGTATGGCTCTACACCCAGTAAAACATCACATTGTTTTTTGCTCTCTTTTGCCATAGTCTCGAATTGCTCAAGCAGGGGGACAAATTATAGACTCTTAATTTTTGACCCAATCCGATCTTATATTTTTAAATAGTCCAAAATAATTTTTGTAGTATTTTAATTAAATAATATTTATTTTAATAATGTTTATTATTTATAAATAATAAAAATAAAAAGGTAATATTAGAAAAGTTAAAAAATAAATAAAAAATAAAAAATCGACGATGAAAAATTTCATCGCTGGGGAAATTGGCTGGCTCGCGCCCGCTCGCACGTAATTCTCGTTGCTGGCCCGCCCGTAGCCTGCAGCAATTTTTGCCAGAAACCAAATTCTATTTGATTTTTATTTGTTTTCCTAAATGGATTTTATTTTCTTAGACAATTTTTACTAGAAACCATTAGACATTGTGGGGGTGCTGGGCCGTTTCTCACCTTCCCCACACATATCCAACTTTCCAAACCCATTAGGGGGTTGGGAATTCCTTAGGAATCGAGTCATCCACCCCTTTATTTTTTTCGGCCCGTCCGGATGGGGACTCCATTTTCTCCGAGCTGGCCCGTGTTCTCTAAGGCCCCGAGCCTAAATAGTGCTGAAGTCGCAAGAACTATTCCACAGGGAGTGGAGCCAAAAATCCCTGCTCATAGACATCATAATGTTGCAATTGTTTATCTATTATTACAATTATTCACATTGTAGTTGTAATATCTATATTTCTATTTACAGTTTATATCTTCCATTTATAAATTATATTCTTTACTTAATTTATTATACAACTCATAACAATATCCATATTGCATTTCTCATATTTTATATAAATATCACTCTTAAATTTAATATAGTGAACACTTCCTGTCAGTGTAGCACTTTAAACATTTTTTATCAATTTAAAATTTTAATAATGTTCTATAAAATTAAGCTTTTTTTTAAACTTTAGTAAATTATACTTTTTAGTTCAATTTAGTATAAACATTCATTATATATATATATACTTTCGATACATTTTAATATGTGTAGACCCTTAAATTTTAATCCAGTACAATCCAAAGATTTTAAAATAGTCCAAAATAATTTTTATGGTATATATTATATATTTTAATATTTATTATATATTTTAATATTTATTTTACTATTATTTATTTTTCATTTTATTTCATTTTAATAATATTTATTAATTATTAATTATATTTATTTTTTAATATATATATATATATAAATAAAAAATCGGCGACAAATTGGCTTGGGCCAATTCGCCATAGGTGTGGCCAATTCACCGCAGGTTTGACCTACATCGAAATAAGCCTCAGCCAGTTCGCCCCATACGCTAATAAGCCTGTTCCTCACCAGCCCACAGCAAATCTCGTATGCCCTCGCCAGCCCTCAAGCAATCCTCGCAGGTCCAGCAGCCAACCCGCGCCTAGATAATTTTATTTTCTTAACCAATTAGTATTAGGTTTTTATTTTTTCTTATAAATGCAACATTAAAAATAGACAGAGGGGGGATTTTTGATTTGGTAAAAGAAGTAATTTTATTCGGCCAGAAGGAAAAATTTAAGAAAGAATTATTTGAACTTTTTCTTAGCAATTGGTTTAGGGACTAGACTTTGGAAAATTGAAAGGAGAAAGCAACAAAAATAAAGGAGAAACCCTAGCAACCAAAGGAGCAAAAATTATTGAACGAAGGAAACAACTGGCAGTGTAAAGGGAATTGCCAAACTTCAACCGAAAAAGTAATTGACTCAAGCAGTAGAAAAAATCAAACAAAAGATTGGTTCAAATCTTTTAATTTCGGTGGAGCCAACGAATGAAGGTTTGTTTGTTATGTTCATTTAAATTATAATAGTTACATTCTTGTTATCTCATGCATTAATTTACTAGACATTCAAACAAATCATTAGCCATATTTACATTTGTTTTATTCATTACAGTAGCATATATTAAAATCCAAACCCTAATTTAAAATACACAGTGACCATGTACCCTAAACCCTAGCAATGTCTTCGTAAAAGTTCCAAATTTTTATCAAAATCCTAACCCTAATTTCTAAACTAAAAACTCCTAATCATATTTTTCTCAAACCTTAAAACTAGTTTTCAAAAATTTCAACACCAAAACCTATAATTTTAAAGACCAGTTTTTAAAATTTTATGTTGCGCTGCCCCTTGACCCCGCCCGCTAACCGGCTAGCGGGACGTCGTATGGGCCCGTCGAAGGGGTCAATATTTATTTGTGTATTATAAGCCTTTGTGTTTAACTCCCTTTATTTAAAAATGCTAGTTTGGTTATTAGAATTCTAAAACCTTAGACTTATACATTTATTACTTTATTTAGTTTTAGATTTGATTACATAGTTTATTATATGTTTTGATGATTGATTTATTTAATTTCTATTTTTGATTTGTTTATCATGGATGGATGATTTCTTTATTATTATTATTATTATTTATTTTGATATTAAAATTGTAAGAGGTATGTTTCCATGATTGGGTACCTCATTAATTAATTTTTATGTAATTTAAATTGTTTTTATATTTTGGGATAAATGTAAGGGAAACGTTTTCACCTTTTGGTGGGTATCCTATTTAGTTTTAGACATTGGACGATGTAAGGACATGTTTCCATCCTCGGATGGGTGTCCATTTATTTATTTTGTTTGAGCATTACTTTGATTTTAATATAATGATGCTTTATTTTAAATATTGCATGTAGTATGGATAATATCGTTATATTTAAGAATTTTATAATATTAAGACCTGAAAAGGAGGCCGATTCCAATAAATCGGGCGTTGTGGGGGTGCTGGGCCATTTCTCATCTTCCCCACATGTACCCAACTTTCCAAACCCATTAGGGGGTTGAGAATTCCATAGGAATCAAGTCATCCACCCCTTTCAATTTTCCCGGCCCGTCCGAGCGATTCCATTTTCTTCTAACGTAGGCCTGTGTTCTCTAAGGTCCTAAGTCTAATAGTGTCAAAGTCGCAAGAACCATTCCATATGGGAATGGGAGGGAAAATCCCCGCTCACAATATGTTTTAGTAAACTTTATATATTTTACATTTTTACTCTCATATACTTGGTATCAAACCCCAAACTCGGATAACAGGTTCAGTAGTGGCAAGTAAATATCAGTAATATATTATAGTCAGTATGGTCAATGGCCCAGTAATGGAAAAATGCCCAATAACAGTAATGACACAAAGTGTCCAGTAACAATAATGACACAAAGTGTCTAGTAACAGTATAGACATCCACCCTCTGACTCTCCATTCAATCTGATAACTAGGTTTATCACCACTATAACTTGTGCAATTTAGTTATTTCTCAATTTTAATCAATTTTGCAGTTAACAATAATAATAATTTTGTTTTTAATGATTCTTTAAAGTAACAATTCTTTCTCTCATTATCCAATTGACATTCAAACTTTAGAAATTCAATTAGGTAAACTTTATTTCGATTAAATCCAACATATTTGTCGTTATATTCCAGTACCAATCAATTTAGTATACCTGCATGTTTTGAAGTTTTATCATATTAAATTAATTTCAATCAAGTGTCACAAATAAAATAATACCATACATTACTTTATACACATCATTTCATCACTTACATTAAACATACATAAATTGGCACAATTTGGTTAACTTTATTCATTTAACAACTTCATCTTCTCAAATCCCTATTTCATTTTCTTCTTGTAATATCTAAGTTCTAAATAGATACTCTAAATTTTCTTAATTTACTCTTCATAACCATATAAATTTCACAAATTATTATCATCATCTAAGTGTATATATTTTATGTATATGATGTGTATACATTATGCATATTTCCTCTTTAAAACTATCTTTTCTTAAATTCATGATTGCACTGCTTATATCTCTCTAATTATTTGACAATCAGTAATAATTTGGCTCATCAAACACATCTATATACAATTTACAAATTATCTAAAATTGCCAAGTAGTGTTGCTATCAGATATATAGTAGGTATACAATTTGTATATCTAAGCATTATTTACAAAATTTAAACATAACAACTTATTTGATTCCTTCATTTTACCTTTCCTTATTTTTTCATTAACTCTCTTCCAAACTATTTTAAGTCATTGATAGTCAATCATTTTATCAATTATGCTACTTTCACTATTAGGTTTACTTGCTTCCTCAAGAATGTCATAATAATTTGGTAATCATATATAATTAATAGCTGCTTATTCTCTAATTAGACTCTCATTTGAATGATCAAATACATTTATCAACACATTTCATGAAGTCTTTTCCCTCTTTTGAAGTGTCACCACCTAATGAATTAAGCTTCAATCAAACAAATTATAAGCCACCTTTCATCAATTAAATATATATTCTAAAATTACATCAATAACTCATTATTAATTTCACTCAACTATACATGGCAATTAGGCCATGCCGACAGTATATCCATCATGCTTGTGATATTTTCGTACAGTGTTGGCCAAAAAAATTAATCGTGCTGGGTGTTTAGATCAATTTTGTATATATTTTTTAGGATGTTTTTGTTGATTTTAAGTTAATTTTCATGTTAATTTGTACCTAAGTTTGTTTGAAGTTGTTGATTTAGGTTGAAGTACATTTGATGGAACTTTTAACTAAAATTTGGTGGACTTGTTGAAGAAAAGGCATGTGACATGGCCAAGCTAGACATGGCTTGGCCGTGTCTCTCATCAAAAGAAGAAGAAATCAAAGACAAGGTAGAACACGACCAGGATTAACCATGCTTGGCCGTGTCCCTCAAGCAAACACGTCCAGAAGCAGACACGGCCATGAGACACGGCCAAGCCACCGGCCGTATCTCACCAAAGGAACAAAAGGCAAAGAAAGAAAAGAAAGAAGCAGAGACTGACACCATCAAGAGACACGGCCAAGCCACTGGCCGTGTCACCCCTTGGACACAAAGAGAAGATCAAGCAGCAAGGGACACGACCAGAAGCTTAGCCGTGTCCCAAGAAAGAAAAGTAAATCCAAGAGACACGGCCAACAAGCTTGGCCGTGTCACCCTGGATCAATTGATATGCTTGCACGAGGTATGGATTAATGTGAATTAGTGGGGAAAAAAAGATAAAAGGGAGTGAAAGATGGAAGGAATTGTGGAAGAAATATATAAAGAAATTGGAAAGTGGGAGACAAAGAGTGATGGGTGTCTTAAAAATTCAAAGTGGAAGAGCATGGAGGGAATAGAAAATATTTTGAATATATTGAGTGGACATTCTCTACACCATTATCATCTTCTTCCTTGGTTCTTGCTTGGGAAAGCAAGACACCATTCTCCCCATCTTCATTCACCATTTCCTTTCACACATCAAGAGCAAAGACAATCATTGGAGTTGAAGTGAGTAGCTAGTTCTTGAGGATTGGGGTTTTAAGAGGCTTGAGTGGAGAGTTGAGAACTTGAGAGAGCTATCATTCATCCTTCAAGAAGAGAGCCATTGGTTCAAGAGAGCTTGGAAGTTCATCATCACACATCAAAGAGGGAGCTATGAAAGAGACAAGGAGTCCGATTTTTAGCATCTCCAAAAGGGATTTTTCAAACTCTTTCTTTTAGTCCATTTCTTATATGTTGTTGTTGTATTAAGAATATTGATATTGCAATGAATAACTTTGATTTGGTTTATATTGAAATGAGCATTTGTTTAAAGAATATGATGAGCTAATTTACTCATGCTTTGGGTTGTAGTATATTTGATTGAATGATTTGATTTGATGATTCCATTGATATACCTTGTTATTTGTTGATTGCATTGAAATTAAAGGTAAATTGATAGATTGGCCACCTATTGATTACTTAATATTGAATGACGGACCGAGAGGAGAAGTTTAATATCGGGACTATGCAATTAACTACCCTAAGAATGAATTAGAAATATAAGTTCTAGGGTTTATTAATTTGCTAATGTAAAATAGTTGGTTGTTGTTGATTCATAAATGTGAAAACTAGTGAATTGATAATTGACTAATTAACCTAAAGGAACAAATTAAGGTACAAGGTTATATTGATGGATAATTTGATAATTAAACATTTGATTAAATGGACCTACAACCCTAGGCATCATTTCCATAATTGAATTCATCTTGCACAAAATCATTCATTTTCATTTCTAAGGTTAATTACAATTCACCAATCCAATTACACACTTAAGTTTATTATCTCATGTTAATCAAACTATTACATGCAATTCCTTCCTTATGAGATGACCTTGGGGCGATCACCGTTACTGCAATAGCCTCGTATACTTGCGAGTGCCGCTTTGTAGTAGTGTTAATTTAAGCGCAACAAGTTTTTGGCGCCGCTGCCGGGGAAGGCAATTTTTATTAATAGTTTGATTCTTTTAATTTATTTGTTAAATCATTTAAAGTGTTCTTTTTGAATTGCTTAGGTACTTTATGCACAGATAGTCTCAAGGAAATGAGCTTGTTCCATTTATAGACAACATCCATAGACTTCCAAGACCCGAGGGACCGAATCCTATTGAGCAAGAAAGGGAAAATACCAACGAGCAGTTTGAGGAGAACATAGAAATAGAGATGGGTGATGCACAAGAACCACCTATGAAGGAGTTTGCCCGACTGACCATCGGAGTGACCACATCTTGTATCCGGTTGAGCAACGCAGTGAGAAATTATGAACTTAGAAATACTCACTATAGTATGTTTCCATCCTTCCATGGGCTGCCGAATGAAGATCCTCTCAATTTCGTTCGGGATTTTTACTCAACATTGCATACATTCCCTTTGCAAACACTAGCAGAAGATGAACTCAAGTTGAGATGTTTCCCATATAGTTTGAAAGACGGAGCAAAAGCGTGGTTGATGACCTTACCGGAAAATTCTTTAACCACATGGACAGAGGTTTACAAAAAATTTATGGGAAAGTTTTATTCACACCAAAAGACCAAGGAGCTTAGGGGGAGTATTGCAACTTTCACCCAATTTGATGGAGAACCGTTTCATGAGGCGTGGGATCGCTTCAAATCCTTATTATTTCAGTTCCGTCACCACTACTATCCACAACAGTTGCTCAATCAATTCTTCTATGATGGGCTAACTCAACAATGTCAAAACACAGTGGATAATGCAGCAGGGGGAGCAATGGGTGAAAGAACAACTGCAGAAACAGTTGCATTATTCAAAATGTTGGGGGAAAATTCCCAACAAAAGAGTATTGGAGAAAGGAGAAGAGGAGCACACGAGATAAGTGAAAACTCAGAAATGGCTAGACAAATTGCAGAACTGACAAAACAAGTGAAATTGTTGAATGCCAAAGGAAACTTGTCGGGACCAAGCCTAGAGTCATGCGCATCATGCGGTCTTGTAGGCCATCAAGCAAATGTGTGCCCCTCAAATTTTGATACATTCCAAGAGGAGCAAGAACAAGCTTTTGCTTTTGAAGGGTTCCAACAAAGGGGTAGGAATGACCCATATTCAAATTCTTATAACCCCGGTTGGAGGAATCACCCCAATTTTTCATGGAAAAATCAACAACATGCTCCACCTCAACAACCTTTCCAACCATATCAAAGAGGTCCCCAATTTCAAAGGCAACCCTCAAATCAAGAGCAAGTCAAGAAACCTTCATTTAAAGATAATTTGAATGCTTTCATTCAAGTAAGCACTCAAAATCAAGAATTGAACAATAAGCAGTTTGACTCTTTAGAAGTATCGCTTAAGAAGGTTGAAACTCAAGTGGGTCAATTGGCTAATCAACTTCAAGCCAATCAAAAAGGAAAATTTCCAAGCCAACCAGAGCAGGCCAAAGCAATCACCGTTTTAAGAAGTGGTAAGGTACTTGATAATAAAATCAGTGATAATAACATTGATAATTCCTTTGATGCAGGTACAATGCAAAATAATGGCGAGGAAATGCAAGAAGAAAAAGCTAAGCCAAATGAGCTTAAAGAGGATAGAGAGGAGGCATCCGCTGCACCAAAGCTGCACAAATCTCCAAATCCATACAGACCACCAATTTTGTTTCCCAGCAGGTTAAAAAATGAAAAGCATGATAAGCAATTTTCTAAAATTTATAACATGCTTTCGAAGGTAAGTATCAACCTACCCTTACTAGAGGTAATAAAGAATATGCCATCTTATGCCAAATTCTTAAAAGAGCTAAACACTAAGAAAATAAGGTATGCGTTGGATGAAAAGGTGATAGTTTTGAAAGTAACTAGTGCTGTTTTACAACATAAGTTACCTCCTAAGCTAAAAGATCCTGGGAGCTTTATAGTTAAAATCTTTATGGGGAATGGGAAAGAAACCATTGGCATGTGTGATCTCGGAGCTAGTATTAATTTGATGCCATACTCAATTTATTTGAAATTATAGCTTGGGGAACTCAAACCGACTAAAATGGTTTTGCAACTAGCGGATAGAACTCTTAGATACCCTAAGGGAATCATAGAAGATGTTCTAGTTAAGGTAGGAGGTTTGATTGTACCTATCGATCTCATTGTATTAGATATGGAGGGAGAAATTCCACGGGATGCCGAGCATGCAATTTTGTTAGGGAGGCCTTTTATGGCTACAACTAACACTTTAAATGATGTTAAAAATGGAAAATTAACTATGACCGTTTTGGGACAAACTGTAGAATTTTCAATTTTTAACACTTCCCCCATTCCCACTAGCGCTTTATATGAAGATTGCTCTTTCATTGATTTTACTGATAATGTTGTTCAAGAAATTTTCTTGCAGGAAAATGGCAAACACAAGCTAGAAAGGGCTCTAAAATTGCAAGAAGAAGCAGAGATTTCCAATGAAGAGAATAAAGAAGACAATTCCATTTTGGACGATGAGAGTGTTGAAGAGGAATTTGAAGCTGAAGAAGAGAAAATTCAACTACAAGGGGTTGAACTTAAAGAACTCCCCAAGCATTTAAAATATATTTTTCTTGGGGAGAATAACTCTCAACCAGTGATAATTTCTGCTACCCTTACCAGTGAGGAAGAAAATAAGCTTGTAATGATGTTGAAAAAATTCAAGAAAGCTATAGGTTGGGGATTGAATGACATTAAGGGTATTAGTCCCTCTATGTGCATGCATAAGATCATCTTAGAGGAAGGGGCTAAACTGGTGAGAGAGTCTCAAAGGAGGCTAAACCCTAACATGAGCGAGGTTGTTAAGAAGGAGGTTCTCAAACTACTGGATGAAGGGGTAATTTACCCTATTGCTGATAGTTAATGGGTTAGTCCTGTTCATGTTGTGCCTAAGAAAAAAGGGTTGACAGTGGTCCAGAATGATAAAGGGGAGTTGGTACCCACACGAACACAAACTGGGTGGCGAATGTGCATAGATTATAGGAAATTAAATAATGTCGCCAAGAAAGATCACTTTCCTTTGCCATTTATTGATCAAATGCTTGATAGGTTATTTGGACATGCTTTTTACTGTTTTCTTGATGGTCTTTTAGGTTACTACCAAGTCCCGATAACACCGAAAGATCAACCAAAGACTACATTTACTTGTACCTTTGGGACATTTGCATTTCGAAGGATGTCATTCGGACTTTGCAATGCACCGGGAACATTTCAAAGGTGTATGCTTTCCATATTTTATGATATGTTAGACAAGTGCATTGAGGTATTTATGGATGACTTTTCCATTTTTGGTAATTCCTTTGATGATTGTTTGGAAAAGTTGACTCTAGTACTTGAAAGGTGTATTGAATGTAATCTTACCTTGAGTTGGGAAAAGAGTCACTTTATGGTTGATCACGGAATTGTTTTAGGGCATGTTATTTCCCATGAAGGGATTGAGGTAGACAAGGCTAAGGTTGAATTAATTGTGAACCTACCTCCACCCACATCAGTTAAGGGAATTAGAAGTTTTTTGGGACATGCAGGATTTTATAGGAGCTTTATAAAAGATTTTTCCAAAATTTCACGCCCTTTGTGTCATTTTTTAGGAAAAGATGTCCCATTTGTTTTCGATAAAAAGTGCTTAGAAGCTTTTAAAATTTTGAAAGAGAAACTAATTTCTGCCCCTATAATTGTTGCCCCAAATTGGGATTTGCCATTTGAAATTATGTTCGATGCATCGACTTTTGCCATTGGAGATGTGTTGGGCCAAAGAGTGAATAAGTTGATGTGTGTAATTTATTATGCAAGTTTATCTTTAAATGATGAACAAGTAAATTACACAACCACTGAGAGAGAAATGTTAGCTGTGGTGTTTGCACTAGACAAATTTAGATCTTACTTAATAGGTTCTAAGATCATAGTATTTTCTTATCATACGGCCTTGAAATACCTGTTGACCAAACCACAAGCTAAACCTAGGCTCATTAGGTGGGTGTTGATGTTACAAGAATTTGATGTTGAAATCAAAGATAGGAAAGGAAGCGAGAATGTAGTGGCCGACCATCTTTCTAGACTTAACTCTTATGACAATGATGCTGAAATTGATTGTGAAAATGCTTTCAAAAAATTTTTGAATGAACACTTATTTTCCTTAACTCAAGCACCATGGTATGTGGATATTGCTAATTATCTTTCTTGTGGTGTAGTGAGAAAGGATTTGAGCTTCCAGGCAAAGAAGAGATTCCTGCATACATGTAAGTATTATTTTTGGCATTAGCCTTACTTGTTTAGAATTTGCAGGGATGAAGTGATAAGAAGATGTGTGTCGGAAGAAGAACAAAAGCAAGTGCTACAATTTTGCCACAATATGTATTGCGGGGGAGATTTTGGAGAAAAAAAGACCGCCGTATTGGCCTACTCTTTTTAAGGATGCTTATCATTTTTGTATAAGATGTGATAAATGCCAAAAAGTAGGAAACATTAGCAAATGGAATGAAATGCCCCTTAATATTTTTATTGTGGTTGACATTTTTGATGTATAGGGAATCGATTTCATGAGGCCATTTCCCAAATCCTTTGGTTTTGAATATATCCTTCTAGCAGTGGATTATGTGTCCAAGTGGGTTGAGGCTATCCCCACTAGGACTAATGATGCTAACATTGTGTTAAAATTTGTGAAGGAGAATATTTTGAGCAGGTTTGGAACCCCCAAGGCAATAGTGAGTAATGGAGGAAGCCATTTTTGCATCAAATTGTTTGAAAAGTTGATGACCAAGATGGGCATTCGACACAAGGTGGCAACTCCATACCATCCCCAAACGTCCGGGCAAGCTGAGATCTCAAACAAGCAGATCAAGGGGATTTTAGAAAAGACAGTGAGCACAACTCGGAAGGATTGGTCAATCCGACTCTCGAAAGCATTGTGGGCTTATAGGACTACTTTTAAAACCCCATTGGGAATGAGTCCCTATAGGTTGGTCTTTGGCAAAGCTTGCCACCTTCCGGTGAAATTGGAGCACAAGGCTTATTGGGCAATAAAGACTACGAATATGGACTTAGATGAAGCAAGGGAGCAAAGAATGCTTCAGATTTCCGAGCTTGATGAGCTTCGAAATGAAGCCTATCAGAGTTCGAGGATCTTCAAGGAAAAGACAAAAGCTATTCATGACAGGATGATTCTTCGAAGGACTTTTGAACCAGGAATGAAAGTCCTCCTCTTCAATTCAAGAATGCGGTTTTTTCCCGAAAAATTGAAGTCACGTTGGAGTGGACCCTTTCAAGTTACTCAAACATTCCCATATGGGGTTGTTGAGTTGCTTAATTTAAAAACCAACGAGATGTTCAAGGTCAATGGACAAAGGGCGAAGCCCTACTTTAAAGAAATCGAAGTTGCACAAACGGTGGAAATCTTGGTGTTTATTGATGAATAATGCAATAATGTCCAGCTATACGACATTAAAGAAGCACTAAATGGGAGGCAACCCATCGGTTTGCATTTCTTTTCATAATTATAATTTTATATTTAGCAATTTTAATTTCATGTTGAGTTTAAATAAAATGGAATGGGTACTTTTATCGGTTTTCATTTTTCTTGAATGTGTTTCAGGGTTAAGCAAGGAAGAAGATTGCATTTTTGTGATTTGGTGACACAAATAAACCATTAAAAAAATCAAAACCAAATTGGCAGTGTAAGACACGGCCACTTGACACGGCCAAGCCACTGGCCATGTCAAGCAAACCCAAAATCACACAGAGGCAGACACGGCCAAAGGGCTTGGCCGTGTCCTTGGCCGTGTCACATAGACATGGCCAAGCTTCTCCCAGTGTCCCTTTCATTTGGCTTGCAATTTTCTTTTGTTCCAGTATCAAACACGCTCAAGGGACATAGCCAAGCCACTCCAAGCTTGGCCGTGTCACATCAATTTTCAAGTTTAAAAAACACGAATTCAGCCCATTTCTTCATTTTAAATCCCTAACTCCTCTTTCTTTTCTCTCTCTTTCTCGACCCCCTCTCCCCAAAATCTACATAACCACTTTCTTAAAGCTCAAAAATCATACTAAATCCCCCATTTTTCTTAACCAAAACTAATTTAAACTTATTCAATCTTCTTCTTTTCTCATTAAAAAGCAATTAAAACCGTTAAAGCTTCATTTTCACCAAATCATCAACATGACAAGAATAAAGATGGTGTCTCACCACAAGAGGAAGCAACCTCCACCTTCAGCTCCATCATCATCATCATCATCTTCAAGGAGAGCAACTATTCTCTCTAGGGGTTTCTTTCCGACGAGGTAGCACTTGCATCACAAGGAAACGATGGCAAACAGGTTGTACCTTAACTTTTTTTTCTTTATTAACCTTGTTTCCATTGAGGACAATGTAAAACTTCAAGTGTGGGGTGTGTGCTAAGCCTTTTGTTCATGAATATAAATTGTCTATTTTTGTAAGTGTTTTGCTATAGTTGTTTTGTTAAGTTTTGTGTTTTGTTTTATATTTGATTTTGATGGATATGGATAAGTTCAATTGTTATAAGATTGTTGATAGATGACTTTTGAATTTTTGAAGCATGACTTTGAGAATTGATTAGAATTAGTACTTATTGTCAATTTTGATGGTTATTCTTTGCATTGCCATTAAACTAGTGAGGAATTGAGCCATCAACTTATCATTCTTTTTATGTGTGAACATCTTTGATTGATGAATTACTAGAACTTGCTTTGACATGCATTTTGAGACTACATAAAGATTTCAATTAGGCATCAATATGATTAAGGCAATTTAGGGTAACCCATTTTGGCTTAAAAAGACCAACCTTACATCCAACCTTAGTTCGCCAACTTTGAGCTTATTTCATTTTTCCCTTCTTTCTTTTTCACAACACCATCAGCTTGAACCATAGCATTTTAACTCTACCCGTTCATTAGATCAAGAGCATTTCAAGAGCATTAATGGAGTGTTGTGCTGAATAAAGTGTGGGGTTGAATTCAATGGGCTTTAAATTACAAATTATTGTATTCTTTAGTTGAATACCCCATTATTTATATATATATAAAGGGGAAATGAAATGAATAATGAAAATCAAAATAATAGTTGTTGTTCTTGTCGGAGGGGTTGTAATGAGTTTGGAAATTATCTTTGCTAATTAAACAAATGGAGTTCCTTAAAAGCACTTAAATGCTTAGTGCTAAGTGATTGAGAGGAATTTTGGGATTGTTGATCATACTACATTGCTTGCTTCACTCTTGGAGTACTCTTCACCTAAATGAACAAACTCACTCTCCCAAATGTCATGCCTTTCCCTTAGCCCTGTTACAACCAAATAAAAGACCTTATGATTGATGCTTGATTGTGATTAGGTGGTGGAGATTTGATTGATAAGCAAGCCTATAGTCCTAATCTTTCATTGAATGTCAAGAGCTTAAACACTACCCAATTAAACACTTAAGAGGTTTGTGAGGGAGTGACAATTTTTGGTATGCATAGATTGACCATTAAGTTGCTTGAGTACTGATTATTCTTGATTCGATTATGATTATGGATTTAATAAGATGGGAGTCTTAATGCATCCTTATGTAACACCCCCACACCCAATACATACACACTACATACACCACAATGTAGTATACATGTATCGAATATAGGAATGCTACGTATTTTTCTTAACATTCAAGAACACCTTTTTAAATGATATCATAATCTTTTTCAGTATACAATATAGATAATAAGTAATTAACTTGTAAAATAAAACAAAGTAGATATAAATATGTTTATTTAGTACGCAGCGGAATTTATAAAATAGTTACATATATGAAAGCATTTAAATCCATATTTAATATATATATATATATATTCACATTATAAACAATATTTACAAAATTTAAAGAAGTTATACATGATTGGCAGCTTTCTCTGATCTTTAAGTCCCAAAATAACCTCTTCAATTTCTACTCTCACTCGGTCTCGAGGAGCTCTCAGGTTCAACTCTGTTACCTGCGCGATCAACACTATCGCGCTAAGCCAACGGCTTAGTAGTACAACATTATGCTTAATGTAATGCAATGCCACACATATTATTAAGAAAGGCAACAACATAGGTGAAAAACTAACATCACACCTTTGCATTTCACAAATCATAATCATATAAGCATACCACATTTCAATACAACATTATAGATGGAGAACTATCAACATATCTTTATATTTCATAAACCACACATATACAAACATATCACATTTCAACATTTTCCATATACCTTATTAGTCAATCATTTTACCATTCATGACTCACATTAAACAAAGACAAGCATTGGGCCCAAGACACACTAATATGCCATTCAATTTTCAGAGTTAATGCTTTGGTTATGTTATCACATTTATCATTATCATAATCCCAACTAGGCTTCAAGGATTTAAGTTCAACCAAGCTTCAAGGGGAGCAAAGCATGCTAAGCATCAACCCAACTTGGCTTCAAGAACCAATCCAACCTAGCTTCAAGGGTTGTAACATCTCAATTAGGCTTCAAGGACTTAGCCAACCTAACTTCAAGAGAATGTTACCAATAGGCATGCCACCAACAACAAAACTCTGAAAATGAATAACACATTAGACACACAATTCATTTATTGTTTCATTCTCAATTCTCATCCTCAATTAGACAAACATGCCTTATGTTCTTTCAATGGAATCATCATAGCCAATCACAATGGCTTTACATCACATTTGAATTATCATAGCCAATCACAATGGCCTCAAATCATACAATATCTCAATTCATATTATTCATATAGCATCATTGATACAATATTTCAAAGTATATATCACATTACTATTCACAATGCATATAGCCTAACATTGTTCATATGCTTTATCAATCTCATCAAATGTGTGCTATAATCTCAACATCATATGAATGTATGTTCCACATATATTTATTTAGATCATTCTTTGCTTTCAAAATGTTTAGAGTGTTTATGTTTAGGTTTAGGAACAACAAAATCTTTGAAGAATCAAAACAAAGGGAGAAAAGTCAAGAACCATCACAGTAGCAAACACCTTCATGGGACACGGCCAAGCTTGTGGCCGTGTCTCTCAAAACCAATTGGCAGTAGCAAACACATGCATAAGACACGGCCGTGTCTCTCCAAAATCAATCCAACACGGGCTAAATTTCCTTGACTTGGCCGTGTCTCTCATGAATTGGCCGTGTCTCTCCTTGCTTTTGGCCGTGTCACTCATGAACAACACCCTAACCAAAGCCAACACTCTTTCAATTGCATTTACACACTCTTTTGCACAACAATAACCTCATTCAAATGGATACAATCAATGACATAAACACATATCTTACATAATCATCATAATAATCACTTAAACAACACATTAACTTCACATTTAAACACAAGCCATCTCAAAACCCTAATTCCAACATCCTTCATAATCTTTCACTATCAA
This sequence comes from Garcia nutans, assembly GCA_947685225.1. Taxonomy (NCBI): domain Eukaryota; kingdom Viridiplantae; phylum Streptophyta; class Magnoliopsida; order Malpighiales; family Euphorbiaceae; genus Garcia; species Garcia nutans. The sequence continues at coordinate 19,223,329 of CANTUV010000009.1, read as the reverse complement.
CCTCTACATAACTTACCATATTCAAAACCAAACTAACACCAATTCAATCTTTTAACTTGCAACCAATTTAAACACTTGTAAACACATCTCAAACACACCAAATCAAGATTCCAACCAATCAAACCTCACATCAAACATAACTTTAAAAATAACCAAAGCAAACAAGAGAGTACTTACCTTAAATGAAGAAATTCCACAAATCTCTAGCCAAATCCTTTGATTCCTTCTTCAATTTGGTTCTAGCATCAAGCACACCTCTCTTGCTCTCTCTTTTTTCTTCAATGGCCGGCACATACATGAGAAGAGAAGAAGAATGAATACAAATCAACCATTTCTTCTTCTTTAAATCTCCACCACACAATTTAACAAAACAATTACTTAAATGCCCTTCATCCATTTAATTAACCTTTTGTCTCATATGTGCCCATTTAAGTAATTTCACAAATCTCAAATAAATATCCTCTTGCATTGACTCTCTATTTGACTTATGTATATGTTAGTTATATCATCATATAAACAACATATAAACTTGTCTCTAAACCCTCTTTCTTTCCCAAAACACATATACATATACATTCTCTTCTCAATTTCTTTTCTTAACACATAACATATACATTCAATCCAATTATAATAACAACATAACCAATACTTCTAAGGCATACATAGGGATATTACACCTTATAACTCTTGAACTTGACAATATTTATCTTGTTTTATTTGTTTTGATTTTAACTTTGCTTGGGGACAAGCAAAGAATTAAGTGTGGGATAATTGTTTAGATCAATTATATATATATTTTTAGGATGTTTTTGTTGATTTTAAGTTAATTTTCATGTTAATTTGTACCTAAGTTTGTTTGAAGTTGTTGATTTAGGTTGAAGTACATTTGATGGAGCTTTTAACTAAAATTTGGTGGACTTGTTGAAGAAAAGGCATGTGACACGACCAAGCTAGACATGGCTTGGCCGTGTCTCTCATCAAAAGAAGAAGAAATCAAAGACAAGGCAGGACACAGCCAGGATTAACCAAGCTTGGCCGTGTCCCTCAAGTAAACATGTCCAGAAGTAGACATGGCCATGATACACGGCCAAACCACTGGCCGTGTCTCACCAAAGGAACAAAAGGCAAAGAAAGAAAAGAAAGAAGCAGAGATTGACACCATCAAGAGACACGGCCAAGCCACTGGCCATGTCACATGACATGGCCAGGAGCTTGGCCGTGTCACCCCTTGGACACAAAGAGAAGATCAAGAAGCAAGGGACACGGCTAGAAGCTTGGCCGTGTCCCAAGAAAGAAAAGTAAATTCAAGAGACACGGCCAACAAGCTTGGCCGTGTCACCCTGGATCAATTGATATGCTTGCACGAGGTATGGATTAATGTGAATTAGTGGGGAACAAAAAGATAAAAGGAAGTAAAAGGTGGAAGGAATTGTGGAAGAAATATATAAAGAAATTGGAAAGTGGGAGACAAAGAGTGATGGGTGTCTTAAAAATTCAAAGTGGAAGAGCATGGAGGGAATAGAAAATATTTTGAATATATTGAGTGGACATTCTCTACACCATTATCATCTTCTTCCTTGGTTCTTGCTTGGGAGAGCAAGACACCACTCTCCCCATCTTCATTCACCATTTCCTTTCACACATCAAGAGCAAAGACAATCATTGGAGTTGAAGTGAGTAGCTAGTTCTTGAGGATTAGGGTTTTAAGAGGCTTGAGTGGAGAGTCGAGAACTTGAGAGAGCTATCATTCATCCTTCAAGAAGAGAGCCATTGGTTCAAGAGAGCTTGGAAGTTCATCATCACACATCAAAGAGGGAGCTACGAAAGAGACAAGGAGTCTGATTTTCAGCACCTCCAAAAGGGGTTTTTCAAACTCTTTCTTTTAATCCATTTCTTATATGTTGCTGTTGTATTAAGAATATTGATATTGCAATGAATAACTTTGATTTGGTTTATATTGAAATGAGCATTTGTTTAAAGAATATGATGAGCTAATTTACTCATGCTTTGGGTTGTAGTATATTTGATTGAATGATTTGATTTGATGATTCCATTGATATACCTTGTTATTTGTTGATTGCATTGAAATTAAAGGTAAATTGATAGATTGGCCACCTATTGATTACTTAATATTGAATGACGGACCGAGAGGAGAAGTTTAATATCGGGACTATGCAATTAACTACCCTAAGAATGAATTATAAATATAAGTTCTAGGGTTTATTAATTTGCTAATGTAAAATAGCTGGTTGTTGTTGATTCATAAATGTGAAAACTAGTGAATTGATAATTGACTAATTAACCTAAAGGAACAAATTAAGGTACAAGGTTATATTGATGGATAATTTGATAATTAAACATTTGATTAAATGGACCTACAACCCTTGGCATCATTTCCATAATTGAATTCATCTTGCACAAAATCATTCATTTTCATTTCTAAGGTTAATTACAATTCACCAATCCAATTACACACTTAAGTTTATTATTTCATGTTAATCGAACTATTACATGCAATTCCTTCCTTATGAGACGACCTTGGGGCGATCACCGTTACTACAATAGCCTCATATACTTGCGAGTGCCGCTTTGTAGTAGTGTTAATTTAAGCGCAACACTGGGTCGTGCTGGGTTGGGCTGTCGATTGGACTAGCCCAATTATTGCACAAAGTTCAGTACCATTTTTTTTTAAATAAATTATATACAAAACTTGATAAAATAAAATAAAATTGTTAATAGAAAAAATACAATTATATATAAAAATTGATTAAAAAAGACACATAATTTATGTGGCTTGGAATAAAAAGGCCTACATCATGGAGAAGGAAAATATTATTTATTTATTTATGAAAATATTACAAATTTAAAAATAAGTTACATCAATAATTTTAAACAACCTAGTCTATAATTTCATCCTCATCAGTATCAGAAGTGTTTGAATGGAGGAGATTTTGTTGTCTATACTTTGTATCAAATCAGTCTTTTAAAATTATACACATTTCAAATGATTTAGCTGATAAACAAATTCTGTTATCATCTTGCACTCTTTGACCTACCCTAAAATAGCTTTCTAATTCAACTGTGGATGTTGGAGGAGTAAGTAGATCATATGCCATAGTGGAAATCATCAACTAAGATTTCTCATTTTGTTTTCACCATGGTAAAATATCTAAATTTTCTAAATCATAGGTGAAAAACTTATGTTTTTCTATAAATAAAATTGAATTTCATTACAATTAGTATTAAAATGATATTGTGTATAATTTTGATTTATTTTTGCAAGCCAAGTTTTTGATATGTTACCAATATTAGAGAAATTAGTTTGTGTTATATCTTGTGTTGGTTGATTTATTTTACTATCATATAATGAATATAATTTATATAATTTGTCATTAATTTTAGCAATAAAACCCATTGAATCTCTTTTTATATTCATATTATTATAATAACTTTCATGTAAAATTTATAGCCGATGAATTCTAATTCTAGGATTCATTATTGTAGCTAAACTATATATATTAGGTATATCTTCCCAATATTTAGTAAAATTTTCTTCCATTAACTTGTAAATATCTTTAAATTTTTCTTTATTTCTAAATTTTGAACAAAAATATTACTAAGTTCAAATAAATTAGATAGAAAAGTACAATAAGTGCTATAATATACACCAGAAAAAATATTTGTAGTATATGAAAAGGTTCTAAAAATTATAAAAAAGAATATACCATCTCCCAATTACTATCTAATAAATAGTTTCTTTGATTATTCATTCATTGATTACAAAAAATATTAATTAAATCTTTATAAGGAAAATAATTTTTTAACATTAAATATGTAGAATTCCACCTAGTATGACAATCTAAATTAAATTTTCTATAAGTTTTATTTTTTGAGATATATAAAGATTTAAAATTTTGTCTTTGTCTAGCATTTAATCTAATAAATTTCAAACATTTTCTAATTTTTTTAATTTCAACCTCAATGATTTTGTAAGAATTTTGTACATATAAATTTAAAATATGACAAGCACACCTAATATGAAAAAGATCACCTTTTAAACATGGATTTTTTAAATATTCAATAGCTAATGTATTATTAGTAGCATTATCAAACCTAATTGAAAATATTTTATTTTTATTCCATAATCATTAACCGCTTTAGTTATTGCATTAGAAATTGATATACCATCATGAAGATATCCAAATTCTTTGAAACCTGATATTCTTTTTTGTAAATTCTATTCATTATCTATCCAATGACTGGTTATAGTTATATAACTTGCATCATACTTATTTGACTAAATATCATTAGTAAGACATATTTTGGATGAAATATTTTTAATTCTAAAGTCAAATTTTCTTTATAGTCATAAAATAATTTAAAGACATCTTCTTTAATTGTATTTCTAGATACATTTTTATACTGTAGAGCAAAAGAATTTTGGATATATTTTGTTAATTTATAATCTTCACCCTTTGAAAAATATTGTTCACGCCAAATTATATATCTTGCTAATTCTTTTCTATGTTTTTCAAGTACAAAATGAGAAATAGTTAATCCTTCGTTACAAAATTAATTAAATCAAATAAATAAATATAATACTTATAAGTAATAACAAAATCATGCCAAAATAAAACAAAACAAAAACCTCAATAATAAAAATAATTTAATACAAAAAAAAATATTAAAATAGTACACAAAACACTAAAAATATAATATAACTTTCAAATATTAAAACACTTCACAAATCACAATAAAACGAAACAAAACAATAATTAAAATAGTAACAATAATGTAATACAAATTAAAAAATAATAACAATAATTTTACAAATAAATTATAATTAATTAATTAAATCAAGCAAATAAATAAATATAACAATAAAAAAATAATTAAACAATAAAATTTAAATAAACGTACTTGATAAAATTTTTTTTTGAAAATTGAACGTACTTGATAATTTAAATATTGAAGAATTGAAAAATTTAGAGAAAATGCAAGGAAATTGTAGAGAGAATATAATGGAGATTTTGGGATTGAAAGGAAGAATTGGACATTAATTGATGACTTGAAATTAATTGTAAAGTGTTAAGATATTTATAGACGAGCAATTTTTTTTCCAAAAAAACCCTCTAAAACTAGTTGTTTATAGATGTTATTGAGGATATTTTCATCCAAAAAATTAAATTTACATAACTACCCCAACATATTATCCTTTTTTAATTATTGTTGGGGGTATTTTAGAAAAAAAAAACTCAGTCCAAAGCTAATGGGTGACCCAACTATACTTTTTATTTTTTTTTAAAATATCTACTGTGTACACATGGGTGGCGGGCCATGTCAGGCCGGGCTGTGTATTAGGCAGGGCCAGCCGGCTGGATAGGCCATGTGCTTTAGGCCCAGTCCAACCTAAAGCACATTTTCTGGGCTTCTTTACAGGCCAAGCTGGGACTTGGGCCGTGCCAAGTCGTGGGTGGCCCGGCCTAATTGCCATCTCTATACTCAATTAAACCAAGAAAACAATACTCGACACTTAAAGAATATTATGTAACTAAACATAAACCTCCATAAGCAAACCAATTAAATGTATTTCAATACACTTACAATAACTTCAATTAAGCTTAATATTAAACTTTTCCACCTCAGAATTGATTTTCCTACTTCAATTCTTCTTAACTTGTATTTTCCTTTCGCTTTTTCTTCATAAACTCTCAATTATGCACACTTTAGTTCTATCACAATTTTTTCTTTACATAATTCACCTAAGCTAAAATTATCAAGTATACTTCAAATAAATATTTAGCTCCATAAACATTTTTCCTTCCATAATCAATTAAATCAATATTTCAATGACTCCAAGTTACTTTTAACTATATTTATCAAGAATAGGGTTTTCTTTCATATTTATCAAATCTTCTATAACCTAATAATTCAACATATCATCAATTCAAAGATTCACCGAAAGATGGTTTTAAATTAAATACCTAACAAATGCACTTCTAAATACCACATATATCATTATACTTCCAAGATAAAAAAAATTCCAAAACCCTAAAATCTCCAAAATCCTATACTTTCCCCAAACTCTAATTTCTTACAGAACCTAAATTAACACATAATTATTCCAATACTTATTTTAAGCATAATTTCAATTAAAACCCAATAAATACACACTTTATATGCTACAACAATAATTTTACATTCAAAAAATCAAAGTGTAACAATCAACTTCTTACAAATCATTCACTATAAATTTTCTTCACAAATAACCTTACTTTTTCAATTCACAAGCTTCTTTAATTAAACAAAATCAAAATAAATTCAATTAATAGCAAAAGAAGTGATATACAAGTACTAACCTCTTTCAAGAACCTTGATCCACTCTCTTTTCTCCATTTTCATTGATTCTTTAATGATTTCCTTGAGAAATCATGTATAATTTAACTAAATCCATCAAAATATTGAATTAATTATAAGAATTCCATAGCTTTCATGTAGAAAGTGAAAGAAGAAAAAAGAAAGGAGAAGAGGAAGATGATGGGAATGGTGAGGGTTATGGGTTGGATAAGGAAAAAGAAGAAGTAAAAGTCAATTTAGCTTCTTTCTTCTTTTTTTAATTTTATTTTGGATTTTTATACTATGTGATGCTCACACCAAAACTTCGATACACCTACTTTCTTTAATTATTTCCTAACTCAATTTTTAATTATGTAAAATTTTAAAAATAATTATTTTAATTAATTTAAAGCTCTATCACTCATATCTCTTATCCCAATAATAGTAATATCTAATTCTATGGTCATAGGGCCATTTCTATAAAATTTTACCACTTAAAGATTCTTTTTTAAAAAATACAAATTTTGTCCATACCTAGATTTAACTTTCAACATTTTAAGACTTAACCAACCTTATTTCTACCAATTACAAATACTTATACTACACATAATATCACAATCATTCCAATATATATTTATATATACACTTAATATGGAAAATCCTTACTTAAAATTTCCAGGCATTACACAAAATGCACAAACAAGAAATATATGTTGTAGGAAATGTGGTCAAATAGGACATAACACTAGCCAACGTTCAACATAATTTGTAGTAAGTCCAAATTTTGTAAGCAATTGCTTTTAATTTCAAATTTTGTTATATTTCAATTTCTATATCATACTAAAGAAAAGTGTACCTATAACATCCTTATACCCTATATACATATAATACATACACTTAATATATGTAAAATATGTGTATATGGTATAAAAATATTACAACTCGATAAAAATAAAATTTTTCACTGTGAGCGGGAATTTTTGCCCCACTCCCGGTGGAATGGTTCTTGCGACTTCGGCACTATTTAGGTGCGGGGCCTTAGAGAACACGGGCCTAAGCCCGGAGAAAATGGAGTCGCCACCTGGACGGGATGAGTGTATGAGACATCCTTTCACGAAGACTAGGCAACACCCCTCTCACAATCATCCTTATTTGATCAGATTCATCGGGCCTCTTCTTGAGCAAAGCTGCCTTATTTCTCCATCTTTTCACATAGTCCACAAAATTTTCATTTGGCCTTTGTCTAATGGACTCCACTTCCATTAAGGTAACTTTCATCTCGACATTGTATCCATATTGTTGGATGAAGGCCTTGTATAGCAGATCCCAACTCTTTTGCGTGCCATCATCTAAGATATTGAACCAGTTTTGGATAACAGGATCCAATGAGAGCATAAAGTACCTCAGAGTTTGAGCCTTAGTAGCTCGGGCAGACTGCATAGCAGTGATATACTGCTTTACATGAAGGTGAGGATTTTCGATTCCATCAAACTTTGCAAAGGATGGCATCTTGAATTTGTACGAAACTTCTTCGTTTAGTTCAAATAATTTATCAACTTCGGACATTTCTTTGGTTTTCAGCTTCTTCTCAAATTTATTTTCCAAATCCGCAATCATTTTTTCAACATCAGAAGTTTCATTTTTCTCCATAGTTGATCTTTCAACTGTAACACCCCTTCCCAACCTACATGTGTAAGTTGAGTAGAGGCGCCACACTATCCTAACATTGCTACCAATTTACTTCGTCAAATTTTAGTTCCGATTTTTACAGAAATTTTGCCATAGTTTCGCCTAGAAATTTGGATCCCAAGTGTAACACCTCTATACCCTGTATACATACCAAGCATGCTTAAACGATCGTAATATACGTATACTGAATATAGAAAATGCCACGGTTTAAAAAGACACAACAAATATCTTTGTAAATAAGTGAAACCAACCTCAAACAAATAAAAGAAATCCAAAAGACACTATATATAAAATGTTTATTAATTCACAGCGGAAGTTATTACAAATATGTTATAATTCAAAATTTACAAAACATAGAATATATATACATGATTGGCAGCTCTTCTCTGATCTTTAAGTTCCAAAAGAAAAAAATCCTCAATGTCTAGTCTCACTTGGTCTCGAGGAGCTCTCAGGTTCAACTCTGTCACCTGCGCGATTAAACACTATCGCGCTAAGCCATCGGCTTAGTAGTACAAAATATACCAACACTATACTTTAAGGCAATGCAATGTTACACATCTAAATTATAAAGTTAACATCATAAGTGAAAAGCTAACATCACACCTTTATATTTCATAAACCATACACATAAAAGCACATCACATTACCACATCACACTACATTCAATGTCATAACAATATTCATCTTACATCTTCATAGTTCCAATGATTTTACCATTCAAGAATCACATTATAAACAAAGACAAGCATGGGCCCAAAACACTCTAATATGCTATTCAATTTTCAAAGTTAATGCTTTGGTTTTATTATCACATTTATCATTATCATAAACCCAACTAGGCTTCAAGGATTTAGGTTCAACCAAGCTTCAAGGGGAACAAAGCATGCTAAGTATCAACCCAACTTGGCTTCAAGAACCAACCCAACCTAGCTTCAAGGGTTGTAACATCTCAATTAGGCTTCAAGGACCAAATCTAACCTAACTTCAAGAGAATGTTACCAATAGGCATGCCACCAATAACAAAACTCTGAAAATGAATAACACATTAGACACACAATTCATTTATTATTTCATTCTCAAATCTCATCATCCATTAGGCAAACATGCCTTATGTTCTTTCAATGGAATCATCATAACCAATTATAATGGCTTCACATCACATTTGAGTTATCATAACAAATCACAATGGCCTCATATCATTTCATATAGCATCTTATCATTCACAAGATTCACAATGCATATAACATAACATTGTTCATATAGTATCATATGCATAATCAAATGTATGTTCAATCTCATCAATGCAAGAAGAACAAAAACCAAACACAGTAACCAACACACTCAAGGGACACGGCCAAGCTTGTGGCCGTGTCTCTCAACGAAAAGCAACAGAATCAAACATGGGCAAGGGACACGGCCGTGTCCTCTCCAAAAATCATCCAACACGGCCAAATTTCCATAGACTTGGCCGTGTCTCTCAAAAACATTTAGTTTTGGCCGTGTCTCTTCTTAGGTTTGGCCGTGTCTCTTATGAACAAAAACCCTAACCATAGCCAACACTCTTTTGATTGAAATTAAACACATTATTCACAACATAAACTCATTCAAATGAATGTAATCAAAGTCATTAACACTTATCTTGCATGTTTAACACAATATCCACATTAACCATACATATAATCATTTACCACTTCAAAACCCTAAAAACAACTTCACTCTTGATCTTTCACCATCAACATCCACTTAACTCACCATCTTCACAACAAAACCAACACCAATTCAATTTCTTTTAACTTACAATCAATTTCAACACTTATAAACACATCTCAAACACACCAAATCATAATATCAACAAACTATAACTCATCTTATACACAACTTCAAAATAACAAAAAGAAACAAGAGAGTACTTACCTTAAATGAAGAAATTTCACAAATCTCCAACCAAAACCTTTGATTCCTCCTTCAATTTGATTCTAGCATTAAGAACACCTCTCTTGCTCTCTTTTCTTGGATAGCCGACACACAAATGAGAAGAAAAGAAAAATAAACACAAGTCAACTTCTTTTCTTCTTTAAATCTCCACCAAGCAATTCTAGCCAAGCAATTACCTAAATGCCCTCATCCATTTAACTTAACCTTTGTCACTTATATGCCCATTGAAGTAATTTCACATCATCCCAAATAAAATATCTTCTTCCCTTGACTCTCCATTTGACCAACATATATGTTATATATATTAACATATATACATCATATACATTCCATTAACACAATCATTTCCTTTGCAAAAACATATGTACCTTAAATTCAAATCAAACAACAATTGTATTAAAACTTCTAGGGCTTACATTGGGATATTACACCAAGTGTCGACAAAACTTGTTTTTCTGATTTTTTGAAAACACTTTACACAGGCCAATGTGAATACTATCAAATTTAATACACTCCTAATGAATTCACCTTATACCCTCAACTACAAATCTGCAAGAAGAGTTCACACTTCTAATACAACATAAGGTAAAGGTTTATGATTATTACACACTACTAACATACAATTATAACATAGAAATTCTCTTTTATATTTATTCATATACATGCCACAACTAACTAACTCATAATGGAACTAAAAGATCTACCCCTGAGATTTGCTGTGGTCTGGTTGTTGCTTCCCCAAGATTTATCTACTGCTCCGAACCTACGAGTCAAGAAAACTCAACTCGCTGAGCAATGACGCTCAGTGGGTACTTTATCGATGAAAATATAAGTAAAACATGATAGCCTTTGAAACAAAATGAAATAATTAAATCATAAATCAACCAACCTTAAACCAATGGAAGTTTCTGTACATTCAGTGTAAATATGCTTCCAACAAATGTAAAAACCATAATTCAAACTCATTTTGCATTACGTGTTTTAAAAGAAACAAGACTTTGGATAAGGCTCTACTGGCATATAAGGAACCATAGCGATAAGGCAGTGGCCCTCACCACTGTAACATAGGTGGCCCTCACCACCATGGTTATAACCAATTATGCTCTACGGCCTATACCCGTAGGTAACCGCCGGAGCATTCCAATCACAATTTCACAACATCTCCGCTCCACGGCCTATACTCGAAGGTAACCGCCAGGGCGTATCAAACATAATAAGTGGCAGTACTGCATAAGTTAGTATAGGGCACCATACCCTTATCTACCACTCCCACTATCCAGTAGAGCATAAAGATTAAAATGATTCACTTTAAGTCTCAAACTTCATTTTAGAATGATTCGAGAAATCATTTAAAATCCCATCGCACTTTGCCATTTATGCCGCGCACCACTTTCTTTGGTCAAACCGTTACTCTTTTTCACATATTTAACATCCACAATAAACATATCAAACATTTCAAAGCATTCCTCAAAAGATCACAAATTGACCAAATGAATAGTGTCGCGGCACGAAAAATCGGCAACGCAAAATGGCATGACCAAATGAATAGTAAAATCTGGGTTTTCGTCAAAATTTCAGTCCACTTCAGTCATGCATTTGACCAAGTAAATGATCTTATTTTTGGCTGAAATTTTACAAAAAACTTATTTCATATGTTAACTAATTTCACGTAAATTTTCGTTGAAAAAATCATTCATTAGCTACCTCAAATAATTGCCACAAAAAGATCCAGAAAGCTGTCTTTTTGGGACCATTTCGGCCCAAACATATGAAATACATAGGATAGTTTATTTTTCTTTTAAAAATCAATATGAAGGCTTCTTTAATAGTAAAGTGAAGATTCAAACACTTCCCTTTGATAACTTTTGCATGTTTAACTCAAATCAAACTAATTAAAGTCCAAACCAACTTGCCAAATCAACTTGCCAAATTTTCTCAAAACATGTGGTTTCAATTAAATTTAAACAACCCAAAATTAATTATTCAAAGGTAAAGTACCAAACCTTATTTCTTTAATTCCTCTTAGCTTTTCCTTCTTCTCCTTCCTTAATTCTTTATTTCTCCTTCAATAAATTCAAGATACAACATAAACCTTAGAAATTTAAAATAATAAGTTATCCTCCATTTCTTTTTAACCAAAACCCTAATCCAACCTTATTAAACTTTATACATCTTGATTCTTCCATTTAATCAATTAATCTCATTACTTAAAATTTTTCCAATTCCACATAAAGACTCTAATCTCAAATCTCCCAATAAATATATAAATACCTAAAATTGATACTAAAATTAAAGTCTACATACTTGAAAACCTTAAAACTTACCTTGAAAATCAAACTTGGAAAAAAACTTGGAAGTCCTTTGGTATTTCCTATTGTGGCCGAAACTTGTAAGTGGAAAAGAGAGAAACTGGTTCTTCATTTCATAATATATATATATATATATAAGGGAAATGATGATCATCTTATGTGTTGGATAAATCCTTTAAGACCACTTGTCCACCTTTCTCTTTCTTCATTTAATACTCATGCTAAATGGTTACTTTTGATTGGTCAACAAGAGATTTTTTTATAGTTTTCTTTCCCATTACTTCTTCCCACTTGTCCCTCTTCTCATTGGATACCCTAAAGTTGTCCCGTGTTACCCATACGGTCCCGACACGAAACCGAGCCCACATTACGTTCCGGCGATTAATCGATCATATCTTTTAAACCGTATAGTTCCACGAGTCATACTACATATAGTTTTGATCCTCTCGACCTCTACTTTCTGTTTATAAGGTCTATTTTAGGTTTCCAAGTTATTTTGAAAAATTACCGATAAGCCCTCTTCTTTTTACAAAATTCCCTTTAGGTCCTTTCCTTGCTGGGGTTTTCTTCCGGCTCCGTTTCTACTGATGATCATTTCATATATCACCCCTCGTCATCCTCTACGTACTCATTTTTTTATTTCCTACTTTAAATTCATGTATAACTTTAATTGATAATGACCAAAATGCCCCTAGTCAAAATGTCTTCGTTTTTCTTTAACGAGACATTTCCTAGAAAAATCGTTACACGTCGTTGCGACCCGATTAATCTCTAGAATCTTCTTCCGGGGTCTGATATGGGCACTATTAAGAACTTCCGACTCTTAATTTTTAAGTTTACATAGTTACCCTTAACTTTTGAGAAATTTTCACTTAGGTCCTTTTGATATCCCTTCCTGACCTTGCTGTCTTTCTTTATTAATATCTTTTTACTCACAAATGTAAATTAAGTAATTCTTATTCCCACTGGGGCTACATTGTGTCAAAATTTCAGGTCGATCCGAGTTATATCTGATTTTTGATAGTCCTTCGAAGTCAAGCTTACTATGCTGTCCTGAGGCAGCTTGCACATTGTCTACTAAATCCATCATATCTTATTCTGTACAACTCTAAATTGAGTAATTTCAAGTTATAAATCTAGCTAAGACACAAATAAACAATTAAGTATTCTTTGAGACTCTCTAATTTTGTCATTAACTTGGATGAAATTCGAGCTCAAGTTATAGGTTATGTCTGTTTCTTACCAATCTGGGATTTGGGATGTTACATCAACAATCTTCGGTTCTTTCTTCTTGTCTTGAGGATCTTGAAAGTATTGAGCCCAATCATCATCATCATCAATGATCACCTTATCATCATCAAAAACCACTTCACCAACTTTAGCCTTCCCTTTGTCCTTTGGCTTCTTAGTGCTAGCAGATGCTTCGACATTATTTCCTAAAATTGTAGCCAACTGGTTCTTCATGGTCTCAGCTATGGCCTCTTTTATTTCTTCCATCTTGGCATTGAGGGCATCATCCACAATTATTTGAATTTGTTCGGACTCCATTGCTTTTGGTGAGTAAGTGATTGAGTTGCTACTAGATTCTTCGTCTCCGACGTAGGTCGGATTGTTGTAACCTTTTGAACTGTCGTAATCTAGTGCTGTGAGCCAGAGGGAATTAATGATATGGGATGTGATGTATGTATGCATGTATGCACAAATAATAAACAAACAAGGATAATTATGATGCTCCTTCCAACCTTATAACATCCACACACGAATGACGAGTCTCTTTTCCTAGGTAATATGGTCAACAAAATACGAACATGGGGTATCTTGTTTTCGAATATTTCTCTCGGATGTTTCAACCAAAAGTTATATTTTCAAAAATGGAAATCAATCCATGATAATTTTCATTAATTAGGTTTTAATTCATTCAACCAACTAAAGTAGCTTTTATGTTATATTGGATTAAAACTAAATTAAGAGGTTTATTATATATAGATTTCTCACTTGAAAAAGTAACTAATGATTCATGCCAAAAACAAGCCCATGATTAATTATTTCTTAGTATAAACTAGGCTCACAATTGATTTTTGGTATTTCGTAATTGTCTTAAATATTTGTAAGCTCTTTTGGATGAAAATAATTTTGTTTCTAAGCCCATTGTAAAAAGATTTTAGAAAAACAAATGGATTTTGGGCTTAGTATTTGGGTCATGAGCAAAATAATTTTTGATTTATTTTTAGAAAAGTTTTATGTCCAAAGTCCATCTTGAAAAGTTTTGAAAATAGCTTTGGTCTTTTGGACTTTAAAGAAAAATTTATTTGAGCTCACAATGTAATTAGGTCATATTAGAAAAAGAAAAAACCAAATAAGCCATGATTTAAGCCAAGACAAATTAACCATAGTCAAACAATAAGCATTTGGGGGTAAAAACCTAAGGAAAGTAACTAGGCCAATTACATGGGCTTTAGTCTTTGGGGTAAAAGGCATAGGTTCCCATAGAAAGTACAAACCAAAAGCTACAAGGCTATGAGTGGTTATGCCATGCTCGATCTCCATACATTGAGTGAAAGTATGGTATCCCTTGTATAACACAATACGAGTAACATGGGCGTCCTAACTCACGCACACGATGCAATCTAAATAATGCAATGGATAATATCATGATAAGAAAGAATAGAATAAAATAAAGACCAACGAAATCAATTTCTCTTGTCCCCAGTGGAGTAACCACTGTAAGCGAGGATTTTTGCCCCCACTCTCGGTGGAATGGTTCTTGCGACTTCGGCACTATTTAGGCTAGGGCCTTAGAAAACATGGGCCTAAGCCCGGAGAAAATGGAGTCGCCACCCGGACGGGCCGGGAAAAAGAAAGGGGTGGATGACTCAATTCCTAAGGAATCCCCAACTCCCTAATGGGTTCGTAAAGTTAGGTACGTGTGGAGAAGGTGAGAAATGGCCCAGCACCCCCACAATGCCCGGTTCATTGGAACCGGCCTCCTTTGTAGCTCTTAATATTATAAAATTCTTAAATATAATAATATTATCCATACTACATGCAACAATTAAAATAAAACATCATTATATTAAAATCAAAGCAATGTTCAAACAAAGCAAATAAATAGACACCCATCCAAGGATGGAAACATGTCCTTACATCGTTCATGTCTAACTAAATAGGACACCCACCAAAAGGTGGAAACATGCCCTTTACATTAGTCCAAAAACTTTAAAATAAAATAAATTATGCTCACGACATGAGGTACCAAAAAATATGGAAACATACCTCTTATAATATTTGGAAATCAAAATAAATCAATAAAAGTAAATAACCATTCATAATAAATAAATCATTCATCAAAGATATCAAACATCAATCAAAAAAATGTATAATAAACATTCATCCAATTTAAATAAAACAGTAAATATATTAACTTTAGGGGTTCATGCATTAATTAGAGTTTCTAGGGTTTTAGGTTCAATAACTAGGGTTTTGCATATACTAGTTTAATTTGTTGAGATATATTTTAAGGTAATGACATAGCTACTGGATGTATAAAAGATTTAAGGTTTTGGATGTTTTTATGAAAATAATGTTACTGTGATGTAAAAAAGGTAGGTTTAGTTAGGGTTTTAAGCAAACATCATGAAATTAGGATTTTTTTTTAAGACATTAGGGTTTATAATTTTAAAAGATTGGGTTTTAGGTTTACTATGCAATGGTCAAGATTTTAATCAGGGACATTTTAACTAATAATGAAAAATTGATAGTGTATAGTGACAAAAGTATAATGGATAAATGCTATACGTAAAGAATAGTACAATGCATATCTTAAACCGTTATTGAAAAGAATATTTTTACTGTTTTACGAGATGAAAACTCGATTTAAAATCAACGGTTAAGAATGAGGGTGCACCATACTTATTATGAGCATTCCCTCACTGGATTAAAAATATTATATATATATGTGTGTGTGTGTGTGTGTATAGGTGTATGTGTGTGGAAATTTCTGATTTCCTCTCCATCTTCCACGCCATCATCACCATCTTCGCTTCTTTCTTCTTCCTTTCATTAAATTGATCAAGGAGTAAGAGATAATTACATGATTTTTAGAAGAATAAGCTAGAAAAGGCAAAATTATCAATAAGTAATCAAAGGGAAAGAGAAAAAGAGATTCTGAAGAGGTATGTGCTTTTGATTTATACTTTGCAAAAATATGAATTTTTATGAGTTTTAATGATTGAATTGAATGATTGAGTTATGTATAATGATATATTTCTTGAAAGTATTGATTAAATAGATTGATGAGTGAAAAATAACTTTTATATGATGGGTTTTGATCCTTAACCTTTATGAGAATTGAATGGTTTGATGTTGGTTTTATTCATAGGAAATGATTGAAAGTTTGATTGAGTGAAGTTGTGGTAAAATATTTGATATGAATTCTTTTTCTATCAAAACTTTGAGTTTGATACATTTTGATCTTAGATCTTAAACATGTTTGTGTTTATTGAAGTTAAAAGTGCAGAATACATGATTTTACTCCAAAAACAGTCCCAAAATCAATGCCACGGCCGTGGCAATTGAGTGCCATAACTGTGGGATTGAAAGTGATGCTGTTTCTTCAAAAAAATTTTGATAAAACAGAGAAAGTTACAATGCCACGACCGTGGCCCTTGAAGGCCACGACCGTGGGGTCTTCAAACTTATTTTACAGCTTCATTTTGGATCCCACGGCGTGGGGTTGAGATGCCATGGCCGTGGGGTACCTAAATAATGTTTTTGGCTTGTAATTTGTGATCTACGGGCCTAGTATGAGACTAATATTTGAATAATTGTATTGAGACTTCATGTGTATGTGTTAAATGCATGAAAAAGAGTGAGAAACTATAGATAAGTGACAAATATATATCATACTAAATGTTGCTAAGAATAATGTACCAAGGTCATGGTATAAACAAGTGAAATGATATAAACAAGTGCTTATATAAACAAGTGAGTGTTTATATAAACAAGTGTTAATCAATGACATGAGACTAATATGTGTATAGTCCATACTTTTGTGCTAATGTGTTAAATGTATGAAACGAGTGATAAACTTTAGATACGTGACACACATATATATTCTACCAAATGTTGATAAGAGTATAACATCAATGAAAGGAAATAAACAATGTAGTGTTCATCAAAATTAATGAATTTTCCAAATCATATTAAATTTATATCTAGCTTTGGATTGAATGGTTAACCAGAGGTTGGATAGCCACAGTGATAGTGGGCACCTCGTGCCTTTAATGGAACTACAAGAAAAACTTAATCAGACAACGGTTAAGGAAAAAACCATTGTCTGAAAAAAACAGACAACGGTTTTTTTCCCCAAAAAAGCGTTGTCTGATTAATTTTCAGACAACTGTTTTTGGTGTTTTTTTTAACCGTTGTCTATTAGGTGTCATTTTGGTCACACCAGACAACGGTTTTTTAGGGACCGTTGTGTAATATATGTTCAGACAACTATTTTTCTGATCATACAAAACCGTTGTCTAATAAGATGTTTCAGACAATGGTTTTTTTTGAAAGTGTTGTATAATTCAGCGTTTCAGACAACAGTTAAAAAAAACCGTTGTCTGAAGCAAGCATACAGACAACGGTTTTTAGGGACCGTTGTGTAATATATGTTCAAACAAGTATATTTTTGGTAAAAAAAAAAAATTGTTTTAGTCGTGGACAATTTTTAAAAAAATTGTTTCAGATTCTGCTTCATCTCTCATTCCTCTTTCAGCTTCAATAGTCGTGGACAATTTTTTTGAACATATATTAAAACAATTTTTATGTAAGTTAGATTTTCTTAGTATAAAAGCATGGTAAGGATCCAGTGGCTATTTGCAATGTATGGAAGTTAGGCTTTCTTAAGCCAAACAAACTTGACTAAGTATTAAAAGCTAAGGTTTGGATTTATAAACATTTCATAAACCCATTAGAAACTTTAAAGTCCACCATTAAATAATGATTTAGATATAATATGATATTATATAAGTAGAAATACAAGTATATATTAGTATATATATACAAGTATATACATGTATATATAAGTATATATATAAGTATATACAAGTATATATTAGTATATACACAAGTATATATAAGTATATATACAAGTATATATTAATATATATTAGTATATACAAGTATATACAAGTATATTAGTATATATTAGTATATATACAAGTATATATAAGTATATATTAGTATACACAAGTATATACAAGTATATATATTAGTATATACAAGTATATATTATAGTATATATACTAGTATATATAAGTATATATTAGTATATATATAGTAGTATATACAAGTATATATTAGTATATACAAGTATATACAAGTATATATATAAGTATATATTAGTATATACAAGTATATATTAGTATATACAAGTATATACAAGTATATATATTAGTTTATATTAGTATATACAAGTATATATTAGTATATATGTTAGTATATACAAGTATATATTAGTATATATATTAGTATATATACAAGTATATATATTAGTATATACAAGTATATACAAGTATATATTAGTATATACAAGTATATACAAGTATATATATTAGTATATACAAGTATATATTAGTATATACATATTAGTATATACAAGTATATATTTGTATATATTAGTATATACAAGTATATATTAGTATATATATTAGTATATATTAGTATATATAAGTATATATATTAGTTTATACAAGTATATATTAGTATATACAAGTATATATATTAGTATATGCAAGTATATATTAGTATATACAAGTATATATTAGTATATATTAGTAAATACAAGTATATATTAGTATATATATTAGTATATATAAGTATGTACCAGTATATATATTAGTATATACAAGTATATACAAGTATATATATAAGTATATATTAGTATATATACAAGTATATATAAGTATATATTAGTATATACAAGTATATATATTAGTATATATATAAGTATATAAATTTATAAGTAAAGTATAAGCACTTATGGATGAATTATAAATTGAAATTTATAAATAATCTATATAAGTGAATTTATAAAGTTAATTTAACAAAATTTTGAAAAATCCATTTTGTTTCAAAAGAGGGATGTCAAAATTTCAAAACTTTTGAACACTTAAATTCCCCCCTTTATTTCCAAAAAAAATTTGATTTGCCCCCGTTTTGCCAAAAATACTTAAATTCCCGTCCTTGTATTCACAAATGTTTAAGAGCGCGTGTCCTTTCTGGGGAAAACACAAATCCTTTCTGGGGAAATTAAGGATCAGCCTATGGCTATGATGTAGACTGGGGAGGCTTATGCGTTGCTGAGGAGCAGTCCGCCGATGACGTTAGGTTCGTCTTTCTTTTTTGTCTCTCTCTTAACAAAGCAAACAACAACAAGAACAGGCTTTGTTTGTATCAGAGAGAGCGCAGTCTCCTAACAACCATGGTTGAAACCGGGTGTGGTTCTTCTTCATCTAAATGGCCTCTCCCTTCCTCTCCTCCTCCCTCCTCTTCCAAACGATCTAAGGTACAGGTGCAAATAAGCGTTCCTGTTAATTGCTTTCTTATTTGTTTTGTTGTTTTTATGGCTTGTTTTTATGTTTTATTTTTCTGATGAAACCCTAGGTGGCTTCTACTGGTGCTGCCTCGGCGGAGGCCTCATCACCATTGAAAGATGCCTCCATGGACCTGCCGGTTGAAACCCTAAGTCCGGTCAATGAATCCCTTTCTTCACCTCGAGAACCTGAGCTACAATCTTCTGATCCGTTGTTAACAGTGACTCCAGAGTCTGTTTCTGCTGATACGGAGAGATCTCCCGGAATTGAAAGCGATGGCTTATTGTCCCCACAACCTCTAGGTGCGATCTTCACTTAATTGCATCATTGCATGTTGAGCTTTTCTGTTGTATGATTTTCGATGTTATGGTTGATCTGTGTTTTTGGCTTAATTTGTGTTTGTTTGGTGGTTTTAGGTGAAAGTAGTATTGCTGGTGGCCTGCATCGGGAGAAGAAGCGGCCTACAAAATCAGCTCCAGCAAAACCTGTTCCAGCAAAAGCAGGGAAGCCACTTGACAAACGTTCACATGCATGGGGCAAGCTGCTTTCGCAGTGTTCCCAGGTGGGAGAATTTATTTTTTTGATTTTCTCCGTCTAATTAACTAAATTTACAAAAATAATTGGGGCATAGACATAATCTCTCAAGTGAAGTCTGTTAAAAGGAGGCCAAACATTGTGAAGTTCATGTTTTGTAGTTCTAGTGGCATCATATCCTCCTCTTGCCTTGTGTGTGTGGCTATTTTGTTTTCTGATTGGAGTCTCTATGTGTGTCTTTCGTTTCAAATATTTGATATGTTCCCTTACTGATTCTTAGTGATTAGCTTGCACCATATCTGATTTTGCTGGTCTCTTTGATTCTGTTAGATCTTAAATGGTGAACTAATTTTGCAAGATAAGCATTGTGAAATCATAATTCATGAAATTATCCACTCATCTCAGCTTTTGGTGATATATTGTACAATTGAAGAACTTTTGTATGTAGGCACTGATAACGATGAACTGTTGTTTGTTTTGACTACACATCCATTTACTTGTAAAGGTTGTATTATATCATTACAGGCAACAAAGTTCTAACAGAAACTAATCATCCTAATTATTTGTTGTTCATTTTCTTTTCATTTTTGTACCTAAAATAGAATTCTATTTTTATGTACTTATAACCTGTTTTTACTCTTAAAGGTTAGGGCTGGAGTTGAGATGGCGTTAATTGATGCTGTAGCAAATAGTGCTGACATACCTTTGTGGAGACTATTTGGTGAAGTTTTAGATAGCATAATTACTGATATAACAGTTTAGTGCCTTTGGTAGTGATTCTATAATTAAAAGATACTTTTTTCTTTTTGTTTGTGATACATTGCCTTTCGCAATTGGACGCTTTCGCATTTTACTTCATTGATTAATAAATAAGAATTAAATAAAAGCTTTATCCTTGAAAAGAGGCTTATCTACTTTACCCATGCATATTCCCATTGTATCACCTGTGGAAGCTGCTGAATTGGCTTCAAAGTATCGCAAACAAGGATTCAAAACTTTGAAGCTCAAGGTGGGAAAGAACCTTAAGGCGGACATTGAAGTTCTTCAGGCCATAAGAATAGCCTATCCTGATTGCTTATTTATCTTGGATGCTAATGAGGGGTACAAAGCCAAGGAAGCTATTGAAGTTCTTGAAAAATTACATGGTAAAGGATGCATATTTACTTATGCTAGCACTATTTGGATTTGAGCCAGCCTCTCTAGTTTCTATGTATCCGGTCTCTCTTTCTTGATTTCATATCCACATGGTGCATCTTTGAATGCTCTTCTCTAGCAGATTTTGCCGGCTGCAGCTTTAGTTGCCAGTGCTGCTTTTCCTGCAATCTGTTTAGAATGGGACTGAATGCAATATCTGCCCATCACTGAACATCAGTACTACTGGTGCTTCCGCTCCAATTAATTTGTAACCTTGAACATTTGGCCTGCTTAAAACACTCTTTAAAATTTATCCATAGTGATCCTCCTCGCATTAGAGTACTAGCTTTGTATTTACTACATGTGGCTAACCAAAATTTGATTCATTTTTCAGTGGCTACGCAGAGACAACTTGGAGTATAGTGATTCCGACATCAACGAGATTAGGATTGACTTCGCCAAATATTTCATGAAGCGTCATTCAAGTTGAAGTTAATAGTATATTTCAGTGATATATGTATAGTGTTGATTTTTTTTTAGTTTGTTAATATGTTGAATGGTTGAATTTGTGGAGGTTTTTTTATTCCCAAATTTGCAATCCTCCATTGTAAAGTGTTGTCTTATATGTATAATGTACAGTTTAACAGACAATGGTGGTGAAATGAAAATGAACATTGAAACTATTGTCTAATATTCAGTGTGCCACATTAATTAACTGTTGTATTTAGCGTCCTTCTACAATGGTTTTAGATTAATTGCAATCCTTGTCAAAAAGCGTTGTCTAAACCTTCATCAGACAATGGTTAAAAACCGTTGTCTGATATAACTAAAAACCGTTGTGGAAACCATCTTCAGACAACGGTTAAAAATCGTTGTCTAAAATGCTATCAGACATTGCCTCAATAGACAACGGTTTTTGTCTTCATCAGACAACGGTCAAAAAGCGTTGTCTAAACCTTCATCAGACAACGGTTAAAAACCGTTGTCTGAAAATTTAGAAACCGTTGTCTGACAATTTAGAAACCGTTGTCTGAAAAATTAGAAAACGTTGTCTGAACCATCATCAGACAACGGCCAAAAACCGTTGTCTGATAAAATTAAAAACCGTTGTGCAAACCAACATCAAACAACAGTTTTAAAATCATTGTCTGAAATGCTATCAGACATCGCTTCAATAGACAACGATTTTTTTCTTCATCAGACAACGGCCAGAAAGCGTTGTCTAATTCAGTTTTCCTTGTAGTGTGGACACATTGTGTTATCAGTGATAGTGGGCATAATTGCCATTATAAATTCTTGAGATTGCTATACTAACATGTTATCCAAACCTATAATCTAAGTTTAGTATGTTTGGGCATAATTAATGAAAATATATGTGAACATGATAGTTGAAAGAAATGTAAAATAATAATATAAGTCAATTACTTGAAATTGAAGTATTGTGTTATAGTGTAAAAGTGAATGGTAATATATATATTAATACTTACACGTGAAAGTCCTAATGCATGTAATGGTAATGTTATGCTCAATGTATTGAATTAATCAAAGGATTAAAAGTGTATATAATGCTATGAGATACAAAGTGCTCCAAAGTATATCAAATGATTGAAAGTGTATATCATGATGTGAGATACAAAGAACTCTCAAGTATAGTATTAAAAATGAAGTGATGAAAAATATAGATTGAATGAAATGATACTAGAAGTGAACTTGAAAAGAAAGACTTATTGAAAAACAAAATAAGTGTATTGTGAACAATGTTATCAAATAAGAAATCAAGTCTTGAATAAACTGCTTCTTAATGAGACAAGAGGCAATACCGAAAGTATTGTATTATATGATAACTTTATACAGGTATAGCTCTTATTTTGTGCATTCAGCATGGTATATTGACTTGGTACTAAAATTAGTTTATATATGGAAATACTTCTTAAAACTAAGTGTTATTACTATATTTTCATTAGTATATTTCTTTAATATTAAGTGTTAAAATTTGTGTATACAAGCACCACTAAGCTTTGCTTAGCGTGTTAGAATTGTTTTCTGACACGCAGGTATCAGGTCATCGGAGCAAGTTAAGAACAGATGAAGATCTTGTGTTTACTGTATTCATAAGTTATAAAGTGTATGTATATAGATACTTCAGTTTGGCTATTTGAGAGATTGTATAAATTTGTAAACATAAGAGGATATATGTATTTAGAGAATGAAGTTTGAGATTATAGTGAATGAGTATCATGAAAGAAATGTATTGTTTATTTATTTGATTTGATGAACTTATAAAGTTTATCTGATTGATATTGGAGATATTGGAAATTGGTTTAAATATTGGATCTATAAGTATTGTGATATACAGATTTTATTATTATTTGAAAATTTTTATTTATGATGAGAGTTTTCTAAGAATTGATTGGAGCGTGAAAAGTATATCAAATAACATTCTCTGATAGTTTTTATATAAGGATTGTTACACACTAGATTAGGGCTTTAGGTGTTAATGAATTTGTCATAAAGTTTTGATATTTTAAGAATTAAAGTTTAGGAAAACTATAGTTTACTGGATGGGGTTTTGAGAAAATTAGGGTTTTTGATATTTTGGAAAACATGTTTGATCTTAGGATTTAAGAAAACAGTTTAGAGTTTTATAGAAACAATTATGATTAAAGTTTTTAGGAACTGTAAAGAAGATTAGCGTTTTGGAGATTTAAGAAGACATTTGGAAATTTTGGATAAAAAGTTAGAATTTAGATGATTAAGAAAATAGTTCGGGAAAAACAATTTAGGGTTTTAAAGTTTTGGAAACAGAAGAGTAATTTAGGGTTTTTAAAGTTTTTGGAAGCAGAAGAGTAATTTAGGGTTTTTAAAGTTTTAGAAACAGAAGGATGATTTAGGGTTTTTGAAGTTTTAGAAATAGAAGGATGATTTAGGGTTTTTAAAGTGTTAGAAATAGAAGGATGATTTAGGGTTTTTAAAATTAGATTTGTGTTGAATGATTATATTATTTACTTTAATTAAGATCTTAAGTATTGTATGAATTAATTCATGCTACTGCCTAAATTAAATTGAAGGAATAATTAAATAACTTAGGCAGTGTGATGATGATTTAAATGGTGAAGATGATTGATGATTGAATAAACTAAAGTTAGAGCAATTTACCTACATTTGAAGGCTCCACCAAATTTGAAGAGATTGAACCAAGCTGTTGCTTGCTTCAGATTTGATTTTGGTTGAGCAAAGCAATTTGGAGATGATTGCTTCCTTTGGTTGCCATCTCTTGCTTGCTAGGGTTCTCTTTTGGCCGCTAGAGTTTTTGAGTCTCCAATCCAATAAAATAATTTTTTCTTTTTTCTTTTTTTAATTTTGTGTTTCAATGTGGTATTTATAGAAAAAATCATAAACTTACTTCTAATTGTTTAAGGAAATTAAAACCAAATAGGAAAAGAAACCAAAACCAAATAGAACTTGGTTTCGAAAAAAACTGCGCTGGAAAATTACGCTGGCAAAAAAACTGCTATGGGCGAAACTTGCGAGCGAGCGAAAATTGCGGCGGGTGGGAGCCAATTCGTCGCAAGAATTTCCTATGGCGAATTGGCCCAGCCGATTCACTTTCGGCGGCGAAATTTTTCTTCCCCGATTTTTCTGTTGCCAATTATTTATTTATTTATTTATTTTTAACTTTACTCATATCACTTTTTTTATTTTATTAAAAATAATAAATAATAAATAATAAATACTAAAATAGATATTATTTAATTAAAATACTACAAAAATTATTTTGAACTATATAAAAAAATATTGGACCAGACTGGGTCAAAAATTAAGGGTCTACATTCACATTTCAAATTTAAACCCCAAAATACTTTTAAATGTATAATTAAATAATAAATAAATATTCTTTAAAAATTATAGGATCTAAAATAGAGTTTTATATAAAAATCTCTGAAAAAAATTCACTAGAGTTTTATATGTAATTTGGACAATCCCAAAAACAACAATAAACACAACTTGCATAAGAAAAACAATTCCAATAAAAACCAATCATATATTTCACCCATACTCCTCAATTTCTCCAAGTTTTTCAAAACATTTATACATACATATATTTATCAAAAACACATATATAAAACCCACATTATACAAAATTTTTCAACACATTCTTTATAATTTAAAATATATACATCAAAACATAATATAATGTAGATAATATCTAAATGTATGATGTAACACCCTCGTACCCCATATACATACACCACATACACTCACATATATAATATACGTATACTGGATACAAGAATATCACAATTCATTTTCCTTAAACCAAACCAAACTTTAAAACTTTAACATCAAATCATCATTTCAACAATATGAGTAAACTTAAAATATTTAACTTATTTTATAAATAGTAATAGATAAAACATTCCTTGTTAAAAATACATATATATATATATATATTTAACATTATCACCCAAAAGTTTATCCAAAATATTAGCGGAATATGCAGCAGAATATACATATGTTTACATCAAAATTTATAAATACAAAAAATATAAAATTTATACATGTTGGCAGTTCGTCTCTGATCTTGATGTCCAAAATCAACACTTCACAAGGGACCACAAGCCTAGACTTGACTCGGTCTAGCTGAACTTTTCGTCACAACCGGATCTACCCTGTCACTTGGGCAATGAACCACAATTGCGCTAAGCCAAATGCTTAGTGGTATAAACTTTGATTCAATATAGATCAATGCGATGCTAATGCACAACACATGTGAATATAACAACTCATTACATTATATATATCATAGCTCATAACATTATATTAATCATTTGCATCACATTTCATAATTCACATTAAAGCAAAGACAAGCATGGGCCCAAAAAGGATCTCATATGCTATTCAAATTTCAGAGTTACTGCTTTGGTCCATATTGACACCTTGTATCTAGTCTTGTAGGCAATATATATATATATCCATGGATAATCCAACTAGATCTGAGCTTATGACCTGGTCTTTTCACTCAGTCTAGCTTCAAGGATTAATTTTTGAGGCTTACGACCAAGTCTTTTCACCCCAAAAACATCACATTATCAGCTAGGCCAGCTTACGACCCGGTCTTTTCACCTGCCTAGCAATTCATAGGCATGCCGCCAAACCCAGAACTCTGAAAATTGAATAACATACTAGGCACACAATTTATTCTTTTATCTCATTATCAAATACTTTCATAATTCTGTTCTCATTTGCTCATGATCAAACTAGGCACATTGCCTTAGTATATCATCATTTTCTCACCTTTCTCATTCTTCTCTTTTGTATCAATATCAATTTGTTACATTATGATTTCACATATCTTATCATTTACAACACATTACTCCATTGCTTTGATACATCATCATAATTCACATTATGCATATCATAACATATAACTCATTCATCAACAATATATCCAGTAACTTAACACAGAACCAACGACACGCCTAAAGACATGGCCGTGCTACTGGACGTGTCAGGCCAAAAATCCTAAAATCGACACAAAAATACCACATCCAACAAACATCTTTCAATAACCTTATCAACACCACACAAACTCAACCAAATCCATCAACATACCATATAATACTTGAGTAAACATTAAAACAACTCAATTACAAACATCAAACACAAACATAACCATTTTCACAACTCAAAGCCACAACACCCATAACTCTTGTTTTCTTCGCCAACTTAACCCTTTTTCTTCAATCCAACCCCAAAAATCAAAGTTAACAAAACAAAACAAACTCAAACATACCAAATCAACCATAAATGTAACACCCCCACATTCAATACATGCACACTACAAACACCACAATGTAGTATACATGCACTAAACATAGGAATGCTACGAATTTTCTTAATATTAAAAAAAAACATTTTTATATAATACCATCATCTTTCTCAATATACATTATAGATAATAAGTAATCAATTTGTAATACATTATAAAAAAAAATAGGTAGTTACTTGTAATACAAAACAAAATAAATATATAGATACATTTAGTTAATACGCAGCGGAATTTATAAAATATTTACATATAAGAAACATTTAAATCCATATTTACAAATGTGCATATATTTACATTATAAATATTACTTTTCAAAATATAAAGAAGTAGTACATGATTGGCAAATCTCTTCTGATCTTTAAGTTCCCAAAATCAACTCTTCAAGGTCTACTCTCACTCGGTCTCGATGAACTCTCGGGTTCAACTCTATTACCTGCGCGATCAAACACTATCGCGCTAAGCCAACGGCTTAGTAAGACAAATCATGCTAATGTTATGCATTAGTGCAATGCAATGCCACACAATTTATTAATAAGAACAACATCATAGATGTAAAGCTAGCAACATACTTTTACATTCCATAAACCACAATATATGTACATATCACATGTCAACATCCTTTTATATATCTCATTAGTTAATCATTTTACCATTCATGAATCATATTAAACAAAGACAAGCATGGGCCCAAAACACACTAATATGCCATTCAATTTTCAGAGTTAATGTTTTGGTTTTGTTATCACATTTATCAATATCATATACCCAACTAGGCTTCAAGGATTAGGTTCAACCAAGCTTCAAGGGGAGCAAAGCATGCTAAGCTTCAACCCAACTTGGCTTCAAGAACCAACCCAACCTAGCTTCAAGGGTGGTAACATCTCAATTAGGCTTCAAGGATTCAATCCAACCTAACTTCAAGAGATTGTTACACTTATTAGGCATGCCACCAACAACAAACTCTGAAAATGGAATAACACATTAGCCACACAATTCATTTATTATTTAGTTATCATTTCCATTCTCAATTCTCATCAACATTTAGGCAAACATGCCTTATTTCTTTCAATTGCATCTTCATAGCCAATCACAATGGCTTTACATCACATTTCACATCTCAATTCATATTTTGCATATAGCATCATTGATATAGCATTTCAAAATACATTATCCATATCACACATTATCATTTACAAGATTCACATTGCATAGTACAAACCCTAGTTCATGTAGTATCATATGCATTATCAATCGTAAAATCAAACTCAACCATGTATGAAGAACAAAAACCAAACACAGTAACCAACACACCCAAGGGACACGGCCAAGCTTGTGTGTCACATCCGCCTACTGCATTTATGCAGTGTAGACACGTGCATAGCGAGAGTAGGGAAAAGGAGAAGATAATTCTTGATAACAGCCCTAGATAAGGTTGTATGACAAAAGGGACATAATTGTAATTTTTAATAAAGTTGGGGACGTAGATGTAATTTCAAAGAAAGTTGCACCGGATGTTCTTAATAGTGCATATAACAGATTTCAAAAATGGAATGTAGAGAAAAACCGGATCGCAACGACGTGTAACGGTTTTTCCAGGAAATGTCCCGTTAAAGAAAAACGAAGAAATGTTGCCTAAGGGCATTTTGGTCATTATCAATTAAAGTTATACATGAATTTAGGGTAGGAAATAAAGAAGTGAGTACGTAGAGAATGGCGAGAGGTTAAATATGAAACGATCGTCAGTAGAAACGAAGCCGGAGAAAACCCGAGCAAAAATAGGACCTAAAGGGAATTTTGTAAAAAGTTGAGGGCTTATCGGTAATTTTTCAAAATGACTTGGAAACCTAAAATAGACCTTATAAATAGAAAGTAGAGGTCGAGAGGATCAAAACTATATATAGTTTGACTCATGGAACTATACGGTTTAAAAGATATGATCGATTAATCGCCGGAACGTAATGTGGCTCGGTTTCGTGTCGGGACCGGATGGGTAACCCGGGACAACTTTATGAGATCCAATGGGAAGAGATACAAGTGGAAAGAAGTAAAGGAAAAAGGAAGTTATAAAAATCAAAGGTTGGCCAATCAAAAGAAAACATTTAGCATGTGTAATAAATGTGTAATAAATGAAGAAAGAGAAAAAGGGGACAAGTGGTCAAGGTGATCATCACTTCCTTTGTATATAAAAATATGTGATATGAAGAGCAAATTCTCTTTTTCCACTCACCAAATTCGGCCAACAAGGGAAACACCCAAAAGACTTCCAAGTTTCTTCAAAAGTTGATTTTTAAGGTGAGTTTTTTTAAGGTTTTCTAGTATGTAGACTTTAATTTTTAGTTTTAGGTAGTTATATAACTATTGGAAGATTGGAAATTAGGGTTCTTATGGTGGATTTGGAAATTTTAAGTAGTTATGATATTAATCAATTAAATGAAAGAATCAAGGTTTCTAAGGTTTAATAAGGTTAGATTAGGGTTTAGTTTGAAAAGAAATGGAGGATAGCTTATTAATCTAAATTGCTAAGGTTTATGTTTAAGGGTGTGTTCTTGAATTTCTTGAAGGAAAAACAAAGATTAAGGAAGGAGAAGGAGGAAAAGAAAAAGGGGAAGTACAAGAATAAGGTTTGGTACTTTACTTTTGAATAATAAATTTTGGTTTGATGCTTTACAAACTTTGGTTTATGAAAGTTTTGTTGTTGATGCTTAAATATATTGATTTGAGTTAAACATGCAAAAGTTGTCAAAGGGAAGTGTTTGAATCTTCACTTTACCATTAAAGAAGCCTTAATATTGATTTGCAAAAGAAAAATAAACTATCCTATGCATTTCATGTGTTTGGGCCGAAATGGTCCCAAAAAGACAGCTTTCTGGACCTTTTTGTGGAAATTGTTTGAGGCAGCAAACGAAGGAATTTTTCAACGAAATTTTACATGCAATTAGTCAACATATGAAATAAGTTTTCTGTAAAATTTCAGCCAAAAATAAGATCATTTACTTGGTCAAATTCATGATTGAAGTGGACTGAAATTTTGACGAAAACCCAGATTTTACTATTCATTTGGTCATGCCATTTTGCGTTGCCGATTTGTCTCGCCGCAACACTATTCATTTGGTCAATTTGTGATATTTTGAGAAATGCTTTGAAATGTTTGATGTGTTTATTGTGGATGTTAAATATGCGAAAAAGGGGAATGGTTTGACTAAAGAATGTGTTGCGCGGCATAAATGGCAAAGTGCGATGGGAATTTAAAATGATTTCGCGAGTCATCCTAAAATGAGGTTTGAGACTTAAATTGAATCATTTAAAGCTTTATGCTCTACTGGATAGTGGGAGTGGTAGATAAGGGTATGGTGCACTATACTAACTTATGCAGTACTGCTTGATATTGTGATTGAATTGATATGATCTGAACTCAATGGTGAGGGCCATTGGGGGCCAATGGTGAGGGCCATTGGTTATAACCAGGATGGTGAGGGCCATTCCTGTGATCTGATATCGGTGGTGAGGGCCACCTATGTTACAGTGGTGAGGGCCACTGCCTTATCACTATAGTTCCCTATATCCCAGTAGAGCCTGAATCAAAGACATATTATTTTTCGTTAAACTATATAATGCCAATGAGTTTGAATTATGATTTTACATTATTGAAAACATATCATACTGAATGTATCACGATTTCTATTGGTATAATGTTGGTTGATTGTTGATTTTATTATTTCCTTTTTACTTCGAATACTTTCATGTACTACTTTTATTTTTATTGGTAAAGTACCCACTGAGCGA
The DNA here is from genome assembly GCA_947685225.1 of Garcia nutans. Lineage (NCBI taxonomy): Eukaryota > Viridiplantae > Streptophyta > Magnoliopsida > Malpighiales > Euphorbiaceae > Garcia > Garcia nutans. Next base: position 19,192,190 of record CANTUV010000009.1, on the reverse strand, counting down.
CAACGCTCAGCGAGTTAAGTTTTCCTTGACTCGTAGGTTCGGAGCAGTAGATAAATCTTGGGGAAGCAACGACCAGACCACAGCAAATCTCAGGGGTAGATCTTTTAGTTCCATTATGAGTTGATAGTTGTGGCATGTATATGAATAAATATAAAAGATATTTTCTATGTTATAATTGTATGTTAGTAGTATGTAATAATCATAAATCTTTAATTTATGTTATATTCGAAGTGTGAACTCTTCGTGCAGGTTTGTAGTTGAGGGTATAAGGTGGATTCATTGGGAGTGCATTAAATTTGATGGTATTCTTATTCACATTGGTATGTGTAAAATGTTTTCAAAAATCAGAAAAACAAGTTTTGACGACACTTGGGATCCAAATTTCTAGGCGGAACTATGGCAAAATTTCTGTAAAAATCAGAACAAAAATTTGACTAAGTAAATTGGTAGCAACAATTAGGATAGTGTGGCACCTCTACTCAGCTTACACATGTAGGTTGGGAAGGGGTGTTACATTGTGGCCGTGTCTCCCAAAACAAATTGGCAGTGGCAGACACTGGCATGAGACACGGCCGTGTCCTCTCCAAAAACTCACACACACGGCCAAATTTCCATGGACTTGGCCGTGTCTCTTCTTTGGTTTTGGCCGTGTCACTCATGAACAAACCCTAACCAAAGCCAACACTCTTCTAAATGCATTCTAACGCCTTATGCACAACACAAACTCATTCAAATGGATGCAATCAATGACATACACACATATCTTACATAATCATCACAATAATCACTTAAACAACACATTTAAACACAAGCCATCTCAAAACCCTAATTCCAACATCCTTCATAATCTTTCACTATCAACCTCTACATAACTTACCATATTCAAAACCAAACCCACACCAATTAAATCTTTTAACTTGCAATCAATTTAAACACTTGTAAACACATCTCAAACACACCAAATCAAGATTCCAACCAATCAAACCTCACATCAAACATAACTTCAAAAATAACCAAAGCAACAAAAGAATACTTACTTTAAATGAAGAAATTCCACAAATCTCTAGCCAAATCCTTTGATTCCTTCTTCAATTTGGTTCTAGCATCAAGCACACCTCTCTTGCTCTCTCTTTTCTTCAATGGCCGGCACACACATGAGAAGAGAAGAAGAATGAATACAAATCAACCATTTCTTCTTCTTTAAATCTCCACCACAAAATTTAACAAAACAATTACCAAAACACCCCTCATCACTTAATTTAGCTTTTGTCCCTTGCATGCCCAAATATGTAATTTCACAAATCTCAAATAAAATATCTTCTTGCATTGACTCTCTATTTGACTTATGTATATGTTAATTATATCATCATATAAACAACATATAAACTTGTCTCTAAACCCTCTTTCTTTCCCAAAACACATATACATACACATTCTCTTCTCAATTTCTTTTCTTAACACATAACATATACATTCAATCCAATTTACAACAACAACATAACCAATACTTCTAGGGCAAACATGAGGATATTACAATTCTCCCCCTCTAAAAAGAAATTTCATCCTCGAAATTACCTGATATCAAATCTGAAACAACTGAGGATATTGCTCTCGCATAGATTATTCACTTTCCCAAGTTGCCTCTTCCTTTCCATGATTCTTCCACAAAATCTTCACCAATGGCACTCTCTTGTTTCTCAACTCTTTCACTTCACGTGCCAAGATAGCAACTGGTTCCTCTTCAAACGTCAAATCTGGGCTCACTTCGATAGATTCAAATGGCAACACATGAGATGGATCCGACCTGTACTTTCTCAACATAGAAACATGAAATACATTATGAATACGATCCAACTCAGGTGGCAAAGCGATTCGATAAGCAACTGGCCCAACTCTTTCCAAAACTTCATACGGTCCAATGAAACGAGGACTCAATTTCCCTTTCCGACCGAACCTCAAGATCTTCTTCCAAGGAGATACTTTCAAAAATACCTTATCTCCAACATCAAACTCTATGTCTCTCCTCTTCAGATCTGCATAAGACTTCTGTCGGTCTGAAGCTACTTTCAACCTGCCTCGAATCAATTTTACTTTCTCTTCAGTTTCTTGAATCAAATCAGGTCCAATCAACTTACCATCTCCAAGTTCACTCCAACAAAGAGGTGTCCTACACCGTCTACCATACAGTGCTTCGAATGGTGCCATACCAATGCTAGATTGGTGACTGTTGTTGTAAGCAAACTCCACAAGAGGTAAAAATCTATCCCAACTTCCAGAGAAATCAATGAAACAGCTCCTCAACATGTCCTCGACAATCTGTATCACCCTCTCTGACTGTCCATCCGTCTGTGGATGAAAAGCAGTGCTGAAGTGCAGTCGAGAACCCAAAGCACCATGCAAACTCTCCAAGACCTGGAAGTAAATCGGGGATCTCGATCAGACACTAAAGAAATTGGAACACCATGTAACTTTACAATCTCATAGATATACAGCTCAGCTAACCTCTCCAAAGAGTAATCCATCCGAACCGGAAGAAAATGAGCTGTCTTAGTCAATCTATCCACAATCACCCATATAGTATCATGCTTCCTTTGTGTCAATGGCAACCCAGACACAAAATCCATTGTCACTTTTTCCCACTTCCATTCAGGTACTGACAACGGTTGAAGCAACCCGGTTGGAACTTGATGCTCTGCTTTTACCTTCTGACAAGTGAGACATTTCGATACAAACTCAGCAATGTCTCTCTTCAATCCATTCCACCAGTAATGCTGTCTCAAATCATGATACATCTTAGTATTGCCTGGATGCATAGCAAACACTGACTGATGTGCTTCTTCCAAAATGATCCTTTTTAAATTTGCATCATCGGGTACACACAATCTGTTCTTAAACCAGAGACTCCCATCATTTCTCACAATAAAATCTCTACTTTTCCCGTTCTGACAATCTGACACAATCTTTCGAATCTTCTCATCAGCCAACTGAGCCTCTTTAATCTGATCCAACAAAACTGGTTTCACATGCAACTGTGCCAACAATGCACCATCATCACATGGTACAAAACTGGCATACAATGCTCTCAACTCAACAAGCAACGAGAGCGAATAAACAGTCAAACCTGCCAAAGACTTCTGACTCTAGGCATCAGCAACAACATTTGCTTTACCTGGATGATAATCAATCAAACAATCGTAGTCTTTAATCAATTCCAACCATCTCCTCTGTCGAAGATTAAGCTCTTTCTGGACACCCAAATATTTCAAGCTTTTGTGATCAGTATAGATGAAACATTTCTCCCCAAACAAATAGTGTCGCCAAATCTTCAATGCAAACACTGTAATATCCTCATTTATGCCCTAGAAGTTTTGCATATTGTTGTTGTTGTTATTGTTATATATTGGATTGAATATATGTGTTAAATTGTAAGAGAAAAGAAATTGAGAAGAGAAAGTATATGTATATGTATTTTGGGAAGAAATAGGGTTTAGAGACAAATTTATATGTTGTGTATATGTTAATATATATGACATATAAAGTGGTCAAAAGGCTTGGTCAATGCAAGAGAAGATATTTATTTGAGATTGGTAAATTACTTAATTGGGCACATATAAGACAAAAAGATAATTATGTGAATAAGGGCACTTTGGTAATTGCTTGGATAAAATCACATGGTGGATATTTAAAGAAGGTTTGACTTGTGTTTTCTTTATCATTTCTTCTTCTTCTTCTTGTTGATGGCCGGCCCTCCATAGCCAAAGAGAAAGAAAGAGACAAGTGATGGTTTTGATGATTTCAAGCTTAAATTGAAGAAAGATTAAGTGTTCAAGTGTTGATTTAAGAAGTTTTTAACTAAGGTAAGATCTTTTCTCTAATTTCTTCAATTCTTTTGAAGTGGTATGATTAAGTTGCTTATGGTATGATTGTAAGTATTGATTTTGCTTGATAGATGAGAAGTTGGGTTGGTGTTGGTGATGGAAGAGTAAGATTGGTGTTTAGTGAAATTGTTTCTGTTTCAGGATTAGTAAAGGCTGTGACTTGTATGATTTTTAATTAATTTTAGAAAAATGTTCTTGAAGTGAATTTTTGATATGTTGTGCCTCTATGAGTCTAGAATTACTGAAAAATATGTTGATTCGATTTTGGAATGGTTATGAGTTTAGAAAGATTATTTTTATTAGACCTGTTCCAGCAGGTACCTTAACTGAGACAGCTCTATTTCGGAATTTTTAATAAAAAGTAGAAAAGTCATATTCAATTGAATTTTGGATATGTTGTTGCTTAGTGAGTCTAGTATTTGAGAAAAATAATTTGGAACCACGTTGATTGAATTTGATTTATGGAATTCACAAAGTTCAGAACTGCTGCCAGGATGCAGGGCAATTGGGGCAGTCTGGTTAGGTGAACTATTTGACCAAGATTTTGTGTTCAGTTTGATCTGAAATTTTAAAGGGATGATTTTAAGATACAAAAATAAATTCTGTAAAAATTTTAGAATTTTTAGTCAAGTAGATTATTTTATACAATTTTTCAAAATAAGGATAAAATGGAGTTTAAAACCAGAATGTACTATTTATGGTTAGGGTTTTAATTCTTTGTTCTTCTTGCATTGCTTTGGTTCTCCAAAGGTAGGTTGGTCCTTAAACCTAACCCTAAACACTTTAAACACACTTGAATCAATGAATGTTATAATCATTTGTTCTTTGCCCTAATTGCATTGTTGAGATGGAACAATGTTATGTTGTGCATTGTGAATGGTAATGTGTTTCATGAGTAATGTGGAATGAAATGTTGATATTTATGAATGATGCTATGTGAGATATAATGTGATCATGGATGAGATATATATATATATATACTTGAATAATGAGATGTTATATTGTGAAATGAAATGTGAAGCCATTGTTATTGGCTAAGATGATGTAATTGAAAGAAAGAAGGCATGTTTGCCTAAATGTGATGAGAATTGAGAATGGAAATGAATTGTTTGTTTAATATGTTATTCAGTTTCAGAGTTCTGGATTTGGGTGGCATGCCTAAGAAATGATGAAAGGTAACAGTCTTGCCGGGTTGAGGACCTCCTCATAGGTGTTGAGTTGATGGTCCAAGAGACTGGGTCTGTTACACTATGAGATATATGATTTGTAACAGTCTTGCCGGGTTGAGGATCTCCTCATATGTGTTGAGTTGATGATCCAAGAGACTGGGTCTGTTACACTATCCATGGATAGAGATACATGTATATACATTGCCTACGGGCGTGATTATTGTGACTATGAACCCAAGGCAGTAACTCTGAACTCTGAATATCGTATTAAATACTTGTTGGGCCCATAGGTGTCAAGGTTATATGAATGTCCTAAATAATGTTATGAGTTTAATGAAATGAGATGTTGGTTATGGAGTATGATTGATTAATGTTGAATGTGAAAAGATGTTAAAATGTGGTATGCTCATATGACTATGATTTGTGAAATGCATAATTGTGTGGTTAACTTTATATTTATGATGTTGATCTTATCAATAACATATGTGGCATTGCATCTCATTAAAGCATACCATTAGCATGTTTTATCTTACTAAGCCGTTGGCTTAGCGCGATAGTGTTTAATCGCGCAGGTAGTAGAGTGGATAGAGTTGAACCCGAGAGTTCATCACGACCTAGTGAGAGTAGACCTTGAAGAATCCATTTTGGGAGCTTAAAGATCAGAGCAGACTTGCCAATCATGTATAAATTTTATGTGTTGTAAAACTTGAGTTTTGATGTATATGAATTTGTAAATATGTAAATATTTTATAACTTCCGCTGTGTAATATTTAAATATGGGGGTTGTCACAAAACCTTTATTTTATGTTGTACTAGAAGTGTAAATCCTTTTTGGAGGTTGTAGTTGAGGTTACAAGGGGGATTTATTGGGAGTGTACTGAGAATGATTTTGTTTGCATTGGTTTGTGTAAAATGTTTTTTAAAAAAAGAAAAAAACCGGTTTTGTCGACACTTGGGACTCAATTTTTAGGCAAAACTATGGCAAAAATTTTGTAAAAATCGGAACTAAAATTTGACTAAGTAAAATTGGTAGCAACATTAGGTTAGTGTGGCGCCTCTACTCAGCTTACATATGTAGGTCGGGAAGGGGTGTTACAATTGTTTTGGTATCAGAGCCTAGGTTTGAGATTCTCAACCTAGGTAAAATGTAATAAAAAGAATATTTTTACTTAAAAAGTGGTTTTGAATAACATATACGTTTGAGATTGGCAGTCTCTGATCTTTAATAAGATATAATCTGCTGTGTTTGCAGTGTTAGGTTGTGATGGATTCTCACTCACGTCAGTCGATTGAGGGTAGTGCCGAGAGTATTGCTCCTGCTGAGGGAGCTAGGGTTGATAGTGTTGAGGAGGCACCTGCTTCGGTGTCGGGTAGACCAGCTGGGGAGGAGGTTCCGCCAGCCTGGTTTAGGCCAATGATGGAAGCTATGAGACAAGCACCTGTGCAACCACAGCCACCGCCACCACCCCCTCAGCCTTCAGTACCAGTAAGGCACTATGATAAGCTAAGGAAATATGGAGCAGAGGATTTCTTTGGTACAGTTGATCCGGCTGTAGCAGAACAGTGGCTTGATAGAGTTCAGAGGGTATTTGTGCAGTTGCAAGCCACTTCAGAGGAGAAGTTTGACTATGCAAGATCTTTGCTACAGAAGGATGCCTACGACTGGTGGAAGACAGTGCCCCATTCTATGGATGATCCACCAACCTTGTCTTATGCGGATTTTCTGAGAGAATTTGAGTTGAAGTATACTCCTAGGGAGTATAAAGATGGGAAGAAAAGAGAGTTTTTAGATTTGAAGCAAGATCATCGGACTGTAACTGAATATGAAGTTGAGTTTATTCGACTGAGTCAGTATGCTGGGGGTATCATTGCTGATGAGATTGATAGATGTCGGCGATTTGAGGAGGGATTGAGACCCTCGATCATGTGCTTAGTGGCTGGATACAGATATCAGGATTTCTCACAACTTGTGGCAGCAGCTCGAAGTGTAGAGCGAGCTCAAGTTATTGCAGCTGCTTCAGAGGAAGAGGTTAGGGTTAGGAGGCCCCAGTTTGAGGTAGGGTCTTCTTCTGCAAAGAGGGGTAGAGGAAGTTTTGTTCCTCGGAGTAGTAGGAGCCAGAGACCAGCGGGTAGGTCAGTGCAGTTCCAGAGGCAGAGATTTAGACCTGCAGCTTCAGTAGCGAGTGCTCCTACTCCTGGAGTTCAGAGATCCACCTTACCTTTGTGTAACCAGTGTGGTGGAAGACATGGGGGCGTTTGTTGGAGGCATAGTAGATCAGGGGTATGCTTCAGGTGTGGATCACCTGACCACTTTGTGAGAGACTGTCCTGAGAGGCAGGAGCAGATGTCAGTTGATTCTGCTGCTTCTCGAGCTAGTGTGAGGGGAGGCAGAGGAGGCAGAGGTGCCAGCCGAGGAGGTAGACCAGGATTCAGTTCTAGAGGAGGTGCTACATCCAGGGAGGGTAGACTAGAGGAGGTTGGATCTTCCCAGAGGATGTATGTTATGCAGAGGCAGCCAGATACATCGGCAGTCATAGCTGGTACTTTTTCTTTATTTAATACTCCAGTACTTGCTTTGATTGATCCGGGTTCCACGCATTCATATGTTAGTGTATCTGTTTTGCCTGTCTCTAATTTGCATGCTGAGTCCCTAGGATTTGATGTGTTGGTGACAAATCCGTTAGGTCATAGTGTGGTTGTGAGTAAGGTGCATAGAGATAGTGCAGTAGTGGTGCAGGGTGAGGAGTTCTTAGGGGATTTGATTGAGATGCCATTTAAGGAATATGATGTGATCTTAGGTATGGATTGGATATCTCGACATGGAGCTGTGGTAGATTGTAAGAAGAAAATTGTTTCTTTGAAAACTGTTGATGGTAGAGAGGTGATAGTATCGAATGAGCAGGAACAGCTAGCCTCCTTATTTGTTTCAGCTGTATTGAATTGGAATCCACCTAAATCAGTGACAGAGATTAGAAGTTTTCTGGGTTTGGCAGGCTGTTACCGGCGGTTTATGAAAGGGTTTTCTTTGATAGCTACTCCACTCACCAGATTGCTTCGTAAGGGAGTGAGATTTGTGTGGACGGATCAGTGTCAGGCTAGCTTTGAGCAGTTGAGAGAAATGTTGACTCAAGCGCCTGTTCTAACTTTACCTGTTGAAGGCAAACCATATGTGATCTACAGTGATGCTTCACATAGAGGTTTGGGGTGTGTATTGATGCAGGAAGGGAAAATTATAGCTTATGCATCTCGACAGTTGAAACCGCATGAGCTTAACTATCCGACCCATGATTTGGAATTGGCTGCCATTGTTTTTGCATTGAAGATTTGGCGCCATTATCTGTTTGGGGAGAAATGTTTCATCTACACTGATCACAAGAGTTTGAAGTATTTGGGTGTCCAGAAAGAACTCAATCTTCGTCAGAGGAGATGGTTAGAATTGATTAAAGACTACGATTGCTTGATTGACTATCATCCAGGTAAAGCAAATGTTGTTGCTGATGCCTTGAGTCGGAAGTCTTTAGCTGGTTTAACAATTTACTCGCTCTCGTTGCTTGTTGAGTTGAGAGCATTGCATGCCAGTTTTATACCTTGTGTTGATGGTGCATTATTGGCACAGTTGCAATTGAAGCCGATTTTGTTGGATCAGATCAAAGAGGCTCAATTGGCTGATAAGAAAATTCAGAAGATTATTTCAGATTGTCAGAATGGGAAGACTAGAGATTTTGTTGTGAAAGATGATGGGAGTCTCTGGTTTAAGAACCGATTGTGTGTACCCGATAATGCTGATTTGAAAAGAGTCATTTTAGAAGAAGCTCATCAGTCAAGGTTTGCTATGCATCAGGGTAATACGAAGATGTATCATGATTTGAGACAGCATTATTGGTGGATTGGTTTGAAGAGAGACATTGCAGATTTTGTGTCGAAATGTCTCACTTGTCAGAAGGTTAAAGCAGAGCATCAAGTTCCAACCGGGTTGCTTCAACCATTGTCAGTGCCAGAATGGAAATGGGAAAGAGTGACAATGGATTTTGTGTCTGGTTTGCCATTGACACAAAAGAAGCATGATGCTATATGGGTGATTGTGGATAGATTGACGAAGACAGCTCATTTCCTTCCGGTGCGGATGGATTACTCTTTGGAGAGATTGGCTGAGTTGTATATTCAGGAGATTGTGAAATTGCATGGTGTTCCAACTTCTTTAGTGTCTGATCGAGATCCCCGGTTTACTTCAAGATTTTGGAAGAGTTTGCATAATGCTTTGGGTTCTCGACTACACTTCAGTACTGCTTTTCATCCACAGACGGATGGACAGTCAGAGAGGGTGATACAGATTATTGAGGACATGTTGAGAAGCTGTGTCATTGATTTCTCTGGAAGTTGGGATAGGTTTTTACCTCTTGTGGAGTTTGCTTACAACAACAGTCACCAATCCAGCATTGGTATGGCACCGTTTGAAGCATTGTATGGCAGACGGTGTAGGACACCTCTTTGTTGGAATGAGCTTGGAGATAATAAGTTGGTTGGTCCTGATTTGATACAAGAAACTGAAGAAAAAGTAAAGTTGATTCGAGGCAGGTTAAAAGCAGCTTCAGACCGACAGAAGTCTTATGCAGATCTGAAGAGGAGAGATATAGAGTTTGATGTTGGAGTTAAGGTGTTTTTGAAAGTATCTCCTTGGAAGAAGATTTTGAGGTTCGGTCGGAAAGGAAAATTGAGTCCTCGTTTCATTGGGCCGTATGAAGTGTTAGAAAGAGTTGGGCCAGTTGCATATCGACTTGCTTTGCCACCTGAGTTGGATCGTATTCATAATGTATTCCATGTTTCTATGTTGAGGAGGTACAGGTCAGATCCATCTCATGTGTTGCCATTTGAGTCTATCGAAGTGAGCCCAGATTTGACATTTGAAGAAGAACCCGTTGCTATCTTGGCACGTGATGTGAAAGAATTGAGGAACAAGAAAGTGCCATTGGTGAAGATTCTTTGGAAGAATCATGCAAAAGAAGAAGCAACTTGGGAAAGTGAGCAAACTATGCGAGAGCAATATCCTCAACTATTTCAGAGTTGATATCAGGTAATTTCGAGGACGAAATTTCTTTTTAGAGGGGGAGAATTGTAATATCCTCATTTATGCCCTAGAAGTTTTGCATATTGTTGTTGTTGTTATTGTTATATATTGGATTGAATATATGTGTTAAATTGTAAGAGAAAAGAAATTGAGAAGAGAAAGTATATGTATATGTATTTTGGGAAGAAATAGGGTTTAGAGACAAATTTATATGTTGTGTATATGTTAATATATATGACATATAAAGTGGTCAAAAGGCTTGGTCAATGCAAGAGAAGATATTTATTTGAGATTGGTAAATTACTTAATTGGGCACATATAAGACAAAAAGATAATTATGTGAATAAGGGCACTTTGGTAATTGCTTGGATAAAATCACATGGTGGATATTTAAAGAAGGTTTGACTTGTGTTTTCTTTATCATTTCTTCTTCTTCTTCTTGTTGATGGCCGGCCCTCCATAGCCAAAGAGAAAGAAAGAGACAAGTGATGGTTTTGATGATTTCAAGCTTAAATTGAAGAAAGATTAAGTGTTCAAGTGTTGATTTAAGAAGTTTTTAACTAAGGTAAGATCTTTTCTCTAATTTCTTCAATTCTTTTGAAGTGGTATGATTAAGTTGCTTATGGTATGATTGTAAGTATTGATTTTGCTTGATAGATGAGAAGTTGGGTTGGTGTTGGTGATGGAAGAGTAAGATTGGTGTTTAGTGAAATTGTTTCTGTTTTAGGATTAGTAAAGGCTGTGACTTGTATGATTTTTAATTAATTTTAGAAAAATGTTCTTGAAGTGAATTTTTGATATGTTGTGCCTCTATGAGTCTAGAATGACTGAAAAATATGTTGATTCGATTTTGGAATGGTTATGAGTTTAGAAAGATTATTTTCATTAGACCTGTTCCAGCAGGTACCTTAACTGGGACAGCTATATTTCGTGATTTTTAATAAAATGTAGAAAAATCATATCCAATCGAATTTTGGATATGTTGTTTCTTAGTGAGTCTAGTATTTGAGAAAAATAATTTGGAACCACGTTGATTGAATTTGATTTATGGAATTCACAAAGTTCAGAACTGCTGCCAGGATGCAGGGCAATTGGGGCAGTCTGGTTAGGTGAACTATTTGACCAAGATTTTGAGTTCAGTTTGATCTGAAATTTTAAAGGGATGATTTTAAGATACAAAACTAAATTCTGTAAAAATTTTAGAATTTTTAGTCAAGTAGATTATTTTATACAATTTTTCAAAATAAGGATAAAATGGAGTTTAAAACCAGAATGTACTATTTATGGTTAGGGTTTTAATTCTTTGTTCTTCTTGCATTGCTTTGGTTCTCCAAAGGTAGGTTGGTCCTTAAACCTAACCCTAAACACTTTAAACACACTTGAATCAATGAATGTTATAATCAATTGTTCTTTGCCCTAATTGCATTGTTGAGATGGAACAATGTTATGTTGTGCATTGTGAATGGTAATGTGTTTCATGAGTAATGTGGAATGAAATGTTGATATTTATGAATGATGCTATGTGAGATATAATGTGATCATGGATGAGATATATATATATATACTTGAATAATGAGATGTTATATTGTGAAATGAAATGTGAAGCCATTGTTATTGGCTAAGATGATGTAATTGAAAGAAAGAAGGCATGTTTGCCTAAATGTGATGAGAATTGAGAATGGAAATGAATTGTTTGTTTAATATGTTATTCAGTTTCAGAGTTCTGGATTTGGGTGGCATGCCTAAGAAATGATGAAAGGTAACAGTCTTGCCGGGTTGAGGACCTCCTCATAGGTGTTGAGTTGATGGTCCAAGAGACTGGGTCTGTTACACTATGAGATATATGATTTGTAACAGTCTTGCCGGGTTGAGGATCTCCTCATATGTGTTGAGTTGATGATCCAAGAGACTGGGTCTGTTACACTATCCATGGATAGAGATACATGTATATACATTGCCTACGGGCGTGATTATTGTGACTATGAACCCAAGGCAGTAACTCTGAACTCTGAATATCGTATTAAATACTTGTTGGGCCCATAGGTGTCAAGGTTATATGAATGTCCTAAATAATGTTATGAGTTTAATGAAATGAGATGTTGGTTATGGAGTATGATTGATTAATGTTGAATGTGAAAAGATGTTGAAATGTGGTATGCTCATATGACTATGATTTGTGAAATGCATAATTGTGTGGTTAACTTTATATTTATGATGTTGATCTTATCAATAACATATGTGGCATTGCATCTCATTAAAGCATACCGTTAGCATGTTTTATCTTACTAAGCCGTTGGCTTAGCGCGATAGTGTTTAATCGCGCAGGTAGTAGAGTGGATAGAGTTGAACCCGAGAGTTCATCACGACCTAGTGAGAGTAGGCCTTGAAGAATCCATTTTGGGAGCTTAAAGATCAGAGCAGACTTGCCAATCATGTATAAATTTTATGTGTTGTAAAACTTGAGTTTTGATGTATATGAATTTGTAAATATGTAAATATTTTATAACTTCCGCTGTGTAATATTTAAATATGGGGGTTGTCACAAAACCTTTATTTTATGTTGTACTAGAAGTGTAAATCCTTTTTGCAGGTTGTAGTTGAGGTTACAAGGGGGATTTATTGGGAGTGTACTGAGAATGATTTTGTTTGCATTGGTTTGTGTAAAATGTTTTTTAAAAAAAGAAAAAAACCGGTTTTGTCGACACTTGGGACTCAATTTTTAGGCAAAACTATGGCAAAAATTTTGTAAAAATCGGAACTAAAATTTGACTAAGTAAAATTGGTAGCAACATTAGGTTAGTGTGGCGCCTCTACTCAGCTTACATATGTAGGTCGGGAAGGGGTGTTACAAACACAATGGCTGCTAGCTCCAAATCATGGGTCGAATAATTAAGCTCATGCGGTTTCAACTGTCGAGATGCATAAGCTATAACTTTACCTTCTTGCATCAGTACACACCCCAAACCCCTATGTGAAGCATCACTGTAAATCACATATGGTTTGCCTTCCACAGGTAAAGTAAGAACAGGCGCTTGAGTCAACATTTCTCTCAACTGCTCAAAACTAGCCTGACACTGATCCGTCCACACAAATCTAACTCCCTTTCTAAGCAATCTGGTGAGTGGAGTAGCTATCAAAGAAAATCCTTTCACAAACCGTCGGTAATAGCCTGCCAAACCCAGAAAACTTCTAACTTCAGTCACTGACTTCGGTGGACTCCAATTCAGAATAGCTTCAACTTTACTCGGATCAACTCTAATACCCTCTGCTGAAACTATATGACCCAGAAAAGCTACTTGGTCCAACCAAAACTCACACTTCAACAGTTTAGCAAACAACTTCTTCTCTCTCAAAATCTGCAACACAATCCGCAGATGCTTGTCATGTTCCTCTTTATTCCGCGAATACACCAGAATATCATCAATAAACACTACCACAAACTGATCCAAATAGGGCCTAAACACCCTATTCATCAAGTCCATAAAAGCTGCAGGTGCATTCGTCAAACCAAAAGGCATAACTAGAAACTCATAATGCCCATACCTGGTCCGAAAGGCTGTCTTAGGAACATCTTCAGCTCTGACTCTCAGCTGATGGTACCCTGATCTCAGATCAATTTTAGAAAACACAGTTGCACCCTTCAATTGATCAAAGAGGTCATCAATTCTAGGCAAAGGATATTTATTTTTAATAGTCACCTTGTTCAATTGCCTATAATCGATACACAACCTCATAGTACCATCTTTCTTCTTCACAAATAGCACAGGAGCTCCCCAAGGAGAAACACTGGGGCGAATAAATCCTTTGTCCAACAACTCCTGCAATTGTACTTTTAACTCCCTCAATTCTGCTGGTGCCATTCTATAAGGAGTAATAGAGATAGGAGTGGTACCAAGCAACAATTCAATACCGAACTCCACCTCTCTCTCAAGAGGTAACCCTGGCAACTCCTCTGGAAACACATCTGGGAACTCTGCAACTGTGGGTATATCATCAATAGGAGAACCCCTTACTCTAGTATCTACCACATGAGCAAGATAGGCTTCACACCCCTTTCTAATCAATCTCCTAGCTGCAACAGCTGAAACAAATAAGGAGGCTAGCTGTTCCTGCTCATTAGATACTATCACCTCTCTACCATCAATAGTTCTCAAAGAAACAATTTTCCTTTTACAGTCTACCACAGCTCCATGTCTAGATAGCCAGTCCATACCTAGAATCACATCATATTCCTTAAATGGCATCTCAATCAAGTCTCCAAGGAACTCCTCACCTTGCACCCTCACTGCACTATCTCGGTGCACCTTACTCACAATCACACTATGCCCAAAAGGATTTGTCACCAACACATCAAATCCTAGGGATTCAGCATGCACATCAGACAAAGGCAAAACAGATGCACTAATATATGAATGTGTGGAACCCGGATCAATCAAAGCAAGTACGAAAAAACCAAATAAGGAAAAAGTACCAGCTATGACTGCCGAAGCATCTGGCTGCCTTTGCATAACATATATCCTCTGGGAAGATCCAACCTCCTCTGGTCTACTCTCCCTGGATGTAGAACCTCCTCTAGCACTAACCCAGATCTGCCTCCTCTACTGACACCTCTGCCTCTTCGACCTCCCCTCACACTAGGTCGAGAAGCTGCAGTATCAACTGACATCTGTTCTTGCCTCTCAGGACAATCTCTAACAAAGTGATCTGGTGATCCACATCTGAAACAAACCCCTGCTACACCAGTCTTCCAACAAGGACCACCATGTGGCCTTCCACAATGAATGCAGATGGGAAGAGTGGATCTCTGAATCATTGGGGTCGGAGCACTCGCCACTGAAGCTGCAGGTCTAAATCTTTGCCTCTGTAACTGCACTGACCTACCAGCTGGCCTCTGACTCCTACTAACCCGAGGAACAAAGCTTCCTTTACCTCTCTTAGCAGAAGAAGACCCTGCCTCAAACTGGGGCCTCCTAACCCTAACCTCTTCCTCTGAAGCAGCTGCAATAACTTGAGCTCGCTCTACACTTCGAGCTGCTGCCACTAGCTGGGAAAAATCACGATATCGAGATCCAGCCACTAAGCACATGATAGAGGGCCTCAATCCCTCCTCAAATCTCCTGCATCTATCTATCTCATCAGCTATAATGCCTCCAGCATACTGGCTCAATCGAATAAACTCAACCTCATATTCAGTTACAGTCTTGCTGTCTTGCTTCAAGCTCAAGAACTCCATCTTCTTCATGTCTTTGTACTCCCTAGGAGTATACTTCAATTCAAATTCTCTCAGAAAATCCGCATATGACAAGGTTGGTGGATCATCCATAGAATGGGGCACTGTCTTCCACCAATCGTATGCATCCTTCTGTAGCAAAGATCTTGCATAGTCAAACTTTTCCTCTGAGGCGGCTTGCAGCTGAATGAAAATTCTCTGTACTTTATCAAGCCATTGCTCCGCTACAGCTGGATCAACTGTACCAAGGAAATCCTCCGCTCCATACTTCCTTAGTTTGTCATAGTGCCTCACAGATACCAAAAGCTGAGGGGGTTGTGGCTGTGGTTGCACTGGTGCTTGCCTCAAAGCCTCTACCACATGCCTAACCCAAGCTGGCGGAACCTCCTCACCAACTGGTCTTCCCAACACTGAAACAGGTGCCTCCTCAGCACTATCAACTCTAGCTCTATCCTCCGGAGCTACACTCTCCTCACTACCCTCAACTGACTGACGCAACTGAGGATCCATCACAACCTATGTCTGCAAACACAGCAGAATACTTCTTATTAAAGATCAGAGATTGCCAATCCCAAACATATATGTTATTCAAAACCACTTTTTAAGTAAAAAAAATATTCTTTTTATTACATTTTACCTAGGTTGAGAAATCTCAAACCTAGGCTCTGATACCAAAACAATTGTAACACCCCCAAATTCAATACATGCACACTACAAACACCACAATGTAGTATACATGCACTAAACATAGGAATGCTACGGATTTCTTAATATTAAAAAAAAAACATTTTTATATAATACCATCATCTTTCTCAATATACATTATAGATAATAAGTAATCAATTTGTAATACATTATAAAAAAAAATAGGTAGTTACTTGTAATACAAAACAAAATAAATATATAGATACATTTAGTTAATACGCAGCGGAATTTATAAAATATTTACAGATAAGAAACATTTAAATCCATATTTACAAATGTGCATATATTTACATTATAAATATTACTTTTCAAAATATAAAGAAGTAGTACATGATTGGCAAATCTCTTCTGATCTTTAAGTTCCCAAAATCAACTCTTCAAGGTCTACTCTCACTCGGTCTCGATGAACTCTCGGGTTCAACTCTATTACCTGCGCGATCAAACACTATCGCGCTAAGCCAACGGCTTAGTAAGACAAATCATGCTAATGTTATGCATTAGTGCAATGCAATGCCACACAATTTATTAATAAGAACAACATCATAGATGTAAAGCTAGCAACATACTTTTACATTCCATAAACCACAATATATGTACATATCACATGTCAACATCCTTTTATATATCTCATTAGTTAATCATTTTACCATTCATGAATCATATTAAACAAAGACAAGCATGGGCCCAAAACACACTAATATGCCATTCAATTTTCAGAGTTAATGTTTTGGTTTTGTTATCACATTTATCAATATCATATACCCAACTAGGCTTCAAGGATTAGGTTCAACCAAGCTTCAAGGGGAGCAAAGCATGCTAAGCTTCAACCCAACTTGGCTTCAAGAACCAACCCAACCTAGCTTCAAGGGTGGTAACATCTCAATTAGGCTTCAAGGATTCAATCCAACCTAACTTCAAGAGATTGTTACACTTATTAGGCATGCCACCAACAACAAACTCTGAAAATGGAATAACACATTAGCCACACAATTCATTTATTATTTAGTTATCATTTCCATTCTCAATTCTCATCAACATTTAGGCAAACATGCCTTATTTCTTTCAATTGCATCTTCATAGCCAATCACAATGGCTTTACATCACATTTCACATCTCAATTCATATTTTGCATATAGCATCATTGATATAGCATTTCAAAATACATTATCCATATCACACATTATCATTTACAAGATTCACATTGCATAGTACAAACCCTAGTTCATGTAGTATCATATGCATTATCAATTGTAAAATCAAACTCAACCATGTATGAAGAACAAAAACCAAACACAGTAACCAACACACCCAAGGGACACGGCCAAGCTTGTGGCCGTGTCTCCCAAAACAAATTGGCAGTGGCAGACACTGGCATGAGACACGGCCGTGTCCTCTCCAAAAACTCACACACACGGCCAAATTTCCATGGACTTGGCCGTGTCTCTTCTTTGGTTTTGGCCGTGTCACTCATGAACAAACCCTAACCAAAGCCAACACTCTTCTAAATGCATTCTAACACCTTATGCACAACACAAACTCATTCAAATGGATGCAATCAATGACATACACACATATCTTACATAATCATCACAATAATCACTTAAACAACACATTTAAACACAAGCCATCTCAAAACCCTAATTCCAACATCCTTCATAATCTTTCACTATCAACCTCTACATAACTTACCATATTCAAAACCAAACCCACACCAATTAAATCTTTTAACTTGCAATCAATTTAAACACTTGTAAACACATCTCAAACACACCAAATCAAGATTCCAACCAATCAAACCTCACATCAAACATAACTTCAAAAATAACCAAAGCAACAAAAGAATACTTACTTTAAATGAAGAAATTCCACAAATCTCTAGCCAAATCCTTTGATTCCTTCTTCAATTTGGTTCTAGCATCAAGCACACCTCTCTTGCTCTCTCTTTTCTTCAATGGCCGGCACACACATGAGAAGAGAAGAAGAATGAATACAAATCAACCATTTCTTCTTCTTTAAATCTCCACCACAAAATTTAACAAAACAATTACCAAAACACCCATCATCACTTAATTTAGCTTTTGTCCCTTGCATGCCCAAATATGTAATTTCACAAATCTCAAATAAAATATCTTCTTGCATTGACTCTCTATTTGACTTATGTATATGTTAATTATATCATCATATAAACAACATATAAACTTGTCTCTAAACCCTCTTTCTTTCCCAAAACACATATACATACACATTCTCTTCTCAATTTCTTTTCTTAACACATAACATATACATTCAATCCAATTTACAACAACAACATAACCAATACTTCTAGGTCAAACATGAGGATATTACAATAAACACATCTACAAAAACCATTCACCAAACTCATAAACACAAACTCAGAAGAAATCAAAGAAACAAGTTGGAAACTTACCAAATGTGAAGAAATATCCTTAAAACTCCAACTTGATCTCATGAAATCCTTCAATTTCTTGAGTTAGGAAGAACAAAATCTCTCCTTTGATGAAGATAGTGGTGGCCAGCCCAAAGAAGAAAGAAGCAGATGAAGAAGAGAGTCAACCACACACTTCTCTTTTAACCAAACACCTTTTTCCTAAATCACTTTCCACCAAGCATTTAATTAATATTATAATCATCCCAATTATGTCATCTTCCACTATCTTTAATTTAATTACTATTTAATAAAAATATCTCTTGACCATATTAAGACCTCAATTTGTATATATTGTATATATATTCATATACATAACATATACACATCTTCCTATTATCTTTTCACTTAATTACATATACACTTAAAATCATTTAGTTCAATTTCAACAATTAATATTTACAAAAATTTTAGGGTATAATATGGGATATTACATATGATAATATAAAATATACATGCTAGCAGTATCTCTGATCTTGATGCCCAAAATCAACTCAATAATCTATTAAATCTAGACCCGATCCGATCTAAAAGAACTCTCCAGCTCTACCAGATTGCCCCTATCATCTGCACGATGAGTTACAATCACGCTAACCCAAAGCCCTAGTGGTATAAACTTTGATAACAATAAAATTGTAAAGCAATGCCAATGCACAACGTCTTGTATATCATGTCACAATGTATCATATAATTTCATTTTAAAACATATTCTTCAGTTATTTTACAATTCACATACACACAAATACAAGCATGGGCCCAAAAGATCTAATATGCTATTCAAATTCCAGAGTTACTATTTTTGTCTAAATTAACACCATGTGTCTAGCCTCAAAGGCAAATCATAATAATTGCTCAAAAGCTAGCTCTGAAGGCAAATCATATCACAGTGATGCCAAGCATCTAGTCCCGAAGAAAATCAAAGTAATTGCTCAAAAGCTAGCCCCGAAGGCAAATAATGAGGATAATTGTAACACCCTTATACTCTATATACATATAATAAATATATCACATATATGTAAAATACACATACAAAATATAAAAGTCTCACAATAAATTCCATATTAAAAATTCTCTTTTTAATTAACATAGATAATTACTAATAAATAATATATACTTAAATAGTAAGTTATTAAAATATAAATTTATAAAGAAAATCTCTGAAAAAATTTCATCAGAGTTTTGTTTATAGGTTGATCATTCCCAAAAATATAAATAACACAACCTACAAAAGATTTTATACTCCCAAAAATATCAATTCATCTATTTCTCCAAAATACCCAAATATATGCAAATATATATTTATATACGAAAATACTCCAAGTTTACAATATTTATCCAAAAACCATAAAGTTTACATCATGTACATATATAATTTTTACAAAATTTATAAGATTAACAAAAATTACATATTTACATGCTATACATTGGCTTTGGTCTGGTGGTAAACCGCTATACTTCTAGACTATCTGCGTTTCACCTGCTACCTGTACGATAGATAAGTCGCGCTAAGCTAATAGCCTAGTTATACATACTTTGATAATAAAAAAACTTTTAAAGAAAGACAATGCATTATGTTGTATCATGACATTACACAATGTAATATGCAATTCCTCTTTACTTCACATTTATCATTTTTCCAAAACATCACATTAACACATACACAAGCATTGGGCTCAACTAACCTAATACATTATTCAAATCTTAGAGCTACTATTTTGGTTTAGTTTGAAACCCAGTGTCTAGCCCGAAGGCAATACAAGTGACGCCCAGCGTCTAGCCCGAAGGCAAATTATAGTGACGTCCAACCTCTAGCCCTGAGGCAAATTATATATCAGTGACGCCCAGTGTCTAGCCCCGAAGGCAAATGATGAGAATAATCTCATAGGCATGCCACCATACAGAACTCTGAAAATTGAATAATATACTAAGCAACACACAATTAGTACATAATTCCATAACCAAAACCAACTTTCTTATTACATTGTATCTTTTACTCATTTTTCTTATTCATAGCAATGCCAAATCACTTTAATTCAACATATCTTATCACTTTATCAACAATATATTTCACTTTGCATTACAATCATTTTATCCAAATATATTTTGGGGTTATTTTCACATAATGCACATAAATCACATTTCACTCATTCCACATTTCTCTTTAGGACTTTTTATACACCTTGTGACCATTTCATACCTTAATCAACATCACATTTTTCATTTTACCATTACACATATAACATATTTCAATATATTTTACCATCATACCACAACACATTCATTTATTTATCATTTATATACATCATACATCCATTATTATCACATTTAGCATATTTTGTCAATTTTCATTATATTCATTTTTTTCCATAATTTCCCTTATTTTTTCATATTCTTTAACTATTTTTCATTTTTTATATTAATTTCTCAAATTTCTATGTCACATTTGGCATAATGTACTTTTCACACATTTTTACACAAAATAATGCACTTATCATATGAGAACTAATATTTAAAGTGACATAACACATTCACAAAAAACACAATGTGTTATGCCAATTCAATTATAATTATAACACGAGTCATTACAGTGTGTACTAACCTTCACTTATGGCAACTTTCAAGCCAAGTTCTCTCTATTTCCTTTATTTTACAAAAATGCTCTTCACCTCTTGAATTGGACAATTCTACACTACTCAACTCCTAACCATATTATAAGTTTAAATAATTCATCAAAAACATAATTCTACCCACTTTAACAAATTAAACTTCAATCACCATAATTTCTTCCAATTTCTAATATTTAGGCTAACTTACTTTAATTTTGGAATTCTACTCTCATCAATTACAAATCAAGTTTTAAGCTAAACAATATCATTAGAATTATATTTTAACACAATTTAACAATTTAAATATTATTTACATCAATTTAAACCAAAAATCACCAAACAACTTACCCTACTACCTCATTCAAACTTCTACCAAACGCATACTTTTCAATTATCCAACCTTAAAATCTTTGCTTATATATCAAAATAATATCACTACAATCCACATTAACAATTATCTAAGTCTCCATAAAAATTTCTTTTTTTTTCACATATTGTAGTCAACCAAATTCTTCAAAACCTACCCATATTTAACTTTCAACCACAAAATCATTGTATAATTGTCAAAATAACTTTAAAACTATTCATTTTAACAATTTAAAATAACTTTCTCTCACTAACCTAGTTATACATACTCTTAAAATTAAAGAAAACAAAGTTAAAGGAAAAGAGCTTACTTGAAAATCTTAATATTTCTTCAAAGCCAACTTGAATTACTTTGATTTTTGATGAGATTGAGTGTAAGTGATGAGGTATAAAATTAATCATTCTCCTTCTACCAAAATCGGGTAAGAAGAAAAGAAGAAGAAGAAATAGATTTTTTTGTTCTTTTCTTTTTAATTTAAATCTTCCATTCATATCCTCATATATATATAAATTAATTGTTAAATTTTCTTTTAACTTTAACCACATGCTCCTCCCTTCTTTGACTTTCCTTTCTCTTTAATTATTAATTATTAATTAATATTTAATAACTATCCAAAGTTCCACCATCTTCCACTATCCAAAATTATTTTTAATTTCGATTTATTTTATTCATTATTATTTAATATTTTATTATCATCATCTTTTCCAACACAACTTTATACTTTGCATATAGGTGATATATGTTTTATGTATATGTATATGTTTTATATATCTCATATATATGTTTATGTAATATATATAATATATATTTTCACTTATATGTATATGTAATGTGTATATCATGTATACTTCAAGTATACATTATGAGTATATTATGTATATCTTAAATATATAATAAGAATTTAACATATATAATAAGTATATATTAGGTATATACTATGTATATACTTCTCCCAATACTCTAATTAGCCTTTAAATACTTATTTGATCTATCCAAAACCATGAATATTACAATAATCTCATAGGCATGCCACCAAACATAGAACTCTAGAAATTAAATAACATACTAGGCATACAATTATTTCATATTTTCATCATCAATTTATTTCTCATTTTCCCATAATCAATTACGTATTTTACCTATTTTCTAATTATCAATTAGGCACATTATTCATGCATGTTCAATGTATCAAGTAGCTTGACACATTTTTCAATTCAAAATGTGTTAAGTCCAGTATAATGCAAACATAACCAATTTATCCAAAGTATGTACTTACCTCCAAAGGCTCCCAAATCCAAACTCAAAAACAACCTCCAACCTTCTCTTCCAAATTACCCTTCAGCACTTGGGTTGGCCAAACTACTTCCTCTCAATGCCTATACCAAATGTGATCATTAATGATTATTTAATATCACATTATAAAGCATTTCCAATCTTAAACCATAATGAAACATCATTATAGACAAAACTCCAAAATAAAGCCCAACCTTACTTTAACTTAGCAAATACATATTAACCCATTTAAATTAGTTTTTGAGTTTATTAATATCATTAAAAAAATATTTTAACATGTTTAAAACATTCAAATTAATTAAGCACATGCTTTAACTATTAAAATCAAACAATTCACCATCTTTGAAAATTCACTTTTCCAAAACCCTAAATCAACACTTTCATTCTCAAACTTTATCCAAGTATAACCAAATCCATAATTTGACTTTAAATACTTGTTCATGCATCAAAATAACACATTTATAACCAAATTGCACAATTAAATCATATAAATACAAAAGTCCAATTCTCCCATCACCCTAAATTCTCTCTCTTCGCCAAACCTCAATCAAACTTAATCATTTCTTTAATTTAACCTTAAAATCATTATTAACTACTTAAAAAAACTTCATTCATACCTAAATAGATAATTAAATCATACTACTTCACAAACCCAAAATCAACACAACCAAATAATTATGGATTTTCAAGGAAAAAGTTAGAAATCTTACTATTTTAAGTGGAAAACACCGAAACTTCAATTAAAACCTTGAATTTCTTTTAATTCTTGAAGTATGGAAGAAGAAAGTTCCTTTGGTTCAATACCCATGGTGGTTCGGCTTGAAAGAAAGAAGAAGAAGAAGAAGATCAAAAAAATGTTTTCTCTTTCTTTCCACTTTCTTTTAAACCATATATATATTATTATATTATATTTTAATTATTTATTTATTTATTTAATAAAAACACTATTTTTTCTCTTCCAAAAAAAATAAAATATTTTTTAAATTATTTAAATAATTTTAAAATTTCAAAGTTTATTTACCAAAATGCCCCTTGACTTTGACTTTTGACTTTTAAAAATGTTGACTTTTGTTAACTTATGTTTATTATGTATATTTCACATATATATTCCACTTTTTCACTTAAAATAATTTCATTTCCCATTTAAATCATTAATTAAATCTATTGAAATAAATTTTAATTTAATTTATTTAATTTTTAAAAATTAAAATTTTTAAAAATTAGGGATATTACAGTATCTATATTTAGAATTGTAAATTCATAATTTTTTCTAGGCATGTTAGGATTATGCGAGATGCCCCAAATTCAACATAAACATGTTAAATTTGCTTCCTAAATAATATACAACAATAAAAAGTACCATGTATTAAGTTGAAATTTTGTAAAAAATTATATCGTATATTATTTTATTCTATCAATTCATATTGTTCAGGGGAAAAATAGAGACAAGGGCAAGCACAACTAATAAATAAGGTAGACTTGCAACATGGTTGATAGTTATGAAGATCATAGTGGCAATATTTGGTATGGCCAAAAAAGGCCATTTAAAATGGCTCCTATATTTTCTTGCTTTGATAAAGTTCATGTGAACCATATTTTCATTGACAAACTTTCAAAAAATATTTCTAAGGTAATTGGTAATGCAGTTGTTAATACTATACCGGAATGGGGAAGAATGTGTGAAGCAAGATGTGAAATGAAAGCATATTGTAGATACCATGATCTACCTATTCCAAAGGCTCGTTCTGCTAATTAGCCAAAGGTATCAGTTGAAAAGGTGCAGATAGTGAAACAATGGTTATGGTAAGAGATCAACGTAATTCGTCATCGACTAGACAAATTTCATGCAAAAATGACTCAAATACATCCTCTTTATGTATGAAGTTATCAATAGGAACTAGTGGAACATATGAGGATGATATATCTAATTATAACGATACATAGGATAATTATTTTGTTAATGTCAGCCAAATAATCTCAATTTTGATCTATAGAACTTAAATTAAATGATGCATTTAACATGCTTTTAAGTTACATGATGCAGGAATAAGTTGCTCATCATATAGCCAGAACAGGGCAAAAAGTACGGTCACCTAAAGCCAAAGGACGACTGTCCCTTGATGATTTGAAGAACAAGTTGAGTTGCAGTAGGGTTTGTGGTTAGAGTCTCAATCTTAGTAGCAACCATGATAGCCTTAGTCATGACCATCCATTTCTTGGGATGATAGCACCTCAAGTGACCAAATCTCCAACATTCACAGTAGGGAAAGTGGTGACAAGCGCGGTCTGAGGAGAGGTCTCTCTATACCTTGTTGCTATCGTCCCTTCCATATTGCGATAGTCCATTCATTTTAAGAGAAAATCACAAGGATTAGTAGTAGTGTTCACGACCTTAGGTGACCATTTTGATAGCCACAACATAGGTAAGATTCCAACAGTAGAGCACTCACGTTTGACCATTGGAAGATTTTCAAAAGGAGCGATTGTTCTTGTGTAAAGGATGACAACCCAACTTGCTAGGGCGACCATCCCCTGTGCTAAGATGACCGCTTCCTGTGGAATTTTTTTTAACACAAGGACTAGCCTTCTAATATTCACCACATGACTTATAACGGCTAGTTGGACCATATTGGTATAAATACCCCCAAGAAACATCTTGTTCAAGGGTAATTTTTGATTGTAATAGCCTAAGCAATATACTTCCATTTTCATTTACTACAATTAACAATTGAATTGTTAGAGTGTTAGGTGTGAGCATTAAACACCAAATTGTAAGTTTGAGTGTTAGCTTGGAAACACTTAGGTTGTGAGAGTGAGCCTAGAAAAATTCTTGTAAGGGTTATGAGGATTGATCTCAAACCATTGTAAAGTTTGGTGTGAGCTTGTGAAAACACCAAGTTAGAGTTAAGCTTGTAAAAACTTAAGACTAGCAGAACATTAACAAGTTGTTAAGGAAGTGGATATAGGATTAAGGTAATCCAAACTACTATAAATTCTCTTGTGGTCATTCTTCTCTACTCCTACTCTTGCTTTGATTTTTTTTTATTTTTCAATTTACCATCAATTCTTTAAATCAACCAATTTACCCTCCCCCCCCCCCTCTTGGTTGCTATCTTGGAACAATAATTGTTATCAGAGCCTCAAAATTTCTTAAACTTAATTGTGAAATTTAATCCAAAATGGCAACCTCTTCTTCATTTACCACAACCTCTCATGGAAATCTCAATTCTCTTCTTAGACCCTACTTTGATGGAACAAATTATTCCTATTAGAATCACAAGATGATTTTGTTCTTAGATAGTGAAGGAATAGAGCTTTGGGATTATGTTGAAAATGAGTGGAAACTTCCTACTCATAAAGTTGATGGTGTCCAAGTTCCTCTTCCTAAGCCACAATGGTCAAATGTTAATGTGAGAGATGTATTCAAAAACCATAGGGCAGCCTCCATCTTTATGAATTCTATATCAATAGAAGAAGATAGAAGAGTCCAACATCTCACTTGTGCTCATTGCTTTTGGAAAACACTTGAGAACTATCATGACAGTACTTCGCAAGTGAGGTTCACCAAGAAGCAAATGCATGTACATAAGTATGAATTATTCAAGATGAAGCCCAGTGAAAATGTAACCGACATGATGAACCGATTGCTTGCCATTGTCAACGAAATGAAGAAATATGGAAAGGTATATGATCAAGGTGATGTCAATAGTAAAATCTTAAGGGCTCTTAGAGCAAAAAAGAGCTTTGAGTAAAAAAGTTTCTTCTATTGAAGAGGCTCATGACCTTAGCACCTTGAGAACCAATGAGATTATGGGAAAGCTACTCACTTTTGAACTACACAATGAAAAGGAAGAAGAACAAGGTGAGAAAGAGAAGAGAAAAGTAATAGCTCTCAAGGCAATCAAAGAAGTTGAGAGCTCAAGTAATGAAGATAGTGATGATAAAGAAAAAATGACAATGTTTTCAAAGAGAATGAATGATTGGAAGAGAAAAAGAAGATTGCAAGTTAACAAAGGTACTCTTTCTAAATCTTCCTTCAAAGATAAAGACAAAAAGAATGAAGTGAAATGTTATTAATGTGGCTAATCTGGTTACATCAAATCGAATTGTTTCAAGTTGAAAAATGAAAAGAAGTGGGATAAAGAAAAGAAAAAATCACTCAAAGCTACATGGGATGATTCTTCCTCAATTGAAGAAGAGGAAGAGGATGAGGAAGGAATTACCAATCTATATCTCATGGCTATTGAGGATGAAAAAAACTCCAATGAGGTAAGTACTCAATTCTTGAATCTAATTGCATATGATGACAATGATAATGATGCCTTAGATGATAGTGATATGATTGAACATATGAACCTTAAAGTAGAAAATTATTTTTCTAAGATAAAATTTATAAGGGTAAATGCTATAAGCTAGAAAATGATTATATGTACTTCAAAAAATTCTACATTAGAATTGTTGCACTTGAATTAAGTACTACTACAAAGCGACACTCGCAAGTATACGAGATAATTGTAGTAACGGTGATCGTCCCAAGGTCGTCTCACAAGGAAGGTGTTGTTCATAATAATTTGATTAACAAGAAATTTAAAAACAAGAGTTTGATGTTTTGGAATGGTGCAAGAACAATTTAAACCTAAAAGTAACGTGCGTAGTCGTTGATGTGTGTGATGGTTGTAAAAGATCAATACAATTATAGGGATGGTGCCTAGGGTTGTAGATCAGTTCAATCAAAGCTTAATTCTCAAATATTCCATTAACATAACCTTGTAAATTAATTTGTTCCTTGAGTTTAATTAGTCAATTACCAATTCATTAGTTTTCACATTCATGAATTAACAACAACCAATTGTTTTGAGTTTGCAAATTAATAAACCCTAGAACTTATATTTCTAATTCATTCTTAGGATAGTTGATTGCATAATTCCTGTAATATCCCAAACTATACCCTAAAATTTTTAGAATGATTATTGTTGAAATTGGATTAAATGATATAAGGTATAAATGTTTAAGTGGGAAGATAAAAGATGAAAAGAGAAGTGTGTATATGTTGTATATATAGAGATATATACAACATATACAAGTCAATTAATGAATGGGTCAAAAAGAAATATTTTATTTTAATTAAATTAATTGAAATGGAATTGAGTTAAGTGGAAGTGGATATTTATATATTATATTATTAAAAATTGCTTGGTTGAGATTTAAAGAGATGATTGAGTGGTTAAGAGAAGAGTTGAGTGGTTGACTTTGCTCTTCTTTCTTCATCTTCATCTTCTTCTTTCTTTATTGGTCGGCTATCTCCATAGCAAGAGAGGAAAGAGAGATTTTGCTCATCCAAACTCAAGATTGAAGGGTGTTTCAAGTGATCAAGTTGGAATTCTAAGGGTTTTCATCACTTTTGGTAAGTTTTCCACTTAATTCCTTGGTTTTCTTTTAAGTTTGTGTTTTGAGTTTGGTGTTTGATTGTTGATGGTATGTGTATATTTGATTTTGGTGTATTTAAGAGTGTTTGATCTTATTGGTGTTGATTTTGGGATTGGTTTGAAGGAAAGGTTAAGTTTGGTGTTGGGAGAGCAAGTGTTGTGCTTTGTGTATGTGATTGTTGTGATTTGTGTTTGATGTATGTATTGAGTTGTTTTGGTGTTTTTGCAAGTTATTATGGTTTATTGATGTGTTTGGTTAAGTTTGTTTGGAGTGGAAGATGGTGAAAGAAAGAGGTTTGTTGGATGTGGTGTTGTTGTTATTGGAATCAAGATTTTTGACCTGACATGCCCATGAACACGGTCAAGTCTTTGGGTGTGTCAATGGTTCTATTTTCTGGATGGGTGACATGACCAGTGACACACCCATGTCACTGAGCATGTCACAGCTTCTGTGTTGTAGTAGCATTGACATGGCCAGTGACACACCCATGTCACTGAGCATGTTATAGCTATTGTGGTGTTGGTGGATTGACACGTCCAGTGACACACCTATGTCATTGAGCATGTCATAGCTACTATGTTGAGGGAGGATTGACACGGCCAGTGACACGCCCATGTCACTAAGCATGTCAAAGCTTCTGTGTTGTGAGTTTAGGGCACGGTCAGGGACACGCCCGTGTTGTTGAGCTTGTTATGTGTAGAGTTTGCCCTAGTTGGTTTTTAGCCTTATTATCTCATGTGTATCTTTAAGTGAGTGTGTATTATCCCTTTTGGATTAGGTTTTGAAGAGATTGAGTTGCCCTAATCCAAGTGTTGGAGGATTCTTGGAAGAGGAGTTTGGTGTTTAGATTGGTGTGAGTTGCTTTTGAGGTAAGTACAAACCTACATTATTGCATACATTTACATGACTTTGGGACTTAACACATTTGGTCGTAAATGTGTTAAGTAATCTATTACATTATTGATACATTTGATTAATATTATGATTTGCATAATGTGAAAGATATGATGATCATTCAAAATGTATGTCCAATACAATTGGTTATATATATACTCTAATGATGAGATGTGAAGTCATTGTTGTTGGCTATAATGATGCAAATGAAATAATTGGGGTATGGTTGCCTAGATGATTATGAAGAAATGAGAATGGAATTGATAATGAACTAATGAAAGAATTGTATGCCTAATGTGTTATTCACTTTTCAAAGTTTTGTTGTTGGTGGCATGCCTAATAGTAACAATCCCTTGAAGCTGGGTTGGGCTTGATCCTTGAAGCCAAGTTGGGTTGAAGTTTAGCATGCTTAACTCCCCTTGAAGCTTGGTTGGGTCTAGTCCTTGAAGCCTAGTTGGGATGTTACAAACCCTTGAAGCTAGGTTGGGTTTGGTCCTTGAAGCCAAGTTAGGTTGATGCTTAGCATGCTTCGCTCCCCTTGAAGCTTGGTTGGGCCTAATCCTTGAAGCCTAGTTGGGATAATGATAAATGTGATAATTGAACCAAAACATTAACTCTGAAAGTTGAATAGCATATTAGTTTCTTTTGGGCCCATGCTTGTCGTTGTTTAAATATGAATTATGAATGGTGAAACAAGTAAATAACCAGATTCAATGTAAGGTTTGAATTATGATATTCTTATGTATTGTTTATAATATTTTAATGTGTGACATTGGCATTATATTAAAGCATATTATTATTGTGGTTTGTACCACTAAGCCGTTGGCTTAGCGCGATTGTGGTTCATCGCGCAGGTGACAGGGTAGAATCGGAGAGTTCAGCTAGACCGAGTTGAGTCTAGACTTTGAAGTGTTGATTATGGACTTAAAGATCAGAGACGAACTGCCAAACATGTATAAACTTTATGTTTTGTAAATATTGATTTTGATGTATATGTATATGCAAATACCGCTACATTTTTCGCTGCAAAATAAATAATTATTTTATCTATTATGTTTTATAATATATCTGAAATGCTTTAAGTTTTCTCATTTTATTGCTAAAAGGAAAGATTGGTTTGTTTAATATAAACCTTGACACACCTGTATCCGGTATGCGTATATTACAGATGTGATTGTATGTAGTGTGCGTATATGGCGTATAGGGGTGTTACAATTTCGATATCAAATTTCACCTCTCTGTCCTTCATTCAATATCTAGAGATCAATAGGTAGCTAATCTATCAACCTAACATACAATCCAATGCAATCGACCAACAATAAGGTACATTAATGGAAATATCAAATCAAGTCATTCAATTAAATCTACTACAAACCCTAGGCATGGGTAATTTAGTTCAACATTATCAAATTAAAACAAATATTCATCTCAATACAAATCAAATCACAATTGTCTATTGAAATATTAATTCTCTTAATAAATAACAACAATCTAGAAATGAATTAAAAGAGAGAATAGAAAAAACCCTTGTAGATGCCAAGAGTTAGACTACTTGTCTTCCTCCTAGCTCCACTTTGATGTTAATGAAGAACTCAAGCCCTCTTCAATTGATGATTCTACCTTTGAAATATGGAATGGAGCTTTCTCAAGTCACCAAACCTTCAATGAAGCTTTCTTCAAACCATAATCTTCAAAAGCTTGTTAACCCAATTTATCCCAAAGAACTAAGTTGAAGCTTGTCTATGGAAGATGGAGAAGATGGAACTGGAGGATGAGGATGGTGGTGTCTTCTTTTCCAAGAAGGAGAAGAATGGAATGGAATTGGAGAGTGTCACCCTCTCCAAACTTATGGCTCCTCTTTCTCTTCATTTCTCCTCTTTTCAATTCATTCAAAACTCAACCCATGCCTTCCAACTCACACAACTCTAATTTGTCTCCCACCTTTTTTCTTTGTTTAATATTTCTTTTAGCAAAAGCAAGGTCTTTGTCCCCCACTTGTCCTCCAATTTATGCAAGATAATTCAAATATTCAAGGGTGATCAAGGGTGACACGGCCAAGCTAGTGGTCGTGTCTCTCACTTTTCTTGGGACATGGCCAAGCTTGATGGCCGTGTCCTTTGCTGCCCTCTTTCTTCCTTTCTTTTCAAATGGTGACATGGCCAAGCTCCTGGCCGTGTCATGTGACATGGCCAGCGGCTTGGCCGTGTCTCATGAGGGTGTCTCTTTCTATTCTCTAGCTTTGCTCCTTCCTTGCTTGGTCCAATTAATGAGACACGGCCAAGGCCTTGGCCATGTCATGTGACATGGCCAGTGGCTTGGCCGTGCCTCTTGGGTGTGTTGATAAGTGCACAATTGATGATATTTTGCCCCTATTTCTTAATATGATTATTATCCAAATGAGTTTAATTTATTTGTTCAAGTGCTTTTTAGGGTTAATTTCAGGAATTCTCTGTATTTCGAGACTTATGGTCATTTAGGAGGAATTATGAATGAAAGTAGAGGAAAAGAGCAAAATTCTTCAAGTGACACGCCCATGGACATGGGCGTGTCAATGGACGTGCCCTTAATACTGCCATACAGAAGTATTGACACGCCCAGTGACATGGGCGTGTCACCGAGCGTGCCTATTACAATGATTCACAGTGGCTGTGACACACCCAGTGACATGGACGTGTCACTGGATGTGCCTTATATTCAAAATCTCAGTGGCAATGACACACCCAGTGACATGGGAACGCCATTGGGCATGTCAGGTGAAAAATATCTGCACTATAAAAGCTGAGCTGAAGCACGAATTAGGGATCCAATTTTCATATTTTATAACCTAGAGCTGACTTCTAGAGCGGAAAAAGAGCGTTTTGGAGCTGAGATTGAAGGTGAAGACATATCTTGAACAAGATCTAAACCAAGATTCAAGGATTCAAGTGAAGAAATACAAATTATTCGCCATGGATTGTTTGGATTCTTTTTCTTATTTCTCTTATTCTGGTTTTCTGGTTTTAAACATGAACTAACTCATTCTCTATCTAGATATTGATGAACCCTAGCTTTATTGTATGGATTGAATAATTTTATTTAATTAAATCATTTGATTGAGTTGTTTTATTCTTATGATGCTTAATAATTTACTTCCAATTGATAATAGCATGCTTATTGATTGGTTGCAATTTTCATATTATTGACTTGAGAAAGCTTGATATGAATTGAATACTTATAAGGATTGAGGATTGATTGGAGTACTAGAGATAGACTTACAAGATCCTTTGTTTTATGATTCCTTATTCTTAATGCAAGATCTACTTAATTATGTTTGAGAAGAGATTCCAGTATTCTACTTAGTGATTAGGGATTAATTCACTTGAGAAAGGTTTTAGTCTAATTTAGAGGAATACCAATTCAACTCTATTATTTGGTTTAATTGAATTGATTTTCATAAATATAATTGTGGCTAGGGGGATTCAATATCTGGATAGTATTTTCATCATCAATCAATTCATTCAACACTCAATCTCTCTCTATTTTCAGTTATTAAGTTAATTATCTTTAATTACAAAACTTCACAAAACTATTGAATTGCTAAACAACAGTTAAAATTTGCACTAGTACTTGGCCATGTTCCCAGTGGAATGAATACTCACTCACTACTTAATTACTTGAGCGACCCGTGCACTTGCGGTATTGCAATAGCATAGTTTCGCACCATCAAGTTTTTGGTGCCGCTACCGGGGACAATGGTTTTCAATATTAGTAATATAATTACGACTGTTGATTTAGTTTTTTTTTTTATTTTGTTTTAACATAAGTTCTTGCTTTTTAACTATCATTCTAGGTACTTCTTCCTGTTTATGACCTGAGCTAGCTCTTCCCAACTCTTTGAATTAGATCAAGAGTTAGAGAGAACATTGAGTAGAAAGCAAAAGGAAGAAGAGGAAATAGTTCTGGCAGAGACAGAGCCGAACTTTGAAGATCTCATCTTAGAAGAAGAAATGGCAGAAAATGAGCCAAGGACCATGTAAGAGTTTTCTAGGCCTACTCTTAATGAGGATGAATCAAGTATACAAAGACCAGTGGTTGCTGCAAATAAATTCGAGATAAAGACAAATGTCATTCAAATGGTGCAGCAGACTTGTCAATTTGATGGATTCCCAGACAAAGACCCTAATGCACACATTGAGACTTTTCTAGAAATATGTGACACATTTAAGATACAGAATGTCTTTGAAGATGCGATTAGGTTGAGGTTGTTCCCATTCACGCTCAGAGACCGACCAAAGAAGTGACTGAAGTCTTTTCCTCCAAACACTTTCACTACATGGGGCCAATTAGCAGAAAAATTCTTAAATAAGTATTTTTCCACCGTCCAAGACTGCCAAGTTGAGGAATGATATTTCCTTTTTTCTCCAGCTAGATGGTGAAACCCTGTATGATGCATGGGAAAGATTCAAGGATTTTATTGAGAAGATGTGCTCACCATGGGCTTCCGTTGTGGCTTCAGATCCAAACTTTGTACAATGGATTGAATTACGCAAGTAAGCAATCCATCAATGCAGCCGGCGAAGGTACCATAAATAATAAAACACCTGAAGAAGCAAGGGATTTGATTGAAGACATGGCCCTTACAAATTATCAGTGGCAAACCCCAAGGGAACAAGGAAGTTAAGAGTTGCTGGTTCACATCAATTGGATCCCGTAGTTGCTTTGACTGCACAGTTGGAAGCAATGAACAAGAAGATTGATTCTTTAGCTTCTTCTTCTTTGGGGAAAGTAATGCAGGTGATGTTCTGTGAATGGTGTGGGGGTGGACATCAAAGTCAAGATTGCCAAATTGGCAACATGTTTGCTAGGCAAGAGCAAGTAGATTATGTTGGAAACATGCCAAGGCAATAGCAGAATAACCCCTATAGCAACACATACAATCTGGGGTGGAGAAATCATCCTAATTTCTCATGGAATAATTAGAATAATCCACTACCTCCCCCTGGATTTCAGTAGCCCCAACATCAACAAGCTTCCCCTCTAAGAAAGAATAATTTGGAGGACATGATGGAGAAATTTGTAGCAGCTTCTAAAACCAGGTTCCAATCAACTGAAACCACCCTTAGAAATCAGTAAGCCTCTATTCATAATTTGGAGAATCAGGTAGGGCAAATTGCCAAGCTGCTCAGTGAGAGACCACAAGGGAGTTTACCTAGCAACACTGAGGCAAATCCTAAAGAGCAGCTTAAGGCAATTACACTAAGCAGTGGAAAAGAGATCAAGGGTAATGTGGATGAGCAAAGAGATGAAGTGGCAGAGAAAGGGGTTGAGGTACAAGAAAAAGAAAAACAAGATGATCCTCTTACACTTCGGGAGAGAAAGCTACAATAGAAAGTGAGAAAGAGAACCAGCCACAAGAAAGTAGCCCCATAATGAAGGAATATCGACCTAGAGTACCAAATCTGGCAAGGTTGAATATGGACAAGATTGATGCTTAGTTTGGTAAGTTTGTTGAACTTTTTAAACAATTGCACATTAATATTCCATTTGCTGAAGCTTTATCACAGATGCCTAATATATGCTAAATTTTTGAAAGATATCCTTTCTAACAAAAGGAAACTTGAGGAAGTGTCTTTAGTGCATTTGTCTGAAAAGAGTTTGGCAATTCTGCAATGGAGGTTACCTAAGAAGTTAAAAGATCCAGGTAGTTTTACCATTCCATGTTTGATAGGTAACCTTGAGGTTAAAAGTGCATTAGCTTATTTGGGGGCTAGCATAAGTGTTATGCCCTATAAAATGTTTAAAGAGTTAGGCATTGGTAAACCTAAACCAACACTTATGACTATCCAACTTACTGATAAGTCAATAGTCCACCCTCATGGCATTATAGAAGATGTGTTGGTAAAAGTCAGGGATTTCATTTTCCCCAATGATTTTGTTGTCATCGATATCGATGAGGATGCGGATGTTTCACTTATTCTTAGTAGGCCATTTTTAAAAGTAGCCCGTGCACTTATCGATGTTCATGATGGCACAATAACTTTGAGAGTGGGTGGTTGTTTTGTTAGTTTTTGTTATAGATTTGTGTCTTGTTTATTATAATAGTTATTGTTTTATTTAGGTATTTTGTTAGTTTAAATCGGTTTTTTTAGTGTTTTTGTTAATTTTGTAGTTTTAGTTTATTTCAGTGTTTATGTCATTTTTGATCTAGTTTTTAGTATGGTGTTTATGTTTTGTTGGTTATTGTTTATTTACTTTTTGTTTAAAGTTTGTTTGAGTTTTATTTTAGGTTAAAAAAAGCCAAGGAACCAAGACTGAAGGAAAAATGGACAGTAGCTGACACAGGCAGAGGACACGGCCAAGTCACTGGCCGTGTCCCATATCAAGCTGAAAAGAAGCCACAAGACACAGTGATGGACACAGGCAAGGGACACGGCCAAGTCAAAGTCAATGGTCGTGTCCCTCCAAAGATGCTCCAACACAGCCAAGTCACTCCAACTTGGCCATGTCTCACCTAGTTCCAAAGGAAAAGAAGAAGAAATCATCACAGTAGGCGACACATGCAAGCGACATGCCAAGTCACTGGCCATGTCCCTCCAAAATGATCCAACACGGCCAAGTCACCTCAAACATGGCCATGTCCCTCCAATTATCCTCAAACACGGCCAAGTCACCATCAACTTGGCCGTGTCTCACCTAAATCCAAAGCAAAGAAGAGCAATTCTCATAGTAGGTGACACATGCAAGTGACATGGCCAAATCACTGGCCATGTCCCTCCAAAATGGTCCAACTTGGCCATGTCACCATCAACTTGGCCGTGTCTCTCCCTCAAATTCACCTCCAACATGGCCAAGTTCACTCTAACTTGGCCGTGTCACTCAAGGATCAATAGAGGTTTTGTATAAATATGGAAATTAGGGTTTTTCTTAAGGTTGTTGAGTTTTTGAGACAGGTTTCAGCCGTCAAGAGTGAAGTTAGGGTTTTAACATTTTTTTTCTTTGATTTTGATTTCACTTTGGATTAAACTAGCTTAGATTAGATTATTCTAGCCATTGATATATCCTTCTTGCAAGATTTGAACAAGAGATTCTTCAGAAGCTTCAAGGAGTTTGTAATTTGGTTTTGTTCTTGAACTTTATTCTCTTTGTTTTCATTGAAATTGTATTTATGAACATTATCATGTCTAAGTTGATTTCTTTGAATATTAATGAGATGAGTATGTTTGAAATCATGATGAACTAATTTGATCTAGTCTAGGGTTTGTACGGATATGCTATGATTGTATGAATTGGTTATTCTCTTAGCTAATAATTTCTTTAGCCTTTATTGAATGAAATATTGTTAACATATAATAGATTGGCCACCAATTGTGTGTTTTAGGTATTAGATGATGGATTGAGAGATGAAGTCTAATGCTGGAACAATTCAATTAAGGACTTAGGTGAATTAGGGATATAACCTATTAAAAAGATTGTTTCAATTATAACAAGATTAGTTGTAAGAGGTTTGAATGCGAGAGCTTATTTCCTTGACTCAATTAATTAAGTTGTTTGAGATTTAATCTTTGAAATTAAATTAGTTAAGTGGAATAACCGTTCGTACATATCAGTAGTTGAGAAGTGCAAACCCTAAACCATTCTATTAAGTGAATCAAATCGTCAATTCAATTTACTTTTATTTGTTTTAAACTTTAATCAATCTGTTTTCTTTAATTGTTAGCAATTTTAATTTCTTCATTACTTATTATTTAAAATCTGATAATCAATTAGTCACTTTAGCTTCCTTGTGAGATGACCTTGGGGCGATCACCTTTGCTACAGCTACCTCGTATACTTGCGAGTGACGCTTTGTGGTAGAGTTAATTCGAGTGCAACAAGTTTTTGGCGCCGCTGTCGGGGAGGCTAATTGGCAAAATTGTTTATTAGGCAAAAATATTCTAGATTATTTTTCACCATTTTCATTTTATTTTAATTGTCTTTTGTTTTTAATAATTTCTTTTTCTAGAAAAATTCTGTTTATGCAAGGCAGGAGATCACTCGAAGGAGAGCTATATCCATTCATTCCAGAAATTCAAAGAGTGAAAAGGAGCTGAGAAGAGTTTGAACTCTACACCAGATTTGATACAGAGGAGGACACTTCTGAATTTGAATTGAAATCTGAACAATCTGTTAAAATGGCTGAAGAAAGGCAAAGAACGATGAGAGACTTTGCTAGACCTGTCATTGGAACTTCCACTTCTTGCATAATACTGACAGATGCAGCAAGAAATTATGAGTTGAAGAACATTCACTACAACATGCTGCCATCATTTTATGGAGTTCCAAATGAAGATCCTCTGAACTTTATTCGGGATTTTTATTCTACCCTCAACACTTTTCCTTTGGGAGGACTAACAGAAGATTAGTTGAGGATGAGATGTTTCCCTTATACTTTGAAGGATAGGGCAAAGAGCTGGCTTATGATGTTGCCCGAAAACTCACTGACAACTTGGGAGCAAGTTTATAACAAGTTCATGGGCAAGTTCTATTCACATCAAAAGACAGCTGAGTTGAGAGGGAAGATTGCTACATTCTCTCAATTTGAAGGAGAGCCATTCCATGAAGCTTGGGACAGATTTAAGATGCTATTGATCCAGTGTCCACATCATCACTATCCCACTTCAACTTCTGAACCAGTTTTTCTATGATGGTCTAACCCAGCAATTTCAGAACATTGTTGATAATGCAGCTGGGGGAGCCATGGGAGAAAAGACAGCAGCTGAAACTTATGATATCTTTGAGATGTTGGGAGCTAATTCTCAACAGAAAAGTGTCAAGGGAAGAAGTAAAGGGGTGAATCAACTAGAAGCCAATAGTGAGATGGTCAGTCAGATAGCTGAGTTGACAAAGCAAGTGCAGATGCTGAATATGAAGAATAATATTTCTTTATCCACTCAAGAAATTTGTGGAATTTGTGGAACTATCGGGCATGGAGCAAATATTTGCCACTTTGCATATGAGTCTTTTGGTAATGCTGAGCAAGTCAATGCTATGGGGGGATTTCAACCAAGGACCCGAAATGATTCTTATTCAAATACATACAACCTTGGTTGGAGGAATCACCCAAATTTTTCTTGGGCAACAAATAATTCTCAGCAGCCTTTTCATTTGCTCCAGAGTCAGAACCAACAACAAGGCCAATCCTCAAATCGAGGGCAGTCTAAGATAGAGAGCTTGGAGGAAAGTTTACAAGCTTTCATCAAAGTCAGTGCTCAAAATCAAGAGATGACAAACAAGAGGTTGGATTCCTTAGAAGCATCTTTTAAGAAAGTTGAGACACAAGTTGGACAACTTGCACAACAGATGCAGATTTAACAAAAGGGGAAGTTCCCAAGTCAACTTGAGCAGGCACAATCAGTGACTGTTCTTAGAAGTGGTAAGGTAATTGATAATAATGTTGAAGATAATTCTGTGAGTGCAGGTGACCAAAAGAACAAGAAGGAAGGAGAACCAAAGAACAAAGGTGCTGGAGATAGATCAGTGGAGAAGTCCCCTACAACAGATTTACATAAAGCAAGCAATCCATACCGGCCACCTATACCATTCCCAAGCAGGTTGAAGGATGAAATAAAAGATAAGCAATTTTCTAACATCTTCAACATGCTGTCTAAGGTAAGTATTAACTTACCCTTACTTGAGGCAATAAAGAACATACCAGCTTATGCCAAGTTCTTCA
Organism: Garcia nutans; assembly: GCA_947685225.1. Taxonomy (NCBI): domain Eukaryota; kingdom Viridiplantae; phylum Streptophyta; class Magnoliopsida; order Malpighiales; family Euphorbiaceae; genus Garcia; species Garcia nutans. Next base: position 19,153,419 of record CANTUV010000009.1, on the reverse strand, counting down.
AAGAGCTTATCACCAAGAAAAAGAGGTATGAGACGAATGAAAAGGTGATAGTTTCGAAGGTAGCTAGTGCTGTTCTGCAGCATAAACTACCTCCCAAACTAAAGGATCCTGGAAGCTTTTTAATTCAAATTTCTATGGGGAATGGAAAGGGGACTGAAGGCATGTGTGATCTAGGAGCCAGTGTGAATTTAATGCCTTATTCTGTGTACCGTAAGTTAGAATTAGGGGAACTTAAACCAACAAAAATGGTGTTGCAATTAGCTGATAGATCTCTTAGATTCCCGAAAGGGGTTATAGAAGATGTGTTAGTTAAAGTTGGTGGTTTGATAGTACCTGTGGATTTCATTGTTCTTGACATGGAACTAAGTAATTCTTCACCATCAGCACACACTATATTGCTGGGTAGGCCTTTCATGGCTACTACCAACACTTTAATAGATGTTAAAAATGGTAAGTTGTCAATGACTGTCTTAGGGCAAACTATTGAATTTTCTATTTTTAACACTTCCCCTATTCCTACAACTGCTTTATATGAGGAATGTTCTTTAATTAATAGTGTTGAAGCAGTTGTTTCAGATGTTGTGTTGCAGACAGACTCCCCAGATAAATTGGAGCTAACACTGACTTTAGAAGAGGGAGCTAAACCAGTGGAGAAGACCCAAAGATGCCTTAACCCAAAGGCATATGAGAGCTCGAGGAATTATAAGGATCACACTAAAGCACTTCATGACAAATTTATTGGGCATCAGACGTTGAGTCCGAGTATGAAAGTTTTACTTTTTAATTCTCGCCTCCGTCTGCTTCCAGGTAAATTCAAATCTCGATGGAGTGGTCCTTTCGAGGTAACTAAGGTATGTCCTTCTGGTGCCATTGAATTGCTTAACTCTAGAACCAATAAGATTTTTAGAGCAAATAGACATAGAGTTAAACTATATAATGAAGGATTTCAGGAATTGAGGATCATTGACAACACTTTGATCCATGATCCCTAAGTCTTGCATGATGTCCAGCTTTATGACATTAAAGAAGCGCTTAATGGGAGGCAACCCATCGGTTTGCATTTCTTTTTCTTAGTTATAATTTTATATTTAGCAATTTTGATTTTATGTTTAGTTTAAATAAATAGAAACCCTAAAGCTCTCTTGCATCTTGTTTTTGAGCATTTGTGTTTGTGATAAAAAGGTTGAGTTTTGCTTCACCAGGGGACGATGGAAGACAGATTGTACTTAATTCTTTCTCTTTATTATTCTTGTTTTCCATTGAGGACAATGTAAATTCTAAAGTGTGGGGTAATCTTTTAGCTTTTCTTTAATTTTTGTTTTGGTTGCCTTGGTGTGTTTTATGTGTTATGCATGGTATAATTGTTGAAAATTTATTGATCTTTTCTGTGATTCTAGCATTATAGTTGAGACTTTAGTATCAGCATAGGAATGAGCATTTGAATTCATTCAGGATCAATTTTCACATTCTGCGGTTCATGACATATAAATCTTTGAGAACCCACCTTTGTGAGTTTTGAGCCTTATAGATTAAATGATTGATTTTCTTTTCTTAAGTGTGCACCTTCATGATTTTTCATCTCTAGAGTTTGCTTTTGCATACTAATTGAACTCACATTATGATTTAATCTCAAGTTTTAAAATGATGAAGACAAATTAGGTTAGCCACTTTAGCTTAAAAAGACCTCCCTTAATATTGATTTCCTTAGTGAGCCAAGTTGAGCCTTTGACCTTTTCTTGTTTGATCAACACAATTCTCAACTTAACATGTTCTTATTATCATCATACCTGCATTAAGGAATGGAGTTTTATGATATGACAATAGGGTGGTTTATTTCAAAGTGTGGGGTAAGCAAGTATAAAAAAAAAATGGTATTGCTATTTGGGGTTGAAATGCACACTTTGCACATTGTGTTGGATTAAGAGTTGATTATTCTTTTCCTCTACATTTTAAGCTAGATGTTCTATGCAAGTTTATATTTTGTATATATATTTAAAAAAAATGAATGATGATAAAATAAAAGAAAAAAAAAGAAGAAAAAAGAAAAAAAAAATATATATATATATAAAAAGATATATATATATATATATACAAAATTCATATATTTTCTAGCCTTAGAGGAATATTGACTCATGTACTTTTCTTTTAGTGTGCAAGTATGTGAGGTATCAAGGGTTGGTGAGTGTGCTATTTGAAGGAGTTATGAGTTTCTTAGCAAGAGTAGTGTCTAATTTAGATACTCCATTTCTTGATGCTCCAGCCTAAATGTCTTTTCTCACACCTTTACCTTAGCCCCATTACATCCAAATGAAAGACCTTCAGATTATTTCTTGAGAAAGTCAGTGAGGGAGATTGGATAATTAAGCAAGTTTATGGTAGTATGCAGTCATGAGTGGTTTGAGTGATTAACCTTTGAAATCGAGTGAAACACTTAGATGAGAGATGATATTTGTATGTCTGGATTAATGAAAGAGTTAAGAAAATCCTGGATTGAAGTAAAGTGCAATTATTTATGCTGTGTCTTTAAGGATTTCATCTTATATGCTGGAATTATAGTTAAGGTTGTTTGAGTTTTTAATTTAAGCCATGTGAATTTGCTTGAGGACAAGCAAAGTTTTCAGTGTGGGGTAGTTGTTTTGTTAGTTTTTGTTATAGATTTGTGTCTTGTTTATTATAATAATTATTGTTTTATTTAGGTATTTTGTTAGTTTAAATCTGTTTTTTAGTGTTTTTGTTAATTTTGTAGTTTTAGTTTATTTCAGCATTTATGTCATTTTTTATCTAGTTTTTAGTATGGTGTTTATGTTTTGTTAGTTATTGTTTATTTACTTTTTATTTAAAGTTTGTTTGAGTTTTGTTTTAGGTTAAAAAAAGCCAAGGAACCAAGACTGAAGGAAAAATGGACAGTAGCTGACACAGGCAGAGGACACGGCCAAGTCACTGGCCGTGTCTCATATCAAGCTGAAAAGAAGCCACAAGACACAGTGATGGACATAGGCAAGGGACACGGCCAAGTCAGTGGCCGTGTCCCTCCAAAGATGCTCCAACATGGCCAAGTCACTCCAACTTGGCCGTGTCTCACCTAGTTCCAAAGGAAAAGAAGAAGAAATCACCACAGTAGGCGACACATGCAAGCGACATGGCCAAGTCACTGGCCATGTCCCTCCAAAATGATCCAACACGGCCAAGTCACCTCAAACATGGCCATGTCCCTCCAATTATGCTCAAACATGGCCAAGTCACCATCAACTTGGCCGTGTCTCACCTAGTTCCAAAGGAAAAGAAGAAGAAATCATCACAGTAGGCGACACATGCAAGCAACATGGCCAAGTCACTGGCCATGTCCCTCCAAAATGATCCAACACGGCCAAGTCACCTCAAACATGGCCATGTCCCTCCAATTATGCTCAAACATGGCCAAGTCACCATCAACTTGGCCGTGTCTCACCTAAATCCAAAGCAAAGAAGAGCAATTCTCACAGTAGGTGACACATGCAAGTGACATGGCCAAGTCACTGGCCATGTCCCTCCAAAATGGTCCAACTTGGCCGTGTCACCATCAACTTGGCCGTATCTCTCCCTTAAATTCACCTCCAACAAGGCCAAGTTCACTCTAACTTGGCCGTGTCACTCAAGGATCAATAAAGACGCACGGAGGTTTCGTATAAATATGGAAATTAGGGTTTTTCTTAAGGTTGTTGAGTTTTTGAGACAGGTTTCAGCCGTCAAGAGTGAAGTTAGGGTTTTAACATTTTTTTTCTTTGATTTTGATTTCACTTTGGATTAAACTAGCTTAGATTAGATTTTTCTAGCCATTGATACATCCTTCTTGCAAGATTTGAACAAGAGATTCTTCAGAAGCTTCAAGGAGTTTGTAATTTGGTTTTGTTCTTGAACTTTATTCTCTTTATTTTCATTGAAATTGTATTTATGAACATTATCATGTCTAAGTTGATTTCTTTGAATATTAATGAGATGAGTATGTTTGAAATCATGATGAACTAATTTGATCTAGTCTAGGGTTTGTATGGATCTGCTATGATTGTATGAATTGGTTATTCTCTTAGCTAATAATTTCTTTAGCCTTTATTGAATGAAATATTGTTAACATATAATAGATTGGCCACCAATTGTGTGTTTTAGGTATTAGATGATGGATTGAGAGATGAAGTCTAATGCTGGAACAATTCAATTAAGGACTTAGGTGAATTAGGGATATAACCTATTAAAAAGATTGTTTCAATTATAACAAGATTAGTTGTAAGAGGTTTGAATGCGAGAGCTTATTTCCTTGACTCAATTAATTAAGTTGTTTGAGATTTAATCTTTGAAATTAAATTAGTTAAGTGGAATAACCATTCGTACATATCAGTAGTTGAGAAGTGCAAACCCTAGACCATTCTATTAAGTGAATCAAATCGTCAATTCAATTTACTTTTATTTGTTTTAAACTTTAATCAATCTGTTTTCTTTAATTGTTAGCAATTTTAATTTCTTCATTACTTGTTATTTAAAATCTGATAATCAATTAGTCACTTTAGCTTCCTTGTGAGACGACCTTGGGGAGATCACCTTTGCTACAGCTACCTCGTATACTTGCGAGTGACGCTTTGTGGTAGATTTAATTCGAGCGCAACAGTGGTGAGAAAGTTATTTTTAGAATACATGATGCTATGAAACATTCACTTTCACTTGATGAGGCAGAATCATGCAATGATAGTATTGAGCATGAAACCATCAATTTGCTTACTAACATTGTTTCCAAGAATCCCCTTGTGTTGTGTTTATTGCAGGAAACTGTTGAGGATCGAGAAGCAATGGAGCAGCTTGCTTTTCTTGAAGCAAGCAAATCATTCAAATGCAGGGCATATGAAACTATTGATATGCCAAAGGAAGAAAAGCCAAAACCATTGGTGATTGATCCACCCAACTTGGAACTTAAGCCCCTTCCAGATCACCTTGAGTATGGATTTCTGCCGGAGAAAAAGAAATTACCAATCATTCTGAGTTCCCACCTATCTTTTGAGCAGAAGGTAAAGCTTATCCAGTTGTTATAGAAACATAAGAAAGTGATAGCTTGGAAGATGGCAAACATCAAGGGTATCGGTCCATCCTATTGCACTCACAAGATACTGAGGGAGGATGAATTCAAGCCAGTAGTGCAACCACAATGGAGACTAACCCAAAGATGAAAGATGGAGTGAAGGCTGAAGTGATAAAACTACTTGATGCAGGGATTATATATCCGATCTCGGATAGCTCTTGGGTGAGCCCAGTTCAGGTAGTACCAAAGAAAGGAGGGATGACGGTGGTCCCGAATGAAAATGATGAGCTGATTCCAACAAGAACAATTACTGGTTGGAGGGTTTGCATCGACTATAGAAAATTGAATGATGCAACTAGGAAGGACCATTTTCCCTTGCCCTTCATTGATAAGATGTTGGAGAGGTTATCCGGGCATGAGTATTACTGCTTTTTCGATGGTCCTTCAGGCAATTTCCAAATTCTTATTACCCCGGAAGACCAAGAGAAAACTACATTCACCTGCCCATATGGGACATTCGCATATCGAAGAATGCCTGTAGACCCTTAATTTTTTACCAAATCCGATCCAATATGTTTTATTTAGTCTAAAATGATTTTTGTTGTCTAATTGGTCCAAAATAATTTTAATTAAATAATTTTTGCTTTATTATCTAATTTTTATTAATAAAAAATAAAAATAAACAAATAAAAATCAAAATTAAAAAATAAAAATCGGAGTCGAAAAAATCAGCAACGAAAAAATAGTCGCTCGGGCCCGTGGGCTATTTCGCCCGTAGGAAATTCCCGCGGGAGAAATAACTGTTCTATTTTGCTCGCAGGATTTTCCTGCAAGCGAAATAGAATTTCTATTTTTCCCACAGGAAAATCCTGCGGTGAAATAGCTCGCCCGCAGGAATTTTTTCGGCAGCACGATTTTTTCTGACGCAAAATTTTCAAAACCTAATTTAATTAGGTTTTGGTTTCCTTTTCTTATTTAGATTATTTTCCGTGATTAATTAGGATTATACATAGAAAGACCTCTATAAATAAGGATCAAAGGCAACCAAATTAGGGGCCAAAATCTAACAGTAGCTTGGAAAAAGAAAATGCAAATCCATAAAGGAAAAAGCTTGAATTGAATTGATTTTAAAAGGAGCAGAAACATGACTTAAGAGAGGAAAAAGGCAAAAAGGTTGGCCTTTTGAGCTTGTTCATCCAAGAAGCAATTTTGGTGCAACTTACAAAAGAAGGTATGAAATTCTAATTTTTTTTATTTTTTTTTTACACAGTAGCTGAAACTAGGAATTTGCTTTTTTTCAAAATCTAAAATCTTAGAACCTTAAATTAGTTTTTCTAAAGTTAAAAGCTTTACTTCGTTGGTTTATCTTCCAAAAGGCTTAAAATTGTTATTTTTACTTCTTAAAAATCTTAAAACTCTAATTGAACATATTTTTCAACAAAACTAAGATTTAAATTCTGTTTCTTTTAAAATTTTAAAGTAGGTTCTATTTCATTAAAAAAGCCTTAAAAAACATCTTTTCTACTTATAAAAACTTTAATTTGTTTGTGTAAATTCATAAAACTTCATGAAATTATCAAATTGATTTCCAAATTCCTAAAAATTAATTCACGACCCGTGACCCTAAATTCTAAAAATACTAAACCCAAATTCAACTTCCATAATTCAAAATAATGAACCCTAATTCTTTTAAAACTTTAAACCCTAATTTTTATGAACCCTAATCCTTTTAAAACATTAAAAACCATAAAACCATAAATAGATTAAATTTACACAATAGCTTAGAAACCCAATAACCGAAAATCATAAATCAAAGTATTTTAAAGTGTCTAAAACCCTAGTTTCATGATTTCACTATTCAAACCTTAATTTAGTTAATCAAAGAGTCTTACCAACCTTTCAAAACATAAAACCCTAATTTATTTTAATTCCATAAGAAATCACAGTAGCTATAATTAGACTTTTATTTGCTTTATTCAATTCTATATTTGATTATGCTTTGATTTATTTTATATGCTTTAATTTATTTAAGTTCAATACTTAGTTTATTTTATTTATCATGGCTGGATGTTTTCTTTTTATTAATATCTAAATACCTTTGATGAATGATTTACTTATTATGAATGGTTATTTACTTTTATCAATTTATTTAGACTTCCAAATGTTGTAAGAGGTATGTTTCCACTTGGTGGGTACCTCATTAGTTAAATATCCTGTAATTTAATTTGCTTTTCTATTTTAGAACCAATGTAAAGGGCATGTTTCTACCTTTTGGTGGGCATCCTATTTAGGTGTGTGATGTAAGGACATGTTTCCATCCTTGGATGGGTGTCCATTTATTTGTTTTGTTTGGACATTGCTTTGATTTTAATATAATGATGCTTTCTTTTCATTATTGTGTGTAATGTGGATAATATTGTTATATTTAAGAATTTTATAATATTAAGACTTGTAAAAGAGGCCGGTTCCAATGAACCAGGAGTTGTGGGGGTGCTGGGCCATTTCTCACCTTACCCACACGTACCCAACTTTCAGAACCCATTAAGGGGTTGGGGATTCCTTAGGAATCGAGTCATCCACCCCTTTCTTTTTTCCCAGCCCGTCCGGGTGGCAAATCCATTTTCTCCGGACTTAGGTCCATGTTCTCTAAGGCCCCGAGCCTAAACAGTGCCGAAGTCGCAAGAACCATTCCACCGAGAGTGGGGGCGAAAATCCCCTCTCACAGTGGCGACTCCGCTGGAGATAAGAGAAGTTGATTCTGTTGGTCTTTATATTATTCTATTCTTTCTTATAATGATATTATCCATTGCATCATATTAGATTGCATTGTGTGCGTGAGTTAGGATGCCTGTATTATGTTATGTAAGGGATACCATACTTTCACTCAAGATATGGAGATCGAGCATGGCATAACCACTCATAGCCTCGTATATACTTGCTATGGGAACCTAAGCCTTTTTACTCAAAGACTAAAGCTCATGTAATTAGCCTAGTTAATTTCCTTAGGTTTTACCCCAAATGCATGTTGTTTGACTATGGTTAGTTTATCTTAGTCTAAATCATGGCTTATTTGGTTTGTTCTTTTTCTAATATGACCTAAGTATATTGTAAGCTCAAAATAAATTTCTCTTTAAAATCCAAAAGACCAAAGCTATTTTCAAAACTTTTCAAGATGGTCTTTGGACATAAAACTTTTTCTTTGCCCCATGGCCCAAATACTAAGCCCAAAATCCATTTTTCTAAAATCTTTTACAATGGGCTTAGAAACAAAACTATTTTCACCCAACCTTTTCTTACAAAGAGCTTGCAAAAATATTTAGGTCAATTATGAAATACCAAAAATCAATTGTGGGCCTAGTTTGCACTAAGAATAAATTAACCATGGGCTTATTTTTGGCATGAACCATTAGTTACTCTTTTCAAGTGAGAAATCTATTTGTAATAAACCTCTTAATTTTGTTTTAATCCAACATAGCACAAAAGCTACTATAGTTGGTTGAATGGATTAAAACCTAATTAATGGGAATTATCATGGATTGATTTCCATTTTCAAAAATATAAGTATTGGTTGAAACATCCGAGGGAATTATTCGAAAGCAAGATACCCCATGTTGGTATTTTGTTAACCATATACCTAGGAAAAGGGACTTGCCATTCGTGTGTGGATGTTATAAGGTTGGAAGGAACGTCCTATTTATCCTTATTTGTTGATTATTTGTGCATACATGCATACATGCATACATTTGCATCTCATATCATTGATCCTCTCTGGCTCACAGCCCTGGATTATGATAGTTCTAAAGCTTACAACAATCTGATCTACGCCGAAGATGAAGTATCTTGCAACAACTCAATCACTTGCTCACCAAAAACAATGGAGCCCGAACAAATGCAAAGGATGGTGGATGAAGCCCTCAATGCCAAGATGGAAGAAATAAAAGAGGCCATGGCCGAGATCATAAAAAATCAACTAGCTGAAATTTTAGGAAACAATGCCGAAGCATCTGCTAGCACCAAGAAAGTCAAAGGGAAGGCTAAAGTTGATGAAGTAGCTTTTGATGATGATAAGGTGATCATTGATGATGATGATTGGGCTCAATACTACCAAGATCTTCAAGACAAAAAGAAGCCAAAGGTCGTTGAGAAGGAAACTATTAAAAAGACTGAGACATCTGATGTTGAAAAGATGATTGCTGATTTAGAAAAGAAATTTGAGAAGAAACTAAAGACCGAAGAGATGTCCGAGATTGACAAATTATTTGAGCTAGATGAAGAAGTTTCATACAAATTCAAGATGCCATCCTTTGCTAGATTTAATGGTACTAGAAGTCCTCATCTCCATGTGAAGCAGTATATCACTGCTATGCAGTCTGCCCGAGCTACTAAGGCTCAAACTCTAAGGTACTTTATGCTCTCATTGAATCCTGTTGTCTAAAATTGGTTCAATACCTTGGAAGAAGGAACATAAAAGAATTGGGATTTGCTATACATAGCCTTCATCCAACAATATGGATATAATGTTAAGTTGGAAGTTACCTTGATGGAAGTGGAGTCCATTAGGCAAAGGCCAAATGAGAATTTTGTGGACTATATGAAAAGGTGAAGAAACAAGGCCGCTTTACTCAAGAAGAGGCCCGATGAATCCGATCAAATAAGGATGATTGTGAGAGGGGTGTTGCCTAATCTCCGTGAAAGGGTGTCTCACACCCTTATAAGGGATTTCAAAGACCTTCTCCAAGCTGGTTTGCAAATTGAAGAATGGGAAAGGGAGAAGAGCCGCTTTACAACAAAAAGGAACGAGAAAGGGAGCTATCAACCTGGTAGCCAAAGCACACAAAAAGAAGTTGATGTTAATGTAACTGGTCAAGGAAATAAAAGACAATTTTCAGATCTTAGGAAGCCTCTATCTTGGGTTTTTAGCAAGCTGCAAAAGAAAGGATTGTTATAACCCTTGACTCCTCGTCCTTTGCCTAATCCTCTACCACCTAACTTTGATACTAGTGCATTTTGCCAATTCCATCAAAGGCCTGGACACGAAATGGACAATTGCATGAAGTTGAGGCATGAGATCCAGAATTTGATTGATAGTGGCAAGCTACCCTAGCCGGATAAGCCCAACACCAAAGACAATCCATTACCAAGGTTCAATAGAGTACCTCCACCAGCAACCTTCATGGTGGGAAAAGGATTGGAAGAAGATTTTGTTTTATCATCCTTTCAAGATGGGGATATTGAAGATGTGAATAGAAAAGAAGCCTAATTCAATGAACTTTCCTTAGCTTGAATGTTGCTTTTCAATTTTACTTTCTTTAATTGGAACTATCGTGTTTTTCAAATTTAAATTTGTTTGAATAAATTACTTTTATCAAAAATTTTATTGGTCTTTGTTCATTTTGGTGCTCAACCGATGAGGAATCTAGCTTGATGTTTATAAATTAATGTGTCTAAGCATCATGACTTAAATGACTTTACTAGATGAGGGAACTGCTCTATAGCATTGAGTTGTGTATGCTTACTTAGAGAGGGCTCCTATATAATTACCTTTGTCTAGGTCCTAGTCAGTATTAGAACATGCTTTGATAAACTTTCGACGCAAAATTAAACTTCGCTTATTTAAGGGAGAGATGATCTAGGCATTGTTTGGTTAGCCAACAACTAGTATCCACCCAATTAAATATCAATCCCTAGTTGTCCCTTTGAGCCTTCATAAAATTTTAGCTTTTTTTCATTGGCATATAACCTCAATAACCTACCTTGAGCTACTGTGATGCTTTTGACAAGTCTTATGATCACAAAGGTGAAAAGGGAAGAAGATCAAAGAAAGCAATGATTAGTCAAGATCATGAAGATAGTTGAAGTTCTCAAGACCATAAGGGTAGATGATGTTTTCAAGACCATAAGGATAATTGATGTTCTTAAAACCATAAGGGTAGTTGAAGTTCACTTAATATCTCTAATATATCAAGACAACATCAGAGTAACAAATGATTTATCCCTGTTAAAGAAGATTTATGTTACTCCACTCATCCATTATTGGAAGCCTAAGTAAGTACAAACAAGACAACTCTTTTAGAGCTAGAACCAAACAAAAAAAAAGAGAAGAAAAGAAAACAAGAGAAATGAGAACAAAGAAAAAAGAAGAAGAAAAGAAAGAAAAGAAAAAGAAAAAGAAAAGAAAACCCAAAATGGTTCAAAAAACCAACTGAGTTCTCTTTTACCTAAGACAACAAAAGGCTTCCATTTGGTTTATAAGGACGGTTTGACTTGAATTGGTCCAACCCAACTAAAGATTCAATCAAAATTGGAGAAAAGGAGGAAGACCATCCAGTTCTTGAAAGTTCTATACTTGATAGTCCTACAAGAAAGAAGGACAAAATGATAAAAGAAAGGGAAGAGTAAGGAAAGAGAAAAAAGGAAGAGTAAGAAAAATAAAGAAAAAAGAAAAGGGAAAAGAAGAAAAGCAACGAATGTGGAAACCAAACTTTATGCAAGGGCAAAGACTGTCCTGATCAAAATCCAGATTAATGCCAAGAAGATAGAAGGAATTTGGAGTCTAGGAAGATTGCTCCCAACAGTCTAAAGTTCCAACAAGAAATTTGTAGTGTGAGGGTTTGTCCATTGTGTCACACCAGCTCCAATCTTAAAATGGCCTTCACTTTAACCCATGTCCTTTATAGACCCCATTTCAAGCCTATCAAAAACCTGTTGATCTCTCTTGGTAGGTAGAGTCTATTAGTGGAGATAGTTTGGATAAGCATGCATATGAGATAGACAATATTTAAACTCAAATGAGACCTTTGGCCAAGTAATGTGTATGTGCCTATCTGAAGTGCAACAATTCTTGCTTAAATAGAATTGATTCCCGAGTTTAGTACGGTAACTAGGGTTGTCATGTTCTAGATATATTAATTTGAAAAATCAAGTCCTGAGGTACATTGACATTAATCTGGCAAAGCCAACATTTGTTTTCAAAAATTCAAATAATAAAAAAAATAAAAATAAAAAAAGTTTTGTCATACAAAGCCTTCAAGTTAAGGGAAGAATTTTGAACCTCCAAAGGACACATTGGGCAAAGGAAATGATTATTGGCAAGGTCATACTGAAATATAGTTGGAAATGGATGCATCCTTGACTCTGCTGCTTAGGGTCTCCACCACTCATGTTTTCATCATCTCAAAGATAAAAGCCACAAATGCAAAGCTTTCTATCATTCCAATGCAAGACTTGAATGAGCGTCAAAAAGGAACTAATGAGAACACTTCTGCTAATCACCTCGGTCTGTGAGTCGATGGAACAATTGTAAGTATTATTCATGCATATCATGCATACATGAGCATATCACATCGCACTTTCTTGTCTTGTGTTATCTATTCCTTGTCAAAATGAACGGCAAACACCCTGCGAAGTAAAGAATCAAAAGAAGATGTCAAATCAAGGGGGCATGAAAAGCCCATTGCTTGAGAAAGCTCCAGTAATTTTGCAAAGAGAAGAAGTACGTGCTTGTGCAAAGAACTAGACAACAACAACATCAATTAGAGTCCGCATAGAAAAATCATTGGTTTGAGCCTACACAGGGGGCAAAGTTTCTCCTTTTCAATTTTTTGAGTTTATATACCAAATATTTTAAACTCACTTGCAAATATCTTGCCACACAGGGGGGCAAGGAGAGGATATAAGGTCCAATTAAAAATAGCTAAATCTTTGCAAAAAGGAAGAACAGAAGAATAGAACATTAGAACTCTCAAAAGAATTAAGATGCAAAAGACAAAAGACCAATCTAGCTAAGAGAGCTGGAGCCAGGGTAAAGATCTGACCTCCAAGGGTAAAGACCCAATCTCAAAAGATGAAGATCCATTTGCAAGGGTGAAGACCCGATGTTAAAAGATGAAGATTCATTTTCAAGGATGAGGACATGATCTCAAAGGACGAAGATCCATTTTGAGGGTAAAAAACCACAATGCATAGAATAACCGGAGCAGTCAGATGTCTCAAATGATAAAAGGTCATTCAAACTCAATCTCAGGTCCAAGCACCCAAATTAAAATCAATCTCGGGTCCAAGTACCCAAATCAATTCAAGCTCGGGTCTAAGTACCCAATCTCGAGTCCAAGTATCCAATTTCGGGTCCAAGTACCCAAATCAAATCTAATCTCGAGTCCAAGTACCCAAATCAAATCAATCTCGGGTCCAAGTACCCAATCCTGGGTCCAAGTACCCAAATCGAATTCAATCCAATCTTAGGTCCAAGTACCCTAATCTCGGGTCTAAGCACCCAAACTCGGGTCCAAGTACCCAAATCAATTTCAAGCTCGGGTCCAAGTACCCAATCTCAGGTCTAACTACCCAATCCCGGGTCCAAGTACCCAAAATCAATTCATTATCGGGTTCAAGTACCCAATCCCGGGTCCAAGTACCCAAATTCAATCAATCTCGGATCCAAGTACCTGATCTCGGGTCCAAGTACCCAATCCCGGCTCCAAGTACCTAAAATCAATTCAAGCTCGGGTCCAAGTACCCAATCCCGAGTCTAAGTACCCAATCCTGGGTCTAAGTACCCAAAATCAATTTAAGCCCGGGTCCAAGTACCCAAAACAAATTTCAATCGCCATCTCAAAAATTAAGTCTTATTGCTTTTCACTCTCTTTCACTTAAGTTTTAGATCATTCAAGCAGGGGGCAAACTGTAGACCCTTAATTTTTGACCCAATCCGGTTCAATATGTTTTATTTAGTCTAAAATGATTTTTGTTGTCTAATTGGTCCAAAATAATTTTAATTAAATAATTTTTTCTTTATTATCTAATTTTTATTAATAAAAAATAAAAATAAACAAATAAAAATCAAAAAATAAAAATAAAAATCGGAGTAGAAAAAATCGGCGACGAAAAAACAGTCGAGCGGGCCCTTGGGCTATTTCGCCCGCAGGAAATTCCTGCGGGCGAAACAACTGTTCTATTTCACTCGCAAGAATTTCCTGCGGGCGACACCCCAGCCCACCCACTGCTGCAGTTTTCTGCAGCAGTTTTTTTTTTTCCAGTTCAATTTTTCCTGCGGTAATTTTTTCGGCAGCGCGCTTTTTTCCTACGCAAAATTTTCGAAACCTAATTTAATTAGGTTTTGATTTCCTTTTCTTATTTAGATTATTTGCCGTGATTAATTAGGATTATACATAGAAAGACCTCTATAAATAAGGATCAAAGGCAACAAAATTAGGGGACCAAAATCCAACAGTAGCTTGGAAAAAGAAAATCCAAATCCATAAAGGAAAAATCTTGAATTGATTTGATTTTAAAAGGAGCAATTTTGGTTGGTCTTTTGAGCTTGTTCATCCAAGAAGCAATTTTGGTGCAACTTACAAAAGAAGGTATGAAATTCTAATTTCTTTATTTTTTTTACACAGTAGCTAAAATTAGGAATTTTCTTTTTTTCAAAATCTAAAATCTTAGAACCTTAAATTAGTTTTTCTAAAGTTAAAAGCTTTATTTAATTTTTTTTATCTTCCAAAAGGCTTAAAATTGTTATTTTTACTTCTTAAAAATCTTAAAACTCTAATTGAACATATTTTTCAACAAAACTAAGATTTAAATTCTGTTTCTTTTAAAATTTTAAAGTAGATTCTATTTCATAAAAAAAGCCTTAAAAAACATCTTTTCTACTTATAAAAACTTTAATTTGTTTGTGTAAATTCATAAAACTTCATGAAATTATCAAATTGATTTCCAAATTCCTAAAAATTAATTCACGACCCGTGACCCTAAATTCTAAAAATACTAAACCCAAATTCAACTTCTATAATTCAAAATAATGAACCCTAATCCTTTTAAAACTTTAAACCCTAATTTTTACGAACCCTAATCCTTTTAAAACATTAAAAACCATAAAACCATAAATAGATTAAATTTGCACAGTAGCTTAGAAACCCAATAACCGAAAATCATAAATCAAAGTATTTTAAAGTGTCTAAAACCCTAGTTTCATGATTTCACTATTCAAACCTTAATTTAGTTAATCAAAGAGTCTTACCAGCCTTTCAAAACATAAAACCCTAATTTATTTTAATTCCATAAAAAGTCACAGTAGCTATAATTAGACTTTTATTTGCTTTATTCAATTCTATATTTGATTATGCTTTGATTTATTTTATATGCTTTAATTTATTTAAGTTTAATACTTAGTTTATTTTATTTATCATGGCTGGATGTTTACTTTTTATTGATATCTAAATACCTTTGATGAATGATTTACTTATTATGAATGGTTATTTACTTTTATCAATTTATTTAGACTTCCAAATGTTGTAAGAGGTATGTTTCCACTTGGTGGGTACCTCATTAGTTAAATATCCTGTAATTTAATTTGCTTTTCTATTTTAGAACCAATGTAAAGGGCATGTTTCTACCTTTTGGTGGGCGTCCTATTTAGGTGTGTGATGTAAGGACATGTTTCCATCCTTGGATGGGTGTCCATTTATTTGTTTTGTTTGGACATTGCTTTGATTTTAATATAATGATGCTTTCTTTTCATTATTGTGTGTAATATGGATAATATTGTTATATTTAAGAATTTTATAATATTAAGACCTGTAAAGGAGGCCGGTTCCAATGAACCGGGCGTTGTGGGGGTGCTGGGCCATTTCTTACCTTCCCCACACGTACCTAACTTTCCGAACCCATTAAGGGGTTGGGGATTCCTTAGGAATCGAGTCATCCACCCTTTCTTTTTTCCCGGCCCGTCCGGGTGGCGACTCCATTTTCTCCAAACTTAGGTCCGTGTTCTTTAAGGCCCCGAGCCTAAACAGTGCCGAAGTCGCAAGAACCATTCCACTGGGAGTGGGGGCGAAAATCCCCGCTCACAATGCCATTTGGATTATGCAATGCACCTGTGACTTTTCAGAGGTGCATGGTGGCAATCTTTGATGAATTTGTTGAGGATATTATGGAGGTGTTTAAGGATGATTTCTCGATCTATGGTAGTTCATTTGAAAAATGTTTGGAAAATCTTGAAAGAGTCTTGATGAGATGTGAGGAAACTAACCTAGTGCTTAATTGGGAAAAGTGGCATTTCATGGTTGAAGAGGGAATCGTGTTGGGACACAAAATTTCAAGCAAGGGCATTGAGGTGGATCGGGCTAAGGTAGACACCATTGAGAAGTTACCACCACCCACATTTGTGAAGGCCATCAGAAGTTTTCTAGGACATGCGGGCTTGTTTCAGAGGTTTATACGAGATTTTTCTAAGATAGCCCGTCCATTAACAAGACTCCTTGAGAAGGACGTGGATTTTGTTTTTGATGAGGAATGTTTTAGAGCATTCACAACTCTTAAGGAGAAATTGACCCATGCTCCAATCATGGTAGCTCCCAATTGGAATCTACCATTTGAACTAATGTGGGATGCGAGTGATTTTGCAGTTCGAGCAGTCTTGGGCCAATGCAAGGAGAAATAATTCCAGCCTATCTACTATGCAAGCAAGACTTTGAACACAGCTCAAGCTAATTACACAACTATAGAGAAAGAGCTGCTAGCTATAGTTTTTGCTTTTGACAAGTTTAGATCATATCTAATCTTGTCAAAAGTGATTATTTATATAGACCATGCGGCTTTGAGGTACTTATTTGCGAAAATTGATGCAAATCCTAGGCTAATCCATTGGGTCTTGTTATTGCAGGAATTTGACTTGATGATTCAAGACAAGAAGGGAGCTAAAAATTTGGCAGCAGATCACCTTTCTCACTTGGAGAATCCAACCTTGGAGAGGTTTGAAGAAGGGGACATTGATGATCACTTCCCCGATGAGCAGTTGTAAGCCATGGTAAGTGAGGTAAGTAATTTAAATTTTGAAACACCTTGGTTTGCAGATTTTGCTAACTATTTAGCTATTAGGGAACTTCCTAAGGACTTAACTATCAAGAAAAGAAGAAATTCTTTTCCGATATAAAATATTATTTTTGGGAGGATCCCTTTTTGTTTAGATTATGTAAGGATCACATGATCCGACGGTATGAGGCATGGCCCGAAACGATGAATATTCTTAGTCAATGCCATGCTGGACTAGCTGGTGGTCATATGGGAGCCAATAGGACTACTCAAAAGGTACTAGAATCAGGATTTTATTGGCCCACTTTGTTTAGGGATAACTACGAATTTGTGAACCATTGTGATCATTGCTAAAGGAATGGAAACATTTCATCTCGTGATGAGATGCTCCAAAATGGAATTTTAGTGTGTGAAGTCTTTGATGTATGGGGGATCGATTTTATAGGACTGTTTCCAAATTCCTTTGGTAACAAATATATTATTGTAGCTATAGATTATGTCTCCAAATGGCCGGAAGCCCAAGCCTTGGCAACCAATGATGCTAGGGTAGTGGTGAATTTTTTAAAGAAGTAGTTCTCTCTATTTGGTACACCAAAAGCAATTATAAGTGATAGGGGTACTCACTTTTGTAACATTCAGCTCGAGAAAGTTTTCAAAAGATTAGGCATTACACATAGGTTTGCTATACCATCCCCAAACTAGTGGCCAAGTAGAGAACACGAATAGGGAGATAAAAAGAATTCTAGAAAAAATTATAGAGTGATCCCGAAAGGATTGGTACGAGAAATTGGACAATGCTCTATGGGCCTTTATGACTGCATTTAAGACTCCTTTGGGCACTATGCCATTTAGGCTGGTATGTGGAAAAGCTTGTCATTTACCTATAAAAATTGAACATATTGCATATTGGGCTATAAAACAGATTAACCATAATCTAGCTCGTACAGGTGAAAGGCAAAAATTGCAGGTAAACGAGTTGGACAAGTGGAGATTGCAAGCTTATGACAATGCAAGAATGTATAAGGAGCGTACTAAGAGATGGCATGATGCTCGTATTAAAGAGCGGAAAGAGTTTTAAGTGGGAGATCAGGTATTATTGTACAATTCGAGGCTTCGACTCTTTCTAGGTAAGTTAAAATCTCGATGGTCTGGTCCTTTTACAGTTAAGGAAGTTTTCCCCTATGGAATGGTTGAAATAACTCATCCGGAAAAAGGAGATTTTAAAGTAAATGGGAACAAGCTCAAATTATACTTTGGGGGGCAAATACAGGACTTGAAGGAGGTTTTACACATCCAAGACTAGGGAAATTTGCCTTGAACGTCCAACTAATACGACGTTAAAGAAGTGCTGGGTGGGAGACAACCCACCGTTTTATTCATTCTTTAATTTTTGTCTTTAATTTCTGTGTGTTTGGTTTATGTCATCATTTTATTTTAGTTTTATCCTTCTGTCATTGGTTGGTGGTTTGTTTGCCTTGCATTCATTTGAATTTTTAGATGAAATTTGATTTTGAGGGGTAAATTGAGCAAATTCTAGGACACGCCCGTGTCTTTGGGCGTGTCATTATTTTTAAGAGGCAGTAGCTACAACACGCCCAGTGATATGGCCGTGTCACTGAGCGTGTCATTTTGAATGAGAAACAGTAGCTATGGCACACCTAGGGACACCCCCGTGTCACTGGTCGTGCCTCAAAAAATAAAAATAAAAAAAGAGCCAGCACGTCCAAAGAACACGCCCGGGCTAGTATGTGTGTTGTTTCCTTTGTTGTCACAGTACATGTGACACGCCCGTGGACACAACTGTAGACCCTTAATTTTTTACTCAATCCGGTCCAATATATTTTATTTAGTCCAAAATAATTTTTGTGTTATATTAATTAAATAATATTTATTTTAGTATTTATTTTTCATAATTTTTAAATTATTTTAATAATAAAAAATGATAATAATAAACAAATAAATAAAAATAAAAATCGACAACATAAAATTTCAGCGACGAAAAACAGTGTTGGACGAAATGGCCCACAGCTCGCCAGAGCATGCCCGCTCGCCAGTTTTCGCCTGTAGCTCCCACAACAGTTTTTTTCGCCAGCAAAATTTTTTCGCAGCAATTTTTTTTCGCCAGCGAAATTTTTCCGATGCAATTTTTTCCGAAACCAAATTCTATTTGGTTTTTGTTTCCTTTTCCTAATTAATGATAAATTCTATAAACAATTAAGATTAATTATGGAAATTTCCTACAAATAAGACTAAAAACAACATAGAAAAGAAGGAGACTTTTAGGAGGGAGATTAACAGATCAAACTTGAAAATTTTGGTAGTGAAAAAGATCGGATCTTTGAACTTTTGAACTGGGAGACTTGAAAACTTTTAAACTTTGGATTTGGACTGGAATTTGAGGACTTCATATTTGAGAGGAGCAAGAATAAGCAAACAATTCATCAAAGGCAGCAAGCTTGTCTTTGTATTTGTTCATCCAGAAGGCAACTTTTTGGTGGAATCAACAAACGGAGGTTTGAATCTTTATTTTCTTTATTTATTTCTTACAGTAGCTTTGTTTTTTGATTCATAAGATTATACACACAAAACCTTGATTTATAAACATGTAGTAACATTGATCTTCGTTTCAACAATCTAAAAATACTTTTCTGTTTCCAAATACCTTAAAAATCCTAAATCGTCTTTTCTATTTCCAAAAACCCTAAAAAAAATACTTTCTGTCTATAAGAACCTTAAGAACCCTAAAAATACTTTTCTGTTTCTTCTAAATCCTAAGAACCCTAAATTTATTTCTTCTATGTCCAAAAGGCCTTAATTCGTTACTTTTCTGTTTCCAAAAAATCTTAAACCGTTTTGCTTATTTCCAAAAACTTTATAAAACTCTAAATTGTTTTCACAAATCTTAAAACCAAATATATTTTCCAAGACACCAAAATCCCTAAATTGTTTTATTAATTCTTGAAACCCTAAACTCTATTCCAAAAGTCAGTAGCCTTATTTTTTTTAAGCATCAAAAGCTTTAACCCTAATTAATCCTTCTTTCCAAAATCACACAGTAAGCATTATTCTTTTACAAATAACATTAGTTTCTTCCAATTTCAAGACCCTATTTTCTAAATTCTAACCCCTAAAATCTTAATTTTTAACACCAAAACCTACAATCCTAGAAGCCAATTTCAAAAATTTTTTAGGGCGCTGCCCCCTTGACCCCCGCCCTCTAACAGGCTAGCGGGACCACCGTATGGGCTCGTAGAAGGGGTCAATATTCATTTGTGTATTATGAGTCCGCGTATTTAATTTTTCTTTTTCCAAAGCCCTAATTTAGTAACTAAAATTCTAAAATCCTATTTTAAGATGCAAACTCTAAATTATATATTTATTGCTTTATTTAATTTCAGATTTGATTGTCTAGTTTATTATATGCTTTGATTTATTTAATTTCAATGCTTGATTTATTTAATTTATCATGGATGAATGCTTATTATATATTTTGATTTAATATCTTTGATAATGATTTATTTATTATGAATGGTTATTTACTTTTATCGATTTATTTTGATTTCCAAAAGTGTAAGAGTTATGTTTCCACTTTGTGGGTACCTCATTAGTTAAATATTATGTAATTTAAATTTTTTTTATACCAATGTAAAGGACATGTTTCTACCTTTTGGTGAGTGTCCTATTTAGCTTAGACATATATGATGTAAGGGCATGTTTCCATCTTCGGATGGGTGTCCATTTATCTGCTTTGTTTCGACATTGTTTTGATTTTTAATATATCGATGCTTTATTCCAGTTGTTGCATGTATTATGGATAATATTGTTATATTTAAGAATTTTATAATATTAAGACCTGTAAAGGAGGCCGGTTCCAATGAACCAGGCGTTGTGGGGGTGCTGGGCCATTTCTCACCTTCCCTACACATACCCAACTTTCCAAACCCATTAGGGGGTTGGGTATTCCTTAGGAATCGAGTCATCCATCCCTTTCTTTTTCCCGGCCTGTCCAGGTGGCGACTCTATTTTCTCTGGACTTAGGTTCATGTTCTTTAAGGCCCCAAGCCTAAACAGTGCCGAAGTCGCAAGAACCATTCCACCGGGAGTGGGGGCGAAAATCCCCGCTCACAGTGACGACTCCACTGGGGATAAGAGATGTTGATTCCGTTGGTCTTTATATTATTCTATTCTTTCTTATAATGATATTATCCATTGCATCATATTAGATTGCATCGTGTGCGTGAGTTAGGACTCCCATGTTACCCGTGTTGTGTTATGTAAGGGATACTATACTTTCACTCAAGGTATGGAGATCGAGCATGGCATAACCACTCATAGCCTCGTGCCATTTGGTATATACTTGCTATGGGAACCTAAGCCTTTTAACCCAAAGACTAAAGCTCATGTAATTAGCCTAGTTACTTTCCTTAGGTTTATACCCTAAATGCATATTGTTTGACTATGGTTAATTTATCTTGGCTTAAATCATGGCTTATTTGGTTTGTTCTTTTTCTAATATGACCTAAGTACATTGTCAGCTCAAAATAAATTTTTCTTTAAAGTCCAAAAGACCAAAGCTATTTTCAAAACTTTTCTAAATGGTCTTTAGACATGACCTAAATACTAAGCCCAAAATCCATTTTTTCTAAAATTTTTCTACGATGGGCTTAGAAACAAAATTATTTTCATCCTTTTCTTACAAAGAGCTTGCAAATTATTTAGGTCAATTACGAAATACCAAAAATCAATTGTGAGCCTAGTTTATACTAAGAATAATTAATCATGGGCTTGTTTTTGGCATGAATCTTTAGTTACTTTTTCAAGTGAGAAATCTATTTATAATAAATCTCTTAATTTAGTTTTAATCCAATATAGCATAAAAGCTACTATAGTTGGTTAAATGGATTAAAACCTAATTAATGGGAATTATTATGAACTGATTTCCATTTTTGAAAATATAACTATTGGTTGAAACATCCGAGGGAAATATTCAAAAATAAGATACCCCATGTTTGTATTTTATTAACCATATACCTAGGAAAAGAGACTTGCCGTTCGTGTGTGGATGTTATAAGGTTGGAAGGAATGTCCTATTTGTCCTTATTTGTTGATTGTTTGTGCATACATGCATTTGCATCTCATATCATTAATCCCTTCTGGCTCACAGCCCTAAAGTACGACAATTCAAGAGCATACAACGATACCACCTACAACATTGATTTTGATTCAAGTACTTCATTGGAAGGATGGATGCAAACCAGCTAAGGGATATTGTCAATGAAGTTGTCAAAGCTAGGATGGCCGAGCTACAAGATCAATTGGTTGAAATTATGAGGACCCAGTTGATTCAAATTCTAGAGATCATCAACAATGCTAATGAGGCATCTCCCATTGACATAAGAAAGAAGTAAAAGGCAACATTAACAAGGAACATGTCTATTGATAAAGATCGAATGAAAAATGAGAGATCAATCCCTATTCTACAAGACCAACGGAACCATATACTATCTAAGTGGAGCAATAAGAGCGGCTATCACCCTAGTGGGCAAAGTCAAAGGGAAAAAGGAGGTGTTGAGAAAAATGCAACAACTGAGCCTACAAAGAAGCATAAATTTTCAAACTTAAGGGGCCTTTGTCAAAGATGTTAGAAAATCTAATTAAAATGGATTTGCTACAACCATTGGCACCTCAGCCTCTACATAAGCCTCTACCACCAAATTTTGATGCCAAGGTTTTTTGTCAATTTCATCAAAAGCAAGGGCATGAGACAAATAAATGTGTTCGATTAAGGTATGAAATCTAAGATTTGATTGACAGTGGAAAGCTGCCTGAACCTGATAAGCCCAACAATAAGAATAATTCTCTACCTAAATTTGAAAGAGCACCATCGCTTACAACCTTCATGAAGAGTTTTATCTTGTCACCTTGTCATGATATGGATAGAGAAGCTGCTAAAGATGATATGCTACTAAGCAAGCTTGGACTAACTGTGGATGATGAAGCAATGATCCATGATGATAAAAAAAAAATCCTTGCCCTTAATATGTCTAAATAAATGGAGTATCTTCAACTCCAACTCAACAAACTTCCCTTAGCTTGGAGTGTTGCTCTATTTATTTTGCTTTCTTTAATATTTAAATTGAACAATTATGTTTTTTTTTCAAATTTAAAGTTGTTTGAATAAATTACTTTCATCAAAATTTTTGCTGGCCTTTGTTCATTTTGGTGCTCAACCAATGAGGAATCTAGCTTGATAATTCATGAATTAATATATTTATGCATCATGACTCGAATGACTTTACTAGGTGAGGGAATTGCTCTATAGCATTGAGTTGTGTATGCTTACTTAGAGAGGGCTCCTGCATAATTACCTTTGTCTAGGTCCTAGTCAGTCTTAGAACATGCTTTGACAAACTTTCTAGGCGAAATTGAACTCTACTTATTTAAGAGAGAAATGATCTAAGCATTGTTTGGTTAGCCAACAACTAGTATCCACCCAATTAGATATGTAATATCCTCATTTATGCCCTAGAAGTTTTGCATATTGTTGTTGTTGTTATTGTTATATATTGGATTGAATATATGTGTTAAATTGTAAGAGAAAAGAAATTGAGAAGAGAAAGTATATGTATATGTATTTTGGGAAGAAATAGGGTTTAGAGACAAATTTATATGTTGTGTATATGTTAATATATATGACATATAAAGTGGTCAAAAGGCTTGGTCAAGGCAAGAGAAGATATTTATTTGAGATTGGTAAATTACTTAATTGGGCACATATAAGACAAAAAGATAATTATGTGAATAAGGGCACTTTGGTAATTGCTTGGATAAAATCACATGGTGGATATTTAAAGAAGGTTTGACTTGTGTTTTCTTCACCATTTCTTCTTCTTCTTCTTGTTGATGGCCGGCCCTCCATAGCCAAAGAGAAAGAAAGAGACAAGTGATGGTTTTGATGATTTCAAGCTTAAATTGAAGATAGATTAAGTGTTCAAGTGTTGCTTTAAGAAGTTTTTAACTAAGGTAAGATCTTTTCTCTAATTTCTTCAATTCTTTTGAAGTGGTATGATTAAGTTGCTTATGGTATGATTGTAAGTATTGATTTTGCTTGATAGATGAGAAGTTGGGTTGGTGTTGGTGATGGAAGAGTAAGATTGGTGTTTAGTGAAATTGTTTCTGTTTTAGGATTAGTAAAGGCTGTGACTTGTATGATTTTTAATTAATTTTAGAAACATGTTCTTGAAGTGAATTTTTGATATGTTGTGCCTCTATGAGTCTAGAATGACTGAAAAATATGTTGATTCGATTTTGGAATGGTTATGAGTTTAGAAAGATTATTTTCATTAGACCTGTTCCAGCAGGTACCTTAACTGGGACAGCTATATTTCGTGATTTTTAATAAAATGTAGAAAAATCATATCCAATCGAATTTTGGATATGTTGTTTCTTAGTGAGTCTAGTATTTGAGAAAAATAATTTGGAACCACGTTGATTGAATTTGATTTATGGAATTCACAAAGTTCAGAACTGCTGCCAGGATGCAGGGCAATTGGGGCAGTCTGGTTAGGTGAACTATTTGACCAAGATTTTGTGTTCAGTTTGATCTGAAATTTTAAAGGGATGATTTTAAGATAAAAAACTAAATTCTGTAAAAATTTTAGAATTTTTAGTCAAGTATATTATTTTATACAATTTTTCAAAATAAGGATAAAATGGAGTTTAAAACCAGAATGTACTATTTATGGTTAGGGTTTTAATTCTTTGTTCTTTTTGCATTGCTTTGGTTTTCCAAAGGTAGGTTGGTCCTTAAACCTAACCCTAAACACTTTAAACACACTTGAATCAATGAATGTTATAATCAATTGTTCTTTGCCCTAATTGCATTGTTGAGATTGAACAATGTTATGTTGTGCATTGTGAATGGTAATGTGTTTCATGAGTAATGTGGAATGAAATGTTGATATTTATGAATGATGCTATGTGAGATATAATGTGATCATGGATGAGATATATATATATACTTGAATAATGAGATGTTATATTGTGAAATGAAATGTGAAGCCATTGTTATTGGCTAAGATGATGTAATTGAAAGAAAGAAGGCATGTTTGCCTAAATGTGATGAGAATTGAGAATGGAAATGAATTGTTTGTTTAATATGTTATTCAGTTTCAGAGTTCTGGATTTGGGTGGCATGCCTAAGAAATGATGAAAGGTAACAGTCTTGCCGGGTTGAGGACCTCCTCATAGGTGTTGAGTTGATGGTCCAAGAGACTGGGTCTGTTACACTATGAGATATATGATTTGTAACAGTCTTGCCGGGTTGAGGATCTCCTCATATGTGTTGAGTTGATGATCCAAGAGACTGGGTCTGTTACACTTGCCTACGGGCGTGATTATTGTGACTATGAACCAAAGTAGTAACTCTGAACTCTGAATATCGTATTAAATACTTGTTGGGCCCATAGGTGTCAAGGTTATATGAATGTCCTAAATAATGTTATGAGTTAATGAAATAAGATGTTGGTTGTTGAGTAATGTTGAATGTGGTATGCTCATATGACTATGATTTGTGAAATGCATAATTATGTGTTAACTTTATATTTATAATGTTGATCTTATCAATAGCATATGTGGCATTGTATTGCATTAAAGCATACTATTAGCATGTTTTATCTTACTAAGCCGTTGGCTTAGCGCGATAGTGTTTAATCGCACAGGTAATAGAGTGGATAGAGTTGAACCCGAGAGTTCATCAAGACCTAGTGAGAGTAGACCTTGAAGAATCTATTTTGGGAGCTTAAAGATCAGAGCAGACTTGCCAATCATGTATAAATTTTATGTGTTGTAAAACTTGGGTTTTGATGTATATGAATTTGTAAATATGTAAATATTTTATAACTTCCGCTGTGTAATATTTAAATATGGGGGTTGTCACAAAACCTTTATTTTATGTTGTACTAGAAGTGTAAATCCTTTTTGCAGGTTGTAGTTGAGGTTACAAGGGGGATTTATTGGGAGTGTACTGAGAATGATTTTGTTTGCATTGGTTTGTGTAAAATGTTTTTAAAAATAAGAAAAAAACCGGTTTTGTCGACACTTGGGACTCAATTTTTAGGCGAAACTATGGCAAAAATTTTGTAAAAATCGGAACTAAAATTTGACTAAGTAAAATTGGTAGCAACATTAGGTTAGTGTGGCACCTCTACTCAGCTTACATATGTAGGTCGGGAAGGGGTGTTACAAGATATCAATCCCTAGTTGTCCCTTTGAGCCTTCATAAAAGTTTAGCTTGGTTTTCATTAGTATATAACTCCAACAACCTACCCTGAGCTGTTGTTATACTTTTGACAAGTCTTATGATCACTAAGATGAAGAGGCAAGAAGATCAAAGAAAGCAATGATTAGTCAAGAACATAAGGATAGTTGAAGTTCTCAAGATCATGAGGATAGTTGAAGTTCTCAAAGACCATGAAGATAGTTTAAGTTCTCAAGACCATAAGGGTAGTTGATGTTCTCAAGATCATAAGGGTAGTTGATGTTTTTAAGACCATAAGGGTAGTTGAAGTTTTCCTAATATCTCCAATATATCAAGACAGCATCAAAGTAACAAATGATTTATCCCTATTAAAGAAGATTTATACCACTTCACTTATCCATTATAAGAATCTCAAGTTGGTACAAACAAGACAACTCTTTTAGAGCTAGAATAAAAAAAAGAAAAAAAATAAAAAAAAAAAGAAAAATAAAAAAAAGAGAAGAAAAAAGGAGAAAAAAAAAAGAAAAGAAAAAAAAGAAAAATAAAACATTAAGAAAAATAAAACCTAAAAATGCGGTTCAAAAAGCCAACTAAGTTCTCTTTTACCTAAATAGCAAAAGGCTTCCATTTGGTTTATAAGGACGATTTGACTTGAATTAGTCCAACCCAACCAAAGATTCGATCAAAATCAGAGGAAAAGGAGAAAGACCATCCAGTTCTTAAAAGTTCTGTACTTGACAATCCTACAAGGAAGAAGGACAAAATGACAAAATGCTTAAAGAAAGGGAAGAGTAAGAAAAATAAAGGAAAGAAAAGGGAGAAGAAGAAAAGAAGCGAATTTGGGTACCAAACTTTTTGCAAGGGCAAAAACTGTCCTAATCAAGATCCAGATTAATGACAAGAAGATAGAAAGAATTTAGAGTCTAGCAAGATTGCTCCCAGATGCCTAAAGTTCAAACAAGAAATTTGCAGTGTGAAGGTTTGTCCATTGTGTCACATCTGCTCCAACTTACAAATGGCCTTCATTTAACCCATGTCCCTTATAGACCCCATTTCAAGCCTATCAAAGACCTGTTGATCTCTCTTGGTAGGTAGAGTCTATTAGTGGAGATAGTTTGAATAAACTTGCATATGAGATAGACAATATTTAAACTCAATGAGACCTTTGGCCAAGTAATGTGTATGTGCCTATCTGAAGTGCAACAATTATTGCTTAAGTAGAAATGAATCTCGAGTTTAGTACGGTAACTAGGGTTGTCATGTTATAGATATGTTAATTTGGAAAAATCAAGTCCTGAGGTACATTGACATTGATTTGGCAAAGCCAACATTTGATTTCAAAATTAAAATTCAAAAAACAAAAAATGTTTTTGTCACACGAAGCCTTCAAGTTAAGGGGAGTATGTTGAACTGTCAAACCTTGAAGAACACATTGGGCAAAGGAAATGATTACTGAAAAGGTTATGAAAAAGCTACCAATTGACATACTGAATCATAATTTGAAATGGATGTATCTCTGCTGTTTGGGGCCTCCATTATTCATGTTTTCAACATCTTGAAGATAAAAGCCCTAATAGTGAAGCATTGTGTCACTCCAATGCAAGACCTGAACATGCATCTGAAAGAAATCAATGAGAACACTTCTGCTGATCACCTCAGTCTGTGAGTCAATGGAACAACTGTAAGTAATATTCATGCATATCATGCATACATGAGCATATCACATTGCATTTTCTTGTCTTGTATTGTCTATTCCTTGTCACGGTGAACAGCAAACAACTTGTGGTAAACAATCAAAAGAAGATATCAAAATTAGGGGGCATGGAAAGTCCATTGCTTGAGAAGGCTCCAGTAATTTTGCAAAGAGAAGAAATGTACTTGTGCGAAGAACTAGACAACAAAAACATCAATCAAAGCCCGTATAGAAAATCATGGGTTTGGGCCTACACAGGGGGCAAAGTTTCTCCTTTTCAATTTTTTGAGTTTATATACAAAATATTTTCGAACTCACTTGCAAATGTTTCGCCACGCAGGGGCAGGAGAGGATATAAGGTCCAATTAAAGATAGTTGAATTTTTGCAAAAAGGAAGAACAAGAAAGAATGAGAAAGAAGAAAATTAGAATTCTCAAAAGAATGAAGATGCAAAAGACGAAAGATCAGTACAGCTAAAAGAGCTGAAGCCAAGGTAAAGACCCGACCTCCAATGGATAAATATCCATGTTTCAAGGGTAAAGACCTAACCTCCAGTGGATAAAGATCCATGTTTCAAGGGTAAAGACCCGACCTCCAGTGGATAAAGATCTATGTTTCAAGGGTAAAGACCCGGCCTCCAGTGGATAAAGATCCATGTTTCAAGGGTAAAGACCCGATCCCCAATGGATAAAGATCCATGTTTCAAGGGTAAAGACCCGATCTCCAGTGGATAAAGATCCATAGTTTGAGGGTGAAGACCTGATTCCAAGGATGAAGATCTAATTTCAAAGGGTGAAGACCCGAAGTCCAAGGATGAAGATCCAATTTCAAAGGGTGAAGACCCAAAGTCTCAAAGGATGAAGATCCATTTTCAAGGGTGAAGACTTGATCTCAAAGGATGAAAATCCATTTTCAAGGGTGAAGACCCGATCTCAAAGGATGAAGATCCGTTTTCAAGGGTGAAGAAGAAGATCCATTTTCAAGGGTGAAGACCCGATCTCAAAGGATGAAGTTCCATTTTCAAGGGTGAAGACCCGATCTCAAAGGATGAAGATCCATTTTGAGGTTGAAGAACCACAATGCATAAAACAGTCGGAGCAGATAGACTTCACAACTGATAAAAGGTCAGTCAAACTCAGTCTCGGGTCCAAGTACCCAAAATCAATCCAATCTCGGGTCCAAGTACCCAATCTCGGGTCTAAGTACCCAAATCAAATCCAATCTCGGGTCCATGTACCCAATCTCGAGTCCAAGTACCCAAATCAAATTCAAGCTTTGGTCCAAGTACCTAATCTCGGGTCCAAGTATCCAATCTCGGGACCAAGTACCCAAATCAAATCAATCTCGGGTCTAAGTACCCAAATTCAATCTAATCTCAGGTCCAAGTACCTAATCTCGGGTCCAAATATCCAAATCAAATCCAATCTCGGGTCCAAGTATCCAAATCAAATTCAATCTCGGGACCAAATACCAAAATCAAATTCAGTCTTAGGTCCAAGTACCCAATCTCGAGTCTAAGTACCCAAATCAAGTTCAGTCTCGGGTCCAAGTGCCCAAAACAAATTCAAGTAACCATCTCATCAAAAATTAAGTCTTATTGCTTTTCACTCTCTTTTACTAAAGTCTCAGATCGTTCAAGCAGGGGGCAAACTGTAGACCCTTAATTTTTTACCCAGTCCGGTCCAATATATTTTATTTAGTCCAAAATAATTTGTGTTATATTAATTAAATAATATTTATTTTAGTATTTATTTTTCATAATTTTTAAATTACTTTAATAATAAAAAATGATAATAATAAACAAATAAATAAAAATAAAAATCAGCAACGAAAAAATTGGCGATGAAAAAAATCATCGCCGAAAAATAGTGTTGGACGAAATGACCCATAGCCAGCCAGCGCGCCCCCACTCGCCAGTTTTCTCCCGTAGCTCCAACAGCAATTTTTTTCGCCAGCGAAATTTTTCCACAGCAATTTTTTTTCGCCAGCAAAATTTTTTCGATGCAATTTTTTTCGAAATTAATTTCTATTTGATTTTGGTTTCCTTTTCCTAATTAATGATAAATTCTGTAAACAATTAAGATTAATCATGGAAATTTCCTATAAATAAGACTAAAAATAACACAGAAAAGAAGGAGACTTTTAAGAGGGAGATTATCAGGAGATCGGACTTGAAACATTTGGCAGTGAAAAAGATCGGATTTTTGAACTTTTGAATTGGGAGACTTGAAAACTTTTAAACTTTGGATTTGGACTGGAATTTGAGGACTTCATATTTGAGAGGAGCAAGAATAAGCAAACAATTTATCAAAAGCAGCAAGCTTGTCTTTGTATTTGTTCATCCAGAAGGCAACTTTTTGGTGGAATCAACAAACGGAGGTTTGAATCTTTACTTTCTTTATTTATTTCTTACAGTAGCTTTATTTTTTGATTCGTAAGATTATACATACAAAACCTTGATTTATAAACATGTAGTAACATTGATCTTCGTTTCAACAACCTAAAAATACTTTTCTGTTTCCAAATACCTTAAAAATCCTAAATCGTCTTTTCTATTTCCAAAAACCCTAAAAAAAATACTTTTTGTCTCTAAGAACCTTAAGAACCCTAAAAATACTTTTTTGTTTCTTCTAAACCCTAAGAACCCTAAATTTATTTCTTCTATGTCCAAAAGGCCTTAATTCGTTACTTTTCTGTTTCCAAAAAATCTTAAACCGTTTTGCTTATTTCCAAAAACTTTATAAAACTCGAAATTGTTTTCACAAATCTTAAAACCAAATATATTTTCCAAGACACCAAAATCCCTAAATCATTTTATTAATTCCCGAAACCCTAAACTCTATTCCAAAATTCAGTAGCCTTATTTTTTTTTAAGCATCAAAAGCTTTAACCCTAATTAATCCTTCTTTCCAAAATCACACAGTAAGCATTATTCTTTTAAAAATAACATTAGTTTCTTCTAATTTCAAGACCCTATTTTCTAAATTCTAACCCCTAAAATCTTAACTTTTAACATCAAAACCTACAATCCTAGAAGCCAATTTCCAAAATTTTATGGGGCGCTGCCCCCCTTGACCCCCGCCTGCTTACCGGCTAGCGGGACTGCCGTATGGGCTTGTCGAAGGGGTTAATATTCATTTGTGTATTATGAGTCCGCATATTTAATTTTCCTTTTTCCAAAGCCCTAATTTAGTAACTAAAATTTTAAAATCCTATTTTAAGATGCAAACTCTAAATTATATATTTATTGCTTTATTTAATTTTAGATTTGATTGTGTAGTTTATTATATGCTTTGATTTATTTAATTTCAATGCTTGATTTATTTAATTTATCATGTATGAATGCTTATTATATATTTTGATTGATGTTTAATATCTTTGATAATGATTTATTTATTATGAATGATTATTTACTTTTTTCAATTTATTTTGATTTCTAAAAGTGTAAGAGGTATGTTTCCACTTTATGGGTACCTCATTAGTTAAATATCTTGTAATTTAAATTGTTTTTATTTTATACCAATTTAAAGGACATATTTCTACCTTTTGGTGGGTGTCCTATTTAGCTTAGACATATATGATGTAAGGGCATATTTCCATCTTCGAATGGGTGTCCATTTATCTGCTTTGTTTCGACATTATTTTGATTTTTAATATATCGATGCTTTATTCCAATTGTTGCGTGTAATATGAATAATATTGTTATATTTAAGAATTTTATAATATTAAGACCTGTAAAGGAGGCCGGTTCCAATGAACCGGGCGTTGTGGGGGTGCTGGGCCATTTCTCACCTTCCCCACATGTACCCAACTTTTCGAAACCATTGGGGGTTGAGGATTCCTTAGGAATTAAGTAATCCACCCCTTTCTTTTTCTTGGCCCATCCAAGTGGCGACTCCATTTTCTCCGGACATAGGTTCGTGTTCTCTAAGGCCCCGAGCCCAAACAGTGCCGAAGTCGCAAAAACTATTCCACCGGAGTGGGGGCAAAAATCCCCGCTCACAACGACCGTGTCAATGGGCGTGTCGTTTATTAATTCATCCAGTCCCTATGACACGCCCATGGACACGATCATGTCCGTAGGCATGTCGTATACACTGTCTCGCATTATATAGGGCATGCCCAGTGACACGGGCTTGTCACTTGGCATGCCGACGTTTTTATATAAAGACCCGAAGCCATTTTAAATGCAAACTTCAGTTTTCTTTCTTCATTTTCTCTCATTTTCTCTCAAATTTCCTGCACTCCGACCGGCGCATTCACACACCCAATCACTTTAGGAGAGGTTTTCACTCCCGTTTTGCATTTTGTGCGCGGATTCGCTCTATTTCCATTTGATTCCACATGATTTTCGCACTTTTCAGGTACGAACTCTCACTTTTGCGATTTTTGTGGATTTCATTAATTTTTCTTTTGTTTTTCTTATGGATTCTTTGTTTTATTTTTTATTTTCCTTAGAATTGATAGATTTATGCTGCGTTTGCTTTATTTTGCTTCATTTTGATTTATCGTGATTTTTGCAGCGATTAATTAATTTTGCTTTTATTTTGATTTTGATTCCATTTTGATTCAGCATTTGATGTATTTTGATTTAGTTTATGTTTGATTTATAAATTTCTTGATTTGCTTATTGGGTTATGGTTAATCGCTATTGTTGGAAAATGGAATCGCTATTGTCGGAATTGCTGTCGTTCAAATAGGTTCTTTATTTTTGTTGGTTAAGTGTGTGTTGATATAGGTTGCTTAAGCTTGTTTTAAATTGGCCGTTGGCATCAATTTTGTTGGGATATACATTATGCTTCATCGTTATAATGTCGATATTTCGGTAACTTTGTGCCGGTCTTTTGTTGGTACTTTGTATCGTGCTATATTTTTGTTGTTATTGAGGAATTCTTATTTGTTTTGCAGACAATGGGCCCTCACAAACAATCATCCTCCCAGGTACCCGCCAAACGTGCATGAGGGGAAGGAGTTCATGATAACCGCTACACGACCAACTTCTAAGTTCATGGTAAACCACAAATGCCTTAGATTCTCGAATGTCGAGGAAAGAAGGTGATTTAAACTTTTTGGCAATAAGGATTGATCCCACCTCGTGTTTTAGATTGGGATGCTATGGAACTGGCAAATATTGCAGTAGATATTCGGGAACTGATCAACCAACCAGGATGGGACACATTGTTCTCCATCAATGAGCTACAGAGAGCTAACATTGGAATTCTACTACACCTTTTAGTTTCAAAAGACCAAGGTTTCAATTATTGAGCCAATAATTAAATTCAGACTGGGAGGGCAGAGATTCCATATGAGCATTAATGACCTTGGGGTGCATCTCGGTTATATACTGTAGAGGAGGTACAGACTTTCGACTATCTGAATTTCGAGGTGGATTTTATTGAGTATGAGGTTGCTCCTCCTCGGGTTTGGAGGACCTTTGCACCCACTGCAGATAAATATCAGCCCAAGGTTTCTAAAGCATCCAACTTCGAGTCCTTCCCCTGCCGAATGGTGCACAACCTGTTAGTTCACACTCTTACAGCTCAACTGAGCAGCATAGGGGTGGTAAGCCTAAGAGATCTGTTTTTCCTGCATTGCATGGTACAGAAGACCCGGTGCAATGTTGCACATGCCTTCACACACTTCTTTACGAGCAGTCTAAAAAGGGAGCATCAGATACTTTGCATGGTGGCATGTATGTCACATGACTCGCTCGTCGCTTGGGTGTGTTAGATGGCTGCCTACCTATGACGGTGGATGGTTTGCCCAAACTGTCGGGTATGGACACATTGAAGAGACTAAATGGGGAGAAGGTAGTTGGGCTGCAGTCACCTCCTATGGATTCAGATATACCAGAGGCAGCCTTCATCATACTCTTGGCATCGTACTCATGTTTGTCCAATCATGGACATGGAAGGGCAGTTTTTCTCTCTCTTCGTTATTTCTTTTTTTGCACACACATTGAAGACAATGTGTGTCTTAAGTGTGGGGGAGAGGTATACTTTCTTGATTGAGTTTCTATTATTTCATTCTTTCCATTTGATTCATTTGTCTCAATTAAATTCTGCAAAATTGTTTTTGGATTTAACTAAACTAGATTGCTATAATAGTGTGAATTGAAATGGTTCCCCTTTATATGTTAAATTAATTTGTGATTTTCTAAGTGACAATTTCTTGTTGAGGTTAACTTGGCTATCTTAATCAATTGCTGAGGATCGACTGTAATAGCTATAATTAGGTAATGGATTGATGGAAATTGGACACATCTGAAGTTTAAAACCTTAGTTACATTTTTTAGCATATTGTAATTCCTTAGATTCTTGAGTCGGACATAGTATGACCCTTAAGTTCCTAACCCTTGAACAGTTAAAAAAATAATAAATAAAAATAAATAAAATAAATATTTCTAATAAAAGGAGCTTTGAAAATTTATCCCTGTTCCGCTAATTTTTACTCTCGAATTAAAGCAAATGAGTTGGAATCATGAATAGTACTAGTATCCATTTGAACGGTGATTCTGGCTGAGTAACCGGGGGTCGACATCATAAATGTTTACCTTCGTATCAAAAGGTTAGTATCAGTTCAAACAAGTCTTGCTCCTTAAAATGTATATATATGTGTATATACAGTTAAAAAAAACATAAAAGGGTTAAAGAACTTAAGAGAAAATTTACATTTTTCGTACTTTGTTCATGACTTTTGGATTTTCTAGAATTTTATGCTCAATCTTTTAACTCTGAAATTTTAGGTTTTAGGTTTGTGAAATTTTTGTTTTGAAACTTCTTGATTCAGCTGTTATGATTGTGAATTAGTTTTTGGTTGAGAATATCGGGTTTTCTGATTCGAGAATTGTCAAACTTTTCTTTTCTTTTTGAATATAGAGGGGTCTGTCATTTCTGCTTATTCTAGTAATTTAGTTTGCTTGAGGACAAACAAAAACTCAAGTGTGGGGAATTTGATAAGTGCACAATTGATGATATTTTGCCCCTATTTCTTAATATGATTATTATCCAATTGAGTTTAACTTGTTTGTTCAAGTACGTTTTAGGGTTAATTTCAGGAATTCTCTGTATTTCGAGGCTTATGGTCATTTCGGAGGAATTACAAATGAAAGTAGAGGACAAGAGCAAAATTCTTCAAGTGACATGCCCATGGACATGGGCGTGTCAATGGACGTGCCCTTGATACTGCCATACAGAAGTATTGACATGCCCAGTGACATGGGCGTGTCACCGAGCGTGATTGCAATGGTTCATAGTGGTTGTGACATGCCCAGTGACATGGATGTATCACTGGATGTGCCTTATATTCAAAATCCCAGTGGCAATGACACGCCCAGTGACATGAGCGTGTCATTGGGCGTGTCAGGCGAAAAATATCTGCACTATAAAAGTTGAGCTGAAGCATGAATTAGGGATCCGATTTTCATATTTTACAACCTAGAGCTGACTTCTAGAGTGAAAAAAGAGTGTTTTGGAGCTGAGATTGAAGGTGAAGACATATCCTAAACAAGATCTAAACCAAGATTCAAGGATTCAAGTGAAGAAATACAAATTATTTGCCATGGATTATTTGGATTCTTTTTCTTATTTCTCTTGTTCTGGTTTTCTGGTTTTGAACATGAACTAACTCATTCTCTATCTAGATATTGATAAACCCTAGCATTATTGTATGGATTGAATAATTTTATTTAATTAAATCATTTGATTGAGTTATTTTATTCTTATGATGCTTAATAATTTACTTCTAATTGATAATAGCATGCTTATTGATTGGTTGCAATTTTCATATTGTTTACTTGAGAAAGCTTGATATGAATTGAATACTCATAAGGATTGAGGATTGATTGGAGTACAAGAGATAGACTTACAAGATCCTTTGGTTTATGATTCCTTATTCTTAATGCAAGATCTACTTAATTATGTTTGAGAAGAGATTCCAGCATTCTACTTAGTGATTAGGGATTAATTCACTTGAGAAAGGTTTTAGTCTAATTTAGAGGAATACCAATTCAACTCTATTATTTGGTTTAATTGAATTTATTTTCATAAATATAATTGTGACTAGGGGGATTCAATATCTGGATAGTATTTTCATCATCAATCAATTCATTCAACACTCAATCTCTCTCTATTTTTAGTTATTAAGTTAATTATCTTTAATTACAAAACTATTGATTTGCTAAACAACAGTTAAAATTTGTGCTAGTACTTGGCCTTGTCCCTAGTGGAATAATAACTCACTCACTACTTTATTACTTGAGCGACCCGTGCACTTACGGTATTGTAATAGCATAGTTTCGCACCATCATGTGTCCAATTCTGCCTTGCTTGTTGTTCCTTTGTCCTTTTACTTAAGATGGGACACGTCCAAGCTCCTGGCCGTGTCATGTGACACGGCCAATGGCTTGGCCATGTGACACGGCCAGTGGCTTGGCCATGTCGCTTGCCAGTGTCTCCTTCTGCCTTCTTTCTTTTTTTCTTTGGTTTTGCTCTTTAGGTGAGACACGGCCAGTGGCTTGGCCATGTCTCCTGGCCGTGTCATGCTCTTCCTCCATTTCTTTGAGGGACACGGCCAAGCTTGATTTGACTTGGCCGTGTCTTGCTTGATTCAAACTCTTCCATCATCATTTTGATCCATCCGAGGGAGTTTTTGCACTTTAACCTAAAACCAACACTTCAAACAAACTTTAAACAAAAATCAAATGAAACATTAACTAAAAACAAATAATATTACTTTAAAAATACAATCATAAATGATCTAAACAAGAATTAAAAACCTCAAATGAATAATTGTTGAAATCCATTAATGAAATGAATAAAAATTCACATAGTTTAGAAAATGTGATTAAGGAAAATGAAATTTTGAAGCATGAACTAAAAGAACTTAAAGAATCAATTTTAAAATTTCACAAAGGAAAAAAATCATTGGATACATTAATTGATAATCAAAGGCGACCATCCTTGAAACATGGTTTAGGATTCAATGGCTCATCCAATACTACATCTAGTACACTAACATTTGTTAAAGCATTTATAGCTCAAACCTCTAGTGTTAAAGTTGTAAAAAATACCAATGCACAAAATAAACCTAAAAATCCTAAAAGGATTACATTAGGTTCATAATACTCAAGAACTAAAGTTCCAAGAGAAAATCATGCATTCATGTATACTAGACATTTATATAAACACAAAAATGCATAAAAACATGCTTACACTTGCAATTGTGTGCATGGTCCATTTAATATCAATAGAATAGTGCATAAATATATAATCTTGTATCAATGCACATATTGTATGAAATTTGGACATAAGAGCACATTTTGCTATATTAGGAAGTCTCATCTCAAGTTAGAGGATCATTCAACTACTAACCCCCAAGGACCCAGCTTCATTTGGGTACCTAAGAGAAGATGAACATTATTGTTTTATAGATATGCCTAAAATCTACTATCAATGAAAGCACTTGGCTTGTGAATAGTGGATGCTCAAGCATGGAGGTACATTTGAACAATAAGAAATAATTGATGCTCGAAAGAATAAGTATGATGAACAAGAAGAGGAGACTCAAGAGCTATCCAAGGATTGGGAATACAAGAAGGATCATCCAGAAGAGCTCATCATTGGTGATGCATCAAAAGGAGTAACTACTAGATCCAAATTTAAACACTTAGATGTTAATGTTGCTTTTGTTTCTCAAATTGAGTCAAGGACCATTAAGGAGGCTCTTAGTGATGAAAGTTGGGTGATTGCTATGCAAGATAAACTCAACCAATTTGAGATAAATAATGTGTGGGAACTTGTTCCTAAACCTAAGGACCATCAAATTATAGGATGTAAATGGGTATATAAGAATAAGCTTGATGAAAATGGTCTCATTACTAGAAATAAAGCTAGATTGGTAGCAAAAGCTATAATCAAGAGGAAGACATTGACTATGGTTAGACATTTTCCCCCTGTGAAACTCGGTTTTCCGCCAGAAAAGGATCCGGGCGAAAGTTCACTCGTTGTCGGGAGTCGCCACTCAGTTTATTTTGTTCGAAGGGAAAAACTAAGAAAACCCTTGTTTGACTCCAATAACTTGTCCAATGTAAAGGTTTCTAGTCTGCGAACCCAAGGAGGATTCGGGGACTATGTCATGCTTTTGATTAACTTGCAAAAATGGAACAAATTTAAAGACAAAAAAATTGTTGGTAGTTTGCGGACTTGCTATTTGGGGTGAATCCCAAACATGCCTACATACTCTCGTTTGAATAGGAGATCAAAGCCCATGTAGTTCGGAAAAGCCTATTTAAAGGCGATGAAAATTATGCTTCATGCATGTGTGTGTATGCTTCGTGCATTGTCGGGCTTCATGCCAAAGATGTGAGATTTAGGTACTTTGTACCAAAAGAGTGGAATTTAGGCTCCATGCCAAAGGTTGATTTTAATTGAGTCGGGCTTCATGCCAGAGTTGTGAAATTTAGCACTTAGTGCTAAATGGTGCAATTTTAGGTACTTTGTACCAAAAGAGTGCAATTTAGGCCTTTGGCCAAGTGTTGTCGGGCTTCATGCCAAAGATGTGAGATTTAGCACTTAGTGCTAAATTCTCCAATTTTAGGTACTTTGTACCAAAAGAGTGCAAATTTTGGGCCTTTGGCCAAGTGTGGTTGGGCTCCATGCCAAAAATGTGAATTTCAGCACTTAGTGCTAAATTGTGAAATTTTAGGTACTTCGTACCAAAATGGTGTAATTTAGGCTCCGTGCCAACAGATTGATTTTAATTGTGAAATGTAGGTACTTTGTACCAAAAAGATGTAATTTAAGTCTTTGTGCCAAAGAGGCTGATTGATTAGTCCATTAGGCCTTAGACCTAAAAGGATTAGGTCTTTGACCGAGAAGAAATTGAGAAGAAGATAGAATGCGTATGATATGCTTAAATTGACAAATGATGGATTAGAATATTACCTTGCTTAGGATTTTCCCGCTTCGAAGTTCCAGATCTCGTTTTCTTGAACCGGGGATTATGATTCTTGATTACAGATTGTTTCCTGCAGCACACGGTTAGATTTATGCAAATAAAAGTTCTTAATCGTTTTTAAGCGTGAAAAGAATTCGACAGCATGAGGCCCACCCGGAAAAGTCCAACCCCCTTTCTGAAAATCTGAACTGCTATTTATAGGCAAAATCAGACTGTACGGCGGCTGAGCCGCCGGTCACGGCGGCAGAGCTGCAGTCCATGGCGGCCGGACCGCCGGTCACGGCGGCTTGACCGGCTGCCGAGCCGCCGATTTTGGCGGCCGAGCCCCGATTTTGGCCGGTTTTCGCTCAAACTGATTTTTCGGGAGCTAGAGACCTCCAAAAATTATTCCGGGACCATATCCGTGATCCTCACATCGTCTCGGACATTTCAAGTACCATATCGATATACTTCCGGTGAATTTTACCGGGGACGTCCGGTC
Source organism: Garcia nutans (assembly GCA_947685225.1). Classification (NCBI taxonomy): domain Eukaryota; kingdom Viridiplantae; phylum Streptophyta; class Magnoliopsida; order Malpighiales; family Euphorbiaceae; genus Garcia; species Garcia nutans. The sequence goes on along the minus strand of CANTUV010000009.1, from coordinate 19,114,172 downwards.
CGGCCCGGTTTTCAGTAGTCTGAGAAAATTGGCTTTCCGAGCCTCAAAATTCGAGTGTTCACACCCCCATAGCTAGATTAGAAGCAATTAGAATTTTACTTGCATTTACATGTCATCTGAACTTTAAAATTTTTAAAATGGATGTTAAAAGTGCTTTTTTAAAATGGTTTTATCAATAGGAAAAATACGACAAGGGCATGTTATTTTCTTGGTGATTTCCTATAAACAAGTATCAGTTGCTTTATCTATTGCGAAAACTGAATATGTTGCGGCATATTTTTGTTGCACACAAGTTCTATGGATGAAGTAACAATTGCTTGAATATGGAAAAGTGTTTTATCATATTCCTATTAGGTGTGTTAACACTAGTGCCATTAACTTATCCAAGAATCCAATTCAATATTCTAGATCGAAATATATAGATATTAGGCATCATTTCTTAAGAGATAATGTGGAAAACCAAAATTTTGTTTCAGAATTCATTGATACACAAAATCAACTTGCTGATATCTTTACAAAACCTTTGAATGAAGATAGACTAAACTTCATCAAGCATAACTTAGGAATGTTTGATGGAAGATCTTTGAATGAATAAAAGATGTAGTGTGTTAAGTATTGATGTGTATCCACTACTTTATCATCTACTAAAACATTCAATTTTGATCATACATTGTTCATAGAAAATCCTATTTTCTTTCTTTCTTTCTATTCTTTTTTCTTGGTTTAGCACAGTCATCCTGCCATGGATCGCGGTCACCAGTCCATTGGACTGGTTCATCCCATATGACCTTTCAACGAGTGATCGGCAAAGAGGATGGACGGTTTTGAGAATTTGAAAAGTCTCGACCGTTACAGGCCTTCTCATAGGTAACGGGCATGCCTCACTGTATAACGGTCACTCCATTGCTTTTCATAGGAGTCCTTATGAAAAAAGGAGGTTGCGCTCTGTACACTCTGCACAATATTTTCTAACCATTGGCAGTGTGTCAGTTCACATTTTTCCAATCTTTAATAGCCATAAACTGGTATTTTTTTCATCATTTCTCTATTTAAACCCTCTAAACATTAGTTACATACTTCTTTGATCACTCTTATCATATAAACTTCCCTTAGTTACAAGAATCATCTCAAAATCCCTCACTTCCAAAAACATATTTTATTTCTCTATTTCTTTCATCTTTCTTACACCAAATACTCTTTCTTACACCAAATGCTCTTAAGAAGAAAATTCCATCTAAGGGAAAGAGCAAAGGGAAGAAACCTTCAGGTATAGTCATTAGGGATCAACAAGAGGCTCCTTCCTCTCCTCCATCACCTAGAAGAGGCGAGAAAATCCACAAACCTCATTGCAAAACTTCTAAATAAGACATAAGATATGCCATGCTTAAGAGGAAGAAGATGTAGGGAACCAAATGTCCTTTTGGAGGCATGCTTATAGCCCTTAACATCAAGGATGAAATTGATAGATTTCTTGATGTTCTTGGGTAGAGAAAGTTTGTTTCCCCAATGAGGTAGGTTATCCTAGCTTGAGTAGAGAATTTCTCATGTCTATTCAAATATATAAGAGTGAAAACTTAGCCTTAGGGTGGTATGAGATTAGGTTTAAGTTGTTTAACCAATATCTTGCCTCAACCCTAGAAGATTTTAGGAAAATTTGGGATATTCCAATAGGTAGGGCCACACTTATAATGATACTGCTTTCTCAAATCAAACCCTCTCTACCTTTGGGTAAGAAATTTTAGTAAATAAGTCCTTTGTGAAGGAATCCAAGGCTAGACACATCAAATCCCTCTCCCATTGGATGCTTCATAGGATCATTACCTACACCATTCATCAAATGAAAAAGTGACCAAAAGAGACTTGATTTTCCTATATGCCTTCACCTATAACATTTCCATCAACACACCAAAATTCTTGATAGACACCCTCTATCATCATGCTACTACTAGGACAAGAAATTTCTTTCTTTCCTCACACATCACCCAAATAGCTAGACATTTGCATTTGCTAAATGACCTTAATCTAGCTACCTTAAGGATCTAATCTATCCTCTAGTGCCATCACTATGGAATACTTAGAGCATGCTGGTTGTGTTAGGAAGATTGATGACTCTTATGTTTATCTTTTTGGTAAGAAGGGTGTGGTGGATAGGCATAAGAAGAGGCCAAGGTATACCATAGAGGGAGAAGGAGAATCTATAGAAGTTGTTGTGGAAATGCCTCACAAACCCTCTTCCTCTAAACCTAGCAAAATCAGCTCTCCACTCAAACTCATCCTTAAAGCTATCAAATCTCTCTCCAAGCAATTTTCTCACTCCAAAAGGGATGTGTCCAAGAGCTTTTAACACTTGAACAAGAGAATTAATCTCTCATCCCATATACACCATGATGTTTATGACATGCAAGGCAAGATGGACTTGCCTCAATGTGATCTAAAGGATTAGAATGTAAGTGATCAAGAAGTAAGCCCTTTTGATGAAGAATCCTTAGGAGATGATGTTAGCACTAGCTCAAGCAGTAGTGTGCATGCTCCTCTTGACAAGGGCAAGGCCCTTATGGAAGAAGAAGAGCATGAAGATGAAGAATTTGATTGAGTTTTCCTTGTTTATTCATATTATATGTTTTTATGTTTCTATTTATGTCTTATTGTTTCATGTTTTATGTTTTCTTTTTCTTTTCATGTTTTGTGCTTCATGCCTCATCAATGAACATCTAGTTTTCTTTTATTGATGTCTTCAATTTCATTTCTCTTTTTGCCTTTATCAAAGGGGGAGAAGATAAGATGATGATGATGCATTGAGAAGATAAGATTCAAATTAAAACATGCAAATAATAAGATGATGTTTCAAATATAAATTAAAAGATAATCAATTGGTTAAAGTAAAGGACAATGAAAATGAAAAAAATAATCTTAGATAAAATATACATTTAGGGGGAGATTAAAAATATTGACTTAAAAATTAAACAAAGATTGTCATTATTTTGCTTATCTCTTCTCATCATTCCATTTGATTGCCAAAGTCATAAAGGGGGAGATTGTTAGCCAAGTTATCTCAATTTTGATCTTTAGCACTCCAATTGAATGATGCATTTAATATGTTTTTAAGTTACATGATGCAGGAATAAGTTGCTCATCATATAGCCAGAACAGGGCAAAAAGTATGATCACCCCCAGCCAAAGGGCGATCATCCCTTGATGATTTGAAGAACAAGTTGAGTTACAGTAGGATTCGCGGTCAGAGTCTCAACCTCAGTAACGACTGTGACAACCTTAGTCGTGACCATCCATTTCTTGGGACGATCACACCTCAAGTGACCAAATCTCTGATATTCACAGTAGAGAATGCGGTGATAAGCGCAGTTTGAAGAGCGGTCTCTCTATACCTTATAGCGACCATCCCTTCCATATCACGATCATCCATTCATTTTAAGAGAAAATTACAAGGATTGGTAGTAGTGTTCACAACCATGGGTGCGCCCAAAAGTTTAAAGCGAGTCACCCAATTCGACCACGAGTTCAGTAAGCGTGATCGCCCCTTTCATATTTTGGCAGAAAAACTCTTTGTCAAATAAGGAAGTGACATGTAGAATGACAGTTGTAAAGCCACTTTCAAATTAAAAAAAGGGTGATCGTCCCTGGACCTTGGATGACCATCGCGACAGCCACATCATAGGCAAGATTCCATCAGCAGAGCACTCATATTTGACCATTCGAAGATTTTCAAATGAAGCAACTATCCCTGTCTAAAGGACGACCATCCAACATGCTAGGGAGACCATCCCCTGTGCCAGGACAACTACTTCCTATGGAATTTTTTTTAACACAAGGACTAGCCTACTAATATTCATCATATGACTTATAACAGCTAGTTGGACCGTATTGGCTATAAATACCCCAAGAAACATCTTGTTCAAGGGTAATTTTTTATTGTAATAGACTAAGCAATATACTTCATTTTCATTTACTACAATTAACAATTGAATTGTTAGAGTGTTGAGTGTGAGCATTAAACACCAAATTGTAAGTTTGAGTGTTAGCTTGGAAACACTTAGGTTGTGAGAGTGAGCCTGGAAAAACTCTTGTAATGGTTGTGAGAATTGATCTCAAACTATTGTAAAGTTTGGTGTGAGCTTGTGAAAACACCTAGTTAGAGTTAAGCTTGTAAAAACTCAAGACCAGTGGAACCTTAACAAGTTGTTAAGAAAGTGGATTTAGGATTGAGGTAATCTGAACCACTATAAATTCTCTTGTGTTCATTCTTCTCTACTCTTACTCTTACTTTGATTTTATTTTTATTTTTCAATTTACCATCAATTCTTCAAATCAACCAATTCACCCCCCTTTCTTGGTTACTATCTTGGGACAATAATTAAATATTTGCCATTTTGCTTGTCAAAATGTTGTGAAGGGACTAATCAATTTACCACAACATTAGTCCAAATATAGTTTGCAAAATGCCAGTCTTTGAACACATGCAAATCAACTCTGGATAAAGAGCAAAAAAAATAACATTGTTGCAAATCCAACTAAGTATATGAAATAAATTCAAATTCATATAAAATACAATGATAAAAAGATAACTTCCATTTAAGTTCCACATCCCGGAGGTGGCCTTCGATTGCTCTTTGATCTCTAAATGTAGTTCCTTATAGTTGTTGTTCTTAAGGTGGAAGTTCTTCGTCGTCCTCAGAATCAGGTGCTTGTTGGGAAATAAACGGAGCAACACCTGAAGTACCCCAACATATCCACTATGGAGAAGGTCAGTAAATGAGATGTGCTGAAAGAATACAGAACTAGACGCATGTGATGACTGATGAAAACATGGCAAGAACACCATCTCTGATGGTATATGTATCTGTTGAGCATCAAAAACATGCGATGGGTAACATGTGGAGTGTGATTAGGGCATCATACAATCTGCCGCTAGTTGCCATAGGGAAAATGATGATGATGGTTCTAGTGTGCTGCATGGAAAAACCTCTTAGTTTCGTATAGTGAATGAGGATGAACTAGTCAAGAATGAACTCCACTACACAAATCCTGACTGTGTAGAAGTGTGAACATCTACATCATCACATGTAGATTGAACTTTAGTAGATGGCCCAACAATCCCATGACTAAGATGACCATGATGTTGATCATGAAATGAGATAGGTGGTGGTACCATATGAGAGGTTGGCATACCACATGGAGGCACATTTACTCTAGTATGTCATTCCAATATCCTTCTTCATCGATAATGATCCATGGAATTTTCATGTTTAACATTCTCCCCATCATTAGGTTGCTAATATGCTGATGGTGCTGGATTAGGCACCCGATCTATGATGAACCGATGCTCCTAATCAAGTGCTCCCATCATAGACCGCATAATGCGAGTTACATTTTTGGGGATATTGTTAGCCAATGCTAATTGTTCAATGTTGTCAACATGCAATGCAATTCATATTAATATTATGATTATTTTAATGGTGCATTGTAAAAACTGAGAATGATGAATAGGGGTTAATGTGTTGATAATATATACCACTGCTCCAATAGTACCACCGTTATGGAAAATCTAGCATCAAGTAACTCACCTATACTATTTTAAATACTCTGAATGATAATGAAGTGGACCAGCTGCTAGTGCACCCAATACGATGTGGGCATTTCTATTATTCCGGATCGCAACCCATCTTTGGTATGTTGGCCATTCCTTGTTCATTCATAATGATACCAGATGAAGACTATCAATTTTCCTGAGAGCACGAGGAATAGGCTATTCAAGTCCTAATTTGTGCAACACTCTGTCGGACTGGTGCCACTCCACGATATGAATGCAAATAAATGGAACAACAGCTCAACATATTTGTTGCACTTGTGTACAATAATTAGGTAGAAATTGAAGAATATTGGTGGTATACAACTCCTAAATAATCTACAAAGTGTTGAAAAAATTTAGCAACAAAACTATATGAAAAATACATATAATAAATAATTTATTAATTAAACATACCTGATTATCTTTCATGCTATCAAATAAGTAATGGATATGAGTAACTATATGAGTCAGAACATTGTTCACTACTCTATCCTCACTACATCTATAAATATTATATGTAACAATTACATTCATTATCAAATTAGATGTATTTTATTTTGATAGAAAAAACACACACCTTTGACCAAGAGACACATCTTCATGAATCTAATTATTTTTAATGAGTGGTGTGATAAATGGAAATCTGTCCCATGCCCAAAGCTGTAACATAAATACAGGGCCACAAGTCTTTGTCACAGATGGATTAGTGGCATTACATAGTTATATAAATATGAAAGTATAGCAGCCTCCCAACTGTATTGTCACGCTGTATGAAATTTCTCAAGATATGGCAAATATACTAAATTTGCACATCCTATATTTTTTTTACTGAACAAGTCCCTGCCTATAATACGCAAGATCAGTGCATGAGCATGGCATGCAATAGTATATTCATCTGCATCGGTTGGGATGTTAGCAAAATTATTTTTCAACCAAAGTAGCTTTAAGTAGGCCTTTCTTCTTGCATTGGCTAGACGAACTACTCTAAGAAGTCACTCACAAATAGCATCCCATCTACCGTCAATGGAGCCAATAAGGGGATTATTGTTTATTGGTAATCTTGTCTACACTGCCACATCCTGTCATGTGATAGTGCAATCTCCTACTGGCATGTGAAATGTAAGTGTCTATGGTCTCCATCTCTTCACCAACATTGTAATCAGATGCTAGTTCATTTGAAAGAATTCCATTTGCATAATGCCATGAAATCTACTCTGGCGCAAAAGCGAAACCAATCGATCTTCGATATCATTTATATGCATAACAGAACTCCCATGTCTACAATTAAATGCCTTATTATTAACTTGTCCATGCCATTTAGCCTTATATAGATGAGAATTTTATAGTTGCAATAGTGAAGGAAAATGGGGGCCAGGTTGTATGTAATCTTATTTTGCATGAAAACCTGTCATTACTGAACAAAAGTAAACTGATTAAAATTAGGTTGTAAATGCAATAAAATCATTACAATAATATGATATGATATTGAATGCACATTTGTTACTAACTATTGTCTACCTTTATTGCACTTGCGATTGTTATGATTTTCATGCACATTAACTGATTTATGTATTTAGGAATTTATGGAAGGAGGTATTGATAGGATTTGGATACTTCCACATTTCTAAGATGATTATGTGTTGGAAAAATACCGTGACATAAAAGAGTATTATGCCGGACTACATCGTGAATGGCATTTTCTATTGCAGGAGGCTGACGCACTAGTTATGGATATACAACTATTGGGTTTTAGAATAGTTAGATGAAGATAATTGTTAATGCCTTGCTCAAATATATGTACATATGAAGCTATGGTGAGAGTAATAAAATTAGAAAATAATTGAATGTTGATTCGTAGGGGAAGATACTTCATGATAAAACTAGCCAAAGATCAAGCCGCAGTGATAGAGAGACAACTCATTGAGACAGACACAAACAATGTACTTAATGACAATCAATATGCATCGGACTGTGAAATGTCTGATAAAAGTGCATGAATATTAATATGTTAGTGTAGTTATTTTATGTGTTTTCATCACACTAAACATAAAGTTTGGTTTGAAATTTAAAGATAAAATTTACAATTTATGTGTTTTCATCAAATTCATAATTAAGTATATTTTAATTATATTTGAAAATTAATTTATCAAGACCCAAATTAACTTTATTATTTTTTTAGTGGTCTATGCTCAAAATTATTCTCACAAAAATATATATAGTATGACAATAACTATGTTTGAAGATTTTCCTTTTTTATTATTTTTAATCTGATATTTGTTATTTTACATAAACATGCCATTAAAATAATAGATTTATTTACAAAGAAAAGGAAAAATGTTTAACAAAATAATTTTATGTAGTTTTAAAATTAATTAATTATAATTAATTTTTTCCTTAGGCTAGATTATTATTTTATTATATAACCAGAAGTAATTAAGCAAAAATCCATTAATAAAAGAGTTAAAAATAATAAAATATATATATATAAATACCAAAATTGAAATTTTCGTAAACTGAACCCGTTCAAATGTGTTGACTAAATTCCTTTGCCATACTTAAACATATAATAATTAACTTATTAGTTCATCGAATATTTGATTATGTTTTCTGCAATTAATATTTTAAGGTATTAAAAATCTAATAAACATATTTTTAAGGAAAATTCAGCATAAATTTCCTTATAACTTCACATGTCTAATTATTTTTAAATATAAAAAGGCATACCTTTAGGCTTAAGTTTTTAATATTTTCTTAATCTGAATTTAATTTTTGTTATTAATTAATTAATTTTTATTAATAAAAGATTTTAATTTTTATTCAATTTAATCTTTTCTTACTAGATCAATATATTATTTTAAGAAAAATTCAGCAGAATTCTCTTATAACTTCACCAATTCAGTTATGTTCCAAAAGCTGTACCTTTAGACTTAGATTTTTAATATTTTCTTAATCTCGATTTAATTTTTTTATTATTTGATTAATTTTTATTAATGAAAGATTTCAATTTAAATTCAATTTATTCATTTTTTACTAGATTAAATTCTTATTCAATTTATTCTTTTTTTACTCGATCAATAAATTTTCTTAAGAAAAATTTAGCAGAATTTTCTCTATAACTTCATCTATTCTATCATTTAGACTTGTATTTCTAATATTTTCTATACCTAGATTTAATTTTTGTTATTATTTGATTAATTTCTATTATTATAAGCCTTATTTATTTTATTAATTAATTATTCAGTTATGTTATATTACATAGATCTAAGTTGTTATAGAGTAATTACTTCGTTAATTCCATAAAAGAAACTAAACATAAAATTATAATAAATATATAGAAAATTATAACAAAAAATATACACTAAAAAATAAAAATGTTATTATAGAAACATATAAAAAAAAGTTTGTGAATATACACAAATTTTCCCTAATGACCAAAAATGCTCTAATTAATAAAATTCTATAACAAATTAAATAATAAACCCTAATCCTAATAAACCCAGATTAACAAAATAAACTCAGATTAAGAAAAAAAGGAAAAAATTTTAACAAAATAATGTTTTCTTGTTTTAAAATTATTTATTTTTATTTAATTATTTTTCCTTGGGCTTGATTATTAATTTATTATATAACCAAAAGTAATTAAGTAAAAATCCATTAATAAAAGAGTTGAAAAATAAAAAAAAATGTATATACCAAAATTGAAATTTTCGCAAACTAAATTGGTTTAAATGTTAGGTTTTGGGTCAAACCGAAACTAAAGGTTTCAGTTAGGATCAAAACCTAACCGAAACCCAGATGAATTTTATTAAAACTAAAACTAATAGTTCCAGTTTGAACCAAACAAAAACTATTAGTTTTGGTTTGATTCAAAAACCCTAAAACCTAATCAAAATTTTAGTTATTTTTTAAATGGCCAAAACCAAAATTTTTTCAAACAAAAAAAAATTCCAATTGTTTTTTTTAAATACTTTTCAATTAAATTAACCTTAATCCATTAATGAAAAAAAATAATTTTATAACAATTATAGCAATAAAATTTTTATAACAAATAAAATTATAATTAATTATAAATAAATTTTTTTATAGTTAATAATATTTTTATTATAACACCCTTATATCATATATGCGTATAATACATATACCTAGTATATATAAAATATGCATATACAGTATAAGAATATCACAACCCGGTTTAATAAAAAATTTCATATTCCTAATTTAAAATCTCAAATACTTAAAAATATATATTTAAATAGTAAATAAAATATTCTTTATTAATTACAAGTACCCAAAATAAGTTTTTTATATAAAATCTTTGGAAAAAAGTCATCAAAATTTATTTATAATTTAGATATCCCAAAATTCAATAAAAATCAATATGCATAAAAACACACTCCTGATAAAAACAAATTAACATTCCACCCCAACTTCTCAATTTCTCCACATTTTCCTCAAAATATTTATATATATATATATATATCAAAATACATATACATTTTCCCACATTATAAAATTTATCCAAAATATTTTTTTATATATTTTACTATATAATCCAAAAGCATAAATATAAAATACATAATAACAAAATGTACTATAGAATAAAATATATACATAATGGTAAATGGCTCTGATCTTGATGCAACATAATCCCCCAAATCAACCTCAAGTCTAGACCTGACCAAGTCTAAAAGAATTCTCCAGATCTACCAGATCCATAGTGTCACCTACGCAATAAATTATAATCGTACTAAGCTAAAAGCCTAGCAGTATAAACTTTGATAATATTAAAACTTTAATATAATGATAATGCATAATGCTATTGCATGGTGTTTCACAATGTAGCATACAATTTCACTTTAAAACATAATCTTTAATCTTTTAATACTTCACATTAACACATACACAAGTATGAGCCTAAATAATCTAATATATTATTCAAATCACAGAGTTACTATTTTAGTCTACATTGACACCCAATGTCTAGCCCGAAGGCATATGATACCTAACGTCTAGCCCGAAGGCAAATTATAGTGATACACAATATTTAGCACGAAAGCAAACCATATATCAGTGATGCCCAACGTCTAGCCCCAAAGATAAATAATGAGGATAATCTCATAGGCATGCCGCCAAACATAGAACTATAAAAATAAAATAATATACTAGGCACACAAATAATACATATTTTCCATAATAAATTTTTCTCATCACATTGCCTCAATTTTTATTTTTCTCATTTATAGCAATTTCAAATAACTTTAATTCATCATATTTCATTACTTTATCACAATGTATTTCATTTAACATTTCAAATATATTACCTCAAATATTTTAGGTCATTTTCACATAATTCATATAAATCACATTTCATTCATTTTAGCCATTAATAATGGCTTTACATAATGAATACTCAACAATTCATATGTTATAACACAATATTCATGAATGTTGAAGTTTCCAAGTAGCTTAACACATTTTCTATCCAAAATGTTTTAGGCCAAATTTAATGTAAATATGTCTAAATTATCAAAAGTTTGTAATATACTAATTATCACACAAAACCAAGCTAAAAATCACCCTCCAACCTTCACTTCTAAATTGTCATTCAACATTAAGGTTGGGCAAAACACTTCCTCCTAATGCCTATTCAAAATGTGAGCAAACACAATTATTTAGAATCACATTTCAACGCATTTAAAACATAAAACCCTAATAAAACATCACTCCAACCATTATCCCAAAATTTTGTCTTTCCTTACTTTAACATTGAAATTCCATTTTAATCCAATTTAATTGGTGTTTTAAGTTTATTTATATCATTAAAAACATATTATAACATGTTTTAACCAATTAAATTCAATAAACTTACATTCTTATACAAAACCCTAAAATGCCATAACTTTCATCAATAAAGGTTCTTCATTCCATCCCATTCCAAATATTAATCCAAGCTTATTTTTCATCATTTATATCATTTAATAACATGATTTATATATTGAAATCAAGTAAAAGTCAATACTTTGAAAATTCCCTTCCAAAACCCTAATTTCAATACTACGTTATCCAATATCTAACCAAACTTAATTAAATCTTTCGTTTGACTTTAAAATCCTTGTTTATGCATCAAAAAACACTTTTAGAATCCATTTGCACAATTAAAACACATGATTTCAAAATTCCAAATTACACATAACCCTAAATTAACTTCTTCATCCAAACTCAATCCAAACTTACTCTTTTCTTCCATCTAACTTAAGAATCATTAATAACTAATCAAAATAGCATCATACATACCCATTCAAGCAATTAAATCATGGTAATACAAAAACCCAAAATCAATATATTCATACTTTCCCAAAGAACTTGCAAAATTGGTAAATAAACTTACCAAATGATGAAGAAACTTCCAAAACTCCACTTAAATCCTTCTAATCTCTTCAATTTTGATGCTTGGAAGAAGGAAAAATCTCTCTTGCCCTTTAATGGAAGTTCAGCCTCCATGAAGAAGAAGATTTTTAAATGTTGATTTTCTCTTTCTTTCCACTTAAATCTAAGACCATATATATATTATTTTAATATATTTTTAATTAATTAATTATTTATTTATTTATTTATTTAAAAAAATCACAGTTTACCTCTTCCATTCATAATTAATTTATTTTTAAATTATTTAATTAATTTTAATTTTATAGAATATATTTACAACTTTTCCATTTAACTTTTAACTTTATTCTTTAAAAGTTGACTTTTTATATGTTATATATATTTCATATATATTTCACATATACACTTTACTTTTTTCATTACTAATCCTTCAATTTTCCATTTAAATTATTTATTTAATTTATTTAATTTAATTTTTGAAAATTATGAATGTTACAATTCTCTCCCTCTAAAGAAAATTTCGTCCTCGAAATTACCTAATATCAACTCTGGAATAACTAAAGATACTAGCTCTGCATTGTCTGCTCACTCTCCCACGTCGACTCCTCAGCGACATGGTTCCTCCATAGAACTTTTACAAGTGGCTCCTTTTTATTTCTCAGCTCCTTTACCTCTCGTGCTAAGATCGCCACTAGTTCGTCTTCATAAGTCAGATTCAGACTTACCTTAATAGACTTCACTAACAATATATGAGATGTGTTTGACCTGTATCTCCAAAGCATAGAGACATGGAAGACATTATGTATCCGATCTAGCTCAGGCGGCAGAACCAATCTATATGCTACTGGACCAACTCTCTCCAATACCTCATATGGTCCTATGAAGCGAGGACTCAACTTCCCTTTCCGACCAAACCTTAAAATCTTCTTCCACGGTGACACCTTCAGGAACACTTTATCTCCCACACTAAACTCTATGTCTTTCCTCTTCAAATTTGTATAGGATTTTTATCGGTCTAAAGCTATTTTCAAACGACACCAAATAACCATCACCTCTCTTTTGTTTCCTTAATCAAATTGGGAATGATCGGTTTACCTTCTCCAACCTCATCCTAACATAATGGTGTTCTGCACTTCTTGTCATATAAAGTCTCATATGGTGCCATCCCAATACTAGACGGATGACTGTTACTATAAGCGAACTCTATAAGTCGCAAGTATCTGTCCCAGCTCCTAGTGAAATCAATGATACAACTCCTCAACATATCCTCTAGAATAGGTATCACTCTCTCTGACTACCCATCTTTCTGAGGATGGAAAGAAGTACTAAAATGCAACCAAGAACCTATGAATCCTACAAACTCCTCCAAAATCTCTATGTAAAATGGGGATCTTGGTCCGACACCAAAGAAACTGAGACTCCATGCAACCTCAGTATCTCACTGATATACAACTCAGCCAAACTCTCAAGTTAGTAGTCCATTCGAATTGGAAGAAAATGAGCTATCTTTGTCATTCGATCAACTATCACCCAGATTGTATCATGTTTCTTCTGGGTCAAAGGCAGTCCAGTCACAAAATCCATCATCACTCGCTCCCATTTTCACTTTGGCACCGATAATGGTTGAAGCAACCCTGAAGGAACTTGGTGCTCATCCTTCACTCTCTAACAAGTGAGATATCTAGATGCAAAGTCTACTATGTACCTCTTCATACCTGACCACTAGCAATGCTGCTTCAAATCTTAATACATCTTGGTTCCTTCAGGGTGCATAGCATAGAGTGACTGAAGTGCTTCCTCTAAAATCTTCCTCTTTAATTCTATGATGAAATAAGGATAGGCTATCTACTATCTTATCCTAAAAAGAGGATGGCGCTTGCAGATGAAACAAAGGGGCATGTCCCTTCTTCAACCTATAAAAGGAGGAGAAAAGGAATAAAAAAGGGAGAACGAGAGAGAGAGGGGTTGAAAATAAACTGTGATCAAGTCAGAATTAGTTATGGGATAAGTTACTAAGTTTTAAGAGTATTGGAATAAAGAGAGAAGGTGTAACAGATCGTCGACATCTCAAGGGAGACTGTGATTGGAACAAAAGATCCTCCACTAGACCATCTTGCACAACTTTTATCTCCAAAGTTTAAGGAACCAACAACGGTGGTTTCGTATTCGTAATCTCTTATTTTTATTTTATTCATTAACACGTTATTATTGTTGTTGGTTTGAGATTTGTATTGATTATGAACTAAGAAACCGAGTATATGCGATTCTAGTAACACTTAAAATGGATCATAAAATTGAATTAATAGAAACATCATTGACTATTGAATGTAATCATTGAATGATGAAGTTAACCCCAAAATGAAAATAATTTCATGGTAGTCGAGGATTGAGTGGAATAGATGAAGTTTTCATCACTCCCTTTAGCGATCCCACCTAAAGGAGTGGTGGCCACATTCATCCCGTTATAGACACTGTCACTGGAAGATATTAAAAATGTGTAAACTAATACCTAGAGCATGTGTGATCAAGGAAGTGACATGGTCGTCCTTACCATTGGCGAGCCCGTCATCCTCTGTGCTGTGACCGACACATTAAGCTCCATTAATCCAACAGTAACACTAAATACAACTGGATTATTAACTTATTCAACCCTACAAATACATTTGATGATTGTGCATGGTTAGACATTTTGATGTTTGATTTATCTTTTATGGATGCCAATATCATTATGCAAATCATGCATCAATCATCGCATTGCATATTCTCAATTCACAATGTAATCTAGAATAAGTGTAGCAGGATTTTATTCTATTCTTTGTAATTTTTCCTTTTTAGATTAGTTGTAGTAGGAAGGTCAAAATGTAATTTTTCCTTAGACAGTATATAGTAGGAATTCTCTTATGTGTAATTATTTTGGAAGGATTGTAAGAGCCTGTTTCAATTGTGTGGGAGCTCACTTTTACCATGCATGCATTTCTAGTATTGGCATAAATATAAATACATGTGATGAGATGAATTTCCTTATTTTAATCTATAGATGATTTGTTTCAAATCGGGTAATGCGTCAATAATTAAAAGTGGCATGTTGCTAAATCCATAGAGGAGGCCAGTTCCAACGAACCAGGAGTATAAGGGTGCTAGAGCCATTTCTCTACCTAGTAGTGTTGTAGTTGCAAAATTGTGAGCCATACCCCAAGCTCACAATGCCACACTAGGCAGTCAACCATCGAACTTTGCAACAACACACAGAAGGGTGAAACAACTTCATACAATCCATAAGCCCAAGTCAGCATTGGCAAAGCAAGGTTACTCCTCTGAATTTGTACCTGGTTCACTCCATCATGTTCACCACACCCATCTTGGCCAAGTTGATAATGAAATACTCAACTAGTGAGTTGAGAAGTGGACATAGAATATACTTATCCAAACCACTATAAATATTTATGTTGATCTTTCTTCTCCCTACTCCTTTTTATTTCCAAAAGAAATTTCAATTTACCCATAGTCTTCAAAACACACCAATTCAATTCTCTCCTGGTGGCCTAAAGAATAACACCTTGGCACATCCATTTTCAGCTGCCACTGTTGCTCAATCTTTTTTGGATCACATTAGGAAGTTTCATGGAATACCATAGATTATTATCTTTGACGGAGATAAAATCTTCACCAATATCTTCTGGAAGGAGATTTTCATATTGTTAGGGGTTCAACTGCAATCTAATTCAGCTTACCATCCTTAAACGGATCGTCAAGCTAAAAGGCTTAATAAGACCTTAGAGGGCTACTTGAAGTGCATATGTCATTTAAACCTCAAAAGGTGGGGAGAGTTCTTGAGCATCGATGAATGGTGGTACAACACCACATTTTATACGACCATCAAAATGTCTCCTTTTAAAGCTTGTTAAGGTTATAAACCTCCCAACCCAACCCTCCCTCAATACCCCACAAATGTTGATGCAGTAGAAGAGTTTATGATGTAGAGAGATATTAAATGCTCAACTGAAAGAGCAATTACATATGGCAACACTGAAATTAAATTTTGGGCAGACGAGCACAAAATTGAATGACATTTTGAGGAGAAAGATGAGGTTTATCTCAAGTTACAACCCTACAGACAAACCAGAAGAAACCTTAAATTGGTAGCCAAATATTTTGGACTCTCCCCAATTCTAGAAAAGATTAGCCCAGTTGCATATAAATTTCTTTTACCTCCCAATTCCAAACTTCATCCTATCTTCCATCTTTCTTTACTTAAGAAGAAGCAAGGAGCACAACAGGTTCTGGTGACTCCACTACCTATAGAACATGAAGGAGAATTTTTTTTTTGTCCTTAAAAAATACTTAACTCCAGAATCGTATTAAAAGGGGACACTCATGTACAACAAATCCTCACTAAATGGATGAACCTGCCAACCATAAACTAAACTTAGGAGGATATATCTCTTATTGAGCAGCAATTTCTAGATTTCTTCCATTATTGGGAACAAGAATGGCTTCGAGAGAAGAGCATTGTTAGGTATAGTAAGAAGAAGGGTAATAGAGTCAATAAGAATGAGGAGGTAGAAATAAAAATAGAATGAGATGATAAAGTAGCTAACGATTTAGTAGTGATAGTGCACGAATATCACTTGAATTTGTATTTTGCTTAACAGTACGTATATAGTTTGGTACTGACGTGAATATGGAATTAATCATTCAATTATATGAATTATTCCCTTCATCTCTCTCTCTCTCTCTTACTTTTTGCCTTTGTCTACTTTGCTTATCTATTGTATCAGTTCATTGATTTCATCTACACTCCCTGAGTCTATTTGTGAGTGGGGATTTTTGCCTCTACTCCCGGTGGAATGGTTCTTGCGACTTCGGCACTATTTAGGCTCAGGACCTTAGAGAACACAGGCCTAAGCCCCAAAAAAAAAGGAGTGTCCACCCGGACGGGTCAAAAAAAAAGAAAGGGATGGATGACTCGATTTCTAAGGAAGCTCCAACCCCCTAATGGGTTCAAAAAGTTGTGTACGTGTGGGGAATGTGAGAAATGGCCTAGCACCCCCACAACGCCCGGTTCATTAGAACCGGCCTCCTTTGCATGTCTTAATATTATAAAATTCTTAAATATAATGATATTATCCATACTACATACGATCATAAAAATAAATAAATACTTTATTAAAATTACAATAATATCCAAATAAAATAAATAAATGGACACCCATCCGATGATGAAAATATATCGATGATGAAAATATATCCTTACATCATCTATGTCTAAAACTAAATAGAACACCCACCGAAAGGTGAAAACATGTCCTTTATATTAATTTCAAAATATGAAAATAAATTAAATTGCATAAAAATTAATTAATGAGGTATCCAATCATGGAAATATATTTCTTATAATTTTAACAAATAATAATAATAAAGAAATCATCCATCCATGATAAACAAATTAAATATTGAAATTAAATAAATCAATCATAAAAATATACAATAAACTACATAATTAAATTTAAAATTAAATAAAGTAATAAATGTATAAATTTAGAGTTTTAAGAATTTTAATAACCAAATTAGAGTTTTTAAATAAAGGGAGTTAAATACAAAGGCTTATAATACACAAATAAATATTGACCCCTTCGACGAGCCCATACGGCTGTCCCACTAGCCGGTTAGTAGGCAGAGGTCAATGGGCTTCTCCCCTTGCTGGGTCGGGGGTTGGGGGCCGCACCCCGGAAGATTTTAAAAACTAGCTTTTAGGGTTGTAGGTTTTGGTGTTGAAAATTAAGATTTTGGGGTTTAAGATTTAGAAAATAGGGTTTTGAGATTTTAATGAACTAATGTTATTTTTAAAAGAATAATGCTACTATGTGATTTTCATTTAGCCCAAGCCAATTTTTCGCCAGCGATTTTTGTCGCCGATTCTTCCGTCGCCGATTTTTTTATCTTTTTTATTTTTTATTTTCAATATTAAAAATAAATATTATAAGTAATAAATATTATTAAAATAAATAATAAATATTAAAATACTACAAAAATTATTTTGGACTATTTTAAAAATATCGGACTGGACTGGGTCAAAAATTAAGGGTCTACGGTTTGTCTCCTGCTTGAATAATCTGAGACTTTCAGTAGAAGAGAGTGAAAAGTAACATGACTTTGAGCAAATTTTGGATAAGGATGGGTTCTCGACCCGAGGTTGGAGTTGGTTTGGGTTATTGATCCGATGTTGGGTTCTGGACTTGAAAATTATTTGGGTTCTCGATCCGA
Organism: Garcia nutans; assembly: GCA_947685225.1. NCBI lineage: Eukaryota > Viridiplantae > Streptophyta > Magnoliopsida > Malpighiales > Euphorbiaceae > Garcia > Garcia nutans. The sequence goes on along the minus strand of CANTUV010000009.1, from coordinate 19,095,940 downwards.
GACTGAATTTTGGGTGCTTGACCCAAGACTGGATTTAGGTTCTCAACCTAAGACTGATTTGGATTTGGATTTTAGACCTGAAACTGAATTTTGTGTACTCGACCCGATACTAAATTTGTATTTGGGTTCTCGATCCGAAACTGGATTTTGGGTGCTCGATCCAAAATAGAATTTTGGATTCTCGACCCGAGAATGATTTGGATGCTCAATCCAAGACTGAATTATGGGTGCTTGACCCAAAACTGGATTTTTTGGTGCTCGATCGGATACTGGATTTGGGTGTTAGACACGAAACTGGATTTTATTTACTTGACGCGATACTAGATTTGGATTTGAGTTTTCGATCCGAAACTGAATTTAGGTGCTCGACCCGAAACTAGATTTGGATTTGGATTCTCGATCCGAAATTGAATTTTGGGTGCTTGACCCGAAATTATTTTTGAATTTGGGTTCTTAACCCGAAACTGATTTTGGATTTGGGTTCTCAACCGAAAATTGAATTTTGGGTGCTCGACCCAAAATTGAATTTGGATTTGAGTTCTCGACCTAAAACTGGATTCTCGATCCTAAACTGAATTTGGGTGCTTGACCTGAAATTGGATTTAATTTGAGCACTTGGGCCCGAAACTGGATTTAGATTTGGGTTCTCGACCCAAAATTGGATTTTGGATGCTCGATTTGAAATTGAATTTTGGGTGCTTGACCTGAAACTAAATTTTGGATGCTCGATCCAAGACTGGATTATGGGTGCTCGACCCAAAACTGAATTTTAGGTGCTCGATCCAAAATTGAATTTTTAGATACTCGATCCGAAATTGGATTTTGGGTGCTAGACTCGAGATGAGTTCGGGACTCAAAAGTGATTTGGGTTCTGGACCCGGTGGTGAGTTCTAGACTCAAAAGTGATTTGGGTTTTGGACCCGGTGGTGAGTTCTAGACTCAAAAATAATTTGAGTTTTGGACCCGGTGGTGAGTTTCGGACTCAAAAATGATTTGGATTCTGGACCCGGTGGTGAGTTCTGAACTCAAAAATGATTTGAGTTCTGGGCCCGGTGGTGAGTTTCATACTCTAAAATGATTTGGGTTCTGGACTCGGTGGTGAGTTCTGGACCCAGTGGCTGCAAAAGATAATTGTAGGTAGTAGGAAAAAAAATTTAGCTATTTTTTAGCTGGCTTTCATATCTTCTCCTTGCCCCCGCGTGGAAAAATATTTGAAAGTAAGTTTGAAAATATTTTGTATATGTATAAACTCAAAATTTAAAATGGAGAAACTTTGCCCCCTGTGTGGCAAAATATTTGAAAGTGAGTTTGAAAATATTTTGTACAAGTATAAACTCAAAAATTAAAATGGAGAAACTTTGCCCCTTGTGTAGGCTCAAACCAATAATTTTTCTCATGGAAGCTCTGATTGATGTTTGTATTTTGTCTGGTTCTTTGCATAAGCATGCAGCTCTTCTTTCTTTTGCAAAATAACTACAGCTTCCTCAAGTAATGGACCCTTCATCCCCCCTGATTTTATACCTGCTTCATCTTTGCTTCATAGAGTATCTGTCGTTCACTTTGACAAAGAATAAACAATACAATACAATACAAGAAAATACAATGTGATATGCTCATGTATGCATGATATGCATGAATAATACTTACAATGGTTATATCGACTCATTGGTTCCTTCCAGATGCTTGCTTAGGTCTTGCATTGGAATGACAGAAGGCTTTGCTTTTATGGCTTTTATCTTCGAGATATTGAAAACATGAATAATGGAGGCCCCAAGCAGCAGAGATACATCCATTTCAAATTATGATTCAGTATGTAAATTGGTAGCTTCTTCATAACCTCGTCAACAATCATTTAGTTTGCCCAATGTGTCCTTCGAGGTCAATGATTCGACATACTTCCCTTAACTTGAAGGCTTTGAATTTTTTTTTTTAAATTAAATGTTGGCTTTGCCAAATTAATGTCAATTTACCTCAGGACTCGATTTTTAGAATTAACATATCTATAACATAACAACCCTAGTTACCGTACTAAACTCGGGAATCATTTCTATTTAAGCAAGAACTGTTGCACTTCAGATAGGCACATACACATTACTTGGTCAAAGGTCTCATTTAGTTTGAATATTGTCTATTTCATATGCATGCTTATTCAAACTATCTCCACTAATAGACTCTACCTACCAAGAGAGATCAATAGGTCTTTAATAGGCTTGAAATGGGGTCTATAAGGGACACGGGTCAAATGAAGGTCATTTTGAAATTGGAGCTGATGTGATACTATGGGCAAGCCTTCACACTACAAACTTTTTATTAGAACTTTAGACAGTCGGAAGCATGAAAAGATAGAGCTTTGAACATTCTTCTTTCTTCTTGACGTTAATCTGGATCTTGATTGGGATAGTCTTCTCCCTTATAAAAGGTTGATACCTACATTCCTTTCTTTTTTTTCTTTTCTTTCTCTTTCTTTTTCTTACTCCTTCTTTTCTTTGAGCATTTTATCATTTTTCCTTCTTTCCTGTAGGATTGTCAAGTATAGGACTTTCAAGAACTGGGTGACCTTTCTTCTATCTCTCTAATTTTGATTGAATCTTTGGTTGAGTTGGATCAATTCAATTCAAATTGTCTTTATGAAAGTCTTTTGTTGCTTTAGGTAAAAGAGAACTTGGTTGGCTTTCTAAACCGTTTTGGGTTTTATTTTATTTTCGTTTTCTTTTTTCTTTTCTTTTCTTTTTCTTTTCTTTCTTTTTTCTTTTCTTCTTTTTTTTTTGGTTCTAGCTCTAAAAGAGTTGCCTTGATTTTACCAACTTGGGTTTCTAATAATGGATGAGCAGAGTGACACAAATCTTCTTTAACAGGGATAAATCATTTGTTACTCTGATGTTGTCTTGATAGATTGGAGATATTAGGTAAACTTCAACTACCCTTATGGTCTTGAGAACATCAACTATCCTTACAGTTTTGGCTATGCATTCCATTCTTTAATCTTCTTGCCTCTTCACCTTAGTGATCATAAGACTTATCAAAAGTGTAACAACAGTTCAGGGCAGGTCATTGAGCTTATAAGTCAATGAAAAGAAAGCTAAAATTCTATAAAGGCTCAAAGGGATAACTAGGGATTGATATTTAATTGGGTGAATACTAGTTATTAGCTCATCAAATAATGCTTAGATAATCTCTCTCTTAAATAAGTAGAGTTCAATTTTGCCTCGAAAGTTTGTCAAAGTATGTTCTAAGACTGACTAGAAATTAGACAAAGATAATTATGCAGGAGCCCTCTCTAAGTAAGCGTACACAACTCAATGCTATAGAGCAATTCCCTCATCTAGTAAAGTCATTCAAATCATGATGCCTAGACACATTAATTTATGAACATCAAGCTAGATTCCTCATTAGTTGAGCACCAAAATGAACAAAGACCAACAAAAATTTTGATGAAAGTAATTTATTCAAACAACTTTAAATTTGAAAAACACGATTGTTTCATAAAACACCAAATAAAAAAATAAAACAAAAAAAGTAAATAAGCCAAGGGAAGTTTGTTGAGTTAAGCTTTTTCTCCTTTCACATCTTTAATATTCCCATCTTGAATGGAGGATAAGACAAGATCTTCCTCCAATCCTCCTCCTACCATGAAAGTTGCTGGGGGTGACACTCTGTTGAACCTAAACAGAGGATTACTTTTGGTATTGAACTTATCTGGCTCGGGTAGCTTACCACTGTCAATCAAATCTTAGATCTCGTGTCTTAGATGAGCACATTTATCCATCTCATGCCCTTGCATTTGATGAAATTAATAGAAGGCCTCATCATTGAAGTTTGGTGGCAGAGGATTATATAGCTGTCGAGGAGCCAACAGTTGTAACAGCCCCTTCTTCTGTAGCTTGTTGAAAATCCAAGATAGAGATTTTTCCAATTCTGAGAACTGTCTTCTATTTTCTTGACCATTTGCATTAACATCAACTTTCTTTTGCGTGTTTTGATTGCCCGACTGGTAGTTCTCTTTCTCATTTCTTCTTGCCGAAAAGCGATTCTTCTCCCTTTCCCATTCTTCAATTTGTAGACCAACTTGGAGAAGATCTTTGAAATCCCAAATGAGTGTATAAGACATCCTTTCACGAAGACTAGGCAACACTCCTCTCACAATCATTCTTATTTGATCAAATTCATCGGGCCTCTTCCTAAGCAATGCAGGCTTATTCCTCCACCTTTTCATGTAGTACATAAAATTCTCATTTGACCGTTGTCTAATGGACTCAACTTCCATTAAGGTAATTTTCAGCTCAACATTGTACCCATATTGCTGCATGAAAGCCTTGTACAACATGTCTCAATCTTTTTGAGTACTTTCCTCTAAGGTGTTGAACCAATTTTGGACAACAAGGTCCAATGAGAGCATAAAATATCTTAGAGTTTGAGCCTTAGTGACTCGAGCAGACTGCATAGCAGTATGTACTGCTTCACATGGAGATGAGGGTTTCCAGTACTATTGTACCTAGCGAAGGAAGGCATCTTGAACTTATAAGGGACCTCCTCATCTTGTTCAAACAGTTTGTCGATCTCGGACATCTCTTCGATTTCCAGCTTCTTCTCAATTTTTTTTAAATTAGTAATCATCTTCTCAACATCAGAAGTTTCAGTCTTTTCAAAAGTTATCTTCTCAACAGCCTTTGGATCCTTCTTTTTATCTTGAGGATCTTGGAAGTATTGAGCCCAGTTGTCATCATCATCGACGACTACCTTATCATCATCAAAAGCCACTTCACCAACCTTAGCCTTCCCTTTGGCCTATGGCTTTTTGGTGCTAGCAGATACTTTGACATTGCTCCCTAAAATTATAGCCAATTGGTTCTTCATAGTCTCAGCTAGGGCCTTCTTTAGTTATTCCATTTTAGCATTGAGGGTGTTGTCCACCATTCTTTGAATTTGTTTTGGCTCCATTGCTTTTAGTGAGAAAGTGATTGAGTCGCTGATGGATTCTTTGTCACCGGCATAAGTGGGTTTGTCGTAGGCTTTTGAACTATTGTAATCCAGGGCTGTGAGCTAGAGAGGATCAATGATATGAGATGCAAATGTAATGTATGCATGCATAAATGTACAAACAATAGACAAAGATAAGTAGAACGTCCCTTCCAACCTTATAACTTCCACACACGGATGGCGAGTCTCTTTTCCTAGGTATATGGTTAACAAAATACCAACATGGAGTATCTTATTTTCAAAAAATTCTCTCGGACGTTTTAACCAATAGTTATATTTTAAAAATGAAAATCAGTTCATAATAATTCCCATTAATTAGGTTTTAATCCATTGAATCTTAACTAAAATAGCTTTTATCTTATATTGGATTAAAACTAAATTAAGAGGTTTATTACAAATAGATTTCTCACTTAAAAAAGTAACTAATGATTCATGCCAAAAATAAGTTCATGATTAATAATTCTTAGTATAAACTAGGCTCACAATTGATTTTTGATATTTCCATAATTGACATAAATATTCGTAAGCTCTTTCAAAATGTTATGAAAATAATTCTGTTTCTAAACCCATTGTAAAAAGATTTTAGAAAAAAATAGATTTTGGGCTTTGTATTTGGGTCGTGAGAAAAAAATTTTTGATTTAATTTTTAGAAAAGTTTTATTTCCAAAGACCATCTTGAAAAGTTTTGAAAATAGCTTTGGTCTTTTGGACTTTAAAAAAAATCATTTTTAGCTTAAAGTGTACTTAGGTCATATTAGAAAAAGAACAAACCAAATAAGTCATGATTTAAGCCAAGATAAATTAGCCATAGTCAAACAACAAACATTTGGGATAAAAACCTAAGAAAAGTAATTAGGCCAATTACATGAGCTTTAGTCTTTGGGTTGAAAGGCTTAGGATCCCATAGCAAGTATATACCTAAAAGGTACAAGGCTATGAGTGGTTATGCCATGCTCGATCTCCATACCTTGAGTGAAAGTATTGTATCCTTTACATAACACAATACGGATAACACAGGCGTCCTAACTCAAGCACACGATGCAAACTAAATGATGCAATGGATAATATCATGATAAGAAAGAATATAATAATATAAAGACCAATGAAATCAACTTCTCTTATCCCTAGTGGAATCGCCATTGTGAGCAAAAATTTTCGCCTCCATTCCCGGTGGAATGATTCTTGCGACTTCGGCACTATTTAGGCTCAGGGCCTTAGAGAACATGGGCCTAAGCCCGGAGAAAATGGAATCGCCACCCGGACGGGCCAAAAAAAAAAGAAAGGGGTGGATAACCTGATTCCCAAGGAATCCTCAACCCTCTAATGGGTTCGGAAAGTTGGATACGTGTGAGGAAGATAAGAAATGGCCCAGCGCCCCCACAATTCCCGGTTCATTGGAACCGGTCTCCTTTGCAGGTCTTAATATTATAAAATTCTTAAATATAACGATATTATCCATACTGCATGCGATCATAAAAATAAATAAATACTTTATTAAAATCACAATAATGTCCAAACAAAATAAATAAATGGATATCTATCCGATGATAAAAATATATCCTTACATCGTCTATGTCTAAAACTAAATATGATACCCACGAAAGGTGAAAACATGTCATTTACATTAATTTTAAAATATGAAAATAAATTAAATTGCATAAAGATTAATTAATGAGGTATCCAATCATAAAAATATATTTCTTATAATTTTAACAAATAATAATAATAAATAAATAAATCATCCATCCATGATAAACAAATCAAATATTAAAATTAAATAAATCAATTATCAAAATATATAATAAACTACATAATTAAATTTAAAATTAAATAAAGTAATAAATGTATAAATTTAGAGTTTTAGAATTTTAATAATCAAATTAGAGTTTTTAAATAAAGGGAATTAAACACAAAGACTTATAATTCATAAATTAATATTGACCCCTTCGACAAGCCTATACGGCGGTCCCGCTAGCCGGTTAGCAGCGGGAGTCAAGGAGGCAGCGCCCCTTGCAGGGTCGGTGGCCGTGCCTTGGAAGATTTTAAAAACTGATTTTTAGGGTTGTAGGTTTTGGTGTTGAAAATTAAGATTTTAGGATTTAAGATTTAGAAAATAGAGTTTTGAGATTTTAAGGAACTAATGTTATTTTTAAAAAAATAATGCTACTGTGTGATTTTGGAAAGAAGAATTAATTAGGATTAAAGCTTTTGATACTTGAAAAATAAGGCTAATGTAACATTTTTATAATTAAATAGTCGTGTATTAAAAATATTAATTTAACACATATAAGTAAACGTAACTTAAACTTAATAGGTTATAGATTTATTTTGTATGATTAACAAAACACCACCATTAAACTATGTTCTATGTAAATTGCTATGATCTAAAATTAAAAAATATAATTTACTGTAATTAAAATAGACACAGAATATATTATATTAAATATGTTTAGAATTTGCCGTCTTTGTTGGCTTCACCAATAATTAAACGTTGATGCAAAGCATTTACTTGCACCAAATTTGTTCTTTTTGGTTGAAAGGAAATCAAAACAGTGAGAGTTTACTAATGCCTTGTTTGATTGTGTTTGATGATTTGTGGCTTGCTCCTTATTTGTTTGATGCTTCTGTTCATTCAATCTCTGAATTCATTCAATCTCTGGAATCGCCATTGTGAGCAAAAATTTTCGCCTCCATTCCCGGTGGAATGATTCTTGCGACTTCGGCACTATTTAGGCTCAGGGCCTTAGAGAACATGGGCCTAAGCCCGGAGAAAATGGAATCGCCACCCGGACGGGCCAAAAAAAAAAGAAAGGGGTGGATAACCTGATTCCCAAGGAATCCTCAACCCTCTAATGGGTTCGGAAAGTTGGATACGTGTGAGGAAGATAAGAAATGGCCCAGCGCCCCCACAATTCCCGGTTCATTGGAACCGGTCTCCTTTGCAGGTCTTAATATTATAAAATTCTTAAATATAACGATATTATCCATACTGCATGCGATCATAAAAATAAATAAATACTTTATTAAAATCACAATAATGTCCAAACAAAATAAATAAATGGATATCTATCCGATGATAAAAATATATCCTTACATCGTCTATGTCTAAAACTAAATATGATACCCACGAAAGGTGAAAACATGTCATTTACATTAATTTTAAAATATGAAAATAAATTAAATTGCATAAAGATTAATTAATGAGGTATCCAATCATAAAAATATATTTCTTATAATTTTAACAAATAATAATAATAAATAAATAAATCATCCATCCATGATAAACAAATCAAATATTAAAATTAAATAAATCAATTATCAAAATATATAATAAACTACATAATTAAATTTAAAATTAAATAAAGTAATAAATGTATAAATTTAGAGTTTTAGAATTTTAATAATCAAATTAGAGTTTTTAAATAAAGGGAATTAAACACAAAGACTTATAATTCATAAATTAATATTGACCCCTTCGACAAGCCTATACGGCGGTCCCGCTAGCCGGTTAGCAGCGGGAGTCAAGGAGGCAACGCCCCTTGCAGGGTCGGTGGCCGTGCCTTGGAAGATTTTAAAAACTGATTTTTAGGGTTGTAGGTTTTGGTGTTGAAAATTAAGATTTTAGGATTTAAGATTTAGAAAATAGAGTTTTGAGATTTTAAGGAACTAATGTTATTTTTAAAAAAATAATGCTACTGTGTGATTTTGGAAAGAAGAATTAATTAGGATTAAAGCTTTTGATACTTGAAAAATAAGGCTAATGTAACATTTTTATAATTAAATAGTCGTGTATTAAAAATATTAATTTAACACATATAAGTAAACGTAACTTAAACTTAATAGGTTATAGATTTATTTTGTATGATTAACAAAACACCACCATTAAACTATGTTCTATGTAAATTGCTATGATCTAAAATTAAAAAATATAATTTACTGTAATTAAAATAGACACAGAATATATTATATTAAATATGTTTAGAATTTGCCGTCTTTGTTGGCTTCACCAATAATTAAACGTTGATGCAAAGCATTTACTTGCACCAAATTTGTTCTTTTTGGTTGAAAGGAAATCAAAACAGTGAGAGTTTACTAATGCCTTGTTTGATTGTGTTTGATGATTTGTGGCTTGCTCCTTATTTGTTTGATGCTTCTGTTCATTCAATCTCTGAATTAATTGCTAAAAAGTCCGAAGAAATAAAAGTCCAAAAATCTCCAATAATTGTGTCGTCCCAAAATTTTTCTCTTGGCCGAAATCCTAATATTAATTGGTTAAGGAAATAAAAACTGTTTAGAAATAAAATAAAAAAAATCAAGTAAAATAGAGTTTCAGAAAAAATTACGTGCGAGCCAAACTACTGGCGTGCAAAACTGCACTGGCGAAAAATTTTCTGCGGAACACTGCGGGCTAAGCACGGACCACAGGCCAATTCGCCGCAAGTTTTAGCATGTGGCCAATTCGTCGCAGGTTTTCATCCTGTGATGAATTGGCCACAAGCTAATTCGTCCGCCAGTGATTTTCATCGCTAATTCTTCCGTCGCCAATTTTTTTTATTTTTATTTTTAATATTATAAATAAATATTATAAATAATAAATATTATTAAAATAAATAATAAATATTAAAATACCACAAAAATTATTTTAGACTGTTTTAAAAATATCGGACTGAACTGAGTTAAAAATTAAAAATATATGCTACTGATTGTCCCTATTTAAATCCTATCATCATCAATCATCAATCATAACATCTTCAACTCTAATAACTGCTCTACTTCTCAACTCATCTTCAGGTTCCTTAGTAACTGCTTTACATGTTTGCTTTTTGATACAATTCCTCTTCCTTAGTAACTGCTTTACATGTTTGCTTTTTGATACAATTCCTCTTGCATTATACTGATTCTCACATGGATAAGATGTCAACCTTGATAATTGTATGCTTAATTAATTGAGCCTCTAATTAAATTACAACTCAAGCTCAATTAAAATATGATGCAAACAAGAATATTTTATTTTGCAATAAAAGCTTCCCTACTTTATTAACCATGACAGAAAAAATATCCCATTTTACTACTTGAAAGGGAGAATACTATCTTCCTCCATTAATCAGCTTGGATTGCGTTATATATAAATATGAATTTTACAAGTTTCTGCTATAACCTGTATGTGGATGAATTAATCACATGTATGAATATCTAGTATATATATTGATCATTTTTCATTATTGGATGTCATTTCTGGAAGTTTAAAAGTAGGAGCCTTATCAACACCCTGCCGTGAGTGCTCCCTCCATCTTCTAGCAGCTGCAGCAGCTCTCTTTACTCTCTCTTTCACTTCCTCCTCTGCATAAATAGACTCCAATTTTGATGGGCACAACATCAGAACAATTCAAATGTATGCAAATACACAAGTTTCTTGCACAAATGGAAAGTTCTGAACTTCTTGAATAACAATCATTTTTATTCTTTAAAAGAAAACATATGGAATTCTGAAGTTTGTTGTGCTCATATATTCTGAAGTTTCAACAACAAATTAAACAAGTTAATTAAGTCATAAGAAACTAAAACTTTTGACCTTGTCCCTATTAAATTTAATCCTATTTACTCCAAAATAAGAGGTTAAGACCCGAGTTGGAGTTCCCCATGCCTCCCAATAAACCTCCCTTCCCCTCCGCAAAATATATGATACAAGTAATTCACACAGGTTATTTCAGATATATGTAAGTGTGTGTGCATCAAATGGATTCAAAAGAGTAGTTGATTCTAACTTCACTAAAGTGCTATATGATTTTGGAGTTATTTGAATAGCTATTATTTTTAAATGTGTAAAATAAATGTACATACGCTTTAGATGCTAGATTCTTTCACTTCTTTATATATCTTTCTGTTGAGCGTGTGCTTCACTCCTTTAATATTTCAAAATTTTCTAGGTTGTTTATTGACAAGAAGATGTATCCTTTTGCAAGTGAACTGCAGAATATGTTTCACTCTGATGTTTCTATATAATATAGGCTATAGTTTAATTTTCCGAGTTTTTATAGACAAACTCAAAAATAATAAAAGTATTCTTTGTTGGAATTTTGAGCCAAAATTTCATTAAAAACATCTTAAAGTATGGTTGACAGAGTTTTTATAGACACAACTCAAAAATAAAAGCATTCTTTGTTGGAATTTTGAGCCAAAACTTCATTATAAACTTCTCAAGTATAGTCTTTATAGATGCAAACTAATCTTAAAACCTTTACTTAGTAGAACTCCAAAACTAGCCCTCCTCAAAGGATTTGAAGACCCAAAGTAAATTAAAGGGAAAACTATCTTGAACTCTCTTGATTACTTTGTACACATCATCAATAAACTAGATTAATTATTTTTTCTGTGGCATATAACAGACTACACTCTTTTGAAAACTAATTAAAAGATCCTCACATTTGCATTTCAGCAAACATATCAGCCCGTTAAGATTTTGTTGATTTTTCTTTTAGTCTACCAATAAAATAAAACAAAATTGTAAAAGCGAGTCTTATCCATTGTTATTATTAAGGAGGACAACTATACGGATTTAACGAAATAAAATTTACATTAGCCTTATATGTCCTTCAAGCAAAAATTATAGAACCATCAGTTGAGATCCTACCTTTGATTCTTGCATGCATACATAATTTTTCTCTTTCCTTTTTCAGTTTTTCCCTCGTATATTTTTTAAACTTTTTATATTTGTATAGTTTCTGAAAAGGCAAAAGGAAGACTTGAGAAAAGATATATTGGATTATGTCAAAAGTCTTGTAACATTTTTGAAGATGCATGAAGTCTTATGAATGAGATTTTAGATTTGGGTTTTTCTCCTTTTCTATAATTTCACTTTTTATTTCCTTCTTTGATTATAGATTTCTTTTTGCAATTTTTATTTCCATTTTTCAATTTTTCCACGTCTGATTTTTCATTCTAATCGTTTGGTTGTATATGTTTCAATAGTTAATATGAGTTTGTGGTACAGCAAGAGTGAGAGTAAATTTTTAGAAAAGTTTCATTTAATGGTACAAGAAGAAATTTACATTAAGATCAAGATAAAATGAAATTTATATCTGTTTAATAGAAAATCTAATAAAACTACCACAAGCTTATCTAACAACCTATCGTCTAGCAGTATTATTATTGATCCAAAAGCTCAAGTTTTTTTAATTAGTTTTGAAAATTAATTACTTTGAATTGAGAATTTGAGTTTTGTAATTATATTAATTATTTTACAATTTGATTATAAATTGAAATTTTATAATTTTATAATTAGATTAATTATTTTACAATTTGAGTATAAATTGGATTTAGAGATTTCATGATTAGGTTAATTATTTTGCAAAAATTATTTTATCGTATAAATTTATTAAAAAATAATTAGTTTAAATATTTTTCTAAAATGTCTCAAAAAACATTATTTAAAAAATTAAATATATTATGTAATTTTTGTAACATTTAAATATTAAGTAAAATGTAATTTTTTTGCTAGGAAATTTTCCTTTCCCCACACTGCACATGCATCGCCACGTAGGGATCTTGCATGTGCATATGCAGGAGGCATGCTAAGAGAAGAATGGTAGATGGATTAGGGGTTTTATAGCCAATATTGGCAAGTGTGCTATACTTCAAGCAGAAATTTAGTATCTTTAATGGGTTGAAGATAGCTCTTGAGATGGAAATTTCTCACTTATATGTTGAAAGTGACAACCAAGTTGCGGTTGGAATTATCATTGGGACAATGGCATCGAACCCAGCCTGTCCGAGGTGAGACTGATAAGGAGCTTACTTTATTCCTTTACACATGTTGAAATTTCTCATGTCTGTAGGGAAGTTAATTTCCCTGCAGATTTTCTTTCCCACTTTGCGTATCATTTTGACCCAGGAGTACATATTCCCAATGCTCCCTCTTCTGAAATTAGCTCATGGCTGTCTCATGATTTATCTGGTGTAGCCTATTTGTGGGTCGATCCCACGTCTTTGTAAAAACAAAATATCACAAGGAATATCGTTCCATGTCACAGTGTCCTATCAAATTCCCATGTTTATTATTTTTCTTTTTTCCTTTTTCTATTTCCTCTGTTAATTTTTTGTATTTTTTTATCTTTGTCTTTTACGTTTTTACGTTTTTTTATTTTTATTATCTCTTTTTTTTATTGGTTGAAGTAAACAACCTGCTGATTTAAATATAAGACACAATGACTTCTCAAATTTTTATTTTTTTTATTTTTATTTTAACTTTTGATGAATTTTTTGATTTTTTGATAATACATGACATTTCAAAATTTTACATTTTTTTATTCATTCTAAGTTTTAAATTGATAATATAAATTTAATTATCTTAAAAATTATTTAAAATGAACATATTATTAATTATAATTGAATTTAATTTAGAGTTTCATTTTATTAACTTTATTTTTAACAGTTTTTTAACCAATTAACAATATTTTTATTGTACCAAATAAATTTAAATCTCAATATATTTATTTGTTCTTCTGCTATTTTTATATTTTTTTTACACATATCATTTTCTAATAAATTATAAGTTTTTCTCTCAAAAAAAAATAATAATAAGTAATAAATTTTCATTTATTCTTTTGAATTCAAACTCCTAATTTCAATTATCTTTTATTTTTTACTTTTTAATTATTAAAGCAATAGAATTAAAAATTAATATTTTGATTATTTCATTTGTTCAACGAAATTTTCAAATCAACTGAAAAATTATTTATAATAGATATATATATATATATATATATATAAATAGAGAGAGAGAGAGAGAGAGAGACCAGTATATGAATGTCATCCACTCATCCTTGCATATGTCATTTGAAAGAATATCTGTCTCTTCAGAAGGATTGTTTTAGATTTTTCTTCCTTAATTTAAAACATTTTATCATGTTCATTTTGTTAAATTTTATTTTCTTTATAATATTTTTTGTTTATTATAATCTTACAAGTTCTGCAAAATATTAAGGAAAATTTGATATAAAGTACATTTAATCAGTTAGTATTTAATTTTAATAAAGAACATATTGAAATATTATCATGAGTAATCAATTTTAAAGTCATAATTTAATTAATATTAACTTAAAATTATTTAGGAAAATTGATATTTAACTAATAGTAATTTAATTATTAAATAATAATTTTAAAAAACTTTGATAAAAAAAATATCATCAATGCAACTTAAAATAATTAAATTTATTAATATAATAATTTAAATAAATCCCTTAAAATATAAATTTATTAATAAAAAAATATATCAATCATGTGCAAATCACGGTTTGAATTGCTAATTCTTTTTTTTAAATAAAAAAGAAATTAACCGTCATCTTTTAACTCTTAAAATAAGCATGTGCTAAGAGTTATAAATTACTTAAAGGTCTGTGAGGTTAATGTTCAAACCTTTAATAGGTGGAAGGTTTAGATATGAAACCTTCCACTTGGTTTTATACCAATCATAGGTCCCAAAATGGGTGCAAACAATCTTAGTACCTGAACGTTTGTAGTCTTTTGGCTTGCCCCAAAGATTGCTCCAGTACGATCCAGTTTCATCAGAATCCTTCTGCTTCATCATCCTTTTTTTAGCTTGCTCCTAAATGAATTAGGATTCTTTTATTATTTCTAGCCAAATAATCAGTATCAGAACATGCAGCAAAACAAGTGTCTAAAAGGCATCAACTGCATGGAATTGACAGAATTCTAACCAATGATTGAATAGCTAATTTTACTAAAAATATAGTAAAATTTAGTCACTGTTGCTTAAATTTAGTCAACTCCATTACCAAATTGAATGAAAATATAATGTAAAGCCAGTTAGATCTAGAATTATATAACTTTGACATCATACTAAACTTTCATAAGTTCTCACTTAAGTGCAAATAAAATACTCAATTCTGATAAAAAAAAAAAAAAGAAATACTCAACGATTTCAAATTATCGACTATGTATCTGTAATGTATCCAATGAATCAATCAGAACACACAACAATCAAATGAGAAGAATAAAAAATTAGAGATTAGAGATGAGAAGAAGTTAGAATAGATTAGATTAGAATAGAGAAGAGAGAAGAGAAGAGAGAGAGAGAATTCTGATATCATTCAATTATATGCTTTTATTATGTACTACAATTCTTATATCCTTAGCTACACAGACAATTCACGGCTCACTGATTCACAATATTCTCTCACTGCACATTCTCTGATGCAGGTGGTTAACCTTTTGTCCCATATACACCTCAGCAGTTTCAAGTGATTTCTCTTTCCTACCCTCACCCTGATTGTTGCTCTCAGTGTCCCCTAATTTCTTTAATTTCCTCTCTTTCTTTCTGTTATATGTAGCAATTCCCCTCTCTTTAGCACATTCTTATCCCCAAGAATGCCAGAAGTCTAGAAAGTAAACTTGGATAAAGGTTGTGTCTTCCCAAGTAGAATCATTTGTGGGTAAGTTCATCCATTTAACCAAGAGTTGTTGTATGTGTTGATTGCCTCTGTAGATTATTCTGGTATTCAGTATATTCTTTGGTGCAACAATGAATTCATCTTTATGCATGGCTAGCAACTCAGTGAATGGACCTTCTCTGTCCCCAAGCTTCTTCTTCAGTAGACTGTCATGAAATACAGGGTATATGCAAGAGGTAGGAGGTAACTGAAGTTTGTATGCCACTGTGCCGATTTTCTCGATGATTCTATAGGGGTCGTAATACTTAGCTGCCAACTTCAAATTTCTTCTAAGTGCTAAGAATGTTTGGCGATAGGGCTGAAGCTTGAGATAAACCATATCACCAACCTGAAACTCCCTTTCTGTTCTATTTTGATCTACATAGTGTTTCATTCTAGCTTTAGATTGAGTGAGTTGGTCCCTAAGTTGCTGATTAAGACTCTCCCATTCATAGAGAAAATCTTCCACCACAACAACCTTTGTAGGAAGTGACAGAAATGGAGGTGATGGAGGTGGATAACCATAGAGAACTTGAAAAAGTGTCATTTGTATGGCACTATGATGCATAGTGTTATACCAATATTTAGCTAGGTGTAACTAGGAGAACCATCTGGATGGTTGATGGTGTGCCATACATATAAGGTAACCTTCCAAAGTCCTATTCAGTCTTTCCGTTTGGCCATCACTTTGTGGGTGGTAGGCTGAAGACGTGAAGACTTACTCCCATCAAACGGAATAATTCCTGCCAAAAGTTGCTGGAAAAAACTTTATCTCTGTCAGAGATGATAGTGTTGGGCGTTCCATGCAATTTAATAACTGTCTCCATAAAGCATTTGGCTACTATAGTGGCTGAATAAGGATGATGTAAAGGAAAAAAATGAGCACAGTTTGTGAAACTGTCTACAACCACCAAAATTGTATCATAACCTTGTGATTTAGGTAGTTGTTCTATGAAATCCATACTAACAACTAACCAAGGGGAGGTGGGAACCGGGAGGGGTTGAAGTAAGCCTGGGTAGTTGCAATTTTCTGCCTTAGATCTACAACAAATATCACAAGTCTTTACCCACTCAATTACTGACTTCATCAAGGATGGCCAGTAGAAATATAGTCTTACTATGTTGTATGTAGCCTGAATCCCTGAGTGACCCCCTAATGGTGAATCATGCAGTTGAGTCGAGTTTACTCCTCAAATCAGTGGAACTGCCAATATAAACTATGTTTTTGCACCTCAGCACCCCATTGTTGAATGAGTGATTAGGTCTATCAAGAGGAGTGGTAGACAGTTGTAGGATCAGGTCTTGAGCTAAAGGATCATCAATATAAGAATCTTCTACCTCTTTAACCCAAGATAGTATGATGGAGGAAGTGAGAAGAGTGCTGGTTTCTTGGCCTTCATCCCGTCGAGACAAAGCATCAACCACTGTATTGATTGGACTTCCCTTTTTTATACTGAATGCAGTAGTCCAATCCTAATGATTTCGTAACTCCTCTTTGTTGTATGTATGTGTAGAGCTTCTATTCTAGCAAGTGTTTGATGCTCTCATGATCAGTTTTTATTATGAATTTGCTCTACTCCAAGTAATGGCACCACGTAGTAACTGCATAGACAATGGCCATGAACTCTCTTTCATAAGCTGATAAGGCTTGATTCCTGTAGCTAAGAGCTTTAGAAAGGTATGCTATCGGTCTTCCTTGTATCAACACTGCGCCAATACCAGTGCCACTAGCGTTACACTCTAAGATAAATTGTTTAGAGAAGTTTGGTAGTGCTAGGACTGGAGCTTGTATCATTGCATATTTTAGTTTCTAGAAAGCAGCTGCTGCCTGTGAATTACATTCAAAACCTCCCTTTTTAAGCAATTCTGTCAAAGGCCTGCTTATGCTCCCATAATTCTTTATGAACCTTCTATAGTAGCATGTCAATCCTAAGAACCCTCTTAACTGTTTCAAGGTTTTTGGAGTAGGCCAATTTTTCATAGCTTCCACCTTACCCTCATCTGTAGCTACCCATTCAACAGTTATGACATGTCCTAAATACTCAATGGAGTTGCAGCCGAAAGAGCATTTTTCCCATTTAGCAAACAGCTTCTGATCACTCAAAATTTTGAAAACCTCCTCCATCTGTGAGAGGTGCAACTCTATAGACTTGCTATAAACCAAGATATCGTCAAACAATACCAAAACAAACCTTCTTAACATAGATCTGAATATCTGGTTCATCAATGCTTGAAATGTCGTTGGGGCGTTGGTGAGACCAAATGGCATAACAGTGAACTCATAGTGCCATGAGTGAGTGTGAAAGGCTATTTTCTGAATATCTTCAAGTTCCATTCGAATCTAATGATACCCTGACCTCAGATTGATTTTAGAGAATATCTTGGACCCCCCCCCTGAAGTTCATCCAATAAATCTTCAATTATTGGAATGGGAAATTTATTCTTCACTGTGTGGTTGTTCAGCTGCCTGTAATCAACACAAAACCTTCAAGTATTGTCCTTCTTTTTCACCAATAAGGCAGGGGAAGCAAATAGACTGTTGCTAGGTTGAATAATGGAGGAGTCTAGAATTTCCTGTGTAAGCTTTTCAATTTCATTTTTTCGGATGTGGGGGTAACAGTAAGGTCTAATGCTTACTTGTTCATCGTTGGATTTGAGTGGAATACTGTGGTTATGAGACCTGAATGGGGGAAGGTTGTTAGGCTTTTGGAAAATATGCTGGTATTTGGTGAGTAAGGATTGAAGGGAGTTCTTAATTGGAGAAGGAGGCTGGCTAAATTCTAGAGTGTTTAGGGTAGTTAAGCAAATTGCAAACAACCGAGAAGATATCCCTTGCCATCCTCCTTGAATCATCTTATACAAGGATTTGTCACTCAACAATTTGGCCGATACATTTTTAGTCATACCCTTCAACTCTACCAGTTTCCCTTCTTTCTTGAATGTAAGCTTGTACGCATCAAAATCGAAGGTCACAGAGGTGTATGTCTTCATCCAATCCACCCCAAGGACAATGTCATAATCGCCAATGTCAAGGACTCTCAAATCAAATTGAAAGTGATGCCCTTGCATCGACCAGAAGCACCCAAAACACTTTGCTCTGACTACTATCTTTCTTCCGTCGGCTACTATTACAGTAGCATGATTAACATAGGTGGTAGGCAATTTGAGTTCCTCAACCACCTTATTATCAATAAAGTTGTGCGCACTGCCGTTGTCTATCAATATTATCAACACTTTGTCCTTGATTTGCCCTTTCAACTTTATTATATTGTCAGCAACACCTCCCTCCATAGCATGCAATGACAACTCCACTCTCTCCGTTGCCTCTGTATTGATTGAGTCTGTTTCAACATCTTGCCAATCATCTTTTGTTTCTAGCTCATCTTCTTCTTCAGTTCCCAAAACAGCCATGGTGATTTTTGGTTGGCACCGGTGGCCTGGGTAATATCGATCTCCACACCGGAAGCAGGCATTTGTGGGTTTCTTTTGGTTTGAGTAAGGAACGACAGCGTTTCTAGAATTGTGAAGCTTTTGGATGATGTGTTTATGGGTTTTGGATTTAGAATCTGGTTAGTGTTTGTTGTGGTGTTGGGTATTTTTGATGGGCCTGGGTTTGGGTTATTTGGTCGGTGGATAAAGAATGGTCGGTAACTCTTATGGGTGGCTTCCAGAGTCCACTCTTGTATTCTCGCCAGCTCAAAGGCTTCATAAATGGTCTGTGGTCGAAGCAGTCGCACCGCTCCTCCGATCTCTGGTCGCAAACTACCGATAAAGCTAGATATGAAATAGGTTTCCGTTAGGAATGGGTGTTGCTCCTCCATCTGAGCTTTCTTATCTTCAAACTCCTCCTGAAATTCCAACACTGTGCCATTTTGTCTCAATTGGTTGAACTCCATAACTATGTCTTCCACGGCTGAATCTCGAAACCGCAACAACAAAGCCGCCAAGAACTGTTCCCAAGAGGCGATAAGGTGAGTTTTAGCCCATCCCCAAAACCATTTCTCTGGTTGTTCTCCCAAATAGAGTGGCCCGAGTTCCATTTTATGTTCCTTTGGAACCTCATACACAAGGAAGTACTTGTTACACTTCCATAACCAGGACTGAGGGTTTTTACCTTCAAAAAGGAGAAGCTCCATCTTCGGCAAAAAACGGCCTAGGTATCCTCTTTGGTTTCCTTCTAGTTGTGTGAATCGATTGTCCTCTGGTTCTCTGGCTCTGGGTGTTGGAACAAGACCTCTGATCGGAGGAATGGCTGGTCTATCAATGGGGGATGTATCCTCGGAAGTTTACTCTTTGCCCTTACTCAGGTTAGTCATCATCTCCATCAATTTTGAAAACTGGCTGCTGAGTTTCAACTGTTTGGAACGTAGTTGATCATACGTCTGTTGTTGCTCGACTCTAGCAGCTTGGCCTTCTTTTTGGATAATCTCGATTTGCAGAGAAACGTCGGTGAGTTTTGCTCTGATTTCATCTGCTTCTTCTATTTCGAAACCCTCTCCAGCAGCTAGATTTCTTGGTTTTTCTTGAGTTTTTACTCATTTTTTTTTTATTTTCTTGCCTAGGTCGATGCTCTGATACCAGTTTGTAATGTATTCAAAGAATCAATCAAAACACACAACAATCAAATGAGAAGAATAAGAAATTAGAGAATAGAGATGAGAAGAAGTTAGAACATATTAGATTAGATTAGAATAGAGAAGAGAAAAGTGAAGAGAGATAGAATTATGATATCATTCAATTATATGCTTTTCATTAGGTGCTACAATTCTTATATCCTTAGCTACCCAAACAATTCATGGCTCAATGATTCACAATATTCCCTCACTTCACATTCTTTAACGCAGGTGGTTAACATTTTGTCCCATATACACCTGAGCAGTCTCAAGTGATTTTTCTTTCCTACCCTCACCCTGATTGTTGCTCTCAGTGCCCCCTAATTTCTTTAATTTCCTCTCTTTCCTTCTCTTATATGTAGCAGTATCCAAATGAACCATAATGCTATTCAAAATTTAATGACAATCAAACTACTAGAATGGATAAAGTTTTGGTGAAAGGATTGACAGAATTCTAGCAATGACTGAATGTGACAAAATTGAAAATAATCTCGCTCAAGTGACTAAATGTGAAATGTACCCTAAACAAGGGATAAGAATTCCTACCAAGACTTTTGCTTGCCTTTTTTCCCATCGAGAACTTGCCTGACAAAACAAGTATATAAAAATTATTTACTACCGGTACGGCAGTACTGATAAAATAATTTATAAAATCATCATGATTTGATCTACAATTGGCAGAACTATTTTTTATTCCATAAATAGTAAAACTGCAATAAAGTAAAAACGTAGTAAAAAACTCCACATCACTAACTCTCTTACCATTCTGAAAACATCCATTGCTCCGGATCCCATTCCTGAAAGCATCAGTGCAACCTGATCATCATTCAGAACACCTGAAGTTTCAGCCGCTGAACGGCAAAGTGAAACAAAAGTACTTTATAAAAGAAGCGAGTTACCATCTTTACTTGAAATAAACATATTATCTTCATTGTTAACATTATGCCTGCTTCATAGCTTATATCATATGATGTAACTGTCATTATTTTCTTAAACCGGTAAAAAAGAAAGATCAAATATCTAATGCTATACTTGTATTCAATATTCATGGTTAATCTACCACCACCTATCAATTATTGTAATCACCTAATCAGAGCAGTGGGCATATTTATTACACATCAGACAGTAACAACAACATGTTTTGGGATGCTGCGGACAACAGTTATTCATGCATCCATCCTCAGGATAATGGAACATGCCAGCCACCTTGGAGAGAAATAATATATTAATGAACTAGTTTGGCATTACTTCTGGAAGAAAATCTACCAATATATAATATAATAACTACTTGTCCTTTAATTTTTATGGGTTTAAAATTGTCTTTGAATAAAACTTTAAATATATGCTTTGCCTAAAACTAAAATCAATTTTTTAGACCTATAAAATTCAAATGACAATCAACCATTCGCCCATGACATTTCTTCCTTGTTTTTCACCTAAAAATCAATTTTTTCAAAGTAATGTCAAACTGGCCCAACTATAGAAATATAATTAATAGGCCTTATGCACATATTCTTCAATTGGAAAAGAGAAAATGGCAACAAAGCATCAAAAATACAAATATCATATTCTACACAAATTTCCATTGAGTACATATGTGTAGATTATCTTGCCATGCCATAAACATAGCCTATTTTTCTTATAATTAATCATTATCTTGCTCTAGAAATCAGAAACGTACTATTTCATCCTCAATAACTGATACTTTCTGTTGTTAGCATTATCTACCAAAGAAGCCCTTTCCATTCAAGTAGTTGGAATGACACGAGTCAATCCCAAAAACTGGAGTTTGACTATATTTTTAGCTTTCCTCAGCAGGTAAAACATCCTACAGAAGAAGTACATTTTGTAAGTTTATATTTCTCAATGATTTGGGCACTACATGTTCTTTGAAATGCTTAGACTTCCTTAATTTCCATCACAATCCCATTATAATAAGAACTTCTATAGAACGTTGAATTTTTTCTTTTCTTTTTTTTTTAAAAAAAAAATTTGCACATTCAGCAGCTAATTAACATGAAAGCACTAACTTACATTTACTCTTTCTACTCTGCGCATTTCATCCTCGAGCAATGATAGTTGTGCTGCTGAAGTCCAATGGATACAATCAACTGGGCTGAATCACAACAATTTATAAATTAGTTAACTAATTAAAGGGATAATATTAACGGAAGCAGTGCATGAATTCTTATATTAAATTCAAAATTGCATAATTTTAAAAAGAAAATTGTAAATTATAAAGTATTTGGACATGAAAGAAATTGACCAAGTATCAATTGCTTGTTGCACTAATTCTGATTTTCCACACTGGTTGTATACTCTTGCTCTTCCGAACTCGTCCTCAATCCCAAATACATCAGGAGCCACATTGCAACAATTTTTGCAGCCTGCAGTAGAGAATTAATTAATTAATTAATTAATCAATTTAATACATTAATTTAACCTAATTTGAATATATGATAATACAGAAGTAAGTACCTATGCAGCTAAACTCATCTACAAATGCCAAATCTCTAGGGCTAGAATCATCCAAGAAAGGATTGATTGCTGTCAAAGCATATCCATGAATTTCATCATAAACCATTCGCTGCACAGGATCACTAAGAACCTGAAATTCAAATGCGAAATTCATAAATATAAATCATAATTTAATAAAAAGAACAAATTAAAATTAAAAAAAAATTGAAAAAAAGGAAATAAAATGGAAATCTCACTTACAGCATAAACCTCATTAATGAATATACAGAAATTATTAGTTTCAGGATCATTTCCACTCAAATCTGGATGGCATTCTTTCATGCAATTATAATATGCTTTCTTAATCTGGTCTGGTGTAGAATCAGGAAGCTGTTGGCTTGTTAAACACAATTAGTATATTAATTTTCAATTTTTCATTAATTAAATACAAAAATATATGCATGCTGACTCTGAGATTAGTTCAATTACCAGACCAAGAACAGCATAATAGTCATCTGTAACAGATGAATCGTTAGTAGCAACCCTGAGTCTGCCAAAGCCATAAGAAGAAGATGAAGAAGATGATCGTCGTTTACAACGCCAACCGCTAAAATTAGTCTTTGGTAGAACTTTTGAACTCAATTTTCTCGATGGACTTTGAATCTTAAGACTATCTGTGCACACAGGAGAACTCAATTGAGCCATTATTTTTCCTTTTTTTTCACTTAATTAATTTATTTCTGATAGCATTTAACCCCTTTTTTTCTGTTTTTTGTTATTATTCAAATAATTTATGGATATTTTTTCAAAATTTTGAGGAGGAAGAAATTTTGACATACAAGGCAGAAATTATGACGTGGCAAATTTGGAGCCATATGTTTGTATGATCTAACACTTTTTTTATTTATAATAAATGTTTTTAATGGAAAACCACTATTAAAAATAATTTTTTTGAACATCTATTAAAAATAAATTTTGAACATTATATTATGTATATAAACTAAAATTGTGACAAGAATATATAGTATATTTCCAAATTAAGCATAGATTTTTTCCATATTTTTCTATTTTATCATGTCTTTTTTACTGTCCTATTCTTTTTTTCTTCATTTATTTTGTTTTTGTATTTTTGTATTTCTTTCTTACTTTTGGTGTTTTTTATCTGTTTTTTTTTTTTTTTTTTGCTGTTTTAATTGATTTTCCTTTCGAAGTAGTCTTTTTTTTACTTTGACTTATCATTTACATTTTTCTTTTCCAAACTTATATATATAATATTATCTTTTTCATACTCATAGGAACTCTCACATAAATTTCTTTTCATTATTATTATTTATTTCTCTTTGTTGGTATAGATTGTTAATAATTGAATTATTTAATATATGTTTTTATTGAATGATATTTTTATGTTAATTTTTATATTTAAACCCAATGATAATTTGAACAAATTTAAAAATAAACAAGCCAATTGCTTGCTCCATGTTGTTGCGGGAATCAATGTTATTATGTGTTTTGAGAAAAATATAGAGTAATGTATAAAAAGTATAACAATAATATGTACAAAATATATGCAGAGATAACAATTATATACATGTGTTTTTTTATACAAAATGTATAAAATATAACAGCAACATATTTAGACACAAAGTGTTTGTTTTGTTAAGAGTATAGCCCAAAAGATTAGTTCTAAGTTTAACCCCCCAAAAAAAAATATTGCACCTAAAATGTTTCTGATTCTTCAATCAAAATTATTTTCTTCTTCAGTCAAAATGTTGTTGTTTATTTGGTCAAAATGTTTTTTCGTTCCTCGTTTTAACTGTTTACTACACTTTTTTTTTTTTTTTAGATTCAAACCCCCGAAAATATGTTTTGAGGGGTTATATAATAAAATAAAAAATGATAATTTTAAGCATAAAGAGTAAAGTTCAACAATTAATGGGCATTAACAAATTAATGATTTTTAGTGTTAGAATAGGCTATTAGTCTTATTTGATTATTATTAACAGTGCTTGATATTTTTCTTATGACATGAAAATTGGGTATAATAGACTACGAAATAGTCCCGTATTAATAATTCTTAGCATACTTTCACATCAAATTTGTAGCTAACATTCTGAAAATTTGGTAAAATTAACACAAAAACAGTACAGATAGACGCATAATTTGAATTCTCACAAAGAGCGTAGCGACTAGATTTTTTGTTCATACTTTAACTCTTTTGTTCAAAAAATTATCTTTCCTTGCAATTTAGAATACCCAATTAACATTATATAAAAATTCAAAAAGTACGAAGTGAAAACAAAAATGAAAAAGAAAAACTTATCTTCTAGGTTATTCTAGTTATAAAATAGAATCGTAGGGCTAATGAAATTAATTGATAGAGGTGGAATCGATTGTTAAAAACTAGAATGTTTACATATTTATGGAATAAAAAATTCATAATTGTATTTTTCTCTATTTTTATGCCATGGAAATTTGGAATTCACAATTAGGTGATTGTAAGAATGATTTTTGGTAAGAAATACATAGTTAAGCAATGTAGTGTATATATAAGTTGAATTTTAGTATATATTTTTCCATTTTGAGATTCATAATTAGTTGTTCAAAACAAATTTTTTGTAAGAAACACAATGTATATTTAAATTAAATTCTATGAAGATTTTTTGAAATATAGAAATGTAAAACTAAAAGTAATGGATGAGAAATTGTAAAAACAGTAAAGGTGCATGTGTATTAATCTTTTATATTGTTAATTAGTGTCTAATGGATTATGGGCATATCTAAACTCAAGATTTTTATTTGATTATGATAATAAATTATCATACCTATTTCTAAATTTGGTTTTATATTATCTAAAATCTATTTAATTTTTTATTTATTGATTTTTAATTAATATTTAATTTTAAAAGTTTTATTAAACTATATAACATATTTAATTTGATATATATAATTTTTAATAAAATTATAAAATTTCAAGTAATAATATTACAAATAAAAAAATTTAGGGACAAAAAAGATTATTAGAATATGCAAAAATCTTATGAATAAAACTAAGTTATTAGAAATTAGAAATTATTTATAAAGAGATAACTTACTTACTGAAGATGTGATCTAGCAGTTGAACTCTCTATTTTGCTTCATAGAATATATAGAAAATTGAAGTCATTTTAAATTTATATTTTATAATTAAATTTTATTTTATTTTATTTACTAAATTATTATTACTTGTTCTTTTCTTCTTTCATATAATCACTGGAATGAAGTAATTATCTTTTAGTAGAAGATCATGTTGTATTTGCAGTAGTAGTTGCTTGACTGGGTGACTCTTGAGGTGGTGGAGAATTTACAGAATCTTCTTCTGCTGTTGGAGTATTGCTAGCAAAGGGAAATTTATGGATTTGTTCAGAAGAATGATTGGTTAATGAAGAGTAGTGATCATCATAAAAGGATTTTTGAAGCAATAAAGTTATGATGCTAGTTTCTCATTCATAATTGAAGTTGGAAAATTGAGGTTTTTCCAATGATTTGACTGATGGGTAGAGGAAATGAATAAAGGTCAGTGTAATTGTCATCATTTATAAATGATAGGCATGATTTTCCAATCAAAAGTTGAGCTACTCTTCCAAAAACACTAATCGTAATTTCTCCAGTTTTATCTTTAATCTTGCATGCCAATTTGTAGCTGTATAATAACAAAAAAAAATAGTTATTTTTTTTTTAGTTTTGATTATGATGAAATAACATTTAAATGTATTAAGAAAATTAAAAAAAAAAGTATTTGTTAAATAAATGTATTTTCTTAGTTTGAGTTGTGTACCAAAGATTGGATGGTTCATTAAAACTACCATGGTTGTTGCACTACCATGCATCACTATATTTTTTCACTTGGTTATTGCATTTGAAACATGCTCTATAATACCAGCCTTGTGTAGCTTCAACATCTATCACTGTTGCCTTGAAGGTGAAAATATATTATGTTGGAAATAGTAATATAGTGTTAAAAAATAAACATATTAATCAATGTTATATGAATCATAGAGTTTTGGTAAAACCTCAACTTTTTGTGGGTCCAAACTTTGCATTCTAAAATTATTTTCCTATTAAGTGTTTTTTGTTCGCTTGGGGGAATTGGTTCTCTTTCCGACTTTGGGAGAAGTTGAACCGGCATAAAAGTGCTAAGACATCTGCAATTACTTTTTTTTTATGAAATAATATGTAAAATATTAGGTATATTCTAACTTTATTTTTACAAATACATAGATAGTGTCTAGATAATGATAAGTCTACCCTTTTTTGTATCAGTGTACTTCCTTGATTTCTATATTGGTAAAATAAATAGTAAAAGCAAAGCTACCGTTTCCTTGCAATTTTATAAAAAAAGAATTGATAGTTAATTTAGCTTGATTACATAAGATGCATTGTAAATATTATTAAATATAGTTCTTACCCATATATATTTTTACTGTCATTATAGCAAAGACAATAATAATAGGACTTGCGATTCCCCTTATTGTGTGTTTCATT
Organism: Garcia nutans; assembly: GCA_947685225.1. Classification (NCBI taxonomy): domain Eukaryota; kingdom Viridiplantae; phylum Streptophyta; class Magnoliopsida; order Malpighiales; family Euphorbiaceae; genus Garcia; species Garcia nutans. The sequence goes on along the minus strand of CANTUV010000009.1, from coordinate 19,068,924 downwards.
GAATGTTTGTGCCAAGTTACCCCAAAGAGTGACACCAATTTTTCATTATTGAATATATAAAAACAAAGAATAAATTTTAATAAATAAGCATTTACTTAAATGATGTGTATACATATAAATATATATAGACAAAATCATGCAAAGAGGAGAAATATGTATATTTGTGTGCATATATGCTTATGCAAATATTGTTATATCCCAACATATAGTCTTGGTACCTTAAGTTTTGTATGATCAAGTCTCTCTTTGATGTTAGCCTATAGCCAAAATATAGGAATTCAAGTTCTTTTATGCTGAGCAAGTGTGCAATAACATCTGATAAAATTTAATATTAGAATATTTTAATTTAAAATGTGGAATATAAGATCTATATTGATGAATACCCAAATGACTAAAAACGATTCAATCTAATCACTGAAAAAGATTTGATCAAATACCCAAATGATTAATTTGGCTTAAAATTGATAAAGATAGGAAATTTAAGCACACCTTCTGAAATTCAAGAAAAAAAAAACACAAGAGCTTTTGAATTTTTTTTTCAATTGTATGTTCAATGGTTGACATTTAAAAAAATATATGCACAATAAGATGAAAATGTGTGAACGAGATAATCCTTAAATTTACCAAAGAAATAATGACTAATGGGACAAAATAATAATTAAAACAACATAAAAAATTATTTTTATTGTATATATGCAATTAAAAATGTTGAACATGTCAGTAGAATGTTATTGTTTTCCTTTTTTGCAAGCAATTCAAATTCAGTGAAGCTAAATTTGTATTGAGGAATCTTATTATGTATGTCATCCAATTTTTTAATGGTGGTAGCTTTTCCAAATTGGAGCATACCAACATGAGGGACAACTTTATGTTGAGGCTTGCTAGTGTCAACATAAAAATTACTAATCTCATAAACGCAACCAATATTCAATTTTGTAGAAAAGTAGTCAACATCTATAGCCTTCATTGTTGCTTGTATTGTTTTACTCTAGTAAAAGAAAAATAGAAATAATTAAGCAATAAGCATGATTTAATTGTGGATAAACTAGTTATAGATTTATAAAAATTTTAGTATTGATTTTCATTTAAAATGGAAAAAATATGGTAATTAGATAATCATAGATGAAAAATATAATATTATTTTAACATATAAAATCATTACCCCATGATAACAATAAAAGTTAGGTCATTGTGAGTTGTATAAAAAGTAATCAAAGAAGAAGGAGGATAAATCAAAACTTTATCATATGGAAACAAATATTATTTGCATATCAAAATTGGAACGTTGAATAAATAAATAGAGAATTATGCTAGTTTACATTGCATAAATAAATTTTGGCCAATTTTGGTAATTGTGACAATTTAAATAAGTAATAAGAAATAAAAAGTATTTGTTACCTCGTGATCAACCAATAAGCAATCTAGGCTCAATAGTTTTCCTGTTCCAACATTGTGAGTCTTTCATAGGCATGTCACAAGAACTTTGATGGCATTATATAGTTTATGTTAGCCAAACTACTCTATTTTTTATCTTAGGCAACTAAATTGAATAACATTAACTTTTGTACCAAGTTACATTTTGCAGAAACTTAATTTTTGGAGAAATCTTAAAAAGCCCAATTTGACCATTGACTAGCCCGACCAAGGTTTGATGAAGAAATTTTTTTTTTTCATAAAATAGATCACAGTCACAAGTACTCTCAAAATTCCACTATACCAAGTAAAGCTCGATCAGACCATGCATAAGTCCGACCGTACCATTGAAAAAGAAATTGCCAAACTCATCCAGTAAGTTTCACGGTGAAAGGTACTCTCATTTTGTCACCGTACTAAAAAAAAAGTCCAACTGGACCAACTGAAATTTTGACCGGACTATTTATATGAACATTTAACAAAAATCATAGAGAGTTTCAAGACCCAAAGTCCTCTCACATACTCACCAGATCATAATAAATATGACTGGACCACTGGCAGTCCGACTAGACCTTAGTAGGGAACAAAAATGCAAAAAATTTTCAGAAAGTTTTATGGTGAAAGGTACTCTCAGAATTTGAGCATACCACTTATAGTCTGACCGAACTAGACTTAATATCGACTAGACCTTTTGAAATTATGTCCATTATTTTTCCACTCAATTGGTGGAAGGCATGTGTACCAACCGTTAGAGGAGCGTCTGTTATAAAATAAAATATTCTGACCAGACCAATCAAATTTCGACCTTAACAATGATGGTATGACTAGGAAATTATTGTTTTGATCATAAAATTGCTCTGAATAATATTTCAAGTGGAGAACAAGAATCAAACATGTTGGACACCACTTCAAATAGTTATATAAAGACTTGAAGGTTATAAATACCTCAAGAAACTTTATTTTTCAGAATAATAGTGATTGTAATAGCAAAGTTTAATATCTTTCAATTCCTTGCATCAAAATTTATACTTGTATTCAATTGAGTATTGGGTGTGAGCATTAAACACCATTGTAAGTTTAAGTGTGAGCTTGAAAACAATTAGATTTTAGAGTGAGCCTGAAAAAACTCTTGTTGGGGTTGTGAGGAATCTCTCAAACCTTGTATAAATTCAATTTGAGCTTGTGAAAATACCAAGTTAGAGTTGAGCTTGTAAAAACTCAAGATTAGTGGAACCTTAATAAGTTATTAAGGAAGTGAATGTAGGATTGAGGTAATCCGAATCACTATAAATTCTCTTGTGTTCATTCTTCTCTACTCCTTCTCTTACTTTGATTTTACTTTTAATTTTTAATTTGCCATCAATTCTTCAAATCAACCAATTCACTCCCCTTCTCGGTTGCCATCTTAGGACAATAATTGGTATCAGAGCTTCAAAATTTCAAAAAAGCTTAATTGTAAAATTTGATCCACCATGGCAGCAACTTCTAATACTTCAACTTCTTCATCTCATGGAAACCTCAACTCTTATCTTAAACCCTACTTTGATGGAACATATTATTCTTATTGGAAACATAAGATGTATTTTTTCTTGATAGTGAGGAAATTGAACTTTGAAAATATGTGAAAAATGAATGGAAACCTCCTACTCATGAGGTTGATGGTATTCATATTCCTCTTCATAGAGAAAAGTGGACCGATGCTCAAGAAAGGGTCTTCTACAAAAATAATAGGACAACCTCCATCTTGGTGAGCTCATTGTCTAAAGAAGAAAGTGGAAGAGTCTAACACCTTACACGTGCACATAGCATATGAAAAACTCTTGAGAACTATCATGAGGGCACTACCCAAGTGAGGTTCACCAAGACCCAAATGCTTGTTCATAAGTATGAACTCTTTAAAATGAAGTCCAACGAAAATGTCACCAAAATGATGAATCGGTTGCTTGCTATTATCAATGACTTAAAGAAATATGAAAAATCCTATGATCATCGTGATGTCAATAGCAAAATATTAAGGGCACTTAGAGCCAAGAAAAGCTTTGAATCAAAGGTCTCCTCAATTGAAGAAGCTCATGATCTTAGCATATTGAGAGCCGATGAGCTAGTTGGAAAACTCCTCACCTTTGAATTGCACACCGAGAAAGATGATGACAAAGGTGAGAAGGTTAAGAGGAAAGCAATTGCTCCCAAAATCACTAAGGAAGATGAGAGCTCAAGTGAAGAAGATAGTGATGATGATAAAGAGATAGCCATGCTTTCTAAAAGAGTAAGTGAATGGAAAAGAAAGAGGAGATGACAAGCTAACAAAGGTAATTCATCAAAATTCTCTTTCAAAGATAAGGAGAAAAAGAATGAAGTACAATATTATGAATGTGGCAAACCGGATCACATCAAAATGAATTACTTTAAGATGAAGAATAAGGAGGAATGGGACAAAGAGAAGCAAAAATCTCTCAAGGCCACATAGGATGATGACTCCTCAAATGAAGAAGAAGAGAAGGAGGAGCAAGGAATTGCAAATTTATATCTCATGGATTTTGGGGATGATGATCACACCAATGACGTAAGTATTTAATCTCTAAATCTTAATGCACATAGTGATGATGTTGATGATGCTTTGGATGATAATGATTTAGTTGAGCATATGAACTTAAGAGTCCATAAATACTTCTCTAAAATGAAGTTTTATAAAAAAAAATGCTCTAATCTAGAAAAAGATTTTATCTCTTTGAAAATTCTACATTAGAATTAAAGACATCAAATGAACAATTATCAAAATCTATTGATGAAATGTCTAAAAATTCATTTAACTTAGAGAAAATTTCTAAAGAAAATGACATTTTGAAAGAAGAAATAAATGAATTAAAGAACTTTATTTCTAAGTTTTATAAGGGTAAGGAAGCCTTAGATACATTGATTATTATTCAAAGGTCACCTTCATCCAAGTATGGCTTAGGATTTAATGACTCGTCTACTATTACATCCAATGTACCAACATTTATCAAAGCTTCTACAACTCAAACCTCTAGCATTGATGTTGTAAAAAATATAAATACACACACTAAGCCTAAAAGTCCTAAAAAGACTACACAAGGCTCACTAGGCTCTAGAACTAATATTCCAAGAGAAAATTATGCATACATGTACACAAGGCATAAACATAATCACAAGCATGCACATAGACAATCCTATTCCATGCACACATATAATTGCCAAGTTAATTCTTTAAAATCGAATAGAAAAGGAATGCCAAAATATAAGGTCTTATATCAATGCAACTATTGTAATTTGGTCATAAAAGTTCATTTTGTTACATTAGAAAAATTCAACTCAAGTTAGAAGATCTTTCTACTAGTAACCCCTAAGGACCCAAGTTTATTTGGGTACCTAAAAGAAGGTAAATCTTATTGTCTTGTAGATATGCCTAAAGTCTAACATCAATGAAAGTGTTTGGCTTATAGATAGCAGGTGCTTAAGGCACATGATTGGTATGCAAAACTTTTCACAACTATTACTTACAAGTATGGAGGTAATGTAACTTTTGGAAATAATGCTAAAGGTCGAATTATAGGCATTGGCTCTATTGGTATGCTTGGCAAAAATATGATTGATGATGTTTGGTTGGTTGATGGATTTAAACATAATTTGCTTAGTGTTAGTCAATTATGTGATAAAATATATGATGTCAATTTTAACTCCAAAGGATGTAAAATTATCTCTTCTAATGGTGAACTTGCATTTAATGGAACTAGAATTGGCAACACTTATAAAATTGATCTACACTAATAATGCTTTTGAATGTTTAGTAACTTTTAGCAATAATGGTTGGCTATGGAATAGAAGATTAGGACATGCTAATATAGATCAATTACATTATTTAAGTAAAAAAGAACTTATAGATGGCCTCCCTAAAATAAAATTTAATGAAGAAAAAATTTGTGAACCTTGTCAATTTGAAAAATAACATAAGAGCTCTTTCAAAATTAAAAGTTTTGCAAGCACATCTAGACCTTTAGAACTAATTCATTTGGATTTGTTTGGTCCTAATAGAGTTGCTAGTCTAGGAGGTAAGTTGTATACATTTTTGCTTATTGATGATTACTCAAGCTTTACATGGGTTAATTTCTTAGCTCAAAAGAATGAAGCTTTTACTCATTTTAATTTTTTTGCAAAATGAGTTCAAAATGAAAAAGGCTATGTGATCACATCTATTATAAGTGATCATGGCAAAGAATTTGAAAATAATAATTTTGAAAAAATTTTCAATGAACATGGAATATCACATAGTTTTTCAACCCCTTAGAACACCACATCAAAATGGTGTGGTTGAAAGGAAGAATATAACTTTGGTAGAAATGGCTAGAATAATGCTCAATGAGTATAAGTTACCATCTTACTTTTGGGCGGACGCTGTCAATACTGCTTGTTATATTGCGAATCGTGTGTTCAAATGGTCTTTGACAAACAAACTTCTTATGAGCTGTAGAATGAAAGAAAACCCAAAATTTCATACCTTAAAGTATTTGGATGCAAATGCTTCATATTAAACACTAAGGAAAGCCTTAGAAAATTCTCATCCAAATCAGATGAAGGCATGTTTCTAGGATATTCATCTTATAGTAAAGCATATATAGTATTTAATATGAGAACTCTAGTAGTTGAAGAATCAATGCATGTTATCTTTGATGAATCATTTAAGCTTGATCCTGAGAAAGGTATTATTCTTGATGAAGTTGTAGGTACACTTGAATATCTTGAGATAAGCAATCATCAAAAAGAGAACAATGATGAGCAAGAACAAATTATGGAATAATAAGAGACTAAAAAACTTCCTAAAGATTAGCATTATTAAAAGGATCATCCTAAAGATCTCATCATTGGTGATACTTCAAAGGGAGTGACTACTAGATCCAAATTTAAACTTTTAGATTCTAATGTTGCCTTTGTTTCTCAAATTGAGCCAAGGACTATTGAGAAGGCTCTTGATGATGAATGTTGGGTGATTGCCATGCATGATGAACTCAACCAATTTGAGAGAAACAAAGTGTGAGAGCTTATCCCTAGACCCAAGGATCATCCAATTATTGGTTATAAATGGGTTTATAGGAACAAACTTGATGAAGGTGGTCCCATTATTAGAAACAAAGCCAGATTGGTAGCCAAAGCCTATAACCAAAATAAAGGCATTGATTATGATGATACTTTTGCTCATGTTCTAGATTAGAAGCTATTAGAATTTTACTTGCATTTGTATGTCACATGAACTTCAAACTTTTTCAAATGGATGCTAAAAGTGCATTTTAAATGGTTTTATTATGAAGAAGTTTATGTTGAAAAACCTCTCGATTTTGAAGATTATCAATTTTCAAATCACGTTTTTAAGTTAACCAAGGCATTTTATGGTCTAAAACAAGCTCCAAGAGCTTGGTATGATAGACTTAATATATATTTGTTAGAAAATGGTTTTACAAAAGGTAAAGTTGACACTACATTACTTGTCAAAAGAAAATTGCTTGACATTTTGATTGTACAAATTTATGTTGATGACATTATATTTGGTGCTACTAATGAATCTTTATGCAAAGAATTTGTTTCTTGTATAACTAGGGAGTTTGAAATAAGTATGATGGGTGAACTTAAATTCTTCCTTGGTTTACAAGTCAAGCAATGTAAGGATGGCATCTTCATCAACTAATCCAAATATACAAAGGAACTTCTCAAGAAGTTTGGCATGAATGGTTTCAAAGCTAGCAAAACTTTAATGATTACATCCTTGAAATTAGAAAAAGATGAAAGTGGTAAAAAAGTTAATGAAAAGAAATATCGAGGTATTATCCGATCACTTCTTTACTTAATCGCTTCAAGACCCAATATAAAGTATAGTGCATGTTTGTGTACTAGATTTCAATCTTGTCCTAGAGAATCACATTTAAATGTCACTAAAAGAATTTTAAAATATTTAAGTGAAACATTGCACTTAGGTCTTTGGTATCCTAGAAATACATCATATGACACTTTAGGCTTTTCAAATATGGACTATGCCGGTAACATATTAGATAGATAAAGTACAACCAGTGCATTCCATTTTCTTGGTGATTGCCTAGTTTCTTAGTTTAGCAAGAAACAAGTGTCACTTTCTCTATCTATCGCGGAAGCAAAATATATTATTGCATATTTTTGTTGCACTCAAGTGTTATGGATGAAATAATAATTGCTAGATTATAGTAAGTCATTTGATCATATTCCTATTAAATGTGATAATACTAGTGTAATTAATCTGTTTAAAAATCCAATTCAATACTCTAGGTCAAAACATATAGACATTAGACATCATTTTTTAAGAGACAATATTCAAAACCAAAATTTAGTTTTAGAATTCATTGACACACAAAATCAACTTGTGTACTTCTTCACTAAACCATTAAATAAGGAACAACTAAGCTTCATAAAACAACATATAGGTATGATAGATGGATCCACCTTAGATAAACCCTCAACTAGTTGATAAATTTATTCACTTATAACTATTTTTTATCATACTTTAATGCTCCAAGTTGAACTACATAAACTTCCTCAAATTTCTCAATTTTTGAGAATTTCCTGATCAGATCTTACATTAGCCTGACTGTACTTTTGTAAAAAAATTTAACCCCTAATCCTTCGTGAAAATATGATCATACTTTCATTAGTTCAATAGGCATAATTCAAAAATTATGACCGTTGTGCTTAAAACTGAAATAGTATTCGGAATCACTAGAGTCCGACTGGACTTTTTAAAATTTTTAAATGAGTCCGACCAGACTTTATCTCTGGATTCAAAATTTTCTAGCCATTAGAACTCATTCAAAATGTGCATTTCACCTCTTCAACAGCTATAAACGACTAGTTTTCAATCAAAACACTATAAATACCCCCCAAAATCATTGTTTGCAACTTTTTATGAATCTCTAAACACTCAAAACACTCTCAATCTTCCTCATCTATTCCTTATATTTTCAAACTTAATTTCCATGGCACCCAAAGAATACAAAAGAAAAGCCTCTAGAAGTGAGAAAGGGAAGGAAATTTGTAACACTTTTATACACTATATATGTATAATACATATACCTGATATATATAAAATACGAATATACAGTACAAGAATGCAACAACCTAGTTCTTTAAAAAAATTCTCATATTTCCAAATTAATATCCCAAATATTAAAATGTATTTTTGTAAGTAAATAAAAAATATTTCCCATTAGTTTTAAGTACCAAAAATAGGAATTTTACATAAAAATTTTGGGAAAAATTCATCAGAGTTTTGTCTGTAATTTGGATATCCCAAAAATTTCAACATCTCACAACCGACAGAAAATACACTCCCAAAATAATTTCAACAACCCATACTTCTAGAACTCCATAAATTTTCCCAAAACACTTACACATATATATGCATATACATAACCATTATTTACAAAAATACAACCCCAAGTTTTCTAAATTACATCATTTACAAATTTATAATATAACATACATATGTAAATAACCCCAAGTCGGCATTCTTATTTTTGTCTAAAATATATGACTTAATGAATTAATATTTTATCAAGTTAAGTTGTCAAAATGAACATATTACATGTTTGCACGGTCCTGATCTGTGGTGCCAACTCAAAACTTCAAAAAGCAGGAATGCTCTATACCTACTCTGGTCCAGAGGGCTCTCTGCAGTAACGTTGTCAACTGTGCAATACACAAATCGCGCTAAGCAAAATTGCCTAGTGGTACATACTTTTAAATAAAGAAAATCATATAAATAATGCAAAATGCATTTCTTTCAAAATGTAAACTTGATATGCATTTCCATAATGCAAGTCACTTAATTAATACTTTCAAGCAAACATATTTCTCATGCGCACACATTAGGCCCAAGTGACCCTATATAATATTCAAATTCAAGAGATTATTTTGGACTCACATTTGACACCCAGTGTCTGGCCCGAAGATAAATATATTGATGCCCAGTGTTTGGCCCATGGGCAATGATAATGATACCCAGCATCTAGCCCGAAGGCAATAATAATGACGCCAAGCATCCTACCCGAAGGCAAATATCTGGTATACTGTATCACACCAAGCTCGATACTCTTAAATTTGATATTACATAAGGTTATACACATTACTTAAACCATTTCACATTCTTCTCAATTTTTGGCAAATATAACAATTCTAATTCTTTTTCCACTTTTTTCATTATTTCTCATATATTTCACATATTTTCATGCATTTTTCACAAATATTCATCACAATGATTTTAGGAAACTCAAAGTAGCTCATAAACACATACATTATACATTTCAACTTTAAATAAATATCTATGCACTTTTTGTGTGAATTCACACATCAAAGTGGTATAGTCACCAAATCATTCAATCACAAAATATGTTAAACAAATGCAATTTAATGCATGACAATCAAAGTATGTACATACCTTTATGCAAAGGCACTTTCAAGCTAAAAACATCAATTTCACAACTTCACCAAAATTCTTTCACTTACTAAGTTTTTGGAACAACAACTTACTCAACCCTAACCAAAATTTGAATAACAAACACACATTAGTGTCACATTTTAAAGTGTTTAAGCTACCAAATATCAATTAAAACCCAATCCTTCAATTTCCCCTTTCTTAAGCTATAAGGCACTACAACTTTGGAATTCCAATCCATCCAATACCAAACTAAGTTTTAATCTTAATTATATCTTAAACAACACATTTAAACACATATTAAATCACAAAACTCAATTTAAAGGCATTCCCTTCAAAAATACTAAAATGTGCCTAAACACACTTTAATATTAAAACTTCATTCTCACTATTTTCAAATTTATTTTAAAGCTTAAATATATTACAAACATTCTATTTTAACACATACAAAGCATTAAAATACAATGAATCTTTCTTCCATTAAAATTTCAAAATTCAAACCCTAAGCCACTTTGAATTTGGTTCAACATTCTAACCAATTCCAATGGTTAATTTAAATTCATTTCTATCATTTGAATAATTAAACAACATGATTTAAATGATAAAACCAAATAAATTACAATCTTGAACAAACCCCTTTTCCATAACCTAACCTTACTACCTCTCTCAAATACCACCAAAACTTAAACCCATCAAACCATTCAACCATAAAATTATTATCTACTCATTAAAATAACATGTTTAACATGCATTAGAACCAAAACAACCAGCCCAACAAAACCCCAAATGATACATAATCTAAAAATTCCATAAAACTTAGAAAATAATGAAGAAAGATTACTAGTTGTTGAAAAAATCATCAAAAATCACTTTGATCCTTTAAAAACCTTTAAATTTTGGTGTTTGGAGCAAAAATCATCCTTGGCTATGGTGGAATTTCATGGTGGAGATAAAACAAGAAGAAGAAGATGATAAATAGTTACTTTTTTAAAATTTTCTTTCTTTTAAAAATTTCCACCATATATATATTTAATTAATTTTTTATTTTTTATTTATATTATTATTTTTAATTCTTTAATTTTCAACATCCATTCAAAAATAAAATGATTTTAAAATTATTTAATTAATTTATTTTTAAAGTAAAATTACCATTTGACCCTTCTTTTACTATTTAACTATTGACTTTTTCTATCTCATGTTTGACTTTATATACAATCTATATTTTTATTATATTTCACATAGATATATATGATATTTTCTCACTTCCAACACCCCATTTAACTCCCCTATTTATTAATTTAATTTAATTTAATTTTTATAAAATAACGGATGTTACAACTCTCTCCCCTTTAAGTAATTTCGTCCTCGAAATTACCTGACATAAGCTCTGAAATAGCTGAGGATACTGGCTCTGAATCATCTGCTCACTCTCCCTTGTTGTCTCCTGAGTGGAGTGGTTCCTCCAAAGAACTTCCACCAATGGCACCTTTTTATTTCTTAACTCTTTCACCGCACCTGTCAAAATCGCCACTGGTTCTTCTTCGTAAGTCAGATCTGGATTTACTTCAATAGATTCAAACTGATAACACATGGGATGGATCCGACCTGTACCTTCAAAGCATGGAAACATGGAAGACATTATGGATCTGCTCTAACTCAGACGATAGAGCCAATCTGTAAGTCACTGGTCCCACTCTCTCCAGAATCTCAAAGGACTAATGAAGTGAGAACTTAACTTCTCTTTTCGACTAAATCTCATAATTCTCTTCCATAGAGACACATTTAGGAACACCTTGTCCCCCACACTGAATTCAATATCCTTTCTCTTCATGTTTGAATATGACTTCGATCGATCTGAAGCTGTTTCTAAATGATCTCGAATCACTTTAACATTTTCCTCTATTTCCTTAATCAAATCGGGACCTACTAATTTTCCTTCTCCAACCTCATCCCAACACAAAGGTGTCCTACACTTCCTGCCACGCAAAGCCTCAAATGGTGCCATTCCAATGCTAGACTGAAAACTATTATTATATACAAACTCTATTAGTGACAAATGTCTATCCTTGCTCCCTGTGAACTCAATAGTACATCTCCTCAATATATCCTCTAATACATGTATCACTCTCTCAGATTGTCCATTTGTCTACAGATGGAAAGCAATACTGAAATACAATTGAGTACCCAAAATATCCTGTAAAGTCTTCTAAAATCTAAATATGAACCTAGGATCTCGATTTGACACCAATAAAACTGGGACTCCATATAGTCTCACTATCTCACTGATATAAGGCTCAGTTAGCCTATCAAGAGAGTAGTTCACCCCTACTAGAAGAAAATGTGTTGACTCGGTCATCCTATCCATGATCACCCAGATTGCATCATGTTTCTTCTGGGTCAAAGGGATCCCTGACACAAAATCTGTGGTCACACGCTCCCACTTCCAATCAGGTACTGATAAAGGTTGTAACAACCCTGAAGAAACTTGATGCTCAGCCTTCACTCCCTGACATGTGAGACATCTCAACACAAACTCTGCTATGTTCCTCTTTATTGCAGATCACCAATAATGCTGCCTCAAATTCTAATGCATATTGGTACTTTCAGGGTGCATAGCATATGAAGACTGATGTGCTTCCTCTAAAATCTTCTTTTTCAAATCTATATCATTAGGAACACATAATTTGTCTTTATACCATAAGTTGTCATCATCTCTCACAAGAAAATCTTTACTCTCCCATTTTTTGCAGTCCTCTACAATCTTCTGAAATTTCACATCTACCCTCTATGCTCTTATTATCTAATCAAGTGGTGATGGCCTCACCAGCAACTGGGCCATAAGTGCACCATCATCACAAAGCTCAAATCTAGCATGTAGAGCTCTCAACTCAAGCAACATGAGAGCATAAGTAGTTAATCCTGCCAAAGACTTCCGACTCAAGGCATCTACAACAAATTTGCCTTACCAGGGTGATAATTTATCAGATAATCATAATCCTTAATCAACTTCAGCCATCGCCTCTGTCTCAAATTTAACTTTTTCTGGATACCCAAATATTTCAAACTCTTATGATTAGTGTAGATGAAATATTTCTCCCCATACAAGTAATGTTGCCATATCTTCAATGCAAAAATAATGGTTGCTAACTCCAAATCATAAGTCGAATAATTTAACTCATGAGGCTTCAACTGTCTGGAAGCATATGCAATCACTCTACCCTCCTACATCAAAACATAGCCTAAATCATTATGTGATGCATCACTGTAATCACATATAGTTTACCTTCCACAGGCAGAATGAGAACCGGAGCTTGAGTCAACAATTCTCTTAACTGCCTAACACCGGTCTGTCCACACAAATCTCATATCTTTTCGAAGTAATCTGGTGAGTGGTGAAGCTATCATAAAGAATCCTTTCACAAACTGATAATAATATCCAGCCAATCCCATAAAACTTCTGATCACAGTCACATTCTTAGGTGGACTCCAATTCAAAATTGCCTTAATTTTACTCTGATAAACTCTAATCCCCTCTGTTGAAACCACATATCCGAGAAAAGTAACCTGATCCAACTAGAACTCACACTTGTATAACTTGGCATATAACCGTCCCTCTCTCAAAGTCTGCAACACAATCCGTAGATGTCTATCATGCTCTTCTTTACTGCGGGAGTATACCAAGATATCATCTATGAACACCACCATAAACTAGTCCAAGTATTGTCTGAACACCCTGTTCATCAAGTCCATGAATGCAGCCAGTGCATTTATTAGTCCAAATGGCATTACCAGAAACTCATAATGCCTATACCTCATCCAGAAAGCAGTCTTGGGTACATCCACATCTCGAACTCTCAATTAATGATACCCAAATCTCAAATCAATCTTGGAAAGCACTCCTGCCCCCTTCAACTGATCAAACACGTCATATATATGAGGTAATGGTTACTTGTTCTTGATGGTCACTTTATTTAACTGCATAACCTCAAAGTTCCATCCTTCTTCTTTACAAATAAAACATGTGCTCCCCACGTGATACAATAGGGTGGATGAACCCTTTATCAAGCAACTCCTGCAACTATACCTTCAACTCTTTTAATTTTGTAGGTGTCATTTGATAAGGGATGATGGAGATAGGAGTGGTACCGGGCATCAAATTGATACCAAACTCCACCTCTCTCTCTGGTGGTAGTTTTGCGACTCATCTAGGAACACATCTAGAAATTCTGCAACTGTAGGTATACTGTCAAGTTGAGATCCCACCAATTTGGTATCTACCACATGAGCCAAATAAGCCTCACATCCCTTTTGAATCATCCTCCTAGCGGATAAAGTTGAGACAAACATGGATGCAAGGTGTCTCCGCTCACTAGATACCACTACATCTCTACCATCATGTGTTCTCAAGGTAACACGTTTATGCTGATAGTCTACCACAGTCCTGTGTCTGGATAACCAATCCATACCCAAAATGAGATCATAATCTCTAAACGGTATCTCAATTAAGTCACCCAGAAACTCCTCATCCTGCACTACCACTAGACTATCTCGATACACTCTACTAACCACCATACTGTGCCCTAAAGGGTTATAACTAGCACATCAAACCCTATGGACTCTGAATGCACATCACTCACAGGCAAGATGGATTCACTGATGTATGAATGTGTCAATCCAGGATCGATCAATGCATGCATAAAAGTGTCAAATAAAAGAAATGTACCAGCCACAACATCCGAAATATCTACCTGGCTCTGTTACACATATACTCTCTATGATGAGCCTTCTTGATCTGGTCTACTGGTCCCTACTGTGGATCCCTCTCTCTGACTAGATCCAAATCTGCCACCTCTACCACTACCTCTGCCACCTCGACCCCCTCTGATACTGGGCCTGAATATTGCTATCTCTGTTTGTCTGACCTCTAGTGGTTTTGAACAATCTCTAATAAAATAATCTGGTGACCCACATCTGAAATAAGCTGCTGATACACCAGATCTCCAATAGACTCCACCATGTGCCCTACCACACTAAGCACAAACTGGACGAGTAGATCCTTGAGTAACCAAAGTTGGAGCACTAACTACAGAGGCTACAGGACCCTATCTCTGTCTTTGCTGCAGTAACCCCCGGCTAGGCTACCCTTGACTTCTACCAGACCTTTGTGAAGGACCTCTTCTACCTCTGATGATGAAGACTCCACCTTAGACTATGGTCTCCTATCTCTACCCTCTGCTATGGCAGCTGCCGCAAGTTTTTGTGCCTTTTCTTAGCTTCTAGCAGCTGCAACCAACTTGGAGAAATCCTCATACCGTGAGCCTACTACTAGACACATGATATGTAACACCCTTATACCCTATATACATACAATACATATTTTCAGCATATGTAAATAAAATATGCATATACGGTACAAAAATATCACAGACCGATTTAATAAAAAATTTTACATTTTTGTTTTAAAATTTCAAATACTAAATATATATAAAATTAAATAGTATATAAATATTCTTTACTTGCTATAGTAACCTGAAATAACATTTTATGTGAAAATCTCTGGGAAAAATTTGCCAGAGTTTTATCTGTAATTTGGACGTTTCCAAAATTCAACAAAACATAACCTGCATAAAACAAACACTCCAAATAAAATCAATTCACCATTTCACCAATACTTCTCAATTTCTCCATATTTTCTCAAAATACTTATATATAGGTATATATATCAGCAACATATATAAGATCCCATCTTTAACAAATTATTCAAAACATTCTTTACAATTTACAATATATACTTCAAAAACATATCATAACATACATAATATCAAAATATATTATAATATCAAATATGTACATGCTGGCAACTGGCTCTGATCTTGATGTACCTAAAAACAACTCTTCAAGCTCAAAAAATACAAACCTAGACCTGACCAGGTCTAGTAGAACTCTCCAGCTCTACCAAAATGTCCATTCACCTGCGCGACAAATTTACAATCTCGCTAAGCCGAAACTTAGAAATAACTTTGATGATAATAATAAAACTCAAAAGTAATGCCAATGTATAATGCTCATGAACATCACATCATTCCATTTTCTCATACCTTTCAAATATTTCACAATCCACCATTCTTATAAAAACAAACACAAACATGGGCCCAAAGATAACTAATATGCTATTCAAATTTTAGAGTTACTGCTTTGGTCTATAATGACACCTTGTGTTTAGCCCCGTAGGCAATATATCCATGGATTAATCTAATTAGGTCTGAGTTTACGACCCGGTCATTTCACCCAGCCTAAGGATTTATTTTTGAGGATTACGACCTGGTCATTTCACCTCAAAAATATTTTCACATTGACACCCAGTGTCTAGCCCGTAGGCAATTCATAGGCATGCCGCCAAATACAGAACTCTGAAAATTGAATAACATACTAGGCACACAATTTATTCATATTTCTCATTATCAATCTCTTTCTCATTGTCACATATTCAATCTAGGCACATTGTCTTATTTTCTTATTTTTTTTCTCACTTTTCTCATTTATCTCAAGATCAATTCATTTCATTATGTTTCCACATATTTCATTAAATTATACCACATTTTTACATTCAAAACATAATACCCAATTACCTTGGGTATTTCCAGATAATTCACATATTAATCACATTTACATAATTTAGCCATTATCAATGGCTTTTCACAATGCATTTAACACATATATGACATTACAAATATTATAGCACATTATTCATACATAACCAATGTACCAAGTAGCTTAACACATTTTTCAACCAAAATGTGTTAAGCCCAAATTCATGCAAACATAACCAATGTACTCAAAGTTTGTACTTACCTCAAATAGAAACCAAAATAAGCTTAAAACAACCTCCAATCCTATCCTTCCAACTTGCCCTTCACCACTTCGATGAAGCAAATCAACCTCCCTCAATGCCTAAACCAAATGTGATAGAATAATTATTTAGTATCACATTTAATGGCATTTCCAATATTAAATCATAATTAAACCCCATTCAAGCAAAAATTCAAAATTTATGGCTAACCTCACTTTTACTTTGGATTCTCATACTAGGCCATTCATTTTAATATATTAAGTTTATTTATATTATTAGAAACATATTTTAATACATTTAAACCATTTACATTACAAAAATACACTCTTATACACAAAATCATAAAATGGAATAACCTTCCCCCCATTGAAGGTTTTTCATTCCAACACAATCCATTAATCATTTCAAGCTTATATTCATCACTTTTAACATTAAACAACATGCTTAAACAAATAAAATCAAACAATTCAACCACTTTGGAAAATCACTTTTCCAAAACCCTAAATCTACACTTCCATTCTCAAACTCCAACTAAACACAACCAAATCCAATATTTGAATTTAAAATACTTGTTTATGAATCAAAACAACTCATTTGGAATCAATTTACACAATTAAAAACTATGATTTCAAAACCCCAAAAATTACAGAACCCTAAATTCTCTCTCTTCACCAATCTTACCCAAACTCAACAATTTCTTTAATCCAACCTTAAAATCATTGTTAATCACTTAAAATAACTTCATCTATACTCAAATAGACAATTAAATCTTAGAACTTTAAAAACCCAAAACAAACGTAATTACAATTTCCTTGAAATCCAAAGAAAGAAGTTGGGAACTTACTAATTTTGGTGGAAATCACCAAAAATCTACTTTAAACTTGTTAAATTCTTCAATTTGTGGAGTATGGAAGATCAAAATTCTTGAGCTAGACAACCATGGTGGCTGGCCCTTGATGGAGAAGAAGAAGAAGATGAAAAACTTTTTAATTTTCTTTTTCTTTTCATCTTTTATTTTTAACCATATATATATGTTAAAATAATTTAATAATTAATTATTTAATTATTTATTTAATAAATTAAAAGTCCAAGAATCCCTCTTCCATTCAAAATAATTTATTTTTGAATTAATTTAATAATTTTGAATTTCTAAGATTTAATTAAGAAAATACCCTTTTACTTTGACTTTTCTTTTAAAAAGTGTTGATTTTTATATGTTGTATATATTTTACATATATATCACATATATATTCCACTTTTTCATTTAAAATTCCTTCATTTTTTTTATTTAAAACCATTAATTTAATTTATCCATTTAAATTATAATTTATTTTATCAAATTTTTAAAAATTAGAACTTTTCAAAAATTTGGGATATTACATATATGCACAAGTAATGTGTATCTTTTATACACATCAAATGTACCTAATATGTGTATTAAATATATTAAGTATGTAATGTATTAATCCAACATATACAATTAATATACCATATGTATATGTTATATATACACTAGATATATATTGGGTATAAACAACTTTTATATCTCCAAATACTTATTTAATTTCTCCAAAATCACGGATATGACATGATAGATGACCTTAAATCCTCCTTAAATCTTCGGCATCTGTCAATCTCATCAGACAAAATCCCTCATGTGTACTTACTCAGCCAGATGAAATCTATCTCATAATCTGTCACCGTCTTTGATTCTTGCTTCAAACTCAAAAACTCATTCTTCTTGGAATCTTTATATTCCCGAGGGATACACTTCTTCTCAAATTCCCGCAAGAAATTATCATCTGTTAGCATCGAAGGATCAGCCATTCAATGGGGAACTGTCTTCCAAGACTCATAAGCATCCCCTTGCAAAAGATACTTGGCGTAATCAAACTTCTCTTTCGCACTGGCCTGCAACTAAATAAACAATCTCTGTACTCTATTCAGCCATTACTTTGCTACAGTTAGATTAGTAGTACCGAAAAAATCTTCAGCTCCTTACTTACTTAACTTATCATATTTTTTCGTTGACAGTTGCTGCTATGGTTACGGCTACGGTGGTGGCTGGAGCTGCTATACCGAAGCCTATCATAATAACTCCACCATATGTCGTACCCATCTCGGTAGAACCTCCTCAACTGTTGGTCTAACTGGCACAGATGCCTCCCCAGTAATCTCAGCACTAGCTCTTACAACACTCTCATAAGGAGCAACACTCTCTGCACTCCCCTCTCTAGATTGATGTGATCAAGATGCCATATCTACCAGTTTCTATAAACACAGAAAGAATTGCCACATTAGATGTAACACCCCTATATACCGTATACGTACCAAGCATGCTTAAACGATCGTAACATACGTATACTGAATATAGAAAATGCCACAGTTTAAAAAGAAACACAACAAATATCTTTGTAAATAAGTGAAACCAATCTCAAACATTTAAAAGAAATCCAAAAGACACCATGTAAAAATATTTATTAATTCACAGCGGAAGTTATTACAAGTATATTATAAATTAAAGTTTACAAAACATAGAATATATACATGATTGGCAGCTCTTCTCTGATCTTCAGATCCCAAAATAACACTTCAATGTCTACTCTCACTCGGTCTTGAGGAGCTCTCAGGTTCAACTCTGTTACCTGCGCGATCAAACGATATCGCGCTAAGCCAACGACTTAGTAGTACAAAATATACCAACACTATACTATAATGCAATACAATGTCACACATTTGATTACTCAAATCAGTATCATAGATGAAAGGTTAACAACATACCTTTATATTTCATAAACCACATATATAAACATATCACATTTCAATATCCTTTCCATATATCTCATTAGTTAATCATTTTACCATACATGAATCACATTAAACAAAGACAAGCATGGGCCCAAGACACACTAATATGCCATTCAACTTTCAGAGTTAATGCTTTGGTTTTGTTATCACATTTATCATTATCATAAACCCAACTAGGCTTCAAGGATTTAGATTCAACCAAGCTTCAAGGGGAACAAAGCATGCTAAGTATCAACCCAACTTGGCTTCAAGAACCAATCCAACCTAGCTTCAAGGGTTGTAACATCTCAATTAGGCTTCAAGGATCAAATCCAACCTAACTTCAAGAGAATGTTACCAAAAGGCATGCCACCAACAACAAAACTCTGAAAATGAATAACACATTAGACACACAATTCATTTATTGTTTCATTCTCAATTCTCATCATCAATTAGGCAAACATGCCTTATGTTCTTTCAATTGAATCATCATAGTCAAACACAATGGCTTCACATCACATTTGAGTTATCATAGCCAATCACAATGGCCTCATATCATGTTGTATCTCAATTCATATTATTCACCTAACATCATCATATTATATCTCAATTCATATTATTCACATAGCATCATTGGTATAACATTCCAAGATACATTATTCATATAACACATTGCCATTCACAAGTTTCACAATGCATATTACATCACCTTGTTCATATAATATCATATGCATTATCAAATGGAAGTTCAAACTCAATCATGTAAGAAGAACAAAAACCAAACACAGTAACCAACACACTCAAGGGACACGGCCAAGCTTGTGGCCGTGTCTCTCAACCAAAAATCTCTCAACCAAAAGCAACAGAAGCCAACATGGGCAAGGGACACGGCCGTGTCTCCTCCAAAAATCACCCAACACGGCCAAATTTTCATGGACTTGGCCGTGTCTCTCCTTGCTTTTGGCCGTGTCTCTCATGAGTTGAAACCCTAACATGTCCAAGTCCCCTTTGGTTGCACTCAATTACATTATACACAATATAGCATAATTCAAATGAATGTAATCCATGTTCTAAACACATATTTCACATGTTTACCACAATATTCACCTTAACAACCCATCATCAACACATTTAATCACCTTCCACTTCAAAACCCTAAAAAAAAACAACATCACTTTTAACCTACCATCTTCAACCAAAACCAAACCAACACTAAATTAACTCACAATCAATTTCAACATTTAGAAACTCATCTCAAACATACCAAATCATAATATTATCAAATCACATCACACTTCAAACATATCTTCAAAATACCAAAGGAAAACAAGAGAGTACTTACTTTAGATGAAGAAATTTCACAAATCTCCAACTAAAACCTTTGATTTCTCCTTCAATTTGAAACTTGAATAAGCAAATCTCACTTTTGCTCTCTTCCTTTGAAATGGGCGGCTATACCAAGAAAAGAAAAGAAATGAAGACAATTCAACCTTCTTTTCTTCTTTAAATATCCACCAAGTAATTCCATCAACACAATTACTTAAATGCCCTTTTCTATTTGTTCACACTTCCTTTAAAACTCTTGCCCTCTTAAGTAATTTCACTCATCCCAAATAAAATAATCTTCTTCCCTTGACTTTACACTTTGACCAACATATATGTTATATATATTAACATATATACAACATATACATTCCATTAACACAATAATTTCCTTTGCTAAAACATATGTACATTTAATTCAAATCAAACAACAATAATATTCAAAACTTCTAGGGCATACATTGGGATATTACATTAGAGACCAGTTCAAGTACCAGTACAAATGCATGTATGACATTTTAAATTCACATTTTAAATCCATTTTTTCTCTCCAAAAATCCACCTAGGTCGAGAAGCTCAAACCTTGGCCCTAATACCAAAATAAATGTAATACTCTTAGACTCTATATATGTATAATACATACACTCAGTATATATAAAATATGTACATACAGTAAAACAATGCCATAACCCAGTTTTTTAAAAAAATTATCATATTTCCAAATTAATATCTAAAATATTAAAATGTATTTTTGTAAGTAAATAAAAAATATTCCTTGTTAGTTTTATGTACCAAAAATAGGTATTTTACATAAAAATCTTTGGAAAAAATTTATCAGAGTTTTGTCGGTAATTTGGATATCCCAAAAATTTCAACATCTCACAACCGGCAGAAAATACACTCCCAAAATAATTTCAACAACCCACACTTCTAGAACTCCATCAGTTTTCCCAAAACACTTAAACAAATATATATGCATATACATAGCCATTATTTACAAAAATACAACCCCAAGTTTTCTAAATTACATCATTTACAAATTTATAACATAACATACATATTAAAAAGTTAAGTTGTCAAAATGAACATATTACATGTTTGCACGGCCCTAATCTGTGGCGGCCAACTCAAAACTTCAGAAAGCAAGAATGCTCTATACCTTCTCTGGTCCAGTGGGCTCTTTGCAGTAATCTTGTCAACTGTGCGATACACAAATCGCGCTACGCAAAATTGCCTAGTGGTACATACTTTTAAACAAAGAAAATCACATGAATAATGCAAAATGCATTTCTTTCAAAATGTAAACTTGATATGCATTTCCATAATGCAATTCACTTAATTAATACTTTCAAGCAAACATATTTCTCATGCAAACGCATTGGGCCCAAATGACCCTATATAATATTCAAATTCAAGAGATATTGTTTTGAACTCACATTTGACACCCAGTGTCTGGCCCGAAGATAACTATATTGATGCCCAGCGTCTGGCCCATAGGCAATGATAATGATACCCAGCATCTAGCCCAAAGGCAATAATAATGATACCCAGCGTATGGCCGGAAGGCAAATGCCCGGTATACCATATCACACTAAGCTCAATACTCTGGAATTTAATATTACACAAGGTTACGCACATTACTTAAACCATTTCACATTCTTCTCAATTTTTGGCAAATGTGCCAATTCTAATTCTTTTTCCACTTTTTCCATTATTTCTCATTTATTTCACATATTTTCATGCATTTTCACAAACATTCATCACAATGCTTTTAGCCAACTCAAAGTGGCTCATAAACACATACATTAACATTTCAACTATAAACAAATATCTATGCACTTTTTGTGTGAATTCACACATCAAAGTGGCATAATCACCAAATCATTTAATAACAAATTATGTTAAACAAATGCAATTTAATGCATGACAATCAAAGTATGTACATACCTTTATGCAGGGGCACTTTCAAGCTAAAAACATCAATTTCACAACTTCACCAAAATTCTTTCATTTACTAAGTTTTTGGAACAACAACATACTCAACCCTAACCAAAATTTGAATAACAAACACACATTAGCGTCACATTTTAAAGTGTTTAAGCTACCAAACATCAATTAAAACCCAATCCTTCAATTTTTCCTTTCTTACACTACAAAAATATTCGGCATTTGCGACGGAAATCTGCAACGGACCAGTTTTTGTCGCAAATTTGCCACGGATCTGCAACACATTTACGACGGAAAGACAAGTTAGAGGAATTTTGAAACATCCGTCGCAAATCTGTTGCAGATCCGTAGCAAATTTGCGACGAAAATCAGTCTGACACAAATTTCGGTCGCGAAAGTTGGCGCGGTTGCTTGGCGGGAGAAAGGACCGCGGAGAATTTTTGCGAAAATTATTTTCGTCGCAAATCGGTTGGAAAAAAATAAAAAAAAACGTATTTTGCAACGAATATCTGCTACGAACTTGTATCCGTCGCAAATCTGCGACGGATCTGCAACCGATTTGCAGTGGAAATACAAGTAAATGGAATTTTAAGACATCCGTCGCAGATCCGTCGCAGATCTGTAGCAATAATAATAATAATAATAATAATAATAATAATAATAATAATAATAATAATAATAATAATAATAATAATACTTTTTTGTATATATTTTTTTAATTTAAACTTGTTAAATTAGAAGATATATTTTTTTCAATGAAATCAATAATTTATATTTATAGTTTGATTTAAAATTATAAAAATATTTTCACTTAAAAAATAAAAAATATTTTTAATAAAAATTAAGAGAGTATCTTGAATAGAAAATAATTAAAAAAAATCAAAAGATAAAAAATTTAAATGATTCAAGAAATAATGAACTTTTGAAATTTTTGTAATACAAACACTAAAATTCATTTGATATAGATTCGAAGTGATGTGTTTCTAAGGGATCTCGGATTGGGAAAAATAAAAATTGTGTTTTCTTAATTATAATTTAATTAAAATTTTAAACAACATTAATTGAGCCTAATTAATAGGTAAAAGAACGATACTAAATAACTTTCAAAATGGTTAAACAACTAGTTTTTAACTTTCTATTTCTAAATAATTTTGGGCGCGTAGATAAAATGCCATAAAAAAAATAAAATTAATTCAAAACTCAAATAAAATCAGTAGTCCTTTACCAAAAATTTCCCGCCACCAAGGGTTCACATCACTTCCCATTCGTTTTACAACTTTCAAATCATTTTCTAATTAGATAGAAAGCAAAAAACCTGTAGATCCGCTCAAAATCGCAGAAATGGCCGGTCAATCTGATTCTCAACTCTCTCTCTTTTCCCCTGAAGAGGTCTGTCTGTAATTTATTATGATTCCATTACATATTAAGCACTTAATTATCGTTTGTTTTACAATTGATTGCGAGGTTCTTGTTTCTCAGATCGAATTTATAGCAGAAGATGAATTGGTGGAGATTGTTCCCAATCTGAGAATGGATTCTCTCAATTTTATTTGTGTATTTCACTCTTTATCCCTCTCTGATTGCAGCTACTGTTGAGCTCTGCGACGCAGCTACTGTTGTTAACGTTTACCGTCTCATTCAATATGACATCTCTGGTACTCCTTTCGGATCTCGTCTCGCCTCCCTTAACCACCACACTGGCTCTCTGCATTTCGGTTCTGGTGCTGACCTATCAAAACTCAAAACCCTTTTATTTTTTGCTCGAACAGCATGCTGCGACTGTGGTTGGTAACAAGATGATTGTTGTTGGTGGTGAATCGGGAAATGGATTATTAGATGATGTACAGGTAAATAAAGTTTCTTCATGGTATTTTTTTAGTGGTTTTTAACTCTTTGTGAATATGGAAAAGGAAACCTTTACATTCCATGGCTAGGTCATTTAGCTGTTTGGGAATGATTATGGCATTTGAATATGATCATTAAAACCTTTCATTTGATAGTTTCTATTTATCTATATGTCCTATCAGGTTAAGAACTGTATTTTTTGGAGCTAAAATAATCCTTTTCATCTCTTGTTCAGGTGCTTAATTTTGACCAATTTACCTGGACCGCAATTTCACCAAAGCTTTACTTGTCATCAAGCAGCCTGCCATTAAAGATCCCTGCATGCAAGGGCCACAGCCTGGTATTGTCACATAGCTCATCACCAGTACCCGTCAGCTACATTATTGCTGTAATATATTTTCCTGTTGGAGAATGTGATGATGCATCATGCATGGATGAAAGTTTAGTTACTATGTTAATCTCAACACTGTTAATTAAAAAGTTAACACAATTGTTATTTTTATGTTCAAAGGATACTTTTTACAACAGATTCTGCCAAGAAAATAAATATACTGTCTTATGCCAAATTGAATACAATATAAAAGTAAATCTGCAGGGAAATTGAGAAACAAAAAACAGGCATCTCATTATTTCTCTGAGAGATAATTTACAAAATTTGCATGGATATATTATGAGTTTCACGTGTAATATGTGCTGTTTTTGCTTAATCGAGCATGCTTATGATATTTCAGATAGTCTATGTTTTTGGTATGCCACTGCTTAAATGGCTTCTGCCATATGCCTTTCATAGGTTTCATGGGGGAAGAAAGCGCTTCTAATTGGAGGAAAAACTGATCCTGCAAGTTATAGAATTTCAGGTATTTTAGGTTGGACCTTTGTATGTTGCTTAGTTCTCTTGGTTCACCTGGAATTACTCCAAGCTCCTTTCTGGCTTTTGCAGTGTGGGCATTTGACACAGAAACAGAGTGTTGGTCAATTTTGGAAGCAAAGGGAGATGTGCCGGTACTATTGCAACCTATCTGATACTGCAATGACATTTTCTATTCAAAGCTTTTTAGCCAAATATTTATTACCTGGGACATTTTACAATTATTGTACATCACTCCATTGTTTGAATTGACAGTCTGATCTTGCTTCTTCACAAGACATTACATATGCATTGTAGGTTGCTCGCAGTGGTCACATGGTAGTCAGGGGAACCTCTGCTTTAATTTTATTTGGGGGTGAAGATGCTAAAAGGAGAAAACTAAATGACCTACATATGTTTGATTTGAAGTCGTTAACATGGCTCCCTTTACATTGCACGTGAGTTGATTTTGCTGCACTGTGTTTCAATCTAATTGGAGATATGCATTAAGGTTTTCAATTAGCATTCCTTTGTGCTTGTAGAGAAACGGGACCATCTCCTAGATCCAACCATGTGGCTGCTCTTTGTGATGATAAAATGCTTCTTATATTTGGTGGAGCATCAAAGTCTCGGATGTTGAATGACTTGAATTCACTTGACTTCGAAACGGTGCTTAAAATCATTCTAAATATTGCCATATGGATTATCTTGTGACCAAATAAAAGCAACTTCGTAACAGTTAAATTTTTTATGCTATGTTTTTCCTCAGATGGTTTGGTCAAGAATAAAGATTCGAGGTTTCCATCCATCTCCAAGGGCTGGTTGCTGTGGAGTTCTATGTGGAACTAAATGGTACATAGCAGGGGGTGGTAGCAGAAAAAAACGTATGCCAAATGAGCTAAGGCCGAAGAAGCATATACTTCAACATTAATGACTGAAAAATATAAAAACAAATCATTAATGTTCTGTTCACCTTCTCATTATTAATGCATGGATATTGTTATCTGTCTATCTTTCTAGTTGTCGCACACTCGTACTATTACATGCGGTTTGAAATCTTTTCTCATTATTCCTACAGGACACTCAGAAACTTTGGTTTTTGATATTTTGAAAGTGGAGTGGTCTGTGGCTTTTGTATCGTCCCAATCTTCTATCACATCAAACAAGGTTAGCAATATTAATATTC
The DNA here is from genome assembly GCA_947685225.1 of Garcia nutans. Taxonomy (NCBI): domain Eukaryota; kingdom Viridiplantae; phylum Streptophyta; class Magnoliopsida; order Malpighiales; family Euphorbiaceae; genus Garcia; species Garcia nutans. Next base: position 19,042,259 of record CANTUV010000009.1, on the reverse strand, counting down.
TCTTCTGCATGTGGTTGTATGTATTTCATTTTTCCAGTCATGGTAGCATATTAAAAATTTACTTCCTTCTTTATATTTTTCTTTTGGTAGTTGAAAAGTGAAACTTGAGCTATAGAATGCTATAAACAAACTTTATAATTTTTTCACATGATTCTGTGAAAAATATAGGATTTCTTGCTTTCTTCTAAATATAAGGGATTGTATGATTAATGTTCTGAATTTACTCCTAAGTCTTTAGTTTTGTTGGTAGCATGATCGCATAGTTCTATCTTGTTTTTTCTGTTGTGTTTGTCCATCTAAAACATTCTTTTCATTGTCAGGGATTTAGCCTGGTGCTTGTGCGGCACAAGGAAAAGGATTTTCTTGTTGCATTTGGAGGATCCAAAAAGGAACCGTCGAATCAGGTTGGAGAATGAAATCACATTTTTGCACAGGAGTTGATTACTTGATTTTGCTAAACTGTTAATGTCATTTTATGTTGGATACAGGTTGAAGTTATGGGCATGGATAAGAATGAATCCATGAGTTGACAATCTGCTGCTAGTAAAATTAACGGTTAGTATTACTTTGTTAACGTGTATCATATTATTCTTTTCATTTACTCTTTTTAATATTATTTGCAGGTTAATAATGATGATGCAAGTCATGATTCAATGGAAAATGATAAATGAAGATCTATATTGTTATTTTTAAGATAGATTATTTATAGTAGTGTTCTTAACACTTGTATAGTTAAATTGTAAAATATTTTATTCTATTGAAGATTAATAAAAGAATTATTTTTATCAATGTAATTAGTGTTTTTTAGATTGTGTTTCAATGTTTCAAATGTATTTATAAAGTTCTCATAAAATTAATTGATAATACAAATAGTTCCAATAAAAATCAATATTAAATCATTACGGATTTGCTACGAATCTGCGACGGATATTTAAAATCTATGACGAAATCTGCGACAGATAATGCGATGACAATCTGTGACAGCAATCTGCGACGGAATCTGCAACGAATTTACGACGAAAATTTGTGACGAAATCTGCGATGGAAATCTGAGACTGAATTTGCGACCAAATCTGCGACGGCTGCCCTTTACCCGCGAAAATTTAAGCGCGAGATTTGCAACCCCCGAGTGGTTGCAAATCTATCGCAATCTGCGACGGCCTGTCGCAAAATTGAAAATTGTGACGCCTTTTTTATTAACGGATCGTATCCGTCGCAGATCGGTCGCAGGATTTGATTTGCGACGGATCTGCGACGAATTCTGTCCGTTGCAGATAGCGTATTTTTTTGTAGTGTTAAACCATAAGGCACTGCAACTTTGGAATTCCAATCCATCCAATGCCAAACTGAATTTTAAGCTTAATTATGTCTTAATCAACACATTTAAACACATATTAAACTATAAAACTCAATTTAAAGGCATTCCCTTCAAAAATACTAAAATGTGCCTAAACACACTTTAATATTAAAACTTCATTCTCAACATTTCCAAATTGATTTTAAAACTTAAATATATTACAATCATTATATTTTAACACATACAAAGCATTAAAATACAATGTATCTTTATTCCATTAAAATTTCAAAATTTAAACCCTAAACCACTTTGAATTTGGTTCAACATTCTAACCAATTCCAATGGTTAATTTAAGTTCATTTCTATCATTTTAATGATTAAACAACATGATTTAAATGATAAAACCAAATAAACTACAATCTTGAACAAACCCCTTTTCCATAGCCTAATCTTCCTACCTCTCTCAAATTCGACCAAAACTTAAACCCATCAACTATTCAACCATAAAATCATTGCCTAATCATTAAAATAACATGTTTAACATGCATTAGAACCAAAAACAACCAGCCTATCAAAACCCCAAATCACACATAATCTAAAAATTCCATAAAACTTAGAAAATAATGAAGAAAACTTACTGGTTGTTGGAAAAATCACCAAAAATCATTTTGATCCTTTGAAAACCTTCAAAATTTTGTGGTTGGAGCAAAAATCATCCTAGGCTATGATGGAATTTCGTGGTGGAGAGAGAAAAGAAGAAGAAGAAGATGACAAATAGTTATTTTTTTTAAATTTTCTTTCTTTTAAAAAATTTTCACCATATATATATTTAATTTATTTTTTTAATTCTTTAATTTCCAACATTTATTCAAAAATAAAATTATTTTGAAATTATTTAATTAATTTATTTTTAAAGTAAAATTACTATTTTGCCCTTCTTTTACTATTCAACTATTGACTTTTTCTAACTCATGTTTGACTTTATATGTAATCTATATTTTTATTATATTTTACATATATATATATATATATTTATGATGTTTTCTCACTTCCAACACCCCATTTAACTCCCCAACTTATTAATTTAATTTAATTTAACTTTTATAAAATAACGGATGTTACAGAATTGCTACTCCTTCTCAACAAGAAGATGCACCAAGGAGAGGCCACAAAATTAAATTCAAGCATAATGAAGAGAGACAAAGCTATGCCATTCTTAAAGATAAAATAGTAGAGCTAAACTGTCTCTTTTCGACCTTGACCCTTGAATCCTTAAGAATTGATAATGATGTTAGAGGTTGTCTCCAGACTTTAGGTTGGGAAAAATTTGTGTTTCTTGAGCATGATGATCTTGGTTGGGAATCCTTGATAAAGGAATTTCTCACAACCTTAATTGTTAGCAAGAAGAGCACTAATGTAATATCCTAATTTTTGGATTCTTGATATTTGGAGTAAGAAACAACGTGATTTTGATTTCCACAGGTGCGGTATTGGTGTGCCACGGCCTTGGCATGTGTGTTGATTCTGTTTAAGGGAACTTTTCTATTATGGCAGTGTTGATTTCTATTCCACGAGCAAGGCAATAGAAGGGCCATGACAGCAGCTTTGTGGATCGAACTATTTGGAAATTTGACTTTGGAGCAGCAGTGGTAGTTTGGATCCTACGGGCATGGCAATTAGAGTACCATGGTCGTGGTGATGATTTGACTGAGGCAGTGCAGGGTGTTGAGCTGTCCCCCATGGGCGTGGCTTTTGGGTGCCACTGTCGTGGCCTTTATTTATAATTCATGGACCTAGCCATTTGTATTGTTTCTCTCTAATTTCTCTATCTTCCACCATAGAAAACCCTTGATTAAGTGAGAGAAACACTATATTTGATCATGAAACCCCTCTAGAAGTGATTATCAAGAGGAGATCTAGATCAAGGCTAAGAAGGAAAAAGAAAGTGGTTAGTTTGTGTATTGAGATCTTGTTTTATTGGTTATATTATGCTTGAATCCTTAGTAATATGATAAAGATGAGGTGATTTTATGATTATTGTTAACCTGGAAGTTTATTATAGTATTGATTAAAGAGAAACTCAAGAGTATTGAGTATTAAACTAAATATTATGAGTTAAGAGGAAAAGAAAGATTTTAAGTTATATAATTGATAAATATTAATGTTGTCAATAACTTGAGTATTCATATCTTGATTAGAAGATCAAGTTATGAAGAGTTAGTGGAAGTGAAGATTTGAAGATTTTAGCTTGAGTTTGGGTTATTAGAGTTATGTACATATTATAATTATTGTGTTTTATCAACTGAGTTAATAAAACATGCCATGATGGTATTAAAATGATTTAATTATGAGTTGTGCTATTATCTATGATAATAGTAATATAATGTGACATAAGTGTGTAGTGTGTTGTGTGAGGCGCTAGTATGGCCTTAGAGAAGGCATGGACGTGACACTTGGCTTATGAAAGGGCATGTTATTATTGTTGATAATATGTGATATGATATGTGTGATTGTGATATAGAAAGATGTGATATTTGGTAAAGATATGAGAAGTGCAGGTTTTACACTAAAATGTGAAAGTGATCCACATTTGCATTATATATGATGATGGTTTGTGGAAACCATGATATGAGTTTAGATGTGAAAATATATTGAGAGATGAAGGTGTATTATGTGTACCTTTACATTAACTAGTTGCCAGAAGATTGCACTTGGATGTTGGCAATGCCATACGCTAAAAAGGATGAGACACTGGGTGTCACAGATGATTAATACATCTATAGGTGAGATATATTATGGGGTGAGACACTAGGTGTCACAGAGATGTTCTTATGCCCCGAGTGAGAGACCAATGGTGTCACAGATATATACTATATGATAGACAAAGGCAATAAGTCTGAGACTAGATAATTGTATAAGATGATTGAGCCTAATGTTTGTGCTTGTGATATGTTATGCAAATACTATGAAAAGTGATGAGATATGTTTATAAAGATTTATTTTTAAAAAGAATAATGCAAGAATTATACATGATGATTTTTTAACGAATATGATGATGCGGTTGTCAAATTAAAATGTATTTAAATGTGGTTTTTTAAAATTAAATTTATCAAGTATTGTATTTCTTGATTTGTACTACTAAGCTTTTGAGCATAGTGCGGTTATGTGAATCGCGCAGGTTAGTAGATTATTGTTTAGAAGACGATGATTAGTTCTTGCGACACAGAGATTTGAGGTGTTTTGAGACCAACTTAGAAGGTGGTGCATTCATGTATAGATTTATCTTTTTATGAATTGAGCATATGCATATAAACAATAAAGAGAAAGCTACATTGTTATTACAAGTTTGAATAAATTGTATTTTACAGAATTGTGTTTTATTAAATCAAGACTTCCTTTTGTTAATTATACAAATATTTTAACGTTGAATAGAAGTATTTTGAAATGTTTTGTAATAGGGTATTCTTAAAATCAGTGTATGGATAATATGTATATGGGTTGTATGTACTATGGCATACAGCCGTATGCATGCTGTACAAAATTGGTGTAAGAGGAGAGAGTAATGAAAAGGTAATACAAAAAGATCTCCTCTTCCTTTACTACCTTCTTAGAGGTCAACCCATCCAAATTGAAAAAATTCTAATTGATACTTTTCTTCACATTAGGAAGACCAAAGCTGGACTCATCCTTCTCTTCTCATAAATAACTCAAATTGCCAAATATATTGGTGCACTAATACCAACAAACAAAGCCACACTCTCCAACCCTTTTAATCCCACAATAAAATCCATAAACATTGGCTACCTCAAACATACAAAATGTATTAAAGATGATGATGGAACTTATGTGTACCTTCTAGGAGTACATGGGCTAGGGCTTAACTAGGAAAAAGACCTAGAATTAACGAGGAAAGTGAGGAAACTTTTCAAATGGAATTTCCTAGAACTCCATTCACTAGACTCAAGGCTCAATTCTTCAACTTCTTCAAGACATTCATGGGCAAGTTAGCTCCCAAAGGACTAAAATTGATAGCCTTACCTCGCAAGTATCTCACCTTCACATTGATATTCAACAAATCTAAGGTGCATCGGGACTCTCTCAATGCATAATTGTTGATGAGGAAGAACCGAGTCTCTCTCCATCTATCCACGATTCTTTTCCTTATGAAGGTGAAGTTGAAGAGGCTAGAACTCATTTTGAAGAAAGTGAAGAAGGAGAAGGATGTGAAGAAGAAGGAGATGAAGAAAGTGAGGAAGATAATGATGAAGATGAAAATCATTTCTTTGCATTGTGATCTTTTCTATATATGATCTATTTGCTTGTGTGGCATTCTATGTAACAAGATCATACACCTCTTTTTATATATTCCTTATCTAATTTGATTAATGCATTTCTATCTTGTTTTATTTATTTGTTTACTTGTCCATTTGTTTTGCCTTTGTCAAAGGGGTAGAATATATATATATATATATTGAATTGATAAAATGAATTCACAATCCAACTTAATTGAACTTATATGATAAATACCTGAGTATGTGTTCAGAGGGAGAAAATAAACATCATAACATGCATTAAGGGGGAGCATGGAAAGTGCTAAACCATTTTATCACGCTCTTAAAACCATTCAAATTCTTTAACTTCCTTATTAATTCAATTTAATTGCTAAAATCAAAAAGGGAGAGATTGTTAGCAAAACTACTCTATTTTTTTTATCTTAGGCAATCAAATTGAATAACACTAATTTTTGTACCAAGTTACATTTTGTAGGAACTTAATTTTTGGAGAAATCTAGAAAAACCTGATCAGACCATTGACTTGCCCGACCAGACTTAACGTTTTTTGAAGAATTTTTTTTTCATAGAATAGATCACGGTCACAAGTACTCTCAAAATTCGACTGTACCAAGTAAAGCCCGATCAAATAATGCACAAGTCTAACCTTACCATTGAAGAAGAAATTACCAAACTCATCCAGTAAGGTTCAAGGTGAAAGGTACTCTCATTTTGTCACCGTACTAAGAAAAGACTGACCGGACCAGCTGAAATTCTAACCGAACTATTTATATGAACATTGAACAAAAATCACATAGAGTTTCATGACCCAAAGTTCTCCCATATACTCATCGAACCACAATAAATTTGACTAGACTATTGGCAGTATGACCGAACCTTAGTAGGGAACAAAAATGTAAAAACTTCCAGAGAGTTTCATGGTGAAAGGTACTCTTATATTTGAGCATACCACTTATAGTCCGACCGGACTAGACTTAATATTGATAGGATCTTTTGAAATTATGTTTGTTATTTTTTCACTCAATAGGTGAAAGCCACATGTACCAACTGTTGGAGGAGTGTCGGTTAGAAAATCAAATATTCTGATTGGACTAATCAAATTCTGACCGTAACAATGATGGTATGACCGAAAAATTATTGTTCCAACCAAAAAATTGATCTGACTAATATTTCAAGTGGGGAACAAGAATCAAACATGTTGGACACCACTTCAAACGGCTATATAAGGACTTGAAGGCTATAAATACCTCAAGAAACTTCATTTTTTAGAATAATAGTGATTGTAATAGCAAAGTTTAACATCTTTCAATTCATTGCATTAAAGTTTATACTTGTATTCAATTGAGTATTGGGGTGAGCATTAAACACCATTGTAAGTTTAAGTGTAAGCTTGAAAACACTTGGTTTTAGAGTGAGCCTAGGAAAACTCTTATTGGGGGGTTGTGAGGAAGCTCTCAAACCTTGTATAAGTTCTGTGTAAGCTTGTGAAGATACCAAGTTAGAGTTGAGCTTGTAAAAACTCAAGATTAGTGGAACCTTAACAAGTTGTTAGTAAGTGGATATAGAATTGAGGTAATCCAAACCACTATAAATTCTCTTGTGTTCATTTTTCTCAACTCCTTCTCTTACTTTGATTTTGCTTTTAATTTTCAATTGGCCATCAATTCTTCAAATTAACCAATTTACTCCCCCTCTGGGTTGCCATCTTGGGACAACAGTTTAGATGGAGCAAGTAGTTTTAAAGGAAATGGATAGGTAATCATTGAACAACAAGCATGCATTGCTGGATAACAAATTCATATAATCTCCAAATTGCTTCATGAGGAGATATTTATCTACAATTAACATAAGATCTAATCTCATCAACTCGTGATAATTTAGTCTTCCAAAATTATCAGTGACTATATTGTCATTAATCACAACTTTTATTCTATTTGGACCTTTACTTAAATATTTGAATAAATATTTAATGAGCATGGATTGCGAACATATCTCAACATTGATATGTGCTCGATATCTAACACACAACATTTTATTATATGGAATTAAAAAACTATTATCTAACTTTATCCCATCTCTAATAACAAAATTTTCATTATCTCTTCGTTTATATAAAATAAAACCATTGTCTTCAATATTAGTTTCTGATCATAATTGTTTTGGAAATTGTTTTGAGCACAAACAATTTTTCATACTTGGGCAGTTAATTTTTGCAAGTCCACATAGTCCATGCATCATAAATTCAGAAACAACATCATACCCAATAAGATCATATTGAAAATCAAGGATTTCAGCAGAGACAAAATGGTTGATTTGTTCAAGTGTGATAGTCCTCGCTTTTGAAATTTGATAACATATATATCTAAACATAGTAATATATTAGATAATGGGAAGTAATAAAACAAAAAATAGTTGATACTATAAAATAAAATTATATGAGAAAATAAAAAATTACCAACAATTGTACTACAAAAAATAACACCAGATGTTATATATGCTAACATATGATCGAGTTTCATCTTCAAAACACATGCTGCTATATTTGGTCAATCAATAGGTTTTTGGCCTGGGATGGTGGACAATGCTTTCAATATTTCGGGCCATTTAGAGTTGCATGTGAATGTTACTCTCTCCGTTTCATTTCAAGTGTTGTGTAAGAATTTTTTTGTTTCACTTGAACTGTCATTTCTAGGAATTCAATGAGTATTACTTAAAAAGTTCCAATATTTCCTCTAATTAAATATTTGTGTCAATAAATGAGATAAAATAATTAATGAAAGAGAATAAGTAGAGTGAGAAAGATGGAAAATGGTATTTAGGTAAATAACAATATTTTTTTAAATTTATAATGGTTAATCATTTTCTTTGTTTGTGCACATCATTTTTACACGACACTTGAAATGAAATAGAAAGAGTATAAATAAATTTGAATTTTCATGATGTCTACAAATTGCCATTGCATCTTGGTAATTTTGAACCATGTATCTAGGACTACCAATATAACTTGAATGAAGAATATTATGTTTGCCTATATCTTTAGGGAAGAATATTACGTTTGCCTATGGCTTTAGCATTATTATCTCCTTTAACTATGGCATTTTGAATTCCTTTATAAATTTATGAACGTAAATGTTTTTTTTTGATTTTTCCTTATAAAATCTAATCTATCTTCCTCAACTTCAGCATATGCATCAACAATGTATTGTTTAAATAATTTTTTAGTCCTAAATAAAGTATCTCCTTGATGTATTCTATTTTTGATGTTGAAATAAATAGAAACTTCTCATGGAAACTTTGATTCTAATAGGTTTTTTTCCATAGTAAGTTCGGCTCTAATTTATATTAGGCATAAAACCATCCTCTCTATATGGAAATAACAAAGGATATTGCAAAGACATAAATGATGGGTTTAATCAACATCTAATTAATTGATTATCTTCATTTTGAAATGTCATTAATTTATTTTGTACTTCATTTTCTGTGTCATAAATATAGAGCTGTCCAGATTTTGGATTTTCACCTTTAGGTGGTAATAAAAATCCCATAAGATGATATAATTAGTCACTTATTTTGAAAATGGGAGGTTCTACAGATATATGGATTGGATATACTTTTACACTAAAAGATGTAAAAGCAAATATTGAATTATAAGCTCTAATATTTTCTTTAAATTTTCTACTCTTTGTTCTCCCTTGATAATCAAGAAGACTATGAAGAAAAGGTGGAGTTTGTTTAGCTAATGGTAAAGAAACTTTTACATCTTGACAACATAAAGTAAATTTTACTTTATGGGAACTCTTTACATACTCTTGATGCCAAAGAAAGAAATTGTTCCCTAAAATTAACATATGAATCACTGTTTCTTATAATGGTAGAAATTAAATTATTAGGATTTGAAGATGATATTGATGGTTCATAGGATAAATTTCTATTTCTTTCACGAACATCATTAAACAAAAAATCATTTTGATTCAACATATTAAAACATCTCCTTAATTTTTTTTGTTGAAAAAAGACAAATTATGTTACTTTAACCAAAATTTTGAAAATTAAGATGATTACTGCAATTTTTATTTACATTATCATTAATGATTTGTTTTCCTTTTTCTAAAAACGTTGACTTCTGGTTCATTTTTATTTCAAACAACTACTTGATGTTTAACGATGACTAGACACGATATAAAACGCACCAAAATTTAACGTTAAGTCAAGTTATTTTAGAATATTGAAAAAAAAATTGTTGCATAATTTTATGCAACAATACAACGTAGAAATAATAAATATAAAGCAATGTGTATATAAAATATAAAAAATTACAACACAAAGTTAATATCCACAATATTAATAATATTAATTATTATATATCAAAGTAAAAATAAAAAAACTGACCTTTTCTCCTCAAAGCAATCAATAATCTCAATATCTTATTGCATTCGTTTCTAGAAAAATTCAATAGTTCAACATCTTGAAGTTTCTCTTATAAACGATAAGAATATAATTTTTTTTTTTGATAAATTGGATGAATTATATAACATAACTTACATCAAACAATATTTTTTCCGTATATGTAAATTAATATTTTCATTAACCCTAAATATTATTTTTCCATAACAATTTTGTTATATATCTTGGACTACTTATATGACTTGAAGGTAAATTTTTTTATTTTTTTATTTCTTCCATATCAATTCCTTTCCTAATATAACATCATGAATTTATTTATAAATTTCAAACTTCTATTTTTTTCATAATAACGTGCATTTAATAATTAAAACTCTTAAATGAAATAATTTTTAATCCTAATATTTATCTATATTAATCAAAAAGTTAAAATCTATGATTCATATTATGTATTAATTAAATTATAAGCTTAAAAAATTTCATCAAATACAAAATAATTTTAAAATTTAGTTTCAAGCATTTAGAATGAAAAAATAACATAGAAATAAAAATAATGAAAAAGAAATTTATGTGAGGAGTATTTTAGAGAGGAGGTATACTATATGTTAATTGAAAGGACAAAATTAGGTAATATTTTAATCTATTACCAATGTAATACAAACTAATCTTATTAAAATAAAAAAAAAAGCACATAGAGAAAATACAAATAGAAAACTAAGGAAAAAAAGGGAAATTCAAACTAATAATTAATCGATCTAAACCAAAGTGTAGAAATTCAGAACTAAGAAGAACCCCAAGTATGAATTGTAATTGTTTTAATGGGATAATTCTAAGGTTGAGGTTAGAAGAAGAGAATGAAACTAAAAAAATCAAATAAAGAGGCAGGGGAAAATTAAAAAGATAAAAAATTGTAAAAATAAAAAAGTTATTAGTAAGTTATTTTATTATATAATTATGGATTATGAGTGTATCTAAACTCAAGAACTCCATTTGGTTATGAAGTCTATAATCCTCAGCAATTAAATCAAAGTACCCTTTTGTATTGAAGTTTAATTTATAATAAAAAAAAAATACCCAACAAAATGAATCTAGAAACTATAAACAAATCATTATTATTTAATCAATAAAATCCAAATCACGATGTTTTTTACATATTCAATTTATTTTTCAAATGTTTTGTAGTATTTTACTTTATTTATTTTTAACCTTCAATTAAAAATTTGTTGATGTCCTAACACATAAAGCTAATCACTCTTTTAATGTTTGCGTTGCAAATTAATAATTTTGTATAACAACAATTTAACTAATAGCCCATCAATTGCATATCACCGGATATACAATCCATCTAAGAAGATATGTACAAAGTTATTAATTTGCAACTTATAAACATTAGAGTGTAATACCATTAGAACAAATATATATATATATATATATAATATACACACCTAGTATATGTAAAATATATACACATAATATAAGAACGTCATAGTACAATTTTTTCAAAAATTTCCATAATTTCAAAATAATTATTTTAATCACTTAAAATATATTTTAATAAATAAATAAATAAAAGTATTCAACAATGATTTAAATATTAAAAAGATATATTTTAAAAGAAAATCTCTGAAAAAATTAACCAGAGATTTATCTGTATTTTTGATATTTTAAAATTTTAAATTTCACAACCTACATTTAAAATACACTCTTAAAAATTCATTCAACACAACCATTCTTCCAAAATAGCCTAATGGCTCAAATCCACCAACATTTCACAAAATATACATCCATTTATATATATACATATGTCTCATTTTTCAAATTTCCAACATTTAACCCAAAAGAAAATCTTATAATTTACATCATATACATGTTTATAAATATAATGTACATATTTAAGTAAATTTCAAAAAGTTTAAAATGTTGACATGAAATGCAGGTGGCACTGGTCCATGGCAGCTCTAAAATCTTCACGAATAACCAATTATAATCTGGACCTGATGTGGTCTAGCAACACTCTTCGGATTTGCCCTATCACCTATGCGATGAAATTCATTCACACTAAGCATTTCGCCAAGTGGTACATATTTTGGTATAAAATAAATGATACTATATACATAATGCCAATAATGCACTATAATTCAAATATCACCCAACACATATACACATTTATTTAACATATTAATCATCCACACACATTGGGCTCAAAAATTCTTATACAGTGGTCTGATTCCAAAAATATTATCTTCGGCTATCTCATTCATCTCTGATACCAGTGTATCTCATCCGAAGGCATAATGAGTCTATGGCACTAGTGTGTCTCACTCGAAGGTGTAAAAGTCTGTGACACCAATGTGTCTCACTCGAAAGCGTAAAAATCTAACGACAATAATCCAAAACTAGACTCTATATAAGGTGACATGCAAACACATTTCTCATTCTTTTTCATATTTTTGACTCATAAATCACATCATTATCACTTTTAAATCAAATGTGGCTTACTTCCTCATTTTAGTGCATAACTTGCACTTTTCACATTTTGCACACACATCACATATGGTTATTCTCCAATGGCTTATAATGCCATAATCAATGCAAACTAAGCATTGCTACTTCAAACAATGGCATACAGACACATTCATATTAATCAAGTAACATATCACATTCAAATAATGAAATATATTATGCTTAAAATCAATGAAATTAACCACACTCAATGTCAAAGTATGTTCTAACCTCCTTCAAGAGCACTTCAAGCTAAATGCACTCCTTTCACACTACTTACTCAAAATACCCTTCACCACTAGGTTGATGAAGTAACAATATACTCAATACCTATTCAAAATTTGAATGTATTCTATACATTAGAATCACATTTTAAGGTGTTTTAACTATTAACCATGAATTAAACAACATTACTTCAATTTTCCAAATTTTGCCATAGCTCACTTTAATTCTAAAAGTTCATTCTACTCAATTACCAATAGCATTTTAAGTTAATGTGTATCCTTAAAGTCATTCAATAACATGTTTTAAACAATGTAATACAATGAACACCAATTCTTTAACAAAACTCTTCCAAAACCCTAACCTTCTTTAATTTTGGAAACCTATTCTAACCACTTCCAAAACATAATTTAAGTTCAAATATATCTTTAAAACCATATTCTAATACATTTTAAATAATTAAAATCAATTTATACCAATTCTTTACAAAAATCCTATGGAAACCCTAATTTCACTACTAACCTATCCAAACTTCGTCTAAACATAAATAAATCAACTATCTAACTACAAAATCATTCTCTCCTCATCAAATTAACATCACCCATACCAATATAACTAATTATAAAACACCATATCAAATTTCTATATTTCACATATTTATAGATTTCCATGAAACTTCAAAATCAAGAAAGAAAGCTTATTAGTTAGTTGGAAAACCACCAAAATTCACTTCGATCCTTGAAAATCCCTCTAAAATTTAGTATTTGGAACAAAAATCATCCTTGGCTATGGTGGAAATTTCATGCTTGAGAGAGAAGAAGAAGAAGAAGAAGAAGAAGATAAATATGTTATTTTAATTTTCTTTCTTCTTTAATTTTAACCATATATATTATTTTATTTATTAATTAATTATTTATTTTAAAATTTGAATTTACATTTTCCATCCAAAATTAATTTCTTTTTTTGAACTTTTTTTTTACTTTTTGATTTTTTACAATTTTGCCCCTCTTTTACTATTAATCTTTTGTCTTTTTCTATCTAATATTTAGATTTATACATTATGTATATTTTCTTTATATTTCACATATACTTTACATATTTTCTCACTTCCAACACTTTATTTACTCCTCAAATTATTTAATTTAATTTAATTTAATTTTGGTAAATTTTTGGATGTTACAAAAAGAGTGATTAGTTTTTTGTGATTTACTATGTTCTTCTGTAATTGTAGCATGTATACCAGAAAATGGATTGTCTATTGATTTTTTTTCCTCTGTTCTGTAATAGCTTTTTACTATTTTGTATTTTTTGTTCTTTAATCTTTTGTTGTTTGTAGTTAACATTTCATTAAATCACATAGAAGGGCTCAAATTGATTAAGAAAAAAAAATAAAAAAATTAAACATAATAATCATGCTACATAAAATTCAAAGAATCACTTTAGAACTTACCAATTTGATACAAACCAACTCTTTGCTCACCCAATAAATGTATCAAAGTAATCAACTAAAAAAAACACAATTAATTAATTAAATAATAATTGTAACATAAAGCATAAGAAAAAAGAGAAAAGGAAGAAACAAAATATAGAGAAAATAAATCTACTTGTAAAATTAATTGTTTGGAGGTAACACTATAGAATATGATACAACACTACTAAAAAAGTATATATAATCATTGGGGAAAATATTATTATGTTAAAATAGTAATTAAAACCTAGTTACTGACTAATTTAACCATTAAAAAAATTGTATTTCATAAAAATAATAACAATTAAAAAGAAAATAATAACAATAAAAAACTATAATAAATAATAACCTCAAAACCCATCAAAGGCATGAAGATGCATGTCAAATTCTTCTTAATATATATATTTTTTTCTCAAGAATGCAAACATAAAATCTATTTCATTGATTTCTAGAAAAAAAAATCATTAACTCACATTCATTTGAATCATATTCCCATAGTTTAAACATAAAAATAAACAAATTTCAGTTTTATCTCTAAGCTAAGTCTCAGTGTGCTAAATATTTTTATTTTAATGTTTTCATTTTAATGAATACTTTTTTGAACGGTTTTAATGAATATCTATAAATAAAATTTTGACTTAATAAATCTTGCATTTATTACATTCTCTAACATTATCATTCTTAATGTCTAGGTTGCTTAGAATCATGACACCTAATGTGAATTATAGTTCCATTCTTGAAATGAATACAATGATTGACTTGGACAAGCAAAATTATTTGAGAAGTGTTCTCAAATCTAAGAATTTTGCTTATCTTATGGAAGATAGTCTTTCAAAGCCCAAGGATATGCTTGTTAGGAAACAAGTGGTACAAAAGAGACTCATGGTGTGCTTGAGGAAGGAAAGGTCACTGGATGCCCATAGTACAATCTCAAATATATTTATTATTGAGATTAATACTATTTCCAATAGTGATGCATGGGTATTGGATATTGGATGCAGTTCTCACATTTTTGAGATTAATACTATTTCTAATAGTGATGCATGGGTATTGGATATTGGATACGATTCTCACATTTTAACAATATGAATGGACTTATAAATAGTAAAAGGTTAAAGAAAGGAGAAGTGGACCTACGAGTTGGAAATGGAGCAAAGGTTGCTGCCTTAGCCATGGGTACATTTCATTTGACTTTACCTTCAGGACTTATTTTAAAACTAGAGGAATGCTATTATGTTTCAGTGCATTCTAAGAAAATTATTTATGTTTCTTATTTGGATAAGAAAGGTTTTCATTTGACTATTACGAACCATTGTTGTTCTATATGGCTAAATGATGTATTCTATGGAGATATAACTATTAAAGATGGCATTTTATGTTCGACATGTGAGTTTTCCTATTCTTAATATAAACACTAAGAGATAAAACCAAGATAATCTGAAAAATCTTATCTCTAGCATTATTGTTTAGGTCAAATAAATGAGAAACGCATGACTAAGTTACACAAGGGTCACAACTAAGGTTCATTTGATTATGAATCATTTGAAACATGTGAATATTGTTCACTTAGTAAAATTATAAAGATACGTTTTAATGGAAAAGGTGAAAAAAGTAAAGATTTGTTGGACCTAATACATATGGATGTATGTAGACCAATGCCTATACATGCTAGAGGAGGGTACATCTACTTCATTGATGATTATTCACGATTTGGGTACTATTATTTAATGAAATACAAATCTAAAGCCTTTGAAAAGTTCAAAAAATTCAAGAATGAAGTAGAGAAACAACTTGGTAAAAGTATTAAGACACTTAGATTTGATCGAGGTGGAGAATACTTAAGTCAAGAATTTCAAGATTATTTAAGAGATAATGGGATTATTTCACAATGGATACCACCATATACACCCCAACACAATGGTTTAGTCGAAAGAAGGAATCGAACTCTATTGGATATGGTTTGATCAATGATGATACCACCCTATATGAGATATGAAATGGTATGAAACCAATACTTTCTTTTATGAAGGTATGGGGTTGTCCTGCTTATGTGAAGAGGACAATTTTGGATAAGTTAAAGGCTAAATTTGATAAATACTTGTTTATAGGATATCTTAAGGAAATAAAAGATATTACTTTTATCATCCCTTGGAACAAAATGTGTTTGTTTCAAGGCATGCAAATTTCTTGGAGAAAGAATTTCTTATTAGAAAGGAAAGTGGGAGTAATATTAAACTTAGTGAAGTTTAAGATACTCAAACAAACATTGAACAACTGATAGATGCCAAACCTATTACTCATCAAGATGAAGTAATAAAACAACCTTAATATACAAAAGAATTGCGTAGGTTAAATAGGATGTAATGCTCCCGAGAGATATGGATTTCTCATTAGTGAGCATAATGACGTATTGATGGCGAATCTATGCTATTACAATGTTACCGCAAGTGCACGGGTTACTCAAGTAATAAAGTAGTGTGTAAGATATCGTTCCACTAGGGACAAGGTCAATTACTAGTGCAAATTTCAAATGTTGTTTAGCAATCCAATAGTTTTTGTGATGATTAAAATAAAAGACGAATTACTTAATAAATTAAATTAAAGAAAAATTGAGTATTATGCAAAAAGATCTGATGATAGAAACACTATTCAGATATTGAATCCCCTTAGCATTAAAAAATTTATGAATGTCAATTAAATTAAATTAAATAATAGAGCTGAATTGACATTCATCTAAATTAGACTAAAACCTCTCTCGAGTGAGTTAATCCCTAATCACTAAGTAGAATGCTAGGAATCTCTTCTCAAGCATAATTAAATATATCTTGCAATAGGAACAAGGAATTGTAAACCAAAGAATCTTGTAAGTCTATCTCTAGCACTCCAATCAAGCCTCAATGCTTATGAGAATTCTATTCATATCAAGCTTTCTCAAGTCAAAAATATGAAAATTGTTAACCAATCAATAACATGCTATTATCAATTGGAAATAAACAATTAAGAATCATAAGAATAAGACAACTCAATTAAATGATTTAATTAAAAAATACTATTTAATCCATACAATTAAGCTAGGGTTGATCAATATCCATATAGAAATAATTTAGCTCACGTTCATAACCAGAACAAAAGAAATAAGTAAAAGAATTCAAACAATCCATGATGAATGATTTGTGTTTCTTTACTTCAATCCTTGATTCTTGATTTAGATCTTGTATAAATTGGATCTTCACCTTCAATCTTAGTTGCAAAAACTCTTTTTCTTCTAAGGAAGTCAGCTCTAAGAGATAAAAAACTAGATACCTAATTCTCACTTTAGTTCAGATTTTATACCCTAGAAATTTAGCCTGACAAGCCTAATGACACGGCCATGCCTCTAGGCATGTCGCCGCTACTGTTTTCCAACGTTAATGACATGGGCAATTAAACGACCATGTCTCTGGGTGTGTTGTATTTACTGTAATGCTAGATTCATGACACGGGCAGTGACATGGCCATATCCTTGGCATGTCGAAGCTTCTGTAAGGTGGACAAATGACATGGTTATTGACATGCCCATATCGTTGGGCATGTCACTTGAAGAATTTGCCCAAAATAGCTCTTTTCCTTGTCTTTCATCCGTGATTCCAGCCTAAATGACCATAAGGCCTCAAAATATAAAAGCTTCCCGAAATCAACCCTAACAAGCACTTGAACAAACAAATTAAAATTAATTTGGCAATAAATATACTAAGAAATAGGGGCAAAAATATCATCAATTATACACTTATCAAAATTTTCAACACTTCAGTTTTTGCTTGTCCTCAAGCAAACTAAATCACTATAATAAGCAGAAATGAAGGAACCCTCTATATCCAAAAAGAAAAGAAAAGTTTTACAATACTCAAATCAGAAAACTAGACATTCTCATCCAAAAACTAATTCGCAAACATGACAGCTGAATTTAGAAGTTTAAAAACAAAAATTTCATAGATCTAAAATTTAAAAATCCATAGTTAAAAGATTGAGCATAAAATTTCAAGAACTCAAAAGTCATGATGTAATATCCTCATGTATGCCCTAGAAGTCTTGGTGATATTGCTGTTGTTGTTGTTGTTGTTGTTATAAATTGGATTGAATGTATATTATGTGATAAGAAAAGAAATTGAGAAGAGAATGCTTGTGTATAAGTGTTTTGGGAAAGGAAATAGGGTTTAGAGAGAATGGTATATGTTGTGTATATGATGATATATATAACATATAAATGGGTCAAAGGAAGAGTCAAAGGAAGAGAGATATTTTTGTGTTGAGTGTGTAATTACTTAAATGGGCTTATATGAGACAAAAGGTTAGTTATTTGGTTGAGGGCATTTTGGTAATTGCTTGAATTGAATCACATGGTGGATATTTAAAGAAGGTTTGACTTTGTTTCTTCATCATTTTCTTCTTTCTTTCATGAAGTGGCCGGCTCCTCCATAGACAAAGAGAAAAAAAGAGACAAGAGAGGTTCTTGATGAGTTGAGTTCAAAATTGAAGGAAGATTAAGTGTTCAAGTGTTGATTCAAGAAATTTTTAACTAAGGTAAGATCTTTCCTTTGATTTCTTTCATTCTTTTGAAGTGGTATTGGAAGTTAATTAGGGTTTGATGATTTGATGATGAGATGTGTTTATGATGTGTTCTCAAGTGTTAAATTGATTTTAAGTTATGAGTTTAATTAGAGGTTGTTGTTGGAAATGGTGGATGTTGATTTTGAAGGATGGAGAAGGATGTTGGTTTTAGGGTTTTGAGATGATATGTGTTTAATTGTTATATTAATGTGTTGTGAAGTAATTCTTGTGATGAATATGTGTTTAGAACATTGATTATGTTCATTTGAAATATGTTATATGATGAATATTGTGTTTGAGTGCATTTGAGAAAGGGTTGGTTTTGGTTAGGGTTTTGGTTTTGGGTGACACGGCCAAAAAGGGAAAGAGAGACACGGCCAAGTCAAGGGATTTTGGGCATGTTGGATTGGTTTTTGGAGTGACACGGCCGTGTTCCCTAACCGTGTTAGCTACTATGAGTTTTGGATTGAGAGACACGGTCACAAGCTTGGCCGTGTCCCTTGCCCGTGTTGCTTACTGCCAAAATTGTGTTGAGTGACACGGCCACAAGCTTGGCCGTGTCCCTCAAAAATGTTGGTTACTATTTTTATTCTTTGTTCTTTTTATATGGTTTTGGTTCTTCTTATATGATTGGAATTGAACCCATATTAGATAATGCATATGATATTACATGAATAAGATTATGTATTGTGCATTGTGAGGCTTGTGAATGATGATGTGTATTATGAATAATGTATTGTGAAATGTGATACCAATAATGTTAAATGCACAATATGAATTGAGATATGAAATGCTATATCAATGATGCTATGTGCATAAGATGAATTGAGATGGGAAATGTGATGCAAAGCCATTGTGATTGGCAATGATGATGCAATTGAAAGAAAGAAGGCATGTTTGCCTAAATGATAATGATAATTGATTAATGAATGAATTGTGTGGCTAATGTGTTATTCCATTTTCAGAGTTTGTTATTGGTGGCATGCCTAATGATAGTAATAATCTCTTGAAGTTAGGTTGGATTGAATCCTTGAAGCCTAATTGAGATGTTACAACTCTTGAAGCTAGGTTGGGTTGGTTCTTGAAGCCAAGTTGGGTTGAAGCTTAGCATGCTTTGCTCCCCTTGAAGCTTGGTTGAACCTAATCCTTGAAGCCTAGTTGGGTATATGATATTGATAAATGTGATAACAAACCAAAGCATTAACTCTGAAAGTTGAATGGCATATTAGTGTCTTTTGGGCCCATGCTTGTCTTTGCTTAGTGTTGTTCATGGATGATTAAATGATTAAATAATGAAGTATATGCAAAGATGTTGAAATGTGATATGCATATATGTATGTTGGGTTATGAAATGTAAAGGGATGTTGTTAGCTTTGCATCTATGTTGTTACATATATGATATGAATTAGAATTGACATTGTATTGCATTAAAGCATATCCATTGCATGTTTTATCTTACTAAGCCCTTGGCTTAGCGCGATGGTGTTTAATCACGCAGGTGATAGAACTGATAGAGTTGAACCCGAGAGCTCTTCTAGACCGAGTGAGAGTAGACAGTGAAGAGTTGATTTTGGGAACTTAAAGATCAGAGGAGACTTGCCAATCATGTATAACTCTTTTATATTTTGTAAAGTAATGATTTTAATGTATATATGTGTATATTTGTAAATATGAAATTAAATGTTTTCATATATGTAAATATTTGATAAATTCCGCTGCGTAACAACTAAATGTATCTTTATATATATCTATTTAGTTTTGTATTACAAGTTAACTACTTATCTTTCTATAATGTATACAATTGAAAGATTATGGTATGGTTTAAAATGTTTAAAATGTTAAGAAAATCCGTAGCATCTCTATGTTTAGTGCATGTATACTACATTGTGGTGTTTGTAGTGTGCATGTATTGAATGTGGGGGTGTTACAGTTGTTTTGGTATCAGAGCCTAGGTTTAAGATTCTCAGCCTAGGTAAAATGTAATAAAAAGAATATTTTTACTTAAAAAGTTGGTTTTGAAATAAAATACATGTTTGGGATTGGCAATCTCTGATCTTTAATAAGGTATAATCTGCTGTGTTTGTAGACATAGGTTGTGATGGACTCTCACTCACGCCAGTCAGTTGAGGGTAGTGCTGAGAGTATTGTCCCTGCTGATGGAGTTAGGGTTGTTAGTGCTGCGGAGGCACCTGCTTCGGTGTTGGGTAGACCAG
Organism: Garcia nutans; assembly: GCA_947685225.1. Taxonomy (NCBI): domain Eukaryota; kingdom Viridiplantae; phylum Streptophyta; class Magnoliopsida; order Malpighiales; family Euphorbiaceae; genus Garcia; species Garcia nutans. The sequence goes on along the minus strand of CANTUV010000009.1, from coordinate 19,021,277 downwards.
TTGGTGAGGAGGTTCCACCAGCTTGGGTTAGGCATGTGGTAGAAGCTTTGAGGCAAGCACCAGTGCAACCAGTGCCACCACCCCCTCAGCCTGTGGTACCAGTGAGGCACTATGACAAACTGAGAAAGTATGGAGCTGAAGATTTTATAGGTACTACTGATCCAGCAGTGGCTGAGCAGTGGCTTGATAAAGTACAGAGGATCTTTATTCAGTTGCAAGCCACATCAGAGGAAAAGTTTGATTATGCAAGATCTTTGCTACAGAAGGATGCATACGACTGGTGGAGGACAGTGCCCCATTCTATGGATGATCCACCAACCTTGTCATATGCGGATTTTCTGAGAGAGTTTGAGTTGAAGTATACTCCTAGGGAGTACAAAGACATGAAGAAGATGGAGTTCTTGAGCTTGAAGCAAGATAGCAAGACTGTAACTGAGTATGAGGTTGAGTTTATTCGATTGAGCCAGTATGCTGGGGGCATTATAGCTGATGAGATAGATAGATGCAGGAGATTTGAGGAGGGATTGAGGCCCTCTATCATGTGCTTAGTGGCTGGATCTAGATATCACGATTTCTCCCAGCTAGTGGCAGTAGCTCGAAGTGTAGAGCGAGCTCAAGTTGTTGCAGCTGCTTCAGAGGAAGAGGTTAGGGTTAGGAGGCCCCAGTTTGAGGCAGGGTCTTCTTCTGCTAAGAGAGGTAAAGGAAGCTTTGTTCCTAGAGTTAGTAGGAGTCAGAGGTCAGCTGGTAGGTCAGTGCAGTTTCAGAGGCAGAGATTTAGACCTGCAGCTTCAGTGGCGAGTGCTCCGACCCCAATGACTCAGAGATCCACCTTACCCGTCTGTATCCATTGTGGTAGGCCACATGGTGGTCCTTGCTGGAAGACTGGTGTAGCAGGGGTTTGTTTCAGATGTGGATCGCCTGATCACTTTGTTAAAGATTGTCCTGAGAGGCAAGAACAGATGTCAGTTGATACTGCAGCTTCTCGACATAGTGTGAGGGGAGGTCGAGCAGGCAGAGGTAGCAGCTGGGGAGGCAGATCTGGGTTCAGTGTTAGAGGAGGTGCTACATCCAGGGAGAGTAGACCAGAGGAGGTTGGATCTTCCCAGAGGATGTATGTTATGCAGAGGCAGCCAGATGCATCGGCAGTCATAGCTGGTACTTTTTCTTTATTTGATACTTCAGTACTTGCTTTGATTGATCCGGGTTCCACACATTCTTATATTAGTGCATCTGTTTTGCCTGTTTCTGATTTGCATGCTGAGTCCCTAGGATTTGATGTGTTGGTGACAAATCCGTTAGGGCATAGTGTGGTTGTGAGTAAGGTGCACCGAGATAGTGCAGTGAGTGTGCAAGGTGAGGAGTTCCTTGGAGACTTGATTGAGATGCCATTTAAGGAATATGATGTGATTCTAGGTATGGACTGGCTATCTAGACATGGAGCTGTGGTAGACTGTAAAAGGAAAATTGTTTCTTTGAGAACTGTTGATGGTAGAGAGGTGATAGTATCTAATGAGCAGGAACAGCTAGCCTCCTTATTTGTTTCAGCTGTTGCAGCCAGGAGGTTGATTAGAAAGGGGTGTGAAGCTTATCTTGCTCATGTGGTAGATACTAGAGTGAAGGGTTCTCCCATTGATAGTATTGCCATAGTTGCAGATTTTCCAGATGTGTTTCCAGAGGAGTTGCCAGGATTGCCTCCGGAGAGGGAGGTGGAGTTTGGTATTGAATTGTTGCCTGGTACCACTCCTATCTCTATTACTCCCTATAGAATGGCACCAGCAGAATTGAGGGAGTTGAAAGTGCAATTGCAGGAGTTGTTGGACAAAGGATTTATTCGCCCCAGTATTTCTCCTTGGGGAGCTCCTGTGCTATTTGTGAAAAAGAAAGATGGTACTATGAGGTTGTGTATCCATTATAGGCAATTGAACAAGGTGATCCTTTGCCTAGAATCGATGATCTCTTTGATCAATTGAAGGGTGCAGCTGTGTTTTCTAAAATTGATCTGAGATCAGGGTACCATCAGCTGAGAGTCAGAGCTGAAGATGTTCCTAAGACCGCCTTTCGGACCAGGTATGGGCATTATGAATTTCTAGTTATGCCATTTGGTCTAACGAATGCACCTGCAGCTTTTATGGATTTGATGAATAGGGTGTTCAGGCCCTATCTGGATCAGTTTGTAGTGGTCTTCATCGATGACATTCTGGTGTATTCGCGGAATGAAGAGGAACATGATATGCATCTGCGGATTGTATTGCAGATTTTGAGAGAGAAGCAGTTGTTTGCCAAATTGTCAAAGTGTGAGTTCTGGTTGGATCAAGTCGCTTTTCTCGGACATATTGTTTCAGCAGAAGGCATTAGAGTTGATCCGAGCAAAGTTAAAGCTATATTGAATTGGAGTCCACCCAAGTCGATGACAGAGGTTAGAAGTTTTCTGGGTTTGGCAGGCTATTACCGGCGGTTTGTGAAAGGGTTTTCTTTGATAGCTACTCCACTCACCAGATTGCTTCGTAAGGGAGTGAGATTTGTGTGGACGGATCAGTGTCAGGCTAGCTTTGAACAGTTGAGAGATATGCTAACTCAAGCGCCTGTTCTTACTTTACCTGTAGAAGACAAACCATATGTGATCTACAGTGATGCTTCACATAGTGGTTTGGGGTGTGTGCTGATGCAAGAAGGTAAAGTTATAGCTTATGCATCTCGACAGTTGAAACCGCATGAGCTTAACTATCCGACCCATGATTTGGAGCTAGCAGCCATTGTGTTTGCATTGAAGATTTGGCGACACTATCTGTTTGGGGAGAAATGTTTTATCTACACTGATCACAAAAGTTTGAAATATTTGGGTATTCAAAAAGAGCTCAATCTTCGTCAGAGGAGATGGTTGGAATTGATTAAAGACTACGACTATTTGATTGATTATCATCCAGGTAAAGCAAATGTTGTTGCTGATGCCTTGAGTCCGAAGTCTTTAGCTGGTTTAACTGTTTACTCGCTCTCGTTGCTTGTTGAGTTGAGAGCTTTGCATGCCAGTTTTGTAGCTTGTGATGATGGTGCATTGTTGACACAATTGCATTTGAAACCAATTTTATTGGATCAGATCAAAGAGGCTCAGTTGACTGATATGAAGATTCAAAAGATTATTTCAGATTGGAAGAATGGGAAGACTAGAGATTTTGTTGTGAAAGGTGATGGGAGTCTCTGGTTTAAGAACCGATTGTGTGTACCCGATGATGCTGATTTGAAAAGAGTCATTTTGGAAGAAGCACATCAGTCAGTATTTGCTATGCATCCGGGTAATACAAAGATGTATCATGATTTGAGACAGCATTACTGGTGGATTGGTTTGAAGAGAGATATTGTAGATTTTGTGTCGAAATGTCTCACTTGTCAGAAGGTTAAAGCAGAGCATCAAGTTCCAACTGGATTGCTTCAACCATTATCAGTACCAGAATGGAAGTGGGATAGAGTGACGATGGATTTTGTGTATGGTTTGCCATTGACACAAAAGAAGCATGATGCTATATGGGTGATTGTGGATAGATTGACTAAGACAGCTCATTTCCTTTCGGTTCGGATGGATTACTCTTTGGAGAGATTGGCTGAGCTGTATATCCATGAGATTGTGAAGTTGCATGGTGTTCCAACTTCTTTAGTGTCTGATCGAGATCCCAGGTTTACTTCAAGATTTTGGAAGAGTTTGCATAGTGCTTTGGGTTCTCGATTACACTTCAGTACTGCTTTTCATCCACAGACAGATGGGCAGTCTGAGAGAGTGATACAGATTATTGAGGATATGTTGAGAAGCTGTGTCATTGATTTCTCTGGAGGTTGGGATAGATTCTTACCACTTGTGGAGTTTGCTTACAACAACAGTCACCAATCTAACATTGGTATGGCACCGTTTGAAGCATTGTATGGCAGATGGTGCAGGACACCTCTTTGTTGGAGTGAACTTGGTGAAGGTAAGATAATTGGGCCTGATTTGATTCAAGAAACTGAAGAGAAAGTAAAAGTGATTCGAGACAGGTTGAAAGCAGCTTCAGACCGACAGAAGTCTTATGCAGATCTGAAGAGGAGAGATATAGAGTTTGATGTGGGAGATAAGGTATTTTTGAAGGTATATCCTTGGAAGAAAATTTTGAGGTTCGGTCGGAAAGGGAAATTGAGTCCTCGGTTTATTGGACCATATGAAGTTTTGGAAAGAATTGGGCCAGTTGCTTATCGACTCGCTTTGCCACCTGAGTTGGATCGTATTCATAATGTATTTCATGTTTCTATGTTGAGGAGGTACAGATCAGATCCATCTCATGTGTTGCCAATTGAATCTATCGAAGTGAGCCCAGATTTGACTTTTGAAGAGGAACCAGTTGCTATCTTGGCACATGATGTGAAAGAGCTGAGAAACAAGAGAGTGCCATTGGTGAAGGTTCTATGGAAGAATCATGCAAAAGAAGAAGCAACTTGGGAAAGTGAACAATCCATGCGAGAGCAATATCCTCAGTTGTTTCAGAGTTGATATCAGGTAATTTCGAGGATGAAATTTTCTTTTTAGAGGGGGAGAATTGTAATATCCTCATGTATGCCCTAGAAGTCTTGGTGATATTGTTGTTGTTGTTGTTGTTATAAATTGGATTGAATGTATATTATGTGATAAGAAAAGAAATTGAGAAGAGAATGCTTGTGTATAAGTGTTTTGGGAAAGGAAATAGGGTTTAGAGAGAATGGTATATGTTGTGTATATGATGATATATATAACATATAAATGGGTCAAAGGAAGAGTCAAAGGAAGAGAGATATTTTTGTGTTGAGTGTGTAATTACTTAAATGGGCTTATATTAGACAAAAGGTTAGTTATTTGGTTGAGGGCATTTTGGTAATTGCTTGAATTGAATCACATGGTGGATATTTAAAGAAGGTTTGACTTTGTTTCTTCATCATTTTCTTCTTTCTTTCATGAAGTGGCCGGCTCCTCCATAGACAAAGAGAAAAAAAGAGACAAGAGAGGTTCTTGATGAGTTGAGTTCAAAATTGAAGGAAGATTAAGTGTTCAAGTGTTGATTCAAGAAATTTTTAACTAAGGTAAGATCTTTCCTTTGATTTCTTTCATTCTTTTGAAGTGGTATTGAAAGTTAATTAGGGTTTGATGATTTGATGATGAGATGTGTTTATGATGTGTTCTCAAGTGTTAAATTGATTTTAAGTTATGAGTTTAATTAGAGGTTGTTGTTGGAAATGGTGGATGTTGATTTTGAAGGATGGAGAAGGATGTTGGTTTTAGGGTTTTGAGATGATATGTGTTTAATTGTTATATTAATGTGTTGTGAAGTAATTCTTGTGATGAATATGTGTTTAGAACATTGATTATGTTCATTTGAAATATGTTATATGATGAATATTGTGTTTGAGTGCATTTGAGAAAGGGTTGGTTTTGGTTAGGGTTTTGGTTTTGGGTGACACGGCCAAAAAGGGAAAGAGAGACACGGCCAAGTCAAGGGATTTTGGGCGTGTTGGATTGGTTTTTGGAGTGACACGGCCGTGTTCCCTAACCGTGTTAGCTACTGTGAGTTTTGGATTGAGAGACATGGTCACAAGCTTGGCCGTGTCCCTTGCCCGTGTTGCTTACTGCCAAAATTGTGTTGAGTGACACGGCCACAAGCTTGGCCGTGTCCCTCAAGTGGTGTTGCCCGTGTCCCTCAAAAATGTTGGTTACTATTTTTATTCTTTGTTCTTTTTATATGGTTTTGGTTCTTCTTATATGATTGGAATTGAACCCATATTAGATAATGCATATGATATTACATGAATAAGATTACGTATTGTGCATTGTGAGGCTTGTGAATGATGATGTGTATTATGAATAATGTATTGTGAAATGTGATACCAATAATGTTAAATGCACAATATGAATTGAGATATGAAATGCTATATCAATGATGCTATGTGCATAAGATGAATTGAGATGGGAAATGTGATGCAAAGCCATTGTGATTGGCAATGATGATGCAATTGAAAGAAAGAAGGCATGTTTGCCTAAATGATAATGATAATTGATTAATGAATGAATTGTGTGGCTAATGTGTTATTCCATTTTCAGAGTTTGTTATTGGTGGCATGCCTAATGATAGTAATAATCTCTTGAAGTTAGGTTGGATTGAATCCTTGAAGCCTAATTGAGATGTTACAACCCTTGAAGCTAGGTTGGGTTGGTTCTTGAAGCCAAGTTGGGTTGAAGCTTAGCATGCTTTGCTCCCCTTGAAGCTTGGTTGAACCTAATCCTTGAAACCTAGTTGGGTATATGATATTGATAAATGTGATAACAAACCAAAGCATTAACTCTGAAAGTTGAATGGCATATTAGTGTCTTTTGGGCCCATGCTTGTCTTTGCTTAGTGTTGTTCATGGATGATTAAATGATTAAATAATGAAGTATATGCAAAGATGTTGAAATGTGATATGCATATATGTATGTTGGGTTATGAAATGTAAAGGGATGTTGTTAGCTTTGCATCTATGTTGTTACATATATGATATGAATTAGAATTGACATTGTATTGCATTAAAGCATATCCATTGCATGTTTTATCTTACTAAGCCCTTGGCTTAGCGCGATGGTGTTTAATCGCGCAGGTGATAGAACTGATAGAGTTGAACCCGAGAGCTCTTCTAGACCGAGTGAGAGTAGACAGTGAAGAGTTGATTTTGGGAACTTAAAGATCAGAGGAGACTTGCCAATCATTTATAACTCTTTTATATTTTGTAAAGTAATGATTTTAATGTATATATGTGTATATTTGTAAATATGAAATTAAATGTTTTCATATATGTAAATATTTGATAAATTCCGCTGCGTAACAACTAAATGTATCTTTATATATATCTATTTAGTTTTGTATTACAAGTTAACTACTTATCTTTCTATAATGTATACAATTGAAAGATTATGGTATGGTTTAAAATGTTTAAAATGTTAAGAAAATCCGTAGCATCTCTATGTTTAGTGCATGTATACTACATTGTGGTGTTTGTAGTGTTCATGTATTGAATGTGGGGTGTTACACATGAAAAAAGCAAGAAGTGTAGATTTTCTCTTAAGTTCTTTAACTTTTTTTTAAGAAGCCCAACTTGTTTGAACCGATACTAGATTTTTTATGCAAAGGTATACATTTGTGATGCTAATCCTTGGTTACTCAGTTAGAATCACTATTCAAATGGCTACTTGCACTATTCATGATTCCAACTCCTTCATTTCAATTTAAGAGTTAAAATAAGCAGAATATGGATTAATTTTCAAAGCTCCTTATGCAATTTTTTTCTTTTTTTAATAAGAATACTCAAGTGATGAAGAGCTTAAGATATTAAGTATGTCCTACCAAGTTTGACTCAAGTATCTAAAGAATTTTAGCATGTTCAAAAATGTAACTAAGGTTTAAAACATCAGGTATATGCAATTCTCATAAATCAACTATGTAATATCCTCATGTATGCCCTAGAAGTTTTGATTATGTTGTTGATGTTGTTGTTAGTGTTGTTGTTGTTATATATTGGATTGAATATATGTGTTAAATTGTAAGAGAAAAGAAATGGGAAGAGAATGTATATGTATATGTATTTTGGGAAGAAATAGGGTTTAGAGACAAATTTATATGTTGTGTATATGTTAATATATATGACTTATAAAGTGGTCAAAAGGCTTGGTCAATGCAAGAGAAGATATTTATTTGAGATTGGTAAATTACTTAATTGGGCACATATAAGACAAAAAGATAATTATGTGAATAAGGGCACTTTGGTAATTGCTTGGATAAAATCACATGGTGGATATTTAAAGAAGGTTTGACTTGTGTTTTCTTTATCATTTCTTCTTCTTCTTCTTGTTGATGGCCGGCCCTCCATAGCCAAAGAGAAAGAAAGAGACAAGTGATGGTTTTGATGATTTCAAGCTTAAATTGAAGAAAGATTAAGTGTTCAAGTGTTGATTTAAGAAGTTTTTAACTAAGGTAAGATCTTTTCTCTAATTTCTTCAATTCTTTTGAAGTGGTATGATTAAGTTGCTTATGGTATGATTGTAAGTATTGATTTTTCTTGATAGATGAGAAGTTGGGTTGGTGTTGGTGATGGAAGAGTAAGATTGGTGTTTAGTGAAATTGTTTCTGTTTTAGGATTAGTAAAGGCTGTGACTTGTATGATTTTTAATTAATTTTAGAAAAATGTTCTTGAAGTGAATTTTTGATATGTTGTGCCTATATGAGTCTAGAATGACTGAAAAATATGTTGATTTGATTTTGGAATGGTTATGAGTTTAGAAAGATTATTTTTATTAGACCTGTTCCAGCAGGTACCTTAACTGAGACAGCTATATTTCGAGATTTTTAATTAAATGTAGAAAAATCATATCCAATCGAATTTTGGATATGTTGTTGCTTAGTAAGTCTATTATTTGAGAAAAATAATTTGGAATCACGTTGATTGAATTTGATTTATGGAATTCACAAAGTTCAGAACTGCTGCCAGGATGCAGGGCAATTGGGGCAGTCTGGTTAGGTGAACTATTTGACCAAGATTTTGTGTTCAGTTTGATCTGAAATTTTAAAGGGATGATTTTAAGATACAAAACTAAATTCTGTAAAAATTTTAGAATTTTTAGTCAAGTATATTATTTTATACAATTTTTCAAAATAAGGATAAAATGGAGTTTAAAAACCAGAATGTACTATTTATGGTTAGGGTTTTAATTCTTTGTTCTTCTTGCATTGCTTTGGTTCTCCAAAGGTAGGTTGGTACTTAAAACCTAACCCTAAACACTTTAAACACACTTGAATCAATGAATGTTATAATCAATTGTTCTTTGCCCTAATTGCATTGTTGAGATTGAACAATGTTATGTTGTGCATTGTGAATGGTAATGTGTTTCATGAGTAATGTGGAATGAAATGTTGATATTTATGAATGATGCTATGTGAGATATAATGTGATCATGGATGAGATATATATATATATATATATATACTTGAATAATGAGATGTTATATTGTGAAATGAAATGTGAAGCCATTGTTATTGGCTAAGATGATGTAATTGAAAGAAAGAAGGCATGTTTGCCTAAATGTGATGAGAATTGAGAATGGAAATGAATTGTTTGTTTAATATGTTATTCAGTTTCAGAGTTCTGGATTTGGGTGGCATGCCTAAGAAATGATGAAAGGTAACAGTCTTGCCGGGTTGAGGACCTCCTCATAGGTGTTGAGTTGATGGTCCAAGAGACTGGGTCTGTTACACTATGAGATATATGATTTGTAACAGTCTTGCCGGGTTGAGGATCTCCTCATATGTGTTGAGTTGATGATCCAAGAGACTGGGTCTGTTACACTATCCATGGATTGAGATACATGTATATACATTGCCTACGGGCGTGATTATTGTGACTATGAACCAAAGCAGTAACTCTGAACTCTGAATATCGTATTAAATACTTGTTGGGCCCATAGGTGTCAAGGTTATATGAATATCCTAAATAATGTTATGAGTTTAATGAAATGAGATGTTGGTTATGGAGTATGATTGATTAATGTGGAATGTGAAAAGATGTTGAAATGTGGTATGCTCATATGACTATGATTTGTGAAATGCATAATTGTGTGGTTAACTTTATATTTATGATGTCGATCTTATCAATAACATATGTGGCATTGCATTTCATTAAAGCATACCGTTAGCATGTTTTATCTTACTAAGCCGTTGGCTTAGCGCGATAGTGTTTAATCGCGCAGGTAGTAGAGTGGATAGAGTTGAACCCGAGAGTTCATCAAGACCTAGTGAGAGTAGACCTTGAAGAATCCATTTTGGGAGCTTAAAGATCAGAGCAGACTTGCCAATCATGTATATTTCTTTATATTTTGTAAAGAAATGTTTAATATGTAAATATGTAAATATTTTATAACTTCCGCTGTGTAATATTTAAATATGGGGGTTGTCACAAAACCTTTATTTTATGTTGTACTAGAAGTGTAAATCCTTTTTGCAGGTTGTAGTTGAGGTTACAAGGAGGATTTATTGGGAGTGTACTGAGAATGATTTTGTTTGCATTGGTTTGTGTAAAATGTTTTTAAAAATAAGAAAAAAACCGGTTTTGTCGACACTTGGGACTCAATTTTTAGGCGAAACTATGGCAAAATTTTTGTAAAAATCGGAACTAAAATTTGACTAAGTAAAATTGGTAGCAACATTAGGTTAGTGTGGCGCCTCTACTCAGCTTACACATGTAGGTCGGGAAGGGGTGTTACAATTTTTGGTATCAGAGCCTAGGTTTGAGATTCTCAACCTAGGTAAAATGTAAGAAAAAGAATATTTCTACTTAAAAAGTGGTTTTGAATAACATATACGTTTGGGATTGGCAACCTCTGATCTTTAATAAGATGTAGTATGTTGTGTTTGCAGACTTAGGTTGTGATGGATTCTCACTCACGTCAGTCGATTGAGGGTAGTGCCGAGAGTATTGCTCCTGCTGAGGGAGCTAGGGTTGATAGTGTTGAGGAGGCACCTGCTTCGGTGTCGGGTAGACCAGCTGGGGAGGAGGTTCCGCCAGCCTGGTTTAGGCCTATGATGGAAGCTATGAGACAAGCACCTGTGCAACCACAGCCACCGCCACCACCCCCTCAGCCTTCAGTACCAGTAAGGCACTATGATAAGCTAAGGAAATATGGAGCAGAGGATTTCTTTGGTACAGTTGATCCGGCTGTAGCAGAACAGTGGCTTGATAGAGTTCAGAGGGTATTTATGCAGTTGCAAGCCACTTCAGAGGAGAAGTTTGACTATGCAAGATCTTTGCTACAGAAGGATGCCTACGACTGGTGGAAGACAGTGCCCCATTCTATGGATGATCCACCAACCTTGTCTTATGCGGATTTTCTGAGAGAATTTGAGTTGAAGTATACTCCTAGGGAGTATAAAGATGGGAAGAAAAGAGAGTTTCTAGATTTGAAGCAAGATCATCGGACCGTAACTGAGTATGAAGTTGAGTTTATTCGACTGAGTCAGTATGCTGGAGGTATCATTGCTGATGAGATTGATAGATGTCGGCGATTTGAGGAGGGATTGAGGCCCTCGATCATATGCTTAGTGGCTGGATCCAGATATCAGGATTTCTCATAGCTTGTGGCAGCAGCTCGAAGTGTAGAGCGAGCTCAAGTTATTGCAGCTGCTTCAGAGGAAGAGGTTAGGGTTAGAAGGCCCCAGTTCGAGGCAGGGTCTTCTTCTGCGAAGAGGGGTAGAGGAAGTTTTGTTCCTCGGAGTAGTAGGAGCCAGAGACCAGCGGGTAGGTCAGTGCAGTTCCAGAGGCAGAGATTTAGACCTGCAGCTTCAGTAGCGAGTGCTCCTACTCCTGGAGTTCAGAGATCCACCTTACCTTTGTGTAACCAGTGTGGTGGAAGACATGGGGGCGTTTGTTGGAGGCATAGTAGATCAGGGGTATGCTTCAGGTGTGGATCACCTGACCACTTTGTGAGAGACTGTCCTGAGAGACAGGAGCAGATGTCAGTTGATTCTGCTGCTTCTCGAGCTAGTGTGAGGGGAGGCAGAGGAGGCAGAGGTGCCAGCCGAGGAGGTAGACCAGGATTCAGTTCTAGAGGAGGTGCTACATCCAGGGAGGGTAGACCAGAGGAGGTTGGATCTTCCCAGATGATGTATGTTATGCAGAGGCAGCCAGATACATCGGCAGTCATAGCTGGTACTTTTTCTTTATTTAATACTCTAGTACTTGCTTTGATTGATCCGGGTTCCACGCATTCATATATTAGTGCATCTGTTTTGCCTGTATTTGATGTGCATGCTGAGTCCCTAGGATTTGATGTGTTGGTGACAAATCCGTTAGGGCATAGTGTGGTTGTGAGTAAGGTGCATAGAGATAGTGCAGTAGTGGTGCAGGGTGAGGAGTTCCTTGGGGATTTGATTGAGATGCCATTTAAGGAATATGACGTGATCTTAGGTATGGATTGGCTATCTCGACATGGAGCTGTGGTGGATTGTAAAAAGAAAATTGTTTCTTTGAGAACGGGTGATGGTAGAGAGGTGATAGTATCTAATGAGCAGGAACAGCTAGCCTCCTTATTTGTTTCAGCTGTTGCAGCCAGGAGATTGATTAGAAAGGGGTGTGAAGCCTATCTTGCTCATATGGTGGATACTAGAGTGAAGGGTTCCCCTATTGATAGCATTGCCACAGTTGCAGAGTTCCCAGATGTGTTTCCAGAGGAGTTGCCAGGGTTGCCTCCTGAGAGAGAGGTGGAGTTCGGTATTGAATTGTTGCCTGGTACCACTCCTATCTCTATTACTCCTTATAGAATGGCACCAGCAGAATTGAGGGAGTTGAAAGTGCAATTACAGGAGTTGTTGGACAAAGGATTTATTCGCCCCAGTGTTTCTCCTTGGGGAGCTCCTGTGCTTTTTGTGAAGAAGAAAGATGGTACTATGAGGTTGTGTATCGATTATAGGCAATTGAACAAGGTGACCATTAAGAATAAATATCCTTTGCCTAGAATCGATGATCTCTTTGATCAGTTGAAGGGAGCGTCAGTGTTCTCCAAAATTGATTTGCGATCTGGGTATCATCAGTTGAGAGTCAAAGCTGAAGATGTTCCTAAGACCGCTTTTCGGACCAGGTATGGGCATTATGAATTTTTAGTTATGCCTTTTGGTCTGACGAATGCACCTGCAGCTTTCATGGATTTGATGAATAGGGTGTTTAGGCCCTATTTGGATCAGTTTGTAGTGGTCTTCATTGATGATATACTGGTGTATTCGCGGAATGAGGAGGAACATGATATGCATCTGCGGATTGTGTTGCAGATTTTGAGAGAGAGGCAGTTGTTTGCTAAATTGTCGAAGTGTGAGTTCTGGTTGGATCAAGTAGCTTTTCTCGGACATGTTGTTTCAGCAGAAGGCATTAAAGTTGATCCCAGCAAAGTTGAAGCTGTATTGAATTGGAGTCCACCCAAGTCTGTGACAGAGATTAGAAGTTTTCTGGGTTTGGCAGGCTATTACCGGCGGTTTGTGAAAGGATTTTCTTTGATAGCTACTCCACTCACCAGATTGCTTCGTAAAGGAGTGAGATTTGTGTGGACGGATCAGTGTCAGGCTAGTTTTGAGCAGTTGAGAGAGTTGTTGACTCAAGCGCCTGTTCTTACTTTACCTGTTGAAGGCAAACCATATGTGATCTACAGTGATGCTTCACATAGAGGTTTGGGGTGTGTATTGATGCAGGAAGGGAAAGTTATAGCTTATGCATCTCGACAGTTGAAACCGCATGAGCTTAACTATCCGACCCATGATTTGGAATTGGCTGCCATTGTTTTTGCATTGAAGATTTGGCGCCATTATCTGTTTGGGGAGAAATGTTTCATCTACACTGATCACAAGAGTTTGAAGTATTTGGGTGTCCAGAAAGAACTCAATCTTCGTCAGAGGAGATGGTTGGAGTTGATTAAAGACTACGACTGCTTGATTGACTATCATCCAGGTAAAGCAAATGTTGTTGCTGATGCCTTGAGTCGGAAGTCTTTAGCTGGTTTAACTGTTTACTCGCTCTCGTTGCTTGTTGAGTTGAGAGCTCTGCGTGCTAACTTTGTATCTTGTGATGATGGTGCATTGTTGGCACAATTGCATTTGAAACCAGTTTTGTTAGATCAGATTAAAGAGGCTCAGTTGATTGATATGAAGATTCAGAAGATTATTTCAGATTGCAAGAATGGGAAGACTAGAGATTTTGTTGTGAAAGATGATGGGAGTCTCTGGTTTAAAAACCGATTGTGTGTACCCGATGATGCTGATTTGAAAAGAGTCATTTTAGAAGAAGCTCATCAGTCAATGTTTGCTATGCATCCGGGTAATACGAAGATGTATCATGATTTGAGACAGCATTATTGGTGGATTGGTTTGAAGAGAGACATTGCTGAGTTTGTATTGAAATGTCTCACTTGTCAGAAGGTTAAAGCAGAACATCAAGTTCCAACCGGGTTGCTTCAACCATTGTCAGTGCCAGAATGGAAGTGGGAAAGAGTGACAATGGATTTTGTGTCTGGTTTGCCATTGACACAAAAGAAGCATGATGCTATATGGGTGATTGTGGATAGATTGACGAAGACAGCTCATTTCCTTCCGGTGCGGATGGATTACTCTTTGGAGAGATTGGCTGAGCTGTATATTCAGGAGATTGTGAAACTGCATGGTGTTCCAACTTCTTTAGTGTCTGATCGAGATCCCAGGTTTACTTCCAGATTTTGGAAGAGTTTGCATAATGCTTTGGGTTCTCGACTGCACTTCAGCACTGCTTTTCATCCACAGACGGATGGACAGTCAGAGAGGGTGATACAGATTATTGAGGACATGTTGAGAAGCTGTGTCATCGATTTCTCTGGAAGTTGGGATAGGTTTTTACCTCTTGTGGAGTTTGCTTACAACAACAGTCACCAATCCAGCATTGGTATGGCACCGTTTGAAGCATTGTATGGTAGACGGTGCAGGACACCTCTTTGTTGGAGTGAACTTGGTGAAGGTAAAATAATTGGATCTGATTTGATTCAAGAAACTGAGGAAAAAGTGAAGTTGATCCGAGGTAGGTTAAAAGCAGCTTCAGACCGACAGAAGTCTTATGCAGATCTTAAGAGGAGAGACATTCAGTTTGATGTTGGAGATAAGGTGTTTTTGAAAGTATCTCCTTGGAAGAAGATTTTGAGGTTCGGTCGGAAAGGAAAATTGAGTCCTCTTTTCATTGGGCCGTATGAAGTGTTAGAAAGAGTTGGGCCAGTTGCATATCGACTTGCTTTGCCACCTGAGTTGGATCGTATTCATAATGTATTCCATGTTTCTATGTTGAGGAGGTACAGGTCAGATCCATCTCATGTGTTGCCATTTGAGTCTATCGAAGTGAGCCCAGATTTGACATTTGAAGAAGAACCAGTTGCTATCTTGGCACGTGATGTGAAAGAATTGAGGAACAAGAAAGTGCCATTGGTGAAGATTCTTTGGAAGAATCATGCAAAAGAAGAAGCAACATGGGAAAGTGAGCAAACTATGCGAGAGCAATATCCGCAGTTGTTTCAGCTTTGATATCAGGTAATTTCGAGGACGAAATTTTCTTTTTAGAGGGGGAGAATTGTAATATCCTCATGTATGCCCTAGAAGTTTTGATTATGTTGTTGATGTTGTTGTTAGTGTTGTTGTTGTTATATATTGGATTGAATATATGTGTTAAATTGTAAGAGAAAAGAAATGGGAAGAGAATGTATATGTATATGTATTTTGGGAAGAAATAGGGTTTAGAGACAAATTTATATGTTGTGTATATGTTAATATATATGACATATAAAGTGGTCAAAAGGCTTGGTCAATGCAAGAGAAGATATTTATTTGAGATTGGTAAATTACTTAATTGGGCACATATAAGACAAAAAGATAATTATGTGAATAAGGACACTTTGGTAATTGCTTGGATAAAATCACATGGTGGATATTTAAAGAAGGTTTGACTTGTGTTTTCTTTATCATTTCTTCTTCTTCTTCTTGTTGATGGCCGGCCCTCCATAGCCAAAGAGAAAGAAAGAGACAAGTGATGGTTTTGATGATTTCAAGCTTAAATTGAAGAAAGATTAAGTGTTCAAGTGTTGATTTAAGAAGTTTTTAACTAAGGTAAGATCTTTTCTCTAATTTCTTCAATTCTTTTGAAGTGGTATGATTAAGTTGCTTATGGTATGATTGTAAGTATTGATTTTGCTTGATAGATGAGAAGTTGGGTTGGTGTTGGTGATGGAAGAGTAAGATTGGTGTTTAGTGAAATTGTTTCTGTTTTAGGATTAGTAAAGGCTGTGACTTGTATGATTTTTAATTAATTTTAGAAAAATGTTCTTGAAGTGAATTTTTGATATGTTGTGCCTCTATGAGTCTAGAATGACTGAAAAATATGTTGATTCGATTTTGGAATGGTTATGAGTTTATAAAGATTATTTTTATTAGACCTGTTCCAGCAGGTACCTTAACTGAGACAGCTATATTTCGAGATTTTTAATTAAATGTAGAAAAATCATATCCAATCGAATTTTGGATATGTTGTTTCTTAGTGAGTCTAGTATTTGAGAAAAATAATTTGGAATCACGTTGATTGAATTTGATTTATGGAATTCACAAAGTTCAGAACTGCTGCCAGGATGCAGGGCAATTGGGGATGTCTGGTTAGGTGAACTATTTGACCAAGATTTTGTGTTCAGTTTGATCTGAAATTTTAAAGGGATGATTTTAAGATACAAAACTAAATTCTGGAAAAATTTAGAATTTTTAGTCAAGTAGATTATTTTATACAATTTTTCAAAATAAGGATAAAATGGAGTTTAAAAACCAGAATGTACTATTTATGGTTAGGGTTTTAATTCTTTGTTCTTCTTGCATTGCTTTGGTTCTCCAAAGGTAGGTTGGTCCTTAAACCTAACCCTAAACACTTTAAACACACTTGAATCAATGAATGTTATAATCAATTGTTCTTTGCCCTAATTGCATTGTTGAGATTGAACAATGTTATGTTGTGCATTGTGAATGGTAATGTGTTTCATGAGTAATGTGGAATGAAATGTTGATATTTATGAATGATGCTATGTGAGATATAATGTGATCATGGATGAGATATATATATATATATACTTGAATAATGAGATGTTATATTGTGAAATGAAATGTGAAGCCATTGTTATTGGCTAAGATGATGTAATTGAAAGAAAGAAGGCATGTTTGCCTAAATGTGATGAGAATTGAGAATGGAAATGAATTGTTTGTTTAATATGTTATTCAGTTTCAGAGTTCTAGATTTGGGTGGCATGCCTAAGAAATGATGAAAGGTAACAGTCTTGCCGGGTTGAGGACCTCCTCATAGGTGTTGAGTTGATGGTCCAAGAGACTGGGTCTGTTACACTATGAGATATATGATTTGTAACAGTCTTGCCGGGTTGAGGATCTCCTCATATGTGTTGAGTTGATGATCCAAGAGACTGGGTCTGTTACACTATCCATGGATGGAGATACATGTATATACATTGCCTACGGGCGTGATTATTGTGACTATGAACCAAAGCAGTAACTCTGAACTCTGAATATCGTATTAAATACTTGTTGGGCCCATAGGTGTCAAGGTTATATGAATATCCTAAATAATGTTATGAGTTTAATGAAATGAGATGTTGGTTATGGAGTATGATTGATTAATGTGGAATGTGAAAAGATGTTGAAATGTGGTATGCTCATATGACTATGATTTGTGAAATGCATAATTGTGTGGTTAACTTTATATTTATGATGTCGATCTTATCAATAACATATGTGGCATTGCATTTCATTAAAGCATACCGTTAGCATGTTTTATCTTACTAAGCCGTTGGCTTAGCGCGATAGTGTTTAATCGCGCAGGTAGTAGAGTGGATAGAGTTGAACCCGAGAGTTCATCAAGACCTAGTGAGAGTAGACCTTGAAGAATCCATTTTGGGAGCTTAAAGATCAGAGCAGACTTGCCAATCATGTATATTTCTTTATATTTTGTAAAGAAATGTTTAATATGTAAATATGTAAATATTTTATAACTTCCGCTGTGTAATATTTAAATATGGGGGTTGTCACAAAACCTTTATTTTATGTTGTACTAGAAGTGTAAATCCTTTTTGCAGGTTGTAGTTGAGGTTACAAGGGGGATTTATTGGGAGTGTACTGAGAATGATTTTGTTTGCATTGGTTTGTGTAAAATGTTTTTAAAAATAAGAAAAAAATCGGTTTTGTCGACACTTGGGACTCAATTTTTAGGCGAAACTATGGCAAAATTTTTGTAAAAATCGAAACTAAAATTTGACTAAGTAAAATTGGTAGCAACATTAGGTTAGTGTGGCGCCTCTACTCAGCTTACACATGTAGGTCGGGAAGGGGTGTTACAAACTACCTAATTATAACTATTACATTTGGCCCTTAGTAATTGATTAAGAAAACCTAGTCAACCTCAACAAGATATTGTCATTTAGTAAATCAACCATTAATTTAATATAAAGGGGAACCATTTCAATTCATACTATTATGGCAATCTAGTTTACTTGAACCCGAAAACAAGTTAAAGAAACCGAATGAAACTAATGAAGCAAATGACAAGAATGAAATAAATAACAATAAAACTCAGTCTAGGAAATGCACCTCTCCTCCACACTTAAGACGCACATTGTCCCCAATGTGTGTAAAACAAGAAAAACAACAAAAGAGAGAATATGGTCCAAAAGCGTTGTGAAGTCGAAATAGCTACAAAATACTGACAAGTAAAATTGTGAAGATTCATGTAGATATAAAAAAGATAGAAAGAAATAAATATAGAAATAAAATAAAAAAAAGAAAATGAAAAAAAATATGAACTGGTTAAAAGTATAGTCATCCATACTCAAGATGATCCATACTCAAGATGATCTGGAAGCGTCTTGAGTTCCAAGTTGGGTGGATCAATCATATATGATTTTGACTTCTTTTCTTTTGGCATCTCAATGGTTTCATATGCCCGATACTTGACTGATTTGCTTGCTTCAAGATAAGCAAGCTGCTCTATTGCTTCTTAATCCTCGACATTATCCCACTTTAAGCACAACTCAAGAGGTTCCTTGGAAACAATGTTAGTAACAAAATTTACAGTTTCATGATCAATAATATCATTGCATAAATCCACTTCATCGAGTGTAAGTGGGTGCTTCATAGCATAATGTATATTAAAAATAACTTTCTCACTTCCCACTCTCAAGGTCAACATGCCAGCATGGACATCGATAAGGGCACGGGTTATATTTAAAAATGGCCTACCAAGGATAAATGAAACATCCACGTCCTCATCTATATCGATGACAACAATGTCATTAGAGAAAATGAAATCCCTGACTTTTACCAACACATCCTTTATAATACCATGAGGGTGAACTACTGACTTATCAGCAAGTTGAATGGTCATGAGTGTTGGTTTAGGTTCTCCGATACCTAACTCTTTAAACATCTTGTAGTGCATAACACTTATGCTAGCCCCCAAATCAGCCAATGCACTTTTAACTTTAAAATTACCTATCAAACATGGAATAGTAAAACTACCAGGATCTTTTAATTTCTTTGGTAACCTCTTTTGCAAAATTGCAAAACTCTTTTTCAACAAATGTACCAAAAATACTTCCTTAAGTTTCCTTCTGTTAGAAAGTAGACCTTTCAAAAATTTAGCATATTTGGGTATTTTCAATAAAGCTTCGACAAGTGAAATATTAATGTGCAATTATTTAAAGAGCTCAAGAAACTTACCAAACTGAGCATCCATCTTGTCCTTGTTCAACCTTGCTGGATATGGCACTCGAGGTTGGTATTCCTTCACTATTGGTCTGGGCTCTTGTGGTTGGTTCCCTTTCTCATTTTCTACCACAACCTTATCTCCCAAAGTGACAGTAGGATCATCTTTTTTTTTTTTCTTTTTCTTGTGCCTCAACTTCTTCCTCAATCACTTGCCCTTTTTTCTCAACCACACCACCCTTAATTTCCCTTCCACTCCTCAGAGTGATTGCCTTTAGCTGCTTTTTTGGGTTTGCCTCAGTATTACTAGGTAAACTACTCCCTTGTGGTCTTTCACTAAGTAACTTGGCAATTCGCTCCACCTGATTTTCTAAATTGTGAATAGAGGCTTGCTGATTTCTAAGGGTGGTTTCAATTGATTGAAATCTATTTTCTAAAGCTACTATGAATTTCTCCTTCAGGTCTTCCAAATTGCTCTTTCTTGGAGGAGCAACTTGTTGATGTTGAGGACGTTGAAATTCAGGGGGAGGTCTTGAATTATTTTGATTTTTCCAAGAGAAATTAGGATGATTTCTCCACTCCGAATTATATGTGTTGCTTTATGGGTTATTCTGCTATTGCCTTGGCATATTCCTAACAAAATCCACCTGCTCCTATCTAGCAAACATATTTCCATTTTGGCAATCTTAACTTTTATGTCCACCCCCACACCATTCACAAGACATCACCTGCATTGATTTCCCCGATGACGAGGCTAAAGAATCAATCATTTTATTCATTGCTTCTAATTGTGCTGTCAAAGCCACCACAGGATCCAATTAAAGTGAACTGGTGACTCAGTTTTCCTTGTTCCCTTAGAGCTTGCCACTGATAATTGGTAAGGGACATATCTTCAATCCAATCCCTTGTTCTTTAGGTGTCTTATTATTTATAGTACCCCCAGCTGCTGCATTAATGGATTTCTTGCTTGCATAGTTCAATCCATTATAAAAAGTTTGAATTTGAATCCATAGTGGAAGCCCATAATGAGGACACCTTCTCAATACATCTTTAAACCTCTCCCAAGCTTCATAAATGGTCTCACCATCTTACTGAAGGAAGGATGAGATGTCATTTCTCAACTTGGCTGTCTTGGATGGTGGGAAGTATTTTTCTAAGAATTTTTCTGCCAACTGACTCCATGTGGTGAATGTGCCTGGGGAAAAAGATTTCATCCATTTCTTCGGTCTATCTCTAAGTGAAAATGGGAACAACCTCAGCCTAATTGCATCATTTGAGACATTATTTATCTTGAACATGTCACATATCTCTAGAAAATTCACAAGATCTGCATTAGGATCTTCATCTGGGACATCAAACTGGTAAGTCTATTGCACCATTTGAATTACATTTGGCATTATTTCAAAGTTGTTCACTGCAACTGTCGGCCTCTGTATGCTAGAATCATCCCCATTGAGAGTGAGCTTAGAAAATTCCAACATTATTCTACACTCAGGTCTTTCCATCACTTCAAGTTCTTCTTCTTGTTCTCCTTCCAGGTTTGTTTCTATTTCTGCCAAATCTATTTCCCTTCCTTCCTTTTGCTTTCTCCTCAATGTTCTTGATCTAATTTGATTATATGGGAAGAGCTAGCTCAGGTCATAAACTAGAAAAAGTACCCAAAATGACAGTCAATAAGCAAGAACCAATGTTAAAAATAAATAAAATAAAAGCTAAATCAACAGTCTTAATTATATTACTAATATTGAAAACCGTTGTCCCCGACAATGACGCCAAAACTTGATAGCGAATCTGTGCTATTGCAATGTTACCGCAAGTGCATGGGTCACACAAGTAAAAAAGTAGTGAGTAAGATATCATTCCACTGGGGACAATGTCAATTACTAGTGTAAATTTCAACTGTTATTTAGTAATCCGATAGTTTTTATAATGATTAAAATAAAAGATGAATTATTAATAAATTAAATTAAAGAAAAAATGAGTATTGTGCAAAAAGATCTGATGATAGAAACACTATCTAGATATTGAATCCCCCTAGCATTAAAAATATTTATGAATATCAATTCAATTAAATCAAATAATAGAGCTGAATTGGCATTCCTCTAAATTAGACTAAAACCTTTCTCGAGTGAGTTAATCCTTAATCACTAAGTAGAATGCTAAGAATCTCTTCTCAATCATAATTAAATAGATCTTCCAATAGGAACAAGGAATTATAAACTAAAGGATCTTATAAGTCTATCTCTAGCACCCCAATCAAGCCTCAATGCTCATAAGAATTCTATTCATATCAAGCTTTCTCAATTCAATAATATAAAAATTTCAAACAATCAATAAGCATATTATTATCAATTGGAAATAAACAATTAAGAATCATAAGAATAAGACAACTCAATTAAATGATTTAATTAAAAAAATACTATTTAATCCATACAATAAAGCTAGGGTTCATCAATATCCAGATAGAAATAATTTAGCTCATATTCATAACCAGAACAAAGGAAATAAGTAAAAGAAGTCAAACAATCCATGATGAATGATTTGTGTTTCTTCACTTCAATCCTTAATTTCTGATTTAGATCTTGTATAAATTGGATCTTCACCTTTAATCTCAGTTGCAAAAACTCTTTTTCTTCTAAAGAAGTTGGCTCTAAGTGATAAAAAACAGGATACTAATTCTCACTTCAGTTCATATTTTATACCTTAGAAATTTAGCCTGACAAGCCCAGTGACACGGCCATGCCTTTGGGCGTGTCACTGCTACTGTTTCTCAATGTTAATGACATGGGAAATGACATGACCATGTCTTTGGGCATGTTGTAGCTACTGTAATGCTGGATTCATGACACGGGCAGTGACATGCCCATATCCTTGGGCATGTCTAAGCTTCTATAAGGCGGGCGAATGACATGGTTATTGACATGCCCATGTCGTTGGGTGTGTCACTTGAAGAATTTGCCCAAAATAACTCTTTTTCTTGTCTTTCATCTGTGATTCATGCCTAAATGACCATAAGGCCTCAAAATGTAAAAGCTTCCTGAAATCAACCCTAACAAGCACTTGAACAAACAAATTAAACTTAATTTGACAATAAATATACTAAGAAATAAGGGCAAAAAATAATCAATTATACACTTATCACGTATTACTCAGTGAAGA
Organism: Garcia nutans; assembly: GCA_947685225.1. Classification (NCBI taxonomy): domain Eukaryota; kingdom Viridiplantae; phylum Streptophyta; class Magnoliopsida; order Malpighiales; family Euphorbiaceae; genus Garcia; species Garcia nutans. Next base: position 18,998,808 of record CANTUV010000009.1, on the reverse strand, counting down.
TGATGAGCCTACTAACTATTTAGAAGTTTTGAAAAGTTTAGAAAAAAGATAAATGGTTAAAGGCCATGCAATCCAAAATGGATTCCATGTATGACAACAAAGTATGGACTTTAGTTGATCCACCTGCAGGGATAAAGCCCAATGGGTGTAAATGTGTTTTCAAGAAGTAAACTGACATGGAAGGTAATGTGATTACCTATAAAACAAGGCTAGTTACAAAAGGATATTGTAAAAAGCAAGGAGTTGATTATGAAAAAACCTTTTCTCCTGTTACTATGCTTAAATCCATTAGGATACTCCTAACTATTACTGCTCATTATGATTCTGAGATTTGGCAAATGGATGTGAAAATAGCTTTCCTTAATGGAAACCTAGTTAAGGATGTGTACATGACACAACTTGAAGATTTCACATCTAGCAATAGCAAAAAGGTATGCAAATTGTAAAGATTCAATTTTTGGATCAAAGCAAGCATTAAGAGTTGGAACATGCACTTTGATGGGACAATCTAGGAGTTTGGTTTCTCACAAAGTATGGATGAACCTTTTATATACAAGAAGATTAGTGGGAGTGCAATCGTGTTCCATGTGTTATATGTGGATGACATATTAGTCATAAGAACAATATCTCTATCTTGCAGTATGTTAAAATTTAGTTATCCAAGAATTTCTGCATGAAAGACTTGGGAGAAGCAACTTATGTTTTTAGGATAAAGATTTGTAGAGATAGATCTAAAAGGTTGTTTGGTCTTTCACAGTCTACATACATAGATAAAATGCAAAAGAGGTTTAGCATGGAAGAGTCTAAAGAGGATTCTTGCCTATGGTGCTCTATAAGACTATCTGTCCTTCTACACAAGAAGAGAGGGAATGCATGAGTAGGATTCCATATGCTTCTACTATTGGATATATCATATATGTTGCGTTATGTGCTAGGCTAGATGTATCATATGCTCTAAGTGTTAGGAGCAAATGCCAGTTCAATCCTAATGATGGACATTGGGTGGCTATCAAGTATATCCTAAAGCACTTAAGAAGAACTAAGGATGCATTCTTGATGTATGGAGATGGGGAACTAAAAGTAAATGGTTATATAGATGCTAATTTCCAATCAAATAAGGGTGATTCCAAATCCCAATCCGGTTACATATTCATATTAAATGGTGGAGCAGTTAGTTAGAAAAGTTCCAAGTAAGATACAACTATTGATTCTATAACTGAAGCAGTGTACATAGCAGCATTTTAGTTAGCTGAAAAGACACTTTGCATCAAAAAGATCATCATAGATTTAGGGGTGGTCCCTAGCATTGTTGATCCAATAACTTATATTGTGATAATAATGGAGCCATTGCACAAGTGAAGCAGCCATGGTCTCATCAATGATCCAAACATGTACTGAGGCATTACCACTTAATGAGAGAGATCATTGGTAGACAAGACATTAAGATAGAGAAAGTTCCTATAGATTAAAACATTGTAAATGCTTTGACTAAGCCATTATACCAAAAGAAACAAGATGTTCATGTAATTGTCTTTTGTAACACCTGTGATTTAAATACAATTGGATACTTAATGTGGAGGAGTAATTAGAGTGTTGGGAGAGGTATATGTACAGTATATATCTAATGTATGCACAAGATATATAAGAAATATACATTGGATACTTAAAGTATACATGGTATATACCTAACATATATATAATATATACATTGTCACTAAAAGTCAAAAAATAAAGGTCAAAAAGTTAAAAGCAAAAAGTTAAAATTTAGGCTTAATGCATCACTTGCCCTTTGAACTTGGTAGCTTTGGCCATTTTGCTCCCTGTACTTATGCATTTTCCAAATTGCCCTATGAACTTGTATATTTTGTTCTAATAGACACTTATATAATCACATATTGATCATTTTGCTCCTTGTACTTGTATATTTTATATCAAATAGATACTTACATGTACTTGTAGTAATATTTTTGTCTAGGTGTCTATTGAGTATGAAATAGACAAGTATAAGGGGAAAATGACCAATATGTGATTATATATGTAACACCTCATACATAGCCTATACACTTAACTACATAGGAGATGTCACCTAACATTCACACTTGTTCTGCATACGTGTCTATATATGTATTAAAGAAATAAAGACAAAATACTTCTAAGTATTAATGCAGTTGTTAAGCTTTCAAAATAACTACTACAACCAATCCTATATTACAAACATATGTCTGTTAATTTATAAAGAACTCATGTTGATAATTTACATTAATAAAATTTTCAAACTACTTTCAAACTTGTACAACTGTCATATAAAATTATGCAGTACTGCTATGTGAACTATACAAAATACAATATTTACAATATTGTTCTTGAACCTTTATGATGCAGTTGACCAGGAACGTGAATCTCTCACTCTATAGTCTTAACTCTTCTTATTTGATCTGCGTGTCAGAAAATAGTTCTAACATGCTAAGAAAAGCTTAATAGTGCTTATGTATTCACAATATACAAGAAAAATTAAAGAAAAGAGATCTAAACATTAAATAATTTAGAAATAATGAAAAATATTACTTTCAGAATGTTAAATAATGAAATTAATAAATTCATTGAAAGTTGAAATACTAAATATGATTAAATCTAGAATTAAATAATTTATCAATAACAATATAACACATTATTTTCAATGTAGATAACTTCTTTAATTATGCCTATACACACTGAACTCAGATTCTAGATTTGGATAACGGGTCATTGTTGGCAATTTAATGCCCATTGTATAGAATTTTGGCCAATGGCCCACTATGGCATGAATGCCCATTGAGTATGGTGGCACAGAGTGTCTATTGATGGCACAGAGTGTCCACTATCACTTTGGATACCCTTCTTTTGGCTAGCCATTCAATCCTAAGCTAGATAAAAAATCCATATGAAAGGGCAATCCATTAGTTTGTAGTTAACACTAAATTGTGTATATCACTTCATTGGAACAATACTTTGATCAACATTTAGTATTACACATATTTATCAAATATCCAAAGTTTATTACTCTTTTCCATATTTTTAACACATATACAAGATTTCTCAATATAAGGGTAAGAAATATAAACATATAAGCCTCATACTAGGCCTGTATATCAAAAAATACAAGCCAAAAATATTATCCAGGTACCCCACGACCGTGGCATCTCAACCCCACGCCCGTGGGATAGAAAATGAAGCTGTCAAATGCCTTTGTAGATGTTTTGATCATATATATATGTATATATATTTAGGTTAATTTTATTGTCTTTAAGTTTATTTTTATTTTAAATTGTGTTTAAAATTTGTTTGAAGTGTTTGATAAGATGGAGGCTCAAAAGAATGAATTGAAGGATCAAAAAGGTGGAAAAGCATGTGACACACCTGTGAGCGGGGATTTTCGCCCCCACTCCCGATGGAATGGTTCTTGCGACTTCGGCACTGTCTAGGCTCGGGGCCTTAGAGAACACAGACCTAAGTCGGGAGAAAATGGAGTCGCCACCCGGACGGGACGGGAAAAAGAAAGGGGTGGATGACTCGATTCCTAAGGAATCCCCAACCCCTTAATGGGTTCAGAAAGTTGGGTACATGTGGGGAAGGTGAGAAATGGCCCAGCACCCCCACAACGCCCAGTTCATTGGAACCGGCCTCCTTTACAGGTCTTAATATTATAAAATTCTTAAGTATAATAACATTATCCATATTACACACAATAATTAAAAGAAAGCATCATTATATTAAAATCAAAGCAATGTCCAAACAAAACAAAACAAATAAATGGACACCTATCCAAGGATGGAAACATGTCCTTACATGACATGCCTAGATAGGAAACCCACCAAAAGGTAGAAACATGCCCTTTACATAAGTTCTAAAATAGAAAAGCTAATTAAATTACATGATGTTTAAATAATGAGGTACCCACTAAGTGGAAACATACCTCTTATAACTTTTGGAAGTCTAAATTGATTGATAAAATAATCATCCATAATAAATAAATCATTCATCAAAAGTATTTAAATATCAATAAAATAAACATCCATCCATGATAAATTAAATAAATCAAGTATTGAAATTAAATAGATTAAAGCATAAGAGATAAATCAAGGTATAAATAAATATGGAATTGAATAAAGCAAATATAAGTTCAATTATAGCTACTGTGACTTTTTATGGAATTAAAATAGATTAGGGTTTTATGTTTTAAAAGGTTGGTAAGACTCTTTGATTAACCAAATTAAGGTTTGAATGGTGAAATCATGAAACTAGGGTTTTAGACACTTTGAAATACTTTTTAATTCATGATTTTTAAATGGTGATTTAAGCTACTGTGACTTTTTGAGTTTTTATGTTTTTTTTTATGTTTTAAAAGGACTAAGGTTCATAAAAATTAGGGTTTAAGGTTTTAAAAGGGTTAGGGTTCATTTTTTTAGGTTTAAAAGTTGAATTTTGGATTTAAACTTTGAAATTAGGGTTCTCGAGTAATGAATTATTTTTAGAGTTTTTAAAAAGCAATTTGATATTTTATGAAGTTTTATGAATTTAAACACATGGATTGAAGTTTTTATAAGTAGAAAAGATGTTTTTTTAAGGTTTTTTTTGAATAAACTAGAACCTACTTTAAAATCTTAAAAGAAACAGAATTTGATTTTGGTTTTGTTGAAAAATATGTTCAATTAGTGTTTTAAGGTTTTTAAGAAGAAAAAATAACAATTTTAAGTTTTTTTTTTTTAAAAAAAGTCACGTTTTAGGGTTTTTGATTATGGAAAAATTAAATTACAACTCTAAGATTTTTGATTTAACAAACTTAAACTTTATGGATTGGCTACTGTAAAACATAAATTAAAAGAATTTAACATGCCTTCTTTTGTTGATTCTCCAAAAAATAACTTTTCTTAGATGAACTAGCTCCAAAGATAAGCCTTGGTTGCCTTTGAATTCTCCTTCCCCCTTTAAATCATGAGTCTGCTGCTTTAAATATCACTTCAATTGAATTCTTACTTTTCATTCTTTGATTTGGTTTCAAATCCTAAAGTCACTGTGTAAATTTTTCCTCCTCCAATTTGGTTCTAATGGTCCTTATTTATAGTGGTTTTTAGGTTGTTTATTCCTAATTAATTAAGGTAAGTAATATTAATAAAAAAAAAGAAATTAAAACCTAATTGGATTAGGATTCAAAAAATTGCGTTGAAAAATTTTGCGCTGGCAAAAACTGTGGTGCCGGGCCCGTGGGTATGCCAGCCCGCAGGAAATTCCTGCGGAAAGTTACTTCGCCCGCAGACGCTGGCCCGACGGGTCCGCGCGACCACTTTTCCCTGCCGATTTTTTTTCTGACTCCGATTTTTATTTTTATTTTTATTTATTTATTTATTTTCATTTTTTATTAATAAAAATTAGATACTAAGGTAAAAATTATTTAATTAAAATTATTTTGGACCAATTAAACAACAAAAATCATTTTGGACTAAATAAAGCATATTGGATCAGATTGGGTAAAAAATTAAGGGTCTACAGTTTGCCCCCTGCTTGAATGATCTGAAACCTTAGTGAAAGAGAGTGAAAAACAATAAGACTTAATTTTTGAGGTGACAAATTAAATTTGTTTTGGGTACTTGGACCCGAAATCTGGTACTTGGACCCGAAATCGGGTACTTGGACTCGAGATTGATTGAATTTGGGTACTTGGACCCAAGATTGAGCACTTGGACTCGAGATTGGGTACTTGGACCCGAGATTGGGTACTTGGACCCAAGATTGAATTGATTTTGGGTACTTGGACCCGAGATTGATTTGATTTGGGTACTTGGACCCAAGATTGAGTACTTGGACTCGAGATTGAATTGATTTTGGGTACTTGGACCGGATTGGGTACTTGGACCCGAGATTGGGTACTTGGACCCGAGAATGGGTGCTTGGACCCAAGATTGGGTACTTGGACCCAAGATTGGGTACTTGGACCCGAGCTTGAATTGATTTTGGGTACTTGGACCCGAGAATGAGTTTGACTGACCTTTTATCATTTGAGGAGTCTGACTGCTCCGGCTATTTTATGCATTGTGGTTTTCCACCCTCAAAATGGATCTTCATCCTTTGAGATCGGGTCTTCATCCTTGAAAATGAATCTTCATCTTTTGACATCGGGTCTTCACCATTGCAAATGGATCTTCATCCTTTGAGATTGGGTCTTTACTCTTAAAACATGGGTCTCTATCTATTGGAGGTCGGGTCTTTACCCTGGCTTCAGCTCTTTTAGCTAGATTGGTCTTTTGTCTTTTGCATCTTCATTCTTTTGAGAGTTCTAATGTTCCATTCTTTTGTTCTTCCTCTTTACAAAGATTTAGCTATTTTTAATTGGACCTTATATCCTCTCCTTGCCCCCCTGTGTAGCAAAATATTTATAAGTGAGTTTAAAAATATTTGGTATATAAACTCAAAAAATTGAAAAGGAGAAACTTTGCCCCCTGTGTAGGCTCAAACCAAAGATTTTATCCATGCAAGCTTTGATTGATGTTTTTGCCGTCTTGTTCTTTGTACCAGCATGTATTTCTTCTCTTTGCAAGACTACTAGAACTTCCACAAGCGAATAGGCTTTCCATGCCCCCTTGATTTGACATCTTCTTTTGATTATTTACTTCACAGGGTGTTTGCTATTCATTTTGCCAAAGAACACAAGACAAGAAAGTGCGATGTGATATGCTCATGTATGCATGATATGCATGAATAATACTTACAGTTGTTCCATTGACTCACAGACTGAGGTGATCAGCATAAGTGTTCTCATTGGTTCCGTTTTGATGCTTGTTGAAGTCTTGCATTAGAATGATCGAAAGCTTTGCATTTGTGGCTTTTATCTTCAAGATGATGAAAACATGAGTGGTGGAGACCCCAAGCAGCAGAGTCAGGGATGCATCCATTTCGAACTATGTGTCATTTTGTCTCAGCATGTTAGTTGGTAGTTTCTTCACAAATTTTCCAATAATAATTTCCTTTGCCCAATGTGTCATTTGGAGGTTCAACATACTTCCCTTAACTTGAAGGCTTTGTATGACAAAACTTTTTTATTTTATTTTTAATTTTGAAATCAAATATTGGCTTTGCCAAATCGATGTCAATGTACCTTAGAACTTGATTTTCCAAATTAACATATCTATAACATGACAACCCTAGTTACCATACTAAACTCGGGAATCATTTCTATTTAAGCAAGAATTGTTGCACTTCAAATAGGCACATACACATTACTTGGCCAAAGGTCTCATTTGAGTTTAAATATTGTCTATCTCATATGCATGCTTATCCAAACTATCTCCACTAATAGACTCTACCTACCAAGGGAGATCAACAGGTCTTTGATAGACTTGAAATGGGGTCTATAAGGGACATGGCTTAAGTGAAGGCCATTTTGAGATTGGAGCTGGTGTGACACAATGGACAAACCCTCACACTAAAAATTTCTTGTTGGAACTTTAGACAGTTGGGAGCAATCTTTCTAGACTCTAAATTCCTTCTATCTTCTTGGCATTAATCTGGATCTTGATTAGGACAGTCTTTGCCCTTGCAAAAAGTTTAAAGGCCCAAATCTGTTTCTTTTCTTCTTTTCCCTTTTTTCCTCTTTATTTTTCTTACTCTTCCCTTTTCTTTCTCTTTCCTTACTCTTCTCTTTCTTTTATCATTTTGTCCTTCTTTCTTGTAGGACTATCAAGTACAGAACTTTCAAGAACTGGATGGTCTTCCTCCTTTTTCTTTGATTTTGATTAAATCTTTGGTTGTGTTGGAACCAATTCAAGTCAATCCATAAAATGGAAGCCTTTTGTTGTCTTAGGTAAAAGAGAACTCAGTTGGCTTTCTGAACCGCCTTTTTAAGTTTTATCTTCTTTTTGTTTATTCTTTTTTATTCTTTTTCTTTTCTCTTTTTTCTTTCTTTTCTTTTTCTATTCTCTTTTTTTCTTTCTTCTTCTTTTTTTCTTCTTTTTTTTGTTCCAGCTCAAACATAGTTGTCTTGTTTGTACCAACTTGGGCTTCCAATAATGGATGAGTGGAGTAACATAAATCTTCTTTAATAGGGATAAATCATTTGTTACTCTAATGATGATGTTGTCTTGATATATTGGAGACATTAAGGGAACTTCAACTACCCTTAAGGTTTTGAGAACATCAACTATCCTTATTGAAAACTTCAACTACGCTTATGGTCTTGAGAACTTCAACTCTCTTCATAGTCTTGACTATTCATTTCTTTCTTTGATCTTCTTGCCTTTTCATCTTAGTGATCATAAGACTTGTCAAAAATATCACAATAGCTCAGGTAAGTTATTGGGGTTGTATGCCAATGAAAAGAAAGCTAAATTTTATGAAGGCTCAAAGGGACAACTAGGGATTGATATTTAATTGGGTGGATACTAGTTGTTGGCTAACCAAACAATGCCTAGATCATTTCTCTCTTAAATAAGCAGAGTTCAATTTTGCCTCGAAAGTTTGTCAAAGCATGTTCTAAGACTGACTAGGACCTAGACAAAGATAATTATACAGAAGCCCTCTCTAAGTAAGCATACACATCTCAATGCTATAGAGCAATTCCCTCACCTAGTAAAGTCATTCGAGTCATGATGCCTAGATATATTAATTCATAAATTATCAAGCTAGATTCCTCATTGGTTGAGCACTAAAATGAACAAAGACCAACAAAAATTTATGATGAAATTAATTTATTCAAACAAATTTAAATTTGAAAAACACGATAGTTCCAAATTATTAAATAAAGTAAGATTGAAAAGCAACATTCAAGCTAAGGAAAGTTCATTGAGTTAGGCTTCTTTTCCTTTCACATCTTCAACATTCCCATCTTGAAAAGAGGATAAAATGAAATCTTCTTCCAATCCTTTTCCCACCATGAAGGTTGCCGGTGGAGGTACTCTGTTGAACCTTGGAAATGGATTATCTTTGGTGTTGGGCTTGTCCGGCTCGGGCAACTTGCCATTATTAATTAAATTCTGGATCTCATGCCTCAACTTCATACAATTGTTCGTTTCGTGTCCAGGCCTTTGATGGAATTGGAAAAATGCATTAGTATCAAAGTTAGGTGGAAGAGGATTAGGCAAAGGACGAGGAGTCAAGGGTTGTAACAATCCCTTACTTTGTAGCTTATTGAGAACCCAAGACAGTGGCTTCCCCAGATCTGAAAACTGCCTCATTCCTCTTTCACTAGTGGCATTAACATCAACTTCTTTTTGTGTGCTTTGATTGCCCGACTGGTAATTCCCTTTCTCATTCCTTTTTATTGAAAAGCGATTCTTCTCCCTTTCCCACTCTTCAATTTGTAGACCAGCTTGGAGAAGATCTTTGAAATCACGTATGAGTGTATGAGACATCCTCTCACGAAGATTAGGCAGTACCCCTCTCACAATCATCCTTATTTGATCAGATTCATCGGGCCTCTTCTTGAGTAAAGCAGCCTTATTTCTCTATCTCTTGACATAATCTACAAAATTTTCATTTGGTCGTTGCCTAATGGACTCAACTTCCATTAAGGTAACTTCCATTTTAACATTGTATCCATATTGTTGGATGAAGGCTTTGTAAAGTAGATCCCAACTCTTTTGTGTTCCATCATCCAAGGTATTGAACCAATTGTGGACAACAGGGTCCAATGAGAACATAAAGTACCTTTGGGTTTGAGCCTTAGTAGCTTGGGCAGATTGCATGGCAGTGATATACTGCTTCACATAGAGATGAGGATTTCCAGTGCCATTGTACTTAGCAAAGGAAGGCATCTTGAATTTATAAGGGACTTCTTCATCTTGTTCAAATAACTTGTCAACTTCGGACATTTCTTCAGTTTTCAGATTCTTCTCAAATTTCTTTTCTAAATCAGCAATCATCTTTTCAACATCGGATGTCTCAGTCTTTTCAATAGTTGCCTTCTCAACAACCTTCGGTTCCTTTTTGTCTTGAAGATCTTGGTAGTATTGAGCCCAATCATCATCATCAATGATCACCTTCTCATCATCACAAGCCACTTCATTAACATTCGTCTTCCCTTTGTCCTTTGGCTTCTTAGTGCTAGCAGAAGCCTCGGCATGATTCTCTAAGATTGCAGTCAATTGGTTCCTCATGGTCTCAGCCAGGGCCTCTTTTATTTCTTCCATCTTGGCATTAAGGGCTTCATCCACCATCCTTTGAATTTGTTCGGGCTCCAATATTTTTGGTGAGCAAGTGATTGAGTCGTTGCTAGATACTTCGTCTCCGGTTTAGGTCGGATTGTTGTAAACTTTAGAACTATCGTAATCCAGGGCTGTGAGCCAGAGAGGATCAATGAGATGAGATGCAAATGTATGCATGTATGCATGTATGCACAAACAATAGACAAACAAGGACAAATTAGGACGTTCCTTCCAACCTTATAACATCCACACATGAATGGTGAGTCTCTTTTTCCTAGGTATATGGTTAACAAAATACCAACACGGGGTATCTTGCTTTTAAATAATTCCCTCGGACTTTTCAACCAATAGTTATATTTTCAAAAATGGAAATCAATCCATGATAATTCCCATTAATTAGGTTTTAATCCATTCAACTAATTAAAGTAGCTTTTATGCTATGTTGGATTAAAACAAAATTAAGAGGTTTATTATAAATAGATTTCTCACTTGGAAAGAGTAACTAATGGTTCATGCCAAAAACAAGCCCATGGTTAATTTATTCTTAGTGTAAACTAGGCCCACAATTGATTTTTGGTATTTCATAATTGACCTAAATATTTTTGCAAGCTTTTTATAAGAAAAGGTTGGGTGAAAATAGTTTTGTTTCTCAGCCCATTGTAAAAGATTTTAGAAAAATGGATTTTGGGCTTAGTATTTGGGCCATGAGCCAAAGGATTTTTGATTTATTTTTAGAAAAGTCTTATGTCTAAAGACCATCTTAAAAAGTATTGAAAATAGTTTTGGTCTTTTGGATTTTAAAGAAAAAAATTTATTTTGAGCTTGCAAATGTACTTGGGTCATATTAGAAAAAGAACAAACCAAATAAGCCATGATTTAAACCAAGATAAATTATCCATAGTCAAACAACATGCATTTGGGGTAAAACCCTAAGGAAAGTAACTAGGCCAATTACATGAGCTTTAGTCTTTGGGTTAAAAGGCTTAGGTTCCCATAGCAAGTATATACCAAGTGGTACGAGGCTATGAGTGGTTATGCCATGCTCGATCTCCATACCTTGAGTGAAAGTATGGTATCCCTTACATAACATAACATGGGTAACACGAGTGTCCTAACTCACGCACACAATGTAATCTAATATGATGCAATGGATAATATCATTATAAGGAAGAAAAGAATAATATAAAGACCAACAGAATTAACTTCTCTTATCCCCAGTGGAGTCGCCACTGTGAGCGGGGATTTTCTCCCCCACTCCCGGTGGAATGGTTCTTGCGACTTCGGCACTATTTAGGCTCGGGGCCTTAGAGAACATGGACCTAAGTCCAGAGAAAATGTAGTCTCCACCCGGACGGGCTGGGAAAAAGAAAGGGGTGGATGACTCGATTCTTAAGGAATTCCCAACCCCTTAATGGGTTCGGAAAGTTGGGTACATGTGGGGAAGGTGAGAAATGGCCCTGCACCCCCACAATGCCTGGTTCATTAGAACCGGCCTCCTTTATAGGTCTTAATATTATAAAATTCTTAAGTATAATAACATTATCCATATTACACACAATAATTAAAAGAAAGCATCATTATATTAAAATCAAAGCAATGTCCAAACAAAACAAAACAAATAAATGGACACCCATCCAAGGATGGAAACATGTCCTTACATGACATGCCTAGATAGGACACCCACCAAAAGGTAGAAACATGCCCTTTACATAAGTTCTAAAATAGAAAAGCTAATTAAATTACATGATGTTTAAATAATGAGGTACCCACTAAGTGGAAACATGCCTCTTACAACTTTTGGAAGTCTAAATTGATTGATAAAATAATCATCCATAATAAATAAATCATTCATCAAAAGTATTTAAATATCAATAAAATAAACATCTATCCATGATAAATTAAATAAATCAAGTATTGAAATTAAATAGATTAAAGCATAAGAGATAAATCAATGTATAAATAAATAAGGAATTGAATAAAGCAAATAAAAGTTCAATTATAGCTAATGTGACATTTTATGGAATTAAAATAGATTAGGGTTTTATGTTTTAAAAGGTTGGAAAGACTCTTTGATTAACCAAATTAAGGTTTGAATGGTGAAATCATGAAACTAGGGTTTTAGACACTTTGAAATACTTTTTAATTCATGATTTTTAAATGGTGATTTAAGCTACTGTGACTTTTTGAGTTTTTATGTTTTTATGTTTTTTTTATGTTTTAAAAGGACTAAGGTTCATAAAAATTAGGGTTTAAGGTTTTAAAAGGGTTAGGGTTCATTGTTTTAGGTTTAAAAGTTGAATTTTGTATTTAAACTTTGAAATTAGGGTTCTCGGGTAATGAATTATTTTTAGGGTTTTTAAAAAGCAATTTGATATTTTATGAAGTTTTATGAATTTAAACACATGGATTGAAGTTTTTATAAGTAGAAAAGATGTTTTTTAAGGTTTTTTGAATAAACTAGAACCTACTTTAAAATCTTAAAAGAAACAGAATTTGATTTTGGTTTTGTTGAAAAATATGTTCAATTAGTGTTTTAAGGTTTTTAAGAAGAAAAAAATAACAATTTTAAGTTTTTTTTTTAAAAAGTCACGTTTTAGGGTTTTTGATTATGGAAAAATTAAATTACAACTCTAAGATTTTTGATTTAACAAACTTAAACTTTATGGATTGGCTACTGTAAAACATAAATTAAAAGAATTTAACATACCTTCTTTTGTTGATTCTCCAAAAAATAACTCTTCTTGGATGAACTAGCTCCAAAGACAAGCCTTGGTTGCCTTTGAATTCTCCTTCCCCCTTTAAATTGTGAGTCTGCTTCTTTAAATATCACTTCAATTGAATTCCTACTTTTCCTTCTTTGATTTGGTTTCAAATCCTAAAGTCACTATGTAAATTTTTCCTCCTCCAATTTGGTTCTAATGGTCCTTATTTATAGTGGTTTTTAGGTTGTTTATTCCTAATTAATTAAGGTAAGTAATATTAATAAAAAAAGAAATTAAAACCTAATTGGATTAGGATTCAAAAAATTGCGTTGAAAAATTTTGCGCTAGCAAAAACTGTGCTGCCGGGCCCGTGGGCATGGCAGCCCGCAGGAATTTCCTGCGGGCGAGCTGATGCTGGCCCGACGGGCCCGCGCGACCACTTTTCGCTGCCAATTTTTTTTCCGACTCTGATTTTTATTTTTATTTTTTATTTGTTAATTTTAATTTTTTATTAATAAAAATTAGATACTAAAGTAAAAATTATTTAATTAAAATTATTTTGGACCAATTAAACAACAAAAATCATTTTGGAGTAAATAAAGCATATTGGATCGGATTGGGTCAAAAATTAAGGGTCTACAACACCTAAGAGACACGGCCAAGCCATTGGCCGTGTCCCTCATCCAAGGAAACACACATGACATGACCTGAGTTGACAAGCCACTGGCCGTATCCTTCAAAATAAATTGGCAGAAGTAGACACTGGGAGAAGACACGGCTAAGCCACTGGCCATGTCTCAATTGATGAAGCCAAGAGTGAAACCAAAGAAGTAAAGGTAGACATGAACACACCCAAGAGACACGACCAAGCCATTGGCCCTGTCACATGACACGGCCAAGGCCTTGGCCATGTCTCATCTAAAGAAAAAAGCAAGGATGTAAGCACAGTGGGGAACACACTCAAGACCGTATCTCACATGGAAAAGAAAGGAGACTTTTAGACAGCCATGGACACGGCCATGGCCACATGACTTGGCTGTGTCTTGTGAAAATTCTTTAAATCATTTTGTACGAATTGGGGGACAAAATGGGGGACAATAGGTGACATCTTTTAAAAAGAAACAATTAAAGATTTAAAAGTTTGCCTAATTTATGGAAAAAATTATAAAACAAAGAAAAAGGTGGGAGACAAAGTGTGGTGTGTGAGTTGGCAAGGGATGGATGTTTCTTAAAAAATTAAAAGAAGATGAGAGTGGAGTAGCATATACACATTGGCTATTTTTGAAGAAGGGGTGCTGAGTTTTGTTCTTGATTTTTCAAGAGGAGAGACACCATTCTCTCTTCATCTTCATTCCCATTCATCCTTCATTTCTTCCATAGATAAGTGCCAATCAACATTGGAGATAAAAATTGTGTGAGCAAGTTTCTTAGACAATTAGGGTTTCAAAAAAGCTTGATTGGAGTTGTGAGCTTGAGAAAGTCACATTCTATCCTTCAAGGGGAGAGCCATTGATTTAGGGAGCTTGTAAGTTGTTCATCACACACCAAGGAGGAAGCTACGAGGAAGACAAGTAGTCCAACTTTTGGAATCTACAAGGGGTTTTTCTTATTCTCTCTTTTGATTCATTTCTATATTGTTATTGTTTTATTATGAACATTAATATTACAATGTATAATTTTGATTTGATGAATATTGAGATGGATATTTTTTTTAAATTGATGATGAGCTAATTCACTCATGCCTTAGGTTGTAGTTGATTTAATTAGATGACTTGATTTGATAATTCCATTAGTATAGCTTGTTGTTGGTTGATTACATTGGATTGAATGTTAGGTTGATAGATTAGCCACCTATTAATCACTTAATATTGAACGATGGACCAAAAGGTGAAATTCAATATCAGAACTATGTAATCAACTACCCTAAAAATGAATTAGAAATATAAGTTCTAGGGTTTGTTAATTTCCAAATTCAAAACAATTGGTTGTTGTTGATTCATGAATGTGAAAACTAATGAATTAGTAATCACTAATTAAACTCAAGGAACAAATTAAAATATAAGGTTAAACTAATGGATAATTTGAGAATTAAGCTTTGATTAAATTGATCTATAACCCTAGGCACCATTCCTAGAATTGAATTGATCTTACACAACTACTACTCATTTTACTTTTAAATTAAAATCGCTTTTCACCATTCCAACATATCACACTCTTAGTTTTAAATTTACTTGTCAATCAAACTATTGTAAATAATTCATTCCTTGCGAGATGATCATCGTTGCTACAACTACCTCGTATACTTGCGAGCGTCACTTGTAGTAGAATTAGTTGAGCGCAACAAGTTTTTGGCGCCGTTGCCGGGGAAGGAAATTGTTATTTGTAGTTTGATTCTTTTATTTTAATTGTTTTATTGTTTAAAGTGTTCCTTTTTGAATTGCTTAGGTGATTTATGCAAGGACAAAGGTCTCAAGGAAATGAACTTGTTCCTTATATAGACGATATTCATAGACTACTAAGAGTCGAAGGAGTAGATCCCTTGAGACAGGAAGGAGAAGAAACCGATGAGCAATTTGAGGAGGACACTAAAGTAGAAATGGGTAACATAGAGGAACCACCTATGAAGGAGTTTGTCCGATCGATCATTGGAGTAACCCCATCGTGTATCCGGTTGAGCAATGCAGCAAGGAACTATGAACTTAAAAACACTCATTATAGTATGCTGCCATCCTTCCATGGATTACCGAATGAAGATCCTCTCAACTTCATTCGAGATTTTTACACAACACTGTATACTTTCCCTTTGCAAGCACTAACAGAGGATGAACTTAAGATGAGATGTTTCCCATATAATTTGAAAGATAGGGCAAAAGCATGGTTAATGACCTTACCAAAAAATTCTTTGACCACTTGGACCGAAGTGTACAATAAATTTATGGAAAAATTTTATTCACACCAAAAGACCAAGGAGCTTAGGGGGAGTATTTCAACTTTCACTCAATTTGATAGGGAGCTATTTCATGAGGCATGGGATCACTCCAAGTCTCTATTATTTCAATGTCCTCATCACTATTATCCATAACAATTGCTCATATCACTCAGCAATGTCAAAACACAGTGGATAATGCTGCAGGAGGGGCAATGGGTGAGAAAACAGCAGCTGAAACAGTTGCATTATTTGAAATATTGGGAGCCAATTCTCAACAAAAGATCATTGGAGAAAGGAGAAAGAGGGGCATATGAGCTGAATACAAACTCAAATATGGCAAGGCAAATTGCTGAGTTGACTAGGAAAGTTAAATTATTAAATTCTAGAGGAAACTTGCCAGGGCCAAGCCAAGAATCATGTGCATCATAT
This sequence comes from Garcia nutans, assembly GCA_947685225.1. NCBI lineage: Eukaryota > Viridiplantae > Streptophyta > Magnoliopsida > Malpighiales > Euphorbiaceae > Garcia > Garcia nutans. Next base: position 18,982,576 of record CANTUV010000009.1, on the reverse strand, counting down.
GGTGTGGTAGGCCACAATGTAAATGTATGTCCTTCAAACTTTGACCAATTCCAAGAAGAGCAAGAGCAAGAACAAGCTTTTGCTTTGAAGGGTTCCAACAAAGGGGGAGGAATGGCCCGTACTCAAATTCTTATAATCCCGGTTGGAGTAATTTTGCATGGAAGAACCAACAACAAATTTCACCTAACATTCATTCCAACATTATCAAAGGGGACCCCAATTTCAAGGGCAAGGTTCAAATCATGAGCAAGTCAAGAAACCTTCACTTTAAGACAATTTGAATGCTTTCATCTAAATAAGCGCTCAAAGTCAAGAGGCGAACAACAAATAATTTGACTCTTTGGAAGCATCACTTAAGAAGGTTGAGACGTAAGTGGGTCAACTGGCTAATCAATTACAAGCTAATCAAAAAGAAAAATTTCCAAGTCAATCGGAGCAAGCCAAAGCAATCACAGTCCTAAGAAGTGGTAAAGTACTTGATAACAAAATTGGTGATAATAACATTAATGATTCTTTGGATGCAGGAACAATGGAAGAAGATGGCGGGGAAATACAAGGAGGCAAAGCTCAACCAATTGAGCCTAAGAAAATTAGTGAGGAGGCATTAGTGGCACCAAAGCTGTATAAATCTCCAAATCCATATAGACCGCCAATTCCTTTTCCAAGCAGGTTAAAAAATGGGAAGCATGATAAGCAATTTACTGGAATTTATAATATGCTCTCAAAGGTAAGTATTAACCTTCCCTTACTTGAGGTGAAAAAAAATATGCCATCATATGTCAAAATTTTTAAAGAGCTTAACATAAAAAAGAAAAAAAAATGAGTTGAATGAGAAGGTGATAGTCTCGGAAGTAACAAGTGTTGTTTTACAACATAGTTTACCTCCAAAACTAAAGTATCCTGGAAGCTTTATAGTTAGTATCTCAATGGGGAATAGAAAAGAAACTATTGGTATGTGTGACTTAGGACCAAGTATAAATTTGATGCCATACTCTATTTACTTGAAATTAGAGATAGGGGAACTTAAACCAACTAAAATGGTTTTGCAACTTGAGAATAGAACTCTTCGATACCCTAAGGGAATCGTAGAAGATTTTCTAGTTAAGGTAGGTAGTTAATTATACCCATTGATTTCATTGTCTTAGATATGGGGGAAGAAATTCCTAAAGATTCTGAACATGCAATTTTGTTAGGGAGACCTGTTATGGCCACAACTAACACATTAATTGATGTCAAAAATGGAAAATTGACCATGACTGTTTTAGGTCAAACTGTAGAATTTTCAATTTTTAACACTTCCCCTATTCCCACTACTGCTTTATATGAGGACTGTTCTTTCATTGATTTTACTGATAATGTTGTTGAAGAAGTTTTCTTGCAGGAGATTGGTGAAGACAAACTGGAAAGGGCTTTAAATTTGGAGGAAGAAGTTGAAGGTTCAAATGAGGAGATTCAACCAAAGGGGGTTGAACTTAAAGAACTTCCATAGCACTTAAAGCATGTTTTTCTTAGGGAAAACAACTCATAACCTGTGATAATTTCTGCTACTCTTGGTAGTGAGAAGGAAGATAAACTTGTGAGGATGTTGAAAAAATTCAAGAGAGCTATTGGTTAGGGGTTGAGTGATATCAAGGGTATTAGTCCCTCTATGTGCATGCACATGATAGTTCTAGAGGAAGGGACTAAACCGGTGAGAGAGGCTCAAAGGAGACTTAACCCTAATATGAGAGAAGTAGTGAAGAATGAGGTTCTTAAATTGCTTGATGAAGGGGGTAATATACCCCATTGCTGATAATGAATGGGTTAGTCCAGTTCATGTTGTGCCAAAGAAAGCAGGTTTGACTATGGTCCAGAATGAGAAAGGAGAGTTGGTACCTACTCGAACACAAACCAGGTGGAAAATGTGCATAGATTATAAGAAATTAAATAATGTCACCAAGAAAGTTTATCTTTAAATGATGCAAAAGTGAATTACACAATCACTGAAAGGGAAATGTTAGCTGTGGTGTTTGCACTAGACAAATTCAGATCTTACTTGATAGGTTCTAAAGTCATAGTATTTTCGGACCATACGGCCTTGAAGTACCTATTGACCAAACCACAAGATAAGCCTAGGCTCATTAGGTGGGTATTGATGCTACAAGAATTCGATGTTGAAATCAAAGATCTGAAGGGAAGTGAGAATGGAGTAGCCAACCATCTCTCTAGATTGAACTCTCATGATAATGATGCAAAAATGCTTTTGAAAAACTTCTGGATGAACACTTGTTTGCTTTAACTCAAGCACCTTGGTATGCAGATGTTGCTAACTATCTCTCTTGTTGTGTTATGAGAAAGGATTTGAATTTTCAGGCAAAGAAAAGGTTCCTGCATTCATGTAAGTGCTATTTTTAGGATGAGTCGTATTTGTTTAGAATTTGTAGGGATGAAATTATAAGAAGATGTGTACTGGAGGAAGAATAAAAACAAGTGTTGCAATTTTGCCACAACATGTATTGTGGAGGGCATTTTGGAGGAAAGAAGACCGTTGAGAAAATTCTTCAAAGCGGTTTGCATTGGCCTACTCTTTTTAAGGATGCTCATAATTTCTGTACAAGATGTGATAAATGCCAAAGAGTAGGAAACATTAATAAAAGGAATGAAATGCCTCTCAATATATTTATTGTGGTTGAAATTTTTGATGTATGGGGGATAGACTTCATGGGGCCATTTCCCAAGTCATTTGGTTTTGAATATATTCTTCTTACAGTGGATTATGTGTCTAAGTGGGTGGAGGCTATCCCCACTAGGACCAATGATGCTAATGTTATTTTGAAATTTTTGAAGGAGAATATTTTGAGCAGGGTCAGAACCCTAAAGGTAATAGTAAATGATGGAGGAAGCCACTTTTGCAACAAATGGTTTGAGAAGTTAATGACCAAGATGGGCATCTGACACAAAGTGGCTGTAACACCCCCATACCCCATATACGTACATCGCATACACCCACACAACACGTGATATACGTATAGAGGATATAAGAGTGTCACAGTCCATTTTAAAACAAGCCAACTGTAGACCCTTAATTTTTGACCCAATCCGGTCCGTTATTTTTTATAGACCAAAATAATTTTTGTGGTATTTTAATATTTATTTTAGTATTTAGTATTTATAATTTTTATAAATTAAAAATGGTGAAGTGAATAAAAATAAAAATAATAAATAAATAAAAATATAATAATAATAATAATAAATAAAAAATGAAAATCGACGATGGAAAAATCGGCGACGAAAAAATTCGTAGCCGAAAATAATTGGCCAAGGCTAATTTTACCCGCAGGTTCCTACGGCGAAATTGGCTGGCCGCGCCCAGCTGGCAATTTTCCACGCAGTTTCTCACAAATTTCCTCGCGGCTGGCAGCAGTTTTTTTACCAGCGAAATTTTCCAGCGCAATTTTTTCCGAAACCAAATTCTATTTGGTTTTGGTTTCTTTTCCTAATGAATTTTAGTTTTCTTAAACAATTAGGATTAATCATATAAATTTTCCAATAAATAACACTTTAAAGGACCAGAAGAAAGGGGGGATCGGACTGGACTTGGGGAGAGAACTTGGGACTTGGATCGAATAGTGGAATTTTAGATTTGAAAGGAGCAAGAAGAAGCAATCAACAATTTATCAAAGGTAGCCACACTGCCTTTGTCTTTGTTCATCCAGAAAATAACTTTTTGGTGGAACCAACTATGCAGGTTTGATCTTTGATTATACATTGCTCATGATCACAGTAGCTTTGTTTCTTTGATTCATAAGATTATACACACAAAACCTTGATCTATAAATATGTAGTAACATTAATCTTCGTTTCAAAATCCCTAAAAAGTATTCTTATGTTTCCAAAAACCTTAAAAACCCTAAAAATATTTTTCTGTTTCTTCTAAACCTTAAGAACCCTAAATTTATTTCTTCTATGTCTAAAAAACCTTAATTCATTTCTTTTGTTTCCAAAAACCTTAAATCATTTTTCCTATTTCCAAAAGCTTTTAAAAACCCTAAACTATTTTCTTCTAATTCTTTTCCAAAATTTCCAAATGTTTTGTTAAATCACCAAACTCTAACTTACTTTACAATTTCTAAAAATCACAATTACTTTATAAAACTCTAAACTATTTTCTTCAACCCCAAAACCAAAACAGTAAACCCCACACTAGTTAATCTAAACCCTAAGTTTTCCTAAACCCTAATTCCCTCAAAACTAATATGTAAACCCTAGTTTTCCTAAGCCCTAATTCTTAAAACTCTAAAACCTTATAAACCTAATCATTCAAACTCAATACAGTAAATCCAAAACAACAATCTAGTAACCAAGAGCTATAAACCTAATGTTTTAATATTCTAAAACCTTAATTTCATAATGTTACCCATAAACCCTAATTTGATTCATGAAACCCTAATCCATTTCAATTTTCCAAAACCTTTATAGTAGACTAAACAAATAACAATAATAATACTAAAATCCAAAACCCTAAATATTAATTAAAGAACTTTAAATAGAAACAGTAAACCTCAATTTGTATCTTTACTTACTTTATTCCTATTATATGCTTTGGTGGTTGATCTATGTAATTTCAATACTTGATTTATTTAATTTATCATGGATGAATGTTTATTATATATTTTGATTGATGTTTAATATCTTGGATGAATGATTTATTTATGATGAATGGTTATTTACTTTTATCGATTTATTTTGATTTCCAAATGTTGTAAGAGGTATGTTTCCACTTTGTGAGTACCTCATTAGTTAAAAATCATGTAATTTAAATTGCTTTTATATTTTATACCAATATAAAGGACATGTTTCTACCTTTTGGTGGGTGTCTTATTAGTTTAGACATGAACGATGTAAGGACATGTTTCCATCCTCGGATGGGTATCCATTTATTTGCTTTGCTTGGATATTCCTTTGATTTTAATATAACGATGCTTTTATGTCAATTGTTACATGTAATATGGCTTATTTGGTTTGTTCTTTTTCTAATATGACCCAAGTACATTTGCAAGCTCAAATAAATTTTTCTTTAAAATCCAAAAGACCAAAGCTATCTTCAAAACATTTCAAGATGGTCTTTGGATATAAAACTTTTCTAAAAACAAATCAAAAATTCTTTTGCTCATGGCCCAAATACTAAGCCCAAAATTCATTTTTTCTAAAAGCTTTTTACAATGGGCTTAGAAATAAAATTATTTTTATCCAACCTTTTCTTACAAAGAGCTTGCAAATTATTTAGGTCAATTACGAAATACCAAAAATCAATTGTGAGCCTAGTTTATACTAAGAATAATTAATCATGGGCTTGTTTTTGGCATGAATCATTAGTTGCTTTTTCAAGTGAGAAATCTATTTATAATAAACCTCTTAATTTAGTTTTAATCCAATATAGCATAAAAGCTACTTTAGTTGGCAGAATGGATTAAAACCTAATTAATAGAAATTATCATGAACTGATTTTCATTTTGAAAATATAACTATTGGTTGAAATGTCCGAGGGATATATTCGAAAATAAGATACCCCATGTTGGTATTTTGTTAACCATGTACCTAGAAAAAGAGACTCGCCATTCGTGTGTGGATGTTATAAGGTTGGAAGGGACGTTCTACTTATCTTTGTTGATTGTTTGTGCTTACATGCATACATGCATAAACATATCATTGATTCTCTCTGGCTCACAGCCCTGGATTACGACAGTTTAAAAGCTTACGACAATACGACCTACGCCAGAGACAGAATCTAGCAATGACTCAATCACTTGCTCACCAAAAGCAATGGAGCCCGAACAAATTCAAAGAATGGTGGATGATGCCCTCGATGCCAAGATGGAAGAAATAAAAGAGGCCCTTGTAGACCCTTAATTTTTAACTCCGGTCCAATATATTTTAATTAGTCCAAAATAATTTTTATTATCTTAATTAAATAATATTTGCTTTAATATTTAATTTTTATTAATAAAAAATAAAAATAAAAATAAACAAAAAAATAAAAATAAAAATAAAATCAGCGACGAAAAAATTGTCACTGAAAATCAGTGCGGGACAAATGGCTGTGGGCCATTTCGCTCGCTGGAGTTTCCTGCGGGCGAAATGGCCAGTAGGCCAATTCTCGCCCGCTGCCGCAGCCAGCTGCTGTGGTTTTTTTTTCCAGTGCATTTTTTCCGCAGCAGTTTTTTTTTGCCAACGAAATTTTTCCGACTCAAAATTTTTCTGAAACCTAATACAATTAGGTTTTGGTTTCCTTTTCTTAATTAATGTTAAATTCCATGAATAACTAGAATTAATCAAAAAAATCTTCTATAAATAAGACCAAAAACAACACAAAAAGGGGAGAAATTTGGATCGAAAATTGGGAGGAGAAATTGAGACCGAAATTGAGGAGGAAAACTTTGAATTTTAAGAATTCCTTCTGCCAGTGAATCAATGAAACTTATTGAGAGAAGCAAACAAGCAATTTAATTCATCAAAGGTAGCAAAGCTTGTCTTTGTTCTTGTTCATCCAAGAAGTGATTTTTGGTGGAACCAACAAACGAATGTATGAATTTCTTTATTTATTTTTTCTTCATAATAGCATAAACCATCCAATTGTCTATTTTGATTCAAAAACCCTAGAACCTTAATTTACCTTTTCTAAAGCTTAAAAACCTTAATTTGTCTCTTTGTTTTTCAAAAATCATAAATTATTGTTTTTATTGCTTCAAAATTTACCAAAACCCTAATTTGAATCTGTTTCTTTTCAAAACCATAAATTAAACAACCCTAATTTTGTTTCCTTAGTGAGCCAGTAAACATTGACAGGTTGAAGAAGTTTTATGTATGATGTATATATATATATATATATATAAAGAGCTCGCTAGGTTGAAAACCCAAAAAGAGCAGCTTAGGCAAAAGTTAGAGCAGTCCGCTAGTTCCGAAAACCCGAAAGGGCGGGCTAGGCAACAATTAGGGCTAAATGAGAGAAAATCGTCAATTAGAAAACCCAAAAGGGCTAGTTGACAACAGGAGTAATCTTGTGTATGCTGGCTTTATGTTTGGTTGTTCCTCAATTTAATAAATTAGAATTAATGTTAAAATTATTCTATGTGCACTGTTATAAGTATTTGACCAGAAATGGATGAAATAAATAAACGCAATAGCAAAAGGTCATGACAAATATTAAATGGAAAAGAAGCATCTTTTATTGCTTTAATTATTTTTCATCCTAACAATACACTTTCTGAATTGACAAAAGTAAAATCTATGGCAGACGATAAGTGTAACGTGCAGTCCAGTTTTGCCTCAACCGATCCAAGTAGGCCTCAGTCAAGCAAGGCATGTCTAAATCAGGAGTAAAGTCAGAATCGCGAGGCTCGGCTCCATACTGACAGCCAAGTCGGTGAGGATCATAGCATGTACCTTGACGAAGAGCAGCAAGGGGAACATACATCAAGTATGTCAGCATGGTGATACGAGATATCTTCCACCAAGGTACCAACCAACGGATATTGACTTCAGCGCGTGATTGGATCCAGTCAACTTAGTCAGCATATGAAGAAGCAGGATGGAGTAGCTTCCTAGCAGAATGATGATGTGGCAGATATCTGGCAAAATCCATGAATGGAGTATCAAGCAAACAAAGACGCTCATGAAGCCAAATCTGTGAAGAAAAATTAAAAAAAAAGTCCGCTAAGTTGAAAACCCGCAAGGGCAGCTTAGGCAAAAATTAGGATAGCTCGCTAGTTCCAAAAACCCACATGGGCTGACTAGGCAAAAATTAGAGCAATAAAAAATATATAACAAAAAGGAAAGAGGTCCGCTAAGTTGAAAACCCGCGAGGGCAGCTTAGGCAAAAATTAGGACAACTCGCTAGTTCCGAAAACCCACATGGGCAGACTAGGCAAAAATTAGAGCAATAAAAAGAAGAGAAAAAAAAGGAAACCTAAATTGAAAACCCGAAAGGGCAGTTTAGGTAATTACCTGAAGCATCAACGAACTCTTGATCAGTCTTTTTGTCAATCGTTATTTAAGTTGGTCTAATCCAACTAAGGTCCTGGCTAAGATCACAGGTACCGACGACAAGCCTCCTTCCATTTGGTCCTTAATATCCAGTACTCGTGGATCAATATCACCATCAGAAGAAACAAGCAAGAATTGGCCAAGTAAGCAAAGACAGAGCATGCGTTCCCATGCCTTAGTAGGGGCCAAATGAGAGAGACAAAAATCAATCAAGGGAGCAAGTAGAATTTTTTCACCTCTCATCAACCGAGGAACTTTGGGTTTTGGAATTTGAAATAACATCTGCATCTTTTGTTGAGTCATGGAAATCAATGTGGGTAACGCCATTTGTTGATTATTTGGATATCTAAGGATGGCCTCAAACTCTTCAATCAAGGGACATATTTCAAAGCCATTAATTTTAAATGCCCTAGAATCTGTATTCCAAAAGGAAGCCACGTCTTGTAAGAAAGAGTGATCCAATTTAACGTTTTGAAAACACTTTAAAACATCAAGTTTTGACCACGAAATTTGCTTCCAATGAATGGCATCCATATTCTTAAATAGAATTTTTATCTTCTTTAAATGATGTTCGGTCATGGTTGATGAATGAAGGGAAATCAAAATTGTTAAAGGGAGTTTCTTACATTAAAATGGAAAGAATTTTGGATTCTGTATGAAATATGGCATGAAAGGTGATTTATATAGAGGAAATAACCTTTTTCAAAATTGATTTGGTAAAGGTGATGGAAAAGGACGAAACCATGTTGTGTAAGGAAAGGAATTTACGATGAATTTACTTTACCATGTTGCATTTGGTTTTTTCAGTGGTGACTGTACAAATATCAAAATATGAAAAGAAAGTTTAATAATGGAGATGCAGTAACGATAAAAAAAAACTAAAAAAAAAGTGTGAAAAAGTTACAGTAATGATGGAAATTGTATTTTTTTCATTCATTATTGTACAATATTTATACATCACTAAGAGGGTGGTGGTAGGTCATCAAATAAAGCCCTGAAAAAGTCATCGCCTGTTGGAGGAGGGGGCAAATCACTCTTCTCGAGTCCGCCCGAAGTGGGAGCACCAAAATCCGGCAAATTACTCGTCCTAGGATCACCCGAAGCAGGAGCACCAAATTCCCTATTACCTTGAAGTTCCGATCCGTCATGGTCCTCATCAGAAGCAGACGAAAGGATCTCATGGTCATCAGTTTGGGGGCCTCTTGATGAAGAAGTGCCAAGATCCCTCATCCCCTGAAATCGGAAGTCTCGGAAATTTTGTTAGGATTGATGATATAAATTTTCAAAATGAAAAGCCTGCTGACGACTTGCAGCCAACTCTTCTTGAAGTTTCCTATTTTGTTCTTCGAGCATCCACTGTGAGCCATATAGGAAAAAGATAAGAACATACATAATCATGCATACATATAGCATAAATTACCATGAAATAAGGAGCTTACCAGGTAATTCATATCAATACCCTGCGGATGAGATGGCATATCTGGCGGGCTAGAATGAGCAAATGAAGGGGCAATAAAAGAAGGTCCAGCCTCATGATCAAATGAGTCAACAGCCTGCAACAATCATTAAAGAATAAAAAAAAAAGAAGTAGTTGCAAGGGAAAAATGGTAAAAGTTTTACCTAAGAAGTACTAGTTCCGAGATGTGGAACAAACTCTCCTGCATCTCCGTGATGTTCCTCTTCATCTCTACCCTCATTTTCTTCGGAAATCCCCCACACTCCAACATGAGATACATCAAAGTTCAAGAGCCTCCTTTGAATAAAATGGGCATAAAATGCACCTGGTAGATGGAGAAATGACTCTACACCATAACCATACCGAGTCGATCACCATGCATCCTCCGGCGTCGACATAATATTTAAAGTATATTTTGGGATATACATTGGGACCCGCCACTGCTCTGGACCGAGAAACCACTCATAAACTCTCTCTTCGAGAAACCAGCCACTAGACACTGGGCTAGCGATGACTCGGCAAGAATGTTAGAAAGATAGCGTAGCCTTCATGAAAGGAGACCAGTTGGTCCGCTCTTCTGGGTTCCACCAAGCCAAATTTACATGCAAAATAACATAAGGTAAGTAAACTTTCAAATAAGATTTAAAGTATGCTAATGTTGTTTTACCTGATCCCAGGTTAAGCAGCTCAACACAAAGCGATGAGTATGCACATGGTGAGAGCCGGGAACATCCACACGATCAGACAACCAGAAGTTTGATCTCGAATACCCGACTCTCTCTCGGGAAATACCGGGTACCCTCATGAGGTTGTGTTCATATGCCCATGCCTACAATAATAGTAAAGATCAAATTTATGCAAGAAAAGAATGGAAATGACATTGGTGGAAGAAAAAATACCTCGACAACCGCCATCAAGCTGACAAAAGACTTCTTGTTTCGGCTAAGTTTATCAAGACCATGGTAAAGACAGGCGAGACCAGCTTCACCCCAACCAGAGGATGGTACTGTCCTAAAGTAAGAAAGGGCATTCAACACTGACAAGTGGATGGAGGATTCAGTGCTACCTAAGATGGTAGACCCAAGCAAATATAACAAAAATCCTCGAGCATACTGTTGGGTCGTGTCTCTGTGAATCCGTCCTTCGTAGTTCATCCAATAGCTACAAATCGGTTCAATTTTTATCTTAAAAGGCCCTTTATATGATGGTTCCACACCAATTAATTCCTGAATTTCTTCAAATGTTTAAATATCATTAGTCAGAGGAACCGGAACAACATCATATCGAAGGCCGGTTATAGCGGTAAAATCGACCGGACCAATTTTCATATCTCCAATGGGCAAGTGAAAAGTGTGGGTTGTGTCCAACCATCATTCTGCAAGCACCTGGACTACGCTCCGGTCTATCTGATATTCCTCGGATGGCAATTGTAGGATGAACTGCTCAAAGCCGCAATCTCGGATAATCTGCCTTACCCGTGAAGGCACTACATCGTATTATTGTCGGGCTTTGTAAATACACCCTCCAGCTTGAACAACGCAATGATCATGCTAACACAGAGCCAGGTAAGTTAATACCAGGTAAGTACATATTATCCTATCTGCTTAAATTAATATATTTTTCTTAAATTTTCTAAAAAAGATAATAATATTAGAATACAAAATAAACAAACAAAATAACAATAAAGGCAAACACAATAATAATATAAATTAAAAATTAAACAAAAATAAAAAATAATCATAAATAAAAAATAATAAAGAATAATAAAAAATAGAATAATAATAATAATAATAAATAATAATAATAATTAAAATTAAAAAATATTAAAAAAATAGCAAAACAGAAATACAAAAAATTAAGAAAAAAGAAAAAGAAAAATAATTATCGCGCTCTTTTGGTTGGAACTACGATGAAGCGGCATCCCGACTAGTATATCTATATTTTCATCTTCATGATGCTGAATAAACTCCAATAACTCGGCATTAGAATGAGTCCCTGACCTTGAAACATGCATTTTTTGAAAACTATGTGATAAATTTGAAAGAATTTGAGAGAATTATAAAAATTGAGAAATCTTGCTGTGAATCGAATGAAAGAACTCGTGGGTTTATATAGAGAAACGGCAAGGAAAAAAATAAAATTCAAAAGTAAGTTTTACTGTTCATGAATAGTAAACTTTACTATTTATAAATAGTAAATTACTATTTATGAATAGTAAATTACTGTTTCCAATAGTAAATACTATTTACTAATAGTAAGTTACTATTTATAAACAGTAAATAGTGCATGAACAGTGACTACACAGTAAGTAACAGTAAACTCAATTATTCACTTTAATCATTCAAATACTTGCGTGTGCATAAATATTTCTACACGCAAGGGGCAAAAAAAAAAAGAGAAGAAGACATGTGTATAAAAATTAGCCAAACTTTTTGAAATCAAAAAATTATTAGCTCGGGTCTAGAACCCAAATTTTCCTTAGGTCCAGAACCTATAATCTCTCATAAGTCCAGAACTTAGCTCAGGTCCAGAACCCAAATTTTCCTTAGGTCCAGAACCTAGAACCTTTTCTAAGTCCAGAACTTAGCTCGGGTGCAGAACCCAAATTTTCCTTAGGTCCATAACCTAGAATTTTTTCTAAGTCCAGAACTTAGCTTGGGTCCAGAACTCAAATTACCCTTAGGTCCAGAACCTAGAATCTCTTCTAAGTCCAGAACTTAGCTCGGGTCCAGAACTCAAATTTTCCTTAGGTTTAAAACCTAGAATCTCTTTTAAGTCCAGAACTTAGCTCGGGTCTCGAACCCAAATTTTTCTTAGGTTTAGAACCTAGAATCTCTTCTAAGTCCAGAACTTAGCTCGGGTCCAGAACTCAAATTTTTCTTAGGTCCAAAACCTATAATCTTTTCTAAGTCCAGAACTTAGCTCGGGTCCAGAACCCAAATTATCCTTAGGTCCAGAACCTAGAATCTTTTCTAAGTCCAGAACTTAGCTCGGGTCCCGAACCCAAATTTTCTTTAGTTCCAGAACCTAAAATTATCCTTAGGTCCAGAACCTAAAATTATCCTTGAGTCCAGAACTCGAACCGGGTCCAGAACCCAAAACCTCAACCATCTAAAAAATTAAGTCTTATTTCTTTTCACTCTCTTTCACTAAAGTCTCAGATCATTCAAGCAGGGGGCAAACTGTAGACCCTTAATTTTTGACCCAGTCCGGTCCAATATATTTTCATTAGTCCAAAATAATTTTTGTGTTGTCTAATATATTTTAATTAGTCCAAAATAATTTTTATTATCTTAATTAAATAATATTTGCTTTAATATTTAATTTTTATTAATAATAAATAAATAATAATAAACAAAAAAAATAAAAATCGGCATTGAAAAAATCGGCGACAAAAAAATTATCGTTGAAAATCAGCGCCGGATGAATGGCCGTGGGCCATTTCGCCCGCAGGAGCTTCTTGCGGGCAAAATGGCCCGCAAGCCAATTCTCGCCCATTGCCGCAGCCAGCTGCAGCATTTTTTTTTCGCCAGCGCATTTTTTCCGTAGCTGTTTTTTTTTGCCAGCGAAATTTTTCAGAGGCAAAATTTTTTCGAAACCTAATACAATTAGATTTCGGTTTCTTTTTCTTAATTAATGTTATATTCCGCGAATAACTAGAGTTAATAAAAAAAATCTTCTATAAATAAGACAAAAAACAACACAAAAAGGGGAGAAATTTGGAGGAGAAATTGAGACCGAAATTGAGGAGGAAAACTTTGAATTTTAAGAATTCCTTCTGGCAGTGAATCAATGAAACTTATTGAGAGAAGCAAACAAGCAATTTAATTCATCAAAGGCAGCAAAGCTTGTCTTTGTTCTTGTTCATCCAAGAAGTGATTTTTGGTGGAACCAACAAACGAAGGTATGAATTTCCTTATTTATTTTTTCTTCACAGTAGCATAAACCATCCAATTGTCTATTTTGATTCAAAAACCCTAGAACCTTAATTTACCTTTTCTAAAGCTTAAAAACCTTAATTCGTCTATTTGTTTTTCAAAAACCATAAATTGTTGTTTTTATTGCTTCAAAATTTACCAAAACCCTAATTTGAATCTGTTTCTTTTCAAAACCATAAATTAAATCTGTTTCTTTCCAAAAACCCTAAAAAATATCTTTTTTGTTTCTATAAACCTTAAATAGTTTTGTTTATTTTCATAAAGTTTCATAAAATTATCAATTGTTTTTCCAAATTCTAAAATTTAATGCATTCTCCGAAACCCTAATTCTAAAATTCTAAAATCCTAATTCAACTCCAAAACCCAAAACAGTAAACCCTAACTCCCTTAAAACCTTAAACCCTAATTTTTCTAAACTTTAATCCTTTAAACCTTAAAATCTCATAAACCTAAAATTCAACACAGTAAGTAGCTAGTAGTCATAAACTTAATGTTTTAAAGTGTCCAAACTCTAGTTTCATGATTTCACTTCTCAAACACTAATTTGGTTAATTAAAGAACTTTACCAACTTCTTAAATCATAAAAATTTAATCCATTTTAATTCCCTTAAAGTTCACAATAGTTAAGAATTACAAACCCTAAATAAACACATAAATTTCAAAACCCTAAACACATTAAATAAAGAATCTTAAATAGAAACAGTAGCCCTACTTTGAATCTTTACTTGCTTTATTCAATTTCATATTTGATTATGCTTTGATTTATTTTATATGCTTTAATTTATTTAAGTTCAATGCTTGGATTACTTAATTTATCATGGATGGATGTTTACTTTCTATTGATGTTTAATACCTTCGATGAATGATTTATTGATGATGAATTGTTATTTACATTTATCGATTTATTTAGATTTCCAAATGTTGTAAGAGGTATGTTTCCACTTGGTGGGTACCTCATTAGTTAAATATCATGTAATTTAAATTGCTTTTCTATTTTAGAACCAATGTAAAGGACATGTTTCTACCTTTCGGTGGGTGTCTTATCTAGGCATGGATTATGTAAGGGCATGTTTCCATCTTCAGATGGGTGTCCATATATTTGTTTTGCTTGGACATTGTTTTGATTTTTAATATAACGATGCTTTATTTCAATTGTTGTGTGTAATATGGATAATATTGTTATATTTAAGAATTTTATAATATTAAGACTTGTAAAGGACATCGGTTCCAATGAACCGGGCATTGTGGGGGTGCTGGGCCATTTCTCACCTTCCCCACACGTACCCAACTTTTCGAACCCATTAGGGGGTTGGGGATTCCTTAGGAATCGAGTCATCCACCCCTTTCTTTTTCCCAGTCTGTCCGGATGGTGACTCTATTTTCTCCGAACTTAGGTCCATGTTCTCTAAGACCCCGAGCTTAAACAGTGCCGAAGTCGCAAGAACCATTCCACCGGAAGTGAGGGCAAAAATCCCTGCTCACAGCCCTAGCTGAGACCGTGAAGAACCAATTGGCTGCAATTTTAGGAAATAATGCCGAAGCGTCTGCTAGCACCAAGAAGCCAAAGGACAATGGGAAGGCTAAAGTTGGTGAAGTAGCTTTTGATGATGATAAGATGATCATTGATGATGATGATGATGATTGGGCTCAATACTACCAAGATCCTCAAGATAAAAAGGAGCCGAAGGTTGTTGAGAAGGCAACTATTGAAAAGACCAAGACATCTGATGTTGAGAAGATGATTACTGATTTAGAAAAGAAATTTGAGAAGAAATTGAAAACCGAAGAAATGTCCGAAGTTGACAAATTATTTGAGTTAGATGAAGAAGTTCCATACAAGTTCAAGATGGCATATTTTGCTAGGTACAATGGTAAAGCAGTACATCACTGCTATGCTGTCTGCCCGAGCCACTAAGGCTCAAACTCTAAGGTACTTCATACTCTCATTGGACCCTATTGTCCAAAATTGGTTCAACACCTTGGAGGAAAGTACTCAAAAAGATTGGGGCATGTTGTACAAGACTTTCATTTAGCAATATGGGTATAATGTCGAGCTCGAAGTTACCCTAATGGAAGTTGATTCCATTAAACAAAGGCCAAATGAGAATTTTTTTGACTATGTGAAAAGGTGGAGAAATAAGGCTGCTTTGTTCAAGAAAAGGCCCGATGAATATGATCAAATAAGGATGATCGTGAGAGGCGTCCTACCCAATCTCCGTGAAAGGCTGTCTCACACCCTTATAAGGGACTTCAAAGATCTTCTCCAAGCTAGTCTACAAATTGAAGAGTGGGAAAGGGAGAAGAATCGCTTTTCAATAAAAAGGAATGAGAAAGGAAATTATCATCCTAGTAATCAAAGTACACAAAAGGAAGCTGATGTTAATGTCACTAGTCAAGGAGGAATGAGGTAGTTTTCAGAATTAGGGAAGCCCCTGTCTTGGGTTCTCAATAAGCTACAAAAGAAGGGATTGTTACAACCCTTGACTCCTCATCCTTTGCCTAATCATCTTCCATCTAACTTTGATACTAATGCATTTTTCCAATTCCATCAAAGGCCAGGACACAAAACGGACAATTGTATGAAGTTGATGTAAAACCCCGTACCCCATATACGCACATTACATACAATCACATCTGTAATATACGTATATCAGATACAGGAGTGTCACGGTTTATATTAAACAACCCAATATTTCAGATTAACAACAATA
The DNA here is from genome assembly GCA_947685225.1 of Garcia nutans. NCBI lineage: Eukaryota > Viridiplantae > Streptophyta > Magnoliopsida > Malpighiales > Euphorbiaceae > Garcia > Garcia nutans. Next base: position 18,966,449 of record CANTUV010000009.1, on the reverse strand, counting down.
TAAGAAAACTTAAAACATTCAAATTATATTATAAAATATACTAGATAAAATATTTATTTATTAGGCAGCGGAAAATGTAGCGATATTTACATATATATTTACATCAAAATCAATATTTACAAAATATATAGAGTTTATACATGTTTGGCAGTTCGTCTCTGATCTTGAAGTCCACAATCAACACTTCACAAGCCTAGACTCGACTCGGTCTAGCTGAACTCTCCGGTTCAACCGGATCTATCCTATCACCTACGCGATGAACCACAATTGCGCTAAGCCAACGGCTTAGTGGTACAAACCATGATAACAATATGCTTTAATGTAATGCCAATGTCATACATTCAAATATTATAAACAATACATGAGGATATCATATTTCAAAACCATGATAATAATATGCTTTAATGTAATGGCCACTCCCGACATAAAATGTACATCCTCCTATGTTGGATTACCCAGAAGCGGCTAAACCGGAGCTCTGATACCACAATTGTAACACCCCTTCCCGACCTACATGTGTAAGCCGAGTAGAGGTGTCACACTATCCAAATGTTGCTACCAATTTTACTTAGTCAAATTTTTGTTCCGATTTTACAGAAATTTTTCCAGAGGTTCGCCTAGAAATTTGGATCTCAAGTGTCGACAAAACTTGTTTTTCTGATTTTTGAAAACATTTTACACATACCAATGTGAATACAATCAGTTTCCAATACACTCCCAATGAATCCACCTTATACCCTCAACTACAACCTGCAAGAAAAATTCACACTTCTAATCCAGACTAAAGTAGAGATTTATTATTATTACATACCAATATCGTATAGTATCACATACTGACTCTCAATCTTATATATACATATACATGCCACAACTAGCTAACTCATAATGGAAACTAAAGGCTACTCTGAGGTGCTGCGCTGTGTTGTGCTGCTCGATGCTAGTCACCGAAATCTACTGCTTGAAACCTACGAGTCAAGAAAACTCAACTCGTTGAGCGTTGTCGCTCAGTGGGTAATTTACCAATAAAAATAAAAGTAGTATATGAAAGTATTCAAAATCAAAGGAAATAATTAAATCCACAATCAACCAACTTTATACCAACCGAAATCGTGATACATTTAGTGTGATATGCTTTCAATAATGTAAAATTATAATTCAAACTCATTGGCATTATATAGTTTAACGAAAAATAACATGTCTTTGATTCAGGCTCTATTGGTATATAGGGAACCATAGTGATAAGGCAGTGGGTCTCCCCACTGTAACATAGGTGGCCCTCACCACCGATATCAGATCACAGGAATGGGCTCCCCATCCTGGTTAACCAATGGGCCTCCCCATTGGCTTCAGTGGCCTCACCACTGAATAAAATATCATATCACAATAATGAGCAGTACTGCATGCGTTAGTATAGTGCACCATACCCTTATCTACCACTCCCACTATCCAGTAGAGCAAAAAGGTTAAAATGATTCAATTTAAGTCTCAAACCTCATTTTAGAATGACTCGCGAAATCATTTTAAATTCCCATCGCACTTTGCCATTTATGCCGCGCAACACATTCTTTAGTCAAACCATTCCCCTTTTTTTTTGCATATTTAATATCCACAATAAACATATTAAAAATTTCAAAGCATTCCTCAAAAGATCACAAATTGACCAAATGAATAGTGTCATGGCATGAAAAATTGGCAACGCAAAATGGCATGACCAAATGAATAGTAAAATCTGGGTTTTCGTCAAAATTTCAGTCCACTTCAGTCATGCATTTGACCAAGTAAATGATCTTATTTTTTGCTAAAATTTTACAGAAAACTTATTTCATATGTTAACTAATTTCACGTAAAATGTCGTTGAAAAATTCATTCATTAGCTACCTCAAATAATTGCCACAAAAAGATCCAGAAAGCTGTCTTTTTGGGACCATTTCTGCCCAAACATATGAAATACATAGGATAGTTTATTTTTCTTTTGCAAATCAATATGAAGGCTTCTTTAATAGTAAAGTGAAGATTCAAACACTTCCCTTTGATAACTTTTGCATGTTTAACTCAAATCAAACTAATTAAAGTCCAAAACAACTTACCAAATCAACTTGCCAAAATTTCTCAAAACATGTGGTTTCAATTAAATTTAAAAAACCCAAAATTAATTATTCAAAGGTAAAGTACCAAACCTTATTTCTTTAATTCCTCTTATCTTTTCCTTCTTCTCCTTCTTTAATTCTTTATTTCTCCTTCAATAAATTCAAAATACAACATAAACCTTAGAAATTTAAAATAATAAGTTATCCTCCATTTCTTTTCCAACCGAAACCATAATCCAACCTTATTAATCTTTATACATCTTGATTCTTCCATTTAATCAATTAATCTCATCACTTACTTAATATTTTTCCAATTCCACATAAAGACTCTAATCTCCAATCTTCCAATAAATATATAACTACCTAAAATTAATACTAAAATTAAAGTCTACTTACTAGAAAACCTTAAAAACTTACCTTAAAAATCAAATTTGGAGAAACTTGGAAGTCCTTTGGTGTTTCCCTTTGTTGGCCGAAATTTGTAAGTGGAAAAAGAGAGAGTTTGTTCTTCATATCACATATATTTATATACAAAGGAAATGATGATCACCTTATGTGTTGGTTAAACCCTTTAAGACCACTTGTCCACCTTTCTCTTTCTTCATTTATTACTCATGCTAAATGGTTATTTTTGATTAGCCAACATTAGATTTTTATAGTTTCTTTTCCTTTACTTCTTTCCACTTGTCCCTCTTCCCATAGGATATCTTAAAGTTGTCTCGGGTTACCCATACGGTCCCGACACGTAACCGGGCCCACTTTACGTTCCGGCGATTAATCGCTCATATATTTTAAACCGTACAGTTCCACGAGTCAAACTACTTATAGTTTTATCCTCTCGACCTCTACTTTCTATTTATAAGGTCTATTCTAGGTTTCCAAATCATTTTGAAAAATTACCAATAAGCCCTCAACTTTTTACAAAATTCCCTTTAGGTCCTTTCTTTGCTCGGGTTTTCTCCGGCTCTGTTTCTACTGACGATCGTTTCATATTTAACCCCTCGTCATCCTCTACGTACTCATGTTTTTATTTCCTACTTTAAATTCATGTATAACTTTAATTTATAATGACCAAAATGCCCCTAGTCAACATGTCTTCATTTTTCTTTAACGGGACATTTCCTGGAAAAACCGTTACACGTCGTTGCGATCCGATTTTTCTCTACATTCCATTTTTGGAATCTGTTATATGTACTATTAAGAACATCCGGTGCAACTTTTTTTGAAATTACATTTACGTCCCCAAAACTTTTGAAAATTACAACTAGGTCCCTTTGGTCATACAACCTTATCTAGGGCTGTTATCAAGAATTATCTTGTCCTTTCCCCTTCTCTCGCTATGCACGTGACTACTCTGCATAAATGCGGTAGGCGGATGTGACAAGACAATTCTTTTAGAGTTAGACCTAAAAAAAAGAAGAGAAAAAAGAAGAAAAAAGAAAAGAAAAAAGGACAAAAGAAAAGAAAAGAAAAAATAAAAAATAAAAAAAAACAAGAAAAAAACAACAAGAAAATAAAATCTAAAAAGGCGGTTCAGAAAGCCGAGTTCTCTTTTACCTAAAGCAGCAAAAGGCTTCCATTTGGTTCATAAGGACATTTTGACTTGAATTAGTCCAACCCAACCAAAGATTCAATCAAAATTGGAGAAAAAAAGAAGGAGAAGGACCATTCAGTTCTTGAAAGTTCTATACAGTCCTACAAGGAAGAAGGACAAAATGATAAAATTCTCAAAGAAAGGGGAGAGTAAGAAAAGTAAAAAGAAAGAAAAGGGAGAAGAAGAAAAGAAATTAATTTCGGTACCAAACTTTATGCAAAGGCAAAGACTGTTCCAATCGAGATCCAGATTAATGCCAAGAAGATAGAAGGAATTTGGAGTCTAGCAAGATTGCCTCCAAGCTACCTAAAGTTTAAATAAGAAGTTTGAAGTGTGAAGGTTTGTCCATTGTGTCACATCGGCTCCAACTTACAAATGGCCTTCATTTAACCCATGTCCCTTATAGACCCCATTTCAAGCGTATCAAAGACCTGTTAATCTCTCTTGGTAGGTAGAGTCTATTAGTGGAGATAGTTTGAATAAGCATGCATATGAGATGGACAATATTTAAACTCAATGAGACCTTCGGCCAAGTAATGTGTATGTGCCTATCTGAAGTGCAACAATTCTTGCTTAAATAGAAATGATTCCCAAGTTTAGTATGGTGACTAGGGTTGTCATGTTATATATATGTTAATTTGGAAAATCAAGTCCTGAGGTACATTGACATTGATTTGGCAAAGCCAACATTTGATTTCAAAATTAAAATTCAATAAAAAAAATGTTTTTTCATAAAAAGCCTTCAAGTTAAGGGAAATATGTGTAACAGTTGAACCTCAAAGGACACATTGGACAAAGGAAATGATATTGGCAAGGTCATGAAGAAGCTACCAACTGACATGCTGAAACATAGTTTGAAATGGATGTATCCCTGACTCTGCAACTTGGGGTCTCCATCACCCATATTTTCAACATCTTGAAGATAAAAGCCATAAATGTGAAGCATCCTGTAAATCCAGTGCAAGATGGGCATCTGAAAGAAATTCATGAGAGCATTTCAGATGATAATCTCGGTCTGTGGGTCAATGGAACCATTGTAAGTATTATTCATGCATATCATGCATACATGAGCATATCACATTGCATTTTCTTGTATTGTATTGTCTATTCTTTATCAAAGTGAACAACAAACACCCTATTAAGTAAACAATCAAAAGAAGATATCAAATCAGGGGGGCATAGAAAACCCATTGCTTGAGAAAGTTCCAGTAATTTTGCAAAGAGAAGAAATGCGTGCTTGTGAGAATAACTAGATGACAAAAACATCAATCAGAGTCCGCATAGAAAAATCATGGGTTTGAGACTATACAGGGGGCAAAGTTTCTCCTTTTCAATTTTGGAGTTTATGCATGAACAAAACATTTTGAGACTCACTTCTAATATTTTACCACGCAGGGGGGGCAAGGAGAAGATATGAGGGCCAACTAAAAATAGCTGAATTTTTGCAAAAAGGAAGAACAAAAGAATGGAACATTAGAACTATCAAAAGAATGAAGAAGCAAATGATAAAAAATCAAGATCCAATTTAAAGGATGAAGATCCATTTTCGAGGGTGAGGACCCAATCTCCAAGGGTGAAGATCCATTTTCAAGGGTAAAGACCCGATCTCCAAGGATGAAGATCCATTTGCAGGGGTGAAGACCCGATCTCCAAGAATGAAGATCCATTTACAAGGGTAAAGACTCGATCTCCAATGGATAAAGATCTATGTTTCAAGGATAAAGACCCAACCTTCAATGGATAAAGATCCATATTTACAAGGGTGAAGACCCGATCTCCAAGGATGAAGATCCATTTTCAAAGGGTGAAGACCTGATCTCCAAGGATGAAGATCCATTTACAAGGGTGAAGACCTGATCTCCAAGGATGAAGATCCATTTACAAGGGTGAAGACCCGATCTCCAAGGATGAAGATCCGTTTTCAAAGGTAAAGATCTGATGCTAAGGATGAAGATCAAATGTCCAACGATGAAGATCCATTTTGAGGGTGAAGAACCACAATGCATAGAACAACAGGAGCAGTTAGACTTCTCAACTGATAAAAGATCAGTCAAACTCAGTCTCGGGTCCAAGCACCCAAATTCAATTCAATCTCGGGTCCAAGTACCCAAGTCAAATTTAATCTCGGGTCCAAGTACCCAATCTCGGGTCCAAGTACCCAAATCAAATTTAATCTCGGGTCCAAGTACCCAAATCAAATTTAATCTCGGGTCCATGTACCCAAATCAAATTTAGTCTTGGGTCCAAGTACCCAATCTCGAGTCTAAGTTCCCAAATCAAACACAATCTCGGGTCTAAGTACCCAAATCAAATTCAGTCTCGGATCCAAGTACCCAATCTCGGGTCCAAGCACCCGAATCAAATTTAGTCTCGGGTCCAAGTACCCAATCTTAGGTCCAAGTGCCCAATCTCGGGTCTAAGTACCCAAATCCAATTCAATCTTGGGTCCAAGTAACCAAAATCAAGTTCAATCTCGGGTCCAAGTACCCAAATCCAATTCAAGCTTGGGTCCAAGTACCCAAATCAAATTCAATCTCGGGTCTAAGTACCCAATCTCGGGTCTAAGTACCCAAATCAAATTCAATCTCGGGTTCAAGTACCTAAATTAAATTCAGTCTCGGGTCCAAGTATCCAATCTCAGGTCCAAGTACCCAAATCAAATCAATCTCAGGTCCAAGTATCCAATCCCGGGTCCAAGTACCCAAATTCAATATAGTCTCGGGTCCAAGTACCCAAATCAAGTTCAGTCTCCAGTCCAAGTACCCAAAACAAATTCAAGTAACCATCTCATCAAAATTAAGTCTTATTGCTTTTCACTCTCTTTTACTAAAGTCTCAGATCGTTCAAGCAGGGGGCAAACTGTAGACCCTTAATTTTTTACCCAGTCTGGTCTGTTATTTTTTATATTCCAAAATAATTTTTGTGGTATTTTAATATTTATTTTAGTATTTATTATTTATAATTATTAAAAATTAAAAATGGTGAAGTGAATAAAAATAAAAATAATAAATAAATAATAATAATAATAAATAAAAATAAAAATCGACGACGAAAAAATCCATCGCCGAAAATAATTGGCTAGGGCCATTTCGCCACAGGAAATTCCTGTGGCGAAATTGGCTAGCCGTGCCCAGCTTACAATTTTCCAGGCAGTTTCTCGCAAATTTTCTCGCGGCCGCAGCAGTTTTTTTGCCAGCGAAAATTTTCAATGTAATTTTTTCCGAAACCAAATTCTATTTGGTTTTGGTTTCTTTTCCTAATGAATTTTAGTTTTCTTAAACAATTAGGATTAATCATATAAATTTTCCTATAAATAACACTTTAAAGGACCATAAAAAAGGGGGAATCGAACTAGACTTGGGGAGAGAACTTGGGACTCGGATCGGATAGTGGACTTTCATATTTGAAAGGAGCAAGAAGAAGCAATCAACAATCAACAATTTATCAAAGGTAGCCACACTGCCTTTGTCTTTGTTCATCTAGAAAATAACTTTTTGGTGGAACCAAGTATGCAGGTTTGATCCTTGATTATACATTGCTCATGATCACAGTAGCTTTGTTTCTTTGATTCATAAGATTTTACACACAAAACCTTGATCTATAAATATGTAGTAACATTAATCTTCGTTTCAAAAACCCTAAAAAGTATTCTTATGTTTCCAAAAGCCTTAAAACCCTAAAAATACTTTTTTGTTTCTTCTAAACCTTGAGAACCCTAAATTTATTTGTTCTATGTCCAAAAAACCTTAATTCGTTTCTTTTGTTTCCAAAAACCTTAAATCGTTTTTCCTATTTCCAAAAGCTTTTAAAACTCTAAACTGTTTTCTTCTAATTCTTTTCCAAATTTTCTAAATGTTTTGTTAAATCACCAAACTCTAACTTACTTTACAGTTTCTAAAAATCACAATTACTTTATAAAACTCTAAACTATTTTCTTCAACTCCAAAAAGAAAACAGTAAACCCCACACTAGTTAATCTAAACCCTAAGTTTTCCTAAATCCTAATTCCCTCAAAACTAATACGTAAACCCTAGTTTTCCTAAACCCTAATTCTTAAAACCGTAAAACCTTATAAACCTAAACATTCAAACTCAATACAATAAATCCAAAACAACAATCCAGTAACCAAGAGTTATAAACCTAATGTTTTAATATTCTAAAACCCTAATTTCATAATGTTACCTATAAACCCTAATTTGATTCATGAAACCCTAATCCATTCCAATTTTCCAAAACCTTTACAGTAGACTAAACAAATAACAATAATAATACTAAAATCCCAAAACCCTAAATATTAATTAAAGAACTTTAAATAGAAACAGTAAACCTCAATTTGTATCTTTACTTGCTTAATTTTTAGATTTGATTATGTAGTCTATTATATGCTTTGGTGGTTGATCTATTTAATTGCAATACTTGATTTATTTAATTTATCATGGATGAATGTTTATTATATATTTTGATTGATGTTTAATATCTTTGATGAATGATTTATTTATGATGAATGGTTATTTACTTTTATCGATTTATTTTGATTTTCAAATGTTGTAAGAGGTATGTTTCTACTTTGTGGGTACCTCATTAGTTAAATATCAAGTAATTTAAATTTATTTTATATTTTAGACCAATGTAAAGGACATGTTTCTACCTTTTGGTGGTTATCCTATTAGTTTAGACATGAACGATGTAAGGACATGTTTTCATCCTCACATGGGTGTTTATTTATTTGCTTTGCTTGGGCATTGCTTTGATTTTAATATAATGATGCTTTATTTCAATTGTTGCATGTAATATGGATAATATTGTTATATTTAAGAATTTTATAATATTAAGACCTGTAAAGGAGGCCGGCTCCAATGAACCGGGCGTTGTAGGGGTGCTGGGTCATTTTTCACCTTCCCCGCACGTACCCAACTTTCCAAACCCATTAGGGGGTTGGGGATTCCTTAGGAATCGAGTCATCCACCCTTTTCTTTTTCCCAGCCTGTCCGGGTGGCGACTCCTTTTTTCTCCTGTCTTTGGCCCGTGTTCTCTAAGGCCTTGAGCCTAAACAGTGCCAAAGTCGTAAGAACCATTCCACCGGGAGTGGGGGCAAAAATCCCCGCTCACACCAGCCCATCCTTAAATATAAAATCAAAGCATCATTACTAAAGTCTGAGTAAACTAAAAACATTTAACTTACTTTATAGAAATCAATAGGGAAAACATTTCTCGTTAAAATACATATATAACATTAGTACCCCAAAAGTTTATCCAAAACATTTGTTTAATAAGCAGCGGAAAATACAGTGGAATATACATATGTTTACATTAAAATCAATAAGTACAAAAATATGAAATTTATACATGCTGACAGTTTATCTCTGATCTTGATGCCCAAAACAACACTTCACAAGGAATTACAAATCTAGACTCGACTCGGTCTAGCTGAACTCTCTGGCACAATAGGATCTGCCCTGTCACCTGCGCGATGAACCACAATCGCGCTAAGCAGAAAGCTTAGTGGTACAAACTTTGATTCAATAAAAATCAATGCGATACTCATGCACAATACATATGAATATATCAATTCATTACATTATATCTCATCGTATTAATCATTTGCATCACATTTCATAGTTCACATTAAAGCAAAGACAAACATGGGCCCAAAAGGATCTAATATGCTATTCAAAGTTCAGAGTTACTGCTTTGGTCCATAATGACACCTTGTGTCTAGCCCCGTAGGCAATATATATATCCATGGATAATAGCAGACCCAGTCTCTTGGACCTCAACCCCGCTAGACCCTTAGGCTCTAGTATCTTGGCAATCAACCCGGCTAGACTGCTACAGTTTTTGAGGCTTACGACTCGATCTTTTCACCCCAAAAACATCACATTTATCAGCTGGGCCCGGCTTATGACCCGATCTTTTCACCTGCCCAGCAATTCATAGGCATGCCGCCAAACCCAGAACTCTGAAAATTGAATAACATACTAGGCACATAATTAATTTATTTATCTCATCATTAATTACTTTCATAATTCATTTCTCATTTCATTTCTCATAATCAACTAGAGATTGCGGCTTTGAGCAGTTTGTCTTACAATTGCCGTCCAAAGAATATCAGATAGACCGAAGCGTAGTCCAGGCACTGGCAGAGTGATGGCTGGATACAACTCACACTTTTCACTTGCCCATTGGGGAGATGACAATTGGTCCGGTCGATTTTACTGCCATAACCGGCCTTGGATATGATACTGCTCCGATTCCTCTGACCAATGAAATTTTAACATTTGAAGAAATTTAGGAATCAATTGGTATGAAACCGTCATATAAAGGGCCTTTTAAGATAAAATCGAGCTGATTCGCAGTTATTAGATTAACTACGAAGGTCGGATTGGCAGAAACAGGGCCGAACAGTATGCTCGAGGATTTTTGTTATATCTACTCGGATTGACCATCTTTGGCAGCACTGAATCATCCATTCACTTGTCAGTGTTGAGTGCCCTTTCTTATTTCAGAATGGTACCATCTTCTGGCTGGGGTGAAGCTGGTCTCGCATGTCTTTGCCATGGCCTTGATAAGCTTTGCCGAAATAAGAATTCATTTATTGGCTTGATGGCGGTTGTTGAGGTATTCTTTCTTCCACCAATGTCTTTTCCCCTTTTCTCTTGCATGAATGTGATCTTTATTGTTATTGTAGATATGGGCATATGAACACAACCTCGTGAGGGTACCCGGTATTTTTCGAGAGAGAATCAAGTATCCAAGATTAAATTACTAGTTGTCTGATCGTGTGGATGTTCCCGGCTCTCATCATGTGCATACTCATCGCTTTATGTTGAGCCGCTTAACTTGGGATCAGGTAAAATAATATTAGCATGCTTTAAATTTTATGTGAAAGTTTTACTTACCTTATGTTATCTCGCAGGTAAATTTGGCCTGGTGGAATCCAGAGGAGCGAGCAAATTGGTCTCCTTTGATGAGGGCTGCACTATCTTTCCAACATTCTCGCCGAATTATTGCTGGCCCCATGTCCAGTGGCTGGTTTCTCGGGGAGAGAGTTTATGAATGGTTTCTCGATCCAGAGCAGCGGAGGTTTCCGATGCAAATCCCAGAATATACTTTAAATATTATATCGATGCCGGAGGATGCATGGTGGTCGGCCCGGTATGGTTATGATGCCGAGTCATTTCTCCATTTACCGAGTCCATTTTATGCTCATTTTATTCAAATGAGACTCTTGCACTTTGATGTATCTCCTGTCGGTGTACGGGAGATTTTTGATAGAAATGAGGGTAGAGATGAGGAGGAGCATCACGGAGATGTAGGAGAGTCTGTTCCACACCTCGGGGCTAGTACTTCTCAGGTAAAATTTTTACCACTTTTCCCTTGCAACTGCTTTTCCTTTCTTTGATTCTTTAATGATTGTTGCAGGCTATTGGCTCATTTGATCATGAGGCTGGACATTCTTCCACTGCCCCCTTCATTTGCTCATTCTAGCCTGCCGGATACACCATCTCATCCGCAGGGTATTGATATGAACTACCTGGTACGTTCCTCATTTCATAATAGTTTATGCTATATGTATGCATGATTATGTATGCTCTTACCTTTTTCCTTCTTGGCTCACAACGGATGCTCGAAGAACAAAATAAGAAACTTCAAGAAGAATTGGCTGCAAGTCGTCAGCAAGCTTCTCGTTTTGAAAGTTTATATCATCAATCCGAACAAAATTTTTGTGACTTTCGATTTCAAGGAATGAGGGATCCCAGTGATTCTTCATCGAGAGGCCCCCAGACTGATGACCATGAGATCCTTTCGTCTGCTTCTGATGAGGACCATGACAAATCGAAACTCCAAGGCAATAGGGATTTTAGTGCTTCTGCTTCGGATGATCCTGGGATGAGTAATTTGCCCCCTCCACCAACAGGCGATGACTTTTTCAAGTCTTTATTTGGTGACCTACCACCACCCTCTTAGTGATATTTAAATATTGTAGCAATTGTAAAACATTGTACAATAATGAAAAATATACAATTTTTCTCTTTACTGTAATCCTCTCTCTTTTTTTTTGCATATTTTTTCGTTACTGCCAAATTTTTTTATATCGTTACTGCCAAAATTTATTATTATTATTATTATTATTATTATTTTTATATATATAGTACATCATAATTAATATCCACCTTATTTGCTACACCAAATCCAAGGTGGTAAAGGAAATTGTCACTTCCTTTCCTTAGACCATATGGTCTTATCCTTTCCCATCATCTTTTCCATTTCACTTTTGGAAAAGGTTTATTTTCTTCTATATAAATCACCTTGCATGCCCCTTTTAGTACAAAAACCAAAATTCTTTTCCCTTTTAACAATTTTGGTTCTCCTTTATTCATTAATCATGACCGAGCACCATTTAAAGAAAATAAAAATTCTATTTAAGAATATGGATGTCATCCATTGAAAGAAAATTTCATGGTCAAAGCTTGATGTTTTAAAATGTTTTCAAAATGTCAAATTGGACCACTCCTTCTTACATGTTGTGGCTTCCTTCTGGGATACGGATTCTAGGGTATTTAGAATTAAAGGCCTTGAAATATGTCCCTTGATTGAAGAATTTGAGGCCATCCTTGGACATCCCAATAATCAACAAATGGCATTACCCACATTGATTTCCAAGACTCAACAGAAGATGTTATTTCAAATTCCAAAACCCGAAGTTCTTCAGTTGATGAGAGGTGAAAAATTCTACTTGCTCCTTTGATTGACTTTTGTTTCTCTCATTTGGCTCCTACTAAGGCATGGGGACGCATGCTTTGTCTTTGCTTGCTCGGTCAATTCTTGCTTGTTTCTTTTGACGGCGATATTGATCCACGAGTATTTGATATTATGGACCAAATGGAAGGAGGCTTGTCGGTGGTACCTGTGATTTTAGCCGAGACCTTAGTTGGATTAGACCGATTTAAATCGGGATTGTCAAAGAGACTGACTGGGAGTCCGTTGCTGCTTCAGGTAATTACCTAAACTGCCCTTTCGGGTTTTTCATTTAGGTTTTCTCTTCTTCTTTTTTTTTATATATTTTTTTATTGCTCTAACTTTTTCTTAGTCCGCTCATGTGGTTTTCGGAACTAGCGAGCTGTCCTAATTTTTGCCTAAGCTGCCCTTACGGGTTTTCAACTTAGCGGACTCTTTCTGCTTTTTTTTTACTTAATTCTTTCTTCACAAATTTGGCTTCAGGAGCATCTCTGTTTGCTTGATACTCCCCCCATGGATTTTGCTAGATACCTGCCACATCATCATTCTGCTAGGAAGCTACTCCATCCTGCTTCTTCATATGCTGACTGGGTCGACTAGATCCACTCACGCTCTGAAGTCAATGTCCGTTGGTTGGTACCTTGGAGGAAGATTTCTCGTATCACCGTGCGGACATACTTGATGTACGTTCCCCTTACTGCTCTTCGTCAAGGTACATGCTATGATCCTCGCCGACTTGGGTGTCAGTATGGAGCTGAGCCTCGTGATTCTGACTTTGCTCCTGACCTAGACATGCCTTGCTTGACTGAAGCCTACTTGGATTAGCTGAGGCAAAGCTAGCCTGCACGTTACACTTATCGACTGCCATAGATTTTACATTTGTCAATTCGGAAAGTGTTTTGCTAGGATGAAAAATAACTAAAGTAATAAAAGATGTTTCTTTTCCATTTATAATTTGTCATCAACTTTTGCAATTATGATTATTATTTCATCCATATCTGGTCGAATACTTATAACAGTGCACATAGAACAATTTTAACATTAATTTTGTTTTATTAAATTGGGGAACAACCAAACATAAAACCAGCATACACAAGATCACTCCCGTTGCCAATTAGCCCTTTCGGGTTTTCTAATTGACAATTTTCTCTCATTTAGCCCTAATTGTTGCCTAGCCCACCCTTTCAGGTTTTCAGAACTAGCGGACTGCTCTAACTTTTGCCTAGGCTGCCCTTTTTGGGATTTCAACCTAGCGAGCTCTTTTTTCTTCTTTTTCTTCTTATCATACATAAAACCTCTTCAACCTGTCAATGTTTACTGGGTCACTAAATTCATTCCCATCCATGTCTGATAACTTCACCGCACCTTTGCTCATGACTTGTTTCACAACATATGGCCCTTCCCAGCTAGGTCTGAACTTCCCTCTTGGATCAGATATATTAGGCTTACATTGCTTCAACACCAAATCCCTAATTCTAAATTTTCTGACTTTGACCTTTCTATTGTAGGCCCGAGCTATCTTCTTTTGATACAGTTGGTGATGATACAACACCTTTAATCTTCTCTCTTCTAATAAAGCTAATTGTGTGTATCTGCTTGCTACCCATTCCATTTCAGGTAGTTCAGCTTCCAAGACTACTCTTAGTGACTTGATCTCAATTTTAATAGGTAATACTGCTTCCATCCCATAAACCAAAGAGAACGATGTCATTCCAGTAGGTGTTCGCACACTTGTCCTATATCCTCATAAAGCAAAGGGAAGCATTTTCGATCAGTCCCTATAAGTCCTAGTCATCTTGGAAAGAATTTGCTTAATTGTCTTGTTCGTTGCTTCTACTGCACCATTAGCCTTTGGTCTATAAGGAGAGGATCGATGATGATGGATTTGGTACTTGGAGAATAAATCCTTAACTGCTCCTTTAAAATGTATCCCATTGTCTGATATCACACTGTGCGAGACCCCATATCTACAGATGAGATTCTTTTCGATAAACCTAGCCATTTGACTTGCACCCAGCTTGTTGAAGGATTCAGCTTCGACCCATTTTGAAAAATAATAAACTACTACTACAATGAATCGGTGACCGTTTGAGGCTGTCGGATGTATCTCTGTAACACCCCTATATACCGTATACGTACTAAGCATGCTAAAACGATCGTAATATACGTATACTGAATATAGAAAATGCCACAGTTTAAAAAGAAACACAACAAATATCTTTGTAAATAAGTGAAACCAATCTCAAACATTTAAAAGAAATCCAAAAGACACCATATAAAAATATTTATTAATTCACAGTGGAAGTTATTACAAGTATATTATAAATCAAAGTTTACAAAACATAGAATATATATACATGATTGGCAGCTCTTCTCTGATCTTTAAGTCCCAAAATAACACTTCAATGTCTACTCTCACTCGGTCTTGAGGAGCTCTCAAGTTCAACTCTGTTACCTGCGCGATCAAACAATATCGCGCTAAGCCAACGGCTTAGTATTACAAAATATACCAACACTATACTATAATGCAATGCAATGTCACACATTTGATTACTCAAATCAGTATCATAGATGAAAGGTTAACAACATACCTTTATATTTCATAAACCACATATATAAACATATCACATTTCAATATCCTTTCCATATATCTCATTCGTTAATCATTTTACCATACATGAATCACATTAAACAAAGACAAGCATGGGCCCAAGACACACTAATATGTCATTCAACTTTCAGAGTTAATGCTTTGGTTTTGTTAACACATTTATCATTATAATAAACCCAACTAGGCTTCAAGGATTTAGGTTCAACCAAGCTTCAAGGGGAACAAAGCATGCTAAGTATCAACCCAACTTGGCTTCAAGAACCAATCCAACCTAGCTTCAAGGGTTGTAACATCTCAATTAGGCTTCAAGGATCAAATCCAACCTAACTTCAAGAGAATGTTACCAATAGGCATGCCACCAACAACAAAACTCTGAAAATGAATAACACATTAGACACACAATTCATTTATTGTTTCATTCTCAATTCTCATCATCAATTAGGCAAACATGCCTTATGTTCTTTCAATTGAATCATCATAGCCAAACACAATGGCTTCACATCACATTTGAGTTATCATAGCCAATCACAATGGCCTCATATAATGTTGTATCTCAATTCATATTATTCACCTAGCATCATCATATTATATCTCAATTCATATTATTCACATAGCATCATTGGTATAACATTCCAAGATACATTATTCATATAACACATTGCCATTCACAAGTTTCACAATGCATATTACATCACCTTGTTCATATAATATCATATGCATTATCAAATGGAAGTTCAAACTCAATCATGTAAGAAGAACAAAAACCAAACACAGTAACCAACACACTCAAGGGACACGGCCAAGCTTGTGGCCGTGTCTCTCAACCAAAAGCAATAGAAGCCAACATGGGCAAGGGACACGGCCGTGTCTCCTCCAAAAATCACCCAACACGGCCAAATTTCCATGGACTTGGCCGTGTCTCTCATGAATTGGCCGTGTCTCTCCTTGCTTTTGGCCGTGTCTCTCATGAGTTGAAACCCTAACATGTCCAAGTCCCCTTTGGTTGCACTCAATTACATTATACACAATATAGCATAATTCAAATGAATGTAATCCATGTTCTAAACACATATTTCACATGTTTACCACAATATTCACCTTAACAACCCATCATCAACACATTTAATCTCCTTCCACTTTAAAACCCTAAAAAGAACAACATCACTTTTAACCTACCATCTTCAACCAAAACCAAACCAACACTAAGTTAACTCACAATCAATTTCAACATTTAGAAACTCATCTCAAACATACAAAATCATAATATTATCAAATCACAACACACTTCAAACATATCTTCAAAATACCAAAGGAAAACAAGAGAGTACTTACCTTAGATGAAGAAATTTCACAAATCTCCAACCAAAACCTTTGATTTCTCCTTCAATTTGAAACTTGAATAAGCAAATCTCACTTTTTCTCTCTTCCTTTGAAATGGCCGGATATACCAAGAAAAGAAAAGAATTGAAGACAATTCAACCTTCTTTTCTTCTTTAAATATCCACCAAGCAATTCCATCAACACAATTACTTAAATGCCCTTTTCTATTTGTTCACACTTCCTTTAAAACTCTTGCCCTCTTAAGTAATTTCACTCATCCCAAATAAAAAATATCTTCTTCCCTTGACTTTACACTTGACCAACATATATGTTATATATATTAACATATATACAACATATACATTCCATTAACACAATCATTTCCTTTGCTAAAACATATGTACATTTAATTCAAATCAAACAACAATAATATTCAAAACTTCTAGGGCATACATTGGGATATTACAATTCTCCCCCTCTAAAAAGAAATTTCGTCCTGGAAATTACCTGATATCAAGTCTGGAATAGTTGAGGATATTGATCTCGCATGGTTTGTTCACTCTCCTAAGTTGCTTCTTCTCTCCCATGATTCTTCCACAAAATCTTTACCAAAGGTACTTTCTTATTTCTTAACTCTTTCACATCACGTGCCAAGATAGCAACTGGTTCTTCTTCGAATGTCAAATCTGGACTCACTTCAATAGATTCAATTGGCAACACATGAGATGGATCCGACCTGTATCTCCTCAACATAGAAACATGAAATACATTATGAATCCTTTCTAACTCAGGTGGCAAAGCAAGCCGATAAGCAACTGGCCCAACTCTTTCCAAAACTTCATACGGTCCAATGAAACGAGGACTCAATTTCCCTTTCCGACCAAACCTCAAGATCTTTTTCCAAGGAGACACCTTCAAAAATACTTTATCTCCTACATTATATTCAATGTCTCTCCTCTTCAAATCTGAATAAGATTTTTGTCGGTCTGAAGCTGTTTTCAACCTCTCTCGAATCACTTTCACTTTCTCTTCAGTTTCTTTGACCAAATCAGGACCAATTAACTTACCTTCTCCAAGCTCATTCCAACATAAAGGTGTCCTACATCGTCTACCATATAATGCCACGAATGGTGCCATACCAATGCTTGATTGATGACTGTTGTTGTAAGCAAATTCAACAAGTGGTAAGAATCCATCCCAACTTCCAGAGAAATCCATAACACAGCTTCTCAACATGTCCTCGATAATCTGTATCACCCTCTCGGACTGCCCATCTGTCTGCGGATGGAAAGCAGTACTGAAATGCAATCGAGAACCCAATGCACCATGTAAGCTCTTCCAAAACCTTGAAGTAAACCTGGGGTCTCGGTCAGACACTATAGAAGTTGGAACACCATGCATCTTCACAATCTCATGGATATACAGCTCAGCTAACCTCTCCAAAGAGTAATCCATCCGAACCGAAAGAAAGTGAGCTGTCTTAGTCAACCTGTCAACAATCACCCAAATAGCATCATGCTTTCTTTGTGTCAAAGGCAGACCAGATACGAAATCCATGGTTGCTCTATCCCATTTCCATTCAGGCACTGCTAAAGGTTGAAGTAACCCTGTTGGAATTTGATGCTCAGCTTTTACCCTCTGACATGTGAGACATTTAGACACAAAATCTGCAATGTCTCTCTTCATACAAGACCACCAATAATGCTGTCTCAAATCATGATAATCTTTGTACTGCCCGGATGCATAGCAAATACTGACTGATGTGCTTCTTCTAAAATGACCCTTCTCAAATTAGTATCATCAGGTACACACATTCTGTTCTTAAACCAAAGACTCCCATCACCTCTCACAATAAAATCTCAACCCTTTCCATTCTGGCAATCTGAAATAATCTTCTGAATCTTCTCATCAGCCAATTGAGCCTCTTTAATCTGATCCAACAATACTGGTTTCAATTGCAACTATGCCAACAATGCACCATCATCACAAGATACAAAACTGGCATGCAACGCTCTCAACTCAACAAGCAACGAGAGCGAATAAGCAGTCAAACCTGCTAAAGACTTCCGACTTAAGGCATCATCCATAACATTTGCTTTACCAGGATGATAATCAATCAAACAGTCGTAGTCTTTAATCAACTCTAACCATCTCCTCTGTCGAAGATTTAGCTCTCTTTGGACACCCAAATATTTTAAACTTTTATGATCAGTATAGATAAAACACTTTTCCCCATACAGATAATGTCGCCAAATCTTTAATGCAAACACAATAGCTGCCAACTCTAAATCATGGGTCGGATAATTGAGCTCATGCGGTTTCAACTGTCGAGAAGCATAAGCTATCACTTTACCTTCTTGCATCAGAACACAACCCAAACCACTATGTGAAGCATCACTGTAAATCACATATGGTTTATCTTCCACAGGTAAAGTAAGAACAGGCGCTTGAGTCAACATTTCTCTCAATTGTTCGAAACTAGCCTGACACTGATCTGTCCACACAAATCTAACTCCCTTTCGAAGTAATCTGGTAAGTGGAGTAGCTATCAAAGAAAATCCTTTCACAAACCGCCGGTAATAGCCTGCCAAACCCAGAAAACTTCTAACTTCAGTCACAGACTTTGGTGGACTCCAATTCAGAATAGCTTCAACCTTACTCGGATCAACTCTAATACCTTCGGCTGAAACTATGTGACCGAGAAAAGTAACTTGGTCAAGCCAAAACTCACACTTCGACAGTTTAGCAAACAATTGCTTCTCTCTCAAAATCTGCAGCACAATCCGTAGATGCTTATCATGCTCCTCCTCATTACTCGAATACACCAAAATATCATCAATAAAGACCACTACAAACTGATCAAGATAGGGCCTAAACACCCTATTCATCAAATCCATAAAAACATCAGGTGCATTCGTCAAACCAAAAGGCATAACTAGAAACTCAAAATGCCCATACCTCGTACGAAAGGCTGTCTTAGGAATATCCTCAGCTCTGACCCTTAACTGATGGTACCCTGATCTCAAATCAATTTTAGAAAACACTGTTGCACCCTTTCTAGGCAAAGGATATTTATTTTTAATAGTCACTCTGTTCAATTGCCTATAATCGATACATAATCTCATAGTACCATCCTTCTTCTTCACAAACAGAACAGGAGCTCCCCACGGTGAAACACTAGGGCGAACAAACCCTTTATCCAACAACTCCTGCAACTGCACTTTCAGTTCTCTCAGCTCAGCGGGTGCCATTCTATAAGGAGTAATGGAGATAGGAGTGGCACCAGGCAATAACTCAATACTGAACTCCACCTCTCTCTCAGGAGGCAACCCTGGCAACTCCTCTGGAAACACATCTGAAAACTCTGCAACTGTGGGTATATCATCAAGTTGAGAACTTTTTACTCTAGTATCCACAACATAAGCAAGGTAAGCATCACACCCTTTTCTAATCAATCTCCTAGCTGCAACAGCTGAAACAAACAAGGATGCTAGCTGTCCCTGCTCACTAGCTACTAACACCTCTCTACCATCACTGGTTCTCAAGGTAACAACTTTCTTTTGGTAGTCAACCACAGCTCTATGTCTAGATAACCAGTCCATGCCTAGGATCACATCATATTCCATAAAAGGCATCTCAATTAAATCTCCAAGGAACTCCTCACCTTGCACCCTTACTGCACAATCTCGGTGCACCTCACTAACAATCACACTATGCCCTAAAGGATTTGTCACCAAAACATCAAATCCTAGGGATTCAGCATGCACATTAGACACAGGCAAAATAGATGCACTAATATATGAATGTGTGGAACCCGGATCAATCAAAGCAAGTACTGAAATACCAAATAAAGAAAAAGTACCAGCTATGACTGCTGAAGCATCTGGTTGCCTCTGCATCACATAAATCCTCTGAGAAGATCCAGCCTCCTCTGGTCTACTCTCCCTGGATGTAGAATCTCCTCTAGAACTGAACCCAGATCTACCTCCTCTGATGAAACCTCTGCCTCCACGACCTCCCCTCACACTAGGTCAGGAAGCTGCAGTATCCACTGACATCCGCTCCTGTCTCTCAGGACAATCTCTAACAAAGTGATCAGGCGACCCACATCTGAAACATACCCCTGTCACACCAGTCCTCCAACAAGGACCACCATGTGGTCTACCACAATGAATGCATATGGGTAAGGTGGATCTCTGCATCACTGGGGTCGGAGCACTCGCCACTGAAACTGTTGGTCTAGATCTATGCCTCTGAAACTGTATTGACCTACCCGCTTGCCTCTGACTCCTACTAACCCGAGGAACAAAACTTCCTTTACCTCTTTTCACAGATGAAGACCCTGCCTCAAACTGGGGCCTTCTAACCCTGATCTCTTCCTCTAAAGCACCTGCAATAACCTGAGCTCTTTCCATGCTCCTAGCTGCTGCCACAAGCTGGGAAAAATCATGATATCTAGATCCAGCCACATGACACATGATAGAGGGCCTCAATCCCTCCTCAAATCTCCTACATCTATCAATCTCATCAAATATAATACCCCCAGCATAATGGCTCAACCGGATAAACTCAACCTCATATTCCGTTACTAACCGGTTGTCTTATTTCAAGCTTAGAAACTCCATTTTCTTCACATCTTTGTACTCCCTAGGAGTATACTTCAATTCAAACTCTTTTAGAAAATCAGCATAGGACAGTGTTGGTGGATCATCCATAGCATGGGGCACTGTCCTCCACCAGTCATATGCGTCCTTCTGCAACAAGGATCTTGCATAATCAAAATTTTCCTTTGGAGTGGCTTGTAACTGAACAAATATCATCTGTACTTTATCTAGCCACTGCTCAGCTACAGCTGGATCAATAGTACCCAAAAAGTCTTCTGCTCCATACTTCCTTAGCTTATCATACTGTCTCACTGATACCAAAGGCTGTGGGGGTGGTGGTGGTGGTTGCACTGGTGCTTGCCGCAAAGCCTCTACCACATGCCTAACCCAAACTGGCGGAACATCCTCACCAACTGGTCTCCCCGACACAGAAACAGGTACCTCCCCAACACTATCCACTCTAACTCCCTCTCCACTCTCATCCGGAGCTACACTCTACGCACTACCCTCAACTGACTGACGTGAGTGAGAATCCATCACAACCTATATCTGCAAACACAGCAGAATACTTCTCATTAAAGATCAGAGACTGCCAATGCCAAACATGTATGTTATTCAAAAATCCACTTTTTAAAATCAAAATACTCTTTTTCTTACACTTGACCTAGGTTGAGAATCTCAAACCTAGGCTCTGATACCAAAACAAATGTAACACCCCTATATACCGTATACGTACCAAGCATGCTTAAACGATCGTAATATACGTATACTGAATATAGAAAATGCCACAGTTTAAAAAGAAACACAACAAATATCTTTATAAATAAGTGAAACCAATCTCAAACATTTAAAAGAAATCCAAAAGACACCATATAAAAATATTTATTAATTCACAGCGGAAGTTATTACAAGTATATTATAAATCAAAGTTTACAAAACATAGAATATATATACATGATTGGCAGCTCTTCTCTGATCTTTAAGTCCCAAAATAACTCTTCAATGTCTACTCTCACTCGGTCTTGAGGAGCTCTCAGGTTCAACTCTGTTACCTGCGCAATCAAACAATATCGCTCTAAGCCAACAGCTTAGTATTACAAAATATACCAACACTATACTATAATACAATGCAATGTCACACATTTGATTACTCAAATCAGTATCATATATGAAAGGTTAACAACATACCCTTATATTTCATAAACCACATATATAAACATATCACATTTCAATATCCTTTCCATATATCTCATTCGTTAATCATTTTACCATACATGAATCACATTAAATAAAGACAAGCATGGGCCCAAGACACACTAATATGTCATTCAACTTTCAGAGTTAATGCTTTGGTTTTGTTAACACATTTATCATTATCATAAACCCAACTAGGCTTCAAGGATTTAGGTTCAACCAAGCTTCAAGGGGAACAAAGCATGCTAAGTATCAACCCAACTTGGCTTCAAGAACTAATCCAACCTAGCTTCAAGGGTTGTAACATCTCAATTAGGCTTCAAGGATCAAATCCAACCTAACTTCAAGAGAATGTTACCAATAGGCATGCCACCAACAACAAAACTCTGAAAATGAATAACACATTAGACACACAATTCATTTATTGTTTCATTCTCAATTCTCATCATCAATTAGGCAAACATGCCTTATGTTCTTTCAATTGAATCATCATAGCCAAACACAATGGCTTCACATCACATTTGAGTTATCATAGCCAATCACAATGGCCTCATATCATGTTGTATCTCAATTCATATTATTCACCTAGCATCATCATATTATATCTCAATTCATATTATTCACATAGCATCATTGGTATAACATTCCAAGATACATTATTCATATAACACATTGCCATTCACAAGTTTCACAATGCATATTACATCACCTTGTTCATATAATATCATATGCATTATCAAATGGAAGTTCAAACTCAATCATGTAAGAAGAACAAAAACCAAACACAGTAACCAACACACTCAAGGGACACGACCAAGCTTGTGGCCGTGTCTCTCAACCAAAAGCAACAGAAGCGAACATGGGCAAGGGACACGACCGTGTCTCCTCCAAAAATCACCCAACACGGCCAAATTTCCATGGACTTGGCCGTGTCTCTCCTTGCTTTTGGCCGTGTCTCTCATGAGTTGAAACCCTAACATGTCCAAGTCCCCTTTGGTTGCACTCAATTACATTATACACAATATAGCATAATTCAAATGAATGTAATCCAT
This sequence comes from Garcia nutans, assembly GCA_947685225.1. Lineage (NCBI taxonomy): Eukaryota > Viridiplantae > Streptophyta > Magnoliopsida > Malpighiales > Euphorbiaceae > Garcia > Garcia nutans. The sequence continues at coordinate 18,943,248 of CANTUV010000009.1, read as the reverse complement.
GTTCTAAACACATATTTCACATGTTTACCACAATATTCACCTTAACAACCCATCATCAACACATTTAATCTCCTTCCACTTTAAAACCCTAAAAAAAACAACATCACTTTTAACCTACCATCTTCAACCAAAACCAAACCAACACTAAGTTAACTCACAATCAATTTCAACATTTAGAAACTCATCTCAAACATACAAAATCATAATATTATCAAATCACAACACACTTCAAACATATCTTCAAAATACCAAAGGAAAACAAGAGAGTACTTACCTTAGATGAAGAAATTTCACAAATCTCCAACCAAAACCTTTGATTTCTCCTTCAATTTGAAACTTGAATAAGCAAATCTCACTTTTGCTCTCTTCCTTTGAAATGGCCGGATATACCAAGAAAAGAAAAGAAATGAAGACAATTCAACCTTCTTTTCTTCTTTAAATATCCACCAAGCAATTCCATCAACACAATTACTTAAATGCCCTTTTCTATTTGTTCACACTTCCTTTAAAACTCTTGCCCTCTTAAGTAATTTCACTCATCCCAAATAAAAAATATCTTCTTCCCTTGACTTTACACTTGATCAACATAAATGTTATATATATTAACATATATACAACATATACATTCCATTAACACAATCATTTCCTTTGCTAAAACATATGTACATTTAATTCAAATCAAACAACAATAATATTCAAAACTTCTAGGGCATACATTGGGATATTACAATCTCTCCTATAATGCCGATACCCCAGGTGGCAAATGGCCAGGGTGAAGACATTGAATGCAGTTCTTCAGGAGGCATATGATTCAAGTTACCATACATTTGACATTGTTGGCACTTTTTAACAAACTCAATACAGTCTCTCTCCATGGTCAACCAATAGTAACTTTGTCGAATAATCTTCTTAACTAGGGCCAAACCACTCATGTGCGGACCGCAATTTCCCGCATGTATTTCTGACATGATGCTCTCCACTTCAGGCTTTCTTAAACATCTCATATGCACTCCATCAGGCCATCTTTGATATAACTCTCCATGGAAGGTGATATATTGCAATGACCAACTCCTTATGGCTCTTCTCTCTTTCTTTGTTGCCCCCGGCGGGTATTTTCTTTCCTCTAAAAATTGCCTTATAGTATCATACCACGCATCATGGTCTGTATCAACTTCCATGATTGTCTCATATTCATAGCAAGGAGTTGATGAACTGGTCAAGATCAGAGGCTTAAGGAATAGGTTGGCAGGATTTTCCCATACCGAAGCCAATGTGGCTAGGGCATCAGCCATCTGATTTTCTTCTCTTGACAGATGTATAAACCTACACTCCTTAAAATTCTTCTTCATCATGGCCAAATAACGGTGGTATGATTTTAATTTTTCCTCTTTCAACTCCCACTCTCCACTTGGGATACTACTAGGAATGAATCGCCATAAACTTCCACCTTATCCACCTTCATAATCATTAGGGTTTCAAACTAAAAATACACGCTTCGTACTCCACCATGTTATTGATTGCCCTAAATTTCAACTTCTTGGCTAAAGGGATAAGTTCCCCTTCGAGCGATTCTAGTATAACTCCCAAACCTGCTCCTTTCCTGTTTACCGCTCCATCAAAATACATTTTCCACCCTTGTACTTCAATTACTTCTAAATGTTCATCTGGAAATTCCAAGATTACCTCTTCACTTTCTGGTAATGGTTGTTGAGCCAGGAATTCTGCCACCGTTCTACCCTTGATTGTTTTCCTGGTTACATACTCGATCTCAAATTCTTCTAATATTATCAACCATTGACCATATTTTCCAATTAAAGAGGGTGTCTCCCTTAAGTACTTCATTGGATCCAACCTGGAAATTGCTTGCACACTATACGATTGAAAATAATGCCGCAACTTCTTAGAAGACCAAACCATGGCTATACATGTCTTTTCGATGATACTATATTTAATTTCATAAGGTAGGAGCTTTCTACTCAAATTGATGCGGCCGGGCCAAGCACTTCCCAGGTGGACACCCATTCTGGTACTGACCCTGCACCAGCACGGCTAGGCCAAGAACTTCCCAGAAGGTCACCCCTCCTGGTACTGACCTGGCACCAACACGGCTAGGCCAAGCACTTCCCAGAAGGTCACCCATCCTGGTACTGACCCTGCACCAGCACGCTTAACCGGAAGAACGCTAACCATTTCTACCAAAAGCTTAAGCTGTCAGCAGAGGCGCACCCATTTCCTTTATTTGGATCAAACATGGGCTCACCGCCACTTTTGTCAAACCTGATCCACAACCCTCCAAACCCTCGGACATATCACAAATAGTAAACGGCATGCTCAATCCCTGACTCATATGCTTGGGCTAGCATGGCTCCTATCGACTCTTCTTCTACTGCTAAGTATAGTAATAGAGGTTTTTCGGGTTTAGGTGGATTCAAAATAGGTGGATTCAACAAATACTCTTTTATTCGGTCAAAGGCCTTTTGACATTCTTCTTTCCATACGATCGACTGATTCTTTCTAAGCAATTTGAAGATGGGCTCACAGATTGTTGTGAGCTTTGCTATAAATCTGCTAATGTACTGCAGTTTACCAATGAATCCCCAAACTTCTCTCTCCGTCTTTGGGGTTGGCATATCTCTGATTGCTTTAACTTTGTCAGGATCTATCTCAATGCCATTTGGACCAATTACATGTCCCAACAATTTACCTGAGGTAACACCGAATACACACTTCTTCGAATTTAATCTTAGCTTATATTTCAAAGCTCTATGAAAGAATAATTCCAAGTTCTGGAAGTGTTGTTCCCTTGTATCCGACTTCACCATCATATCATCAACATATACTTCAACTTCTTTGTGCATCATGTCATGAAATAGTGTAGTGGCCATCCTTTGGTAGGTTGCTCCAGCATTCTTTAAGCCGAAAGGCATCACCCTATAACAAAATATACCCCATGTAGTAGTAAAGGCAGTTTTGGCTTTATCCTCTTGGGCCATTAAAACTTGATTGTATCATGAAAATCCATCTACAAATGAGTGTAGAACACTAGAGGCTGCACTATCAATGAGTACATCTATATGAGGTAAAGGAAAATCATCCTTAGGGGAAGCCTTGTTTAGATCTCTATAGTCCACGCAGACCATTATCCTCCCATCTTTCTTTGGCACTCGTACTATGTTGGCTAGCCAATCTGGGTATTCTATCACTTCAAGGAAGTTCACTTGTATTTGCTTAGTGACCTCTTCTTTAACCAACTCAGCCCACTCAAGTCTTAGTCGCCTAAGCTTTTGTTTGACAGGCTTAATGTGAGTGTAAGTAGGAATGTGATGCTCGACTATGTCTCGATCTATCCCCGGCATATCTTTGTAAGACCAAGCAAACACTTCTTTATATTTTTTGAATATTTTTTCAAATCTCTCTCTCTCTCTCTCTCATCAGGAGTAAGGTCGGATGCTACGCTAATGTTTTTAGAATTTTCAGTTGTTCCCAAATTTAATGATTGTGTGTTAATAGAATTAATATTAAAGATGCTCATGTAACTGCTATTTAAATGTATGCAACCATCAGGAGAAACATCACACAAGTAAGCAAAATCAAACTTTATTGCATTCATTTTGGAAAAGAAAACATCATCATCCTCATACAAAGCAGACAAATTAAAATCAAAATCAAAATCATTGTTCTCAGAATCATAAAGCAGGATGTCTTCAAACTTTTCCTCGACCAGGGCAGCAATCTCTTCCGGAGTCTTCTCGGCTTTTAGGGCAGCTTCATTCTTCTCTTTTGGATTGGATTCTTTGTTGGTTGATAGGGTGAGCTCTTTCTTCACTTGGTCCACTAGCTTAGTAACATTTGCCAAAATTTCAAAACCGGGGATTAACTTACCCATGAAAATGATTGGCTCAGGCTTTCCTTGGAGTGGTCCCATATCTGGAGCTTTGACAAAGATCTCTTTAAATGGTGGGAAGCTCATCTTCTCACTCTTCTTTGGTTGGACATTGTCGTCTTCATCATATCCTAACCCCTTCTTGGAGGTTTGAGTTCTAAAATCTGGCAATTTTGTCAAACCGGCCTTACCCTTTCCAAGACCAGCTCCGGGAAGGTAGTTCATGTTCTTCATCATATTCAAGACTTTGGAGTCCACTACTTCATCATCAGAAATTGTAGCCACTTGAAAACCATTGAGAGGCCTCTCAACCATTAGAGCATTAACAATCTCATTATCTTCAGCTTCAATGACCACTGTCTCATTTTCGTTGGGGAATTTGATCTTTTGATGAAGGGTGGAAGGAACTCCACCAAGAGGGTGAAACCATGGTCTCCCCAAGAGCAAGGCAAATGTAACTGGTTTGTCTAAAACAACAAACTCAACAATAGATTCAATTGGACCAACCTTGACAGCAGCTTTGAAAGTCCCTTCGGCATGCCTCTTAGTATTGTCATAAGCATGAATCGTCACCTCGGTTGGGTTTAGATCTCTTGTTGACATGGCTAGCTTTGGCAGTATCTTAAGTGGACAAACATTTATGGCGGACCCATCATCGACCATTACACATGGAGTTCTCTTCCCCTTAACTTCTATTTTGATAAAGAGAGGGCGGATGTGGTCTCTCCCCTCCTCCGGTAAGTCCGCATCTGAAAAAGAAACTGCTCCCGTACTAACTTCACCATTTTCTTGGACCTCTTCACATTTCATTACTTCCCCAATTTTTATGAAGTTGATCAAATCCTCCAGTGTTGTGGAGGTAGAAATTGGCATGCTAGCTAAGGCTTTGGCCATAGTTTCTCGGTGCTTTTTAGAAGTAGCAAATAGGTCCCAAATACTAACACTTGCTTGGGTTCTTTTCAATTGCTTGAGCACAGCATCATCTTCTTCTACTTCAACTTCTTTCCCCTTATTAGTTTCTATCTCCTTAGGTAGTGGCCTTACGTAAGTCTTATCGGATCTAGTATTCATTACCTCATCTTCTTTGGGCTTTGACCAAGTCCACTCCTCCTTCTTGGGTATGATATCATCATCACTATCATTTGAATCCCAAAACCCGTTGACAACACAAATTTCTACTTCTCCACCCATCATAGCTTGTTCAATTTTGACAAATGCCTCTTCTTCTTTGATTGCTTTTTCATCCACATCTTGAAAAGAAGACATGACAAAGTCCTCATGCAAACCCTATTGAATTTTGGTAATGGGTTGTCATTGGTGTTTGGCTTATTGGGCTCGGGTAGCTTCCCATTATCAATTAGATTTTGAATCTCATGTCTCAACCTTACACATCTATCCGTGTCATGCCCTTGCATTTGGTGGAATTGACAAAATGCTTTGGTGTTTAAATTAGGTGGGAGAGGGTTAGGCAAAGGATGAGGATTTAAGGGTTATAGCAATCCTTTTCTTTGAAGCTTGTTGAGAACCCAAGACATCGGTTTTCCCAATTCTAAAAATTGTCTCCTTGTCCCTTGGTTAGTAGCATTAACACCGACGGCCTTTTGCATGCTTTGGCTACCAGGTTGATAGCTCCCTTTCTTGTTCCTTTTTGTTGCAAAGCAGCTCTTCTCCCTTTCCCATTCTTCAATTTGCAAACCAGCTTGGAGAAGGTCTTTGAAATCATGAATGAGTGTATGAGACATCCTCTCACGAAGACTAGGCAACACCCCTCTCACAATCATCCTTATTTGATCGGATTCATCAGGCCTCTTCTTGAGTAAAGCGGCCTTGTTTCTCCACCTTTTCACATAGTCCACAAAATTCTCATTTGGTCTTTGCCTAATGGACTCCACTTCCATCAAGGTAACTTCCAACTCAACATTATATCCATATTGCTGGATGAAGGCCTTGTATAGCAAATCCCAACTCTTTTGTGTTCCATCATCTAAGGTATTAAACCAATTTTGGACAACAGGGTCCAATGAGAGCATGAAGTACCTTAGAGTTTGAACCTTAGTAGCTCGGGCAGACTGCATAGCAGTGATATACTATTTCACATGGAGATGAGGATTTCCGGTTCCATCAAACTTTGTGAAAGATGGCATCTTAAACTTGTATGGGACTTCTTCATCTAGCTCAAATAATTTATCAACTTCAGACATTTCTTCAGTTTTCAGCTTCTTCTCAAATTTCTTTTCCAAATCAGCAATCATCTTCTCAACATCTGATGTCTCGGTCTTTTCAATAGTTATCTTCTCAACGACCTTTGGCTCCTTTTTGTCTTGAAGATCTTGGTAGTATTGAGCCCAATCATCATCATCAATGATCACCTTATCATCATCAAAAGCTACTTCATCAGCTTTAGCCTTCCCCTTGACTTTCTTACAGCTAGTTGATTCTTCATGGCCTCTTTTATTTCTTCCATTTTGGCATTGAGGGCATCATCCACCATTCTTTGAATTTGTTCGAGTTCCATTGCTTTTGGCGAGCAAGTGATTGAGTCGTTGCTAGATTCTTTACTTCCGGCGTAGGTCAGATTGTCGTAAGCTTTTGTATTATCGTAATCCAGGGCTGTGAGCCAGAAAGGATCCATGATATGAGATGCAAATGTATGCATGTATGCATGAACAATCAACAAAGAAAGATAATTAGGACATTCCTTCCAACCTTATAACATCCACACACGAATGGCGAGTCTCTTTTCCTAGGTATGTGGTTAACAAAATACCAACATAGGGCATCTTGCTTTCGAATGATTCCCTCGGACGTTTCAACCAATAGTTATACTTTCGAAAATGGAAGTCCATTCATAGTAATTCCCATTAATTAGGCTTTAATCCATTCAACCAACTATAGTACCTTTTATTCTATATTGGATTAAAACTAAATTAAGAGGTTTATTATAAATAGATTTCTCACTTGAAAAAGGTAACTAATGATTCATGCCAAAAACAAGCCCATGCTCAATTTATTCTTAGTATAAACTAGGCCCACAATTGATTTTTAGTATTTCTTAATTGACCTAAATAATTTGCAAGCTCTTTGTAAGAAAGGGTTGAATGAAAATAATTTTGTTTCTAAGCCCATTGTAAAAAGATCTTAGAAAAATGTATTTTGGGTTTAGTATTTGGGCCATGAGCAAAAGAATTTTTGATTTATTTTTAGAAAAGTCTTATGTCCAAAGACCATCTTGAAAAATTTTGAAAATAGCTTTGGTCTTTTGGACTTTAAAGAAAAGTTTATTTTGAGCTTACAATACACTTAGGTCATATTAGAAAAAGAGCAAACCAAATAAGCCATGATTTAAGCTAAGATGAATTAACCATAGTCAAACAACATGCATTTGGGGGTAAAACCTAAGGAAAGTAACTAGGCCAATTACATGAGCTTTAGTCTTTGGGTAAAAAGGCTTAGGTTCCCATAGCTAGTATATACCAAATGGTACGAGGCTATGAGTGGTTATGCCATGCTCGATCTCCATACCTTGAGTGAAAATATGGTATCCCTTACATAACATAACACAGGTAACATGGGCGTCCTAACTGAATAGCAATGGATAATATCGTTATAAGAAAGAATATAATAATATAAAGACCAACGGAATCAACTTCTCTTATCCCTAGTGGAGTCGCCACTGTGAGCGGGGACTTTTGCCTCCGCTCCCGGTGGAATGGTTCTTGCGACTTCGGCACTGTTTAGGCTCGGGGCCTTAGAAAACACGGACCTAAGTTCGGAGAAAATGGAGTCGCCACCCGGACGGGCCGGAAAAAAGAAAGGGGTAGATGACTCGATTCCTAAGGAATCCTCAACCCCTTAATGGGTTTGAAAAGTTGGGTACGTGTGGGGAAGGTGAGAAATAGCCCAGCCTCTGTCAAGGTTTGTCCAATTGAATCTATTATTGAGTTTGTTGTTTTAGACATACCAGTTACATTCGCCTTGCTCTTGGGGCGACCATGGTTTCACCCTCTTGGTGGAGTTCCTTCCACCCTTCATCAGAAGATCAAATCCCCCAATGAAAATGAGACAGTGGTCATTGAAGCTGAAGATAATGAGATTGTTAATGCTCTAATGGTTGAGAGACCTCTCAATGGTTTTCAAGTGGCTGCAATTTCTGATGAAGTAGTGGACTCCAAAGTCTTGAATATGATGAAGAACATGAACTACCTTCCCGTAGCTGGTCTTGGAAAGGGTAAGGCCGGTTTGACTTCTATTTTTGATAAAGAGAGGGCGGATGTGGTCTCTCCCCTCCTCCGGTAAGTCCGCATCTGAAAAAGAAACTGCTCCCACATTAACTTCACTCTTTTCTTAGACCTCTTCACATTTCATTACTTCCCCAATTTTTATGAAGTTGATCTGTCACATCCCAAAGTTTAGGTAGTCGAGTATTAGGCAAGAAGGACATAAATAAGTGGTCAAATAGAGGCTCGAGATAGTGAAAAACAAAATCGGTGTGCAAAGGAGGCCCGTGAAGTCGACGGGACCTAAAGGTAATTTTTCGAAAGGCCGAGGACCTAAGAGTAATTTTTCAAAAAGTTGTGTCGGTTCTTAATAGTGACCCTAACGGATGCCATAAATGTGTTCTCGGGATTAATCAGGTCGTAATGGTGGCGCACGATTTTTCACAAAAACGCACGGTTTGTAAGTTACGGGTGATTTTCCGACAAGGGCATTTTGGACATTTCCACCGGAGGGGCGATTTTGTAATTAAATATAACGTTGGGGGAAAAATTTAAAAGAACAAAAAGCCACTTTCAAGTGGCCAAATCCTAGCCATTAAGTCCAAATGGGTTGGACAAATCATGGCCATTGAAAATAAACAAATTAATTAAATGAAAATTAAATTATAAACAACTAATTTTGGTCTTCCAAACACAAGTAAAGGATCAAAAAACACCACCATCACCACTTTTCTTCTTCCTAAGGTCGTGCTCCCCCCTCCCTTCCATTTTTAAGGAGAAAATTTTCAAGTCTAAGCCATTTTTCAAGTAAAATTCAATAGGAAATAAGGTAAGATACCATCCTAAGTCTTATTCTTTCATTAGAATTAGGTATTAGGCTATGTTTAGGAAGATTTGATATTATGTTCATGTTGGGAAAGTATTAGTAAGTTGATGATTATGGTGAAAAATGATAAACTACTTAAAGGAAATGATGAAAATGGTGATTATTAGTAAGAATAATTAAAGGATTGTTAGAAAATCATAAGGTATCATCATGTTCATATCTAGGGTTTGTTCTTACATATGTGACATGTTAAATTCATAGGAAATCAAGGAGATTAGAGAGTAAAGGAAGTGAAATAGACAAGAAGAGCAAGGAAAAGCAAGGTTTGGTACTTTAACTAATTGTTTGTTCATTTTCTTGAAATTTTTCTGTTTTAGAATTAGTGAAATGCTGTGACTTGTATGATTTTTAATTAAATATAGAAAAATGTTATTGAAGTGAATTTTTGATATGTTGTGCCTCAATGCGTCTAGAATGACTGAAAAATATTTTGAGTTGAATTCGGAATGGTTATGATTATGGAAACATTATTTCTGTTAGACCTGCTCTAGGAGGTACCTTGACTTAGACAGCCATGTTTCCGGATTTTTAATAAAATTTAGAAAAATAATCTTCAATTTAATTTTGGATATGTTGTTTTTTAGTGAGTCTAGTATTTGAGAAAAATAATTTGGAACCACATTGATTGAATTTAATTTATGGAATTCACAAAATTCAGAACTGCTGCCAGGATGCAGGGCAACTGGAGCAGTCTGGTTGGGTGAACTACTTGACCAAGATTTTGTGTCCAGTTTGATTTGAAATTTTAAATTAATGATTTTAAGATGTAAAAATAAATTCTGTAAAAATTTTAGAGTTTTTAGTCAAGTAGATTATTTTATACAATTTTTCAAAATAAGGATCAAGTTGAGTCCAAAACCAGAATTTACTATTCATATGGTCATTTTGCTAATATTCATTTGGTCATTTTTCAAAAGTAATCCAATTGATTCCTTATGCATATAAATGAGCATAATATGTTATTAAAATGAAAAAATATGATATTTCACATTGAAATAATATAAGAAACATAAGTCGATAATTGTATAATGCATATTCGATTAAGAAATGGCATGAAAATTTTGGCTCCACTAGGTATTTGGGATAGTACTGAGTAGGGTAAGGGTATGATATATCATACTATATGCAGTGCTGCTTTAATATAGGACTTCAGTCCGAGTTATATAGTGTGACGACCCGAGCTATATAGGACTTCGGTCCGAGTTATATAGGGCAATCGCTCGAGTTATATAGGACTTCGGTCCGAGGGCTTCGGCCACAGATTCCACAGGGCTTGGTCCGAAATTTTTTTGGGCCAATGCCACAGAATATATATACAGTTGTTTTAGTTAGTTCCTTGCCATACGTTAGTCTACCAAATTACCTTGTGCAGCGAACTGATAAAATGATAATAACTGAATATATGACATGTATGGATTATTTTTACTGTGATATTATTTTTCGATACGACTCATTGCTTTTAAAAGTGCATTATGCTTTTATTATTTATTTTCCGTAATTAGTTAAAGTACTCACTAAGCAATGCTTAGCGAGTTTAGTTTCTTCTAAACTCGTAGGCTATTAGCAAGGAGCCAGTAGCGAGCAGAGGAGTCCTGCGATCTGTCTGTCATCAACAAACTTAGGTGGTGCTCTTCATTTTGTATTTTGGTATTAGAAACTGGCATGTACTTATTTGAACAATACAAAGAGATAACTTGATGTAGCATGTAAATCTAGTAATGTATAATAACTGTATGGTTTTAAATTGAGTTGGGTTGTGAATATTAAAGTGTGAATTCTTGTTGAGTGGTGAATATAGAAGTGTGAATTCTTCTTGCAGGATTGTAGTTGAGGTTATAAGGGTGGATTATTAGGAGTGTGCTTGAGTTGAATTGTGAAACAAAATATTTTTCAAAAATAAGAAAAATCAGTTTTGTCGACACTTGGGACCTAGAATTTTAAGGGAGACTCCGTCAAAATTTTTGGAAAATTTTTATAAGGAACATTAAGTAAGCTGACATAACCAGAGCTCGTATCCCGATGTAGCATTCCTCCTCGGCTTATTCATAGGTCGGGAAGGGGTGTTACAATTTGTGGTATCAGAGCATTGGTTTAGTCGATTCTGGGAGATAGGTAGTAAGTAAGTAACTATGTGTGCCATGTAAGATAAAGTAAGGAGAAAGGTATATGATGAATAGGTAGATGTACATGCCAGATAGGAATTGATAATCGAGTTATATGTTGATGAATTAAGCATATAGCTATTTATGTCAATGTAGGATGTCTCTAGATTCGTGGCAAGCTATGGAATGAAATGTAGAATCGCAAGCATCTGGGTCTGCAGATACCGGGGAAGCTCATAGACCAGGTCAGCAGCAGCTGAAATACCCGGTCCGGAGACTTATCTTAGGCAGATTGCAACAGCTTTTCAGCAAATGGCCGGAAGGGGACCTGCTGCTGAGGGAGATAGGAAACCCCCAATAGAGAAGTTAAGAAAGTATGGTGCAAAGGAATTTAAGGCTGGTCGTGAAGAGGGATCTGAGGAAGCAGAATATTGGTTAGATAGTATTATTAGAGTTCTTGACCAGCTCCAATGCACTCTGGAGGAAAGAGTGGTTTGTGCTACCTCGCTCCTGACAAAGGAGGCATACATATGGTGGGATACCACGCAGCAGCGGGTTCCACCAGAACAGCGAACTTGGGAATTCTTCCAGAGTGAGTTTAAAAAGAGGTATATCACTAATGCATATTTGATTGCAAGGCGCAATGAGTTCATTCATTTGAAACAAGGCAGAATGATGGTATCAGAATATGAGAAGGAGTTTACGTGCCTTAGTAAGTATGGAAAGAAGTTAATAGAAACTGAAGCTGAGCGATTCGAGAAATTTTTAGAAGGACTTAATGATGAAATTAAGATACAGCTAGTGGCATTGGATAATACAAAGTTTTCAAAGTTGGTGGCTAAAGCATTGGATGTTGAAAAGGTGCAAGTAAATCTGAGGAATCGTCAACAGAGAATTCAACATAAAAGAGAGCAAGCACAGAGTGCCCCAGGTAATCATCAGTCTGCTAGCAAGAGAACTAAGGGTGAAGGATCCTTTATGAGTGTAAAGCAGAATTTAAGACCATCTAAAGGACCTAATTTTCAAGCTACCTCAGTAGCCAGCACGGGAGGAATAAGCGGAGGATCAAGTAAAGGTTCTGGAAGGACTGAATATACACTAGAGCATTGTGGATGAAAGCATAGGAGAGAATGTTGGTTAGTTACTGGAGCTTGTATACTTTGTGATGCCACTAATCACCTTAAGAAGGATTGTCCTAGAATTGTGGTAGAGATTTCAAAAGTTCCTGAAAGAACACAAGTAGCAAGTAGCAGCGGTAAAGGTCGAGAAAGAGGAAGAGGCAGAGAAAATGGTAGTAATCAAATAGGAACAAGATCGGAGACAGTAGATCGCCCTAAATCTAGAGCGCCAGCCAGAATATATTACATGAGGGCAGAAGAGAATAAAGCAGAAGAAGGAAATGAAGGTACGTAAGTTTAAAATCAGTGTCTTGAGTACATATGTGTGTATATGTGACGATTATTAGTTATATTGATGATGTGTAATTACACGTAAGAATCATGCATGAATAAGTAAGTTTCGGGGCAAAACTTAAATTAAGGGAGGAAGAACTGTCACATCCCAAAGTTAGGTAGTCGAGTATTAGGCAAGAAGGACATAAATAAGTGGTCAAATAGAGGCTCGAGATAGTAAAAAATAGAATCGGTGTGCAAAGGAGGCCCGTGAAGTCGACGGGACCTAAAGGTAATTTTTCGAAAGGCCGAGGACCTAAGAGTAATTTTTTAAAAAGTTGTGTCAGTTCTTAATAGTGACCCTAACGGATGCCATAAATGTGTTCTCGAGATTAATCGGGTCATAATGGTGGCGCACGATTTTTCCCGAAAACGCACAGTTTATAAGTTACGGGCGATTTTTCGACAAGGGCATTTTGGACATTTCCACCGGAGGGGCGATTTTGTAATTAAATATAACTTTGGGGGAAAATTTTAAAATAACAAAAAGCCACTTTCAAGTGGCCAAATCCTAGCCATTAAGTCCAAATGGGTTGGACAAATCATGGCCATTGAAAATAAACAAATTAATTAAATGAAAATTAAATTATAAACAACTAATTTTGGTCTTCCAAACACAAGTAAAGGATCAAAAAACACCACCATCACCACTTTTCTTCTTCCTTAGGTCGTGCTCCCCCCTCCCTTCCATTTTCAAGGAGAAAATTTTCAAGTCTAAGCCATTTTTCAAGTGAAATTCAATAGGAAATAAGGTAAGATACCATCCTAAGTCTTATTCTTTCATTAGAATTAGGTATTAGGCTATGTTTAGGAAGATTTGATATTATGTTCATGTTGGGAAAGTATTAGTAAGTTGATGATTATGGTGAAAAATGATAAACTACTTAAAGGAAATGATGAAAATGGTGATTATTAGTAAGAATAAGTAAAGGATTGTTAGAAAATCATAAGGTAGCATCATGTTCATATCTAGGGTTTGTTCTTACATATGTGACATATTAAATTCATAGGAAATCAAGGAGATTAGAGAGGAAAGGAAGTGAAATAGACAAGAAGATCAAGGAAAAGCAAGGTTTGGCACTTTAGCTAATTGTTTGTTCATTTTCTTGAAATTTTTCTGTTTTAGAATTAGTGAAATGCTGTGACTTGTATGATTTTTAATTAAATATAGAAACATGTTATTGAAGTGAATTTTTGATATGTTGTGCCTCAATGCGTCTAGAATGACTGAAAAATATTTTTAGTTGAATTCGGAATGGTTATGATTATGGAAAAATTATTTCTATTAGACCTGCTCTAGGAGGTACCTTGACTTAGACAGCCATGTTTCCGGATTTTTAATAAAATTTAGAAAAATAATATTCAATTGAATTTTGGATATGTTGTTTTTTAGTGAGTCTATTATTTGAAAAAATAATTTGGAACCACATTGATTGAATTTAATTTACGAAATTCACAAAATTCAGAACTGCTGCCAGGATGCAGGGCAACTGGAGCAGTCTGGTTGGGTGAACTACTTGACCAATATTTTGTGTCCAGTTTGATCTGAAATTTTAAAGGAATGATTTTAAGATGTAAAAATAAATTCTGTAAAAATTTTATATTTTTTAGTCAAGTAGATTATTTTATACAAATTTTCAAAATAAGGATCAAGTTGAGTCCAAAACCAGAATTTACTATTCATATGGTCATTTTGCTAATATTCATTTGGTCATTTTTCAAAAGTAATCCAATTGATTCCTTATGCATATAAATGAGCATAATATGTTATTAAAATGAAAAAATATGATATTTCATATTGAAATAATATAAGAAACATAAGTCGATAATTGTATAATGCATATTCGATTAAGAAATGGCATGAAAATTTTGGCTCCACTGGGTATCTTGAATAGTACTGAGTAGGGTATTATATGCAATACTGCTTTATTATTGGACTTCGGTCCGAGTTATATAGGGCAATCACCCGAGTTATATAGGACTCCGGTCCGAGGGCTTCGGCCACAGATTCCATAGGGCTTGGTCCGCAATTTTTTAGGGCCACAACCACAGAATATATATATATATAGTTGTTTCAGTTAGTTCCTTACCATATGTTAGTCTACCAAATTACCTTGTGGAGCGAACTGATAAAATGATAATAACTAAATATATGACATGTATGGATTGTTTTTACTGTGATATTATTTTTCAATACGACTCATTGCTTTTAAAAGTGCATTATGCTTTTATTATTTATTTTCCGTAATTAGTTAAAGTACCCACTAAGCAATGTTTAGCGAGTTTAGTTTCTTCTAAACTCGTAGGCTATTAGCAAGGAGCCAGTAGCGAGCAGAGGAGTCCTGCAATCTGTCGGTCATCAACAAACTTAGGTGGTGCTCTTCATTTTGTATTTTGGTATTAGAAACTGGCATGAACTTATTTGAACAATACAAAGAGATAACTTGATGTAGCATGTAAATCTAGTAATGTATAATAACTGTATGGTTTTAAATTGAGTTGGGTTGTGAATATAGAAGTGTGAATTCTTCTTGCAGGATTGTAGTTGAGGTTATAAGGGTGGATTATTAGGAGTGTGCTTGAGTTGAATTGTGAAACAAAATGTTTTTCAAAAATAAGAAAAATCAGTTTTGTCAACACTTGGGACCTAGAATTTTAAGGGAGACTTCGTCAAAATTTTTGGAAAATTTTTATAAGGAACATTAAGTAAGCTGACTTAACCAGAGCTCGTATCCCAATGTAGCATTCCTCCTCGTCTTATTCATAGGTCGGGAAGGGGTGTTACATGATAAACTCCTCCGGTGTTGTGGTGGTAGAAATTGGCATGCTAGCTAAGGCTTTGGCCATAGTTTCTCGATGCTTTTTAGAAGTAGCTAACAAGTCCCAAATGCTAACACTTGCTTGGGTTCTTTTCAATTACTTGAGCATAGCATCATCTTCTTCTATTTTGACTTCCTTACCCTTATTAGTTTCTATCTCCTTAGGTGGTGGCCTTGCGTAAGGCTTACCGAATCTAGTAATCATCACCTCATCTTCTTCGAGCTCGGACCAAGTCCACTCCTCCTTCTTGGGTACAATATCATCACCACTATCACTTGAATCCCAAAACCCGTTGACAACACAAATTGCTACTTCTCCACCCTTCATAGCTTGTTCAAATGCCTCTTCTTCTTTGGTTGCTTTTTCATCCACATCTTGAAAAGAAGACATGACAAAGTCCTCATGCTAACCTCCTCCAATCATGAAGGTCGCCGGTGGTGGTACCCTATTAAATTTTGGCAATGGGTTGTCTTTGGTGTTTGGCTTGTTGGGCTCGGGTAGCTTCCCATTATCAATTAGATTTTGGATCTCATGTCTCAACCTCACACATCTATCCATGTCATGTCCTTGCATTTGGTGAAATTGACAAAATGCTTTGGTGTCAAAGTTAGGTGGGAGAGGGTTAGGCAAAGGACAAGGATTTAAGAGTTGTAGCAATTCCAAAAATCGGTTTTCCCAATTCCAAAAATTGTCTCCTTGTTCCTTGGTTAGTAGCATTAACACCGACGACCTTTTGCATGCTTTGGCTACCAGGTTGATAGCTCCCTTTCTCGTTCCTTTTTGTTACAAATCGGCTCTTCTCCCTTTCCCATTCTTTAATTTGCAAACTAGCTTGGAGAAGGTCTTTGAAATCACGGATGAGTGTATGAGACTTCCTCTCATGAAGACTAGGCAACACCCCTCTCACAATCATCCTTTTTTTATCAGATTCATCGGGCCTCTTCTTGAGTAAAGCGGCCTTGTTTCTCCATCGCTTCACATAGTCCACAAAATTCTCATTTGGCCTTTGCCTAATGGACTCCACTTCCATCAAGGTAACTTCCAACTCAACATTATATCCATATTGTTGGATGAAGGCTTTGTAAAGTAGATCCCAACTCTTTTGTGTTCCATCATCTAAGGTATTGAACCAATTTTGGACAACAGGGTCCAATGAGAGCATAAAGTACCTTAAGGTTTGAGCCTTAGTAGCTCGGGCAGACTACATGGCAGTGATGTATTTCTTTATGTGAAGATGAGGATTTCCGGTGCCATTGTACTTAGCAAAGGAAGGCATCTTGAATTTATAAGGGACCTCTTCATCTTGTTCAAATAGTTTGTCGATCTCTTCATCTTGTTGGTTACGTGTGGGGAAGGTGAGAAATGGCCCAGCACCCCCACAACGCCCTGTTCATTGGAACCGGCCTCCTTTACAGGTCTTAATATTATAAAATTCTTAAATATAACAACATTATCCATATTACACACAATAATTAAAAGAAAGCATCATTATATTAAAATCAAAGCAATGTCCAAACAAAGCAAATAAATGGACACCCATCCAAGGATGGAAACATGTCCTTACATCACATGCCTAAATAGGACACCCACCGAAAGGTAGAAACATGCCCTTTACATTGGTTCTAAAATAAAAAAGCAAATTAAATTACATGATATTTAACTAATGAGGTACCCGCCAAGTGGAAACATACCTCTTACAACTTTTAGAAATCTAAATTAATTGATAAAAGTAAATAATCATTCATCATAAATAAATCATTCATCAAAGGTATTAAATATCAATAGAAAGTAAACATCCATCCATGATAAATAAAATAAACCAAGCATTGAACTTACATAAATTAAAGCATATAAAATAAATTAAAACATAATCAAATATGGAATTGAATAAAGCAAATAAAAGTCCAATTATGGCTATTGTGACTTTTTATGGAATTAAAATAGATTAGGGTTTTATGTTTTAAAAGGTTGGTAAGACTCTTTGATAAAACAAATTAAGGTTTGAATGGTAAAATCATGAAACTAGGGTTTTAGAAACTTTAAAATACTTTTGATTTATGGTTTTAAATGGTGATTTCAAGCTACTGTGTAAAATTAAAGTATTTATGGTTTTATGGTTTTTTAATGTTTTAAAGGATTAAGGTTTAGAAAAAGTTAGGGTTTAAGGTTTTAAAGGAGTTAGAGTTTAATATTTTAGGTTTAGAAGTTGAATTAAGGTTTTATGATTTAAAATTAGGGTCTCGGGTGATGAATTGGCTTTTAGAATTTGGAAATCAATTTGATAATTTTATGAAGTTTTATGAATTTAAACAAACGGATTAGAGTTTTTACAAATAGAAAAGATGTTTTTTAAAGTCTTTTGAAAGAAACAGAACCTAGTTTAAACTTTTGAAGGAAACAAAATCAAATTTTGTTTTTGTTGAAAAATATGTTTATTTAAGGTTTTAAGATTTTGAAGAGGTAAAAATAACAATTTAAGTCTTTTTGGAAAATAAAGTAACGTATTAGTGTTTTTAACTTTGGAAAAACTAAATTAAAGTTCCAAGGTTTTTGATTTTAAAAACAAAATTTCATAGTTTATGCTACTGTGAAAAAATAAAACAAAAAGAATTTAATACATACCTCCTTTTGTTGATTCTCCAAAAATAATTCTTCTTGGAAGAACAAGAACAAAGACAATTGCTGCCTTTCAATTGCTTAAATCGTGTCCCTGCTATTCCAAAAAAAAAGAAATTGAATTGCTCCTTTTCCTTCACTGATTTGGTTTCAAATTTTCAAGCTTCTGTTGGATTTTCGGCCTCTCCCAAATTTTATTGCCTTTGGTCCTTATTTATAGTGGTCTGATATGGTTTTTTTCCTAATTAGTCACGGCAAGTAATATTAATAATAATAAAAAAACCGAAACCTAATTGAATTAGGTTTCGAAAAATTTGCGTAGGAAAAATTGCGCTGCCGAAAAAATTGCCGCAGGAAAAAATGCGCTGGCAAAAAAATCTGCCGCAGGAAATTGCGGCAGTGGGCGGCCGGTGGGCATTTCGCCCGCAGGACGCGACGATTTTTTCATCGCCGATTTTTTCGACTCTGACTCCGATTTTTATTTTTATTTTTATTTTTTGACTTTTATTTGTTTATTTTTATTTTTTATTAATAAAAATTAGATACTAAAGCAAAAATTATTTTAGACCAATTAGACAACAAAAATCATTTAGGACTAAATAAAACATATTGGACTGGACTGGGTCAAAAATTAACGGTATACAAATCTTTAAATAAAATGATGTTAAGATGAAGAACAAAAGATATATTCTCCTACTTTGATTTGTCATCACCTTATGCTATTTTTATCAAATTATTTTACCCAATTGGTCAATAGTCAAAATGGTGCACATAAAATAATTTTATTATTAACTTTGTTTTATTAAATTGGGAACAACCATAAATATATAGCCATCATACATAAAATTGCACATGTTGCCAACTAGCCCTTTCAGATTTTCTAATTAGCAATTTTCTACCATCTTTAGCCCTAATTGTTGCCTAGCCCATCCTTTTTTGGTTTTTGAAACTAACTGGCTGCTCTAATTTTTACTTAGGCCACCCTTTTGGGTTTTCAACCTAGTGAGCTTTATCATCATTTTTTTAAACATAAACCTTCTTCAGCCTGTCAATATTCATTAGTTCACTGAACTCATTCCTATCCATATCTGATAACTTGATCATGTCTTTCATCATTACTTCTTTCATAACATAAGGTCCTTGCCAACTTGGTCTAAACTTCCCCTCGGATTAGGAGCATTTGTTTTACATTGCTTTAACATTAGATCACTAACCTTAAATTTTCTTGATTGGACTCTTTTATTGTAAGCCTGAGCTATCTTTCTTTGATATAGCTGGTGATGGTAAAATGCTTTCAGTTTCCTTTCTTCCAATAAAGCCAGCTGCATGTATCTGCCTACTAGCCATTATATTTCTAGCAACTTAGCCTCCAAAACTACCCTTAAAGATTTGATCTCGATCTCAATGGGTTGCACTATTTCCATCCCATAAACCAGAGAGAAAGGCATCATCACGGTCAAAGTTTGGACACTTGTTTTGTATTCCTATAAAGGAAGGGGAAGCATTTTTGACCAATCTCTGTATGTCCTGATCATATTGGAAAGAATCTATTTAATTGTCTTATTAGCTGCCTCTACACCATTAGCCTCTAGTCTATATGGGAGGATTGATGTGATGGATCTGATACTTAAATCCTTAATAGCTCATCTATAGATATGGAGTTCCCCATAATATAGTATCAGATAATAGGGTACAATCCCAAGGAGCTATTAAAAATAAATACTTAATAGCTTCTTAGAACTGCACCTTTTTTTTTTTTTCCAAAATTGCCTTTGTTATATATTAATATCTCAAATAAGGAGTACCAGCAGCCTTCGAAGTAACAATACCCCTGAGTAAGTGAGGAAGAGAGTTAAAAGAATAAAAAAAAACAAGATACATTTTTAGTACGAGAGAAAAAAAGCAAGATAATGAGCCGCCTGGTTACCTTCTCGATAAATATGATGGATAGATGATGAATGAGATCTCAAATTGGAGGCAAGTTGCTGCACCGGTTGAGAGCCCGTACCAGACCAAAGAGCTTCCTGAATATGATGAACCACCTTTAAGCAATCAGTTTCTAAATGAAGAGGGAGGTAGCCATTATTAATTGATCAAGAAAAACTTGTATCCATAGCAGTGAGCTCGGCTTCAAAACTTGAAATAGCAGTCATAGAGAAAAATTTAGCTGTAACAAAATTACCATTTGAATCCCTGAGAATACACCCTCCAGTTGCCGCATGAGCTGTATAAGTAGCATCCACATTGAGCTTATAAAAACCAGCTGTAGGCTTCTTCCACAATACCAGCTTCGGCTTAAACTTCTGCTTCCCAAAGTTGTCTGAAATAAGACCCGCTGAAGAGAGCGCTGGGATGAACATAGCAAACTTCCTGCTAGAATTGGCAATACTCCAAGTCATAGTATACCTGCTGACCTCATTATATAATTGACCGAGATAGCAACATTCATTGCCCCACGTTGCTCGAGAATACATCTTCCAAATTGACCAAATAATCACCTGTGGCAACAGCCTTCTAATTCTCCCAACAGCTGATTTGGGCTTCTCCATCAGCCACCAATTTATAAGCTCCTGTCTCAACGTTCTTTTTGCAGAAATATCAGTTAAGAAAAAAGAACCAAAATACACCCAAACTTTGGAAATTTCTGGGCAAGCATAAAAAAGATGATCAATAGCAATCGAAGAGTTCTTGCAAAAAGGACAACATGAAGGGCCATGGATTCCTAACACTTCAAGATGGTGAGGAAGAGGAACAACATCCCGAAATAACTTCCATGTGAAAATACTGATTTTCAGCGGTATTGAAGGATCCCAAACTGCTTTGCTCGTCAAAGTGGTAGCCCTGCACTCTCTAATACAATCATAAGCATAAGAAAGTGTGAAAATACCATTTGCAGAACCTGACCATACCAACTCATCACCTTCCATTCGAGCCATAGTTTCCGCAAGGAAATGAGTTTTACACACCCATTTCCAAGTGCACGAATCAATAATTTGGAAACTCATATTCCCTTGCCTATGGTATTTCTGGTGCATATAATTAGCCCACATCAAATCCTTCTTCATGTACATCCACCAAAGTTTAATTGCGTAAGCTTCCTGAAGAGAGTGAGGAGTGCAAAGCCCAAGACCCCCCTCTTCCGTCGGCAGGCACATGTCTTTGAACTTAACCCAGTGATGCTTTGATTGTTGAAAGTCTCCAGTCCAAAAAAATTTGGCCATTTTCATCTCAAGAGTATAGAGGACTTTTTTCGGAAGTTCCATAGCACCCATAATATGAATTGGAATGGAACTTAGAATGTGCTTGATTAAAAGTAAACGGCCACCCTGAGATAGTAATCTCTTCATCCAACCCAAAAGCTTAGAGTCCACCTTTTGCAGAATCCCACTACAGTAAGCTCTACGATTGATGCCTTGATAAATAGGAGCACCAAGGTAAGTGAAAGGGAAAGCCTTCCTCTTGATAGATAAGGCAATATGGATAACTTTAATTTTGCTTCGTGGAACTTTTTTGGAGCAATAGAAGGAGCTCTTATCGAAATTGATTAATTGACCTGAGGCAACCTGATAAGCATCCAAGAATTTCCTGAAATTTTTGATACTACGAGCATCACCTTTAAGAAAAATCAACAAATCATCAGCAAAAGAAAGATGAGAAATAGTAGAACACTGCCTAGCCAGTTTATAAGTAGAGATTTTCCTAATAGCCATCATTTGATTAATTCCTCTAGAAAAACATTCAGAAGCCAAAATAAATAGATAAGGTGAAAGCGAATCGCCTTGCTTAACACCCCGGGATGGTTGAAAGAAACCATGAATAGTACCATTGATGATAACAGATAGATGAGTAGAAGCAACATTCCCCATTATGGGTTTGACCACAGAAATAGAGAAACCAAAGTGCAGAAGAATCGCTTCAAGAAAGTCCCAGGCCACTCTGTCAAAAGCTTTGGCCATGTCCAGCTTAATAGCAAGGTTGTAACCTCTCGAATTTCTGTCAATCTCATGGATCATCTCATTCGCAAGCACAATATGAGCATGTATAGATCGACCCTTCATGAACCCCGCTTGTTCCTGACAAATAAGCAAGTCCAAAATAGGAGAAATTCTGTTGGCCAAAATGCGAGTACAAACCTTACAAATGAAATTAGCGAGTCAGATTGGTCTAAATTGACTGAAATTTGAGGGATTATCAACCTTAGGAATGAGGATAATCTGAGCAGCACCAAAAGCATTAGGAATCGGTAGACCTAAGAAAAATTCTTTGACAGCGCTACAAACATCCCATCGAATAATATCCCAGCATTCCCTATAAAATGTGCCATCATAACCATCAGGACCTGGGGCACTTGTCGGATCCAACTGCCAAACAACATGTTTCATCTCGTCCTCGTTTGGAATGCGTTCCATAACACTATTATGATCAGCAGTTACTAATGACGGCAGATATTCAAGCATGGATTGGAAGTCCGGGCACCTATTGTCTCTTGTGAATAAATCAGTAAAGAAATTCACTGCCTCTTTGCCAATATAAGCCTCGGTAGTAACCCAAATACCCTCAGTGGTTTTAATAGAAGAAATACGCTAAAGTTTTCTAGAGGTTCTAACATAATTATGAAAAAACTTTAAATTAGACTCTCCCTCAGCAAGCCACTTGATATGAGCTTTCTGCCGCCAGAAAATCTCTTCAAGTTTTAATTTGTGAATAAGCTGACAATTCTTCTCTTGCCAATTGCTTTGATTTGACGGCGATGGATCAGAATCAAAAATAGCCTCAGCTATCTCAACTGCATGCTCGGCTTCCCTAATGGACTAAAAAATATTGCCAAAAGACTATTTGTTCCATTTCTGAATAACATCCTTTAGGGACCGTAGTTTAAGATAAAGGCCTTTCATACCTCCACCATTAAAATAAGAACTCCAGCTATCTCTAACCATAGATAGGAAAGAGTGGCTAGAAAGCCACATATGTTGAAACTTAAATGGCTTAGGAACATTGGTGACTATATCTCTGCAAGAAACAAAGAGTGGAGCATGATCAGATGTAGCCCGACCAAGATGTCTGACATTAATTTCTCCAAAAAGATCAAGAAAGGCGTTATTGGCCATAAAACGGTCAAGCCGCTCCCAAACTCTTCCATTGCGTCTAATCCTAGTCCAAATATAATTAGACCTTTGAAAAGGGATATCAATAAAGCCACACTCATCAGAGCTATCAATAAAATCCTGCATGCTAAGCAAACAAGGGGAGGAATTGCCTTTATAATCATTCAAGGCCTTAATAGCATTAAAATCACCTCCAATTAACCAAGGGCCCAATAAGTTAGAAGCAATACTAGTGTAACACCCCATCTTAGCCTACGTTTATAGACCAAGATGGACTGTTATCTCATGGTGGTTGTGTCTTAATAGTTTACTTAGCCAATTTTAAGTGCAGATTTAAAAAAAAAAATTGCCATAACCTCCCCTAAAAAATGGAGGTCCCAAGTGTTGCCAAAACTGATATTTTATTTTTTGAAAAAAATTTTGTTTCACAATTCAACTCAAGCACACTCCCAATAATCCACCCTTATAACCTCAACTACAATCCTGCAAGAAGAATTCACACTTCTATACTTGCATACATAAGTGCTAAATCCAAATAAGATTTATTAGATCACTAGCAGTGTACGTGTTCTAGCTTTACAATATAATACATTTATTTGCTAGATCATACAAGCTTATGTACATGCCATATTGCTACAATCAATCATATCCAAACTCCTACCCAAAGTAGTAGTCAAGGCCAGCTGCGCAGGACATGCTGCAATCTCGTCTCCTCATTTAACCTACGAGTTTAGAGGGAAACTAAACTCGCTAAGCAATTGCTTAGTGGGTACTTAAATCATTGCAATAAATAAATAAAATGAAAGAATGATTTGAACATACATTTATATACTTTAAATACTTGAAAGGAATAAATACAAAACACAGATGGTAAAAAGGCTTGATTGAATAATTTGAATTTAAACCATTTTTCTTGCTTTAATCATTTTGGTTGCTCTACTGGTTTAACAGAACATCAGCGGATAAGGAAGGTTCATGATAAACATATCTCGTCATGATCATATTTCATTATCTTTCATCATAATTCTTGCACATGTGCCAATGGCCATTATCATTGCATCATTGATCATGTCATTGTAATCATCGGCCTTCAGCCGGAATATCATATCATGTCATAAGCAGTACTGCAGTAATAGTATGATGCATCATACCCTTATCTCAAGGGTTCTGATATACCAAGTAGAGCATAAATAATTTATTAAATTACTTTGGTCATGATATTCAATAGGTCATGATTTTTCCATAATGCATATATTACTCGGATAACTTCTCATGATGCCTTTCTGATTATTCCAAACCCCTTTCGTGTCATTTTAAATGATATAACATCAATTTATATCATAATATTCAAGTTTTAACAAATTTAGAAAAATGACCAAATGAATAGTAGCACGGTGCGTAAAATTGGCAACGCAATGGCGCGCGACAACTAAATAGTAAAATCTGTTTTTACTGCTGAAAATCAGTCAACTTTGGCAACAGTTTTGACCAAGTAAACAACCTTATTTTTGGATGAATTTTTGCAGGAAAACACTTTCATAAGTTAACTAAATTCATGTAAAATTTCGTTGAAAAATTCTTTCGTTTGCCCCTTCAACGGACTGCCCAAAATGAAAGCTGCAGAATGGTGCCCAAAAGGGACCATTCGGCCCAATTTTCAAAACTTGAGGGAAATTCATTTTTTTCTTGCAAAATTGATTTTTAGACTCCTTTTGTGATACCATTGAAGGAATAAGGGTCCCTCTTTCAAAAATCAACCCAAAGGGGTGATTAAAAGTTCATCAAAGTTTATGGATATTTGAGCAAAGTTTAGCTAGTTTGTTTTGTTTTCATTCTTTTCACAATCAATTGATTACCAATGGTTCAAGAGTACTTTCCCACATATTTACCACACATAATAACATCATTTCAAAGCAATTTCAAAAGTCCCATAATGCAAAATATGTGAATTAATTGAAAAGGGCAATGATTTAAGTACCAAACCTTAATTCTTTTCACTTGTTTCTAGTTCTTTTATTCCTTCTTTGCTTCCTTCTCTCTCGCTTCTTGATTTCCTATAATTTTCATAAAATCCATGTCAAGAACATAATAAAATTTAAGTTCTTCATGCCTTATTTTGCTAACTAATACTACTAGTCATCCTTTTTATCCTTAATCTTATATGTGCAAATCATCTCTTTCACTTTTCTTCAACTTCTTAAATTTTCTATAATCATCATATTTATTCTTTCACTTGTATCTTACAAATACTATAACCAATGAAAGAAATAGAACCATAGATGAATTTCCTTACCTTAAAATCTTATTCTCCACCCAAGTTTGCAACCTCTCTTTATTCTCCAAAATTAGCTACTTGAAAAAAAAACAATCTCTCTCTCTTTTCCCTTTCTCTTATTTTCGGCCAAGCAAGAACAAAGAGAGTTCTTGGCTTTATTTTTGTGGTGTTCTCTCCTCTAAATGGAAGCCAAGAGGGGTTAATATGTCATGGTGTAAATGTTGATTTCCCATTGGTACACATATGTGGGAAAATGGCTAATTCTCATTGGTCCAAATGTCTCCTTCTTTTATTTATTTACAACCCAAGCCCTTGGACTTCCTTTTAATTATATTTTGGCCCCTCAACCTCCTTGTGCTGAAATTTTATGGTCTAAGGTGTGAAAAGACCAAAATACCCTCCGGCGATTACTTGTTCGTAACTTTTAAACCGCGCACTTCCGCCGAATGCTGTGGTACACTTTTTGACTCAGTTTTTCCTCTACTTTTCATTTTTGAGATCCATTATTACTTTCGAGACACTTTTGAAAATGACCATAATGCCCCTGGTTAAAATCCCCTATATCTTCCAAACCGTGCGTTTTTGGGAAAAACCGTGTCACGCCGTTGCTACCTGATTTTTCTCTACTTTCCATTTCTGGAGTCTGTTATATGCACTATTAAGAACCTCCAGTACAACTTTTAGAAATTACAATCACCTCCCCAAAACTTTTTAAAATTACAGTCACCTCCACAAAACTTTACAATCTTTTCAGTTAGATCCTTTTTGTCCTATAGAGCTTCCTTTCCCTTCGTGTTCTTTGGTGGTTACTCGGGATGGCTCCTCTTACTGTATGCGGATGTACTGTACATGGATGTACTGTACATATGCACAAATTGGGTCGTGACATTTCTTCCCCTCTATAATTTAGGCTTCGTCCCGAAGCCGATCGGATGTAAAATTTAGTCTTCCATCCTCATTATTCCTTGCTTTTCCCAAATTATCTCTTCCATTCTATGGTTCCTTCGCCGCACTTTAACTGGAGGAATTCTCTTATTTCTTAATCCTTTGACTTTTCGTGCTAAAATTTCTATTGGTTCTTCTTCATAATTTAGGTCAGATTGGACTCTGATGTTTTGTGTCTTTATATCGTGTGTGAAGTTCAACGATATTGCCTTATCATTGAAACGTGAAAAACATTATGTATTTTGTTCAGTTCTGGTAATAGAGTTAACCGATAGGCTATTGATCTATGCGTTCGATGATCTCGTATAGTCCAATAATTCTAAAGCTTAACTTACTTTTCTGCTTAAATCTTAATACCTTCTTTTATGGGAAAGTCTTAAGAAAAACCTTGGCTTCCACTTAGAGTTCTATGTCCCTTCGTTTCGAGTTGGCATATGATTTTGCTTCTACCTACCCACATATGATTTTATCTTGTCTTTACTTAATTCGGTCCAACACTCTGGTGTTCCATGTTTTCTTTCGTATAATTCTTTATAGGGCGTCACCATATGCTGAATTAATAGTCATTGTTATATGCATATTCAATTAAACTCAAATACCTATTCTAGCCACCCTTAAATTCTATAACACATACTCTTAATATGTCCTCCAAAAATTTGGATTACTCTTTCAAATTGTCCATCTGTTTACGGGTGAAAGGCAGTGCTATAATTTGTTTGAGTTTCAGAAGCTGTTTGCGACTTCTTCCATAAATTCATGGTGAACTGTGGACCTCTGCCTAAAATGATAGACATTGGAATCCTGTGTAATCGTACAATTTCCTTGGCGTACATTTCCACCAATTTATCTATTGAATAATCCATTAGTAAAAGTAGAAAATGAGCTAACTTAGGCAGTCAACGATTATCCGAACAACGTCATGCTGGCCTCATGTCATTGGTAGTTCTATGACGAAATCCATAGTGATATGTTCCCATTTTCATACCAGAGTGGAAATTAGTTGTAACAGTCCCGATAGTATTTGATATTTCACTTTTACTTGTTGACATATTAAACATTTGGTCATAAAATCAACAACATCTCTCTTCATTCTAGGCTACCATTAAAACTTCTTTAGATATTGATACATTTGTAACTCCTGGATGCATTGCGTAGAGACTACTATATGCTTTTCGAAAAAAATTTTCTTTCTTATGTCTCCCATTGTTAGTATCATTACTCTATTATCATAATACAAACTACTGTTCTTAGAAATTTAGAATTTTATATCCTTTCCTCCTTGAACTTGCTTGATCCATTTTTGTATTTATTCGTTTTCCTTTTTCACTTGATGAATTTCTTGAAAAGAAACATAGTTTATGCTTGCATTTCTACTACTAGTACTTCCTCTTCCATTGGTCTTAAACTGATCTTTATAGCGCCTAAGGCTAGTATCGATTTTCCTCCAAGTGCGTCAGCCACCACGTTAGCTTTTCCTAGATGATAATTTATAACTTAGCTGTTATTTCCAAAACTTGGGTTTACTTTCCTTACCATAAATTGAGATCCTCTTGGGTTGGCGGATATTTTAAACTTTTGCGTCTGTATAAATATAACACTTTTCTCCATATAAATCATATCTCCAAATCTTGAAAGCCAATATGATAACTGTTAATTCCAAACAGTGTGCCGAGTTATTATTATTATTATTATTATTTCGTATGGTTTAAATCATCAAAAGACTTATGCAACTATTTTATCCTTTTACATAAGCATATAACCTTAACTGATGTGTAAAGCATCACTATATATCACAAATTCTTTGCTGGACATGGCCCGTATGGGTATTGAAGCATTCATTAACTTTTCCTTTAGTTTCTCAAAGTTCCTCTAACATTTATCAGTCCATTGGAGTTTGGCATTCCTTTGAAACAACCTTGTCATTGGGATGATAATAATGGAAAACCCTTTTATAAAACATTAATAGTACCTAGCCAGTCCTAAGAAGATTCTTACTTCTATTACTGTCTTTGGTGTTTTCCATTCCAAAATGGCTTTCGTTTTCTTAAGACCTACTTTAATGCCTTATGCTAATATGGTGTGTTCTAATAATGTCACTTTTTCCAATCAAAACTTGCATTTGTCATGTTTGACATACAACTGCTTCTCTCGCAACATTTGCAATACTATGCAAAAGTATCGATCGTATTCTTCTTTGTTCCTTAAATAAACGAAGGTGTCATCTATGAACACCATTTACAAATTGGTCAAAGTATGGATGAAAGATATGATTCATTAAATCCATGAATACTACTGACACATTTGTGGGCTCAAAAGGCGTTACAAGGAACTTATAACCTCCGTATCGAGTTCTAGATGTAGTCTTTGGAATGTCTTTTCCTTTGATCCGCAGCTGCTGATATCCCAGTCGGTGATCTATATTTTTTTTTTGAAAAGACCTTGGTTCCTTTAAGCTGGTTGAATACATCGTCGATGGACGGTAATGGATATTTATCCTTAATCGTAAGCTCATTCAACTACTTATAGTTCACATATGACCTTAACGATTTATCTTTCTTCTTGACGAAGAGTACTGGCATGCTCTATGAAGAACTACTTAGCCGTATAAGACCCTTGTCGAGTAGCTCCTATAATTGCATTTTCATTTCTTTGGGTTCCGCTGGTACCATTCGGTATGAGGCAACCGACACCGGTGCAATTCCCGAATATACATTTATAGTGAATCCTACTTTTCTATAGTGAATCCTACTTTTCTCTTAGGTGATAATCCGGGTAGCTTGTCTAAAGAAACATCGAGAAAATTACGCATTGTTGATACCTCTTGAATCTTTATCACATTCTTCTTTTGCGTTTGTATGGAATGCCTTGTTGTAACTGCTGCTGTTATGTTGTTTAGGTAATCGGTTCTCTTTCCTACTGTCGTCACTTCCTCCTTGTGGGGAGTATGAAGTGTTACTCTCTTTCTTCTTATAATCGACCACTATTTTATGCCTTGTTAGCCAATCCAATACCAACATTATGTCAAATTCTCAGAATGGTAACTCTATTAAATTTTTTGGAAATGCATTTTCATGTAACTCTATAGAACATTCTTTAATCACTTGTGTGTAACTACCTCGTCTCTTATCGGATTTATAACTAATGTTTCAAACTTAACATATTCTATTGGTAATTCTTCTAAATTTTCATTGCGTAGGCTCTGGCTGGTGTACTTGAATTGAGCTAGTCAACGGTCTCTGATTGTGCTCTTTGAAAATTCGAATCACTTTCCTTTCCCCTGCTTCGGCCTCGGCCAAAAGCGGGCCGTGATTTTTTTATCGGTGCGGGTGCATTCACTTGTCTTTATGGCAGTTTACCATAACACGATCCGGTGCCCTGCATTCCCAGCATCCATCTGTTAAATACCAGCATTCACTCTTATGTCTTCATCCACAGTGTTTGCATAGAGGAGTAATATATCCTTCAAATCTATATTTCTTTCCAATCCTCCAGTAATTTTTGAATTGTTACTTTTTCTTTTTTTCTTTTACCTAGTCCTTGGGTTGTTATACTTTCATTCTTTCCTTTTTAATCTGATTTTAATTCTGCACTTTCTACCTCTTTGGTTCTTAATTTCTCTCTTTCTCTTCTCTCTCTCTTTTTTTTTTCATCATTTCCTGAATTCATAAATCTCATATATCTTCTTCTTATAATTTCTTAATTTTGATGATTACATTGGGGCATTTTCAGGAGAAATCACAATACAGTGTTTTGATTAGGTTTCATCTAGTTTCTACTCATATGGTCCGTCACCTACCTTATTAAGACTTCACGGGATGATCACCCATCATCATTGGTCGAGCACGTTTAACTCTGGTTTCCTGCTAAATTTCAACGTGACGGTGTCGGGTCAGCAGTATCTTCTTAGTGCGCTTACTTCATCTGCTTATGTGAATATTGTACATGGGGTTACTGTACATATTCTCTAGTAGCCGGACATGAGAATTTCTCATATACTTATTTCTGTTCACTCATCTTTGTTATCTAAGTTCTATCTATTTTATCTCTTACCGTCTGGTCTTAACATTTTACGTACTTTTCTTTTATCCTCTTATTCTGTTCCTCTTTTTATTCCATGCTTCAAATTTCATTTTCTTATATACATTTTCATTTTTACATTCATATACGCCTATCTAACCTTCTCCTGGAACCCCCTTATAAGGACCCTGGTATACTGGCTACGGATGTCTAGCACCTTAAACCTAGGCCGGATCCTTGACTTTGCGATCGCCGGCTTTACTATGCAAAATTATCTTCACTTCTAAACTTCTTCCCAACTTGTCGAAATCTTCCTAAGCTTTAAGTTTGTACTCTCTTTTGTTGCATGCGTTGGTGTCTACTTCTCTAATCCATGTATACCCTCTCAATACCTAAAACTTTCACAACTAATCTTGAAAATTCAAACACGTCCATGACTACTAATTGTACTTTAATTCCATTATTTAATCCTTCCAAAACCTTTGACGTCTTTCTTGCTTTGTTTTTATCATTTTCTTTGCATACTTACTGAGGCGGGTGAACTCTCTATCATACTCAGACACTGTCGTTCTTCCTTGCTGTAGATATATAAACTCATTTCTCCTTGCGTTTAAGTATGTTTTACCAAGTGTATGTTTCTTCTACCCAAAGGGACATGGCATAATTAAATCTTTTATCTGGCGTGTATCTCAGTTGTTCCAATGCCCTACTAGTACTGTCCAAACAGTACTCAACTTCTTCAAATCCTTCTTCCCTACTAGCCTTAAATTCTTTAACCCCATATTTCCTTAACTTCTTGATTGGGGACTTCCTTTCTCTTTTGGTAGCAACAGGTACCATTCTTGCCGTTTATTGCAATGGTACTATCATCTATCTTAAATAAACTTTGGGGCCTTCCACAGCCACCGTTGCGGGTCGTGACATAAGTCCGAGACCCATTTCTACATTTATGGGTACGAAAAGCATGTGATTCCTTCTCTTGATCTATAACTCTTTGTGATTCTACCTCTTGCAACCTTATACCGTATACATATATCGTGATAAGGATTAGCAACTGGCTTGACTCAACACATTAACTTTCCTATATGGCATGTACATAATCACTATTAGATTTTCCTTTATCACATGTGCCTCATATACTTATGTATTTATAATATTCTTTCTACTATACCGACATTTCGTACCTAAATGATATATGCTCTCATTTCTTATCTGCTATAGGATATCCCATTTTACATTGGTAATGGCCACTCCCAACATAATGTGTATCCTCCTATGTTGAATTTTCCAGGACCGGCTAAACCGGTGCTCTGATACCACTAAATGTAACACCCCATCTTAGCCTACATTTATAGACCAAGATGGACTGTTATCTCATGGTGGTTGTGTCTTAATAGTTTACTTAGCCAATTTTAAGTGCAAATTTAAAAAAAAAAAATTTGCCATAACCTCCCCTAAAAAATGGAGGTCCCAAGTGTTGCCAAAACTGATTTTTTTTTTTGAAAAAAATTTTGTTTCACAATTCAACTCAAGCACACTCCCAAATAATCCACCCTTATAACCTCAACTACAATCCTGCAAGAAGAATTCACACTTCTATACTTGCATACATAAGTGCTAAATCCAAATAAGATTTATTAGATCACTAGCAGTGTACGT
Organism: Garcia nutans; assembly: GCA_947685225.1. NCBI lineage: Eukaryota > Viridiplantae > Streptophyta > Magnoliopsida > Malpighiales > Euphorbiaceae > Garcia > Garcia nutans. The sequence continues at coordinate 18,911,272 of CANTUV010000009.1, read as the reverse complement.
GTTCTAGCTTTACAATATAATACATTTATTTGCTAGATCATACAAGCTTATGTACATGCCATATTGCTACAATCAATCATATCCAAACTCCTACCCAAAGTAGTAGTCAAGGCCAGCTGCGCAGGACATGCTGCAATCTCGTCTCCTCGTTTAACCTACGAGTTTAGAGGGAAACTAAACTCGCTAAGCAATTGCTTAGTGGGTACTTAAATCATTGCAATAAATAAATAAAATGAAAGAATGATTTGAACATACATTTATATACTTTAAATACTTGAAAGGAATAAATACAAAACACAGATGGTAAAAAGGCTTGACTGAATAATTTGAATTTAAACCATTTTTCTTGCTTTAATCATTTTGGTTGCTCTACTGGTTTAACAGAACATCAGCGGATAAGGAAGGTTCATGATAAACATATCTCGTCATGATCATATTTCATTATCTTTCATCATAATTCTTGCACATGTGCCAATGGCCATTATCATTGCATCATTGATCATGTCATTGTAATCATCGGCCTTCAGCCGGAATATCATATCATGTCATAAGCAGTACTGCAGTAATAGTATGATGCATCATACCCTTATCTCAAGGGTTCTGATATACCAAGTAGAGCATAAATAATTTATTAAATTACTTTGGTCATGATATTCAATAGGTCATGATTTTTCCATAATGCATATATTACTCGGATAACTTCTCATGATGCCTTTCTGATTATTCCAAACCCCTTTCGTGTCATTTTAAATGATATAACATCAATTTATATCATAATATTCAAGTTTTAACAAATTTAGAAAAATGACCAAATGAATAGTAGCACGGTGCGTAAAATTGGCAACGCAATGGCGCGCGACAACTAAATAGTAAAATCTGTTTTTACTGCTGAAAATCAGTCAACTTTGGCAACAGTTTTGACCAAGTAAACAACCTTATTTTTGGATGAATTTTTGCAGGAAAACACTTTCATAAGTTAACTAAATGCATGTAAAATTTCGTACCAAACCTTAATTCTTTAAGTACCAAACCTTAATTCTTTTCACTTGTTTCTAGTTCTTTTATTCCTTCTTTGCTTCCTTCTCTCTCGCTTCTTGATTTCCTATAATTTTCATAAAATCCATGTCAAGAACATAATAAAATTTAAGTTCTTCATGCCTTATTTTGCTAACTAATACTACTAGTCATCCTTTTTATCCTTAATCTTATATGTGCAAATCATCTCTTTCACTTTTCTTCAACTTCTTAAATTTTCTATAATCATCATATTTATTCTTTCACTTGTATCTTACAAATACTATAACCAAAGAAAGAAATAGAACCATAGATGAATTTCCTTACCTTAAAATCTTATTCTCCACCCAAGTTTGCAACCTCTCTTTATTCTCCAAAATTAGCTACTTGAAAAAAAAACAATCTCTCTCTCTTTTCCCTTTCTCTTATTTTCGGCCAAGCAAGAACAAAGAGAGTTCTTGGCTTTATTTTTGTGGTGTTCTCTCCTCCAAATGGCAGCCAAGAGGGGTTAATATGTCATCGTGTAAATGTTGATTTCCTATTGGTACACATATGTGGGAAAATGGCTAATTCTCATTGGTCCAAATGTCTCCTTCTTTTATTTATTTACAACCCAAGCCCTTGGACTTCCTTTTAATTATATTTTGGCCCCTCAACCTCCTTGTGCTGAAATTTTATGGTCTAAGGTGTGAAAAGACCAAAATACCCTCCGGCGATTACTTGTTCGTAACTTTTAAACCACGCACTTCCGCCGAATGTTGTGGTACACTTTTTGAATCAGTTTTTTCTCTACTTTTCATTTTTGAGATCCATTATTACTTTCGAGACACTTTTGAAAATGACCATAATGCCCCTGGTCAAAATCCCCTATATCTTCCAAACCGTGCATTTTCGGGAAAAACCGTGTCACGCCGTTGCTACCCGATTTTTCTCTACTTTCCATTTCTGGAGTCTGTTATATGCACTATTAAGAACCTCCAGTACAACTTTTAGAAATTACAATCACCTCCCCAAAACTTTTTAAAATTACAGTCACCTCCACAAAACTTTACAATCTTTTCAGTTAGATCCTTTTTGTCCTATAGAGCTTCCTTTCCCTTCGTGTTCTTTGGTGGTTACTCGGGATGGCTCCTCTTACTGTATGTGGATGTACTGTACATGGATGTACTGTACATATGCACAAATTGGGTCGTGACAACTAGACAAAACAGTCCAAAGTGAATAACGTTGAGCATGAGAATGAAAACCATAAACTGCAGAGAATTTGAACGTTTGAGGAATTGAATGAAGACGCACACAACAACTCAAAAGTTGAACATCATCCTGAAAGTTAGACAAATGCAAAAATCTATCTTTCCAAAACAGCCAGATTTTATTATTGGAGCTAAAATATACATTGTCAAAACCCAATTTGGAAGCATAAAAATCAGCCTTAGAAACGTCAATCATAGGTTCTATAACCGAAAGCAAACAAATTTGATGAATATGACAAAGTTTAAGCAAGCGATCAAAAGAGGAAGGAAGACCTCTAAGATTCCAACTCAGCACATTCATTGGACACAACACAAGAATCAGAAGCTAAATAATATTTCTTTCTTCTAGTAAGCATGGAAGACTCAGATACCTATTTGGGCTTGCGACTACACCGTTGTCGAACCACCTTAATAAAACCAACATCATCATTTTCCTCACTACTAGGGACATAATGCAATTGGATTTTCTGAAGCTTAGCATCAAGAGCAGCCCCATCTTGCTTGAAAGAAACGACCTTAGAAACATTCCCATCTTCACGTAAATCACCATCGGAAAAAGAACCAACTCCAACATCATGAAGGTGCTCCGCTTCCACATCAGATGGGCCATACACCTTATCAACAGCCTGAACAGAAATATCCCTTGCCACATCCATACGAACATGATTTGGAATAGAATTCGATTTGTTAACATTACCCAAAACAATTTCTGCAACATTAGAATCAGCTAAAGGAGGATTTGCATTATGCTGTGCCCCTTGAGAATTAGAGGCATTAACATGTTGAGGATGAGAATTCTCTCTGCCCTCAGAAACAACTTCTTTAGTTGGAGGTGTCGAATTATCAACAGGCAATAAAGTCATTTGTTTTTTAGGAACCCATGTCTAAGTTGTCACTTTGGATAAAATATGATTATCCTCTGCATGATTTTGCCTGCTACTGCGACCACTATCTTTACATGTTTGAACCTCATGACCCAATTGTTCACAAACCGTACAAAATTTAGGAAGGTTCTCATACAAAACCTTTTGGAAAAAACTAGTCTCTCCATTACCAATCCAGATTTTTTGAGGCAATTCAGAAGTTAAATCGAGTTCAACACAAACCCTCGCAGCCGATGGTTGGATTAATGTAGTCATAGTTGCATCAACTTTAAGGGGTGAACCAATCAATGAAGCTATGGAATACAGGGCTTCCTTATAAAAAAAATGTACATGTAATCCTTCAAAAGAGATCCAAATAGGCACAATAGGATTATCCACATTAGGACGAAAGGAAGCCGTCCATTTAGACACTCTCATAGAGAAACCATTGAAAGTCCAGATTTGCCACAACCAACAATGATGAAAGTCCTCCTCAAGCGAGAAATTAATCAGAACATGTTTAAAATCAATCAAACCAAGAGAGAATTCCCCCTTAAACCGCACAATGTCCATAGCATTTCGTAAAGAGTTCATGATTGGCCTCCCATATGAACAGGTACCAATCAGTGCAAAGCGAAAAGGATCCGAAAGCTTGAATAAATCCTCTGAAGAAAAAGAAATCACCGGAACCTCCTTGAATTTGGAGGGTGTTTTCGACGACAGCCTGGGAGAAGAGAGAATAGAGGAAAAGGATCGTAAGTCTTTCAAAACAGGAGAAGCCTTTGCAGAACCAGTTAGAACAGCCGTAAAAGAAAGTGGTACCACCCTTGGAGGGGTGGCCATCGGCGTAGGATCAGGTTTATCCATGGCGAAAGTCAGGACAGCTAGGAAACCCTAGCAGAGCCGTAATATGACTATCAGGTTACATGATGCGTATAGAACTGCACCCTATTATTTGAGACTATACTATGCAGAACTCCATATCTGCATATGAGACTTCTCTTAATAAACTGAGCCATTTGTCTTGCTTCTAGCTTATTGAAAGATTCAACTTTGTATCCACTTCAAAAAGTAGTCAACCGGTGGCCATTCGAGGCTGTTGGATGTATCTCCTCAATAATGTCTATTTCCCAACTCACAAAAAGGCAGAGGGAAGACATAGAATGCAATTCTTCAGGAGCTAGAAGATTAAATTTCCATATAGCTGGCATTGTTGACACTCTCTCATGAAATCAATTTAATCTTTCTCTATGGTCCACCAATAGTAGCCTTATTGAATTATCTTCTTAACTAGGGCTAAGCCATTCATGTGAGGTCCGCCAGTTCCTGCATATTGACATTATTTGTTCAATTTTAGACTTTCTGAAACATCTAAAATGTACTTCATTTAGCCATCTTCGGTATAACACTCCCTAAAAGGTGATGTATTGCAAAGTCCATTGCCTTATTTCCCTTCTTTCCTCTCTTGTTGCCCCCAGTGGATAGTCTCCATTTTCCAAGAGATACTTAATGGTGTCTTACCATGCATTATAATCTGTACTAGTTCTCATAACCATTTCATATTCATACAAAGGAGTTGATGAATGGGGTAGAACAGATGTTTAAAGGAGAATTTGACATAATCATCCCATACTGAGGCTAGTGTGGCTAAGGCATCGACCATCTAGTTTTCTTCTTTAGGAAGGTGTATGAATATACAATCTTTGAAATTCTTTCTCACCATGATATCATTGCATGAATCCACCTTATTGAGTGTAAGTGGGTGCTTCATAGCATAGTGTATATTAAAAACAACTTTCTCTCTTCCCACTCTTAAGGTCAATGTGCCATCATGGACATCGATAAGGGCATGAGCTATATTAAAAAATGGCCTACCAAGGATAAGCGAAACATTTGCCAACACATCTACAAAATCATTGAAAGAAAATGAAATCCCTGACCTTTACCAACACATCCTCTATAATACCACGATGGTGGATTACTGACTTATCAGCAAGTTGAGTGTTGGTTTAGGTTCTCTGACACTTAACTCTTTAAACATCCTATAAGGCATAACACTTATGCTAGCCCCTAAATCAGCCAATGCACTTTTAATTTCAAGATTACTTATAAACAGGGAATAATAAAACTACCAGGATCTTTTAATTTCTTAGGCAACCTCTTTTGCAAAATTGTTGAACTCTTTTCCAACAATTGCACCAAAGATACTTCCTCAAGTTTCCTTTTGTTAGAAATGAGATCTTTCAAAAATTTAGCATATTTGTTCATCTGCGATAAAGCTTCAGCAAATGGAATATTAATGTGCAGTTGTTTAAAGAGTTCAAGAAACTTACCGAACTAAGCATCCATCTTGTCCTTGTTCAACCTTCACTATTGATATTGAATGGTCATGATATGAAATGCGAGGTCGCTATTCCTTCACTATTGGACTGGTTCTTGTGGTTGATTCCCTTTCTCATTTTCCACTGTAGCCTTCTCACCCAAAGCGACAGTAGGGTTATCTTCTTTTTCTTGTGTCTTAGCCTCTTCCTGAACCACTTCTTCTCTTTTCTCAACCTCAGCACCCTTAATTTCCTTTCCACTCATAATTTCCTTCAACTGCTCCTTTGGGTTTGCCTCAATATTGCTAGGCAAACTCCCTTGTGGTCTTTTACTGAGTAACTAGGCAATTTACCCCATTTGGTTTTTCAATTGTGAATAGACGCTTGCTGATTTCTAAGGGTGGTTTCAGTTGATTGAAATCTATTTTCTGAAGCTGCTATGAACTTCTCCATCATGTCCTCCAAATTACTCTTTTTTGGAGGGGCAGCTTATTGATATTGAGGCTATTGAAATCCAGGGGGAGGCCTTGGATTATTCTAATTACTCCATGAGATATTAGGATGATTTCTCCACCCCAGATTATATGTGTTACTGTAGGGGTTGTTCTGCTGTTGCCTTGGCATATTCTAGAAAAAAACCACTTGCTCTTATCTAGCAAACATATTGTTACTATGGAAATCTTGAATTTGATGTCCACCCATCACACCATTCATAAGACATCACTTGCATTGATTTCCACAAAGATGAAGCTAAAGAATCACTCATTTTATTCATTGCTTCCAACTGTGCTGTTAAAGCCACCACAGGATCCAATTGATGTTAACCAGTAGCCCTCAGTTTTCCTTATTCCCTTGGAGTTTTCCACTGATAATTGGTAAGGGCCATATCTTCAATCAAATCCCTTACATGTTTAGGTGTCTTGTTATTTATGGTACCCCGGTTGCTGCATTAATGGATTGCTTGCTTGCATAATTCAATCCATTGTAGAAAGTTTGAATCTAAAGCCATAATGGAAGCCCATGATGAGGACACCTTCTCAATGCATCTTTAAACCTCTCCCAAGCATCATAAAGGGTCTCACCATCTTGCTTAAGAAAAGATGAAATATCATTCCTCAACTTGGCAGTCTTGGATGGTGGGAAGTATTTCTCTAGGAATTTTTCTGCCAACTGACCCCATGTGGTGAAAGTGTTTGGGGGAAAAGATTTTAGCCATTTCTTCAGTCGGTCTCTTAGTGAAAATGGGAACAACCTCAACCTAATTGCATCTTCTGAGACATTTTGTATCTTGAACGTGTCACATATTTCTAAAAAATTCTCAATATGTGCATTAGGATCTTCATCTGGGAACCCATCAAACTGGCAAGTCTATTGCACCATTTGAATAATAGTTGCCTTTATCTCAAATTTGTTTTCAACAACTGTCAACCTTTGTATGCTCGAATCAGCCCCATTAAGAGTGGGCTTAGCAAATTCATGCATTGTCCTTGCCTCATTTCCTGCCATCACTTCAAGTTCTTCTTCTGAGCTTGAATCTTCCAAGTTTGGTTCTGTTTCTGCCAGAATTGCTTCCCTTTCTTCCTTTTGCTTTCTCGTCAATGTTCTCTCTAGCTCTAGATCTAACTTAAGTAATTGGGAAGAGCTACCTCGGGTCATAAATGGGAAGAAGTACCTAAAATGACAATCAACAAGCAAGAACCAATGTTAAAAAAATAAAAATAGAAACTAAATCAACAGTCTTGATTATATTACTAATATTGAAAACCGTTGTCCCCGGCAACGGTGCCAAAAACTTGATGGAGAATATGTACTATCGCAGTGTTACCGCAAGTGCATGGGTCGTACAAGTAATAAAATAGTGAGAAAGATATCGTTCCACTAGGGACAAGGTTAAGTACTAGTGCAAATTTCAACTGTTGTTTAGCAAATCAATAGTTTTTGTGATGATTAAAATAAAAGACGAATTACTTAATAAATTAAAGTAGAGAAAAATTGAATATTGTGCAAAAAGAGTTGATGATGAAAATACTATCTATATATTGAATCCCCCTAGCCATAAAAATATTAATGAATTTCAATTCAATTAAATCAAATAATAAAGCTGAATTGGCATTCCTCTAAATTAGATCAAAACCTCTCTTGAGTGAATTAATCCCTAATCACAAAGTAGAATGCTAGCAATCTCTTCTCAAGCATAATTAAATAGATCTTGCAATAAAAATAAGAAAATTTAAACCAAAGGGTCTTTTAAGTCTATCTATAGCACTCCAATCAACCCTCAATCCTAATGAAAATTTTTTTCATATCAAGCTTTCTTAAGTCAATAATATAAAAATTGCAACCAATCAATAAGCATGCTATTATCAATTGGAAATAAGAAATTAAGAATCAAAAGGATAAAGCAACTCAATCAAATGATTTAATTTAATAAGAACTTATTTATTTTGTTTTGGTTTTCTAATTATGAACATGAGCTCAAGTGTTTCTATCTAGATATTGATGAACCCTAGCCTTGTTGTATGGATTGAATGATTTGATAAACCATAATGAATGATTTGTGTTTCTTCACTTCAGTCCTTGAATCTTGATTTAAATGTCAAATGAATTGGATCTCCACCTTCACTTTCAGCGGCCAAAACTGTCTTTTTCTCAGGAAGTCAGCTCTAATAATTAAAACTAGATCCCTAATTCGCACTTTAGCTCAGATTTTATAGCCTAAAAATTTTGCTTGGGCGTGTCAACGGTGCTATTTTTGACTTTAATGACATGGACAGTAACACGCCTATGTCCTTGGGCATGTCATTATTACTGCAATGCTGAGTTAGGGATACGATCAGTGACATACCCGTGTTTCTGGGCGTGTCACAACTTTTATAAGGCAGGATCAATGGCATGTTCAGTGACATTGTGAGCGGGGATTTTTGCCCCCACTCCCGGTGGAATGGTTCTTGCGACTTCGGCACTGTTTAGGCTCGGGGCCTTAGAGAACATGGACCTAAGTCCGGAGAAAATGGAGTCACTACCCAGAAAGGCTGGGAAAAAAGAAAGGGGTGGATGACTCGATTCCTAAGGAATCCCAACCCCCTAATGGGTTTGGAAAGTTGGGTACGTGTGGGGAAGGTAAGAAATGGCCCAGCACACCCAGTTCATTGGAATTGGCTTCCTTTACAGGTCTTAATATTATAGCATTCTTAAATATAACAACATTATTCATATTACACACAATAACTAAAAGAAAGCATCATTATATTAAAATCAAAGCAAGATCCAAGCAAAACAAATAAATGGACACCCATCCGAAGATGGAAACATGTTCTTACATCACATGCCTAAATAGGACACCCACTGAAAGGTAGAAAAATGTCCTTTACATAGGTTCTAAAATAGAAAAGCAAATTAAATTACATGATATTTAACCAATGAGGTACCCACCAAGTGGAAACATACCTCTAACAACATTTAGAAATCTAAATAAATTGATAAAAGTAAATAATTATTCATCATAAATAAATCATTCATCAAAGATGTCAAATATCAATAAAAAATAAACATCCATCCATGATAAGCTAAATTGTAATATCCCAAAATGTGCCTAGAAGTTTTAGTATAATTGTTGTTTTATTTGAATTAAAATGTATATGTTATTGGAAAGAGAAAATAATTTAAAAAGGAGTGTATATATTGTATATATGGATATATATATAACATATATACAAGTCAAATGGATGGTCAAAGGAAGAAGATATTTATTTTGGTTATTTATGAAATTACTAAAAAGGACAAATAAGTAAAAGGGAGTTAAGATATATAGAAGAGGGTATTTTAGTAATTTTCTTTTTAGATTGCTTGGTGGAGGTTTAAAGAGATGAGAACTTTGACTTTGTCTTTAAGTTTCTTTTCATTTTTCTTCTTTTTCTTTTCTTGGCCGGGTACTCCAAAGTTAAGAGAGCAAGATAGAGTTTGATTTTCTAAGATCAAATTCAAAGGAGATTTCAAATAAACAAGTTGAAATTTCAAGAAATTTCATTATTTTGGTAAGTTCTCTCTTGATTGCTCTTGTTGTTTTTGAAGTTATTTTTGAGTTTGATGAAGTGTTGTTGATAATATGGTTAGGATTTCTTGTGGTGTGTTTGTATGTGATGGAAATGGAATTAAAGATAAGAAGTTAGGTTGGTGTTGGTGATGGAAGAGTAAGAGTTGTGTTTAGTGAAATTTTTTCCGTTTTACAATTAGTAAAGGCTGTGACTTTTATGATTTTTAATTAAATATAGAAATATTTTCTTCAAGTGAATTTTGGATATGTTGTGGCTTAGTGAGTCTAGTATTTGAGAAAAATAATTTGGAACCACGTTGATTGAATTTAATTCATGGAATTCACAAAGTTCAGAACTGCTGCCAGGATGCAGGGCAATTGGAGCAGTCTGGTTGCGTGAACTATTTGACAAAGATTTTGTGTTCAGTTTGATCTGAAATTTTAAAGGAATGATTTTAAGATGTAAAATTTAGCTCTGTAAAAATTTTAGAGTTTTTAGTCAAGTAGATTATTTTATACAATTTTTCAAAATAAGGATAAAGTGGAGTCTAAAACCAGAATTTACTATTCATATGGTCATTTTGCTAATATTCCTTTTGGATTAGGTTGTGAAGAGGTTGAATTGCCCTAACCTAAGTGTTGAGCATTCTTGGAAGAGTAAGTGTATAGATTGGTGTGAGTTGGTTTTAAGGTAAGTACAAACTACATTATTGCATATATTCATATGATATTGAGACTTGAGACATATTTGATTATAAATGTGATAAGGAATCTAATGCATTGTGGATGTATATTAATAATGTTATGTTTGGTATAATGTGAATGTTGTGATGAGCATGTAAAAAATGTGTTAATGCCATTGATTATATCCATTTGAATAATGAATTGATTAATGTGATTTGAAATATAACGAAATGTGAAATGTGCAAGATGTGATGATGCAAATGAGATGATTGAGGCATGGTTGCCTAATTTGCTTATGAGAATGAAATGAATTGAGAAAGAAATGTATAAAGATATAAATGAAAAGAATTTTGTGTTTAATTTGTTATTCAACCTTCAGAGTTCTTGGTTTGGTGGCATGCCTATAAAGTACTAGATAGGTGAAAAGACCGGGTCGTAAGCCAATTCCAGTTGATAAATGTGAAATGTGAATTATAGTAACAGTCTTGCCGGGTTGAGGATCTCCTTGGTTTATCTAGGTTGAGGTCCAAAAGACTGGGTCTGTTACAGGTAACAGTCTTGCCGGGTTGAGGATTTCCTCGAGTTTAGCCGAGTTGAGGTCCAAGAGACTGGGTCTGTTACCCTATCCATGGATAGAGATATATATATCGCCTACGGGCTTAATGATTGTGATTATAGACCAAAGCAGTAACTTTGAACTTTGAATAACATATTAGTGTCTTGTGGGCCCATGCTTGTCTTTGTTTTCAATGTGAATCATGAATGTTTTGATTAATTATTAAATAATGTAAGATTGTGAAATATAATATTCTCTTGAATTGATCTTGAATCTTGATTGTGTGACATTAGCATGGCATTAAAGCATCATAGTACTGTAGTTTGTACCACTAAGCCGTTGGCTTAGTGCGAATGTGATTCTTTGCGCAGGTGACAGGGAAGAACCAGAGAGTTCCTCTAGGCCGAGTCGAGCCTAGATTTTGAAGAGTGAATAGTGGGCTTTAAGATCGAAGACTGACTGCCAATCATGTATAAATTTTATGTGTTGTAAAACTTGAGTTTTGATGTATATGAATTTGTAAATATTGTTACTTTCCGTTGCATAGTGAACAAATATTTTATCTACTGTATTTCATAATAAACCTTTACTTTATTTTGTACTAGAAGTGTAAATCCTTTTTGCAGGTTGTAGTTGAGGTTATAAGGGGGATTTATTGGAAGTGTACTGAGAATGATTTTGTTTGCATTGGTTTGTGTAAAAATGTTTTCAAAAATAAGAAAAAAACCAGTTTTGTCGACACTTGGGATTGAATTTTTAGGCGAAACTATGGCAAAATTTCTGTAAAAATCGAAACAAAAATTTGACGAAGTAAAAGTGGTAGCAACATTAGGATAGTGTGGCGCCTCTACTCAGCTTACACACGTAGGTCGGGAAGGGGTGCTACAATTTTTGGTATCAGAGCCTAGGTTTAAGATTCTCAACCTAGGTGAATTGTAAGAAAAAGAATATTTTGATTTTAAAAGTTGGTTTTTGAATAAAATACATGTTTTGGTATGGCAATCTTTGATCTTTAATGAGGAATATTCTGCTGTGTTTGCAGATATAGGTAGTAATGGAGTCCCATTCACGTCAGACTGTAGAAGGAAGTGCTGAGAGTGTAGCTCCAGGAGAGAGTAGAGATGGAGCTAGAGTTGACAGAGTTAGTGAGGCACCTGTTTCTGTGCCAGAGAGACCAGCTGTAGAGGAGGGTCCGCCGGGTTGGTTGAGGCATGTGGTAGAACTATTTAGACAAGTTCCAGTGCAACCACCACCACAGCCTCAAATGTCGGTAAGACATTATGACAAGTTGAGAAAATATGGGGTTAAAGATTTCTTAGGCACTACCGACCCAGCAGTGGCTGAGCAATGGTTAGATAAGGTACAGAGGATATTCATTCAGTTGCAAGCCACTTCGGATGAGAAGTTTGACTATGCCAGATCCCTCCTTCAGAAAGATGCCTATGATTGGTGGAAGATTGTCCCTCATGCTATGGATGATCTACCTACACTATCTTATAGTGATTTTCTGAGGGAGTTCGAACAGAAATATACTCCGAGGGAGTATAAAGATTTAAAGAAGATGGAATTCCTGAGTTTGAGGCAAGACAACCGGACGGTGACGGAATATGAGATTGAATACATCCGGTTGAGTCGTTATGCCGGGGGAATTATTTCTGATGAAATAGATAGGTGCAGAAGGTTTGAGGAGGGATTGAGGCCCTCTATTATGTGCATCGTGGCTGGTTCTCGGTACTAGGATTTCTCTCAGCTTGTTACAGCAGCTAGGAGCATTGAGAGAGCACAGAGCATTGCAGCAGCTGCTTCTGAGGAGGAGACCAGGGTTAGGAGACCCCAGTTTGAGGCAGGGTCTTCATCTGTGAAGAGGGGGAGAGGAAGTTTTGTTCCGAGAATTAGTAGGAGTCAAAGACAGCCGGGTAGGTCAGTGCAATATCAGAGACAGAGATCGAGACCTACACCTTCTATAGCTAGTGCTCCAACTCCGATGGTCCAGAGATCCATTCCCCCTATACGTGTTTAGTGTGGTGGAAGACATGGGGGTGTTTGTTGGAAATATAGTGGATCACCTGTGTGTTTTTGATGTGGATATCCTGATCATTTTATTAGGGAGTGTCCTGAGATGCAGGAGCACAGGCAGGCTGAGTTTGCAGCATCTCAACCCAGTGTCAGCAGAGGTGGTCGAGGAGGCAGAGGTTTCAGTAGGGGTGGTCGATCCGGGTATAGTCAAAGAGGAGGATCATCATCCGGAGGCAGTAGGCCAGATGAAGCCGGATCTTCTCAGAGGGTGTATGTGATGCAGAGGCAGCCAGATGCTTCAGCAGTTATAGCTGGTACATTTTCTTTATTTGGCATTTTAGTACTTGCTTTGATTGATCCAGGATCTACTCATTCATATATTAGTGCATCTATCTTGCCTGTGTCTGAATTGCATTCTGAGTCCTTAGGATTTGATGTTTTGGTGACAAATCCTTTAGGACATAGTGTGGTTGTTAGTAAGGTGCACCGTGATAGTGCAGTTGGGGTGCAAGGTGAGAAGTTTCTTGGTGATCTGATTGAAATGCCTTTTAAAGAATACGATTTGATTTTAGGCATGGATTGGCTGTCTAAGCATGGAGCTGTGGTAGATTGTCAAAAGAAGTGTGTTACCTTGAGAACCAGTGATGGTAGGAGTGTGATGGTATCTAGTGAGCAGAGACAACTTGCATCCTTGTTTGTATAAGCTATAACAGCTAGAAAGTTGATTATAAAAGGGTGTGATGCTTATCTTGCTCATGTGGTGGATACTAGAGTAGCGGGTTCTCAACTTAATAATATAACCACAGTTGTAGATTTTTCGGATGTGTTTCCTGAGGAGTTGCCAGGGTTACCCCCTGAGAGAGAGGTTGAGTTTGGTATCGATTTGTTGCCTGGTACCACTCCCATCTCTATCACTCCATATCGAATGGCACCTGCTGAATTGAGAGAGTTGAAGGTGCAATTGCAGGAGTTGTTGGATAAAGGGTTTATTTACCCTAGTATTTCTCCGTGGGGAGCTCCTGTGTTGTTTGTGAAGAAAAAGGATGGTACTTTGAGATTGTACATCGATTATAGGCAATTGAACAAAGTGACTATTAAGAATAAATATCCTTTTCCTAGGATTGATGATCTCTTTGATCAATTAAAGGGAGCAGCAGTGTTTTCCAAGATTGATTTGAGATCCGGGTACCATCAGTTGAGGGTTAAAGCTGAAGATGTTTCTAAGACAGCTTTCCTCACCAGGTATGGGCATTATGAGTTTTTAGTGATGCCTTTTGGGTTGACGAATGCACCTACAGCTTTCATAGATTTAATGAATAGGGTGTTTAGGCCCTATCTGGATCAGTTTGTGGTGGTTTTCATCGATGATATTTTGGTGTATTCGCGTAATGAGGAGGAGCATGACAAGCATCTGCGAATGGTATTACAGATCTTGAGAGAGAAGCAGTTGTATGCTAAGCTGTCAAAGTGTGAGTTTTGGCTTAACCAAGTAACTTTTCTCGGTCATATAGTTTCAGCAGATGGTATACGAGTTGATCCGAGTAAAGTTGAGGCCATTTTGAATTGGAGTCCACCAAAGTTAGTGATTGAAGTTAGAAGTTTTATGGGTTTGGTAGGCTATTATCGAAGATTTGTGAAAGGTTTTTCTTCGATAGCTACTCCACTCACCAGATTGCTTCAAAAGGGAATTAGATTTGTGTGGACAGATCAATGTCAAGCTAGTTTTGATTAGTTGAAAGAAATGTTGACTCAAGCACCTGTTCTTACTTTACCCGTGGAAGATAAACCTTATGTAATTTATAGTGATGCTTCACATAATGGTTTAGGATGTGTCTTGATGCAAGAGGGTAAAGTTGCAGCTTATGCTTCTCGGCAGTTGAAGTCGCATGAGCTCAATTACCCAACACATGATCTGGAATTGGCAGCTATAGTATTTGCTTTGAAGATTTGGCGACACTACTTGTATGGAGAGAAATGTTTTATTTATACGGATCACAAAAGTTTGAAATATTTGGGTGTTCAGAAGGAGCTGAATCTTCGGCAAAGGCGATGGTTAGAACTGATTAAAGACTACGATTGTTTGATTGATTACCATCCTGGTAAGGCGAATGTAGTTGCTGATGCCTTGAGTCGAAAGTCTCTAGCAGGTTTGGCTGTTTATTCGCTCTTGTTGCTTGTTAAGTTGAGAGCGTTACATGCTAGTTTTGAAGCATGTGATGATGGTGCATTGTTGGCTCAGTTGCAATTGAGACCAGTATTGTTGGATCAGATTAAGGAGGCTCAATTGACAGATGAGAAAATTCAGAAGATTGTTTCAGATTGCCAAAACGGGGAGAACCGAGATTTCTTTGTGAGAAGTGATGGTAGCCTTTGGTTTAAGGATAGATTGTGTGTTTCTGATGATGCTAAATTGAGAAAGATTATTTTAGAAGAAGCACATCAGTCGGTTTTTGCTATACATCTGGGAAATACAAAGATGTACCATGATTTGAAACAGCATTATTGGTGGTCAGGTATGAAAAGAGACATAGCGGAGTTTGTATCCAAGTGTCTCACTTGTCAGAGGGTGAAAGCTGAGCATCAAGTTCCAACAGGGTTTTATGTCTGGTTTACCTTTGACACAGAGGAAGCATGATGCTATTTGGGTGATTGTTGATAGGTTGACAAAGACAGCTCATTTTCTTCCAGTTCGGATGGACTATTCACTTGAGAAGTTGGCTGAGCTGTATATTAGTGAGATAGTGAAGTTGCATGGAGTTCCAATTTCTTTAGTGTCTGATCGAGATCCTAGATTTTGGAAGAGTTTACATGGTGCTTTGCGTTCTCGATTGCACTTTAGCACTGCTTTTCATCCGCAGACAGATGGGCAGTCAGAGAGAGTGATACAGATTATTGAGGACATGTTGAGAAGCTGTGTCATTGATTTCTCTGGAAGTTGGGATAGATTTTTGCCACTTGTAGAATTTGCTTACAACAACAGTCATCAAACCAGTATTGGCATGGCACCATTTGAGGCATTGTATGGAAGAAGATGTAGAACGCCTCTATGTTGGAATGAAATTGGAGAGGGCAAATTAATTGGTCCTGATTTGGTTAATGAAACTGAAGAGAAAGTGATGATAATTCGGGATCGGTTAAAAACAGCTTCAGATCGACAGAAATCTTATTCAGATTTGAAGAGAAGAGACATAGAATTTGATGTTGGAGATAAAGTATTTTTGAAAGTGTCTCCTTGGAAAAAAATATTGAGATTTGGTCGTAGAGGGAAGCTGAGTCCTCGTTTTATTGGGCCATATGAAATTCTAGAAAGAGTTGGGCCAGTTGCTTATCGTCTTGCTTTGCCACCTGAGTTGGATAGAATCCATAATGTATTCCATGATTCTATGTTGCGGTGGTATAGATCGGATCCATCTCATATCTTGCCAATTGAATCCATTAAAGTGAGTTCGAATCTGACATTTGAAGAAGAACCAGTTGCTATTTTGGAACATGAAGTGAAAGAATTGAGAAATAAAAAAGTGCCATTGGTGAAAGTTCTATGGAAGAATCATGGGAGAGAAGAGGCAACTTGGGAGAGCGAGCAAGCAATGCAAGATCAGTATCCTCAACTGTTTCAAACATAATATCAGGTAATTTCGAGGACGAAATTTCTTTTTAGAGGGGGAGAATTGTAATATCCCAAAATGTGCCTAGAAGTTTTAGTATAATTGTTGTTTTATTTGAATTAAAATGTATATGTTATTGGAAAGAGAAAATAATTTAAAAAGGAGTGTATATGTTGTATATATGGATATATATATAACATATATACAAGTCAAATGGATGGTCAAAGGAAGAAGATATTTATTTTGGTTATTTATGAAATTACTAAAAAGGACAAATAAGTAAAAGGGAGTTAAGATATATAGAAGAGGGTATTTTAGTAATTTTCTTTTTAGATTGCTTGGTGGAGGTTTAAAGAGATGAGAACTTTGACTTTGTCTTTAATTTCCTTTTCATTTTTCTTCTTTTTCTTTTCTTGGCCGGGTACTCCAAAGTTAAGAGAGCAAGATAGAGTTTGATTTTCTAAGATCAAATTCAAAGGAGATTTCAAATAAACAAGTTGGAATTTCAAGAAATTTCATTATTTTGGTAAGTTCTCTCTTGATTGCTCTTGTTGTTTTTGAAGTTATTTTTGAGTTTGATGAAGTGTTGTTGATAATATGGTTAGGATTGCTTGTGGTGTGTTTGTATGTGATGGAAATGTAATTAAAGATAAGAAGTTAGGTTGGTGTTGGTGATGGAAGAGTAAGAGTTGTGTTTAGTGAAATTTTTTCTATTTTACAATTTAGTAAAGGCTGTGACTTTTATGATTTTTAATTAAATATAGAAATATTTTCTTGAAGTGAATTTTGGATATGTTGTGGCTTAGTGAGTCTAGTATTTGAGAAAAATAATTTGGAACCACGTTGATTGAATTTAATTCATGGAATTCACAAAGTTCAGAACTGCTGCCAGGATGCAGGGCAATTGGAGCAGTCTGGTTGGGTGAACTATTTGACCAAGATTTTTGTGTTTAGTTTGATCTGAAATTTTAAAGGAATGATTTTAAGATGTAAAATTTAGTTCTGTAAAAATTTTAGAGTTTTTAGTCAAGTATATTATTTTATACAATTTTTCAAAATAAGGATAAAGTGGAGTCTAAAACCAGAATTTACTATTCATATGGTCATTTTGCTAATATTCCTTTTGGATTAGGTTGTGAAGAGGTTGAATTGCCCTAACCTAAGTGTTGAGGATTCTTGGAAGAGTAAGTGTATAGATTGGTGTGAGTTGGTTTTAAGGTAAGTACAAACTACATTATTGCATATATTCATATGATATTGAGACTTGAGACATATTTGATTATAAATGTGATAAGGAATCTAATGCATTGTGGATGTATATTAATAATGTTATGTTTGGTATAATGTGAATGTTGTGATGAGCATGTAAAAAATGTGTTAATGCCATTGATTATATCCATTTGAATAATGAATTGATTAATGTGATTTGAAATATAATGAAATGTGAAATGTGCAAGATGTGATGATGCAAATGAGATGATTGAGGCATGGTTGCCTAATTTGCTTATGAGAATGAAATAAATTGAGAAAGAAATGTATAAAGATATAAATGAAAAGAATTTTGTGTTTAATTTGTTATTCAACCTTCAGAGTTCTGGGTTTGGTGGCATGCCTATAAAAGTACTGGATAGGTGAAAGGACCGGGTTGTAAGCCGATTCCAGTTGATAAATGTGAAATGTGAATTATAGTAATAGTCTTGCAGGGTTGAGGATCTCCTTGGTTTATCCGGGTTGAGGTCCAAGAGACGGGGTCTGTTACAGGTAACAGTCTTGCCGGGTTGAGGATTTCCTCGAGTTTAGCCGAGTTGAGGTCCAAGAGGCTGGGTCTGTTACCCTATCCATGGATAGAGATATATATATCGCCTACGGGCTTAATGATTGTGATTATAGACCAAAGCAGTAACTTTGAACTTTGAATAACATATTAGTGTCTTGTGGGCCCATGCTTGTCTTTGTTTTCAATGTGAATCATGAATGTTTTGATTAATTATTAAATAATGTAAGATTGTGAAATATAATATTCTCTTGAATTGATCTTGAATCTTGATTGTGTGACATTAGCATGGCATTAAAGCATCATAGTACTGTAGTTTGTACCGCTAAGCCGTTGGCTTAGTGCGAATGTGATTCTTTGCGCAGGTGACAGGGAAGAACCAGAGAGTTCCTTTAGGCCGAGTCGAGCCTAGATTTTGAAGAGTGAATAGTGGGCTTTAAGATCGAAGACTGACTGCCAATCATGTATAAATTTTATGTGTTGTAAAACTTGAGTTTTGATGCATATGAATTTGTAAATATTGTTACTTTCCGTTGCATAGTGAACAAATATTTTATCTACTGTATTTCATAATAAACCTTTACTTTATTTTGTACTAGAAGTGTAAATCCTTTTTGCAGGTTGTAGTTGAGGTTATAAGGGGGATTTATTGGAAGTGTACTGAGAATGATTTTGTTTGCATTGGTTTGTGTAAAATTTTTTTCAAAAATCAGAAAAAAAAACCAGTTTTGTCGACAATTGGGATTGAATTTTTAGGCAAAACTATGGCAAAATTTCTGTAAAAATCGGAACAAAAATTTGACTAAGTAAAAGTGGTAGCAACATTAGGATAGTGTGGCGCCTCTACTCAGCTTACACACGTAGGTCAGGAAGGGGTGCTACATAAATAAACCAAGCATTGAACTTAAACAAATTAAAGCATGTAAAATAAATCAAAGCATAATTTAATATGGAATTGAATAAGGCAAATAAAAATCCAAATTATAGCTACTGTTTCCATTTAGGATCCTTTATTTCAAGTGTTTAGGGTTTTTGATTTTCATGGGTTTAAGCTACAGTGACTTTTTAAACAATTAAAATATATTAAGGATTTTATGTTTTAAAAGGTTGGTAAGGCATTTTGATTAACCAAATTAAGGTTTGAATGGTGAAATCATGAAACTAGGGTTTGAACACTTTAAAATGTTTTTGATTTGTGGTTTTAAATGATGGTTTCAAGCTTACTGTGTAAAATTAAAATATTTGTGTTTATATGATTTTTAAGGTTTTAAAGGATTAGGGTTCATAAAAAAAATTAGGGTTTAAGGTTTTAAAGGGGTTAGTGTTCACTATTTTAGGTTTGGAATTGAGTTAGGGTTTAGTGATTTAAAATTAGGGTTTTCGGTGGATGCATGAAGCTTTTAGGATTTGAAAATAAATTTGATACTTTTATGAGGTTTTATGAAAATAAACAAATGATTTAAAGTTTTTAAAAGAAAAAAAGAAGTTTTTAAAGCTTTTGGAAAGAAACAGAATTTAATTTAAGGGTTTTGAAAAATTGGAATGTAAATTAGGGTTTTGAAGAAACTAAATTAATAACTTTAAATTCTTTGGAAAATAAAGCAATGAATTAGTGTTTTTAACTTTAGAAAAGCTAAATTAAAGTTCTGGATTTTTAAATTAAAAGAAAGAATGAGATGTTTAGCTACTGTGAAAAAATAAAAGGAATCAAGAATTCAAACCTTCTTTCGTGGGGTTACACCAAAATTGCTTCTTGGATGAACCAGGTCAAAGACAAGCTTTTCTTGCCTTTGAATTGCTTGAATTGCTTATTTTCTCCCTCCAAAATCCGATTCAGTTTACTGGCAGAAAGAATTTTTAAAGTTTCCAAGTTTTCCTACTCACCCTCGGTCATCAATTTCTCCTCCTCTTTTTCGTGTTGTTTAATCCATATTTATAGAAGTTTTTTGAATTTTTTTCCTAGTTGCTCACGGAATACATTATAGAATAAGAAAAGGAAACCGAAACATAATTGTATTAGGTTTCAAAAAATTTACGTCGAAAAATTTCGCTGGCGAAAAAAAGCTGCTGCGGAAAAATTGTGCTGGCGAAAAATTTTACCGTAGGAAAAATTGCTTTGGCAAAATAATTTGCCGCAGTTGGCTGGTGCAAGGGGGTGGGGAATCGGCCTGCGGGACATTTTTCATGCAGGAAACTCCTGCGGGCAAAATGGCCCACGGCCAAGCCCGCGCTTGAATTTTCGGCGATGATTTTTTTGTCGCCGATTTTTATTTTTATTTTTTATTAATAAAAATTAGATAATAAAGAAAAAATTATTTAATTAAGATAACAAAAATCAATTTGGACCTATTAAAATATATTAGACAACATAAAAATTATTTTGGACTAAACAAAAATATATTGGACTGGACTGAGTCAAAAATTAAGGGTCTACAGTTTGCTCCCTGCTTGAATGATCTGAAAATTTAGTGAAAGAGAGTGAAAAGCAATAAGACTTGATTTTTGAGATGGTGGAGTTTTTGGTTCTGGACCCGGTTCGAGTTCTGGACTCAAGGATAATTCTAGGTTCTAGACCTAAGGGAAATTTGGGTTCTGGACCCGAGCTAAGTTCTGGACTTAGAAATAATTCTAGGTTCTGGAACTAATGGTAAAATTTGGGTTCTAGAACTAATGGTAAAATTTGGGTTCTGGACCCGAGCTAAGTTCTTCGACATAGAAATAAATTCTAGGTTCTGGACCTAAGGAAAATTTGGGTTCTGGACCCGGCTCGAGTTTTGGACTCATGGAAGATTCTAGGTTCTGGACCTAAGAAAAATTTGGGTTCTGGACCCAGTTCGAGTTCTGGACTCAAGGAAGATTCTAGGGTCTGGACCTAAGGAAAATTTGGGTTCTAGACCCGAGCTAATAATAAATTTTTATTTCAAAAAGTTTGACTAATTTTTATGCATATGTCTTCTTATTGCCCCCTGGGTGTAAAAATATTTATAGATCTGCAATTATTTGAATGATTAAAATGAATAAATGAATTTACTGTTTATTTACTGTGTAATCACTATTCATGCACTATTTATTATTCATAAATAGTAAATTTACTATTCGAAAATAGTATCAAATAGTATTTACTATTCATGAATAGTATTACTATTGATGAACAGTATATTTTTGTTTCTTTCCAAAAACATTTTGAATAGGACAATTTTACTATTCATGAACATTTTGAATTTTGTTTTTTGCTTGTCGTTTCTCTATAAAAAGCCACCATTCCTTCATTTCATTTCACAGCACGATTTCAATTTTATAATTCTTTCAAATTTCTTTTGCATATATGTTTCAAAAATAATGCATGCTTCGAGGTGAGGGACTCATTCTAATGCCGAGTTATTGGAGTTTATTCGGCACCATGAAGATGAAAATTTAGATATACTAGCCGGGATGCCGCTCCATCGCAGTTCCAATCAAAAGAGCGAGGTAATTATTTTTTCCTTTTTTCTTATTTTTTGCTCCTTTTTTTATTTTGTTGTTATATATTTTTGTATACTTTTGTTATTATTTGTTATTGTGAAAAAAATAAATTAATTTAAGTAGATAGAATAATATGTACTTACCTGGTATTAACTTACCTAGGTCTGTGTTAGCATGATCGTTGCGTTATTCGAGCTGGAGGGTGTATTTACAAAGCCCGACAATGGTACGATGTAGTGCCTTCTCGGGTAAGGTGGATTATCTGAGATTGCGGCTTTGAGCAGTTTATCTTACAATTGCCATCCGAGGAATATCAGATAGACCGGAGCGTAGTCCAGGCGCTTGCAGAGCGATGGTTGGATACAACCCATACTTTTCACTTGCCCATTGGAGAGATGACAATCGGTCCGGTCGATTTTACTGCCATAACCGGCCTTCGATATGATGGTGCTCCGGTTCCTCTGACCAATAATATTTTAACATTTGAAGAAATTCAGGAATTAATTTGTATGGAACCATCATATAAAGGGCCTTTTAAGATAAAAATCGAGCCAATTTGTAGTTATTGGATGAACTACAAAGGACGGGTTGGCAGAGACACAACCGAACAGTATGCTCGAGGATTTTTGTTATATCTGCTTGGGTCGACCATCTTAGGCAACACTGAATCATCCATTCACTTGTCAGTGTTGAGTGCCCTTTCTTATCTCAGAATGATACCATCTTCTGGTTGGGGTGAAGCTGGTCTCGCATGTCTTTACCATGGTCT
Source organism: Garcia nutans (assembly GCA_947685225.1). NCBI lineage: Eukaryota > Viridiplantae > Streptophyta > Magnoliopsida > Malpighiales > Euphorbiaceae > Garcia > Garcia nutans. The sequence continues at coordinate 18,888,922 of CANTUV010000009.1, read as the reverse complement.
TGATAAGCTTTGCTGAAACAAGAAGTCTTTTGTCAGCTTGATGGCGGTTATCGAGGTATTCTTTTACTTCACCAATGTCATTTTCACTCTTTTCTTGCATGAATGTGATCTTTATTGTTATTATAGGTATGGGCATATGAACACAATCTCGTGAGGGTACCTGGTATTTCCCGAGAGAGAGTCGGGTATCCGAGATTAAATTTCTGGTTGTCCGATCGTGTGGACGTTCCCGGCTCTCATCATGTGCATACTCACAGCTATGTGTTGAGCCGCTTAACCTGGGACTAGGTAAAATAACATTAGTATGCTTTAAATTTTATGTGAAAGTTTTACTTACCTTATGTTATTTTGCAGGTGAATTTGGCCTAGTGGAGCCCAGAAGAGCGAGCAAACTGGTCTCCTTTGATGAGGGTTGCACTGTCTTTCCAACATTTTTGCTGAATTATTGCTGGCCCAGTGTCTAGTGGCTGGTTTCTCAGGGAGAGAGTTTATGAATGGTTTCTCGGTCCAGAGCAGTGGAGGTTTCCAATGCAAATCCCGGAATATACTTTAAATATTATGTCAATGTCGGAGGATGCATGGTGGTCGGCCCGGTATGGTTATGATGCCGAGTCATTTCTCCATTTACCGGGTCCATTCTACGCCTATTTCATTCAAAGAAGACTCTTGAACTTTGATGTATCTCCTGTTGGTGTGCGGGAGATTTTTGATGAAAATGAGGGTAGAGATGAAGAAGAACATCATGGCGCTATAGGAGAGTCTATTCCACATCTCGGGACCTATACTTCTCAGGTAAATGGCCGTGTCACCTGAGTGTGTCATCTTCTATTTCTCCTCTGGTCTTCTTTGGTCTTTGAAGATGAGAGTGACACGGCCAGTGGCTTAGCCGTGTCTCCTGGGTGTGTCAGCTTTTGTGTTTTTTCTTTGGTTCTTCTTTGTTCTTGGCTTAGGATGGGACATGGCTAAGCTTGTGGCCATGTCTGGCTTGGTTGTGTTTCCTGCCAGTGTCACCTACTATTTCTTTTCTTACTTTGCTTGGTCCTTCTTGACTTTGCCCTTTATGTGAGACACGACCAGTGCTTGGCCGTGTCTCCTGCCCGTGTCATGTTCTGCCAAGATTTCCTTTGAGGTGACATGGCCAAGCTTGATTTGGCTTGGCCATGTCTTGCTTGATTCATGCTCTTCTTTCCTTGTTTCGATCTTCCAAGAGAATTTTTGCACTTTAACCACTTTTCCCTTGCAACTACTTTTCTTTCTTTGATTCTTCAATGATTGTTGTAGGTTGTCGGCTCATTTGATCATGAGGCTAGGCCTTCTGTAATATCCCAAAATGTACCCTAGAAGTATTGGAGTAATTATTGTTATTATTGGATTAAGTGTATTTATTTTATTGGAAAGAGAGTTGAGGTTAGAGTAATGTGTATATGTTGTATATATTGTGATATACTTAACATATACAAATATTTGTTTGAAGGGTATAAAGGTAATTATTTTGAAATTGAGTTAGTGGATTAAGATGGGTGGATGGAGATGTTTGAGATTATTTTTATTTTTTATTTGTGTGGAGGAGAATGTTTTGAGGAGAGAGAGGGTTAATGTTTGACTTTTCTTTCTTTTCCTTTTCTTCCTTCTTCCTCTCTTCTCGTGTCTCTCATTTTCCTTTTCTTCTTCTTTCTTTGCTTTGGACGGCAGCAGCAAGAGAACAAGAGAGAGGGAGAGATTTGACCTTCCAAGCTCAAGATTGAAGAAGTTTTCAAGAGATCAAGGAGGAATCTAAGAGTTTTCTTCATTCTTGGTAAGTTTCCTCTTGATTCCCTTGTTTTCTTTGAGTGTGTTGTGTTTAAGAGTGTTGGGTTTACTTGATCTTTGATTCTTGGGTTGGATTGAAGAAAAGAGTAAGATTGAAAGGAAGAATAAGTTTGTTGGTTAAGATTGAGTTGTGGTTGTGTTTAGAGTTTTTGATGATGTTGTGATTTGGTGTTGGATGTGTATTTTGAGTTGTGTTGGTGTTTTTGCAAGGTTGTTATGGTTTTGGGTGTGTCTAGTTGAGTTTTGTTGAAGTGGAAGATGGTGGAAAATTGTTGTTTGTTGGTTGGATTGTTGTTTTGGCCGGAATCTGGGTTTTTGGCCTGACACGCTCAGGAGCACGTCCAGGTCTTTAGGCGTGTCAATTGTGTTGGATGGCAGTAGGTGTGACACGGCCATTAACACGCCCGTGTTAGTGAGCGTGTCATAGCTACTGTGATTTTGGGGAATTGACACGGCCAGGAACACGTTCATGATGTTGGACGTGTCGATACTTCTGAGAGACAGTAGGTATTACACGCCCAGTGACACGCCCGTGGTCCTGAACGTGTAAATGCTTCTGTGTTGTGGAGTTAGGGCACGGTCAGGGACACGCCCGTGTGGGTGAGCGTGTCCAGTTTAGAGTTTGCCCTAATTGATTCTTAGCCTTATGATCTTATGTGAGTTTCCTCATTGTTCTGAATTAGGTTGTGAAGAAGGTGAATTGCCTTAATTATTTGGTGAAGGACTTGTTAAGAGGAAGTGTTTAGAATTGTGTGGATTTCTTTTGAGGTAAGTACAAACCTTGCATTATAACATACATTCATGTGATTTTGGAACTTATACATTTGAGTGTGAATGTACTAAGTAATTTCATTGTATTGTTGATATGTTTGAATAATGTTATGTTTTATACAATATGAACCTCATGAAATGTAATATGGTATATGTATGTGTTATGAAAATGAAAGATGTGATGATAAGATGATGTGTAAAGCCATTCTGATTGGCTATATCGATTCAAATGAGGCATGTTTGCCTAGTTGATTGTGGAATGAGAAATGAATTGAGAAAAAGATTTATAAAGAGATATATGAAATGGTTGTGTGCCTAATATGTTTATTAAAATTTCAGAGTACTGGTTTTGGTGGCATGCCTATATAAAGGTAACAGTCTAGCCGGGTTGAGGATCTCTTCAATTGAATTGAATTGATGATCCAAGAGACTGGGTCTGTTACACTAAATTGTGAAAATGAAATTTATGAAAAGTAACAGTCTAGCCGGGTTGAGGATCTCCTCGATTAGTGGGGTTGATGGTCTAAGAGACTGGGTCTGTTACTAGTAACAGTCTAGCCGGGTTGAGGATCTCCTCATGTTAATGGGTTGATGGTCCAAGAGACTGGGTCTGTTACACTATCCATGGATAGAGATATGATATATATTGCCTACGGGCTTGATCATTGTGATTATAAACCAAAGCAGTAACTCTGAACTTTGAATATCATATTAAATGCTTGTTGGGCCCATGTGTGTCTATGTTAAATGTGTGAGTAATGGATGATGATACAATTATTGAAATAATGAAATGTAACATCCATAAAATAAAGTGTATTGAGTATGATCTATATTGTTTGAATGTATGACATAGCATAATATCATTATAGTTTTTCTACTGAGCTGTTGGCTCAGCGCGATTGTGGTTCATCGCACAGGTGACAGGATTGAACCCGAGAGTTCCTCTAGACCTAGTGAGTCTAGGCGTTGAAGAGTTGATTTTTGGACTTAAAGATCAGAGAAGAGCTGCCACTCATGTATATATTTTATATTTGTAACTTTTGATTTTGATGCAAATGTATTGGGAAACATTTGTTATATTTTCCGCTGCGTTTTAAATAAACTTTCTATCTATTTCGTTTTATAAACTCATTTAAAAGTTTTGAATTTGTTCATAGTATATAAGAGTCATGTCATGTGTGTTTTGTAACCGTGACATTTCTATATTCAGTATACGTATATTACGATCGTATTAGCATGCTGTGTACGTATACGGGGTATAGGGGTGTTACAATTGTTTTGGTATCAGAGCCTAGGCTTGAGATTCTCAACCTAGGTAAACTGTAAGAAAAAGGATATTTTGATTTTAAAAGTTGGTTTTGAATAAAATATATATTTAGTATTGGCAGTCTCTGATCTTTAATAAGGTGTATTCTGCTATGTTTGCAGATATAGGTTGTAATGGATCCTCATTCACGTCAGTTTGTTGAGGGAAGTGCGGAGAGTGTAGCTCCGGAAGAGAGTAGAGATGAGGTTAGAATTGATAGAGCCGGTGAGGCACCTGCTTCTGGGTCAGGGAGACCAGTTGGTGATGAGGTTCCACCAGCTTGGTTCAGGCATATGATGGAAGTGATGAGACAAACACCAGTGCAACCACCGCCACCACCACCTCAGCCTCAAGTACCAGTGAGACAGTATGATAAGTTGAGGAAGTTTGGGGCAGAAGATTTTCTGGGTACTATAGATCCAGCAGTGGCTGAGCAGTGGCTAGATAAAGTACAGAGGATCTTTATTCAGTTGCAAGCCACTCCAGAGGAAAAATTTGATTATGCTAGGTCATTATTGCAGAAGGATGCATATGACTGGTGGAAAACAGTGCCTCACGCTATGGATGATCCACCTACCTTGTCTTATGCTGACTTTCTCAGAGAGTTTGAGCTGAAGTATACTCCTAGGGAGTATAAAGATGTTAAAAAGATGGAGTTTCTGAGTTTGAAACAAGACCACAGGACAGTAACAGAGTATGAGGTCGAGTTCATCAGATTGAGTCATTATGCTGGAGGTATTATATCTGATGAGATTGACAGATGCAGAAGGTTTGAGGAGGGATTGAGGCCCTCTATTTTGTGTCTTGTGGCTGGTTCCAGATACCAGGATTTCTCCCAGCTTGTTGCTGCAGCTAGGAGTGTAGAGAGAGCCCAGGGCATTGCAGCATCTGCTTCTGAGGAGGAGACTAGAGTGAGAAGGCCCCAGTTTGAGACAGGGTCTTCATCTGTGAAGAGAGGTAGAGGCAGCTTTGTTCCTAGGACCAGCAGGAGTCAGAGGCCAGTTGGTAGGTCAGTGCAGTTTCAAAGACAGAGATCGAGACCTACGGTTTCAGTGACGAGTGCTCTGACTCCAACGGTTCAGAGGTTCACTCCACCTATATGTGCTCAGTGTGGGGGGGGGGGTCACATAGAGGCGTTTGTTGGATAAGTAGGGGACCAGCTGTGTGCTTCAGATGCGGATCCCCTGATCATTTCATTAGAGAATGTCTTGAGGTACAGGAGCAGAGGTCGGTGGATACTGCAGCTTCACGACCTAGTTTTAGCAGAGGAGGTAGAGGAGGCAGAAGTTTTAATAGAGGGGGTCGATCTGGGTTCAGTCAGAGAGGAGGCTCTTCATCTATGGACAGTAGACCAGATGAGGCTGGACCTTCCCAAAGAGTTTATGTGATGCAGAGGCAGCCAGATGCTTCAGCTGTTATTGCCGGTACATTTTCTTTATTTGGCATTTCAGTACTTGCTTTAATTGATCCAGGATCTACTCATTCATACATAAGTGCATCCATTTTGCCTGTGACTGATTTGCATTCTGAGTCCCTAGGATTTGATGTCTTGGTGACAAATCCTTTAGGGCATAGTGTGGTTGTTAGTAAGGTGCACAGAGATAGTGCAGTTGTTGTGCAAGGAGAGGAATTTCCTGGTGATTTGATTGAGATGCCATTTAAAGAGTATGATTTGATTTTGGGCATGGACTGGTTGTCTAGACATGAAGCTGTGGTAGATTGTAAGAAGAAGTGTGTTACTTTGAGAACTAGTGATGATAGAATTGTGATGGTATCTAGCGAGCAGAGACAATTTGCATCCTTGTTGATTTCAGCTGTTTCAGCTAGGAAGCTGATTAGAAAAGGGTGTGATGCCTATCTTGCTCATGTTTTGGATACCAGGGTAGAGGGTTCTCAGTTTGATAGCATTCCCACAGTAGCTGAGTTTCCAGATGTATTTCCAGAGGAGTTGCCAGGATTGCCTCCTGAGAGAGAGGTAGAGTTTGGTATTGATTTGTTGCCAGGTACCACTCCTATCTCTATTACTCCTTATAGAATGGCACCTGTTGAATTGAGAGAGTTGAAGGTGCAGTTGCAGGAGTTGCTGGATAAAGGATTCATTCGCCCTAGTGTTTCACCATGGGGAGCTCCTGTTTTGTTTGTAAAGAAGAAGGATGGTACTATGAGATTGTGTATCGATTATAGGCAATTGAATAAAGTGACTATCAAGAATAAATATCCTTTGCCTAGAATTGATGATCTCTTTGATCAATTGAAGGGAGCAGCAGTATTTTCCAAGATTGATTTGAGATCAGGGTACCATCAGTTGCGGGTCAGAGCTGAGGATGTGCCCAAGACAGCTTTTCGAACCAGGTATGGGCATTATGAGTTTCTAGTGATGCCTTTTGGGTTGACGAATGCACCTGCAGCTTTCATGGATTTGATGAATAGGGTGTTTAGGCCCTATCTGGATCAGTTGGTGGTAGTCTTCATTGATGATATTTTGGTGTATTCTCGTAATGAAGAAGAGCATGACAAGCATCTGCGGATTGTATTGCAAATCTTGAGAGAGAAGCAATTGTATGCTAAGCTGTCAAAATGTGAGTTCTGGCTAGATCAAGTAACTTTCCTCGGTCATATAGTTTCAGCAGATGGCATTAGAGTTGATCCGAGTAAAGTTGAAGCTATTATGAATTGGAGTCCACCAAAGTCTGTGACTGAAGTTAGAAGTTTTCTGGGTTTGGCAGGCTATTATCGACGCTTTGTGAAAGGATTTTCTTTGATAGCTACTCCACTTACCAGATTACTTCGAAAAGGAGTTAGATTTGTGTGGACTGATCCGTGTCAAGCTAGTTTTGAGCAGTTGAAAGAGATGTTAACTCAAGCACCTGTTCTCACTTTACCTGTGGAAGATAAACCATATGTGATCTACAGTGATGCTTCACATAGTGGTTTGGGTTGTGTTTTGATGCAAGAGGGTAAAGTGATAGCTTATGCTTCTCGACAGTTGAAGCCACATGAGCTAAACTATCCAACCCATGACTTGGAGTTAGCAGCCATTGTGTTTGCGTTGAAGATTTGGCGACATTACTTGTATGGAGAGAAATGTTTTATTTACACTGATCACAAAAGTTTGAAATATTTGGGGGTTCAGAAAGAGCTTAATCTTCGACAGAGACGGTGGTTGGAATTGATTAAAGACTACGATTGTTTGATTGATTATCATCCAGGTAAAGCAAATGTTGTTGCTGATGCCTTGAGTCGGAAGTCTTTAGCAGGTTTGACTGCTTATTCGCTCTCGTTGCTTGTTGAGTTGAGAGCGTTGCATGCTAGCTTTTCTTGTGATGATGGTGCATTGTTGGCACAATTGCAGCTGAGACCAGTGTTGTTAGATCATATTAAAGAGGCTCAATTGATTGATGAGAAAATTCAGAAGATTGTTTCAGATTGCCAAAAAGGGGAGAGCCGAGATTTTCTTGTGAAAGGTGATGGGAGCTTATGGTTTAAGAGTAGACTGTGTGTGCCAGATGATATTAGTTTGAGCAGGATTATTTTAGAAGAAGCACATCAATCAGTTTTTGCTATGCATCCGGGCAGTACGAAGATGTATCATGATTTGAGACAGCATTACTGGTGGTCTGGTATGAAGAGAGACATTGCAGAGTTTGTATCCAAATGTCTCACATGTCAGAGGGTTAAAGCAGAGCATCAGGTCCCAACAGGGTTGCTTCAACCTTTATCAGTGCCTGAGTGGAAATGGGAAAGAGTGACTATGGACTTTGTGTCTGGTTTACCATTGACACAGAGAAAACATGATGCCATTTGGGTGATTGTTGATAGGTTGACTAAGACAGCTCATTTTCTTCCTGTTCGGATGGATTATTCTCTTGAGAGATTGGCTGAGCTGTATATTAGTGAGATTGTGAAATTGCATGGAGTCCCAATTTCTTTAGTGTCTGATCGAGATCCGAGGTTCACATCGAGGTTTTGGAAGAGTTTGCATGGTGCTTTGGGTTCTCGATTACACTTTAGCACTGCTTTCCATCCGCAGACAGATGGGCAGTCAGAGAGAGTGATACAGATTATTGAGGATATGTTGAGAAGCTGTGTCATTGATTTCTCAGGAAGTTGGGACAGATTGTTGCCACTTGTGGAATTTGCTTACAATAACAGTCATCAATCTAGCATTGGTATGGCACCATTTGAGGCATTGTATGGAAGAAGGTGTAGAACACCTTTATGTTGGAATGAGACTGGTGAAGGTAAGTTAATTGGTCCTGATTTGGTTAAAGAGACAGAAGATAAAGTGAAAATAATTCGAGATAGGTTGAAAACAGCTTCAGATCGGCAGAAATCTTATTCGGATTTGAAGAGGAGAGACATTGAGTATAATGTGGGAGATAAAGTATTTTTGAAAGTGTCTCCTTGGAAAAAGATTCTGAGATTTGGTCGAAGAGGGAAACTGAGTCCTCGTTTCATTGGACCATATGAAGTATTGGAAAGATTGGGACCGGTTGCTTATCGGCTTGCTTTGCCACCAGAGTTAGACAGAATCCATAATGTCTTCCATGTTTCTATGTTGAGGAGGTACAGGTCAGACCCATCTCATGTGTTATCAGTGGAATCTATTGAGGTGAGTCCAGATCTGACTTTTGAAGAAGAACCGGTTGCTATTTTAGCATATGGGATGAAAGAGTTGAGACATAAGAAAGTGCCAATTGTGAAGGTTCTTTGGAAGAGTCATGGTAGAGAAGAATCAACTTGGGAGAATGAGCAAACGATGCTAGAACAATATCCTCAGTTGTTTCAGACTTGATTTCAGGTAATTTCGAGGACGAAATTTCTTTTAGAGGGGGAGAATTGTAATATCCCAAAATGTACCCTAGAAGTATTGGAGTAATTATTGTTATTATTGGATTAAGTGTATTTATTTTATTGGAAAGAGAGTTGAGGTTAGAGTAATGTGTATATGTTGTATATATTGTGATATACTTAACATATACAAATATTTGTTTGAAGGGTATAAAGGTAATTATTTTGAAATTGAGTTAGTGGATTAAGATGGGTGGATGGAGATGTTTGAGATTATTTTTATTTTTTATTTGTGTGGAGGAGAATGTTTTGAGGAGAGAGAGGGTTAATGTTTGACTTTTCTTTCTTTTCCTTTTCTTCCTTCTTCCTCTCTTCTCGTGTCTCTCATTTTCCTTTTCTTCTTCTTTCTTTGCTTTGGACGGCAGCAGCAAGAGAACAAGAGAGAGGGAGAGATTTGACCTTCCAAGCTCAAGATTGAAGAAGTTTTCAAGAGATCAAGGAGGAATCTAAGAGTTTTCTTCATTCTTGGTAAGTTTCCTCTTGATTCCCTTGTTTTCTTTGAGTGTGTTGTGTTTAAGAGTGTTGGGTTTACTTGATCTTTGATTCTTGGGTTGGATTGAAGAAAAGAGTAAGATTGAAAGGAAGAATAAGTTTGTTGGTTAAGATTGAGTTGTGGTTGTGTTTAGAGTTTTTGATGATGTTGTGATTTGGTGTTGGATGTGTATTTTGAGTTGTGTTGGTGTTTTTGCAAGGTTGTTATGGTTTTGGGTGTGTCTAGTTGAGTTTTGTTGAAGTGGAAGATGGTGGAAAATTGTTGTTTGTTGGTTGGATTGTTGTTTTGGCCGGAATCTGGGTTTTTGGCCTGACACGCTCAGGAGCACGTCCAGGTCTTTAGGCGTGTCAATTGTGTTGGATGGCAGTAGGTGTGACACGGCCATTAACACGCCCGTGTTAGTGAGCGTGTCATAGCTACTGTGATTTTGGGGAATTGACACGGCCAGGAACACGTTCATGATGTTGGACGTGTCGATACTTCTGAGAGACAGTAGGTATTACACGCCCAGTGACACGCCCGTGGTCCTGAACGTGTAAATGCTTCTGTGTTGTGGAGTTAGGGCACGGTCAGGGACACGCCCGTGTGGGTGAGCGTGTCCAGTTTAGAGTTTGCCCTAATTGATTCTTAGCCTTATGATCTTATGTGAGTTTCCTCATTGTTCTGAATTAGGTTGTGAAGAAGGTGAATTGCCTTAATTATTTGGTGAAGGACTTGTTAAGAGGAAGTGTTTAGAATTGTGTGGATTTCTTTTGAGGTAAGTACAAACCTTGCATTATAACATACATTCATGTGATTTTGGAACTTATACATTTGAGTGTGAATGTACTAAGTAATTTCATTGTATTGTTGATATGTTTGAATAATGTTATGTTTTATACAATATGAACCTCATGAAATGTAATATGGTATATGTATGTGTTATGAAAATGAAAGATGTGATGATAAGATGATGTGTAAAGCCATTCTGATTGGCTATATCGATTCAAATGAGGCATGTTTGCCTAGTTGATTGTGGAATGAGAAATGAATTGAGAAAAAGATTTATAAAGAGATATATGAAATGGTTGTGTGCCTAATATGTTTATTAAAATTTCAGAGTACTGGTTTTGGTGGCATGCCTATATAAAGGTAACAGTCTAGCCGGGTTGAGGATCTCTTCAATTGAATTGAATTGATGATCCAAGAGACTGGGTCTGTTACACTAAATTGTGAAAATGAAATTTATGAAAAGTAACAGTCTAGCCGGGTTGAGGATCTCCTCGATTAGTGGGGTTGATGGTCTAAGAGACTGGGTCTGTTACTAGTAACAGTCTAGCCAGGTTGAGGATCTCCTCATGTTAATGGGTTGATGGTCCAAGAGACTGGGTCTGTTACACTATCCATGGATAGAGATATGATATATATTGCCTACGGGCTTGATCATTGTGATTATAAACCAAAGCAGTAACTCTGAACTTTGAATATCATATTAAATGCTTGTTGGGCCCATGTGTGTCTATGTTAAATGTGTGAGTAATGGATGATGATACAATTATTGAAATAATGAAATGTAACATCCATAAAATAAAGTGTATTGAGTATGATCTATATTGTTTGAATGTATGACATAGCATAATATCATTATAGTTTTTCTACTGAGCTGTTGGCTCAGCGCGATTGTGGTTCATCGCACAGGTGACAGGATTGAACCCGAGAGTTCCTCTAGACCTAGTGAGTCTAGGCGTTGAAGAGTTGATTTTTGGACTTAAAGATCAGAGAAGAGCTGCCACTCATGTATATATTTTATATTTGTAACTTTTGATTTTGATGCAAATGTATTGGGAAACATTTGTTATATTTTCCGCTGCGTTTTAAATAAACTTTCTATCTATTTCGTTTTATAAACTCATTTAAAAGTTTTGAATTTGTTCATAGTATATAAGAGTCATGTCATGTGTGTTTTGTAACCGTGACATTTCTATATTCAGTATACGTATATTACGATCGTATTAGCATGCTGTGTACGTATACGGGGTATAGGGGTGTTACAATTGTTTTGGTATCAGAGCCTAGGCTTGAGATTCTCAACCTAGGTAAACTGTAAGAAAAAGGATATTTTGATTTTAAAAGTTGGTTTTGAATAAAATATATATTTAGTATTGGCAGTCTCTGATCTTTAATAAGGTGTATTCTGCTATGTTTGCAGATATAGGTTGTAATGGATCCTCATTCACGTCAGTTTGTTGAGGGAAGTGCGGAGAGTGTAGCTCCGGAAGAGAGTAGAGATGAGGTTAGAATTGATAGAGCCGGTGAGGCACCTGCTTCTGGGTCAGGGAGACCAGTTGGTGATGAGGTTCCACCAGCTTGGTTCAGGCATATGATGGAAGTGATGAGACAAACACCAGTGCAACCACCGCCACCACCACCTCAGCCTCAAGTACCAGTGAGACAGTATGATAAGTTGAGGAAGTTTGGGGCAGAAGATTTTCTGGGTACTATAGATCCAGCAGTGGCTGAGCAGTGGCTAGATAAAGTACAGAGGATCTTTATTCAGTTGCAAGCCACTCCAGAGGAAAAATTTGATTATGCTAGGTCATTATTGCAGAAGGATGCATATGACTGGTGGAAAACAGTGCCTCACGCTATGGATGATCCACCTACCTTGTCTTATGCTGACTTTCTCAGAGAGTTTGAGCTGAAGTATACTCCTAGGGAGTATAAAGATGTTAAAAAGATGGAGTTTCTGAGTTTGAAACAAGACCACAGGACAGTAACAGAGTATGAGGTCGAGTTCATCAGATTGAGTCATTATGCTGGAGGTATTATATCTGATGAGATTGACAGATGCAGAAGGTTTGAGGAGGGATTGAGGCCCTCTATTTTGTGTCTTGTGGCTGGTTCCAGATACCAGGATTTCTCCCAGCTTGTTGCTGCAGCTAGGAGTGTAGAGAGAGCCCAGGGCATTGCAGCATCTGCTTCTGAGGAGGAGACTAGAGTGAGAAGGCCCCAGTTTGAGACAGGGTCTTCATCTGTGAAGAGAGGTAGAGGCAGCTTTGTTCCTAGGACCAGCAGGAGTCAGAGGCCAGTTGGTAGGTCAGTGCAGTTTCAAAGACAGAGATCGAGACCTACGGTTTCAGTGACGAGTGCTCTGACTCCAACGGTTCAGAGGTTCACTCCACCTATATGTGCTCAGTGTGGGGGGGGGGGTCACATAGAGGCGTTTGTTGGATAAGTAGGGGACCAGCTGTGTGCTTCAGATGCGGATCCCCTGATCATTTCATTAGAGAATGTCTTGAGGTACAGGAGCAGAGGTCGGTGGATACTGCAGCTTCACGACCTAGTTTTAGCAGAGGAGGTAGAGGAGGCAGAAGTTTTAATAGAGGGGGTCGATCTGGGTTCAGTCAGAGAGGAGGCTCTTCATCTATGGACAGTAGACCAGATGAGGCTGGACCTTCCCAAAGAGTTTATGTGATGCAGAGGCAGCCAGATGCTTCAGCTGTTATTGCCGGTACATTTTCTTTATTTGGCATTTCAGTACTTGCTTTAATTGATCCAGGATCTACTCATTCATACATAAGTGCATCCATTTTGCCTGTGACTGATTTGCATTCTGAGTCCCTAGGATTTGATGTCTTGGTGACAAATCCTTTAGGGCATAGTGTGGTTGTTAGTAAGGTGCACAGAGATAGTGCAGTTGTTGTGCAAGGAGAGGAATTTCCTGGTGATTTGATTGAGATGCCATTTAAAGAGTATGATTTGATTTTGGGCATGGACTGGTTGTCTAGACATGAAGCTGTGGTAGATTGTAAGAAGAAGTGTGTTACTTTGAGAACTAGTGATGATAGAATTGTGATGGTATCTAGCGAGCAGAGACAATTTGCATCCTTGTTGATTTCAGCTGTTTCAGCTAGGAAGCTGATTAGAAAAGGGTGTGATGCCTATCTCGCTCATGTTTTGGATACCAGGGTAGAGGGTTCTCAGTTTGATAGCATTCCCACAGTAGCTGAGTTTCCAGATGTATTTCCAGAGGAGTTGCCAGGATTGCCTCCTGAGAGAGAGGTAGAGTTTGGTATTGATTTGTTGCCAGGTACCACTCCTATCTCTATTACTCCTTATAGAATGGCACCTGTTGAATTGAGAGAGTTGAAGGTGCAGTTGCAGGAGTTGCTGGATAAAGGATTCATTCGCCCTAGTGTTTCACCATGGGGAGCTCCTGTTTTGTTTGTAAAGAAGAAGGATGGTACTATGAGATTGTGTATCGATTATAGGCAATTGAATAAAGTGACTATCAAGAATAAATATCCTTTGCCTAGAATTGATGATCTCTTTGATCAATTGAAGGGAGCAGCAGTATTTTCCAAGATTGATTTGAGATCAGGGTACCATCAGTTGCGGGTCAGAGCTGAGGATGTGCCCAAGACAGCTTTTCGAACCAGGTATGGGCATTATGAGTTTCTAGTGATGCCTTTTGGGTTGACGAATGCACCTGCAGCTTTCATGGATTTGATGAATAGGGTGTTTAGGCCCTATCTGGATCAGTTGGTGGTAGTCTTCATTGATGATATTTTGGTGTATTCTCGTAATGAAGAAGAGCATGACAAGCATCTGCGGATTGTATTGCAAATCTTGAGAGAGAAGCAATTGTATGCTAAGCTGTCAAAATGTGAGTTCTGGCTAGATCAAGTAACTTTCCTCGGTCATATAGTTTCAGCAGATGGCATTAGAGTTGATCCGAGTAAAGTTGAAGCTATTATGAATTGGAGTCCACCAAAGTCTGTGACTGAAGTTAGAAGTTTTCTGGGTTTGGCAGGCTATTATCGACGCTTTGTGAAAGGATTTTCTTTGATAGCTACTCCACTTACCAGATTACTTCGAAAAGGAGTTAGATTTGTGTGGACTGATCCGTGTCAAGCTAGTTTTGAGCAGTTGAAAGAGATGTTAACTCAAGCACCTGTTCTCACTTTACCTGTGGAAGATAAACCATATGTGATCTACAGTGATGCTTCACATAGTGGTTTGGGTTGTGTTTTGATGCAAGAGGGTAAAGTGATAGCTTATGCTTCTCGACAGTTGAAGCCACATGAGCTAAACTATCCAACCCATGACTTGGAGTTAGCAGCCATTGTGTTTGCGTTGAAGATTTGGCGACATTACTTGTATGGAGAGAAATGTTTTATTTACACTGATCACAAAAGTTTGAAATATTTGGGGGTTCAGAAAGAGCTTAATCTTCGACAGAGACGGTGGTTGGAATTGATTAAAGACTACGATTGTTTGATTGATTATCATCCAGGTAAAGCAAATGTTGTTGCTGATGCCTTGAGTCGGAAGTCTTTAGCAGGTTTGACTGCTTATTCGCTCTCGTTGCTTGTTGAGTTGAGAGCGTTGCATGCTAGCTTTTCTTGTGATGATGGTGCATTGTTGGCACAATTGCAGCTGAGACCAGTGTTGTTAGATCATATTAAAGAGGCTCAATTGATTGATGAGAAAATTCAGAAGATTGTTTCAGATTGCCAAAAAGGGGAGAGCCGAGATTTTCTTGTGAAAGGTGATGGGAGCTTATGGTTTAAGAGTAGACTGTGTGTGCCAGATGATATTAGTTTGAGCAGGATTATTTTAGAAGAAGCACATCAATCAGTTTTTGCTATGCATCCGGGCAGTACGAAGATGTATCATGATTTGAGACAGCATTACTGGTGGTCTGGTATGAAGAGAGACATTACAGAGTTTGTATCCAAATGTCTCACATGTCAGAGGGTTAAAGCAGAGCATCAGGTCCCAACAGGGTTGCTTCAACCTTTATCAGTGCCTGAGTGGAAATGGGAAAGAGTGACTATGGACTTTGTGTCTGGTTTACCATTGACACAGAGAAAACATGATGCCATTTGGGTGATTGTTGATAGGTTGACTAAGACAGCTCATTTTCTTCCTGTTCGGATGGATTATTCTCTTGAGAGATTGGCTGAGCTGTATATTAGTGAGATTGTGAAATTGCATGGAGTCCCAATTTCTTTAGTGTCTGATCGAGATCCGAGGTTCACATCGAGGTTTTGGAAGAGTTTGCATGGTGCTTTGGGTTCTCGATTACACTTTAGCACTGCTTTCCATCCGCAGACAGATGGGCAGTCAGAGAGAGTGATACAGATTATTGAGGATATGTTGAGAAGCTGTGTCATTGATTTCTCAGGAAGTTGGGACAGATTGTTGCCACTTGTGGAATTTGCTTACAATAACAGTCATCAATCTAGCATTGGTATGGCACCATTTGAGGCATTGTATGGAAGAAGGTGTAGAACACCTTTATGTTGGAATGAGACTGGTGAAGGTAAGTTAATTGGTCCTGATTTGGTTAAAGAGACAGAAGATAAAGTGAAAATAATTCGAGATAGGTTGAAAACAGCTTCAGATCGGCAGAAATCTTATTCGGATTTGAAGAGGAGAGACATTGAGTATAATGTGGGAGATAAAGTATTTTTGAAAGTGTCTCCTTGGAAAAAGATTCTGAGATTTGGTCGAAGAGGGAAACTGAGTCCTCGTTTCATTGGACCATATGAAGTATTGGAAAGATTGGGACCGGTTGCTTATCGGCTTGCTTTGCCACCAGAGTTAGACAGAATCCATAATGTCTTCCATGTTTCTATGTTGAGGAGGTACAGGTCAGACCCATCTCATGTGTTATCAGTGGAATCTATTGAGGTGAGTCCAGATCTGACTTTTGAAGAAGAACCGGTTGCTATTTTAGCATATGGGATGAAAGAGTTGAGACATAAGAAAGTGCCAATTGTGAAGGTTCTTTGGAAGAGTCATGGTAGAGAAGAATCAACTTGGGAGAATGAGCAAACGATGCTAGAACAATATCCTCAGTTGTTTCAGACTTGATTTCAGGTAATTTCGAGGACGAAATTTCTTTTAGAGGGGGAGAATTGTAATATCCCAAAATGTACCCTAGAAGTATTGGAGTAATTATTGTTATTATTGGATTAAGTGTATTTATTTTATTGGAAAGAGAGTTGAGGTTAGAGTAATGTGTATATGTTGTATATATTGTGATATACTTAACATATACAAATATTTGTTTGAAGGGTATAAAGGTAATTATTTTGAAATTGAGTTAGTGGATTAAGATGGGTGGATGGAGATGTTTGAGATTATTTTTATTTTTTATTTGTGTGGAGGAGAATGTTTTGAGGAGAGAGAGGGTTAATGTTTGACTTTTCTTTCTTTTCCTTTTCTTCCTTCTTCCTCTCTTCTCGTGTCTCTCATTTTCCTTTTCTTCTTCTTTCTTTGCTTTGGACGGCAGCAGCAAGAGAACAAGAGAGAGGGAGAGATTTGACCTTCCAAGCTCAAGATTGAAGAAGTTTTCAAGAGATCAAGGAGGAATCTAAGAGTTTTCTTCATTCTTGGTAAGTTTCCTCTTGATTCCCTTGTTTTCTTTGAGTGTGTTGTGTTTAAGAGTGTTGGGTTTACTTGATCTTTGATTCTTGGGTTGGATTGAAGAAAAGAGTAAGATTGAAAGGAAGAATAAGTTTGTTGGTTAAGATTGAGTTGTGGTTGTGTTTAGAGTTTTTGATGATGTTGTGATTTGGTGTTGGATGTGTATTTTGAGTTGTGTTGGTGTTTTTGCAAGGTTGTTATGGTTTTGGGTGTGTCTAGTTGAGTTTTGTTGAAGTGGAAGATGGTGGAAAATTGTTGTTTGTTGGTTGGATTGTTGTTTTGGCCGGAATCTGGGTTTTTGGCCTGACACGCTCAGGAGCACGTCCAGGTCTTTAGGCGTGTCAATTGTGTTGGATGGCAGTAGGTGTGACACGGCCATTAACACGCCCGTGTTAGTGAGCGTGTCATAGCTACTGTGATTTTGGGGAATTGACACGGCCAGGAACACGTTCATGATGTTGGACGTGTCGATACTTCTGAGAGACAGTAGGTATTACACGCCCAGTGACACGCCCGTGGTCCTGAACGTGTAAATGCTTCTGTGTTGTGGAGTTAGGGCACGGTCAGGGACACGCCCGTGTGGGTGAGCGTGTCCAGTTTAGAGTTTGCCCTAATTGATTCTTAGCCTTATGATCTTATGTGAGTTTCCTCATTGTTCTGAATTAGGTTGTGAAGAAGGTGAATTGCCTTAATTATTTGGTGAAGGACTTGTTAAGAGGAAGTGTTTAGAATTGTGTGGATTTCTTTTGAGGTAAGTACAAACCTTGCATTATAACATACATTCATGTGATTTTGGAACTTATACATTTGAGTGTGAATGTACTAAGTAATTTCATTGTATTGTTGATATGTTTGAATAATGTTATGTTTTATACAATATGAACCTCATGAAATGTAATATGGTATATGTATGTGTTATGAAAATGAAAGATGTGATGATAAGATGATGTGTAAAGCCATTCTGATTGGCTATATCGATTCAAATGAGGCATGTTTGCCTAGTTGATTGTGGAATGAGAAATGAATTGAGAAAAAGATTTATAAAGAGATATATGAAATGGTTGTGTGCCTAATATGTTTATTAAAATTTCAGAGTACTGGTTTTGGTGGCATGCCTATATAAAGGTAACAGTCTAGCCGGGTTGAGGATCTCTTCAATTGAATTGAATTGATGATCCAAGAGACTGGGTCTGTTACACTAAATGAAATGTGAAAATGAAATTTATGAAAAGTAACAGTCTAGCCGGGTTGAGGATCTCCTCGATTAGTCGGGTTGATGGTCCAAGAGACTGGGTCTGTTACTAGTAACAGTCTAGCCGGCTTGAGGATCTCCTCATGTTAATGGGTTGATGGTCCAAGAGACTGGGTCTGTTACACTATCCATGGATAGAGATATGATATATATTGCCTACGGGCTTGATCATTGTGATTATAAACCAAAGCAGTAACTCTGAACTTTGAATATCATATTAAATGCTTGTTGGGCCCATGTGTGTCTATGTTAAATGTGTGAGTAATGGATGATGATACAATTATTGAAATAATGAAATGTAACATCCATAAAATAAAGTGTATTGAGTATGATCTATATTGTTTGAATGTATGACATAGCATAATATCATTATAGTTTTTCTACTGAGCTGTTGGCTCAGCGCGATTGTGGTTCATCGCGCAAGTGACAGGATTGAACCCGAGAGTTCCTCTAGACCTAGTGAGTCTAGGCGTTGAAGAGTTGATTTTTGGACTTAAAGATCAGAGAAGAGCTGCCACTCATGTATATATTTTATATTTGTAACTTTTGATTTTGATGCAAATGTATTGGGAAACATTTGTTATATTTTCCGCTGCGTTTTAAATAAACTTTCTATCTATTTCGTTTTATAAACTCATTTAAAAGTTTTGAATTTGTTCATAGTATATAAGAGTCATGTCATGTGTGTTTTGTAACCGTGACATTTCTATATTCAGTATACGTATATTACGATCGTATTAGCATGCTGTGTACGTATATGGGGTATAGGGGTGTTACACCTTCCTTTACTGCGCCTTCGTTTGCTCATTCTAGCCCGCCAGATATGCCATCTCATCCGCAGGGTATTGATTTGAATTACCTGATACGTTCCTTATTAACTTATGCTATTTGTATGCATGATTATGTATGTTCTAACCTTTTCCTCTTTGGCTCACAGCGGATGCTTGAAGAACAAAATAGGAAACCTCAAGAAGAGCTGGCGGCAAGTCGTCAGCAGGCTTCTCATTTTGAAAATTTATATCATCAATCTGAACAACATTTCCGAGACTTCCGATTTCAGGGGATGAGGGATCCCGGTGCTTCTTCATCAAGAGGCCCCCAGACTGATGACCATGAGATCCTTTCATCTGCTTCTGATGAGGACCATGATGGATCAGAACCTCAAGGTAATAGGAATTTTGGTGTTTGCGCTTCGGGTGATCTCGGGATGAGTAATTTGCCGGGTTTTGGTGCTCCCGTTCGGCCGGACTCGGGATAAGTGATTTGCCCCCTCCTCCAACAGGTGACAATTTTTTCAAGTCTTTATTTGGTGACCTACCACCACCCTCTTAGTGATATGTAAATATTGTAGCAATTATAAAATCTTGTATAATAATGAAAAAAAAAATACAATTTTCCTCTTTACGGTAACTCTTTTTTTTTTCGTTGCTGCATCACTCTTTTTCTTTTTTTTTCTTTTTTTTTGTTACAGTACACCATAATTTCATAATTCACATCCACTTCATTTGCTAAACCAAATCCAACGTGGTAAAGGAATTTCATTGCTAATTCCTTTCCTTATGCCATATGGTCTTACCCTTTCCCATCATCCTTTCCTTTTCACTTTAGGAAAAGGTTTATTTCTTCTATATAAATCACCCTTCATGCCATATTTTAATACATAAACCAACATTCTTTCTCTTTCAACGTGAAGACTCCCTTTAATAGTTTTGATTTTTTTCTTTATTCATTCACCATGACCGAGCATCATTTAAAGAGAATAAAAATTCTATTTAAGAATATGGATACCATTCATTGGAAGCAAATTTCATGGTCAAAACTTGATGTTTTAAAATGTTAAATTGGACCACTCCTTCTTACATGCCATAGCTTCCTTTTGGGATACGTATTCTAGGGTATTTAGAATTAATGGCTTCGAAATATGTCCCTTGATTGAAGAATTTTAGGCCATCCTTGGATATCCAAATAATCAACAAATGGCGTTACCCACATTGATTTCCAAGACTCAACAGAAGATGTAGATGTTATTTCAAATTCCAAAACCTGAAGTTCTTTGGTTGATGAGAGGTGAAAAAATTCTACTTGCTCCTTTGATTGACTTTTGTCTCTCTCATTTGGCCCCTACTAAGGGATGGGGATGCATGCTCTGTCTTTGCTTGCTCGGCCAATTCTTGCTTGTTTCTTCTGATGGCGATATTGATCCACAAGCATTAGATATTATAGACCAAATGGAAGGAGGCTTGTCGCCGGTACCTATGACCTTAGCCGAGACCTTAGTTGGATTAGACCGATTTAAATCAGGATTGTCAAAGAGACTGACTGGGAGTCCGTTGCTACTTAAGGTAATTACCTAAACTGCACTTTCGGGTTTTTAATTTAGGTTTTCTTTTTTCTTTCTTTTCTTTATTGCTCTAATTTTTGCCTAGTCCGCCCAAGTGGGTTTTCGGAACTAGCGAGCTATCTTAATTTTTGCCTAAGCTGCCCTTGCAGGTTTTCAACTTAGCGGACTCTCTCCTTTTTTTTTAATTTAATTCTTTCTTCACAGATTTGGCTTCAGGAGCATCTTTGTTTGCTTGATACTCCATCCATGGATTTTGCCAGATACCTGCCACGTCATCATTCTGCTAGGAAGCTACTCCATCCTGCTTCTTCATATGCTGACTGGCCACTCACGCTCCGAAGTCAGTATCCGTTGGTTGGTACCTTGGTGGAAGATTTCTCGTATCACCATATGAACATACTTGATGTACGTTCCCCTTGCTGCTCTTCATCAAGGTACATGTTATGATCCTCGCCGACTTGGGCGTCAGTATGGAGCTGAGCCTCGTGATCCTGACTTTGCTCCCGACTTAGACATGCCTTGCTTGACTGAAGCCTACTTGGATTGAATGAGGCAAAGCTGGCCTGCACGTTACACTTATTGACTGCCATAGATTTTACATTTGTCAATTTAGAAAGTGTATTGTTAGGATGAAAAAATAATTAAAGTAATAAAAGATGCTTCTTTTCCATTTATAATTTGTCATCACCTTTTGCTATGGTGTTTATTTGTTTCATCCATATTTGGTTGAATACTTATAACAATGCACATAGAACAATTTTAACATTAATTCTTTTTTATTAAATTGGGGAACAACCAAACATAAAGCCAGCATACACAAGATTACTCCTGTTGCCAACTAGCCCTTTCAGGTTTTCTAATTGACTATTTTCTCTGTTTTAGCCCTAATTGTTGCCTAGCCCGCCCTTTCGGGTTTTCGGAACTAGCGAACTGCTCTAACTTTTTCCTAGGCCACCCTTTTTGAGTTTTCAACCTAGCGAGCTCTTTTTTCCCTTCTTTTTTTTTCTATCATACATAGAATCTCTTCAACCTATCAATGTTTAC
Organism: Garcia nutans; assembly: GCA_947685225.1. NCBI lineage: Eukaryota > Viridiplantae > Streptophyta > Magnoliopsida > Malpighiales > Euphorbiaceae > Garcia > Garcia nutans. Next base: position 18,867,639 of record CANTUV010000009.1, on the reverse strand, counting down.
TGGCTCACTAAATTCATTCCCGTCCATGTCTGATAACTTCACTGCACCTTTATTCATGACTTGTTTCACGACATATGGCCCTTCCCAGCTAGGTCTGAACTTCCCTCTTGGATCAGATACATTAGGCTTACATTGCTTCAACACCAAATCCCCAACTCTAAATTTTCTGATTTTAACCCTTCTATTGTAGGCCCGAGCTATCTTCTTTTGATACAGTTGGTGATGATACAGTGCCTTTAACCTTCTCTCTTCTGGTAGAGCTAACTGTGTGTATCTGCTTGCTACCCATTTCATTTCAGGCAGTCCAGCTTCCAAGACCACTCTTAACGACTTGATCTCAATTTCAATTGGCAATACTGCTTCCATCCCATAAACCAAAGAGAACGGTGTCATTCTAGTAGATGTTCGCACACTTGTCCTATATCCCCACAAAGCAAAGGGAAGCATCTCTGACCAATCCCTGTAAGTCTTGGTCATCTTGGATAGAATTTGCTTAATTGTTTTGTTTGTTGCTTCAACCGCACCATTATCCTTTGGTCTATAAGGAGAGGATCAATGATGATGAATTTGGTACTTCGAGAATAAATCCTTAACTGCTCCTTGAAACTGTACCCCATTGTCTAATATCACACTATGCATGACCCCGTATCTACAGATGAGGTTCTTTTCAATAAACCTAGCCATTTGGCTTGCACCCAGTCTATTGAAGGATTCGGCTTCAACCCATATTGAAAAATAATCTACTGCTACCACCATGAATCGGTGACCGTTTGAAGCTATCGGATGTATCTCTCCTATAATGTCGATACCCCAGGTGGCAAATGGCCAGGGTGAAGACATAGAATGCAATTCTTCAGGAGGCATGTGATTCAAGTTACCATACATCTGACATTGCTGGCACTTCTTTACAAACTCAATACAATCTTTCTCCATAGTCAACCAGTAGTAACCTTGTCGAATAATCTTCTTAACTAGGGCCAAACCACTCATGTACGGACTGCAACTTCCCGCATGTATGTCTGACATGATACGGTCCACTTCAGGTTTTCTTAAACATCTTAAATGCACTCCATCAGGTTTTCTTAAACATCTTAAAGAACTATTGTTCCCTTGTATCCGATTTGACCATCATATCATCAACATATACTTTAACTTCTTTGTGCATCATGTCATGGAATAGTGTGGTGGCCATCCTTTGGTAGGTTGCTCCAACATTCTTTAAGCCGAACGATATCACCCTATAATAAAATATACCCCATGTAGTAATGAAAGCAGTTTTGGCTTTATCCTCTTGGGCCATTAACACTTGATTATATCCAGAAAATCCATCTACAAATGAGTGTAGCACGCTAGAGGCTGCACTATCAATGAGAACATCTATATGAGGTAAAGGAAAATCATCCTTAGGGGAAGCCTTGTTTAAATCTCTATAGTCCACGCAGACCCTTATCCTCCCATCTTTCTTTAGCACGGGTACTATGTTGGCTAGCCAATCTGGATATTCTATCACTTCAAGGAACTTTACTTGTATTTGCTTAGTGACCTCTTCTTTAACCAATTCAGCCCACTCAGGTCTTAATCGCCTAAGCTTTAGTTTGACAGGTTTTATGTGAGTGTAAGTAGGAATATGATGCTCGGCTATGTCTCGATCTATCCTTGGCATATCTTCATAAGACCAGGCTAATACTTCTTCATATTTTTTGAATATTTTTTCAAATCTCTCTCTCTCATCAGGAGTAAGGTCGGATGCTATGCTAATGTTTTTGGGATTTTCAGTTGTTCCCAAATTTAATGATTGTGTGTTAACAGAATTAATATTAAAGATGCTCATGTAACTGCTATTTGAATGTATGCAACCATCAGGAGAAACATCACACAAGTAAGCAAAATCAGACTTTATTGCATTCATTTTGGAAAAGAAAACATCATCATCCTCATACAAAGCAGACAAATTAAAATCAAAATCAAAATCATTGTTCTCAGAATCATAAAGTAGGATGTCTTCAAACGTTTCTTCGACCAGGGCAGCAATCTCTTCCAGAGTCTTCTCAGCTTTCATGACAGCTTCATTCTTCTCTTTTAGATTGGATTCCTTGCTGGCTGATAGGGTGAGCTCTTTCTTCACTTGCTCCACTATCTCGGCAACATCTGCAAAAATTTTAAAACTTGGGATTATCTTACCCATGAACATGATTGGCTCAGGCTTTCCTTAGAGTGGTCCCATATCTGGAGCTTTGATAAAAATCTCTTCTAGTGGTAGGAAGCTCATCTTCTCACTTTTGTTGGCTGGATATCATTGTCTTCATCATATCCCAACCCTTTCTTGGAAGTTTGAGTTCTAAAGTCTAGCAACTTTGTCAAACTGGCCTTACCCTTTCCAAGACCAGCTCCGGGAAGGTAGTTCATATTCTTCATCATATTCAAGACTTTGGAGTCCACCACTTCATCATCAGAAATTGCAGCTACTTGAAAAACATTGAGAGGCCTCTCAATCATTAAAGCGTTAATAATCTCATTGTCTTCAGCTTCAATGACCATTGTCCCATCTCCGTTGGGGAACTTGATCTTTTGATGAAGGGTGGAAGGAACTCCACCAAGAAGATGAAACCATGGTCATCCCAAGAGCAAGGCGAAGGTGACTGGTATGTCTAAAACAACAAACTTAACAATAGATTCAATTGGACCAACCTTGACAGCAGCTTTGAAAGTCCCTTCGGCATGCCTCTTAGTGTTGTCATAAGCATGAATTGTTACCTCAGTTGGTTTAGATCTCTTGTTGACATGGCTAGCTTTGGCAATATCTTAAGTGGACAAACATTTATGGTGGACCCATCATCGACCATTACACAAGGAGTCCTCTTCCCCTTGACTTCTATTTTGATAAAGAGAGGGTGGATGTGGTCTCTCCCCTCCTCCGGTAAGTCCGCATCTGAAAAAGAAACTGCTCCCTTATTAACTTCACTCTTTTCTTGAACCTCTTCACATTTCATTACTTCCCCAATTTTTATGAAGTTGATCAACTCCTCCGGTGTTGTGGAGGTAGAAATTGGCATGCTAGATAAGGCTTTGGCCATATTTTCTCGGTGCTTTTTAGAAGTAGCTAATAAGTCCCAAATGATAATAGTTGCTTGGGTTCTTTTCAATTGCTTGAGCACAGCATTATCTTCTTCTACTTCAACTTCCTTTCCCTTATTAGTTTCTACCTCCTTAGGTGGTGGCCTTGCATAAGGCTTACCGGATCTAGTGTTCATCACCTCATCTTCTTCGGGCTCGGACCAAGTCCACTCCTTATTCTTGGGTACAATATCATCATCACTATCACTTGAATCCCAAAACCCGTTGACAACACAAATTTCTATTTCTCCACCCATCATAGCTTGTTCAATTTTACGAAATACCTCTCCTTCTTTGGTTGCTTCTCCATCGATGTCTTGAAAAGAAGACATGACAAAATCCTCAGGCAAACCTCCTCTAATCATGAAGGCTGCTGGTGGTGGTACCTTATTGAATTTTGGTAATGGGTTGTCTTTAGTGTTTGGTTTGTTGGGCTCGGGTAGCTTCCCATTATCAATTAGATTTTGAATCTCATGTCTCAACCTCACACATCTATCCGTGTCATGTCCTTGCATTTGGTGAAATTGACAAAATTCTTTGGTGTCAAAATTAGGTGGGAGAGGGTTAGGCAAAGGATGAGGATTTAAGGGTTGTAGCAATCCCTTTCTTTGAAGCTTATTGAGAACCCAAGACATCGGTTTTCCCAATTTCAAAAATTGTCTCCTCGTTCCTTGATTAGTAGCATTAATACCGACGACCTTTTGCATGCTTTGGCTACCATATTGATAGCTCCCTTTCTCGTTCCTTTTTGTTGCAAAACAACTCTTCTATCTTTCCCATTCTTCAATTTGCAAACCAGCTTGGAGAAGGTCTTTGAAATCACGGATGAGTGTATGAGACATCCTCTCATAAAGATTAGGCAACACCCCTCTCACAATCATCCTTATTTGATCGGATTCATCGGGCCTCTTCTTGAGTAAAGTGGCCTTGTTTCTCCATCTCTTGACATAATCTACAAAATTCTCATTCGGCCTTTGCCTAATGGACTCCACTTCCATTAAGGTAACTTCTAACTCAACATTATACCCAAATTGCTAGATGAAGGCTTTGTAAAGCAGATCCCAACTCTTTTATGTTCCATCATTTTAGTTATTAAACTAGTTTTGGACAACAGGGTCCAATGAGAGCATAAAGTACCTTAGGGTTTGAGCCTTAGTAGCTCGGGCAGACTGCATGGCAGTGATATACTATTTCACATGGAGATGAGGATTTTTGGTGCCATTGTACTTTGCAATGGATGGCATCATGAACTTGTACGGGACTTCTTCATCTTGTTCAAATAGTTTATCAATCTCGGACATCTCTTCGGTTTTCAACTTCTACTAAAATTTCTTTTCTAAATCAGCAATCATCTTTTCAACATCAGATGTCTCGGTCTTTTCAATAGTTACTTTCTCAACAACCTTCGGTTCTTTTTTCTTCTCTTGAATATCTTGGTAGTATTGATCCCAATCATCATCATCATCAATGATCACTTTTTCATCATCAAAAACCACTTCACCAACTTTAGTCTTCCCTTTGTCCCTTGGCTTCTTAGTGCTAGCAGATGCCTCGGCATGATTCTCTAAGATTGTAGTCAATTGGTTCTTCATGGTCTCAGCTAGGGCCTCTTTTATTTCTTCCATCTTGGCATTGAGGGCCTCATCCACCATCCTTTGAATTTGTTCGGGCTCCATTGTTTTTGGTGAGCAAGTGATTGAGTCGTTGCTAGTTACTTCGTCTCCGGCGTAGGTTGGATTGTTGTAAGCTTTAAAACTATCATAATCCAGGGTTGTGAGCCAGAGAGGATCAATGACATGAGATGCAAATGTATGCACGAATAATCAATGAAGAAAGATAATTAGGACGTTCCTTCCAACCTTATAACATCCATACACGAATGGCGAGTCTCTTTTCCTAGGTATATGGTTAACAAAATACCAGCATGGGGTATCTTGCTTTCGAATAATTCCCTTGGATGTTTCAACCAATAGTTATATTTTCAAAAATGGAAATCCATTCATAGTAATTCCCATTAATTAGGTTTTAATCCATTAAACCAACTATAGTAGCTTTTATGCTATATTGGATTAAAACTAAATTAAGAGGTTTATTATAAATAGATTTCTCACTTGAAAAATGTAACTAATGATTCATGCCAAAAATATGCCCATGATTAATTATTCTTAGTAAAAACTAGGCTCACAATTGATTTTTGGTATTTCATAATTGACCTAAATATTTATAAGCTCTTTGTAAGAAAAGTTGGGCTTAGTATTTGGGCCATGAGCAAAAGAATACTTGGTTTATTTTTAGAAAAGTCTTGTGTCCAAAAACATTTTGAAAATAGCTTTGGTCTCTTGGACTTTAAAGAAAATTTTATTTTGAGCTTACAATGTACTTAGGTCATATTAGAAAAAGAACAAACCAAATAAGCCATGATTTAAGCTAAGATAAATTAACCATAGTCAAACAACATGCATTTGGGGTGAAACTAACGAAAGTAACTAGGCCAATTACATAAGCTTTAGTCTTTGGGTTAAAAAGGCTTAGGTTTCCATAGCAAGTATATACCAAATGGTATGAGGCTATGAGTGGTTATGTCATGCTCGATCTCCATACCTTGAGTGAAAGTATGATATCCCTCACATAACACAACACGGGTAACATGGGCGTCCTAACTCACGCACACGATGCAAACTAATATGATGCAATGGATAATATCATGATAAGAAAGAATAGAATAATATAAAGACCAACAGAATCAACTTCTCTTATCCTCAATGAAGTTGCCCCTGTGAGCGGGGATTTTTGCCCCCACTCCCGGTGGAATTGTTCTTGCGACTTCGGCACTGTTTAGGCTCAGGGCCTTAGAGAACACGGACCTAAGTCCAGAGAAAATGGAGTCGCCACCCGGACAGGCTGGGGAAAAAGAAAGGGGTGGATGACTCGATTCCTAAGGAATCCCCAACCCCCTAATGGGTTCGGAAAGTTGGGTACATGTGGGGAAGGTGAGAAATGGCCCAGCACCCTCAAAACGCCCGGTTCATTGGAACCGGCCTCCTTTACAGGTTTTAATATTATAGAATTCTTAAATATAACAACAGTATCCATATTACACACAATAACTAAAAGAAAGCATCATTATATTAAAATCAATGCAAGGTCCAAGCAAAACAAATAAATGGACACCCATCCGAAGATGGAAACATGTCCTTACATCACATGCCTAAATAGGACACCCACCGAAAGGTAGAAACATGTCCTTTACATAGGTTCTAAAATAGAAAAGCAAATTAAATTACATGATATTTAACCAATGAGGTACCCACCAAGTGGAAACATACCTCTAACAACATTTAGAAATCTAAATAAATTGATAAAAGTAAATAATTATTCATCATAAATAAATCGTTCATCAAAGATGTTAAATATCAATAAAAAGTAAACATCCATCCATGATAAGATAAATAAACCAAGCATTGAACTTAAACAAATTAAAGCATGTAAAATAAATCAAAGCATAATCAAATATGGAATTGAATAAGGCAAATAAAAATCCAAATTATAGCTACTGTTTCCATTTAGGATCCTTTATTTCATGTGTTTAGGGTTTTGGATTTTCATGGGTTTAAGCTACTATGACTTTTTAAAGAATTAAAATAGATTAAGGATTTTATGTTTTAAAAGGTTGGTAAGGCATTTTGATTAACCAAATTAAGGTTTGAATGGTGAAATCATGAAACTAGGGTTTGAACACTTTAAAATACTTTTGATTTGTGGTTTTAAATGATGATTTCAAGCTTACTGTGTAAAATTAAAATATTTGTGTTTATATAATTTTTAAGGTTTTAAAGGATTAGGGTTCATAAAAAAATTAGGGTTTAAGGTTTTAAAGGGGTTAGTGTTCACTATTTTAGGTTTGGAGTTGAGTTAGGGTTTAGTGATTTAAAATTAAGGTTTTCGGTGGATGCATGAAGCTTTTAGGATTTCAAAATCAATTTGATGCTTTTATGAGGTTTTATGATAATAAACAAATGATTTAAAGTTTTTAAAAGCAAAAAATAAGTTTTTAAAGCTTTTGGAGAGAAACAGAATATAATTTAAGGGTTTTGAAAATTTGGAATGTAAATTAGGGTTTTGAAGAAACTAAATTAATAACTTTAAATTCTTTGGAAAATAAAGCAAAGAATTAGTATTTTTAACTTTAGAAAAGCTAAATTAAAGTTCTGGGATTTTTAAATTAAAAGAAAGTATGAGATGTTTAGCTACTATGAAAAAATAAAAGGAATCAAGAATTCAAACCTTCTTTCGTGGGGTTGCACCAAAATTGCTTCTTGGATGAACCAGGTCAAAGACAAGCTTTTCTTGCCTTTGAATTACTTGAATTGCTTATTTGCTCCCTCCAAAATCTGATTCAGTTTACTGCCAGAAAGAATTTTTAAAACCTAGAGTATAATAGTTCAAGGGCTTACGAAAACCCCACCTACGGCTCAAAATCTAATTCGAATTCAGTCAATTTCACATCAAAAGCAATGGAACCTGAACAAGTTTAGAAGATAGTGAATGATGCCTTCAACTCCAAGATGGAAGAATTGAAGGGGGCCCTGGCTGAGATTATAAGGAGTCAACTGCTTTCATTACTAGAGGATAACAATGTTGAAGCATCTGCTAGTAACTAGAAGCAAAAGGATAAGGGAAAAGCCAAGTTAGAGAAGGTGGCCTCTGATGAAGACAAGATAGTAATGGATGATGCTAATTAGGATGCGTATTTCAAAGACCAACTAGAAAAGCTAAAAGAGAAGAAGGTCTTAGAGAATACTGAGTCCGCTGGTTTTGAAAAGATGATTGTTGATTTGGAGAAGAAGTTTTAAAAGAAGCTGAAAACTGAAGAAGTGTCAGAGGTGGACAAGTTATTTGAGCAAGATGAAGAATGTAGACCCTTAATTTTTGACCCAGTCCACACCAATATTTTTTAAAACAATCCAAAATAATTTTTGTGGTATTTTAATTAAATAATATTTATTTTAATATTCATTACTTATAATATTTATTTTTAATAAAAATAAAAAAGGATAACAGTAAAAAAATAGAAAATAATAAATAAATAAAAATCGACGGCGGAAGAATCGGCGACGAAAAATTTTCATCTCCGAAAAGGAATTGGCTGGCCTATGCCCCAATTTGCATGCAACTCTCACAGCTGGCCCACCCATAGCCAGCAGCAGTTTTTGTCAGTGCAATTTGTTGCCAGCGCAGTTTTTTTTTCGAAACCGAATTTTACTTTGTTTTTGATTTCTTTTCCTAAATGGTTTTAATGTCCTTAGATAATTAGAAGTAGGTTTTTTATTTTTCCTATAAATACCACATTAAAACACAGAATTAAGGATTAGAAATTTTTTACTTAACCTTGGACTTTTGTATTTGTTCGGCCAACCTCAAGCTTGAAAGATCAAGAAGCAGCAAACAACAACATTCTATCAAAGGCAGCCTACATTGTCTTTATTATTGTTCAACCAAAATTCAAAGATTGTGGTGGAACCAACAACGGAGGTTTGAATCTCTATTTTCTTTGTTTATACTTGCAGCAGCTTCATCAAGTTGGATTAATTGTTTCATCATACAATTTGATCAATTATTCTACAAACCATCCAAACTTTATTTGAAACCCTAAAAACTATTTTTCAAAACCCTAATGCCTTAATACCCGTAAAACATATTTTTGAAATCTAAAACCCTAATTACACTTTTCTAAAACCATAAAACAATAGACTATTCTCTTAAAACCCTAACCTAATCTTTAATTCAAACATCCAGTAGCCTTTTTTTTTCAAGTATCAAAAGCTTTAACCCTAATTAATTCTTCTTTCCAAAATCACACAGTAGCATTATTCTTCTAAAAAAATAACATTAGTTTCTTCCAATTTCGAAACCCTATTTTCTAAATCTTAAACCCTAAAATTTTAATTTTCAATACCAAAACCTCCAATCCTAAAAGCCAATTTCCAAAATTTTATGGGACACTGCCCCCGACCCAGCAAGGGGTGCTGCCCCTTGACCCCGCCCGCTAACCGGTTAGTGGGACCGCCTTATGGGCTCGTCGAAGGTGTCAATATTTATTTGTGTATTGTAAGTCTTTATGTTTAACTTCCTTTATTATGATTATTCAAAATACATTAGCCTTATTCAAAATACAAACCTAAACCCTAACTTATTCAAACCATAAATCTTAATTAATTATATTTTCAAATCATCACAGTAGCTTGTTCCTTTCAAATATCTAAAGATTTTATTTTATTTTCATAAGCTTCAATCTTATTTACTTAAACCCTAATTGTTAAACATAAAATCCTAGAAACCCTATTTCAGGATGTTAGTCCCAAACCCTAATTAAATCAATTTTTCAAATCTTCACAGTAGCTTCTTCTTTGAAAAATAAATATGGTAGTGTTAGTTTTTTTTAGAAACTCTAACCCTAATTTAAAACCGTGAGTCCTAAACCCTAATGTCTTAAGATTTCAAAATCTTAAATTCATGATGTTAGCCCTAAACCCTAATTTGATTAACCAAAAACCGTACTACTTTATTAAATTTATAAAACCCTAATCCATTCCATTTTTTCAAAAATCCTCACAGTAGCCTAAATAATAAATATAATAATTTCAAAATTCCAAAACCCTAAATGTTAATTAAAGAACCCTAAAATGAGACATAAACCTAAATTTGTATATTTATTGCTTTATTTAATTTTAGATTTGATTATGTAGTTTATTATATGTTTTGATGGTAGATTTATTTAATTTCAATGCTTGATTTATTTAATTTATCATGGATGGATATTTTCTTTATTATTATGATAATTATTTGTTTATTTTGGTATTAAAATTGTAAGAGGTATGCTTCCACCTTATGGGTAGCACATTAGTTAAGTATTATGTAATTTAAATTATTTTAAAGTTTTTGGACCAATGTAAAGGACATGTTTCCACCTTTCGGTGGGTGTCCTATTTAGTTTTAGACATGGACGATGTAAGGACATGTTTCCATCCTCGGATGGGTGTCCATTTATTTATTTTGTTTGGACATTGCTTTGATTTTAATATAATGATGCTTTATTTTAATTATTGCATGTAGTATGGATAATATTGTCATGTTTAAGAATTTTATAATATTAAGACCTATAAAGGAGGCCGGTTCCAATGAACTGGGCATTGTGGGGGTGCTAGGCCATTTCTCACCTTCCCCATACGTACCCAACTTTTTGAACCCATTAGGGGGTTGGGGATTCCTTAGGAATCGAGTCATCCACCTCTTTCTTTTTCCTGGCCCGTCCGGGTGGCGACTCCATTTTCTCCGGGCTTAGGCCCGAGTTCTCTAAGGCCCCGAGCCTAAAAATCGCCGAAGTCCTAAGAACCATTCCACCAGGAGTGGGGGTGAAAATCCCCACTCACAAAGAGGTTCCTTATACGTTCAAGATGCCTTCTTTTGAAAAGTTTGATGGAACCGACAATTCCCATTTGCATGTCAAGAAGTGTATCACTGCCATGTATTCTGTAAGAGCTACTAAGGCTTAAACTCTAAGGTACTTTATGCTCTCATTAGACATTCTTGTGCAAAATTGGTTAAATACCTTAGAGGAAAACACTCAAATAGACTAAGATTTGTTGTACAAGGCTTTCATCTAGTAGTATGGGTACAATGATGAATTGGAAGTGACTCTGATGGAGGTAGAATCAATCAGACAAAAGCAAAATGAGAATATTGTTGATTATGTGAAAAGGTGGAGGAATAAGCATGTTCTTCTAAAAAAGATGCTTAATGAATCTGAACAGATCAGAATGATAGTGAGAGGTGTCCTGCCTAACCTTCATGAATAACTATCTCATACCTTTATCAAAGATTTCAAAGACCTTCTCCAAGCTAGCTTGCAAATAAAAGAGTGGGAAAGGGAGAAGATCCATTTTTTGGAAGAAGGAATGAGAAGGGAAGTTACCAATCCGGTGGTCAAAGTACGCAAAAGGCAGTGGATGTCAATGCAAAAACTGGGCAAGTAAATAGAAGATAATTTTAAGAGTTGGGAAAACCTCTATCTTGGGTTTTCAACACGTTACAAAAAAAGGGGTTATTACAGCCATTGGCTCCTTGACCACTACATGATCCTCTAGCATCAAACTTTGATGCCAAGGCCTTCTATCAATTTCATCAAATGCAAAGGCAGAAGACAAATAAATGTGCTCTTTTAAGACATGAGATCTAAGATTTAATTGACAGTGAAAATTTGCCTGAGCCTAATAAGCCCAACATCAAGAATAATCCTTTGTTTAAATTTAGAATAGTTCCACCACCATCATCCTTCATGATAGGGGAAAAATTGGATGAAAAGTTTGTCTTGTCATCTTTTCAAGACATAGATAAAGAAACTACAAAAGTGGAGGTTCGACCTGGCAAGATTGAATCAGCTATGGATGAGAAAGCACTGACCATTTGTGTTGTGAATGAATTGAAATCTAAGGAAGAAAAGCAGGTTAGGAATGAACCCTAAAGTACAGAATACTTGCCCCAACATGTCCAAGTATACTCCAACTCAACAAACCTCCCTTGCCTTTAATATTGCTCATTTTATTTTGCTTTCTTTTGTATTTTATTAGAACAGTTATGTTTTTCAAATTAAAATTGTTTGAATAAATTACTTTTATTGAATTTATAATTTTGTTGGCTTTTGACATTATAGTGTCCAATCGATGACGAAGCTAGCTTAATTTTCATAAACTAGTATATTTATGCATCATGATTTGAATGACTTTACTAGGTGTGGGAATTGTTCTATAAGTATTGAGCTGTGTATGCTTACTTAGAGATGACTCCTACATTGTAACACCCTTATACCCTATATACATATAATACATACACCCAGTATATGTAAAATACACATATAAACTATAAGAATGCCACAATTCGATTTCATAAAAATTTTTACATTTCTAATTTAAAATCCCAAACACTTTAAATGGTATATTTAAATAGTAAATAAAATTTTCTTTATTATTATCGATTCCCAAAATAAGCATTTTATATAAAAATCTCTAGGAAAAATTCGCTAGAGTTTTGTCTGTAAACATGGCATCCCAAAAAATCAATAATTACTCAACTTGCATAAAAACACACTCCCAATAAAAAAACAAATTAACAATTCCCCAACACTTCTCCATTCCTCCATAATTCCTCAAAATATTTATACATATACATATATATATATATCAAAACACATGTACAAAGCCCATATTATGCAATTTATCCAAAATATTCTTTATAATTTACAATGTACTAAAAAATATAACCATAATATACAAAATAACAAAAGGTACTATAATATAAAATATATACATGTTTGTAACTGGCTCGATCTCGAAGTAGCAAAATCACCACAAAGCTGACACTACCAGGTCTAGAAGAACCCTCCGGATCTACCAGATCAATCCTTTCACCTGCGCAATGAATTACAATCAAGCTAAGGTAAAAGCCTAGTGGTACAAACTTTGATAATAATAAAACTTTAATATAATGCCAAATCATAATATTTTTTTATGTTATATTACAATGTGGCACTCAATTCCACTTTAAAACATAATATTTAATCTTTCTATAAATCACATAAACACATGCATAAGCATGGGCCCAAACAAACTAATATATTATTCAGATCCTAGAGTTACTATTTTGGTCCATATTGACACCCAGTGTCTAGCCCCAAAGGAAAATCATAGTGATGCCTAGCATCTAGCCCGAAGGCAAATCATATATCAGTGACGCCTAGCGTCTAGCCTCGAAGAAAAATCATATATCAATGATGCAAAATGTCTAGCCCCAAAGGCAAATAATGAGGATAACCTCATAGGCATGCTGCCAAACATAGAACTCTGTAAATTGAATAACATACTAGGCACACTAATATGCATGTTTTCCATAATCAACTTTTCTTATCACATTGTCTCAATTTCTCATTTTTCTCATCACATTGCCTATTTTTCTTATTTTTCTCATTCATATCAATGTTAACTCATTTTAATTCATCATATCTTATACTTTCATCATAATGTATGCCATTTCACATTAAAATCACATTACCTAAATATTTTTGAGTCATTCTCACATAATGCATATAAATAAGATTTTATTCATTTTAACCATTAATAATGGCTTTTCCTAATGCACATAATGCATACATAACCATTCACATGTTATAATACAATGTTCATGATGTTCATGTTGCCAAGTAGCTTAACATATTTTTTATCTAAGCCAAATTTAATGCAAATACATCTAAATTATCAAAAGTTTGTACTTACCTCAAAAAGCACTCAAACACAAGTTAAAAGTCACCCTCCAACCTTGACTTACAACTTTCCCTTCAACACTAAGGTTGGGCAATTTACTTCTTCTTAATGCCTATTCAAAATGTGAATAAATATTATCATTTAAAATCACATTTTAAGGTATTTAAAACATAGAACTCTAATTAAGCATCACTCCTACAAATTTCCAAAATAATCCCTAACCTTACTTTAAATTGAAATTCCATGTTAATCCATTTAAATTGGTGTTTTAAGTTTATTTATATCATTAAAACATATTATAACAAGTCTTAACCAATCACATTAAACAAACACATGCTCTTATACAAAACCCTAAAATGCCATAACATTCATCAATGAAGGTTCTTCATTCCAATTGTAAATCCAAGCTTATTTTCATCACTTATATCATTAAATAACATGATTTAAACATTAAAATAAAAAGAAATCCAATCTTTGAAAAATTCCCTTCCAAAACCCTAAATTCAACACTACCTTATCCAATCTCTAACCAAACTTGGTTAAATCCATCATTTAAAATCCTTGTTTATGCATCAAAAAAATAGATTTGGAATCCATTTGCACAATTACTACACATGATTTCAAAAGTTCAAATTTTTTATAACCCTAAATCATGTTCTGCCTCCAAACCCCATTCAAACTTAATCATTTCTTTAGTCTAACTTAAGAATCATTAATAACTAATCAAAATAGCTTCATACAAACACATTCAAGCCATTAAATCATTCTAAGATAAAATTCCAAATTCAACATATTCACAATTTCATGGAAATCCAAAGAAAAAAGTTGGAAACTTACTATTTATGAAGAAAATTACTAAAATTCCACTTGAAATTTGTTAATTCCTTCAATTGATGAAGCTTGAAAGATGAAGAAATCTCTCTTGGAAAACAATGGAGGTTTGGCCTCCTAGAGGAAAAAGATGATGATGCCGAGGACTTTTAATTTCTCTCTCTTTCCACTTTAAAAATATGAGTAAATATATATTATTTTATTATATTTTTAATTAATTAATTAATTAATTAAAGAACCATAAATTACCTCTTCCAACCAAAAATTATTTATTTTTAAATTATTTAAATTATTTTAGTTTTACAAAATATAATTACCATTTTTCCATTTTTTTATTTGACTTTCTTTTTAAAGTGTTGACTTTTGTATATGTTGTATGTATTTCATATATATTTCACATATACACTTTACTTTATCACTTCTAATCCTTTAATTTTCCATTTAAATTATTTATTTATTTAATTTAATTTAATTTGAATTTATTTTATTTTATTTAATTTTTAAAAATTTCGGATGTTACAATTCTCTTCCCCCTAAAGAAAATTTCGTCCGCGAGATTACCTTATATCAACTCTAGAATAAATGAGTATACTGGCTCTGCATTGTCTGCTCACTGTCCCACATCATCTCGTTAGTGGCATGATTCCTCCAAAGAACTTTAACAAATGACACCTTCTTATTTCTCAACTCTTTCACCTCTGATGCCAAAATTGCCACTGGTTCTTCTTCGTAAGTCAGTACCGGACTCACCTCAATAGACTCTACTGATAAGACATGAAATGGATCTACCTGTATCTCCAAAGCATAGAGATATGGAAGATATTGTGTATCCAGTCTAACTCAGGTGGCAGAGCCAATATATAAGCCACTAGACCAACTCTCTCTAGTACCTCATAAGGTCTTATGAAGCGAGTACTCAACTTTCCTTTACAACTGAATCTCAAAATCTTATTCCATGGAGACACCTTAAAGAACACCTTATCTCCCACACTAAACTCTATGTCCTTCCTCTTAAAATCTGTATAGTATTTCTATAGGTCTGAAGCTGCTTTCAAATGGCTCTGAATTATCTTCACTTTCTCTTCCATTTCCTTAATTAAATAGGGACCGACTAGCTTACCTTCTCCAACCTCATCCCAACAAAATGGTGTTCTTCACTTCTTGCCATACAAGGCCTCATAAGATGCTATCCCAATACATGACTAATGATTGTTGTTGTAGGCAAACTCAATCAGTGGCAAAAATCTGTCCCAGCTCCTAGTGAAATTTATGATACAACTCTTCAACATATCCTCTAAAATCTATATCACTCTCTCTAACTGCCTATCTGTCTGAGGATGGAAAGCAGTACTAAAATGCAACCGAGAACCCAATGCATCCTACAAACTCTTCCAAAATCTTAATGTAAAATGGGGATCTCAGTCTGACACTAAAGAAATTGGGACTCTATACAACCTCACTATCTCACTGATATACAGCTCAGCCAACCTCTCAAGTGAGTAGTCCATCCGAACTAGAAGAAAATGAGATATCTTTGTCATCCGATCAACTATCACCCAGATTTCATGATGCTTCTTCTGGGTCAAAGGCAATCTAGTCACAAAATCCATCGTCACTTGCTCCCATTTTCACTCTGGCACTAATAATGGCTGAAGCAACCCTGAAGGAACTTTGTGCTCAACCTTCACTCTCTGGAAAGTGAGACATTTGGATACAAATTCTACTATGTCTTTCTTCATACCTGACTACCAATAATGTTGCTTCAAATCTTGATACATCTTGGTACTTCCAAGGCACATAACATAGAATGACTGATGTGCTTCCTCTAAAATCTTTCTCTTCATTCCTGCATCATCAAGAATGCACAGTCTATCTCTGTACCACAAACTGCCATCATTTCTCACAAGAAAGTCTCCACTGTCCTCCTTTCGGCAATCTATAGACCCTTAATTTTTAACCCGGTCCGGTCCAATATATTTTATTTAGTTCAAAATAATTTTAGTGTTATCTTAATTAAATAATATTTGTTTTAGTATTTATTTTTTATAATAATTATAGTAATAAAAAATAATAAAAATAAATAAAAATAAAAATAAAAATCAACGACGAAAAAATCGGCGACGAAACAATTCGTCGCCGAAAATAGTGGACGAAATGGCCTTGGGCCATTTCGCCTGCAGGAACTTCCTATGGGTGAAATGGCCCGCAACCCACCTAGCACGCCCGACACTCACACCTCGCCTAGCAGCTCTCGTAGCCTGTCGCAGTTTTCGCCAGCGAAATTTTTCCAACGCAATTTTTTTCGAAACCTAATTCTATTTGGATTCGGTTTTCTTTTCCTAATTAAATATAGTTTCCTTAAACAATTAAAATTAATCATCTAAATTTCCTATAAATAAGACTAAAAAACACAGAGAAAAGGGGAGGACAGAAAAAAACCCTAAAAGAAAAGGCAGAGAGCGGCAACTGAGAGAAAAAAAAAAGAAAGTAGCAACAACGAACACTAATGAAATAATCAATCCATCAGAGGCAGCAATACTGCCTTTGTTATTGCTCATCCATAAAACAATTTGGAGGAACCTTCAATGTAGGTTTTGTTTGTTAATCTTGAATTTGCTTAAACATTCAATTGTTATATCATTTTTTGTTCTTACTAGTTTTTGTTTATTTTTTTATCACTTTGATTCAATAGTATAAATTGATAAACCCTAATCTGCTTTGTAATTTTCCAAAACCTTAAATCATTTTATTAATTCCCAAAACCCTAATCTGCTTTCCAATTTTCCAAAAATCTTAAATTGTCTTGCCTATTTCCAAAACTGTTATAAACTCTAAACTATTTTCTTCAATTCCAAAACCAAGACAGTAAGTCTAAAAACAACAATTCAGTAGCTAATAATCATAAACCTAATGTTTTAAAGTATCTAAACACTAATTTCATGATTTTACCCCTCAAACCCTAATTTGGTTAATCAAAGAACCTTATCAATCTCTTTAATTATAAAACCTTAATCCATTTCAATATCCTTAAAACCTACAGTAGCCTAAACCAATAAATTCCAAAATCCTAAATATTAATTAAAGAACTTTAAATGAGAAACAGTAACCCTAATTTGTATCTTTACTTGCTTTATTTGATTATGTAGTTTATTATATGCTTTGATTTATTTAAATTCAATGCTTCATTTATTTAATTTATCATGGATGGATGTTTACTTTCTATTGATGTTTAATATCTTTGATGAATATTTATGATGAGTGATTATTTACTTTTATCAATTTATTTTGATTTCCAAATGTTGTAAGAGGTATGTTTCCACTTTGTGGGTACCTCATTAATTAATTTCTATGTAATTTAAATTGCTTTTATATTTTTGACCAATGTAAAGGACATGTTTCTACCTTTCGGTGGGTGTCCTATTAGTTTAGACATGGATGATGTAAGGACATGTTTCCATCCTTGGATGGGTGTCCATTTATTTTCTTTGTTTGGACATTGCTTTGATTTTAATATAATGATGCTTTATTTCAATTGTTGCATGTAATATGGATAATATTGTTATACTTAAGAATTCTATAATATTAAGACCTGTAAAGGAGGCTGGTTCCAATGAACCGGGCGTTGTGAGGGTGCTAGGCCATTTCTCACCTTCCCCACATGTATCCAACTTTCCGAACCCATTAGGGGGTTGGGGATTCCTTAGGAATTGAGTCATTCACCCCTTTCTTTTTCTTGGCCCGTCTGGGTGGCGACTCCATTTTCTCCGGGCTTAGGCCCGTGTTTTCTAAGGCCTCGAGCTTAAATAGTTCAGATGTCGTAAAAACCATTCCACCGAGTGGGGGCAAAAATCTCCGCTCACAATGGCGACTCCACTAGGGACAAGAGAAGTTGATTCCGTTGGTCTTTATATTATTCTATTCTTTCTTATAATGGTATTATCCATTGCATCATATTAGATTGCATCGTGTGCGTGAGTTAGGATGCCCGTGTTGCCCGTGTTGTGTTATGTAAGGGATACCATACTTTCACTCAAGGTATGGAGATCGAGCATGGCATAACCACTCATAGCCTCGTACCATTTGGTATATACTTGCTATGGAAACCTAAGCCTTTTAACCCCAAGACTAAAGCTCATGTAATTGGCCTAGTTACTTTCCTTAGGTTTTACCCCAAATGCATGTTGTTTGACTATGGTTAATTTATCTTGGTTTAAACCATGGGTTATTTGGTTTGCTCTTTTTCTAATTTGACCCAAGTACATTTGCAAGCTCAAATAAATTTTTCTTTAAAATCCAAAAGACCAAAGCTATCTTAAAAACATTTCAAGATGGTCTTTGGATATATAACTTTTCTAAAAACAAATCAAAAATTCTTTTTGCTCATGGCCCAAATACTAAGCCGAAAATCCATTTTTTCTAAAATCTTTTTACAATGGGCTTAGAAATAAAATTATTTTTCAAAGAGCTTGCAAATTATTTAGGTCAATTATGAAATACCAAAAATCAATTGTGAGCCTAGTTTATACTAAGAATAATTAATCATGGGCTTGTTTTTGGCATGAACCATTAGTTACTTTTTTCAAGTGAGAAATCTATTTATAGTAAACCTCTTAATTTAGTTTTAATCTAATATAGCATAAAAGCTACTTTAGTTGGTTAAATGGATTAAAGCCTAATTAATGGGAATTATTATGAACTGATTTCCATTTTTGAAAATATAACTATTGGTTGAAATGCCCAAGGGAAATATTCGAAAACAAGATACCCCATGTTGGTATTTTGTTAACCATATACCTAGGAAAAGAGACTTGCCATTCGTGTGTGGATATTATAAGGTTGGAAGGAACCTCCTATTTGTCCTTGTTTGTTGATTGTTTGTGCATACATGCATACATGCATACATTTGCATCTCATATCATTAATCCTTTCTGGCTCACAGCCCTGGATTACGGCAGTTCAAAAGCTTACGACAATCCTACCTACGTCGGAGATGAAGAATATAATAATGACTCAATCACTTGCCCACTAAAAACAATAGTGCCCGAACAAATTCAAAGAATGGTGGATGATGCCCTCAATGCCAAAATGGAAGAAATAAAAGAGGCCATGGCTGAAACCATGAAGAATCAATTGGCTGCAATTTTAGGAAATAATGTCAAAGTGTCTGCTAGCTCCAAGAAGCCAAAGGATAAAGGGAGACTAAAGTTGGTGAAGTAGCTTTGGATGATGATAATGTGATCATTGATGACAATGATGATTGGGCCCAATACTACCAAGATCCTCAAAACAAGAAGAAAGAACCGAAGATTGTTGATAGATTAGCTATGGAGAAAACTGAAACTTCTGATGTTGAAAAGGTGATTGCGGACTTAGAAAAGAAATATGAGAAGAAACTAAAAACCGAAGAAATGTCCGAAGTTGACAAATTATTGGAGCTAGATGAAGAAGTTCCGTACAAGTTCAAGATGCCATCTTTTGTGAAGTTCGAGGGAGCCGGAAATCCCCACCTCCATGTGAAGCAGTATATCACTGCCATGCAATCTGCCCGAGCTGCTAAAGCTCAAACTCTAAGATATTTCATGCTCTCATTGGACCCTATTGTCCAAAATTGGTTCAACAACTTGGAGGAAAGTACTCAAAAAGATTGGGACATGTTGTACAAGGCTTTCATCCAACAATATGGGTATAATGTTGAGCTAGAAGTAACCTTGATGGAAGTTGAGTCCATTAGACAAAGGCCAAATGAGAATTTTATGGACTATGTGAAAAGATGGAGAAATAAGGCTGCTTTGCTCAAGAAAAGGCCCGATGAATGTGATCAAATAAGGATGATCATGAGAGGCATCCTGCCTAATCTTCGTGAAAGGATGTCTCACACCCTTATAAGGGATTTCAAAGGCAAATTGAAGAATGGGAAAGGGAGAAAAATCGCTTTTCAGCAAGAAGAAATGAGAAAGGGAATAATCAGCCTAGCAATCAGAGCATGCAAAAAGAAGTTGATGTTAATGAGTCTGGTCAAGGAAATTAAAGACAATTCTCAAAAGTGGGAAAACCTCTATCTTGGGTTTTAGCAAGTTGCAAAAGAAAGAGTTGTTACAACCATTAGCTCCACGACCGTTACATAATCCACTGCCACCAAACTTCAATAGCGAGGCCTTCTGTCAATTTCATCAAATGCGAGGGCATGAAAAAGATAAATGTGCTCGTCTAAGGCATAAGATCTAAGATTTGATTGATAGTGGTAAGCTACCCTAGCCGGATAAGCCCAATAACAAGAACAACCCTTTGCCTAAATTTGGAAGAGTGCCACCACCAGCAACCTTTATGGTAGGAAAAGGATTAGAAGAAGATTTTGTTTTATCATCCTTTCAAGATGGAAATATTGAAGGAGTGAAAGGAAAAGAAGCTTAAACTCAACAAACTTTCCTTAGCTTGAATGTTGCTTTTCAATTTTACTTTCTTTAATATTTAATTGGAACAATTATGTTTTTCAAGTTTAAATTTGTTTGAATAAATTACTTTCATCAAAATTTTTGTTGGTCTTTGTTCATTTTGGTGCTCAACCAATGAGGAATCTAGCTTGATAAATCATTAATTAATATATTTATGCATCATGACTCGAATGACTTTATTAGATAAGGGAATTGCTCTATAGCATTGAGTTGTGTATGCTTACTTAGAGAGGGTTCCTGCATAATTACCTTTGTCTAGGTCTTAGTCAGTCTTAGAACATGCTTTGACAATTTTCGAGGTGAAATTGAACTCTGCTTATTTAAGGGAGAGATGAGGCATTGTTTGGTTAGCCAACAACTAGTATCCACCCAATTAAATATCAATCCCTAGTTTTCCCTTTGAGCCTTCATAAAATTTTAGCTTTCTTTTCATTGGCTTATAACCTCAACAGCCTACCTTGAGTTATTGTGTTACTTTTGACAAGTCTTATGATCACTAAGGTGAAGAGGTAAGAAGATCAAATAAAGGAATGAATAGTCAAGATCATAAGGATAGTCGGTGTTCTCAAGACCATAAGAATAGTCGAAGTTTACTTAATATTTCCAATATATCAAGACAACATTAGAGTAACAAATGATTTATCCCTATTAAGGAAGATTTATGTCACTCCACTCATCCAATATTGGAAGCCCAAATTAGTACAAAGAGCTATAACCAAACAAAAAAAACAACAAAAAAAAGAAAAAAAAAAGAAAAAGAAAAGAAAAAAGGACAAAAAAAAAGGGAAGAAAAAAGGACAAAAGAAAAAAAAACGAAGAAAAGAAAAAAAAGAAAGATAAAACCTAAAAGGCAGTTCAGAAAGCCAACTGAGTTCTCTTTTACCTAAAGCAGCAAAAGGCTTCCATTTAGTTTGTAAGGACAGTTTGACTTGAATTGATCCAACCCAACTAAAGATTCGATCAAAATCGAAGGAAAGGGAGAAAGACCATCCAGTTCTTGAATGTTTTGTACTTGACAATCCTGCAAAGAAGAAGGACAAAATGATAAAATGCTCAAAGAAAGAGAAGAGTAAGAAAAATAAAAGGAAAGAAAAAGGAGAAGAAGAAAAGAAGCGAATTTGGGTACCAAACTTTTTGCAAGGGCAAAAACTGTCCTAATCAAGATCCAGATTAATGCTAAGAAGATAGAAGGAATTTGGAGTCTAGAAAGATTGCTCCCAACTGTCTAAAGTTTCAACAAGAAATTTGTAGTGTGAGGGTTTGTCCATTGTGTCACACCAGCTCCAATCTCAAAATGGCCTTCACTTAAACCTGTGTCCCTTATCGACCCCATTTCAAGCTTATCAAAGACCTGTTGATCTTTCTTGGTAGGTAGAGTCTATTAGTGGAGATAGTTTGAATAAGCATGAATATGAGATAGACGATATTTAAATTCAATGAGACCTTTGACCAAGTAATGTGTATGTGCCTATCTGAAGTGCAACAGTTCTTGCTTAAATAGAAATAATTCCTGAGTTTAGTACGATAACTAGGGTTGTCATGTTATAGATATGTTAATTTGAAAAATCAAGTCCTGAGGTACATTGACATTGATTTGGCAAAGCCAACATTTGATTTCAAAATCAAAATTCAAAAAGTAAAAAATGTTTTTGTCACACAAAGCCTTCAAGTTAAGAGAAGTTTGTTGCATCATCAAAACTCGAAGGACACATTGGGCAAAGGAAATGATTATTGGCAAGGTTATGCTGAAACATAGTTTGAAATGGATGTATCCTTGACTCTGCAACTTGGGGTCTCCACCACCCATATTTTCAACATCTCGAAGATAAAAGCCATAAATATGAAGCATCCTGTAATTCCAGTGCAAAATCTGAATGAGCATCTGAAAGGAACCAATGAGAATACTTCTGCTGATCACCTTGGTCTGTGAGTCAATGGAAATATTGTAAGTATTATTCATGCATATCACGCATACATGAGCATATCACATCACACTTTCATTTCATGTATTGTCTATTCTTTATCAAAGTGAACAGCAAACACCCTGTGAAGTAAACATTCAAAAGAAGATATCAAATTAGTGGGGCATGGAAAGCCCATTGCTTGAGAAAGTTCCAGTAATCTTGCAAAGAGAAGAAATACGTGCTTGTGCAAAGAACTAGACAACAAAAATATCAATCAAAGCTTGCATGGAAAAAATCTTTGGTTTGAGCCTACACAGGGGGGCAAAGTTTCTCCATTTTAATTTTTGAGTTTATGCATATACAAAATATTTTCAAACTCACTTTCAAATTTAGTTTATGATCAAGTATCCAAACCCAGTTTAGGATCGAGCATCCAAATCTAGTTTAGGATCGAAGATCCAAACCCAATTTAGGATCGAATATCCAAATCCAGTTATGATCCAGTATCCAAATCCTATTAGGATTGAGTATCCAAATCAAATTTAGGATCGAGTATCCAAATCCAGTTAGGATCGAGTATCCAAATCCAATTTAGGATCAAGTATCCAAATCCAGTTAGGATCGAGCATCCCAATCCAATTTAGGATCGAGTATCCAAACCCAATTTAGGATCGAGTATCCAAATCCAGTTAGGATCGAGTATCCCAATCCAGTTTAGGATCGAGTATCCCAATCCAATTTAGGATCGAGTATCCAAATCCAGTTAGGATCGAGTATCCAAATCTAGTTTAGGATCGAGTTGTCCAATCTAATTTAGGATCGAGTATCCAAATCCAGTTAGGATCGAGTATCCAAATCCAATTTAAGATCGAGTATCCAAATCCAGTTAGGATCGATTATGCAAATCCAATTTAGGATCGAGTATCCAAATCGAGTTAGGATCGAGTATCCAAATCCAGTTTAGGATCGAGTATCCAAATTCAGTTTAGGATCAAGTATCCAAATCCAGTTAGGATCGAGTATCCAAATCCAGTTTAGGATTGAGTATCCAAATCTAGTTTAGGATCGAGTATCCAAATCGCTCAGGTCCAGAACCCAAATTATCCTTAGGTTTAGAACCTAAAAATCCTCCTAAGTCCAGAACCCAGCTCGGGTCCAGAACTCAAATTATCTTTAGGTCTAGAACCTAAAATCTATTTTAAGTCCAAAACTTAGCTCAGGTCCAGAACCCAAATTATCCTTAGGTCCAGAATCTAAAATCTCTTCTAAGTCCAGAACTTAGCTCGGGTCCAAAACCCAAATTATCCTTAGGTCTAGAACCTAAAATCTCTTCTGAGTCTATAACTTAGCTCGGGTCTAGAACCCAAATTATTCTTAGGTCCATAACCTAGAATCTCTTCTAAGTCCAGAACTTAGCTCGGGTCCAGAACCCAAATTATCCTTAGGTCCAGAACCTAGAATCTCTTCTAAATCCAGAACTTAGCTCGGGTCCAAAATCCAAATTATCTTTAGGTCCAGAACCTAAAATCCATGTTAAGTCCAGAACTTAGCTCGGGTCAAGAACCCAAATTATCCTTAGGTCCAAAACCTAAAATCACTTCTAAGTCCAGAACTTAGTTTGGGTCCAGAATCCAAAATTACCCTTAGGTCCAGAACCTAAAATTATCCTTGAGTCCAGAACTCAAACCGGGTCTAGAACACAGAACCTCAACCTTCTCATAAAAATTAAGTCTTATTGTTTTTCACTCTCTTTTACTAAAGTCTCATATCGTTCAAGCAGGAGGCAAACTGTAGACCCTTAATTTTTTACCCGGTCTGATCCAATATATTTTATTTAGTGCAAAATAATTTTAGTGTTATCTCAATTAAATAATATTTTTTAGTATTTATTTTTTATAATAATTATAGTAATAAAAATAAAAATAAAAATAAATAAATAAAAATAAAAATCGGCGACGGAAAAATCGGCGATGAAAAAATTCATCACCGAAAACAGTGGCCATTTCGTCTGCAGGAACTTCATGCGGGCAAAATGGCTCGAAGGCCACCTAGCGCTCCCGAAGCTCTCACCTCTCCTCACAGCTCTCGCAGCCCGTCGCAGTTTTTGCCAGCAAAATTTTTCCAACGCAATTTTTTTCAAAACCAAATTCTATTTGGTTTTGGTTTTCTTTTCCTAATTAAATATAGTTTCCTTAAACAATTAAAATTAATCAAGTAAATTTAAACAATTAAAATTAATCATCTAAATTTCCTATAAATAAGACTAAAAAACACAGAGAAAAGGGGAGGACGGAAAAAAAAACCCTAAAAGGAAAGGCAGAGAGCGGCAATTGAGAGAGAAAAAAAAGAAAGAAGCAACAACGAACACTCATCAAATAATCAATCCATCAAAGGCAGCAATACTGCCTTTGTTATTGTTCATCCATAAAACAATTTGGAGGAACCTTCAACGCAGGTTTTGTGTCCTAATCTTGAATTTGCTTAAACATTCAATTGTTATATAGTTTTTTGTTCTTATTGGTTTTCGTTTATTTTTTATCACTTTGATTCAATAGTATAAATTGATAAACCCCCCTAATCTGCTTTCTAATATTCCAAAACCTTAAATCATTTTATTAATTCCAAAAACCCTAATCTGCTTTCAAATTTTGCAAAAACCTTAAATCGTCTTGCCTATTTTCAAAATCTTTATAAACTCTAAACTATTTTCTTCAATTCCAAAACCAAGACACTAAGCCTAAAAACAACAATCCTGTAGCTAATAATCATAAACCTAATGTTTTAAAGTATCTAAACACTAATTTCATGATTTTACCCCTCAAACCCTAATTTGGTTAATCAAAGAACCTTATCAATCTCTTAAATTATAAAACCTTAATCCATTTCAATTCCCTTAAAACCTGCAGAAGCCTAAACCAATAAATTCCAAAACCCTAAATATTAATTAAAGAACTTTAAATGAGAAACAGTAACCCTAATTTGTATCTTTACTTGCTTTATTTGATTATGTAGCTTATTATATGCTTTGATTTATTTAAATTAAATGCTTGATTTATTTAATTTATCATGGATGGTTGTTTACTTTCTATTGATGTTTAATATCTTTGATGAATGATTTATTTATGATGAGTGGGTGTTTACTTTTATCAATTTATTTTGATTTCCAAATGTTGTAAGAGGTATGTTTCCACTTTGTGGGTACCTCATTAATTAAGTTCTATGTCATTTAAATTGCTTTTATATTTTGGACCAATGTAAAGGACATGTTTCTACCTTTCGGTGGGTGTCCTATTAGTTTAGACATGGATGATGTAAGGACATATTTCCATCATCGGATGGGTGTCCATTTATTTGCTTTGTTTAGACATTGCTTTGATTTTAATATAACGATGCTTTATTTCAATTGTTGCATGTAATATGGATAATATTGTTATACTTAAGAATTCTATAATATTAAGAACTGTAAAGGAGGCCGGTTCCAATGAATCGGGCGTTGTAGGGGTGCTGGGCCATTTCTCGCCTTCCCCATATGTACCCAACTTTCCGAACCCATTAGGGGGTTGGAAATTCCTTAGGAATTGAGTTATCCACTCCTTTCTTTTTCCGGTCAATCCGGGTGGCAACTCCATTTTCTCTGGGCTTAGGCCTATGTTCTCTAAGGCCTCGAGCCTAAACAGGGTCAAATTCGCAAGAACCATTCCACCGGGAGTGGGGGCGAAAATCCCTCTCACACAATCCATCAAAATCTTCTGAATTTTTTCATCTACCTATTGGGCCTCTCTAATCTAATTTAATAATATTGGCCTCACCTTCAACTGAGTCATCAATGCACCATCATCATAAGACTCAAATCTTGCATGCAACGCTCTCAACTCAACAAGCAATGAGAGCGAATAGGCAGTCAAACCTGCCATAGACTTCTCACTTAAGGCATCCACAACTATATTTTCCTTGATAGGATGATAATCAATCAAACAGTCATAGTCTTTAATCAACTCTAACCACCATCTTTGCCAAATATTCAGCTCTCTCTGAACACCTAAGTACTTCAAACTCTTATGATCTATATAAATGAAACATTTCTCACCATACAAGTAATGTCGCCAAATCTTTAATGCAAAAACTATGGCTGCAAACTTCAAATCATGAGTCAGATAATTCAACTCATGAGCCTTCAACTGTCGAGAGGAATAAGCAATGACTCTACCCTCCTACATCAGAACACAATCTAGACCACTATGTGAAGCATCACTATATATCACATAGGGTTTGCCTTCCATAGGTAGGGTAAGGTAGGAGCCTGAGTCAACATATCCCTCAACTGCTCAAAACTAGCTTAACATTGATCTGACCACACAAATCTAACTCCTTTTCTAAGTAATCTGGTGAGTGGTGTAGTTATCATAGAAAAACCTTTCACACACCAATGATTATAGCCTACTAATCCTAGAAAACTTCGAACCTCTGATACATTCATTGGTGGACTCCAATTCAAGATAGCCTCAACTTTACTCTAATCAATTCTATTGCCCTCTGCTAATACCACATGATCGATAAAAGATACTTGATCAAGCCTATGAGAAGGGATTTTCGCCCCCACTCCTGGTGGAATGGTTCTTACGACTTCAGCACTGTTTAGGCTCGGGGCCTTAGAGAACACAGGTCTAAGCCGGAAGAAAATGGAGACACTACCCAAATGGGCTGGGAAAAAGAAAGGGCTGGATGACTTGATTCCTAAGAAATCCCTAACCCCCTATTGAGTTTGAAAAGTTGGGTACGTGTGGGGAAGGTGAGAAATGGCCCAGCACCCCCACAATGCCTAGTTCATTGGAACCGGCCTCCTTTGTAGGTCTTAATGTTATAAAATTCTTAAATATAACAATATTATCCATACTACATGCAATAATTAAAATAAAGCATCATTATATTAAAATAAAAGCAATGTCCAAACAAGGCAAATAAAGGGACACCCATCCGAGGATGGAAACATGTCCTTACATCTCCATGTCTAAAAATAAATAGGACACCCACCAAAAGGTGGAAATGTGCCCTTTACATTAATCCCAAAATTATGAAATAAATTAAATTACATAAGGTTTAAATAATGAGGTACCCAAAAAGTGGAAACATACCTCTTACATTAGTACCAAAATAAATCAATAATAATAAAGAAAATGTCCAAAAATAAACCAAACATTAAAACATTAAAAACATATAATAAACTACATATAAACCAAACATTACAAATATAATAAACTACATAGTCAAATCCAAAAATAAACCAAACATTAAAACATATAATAAACTACATAGTCAAATCAAAAATAAATAAATTAATAAAAAGTATAAGTTTAGGGTTCACATCTTAAATTAAGGTTTTAAGAAATTAGGGTTTTGGAAACTAGAGTTTTGTAATTAGGGTTTTGAAATTAGGGCTTTGGAATTAGGGTTTTTGAATTAGGGATTTTGAATTAGGGTTTTGGAATTAGGGTTTTAGGATTTAAGGAATTTAAGGTTTAAGAGAGAAAGATTTATGGGATTAGGGTTTTGATATTCTTGGATTATTGGAAAAATGGGTTTAGGATTTTAACTTACTGCCTTTGAAACACAATTTTGGATTTGGAGAAATAAATTAAAGTTTTGGAAGAATAATCAAGATTTTGGAGTTTAGGGTTCACATCAATAATGAAATGGTTTAAGCTTTTGGATAAAAATAGTTTAGGGTTTTGAGTTTCAATAAAATAACTTATTGTTCTTGAGGTTTTAGTAAACAAACTAGATTCTAACAATTGATTCAAACCCTCAATAGCTATTGGATGGCTTTAAGTTTTTATAAAACATGTAAGTGGAGTTACGAACACCAACTAATTAATGTATTAACTAAAGCAAATAATAAAAGTTATTAAAACAAAGATCAAGTTACTGCATGTTCTTATTAATAAAAAAAATGTAGCTACTGTAAACATGAATAATTTAGGTTAAAGATCAAACCTCCATCATCGGTTCCATTAAAAAATTAATTTATGGGTGAACAATGTGAAGACAGTATGGACTCTGCCTTCTTCTTTGGTTCTCTTGATATTTCTGCTTATTGTTTCCTTCATTCTAAAAAAAAATTGCTACTGTTCTTCTCTGTTTGTTGTTGTCCCAATGTTGCTAAAAATTACCCATCTATTAAAGTATTAAGACTTCTTATTTATAGGCAAAACCAATAAAAAAACCCTAAACCTAACTCTGCTAATTTGTCTTTCAGAAGAATTCTAAGTTCCTCAAGAAAACTCGGTCAAAAAATCTAAAATAACCAATTGAAACCATGTCGACCTGGTAGCCCGGGTCTACATGAGTCCAACCGCATGTCGATCTGGGCTGAGGCATGGTCATGTCGACCTGGGCCCTCCATGTCGACATGAGCAATTGCTCATGCTGCCCCGACCGACCTGACTCGAATTATTCTTGTATTTTTTAACTTATGGACCGAAAGATTTTAATTTGGACTGTTTCAACTTGATTTTAGGGTTTTACAATTTAATTTATGCCTCTTTAATCCAAACTAACTTATTAGAAGTTGTAAATCAGATTGAATTTATTTTGGCATTCTTTAATTAAGACCGTACTAACTTATGGCCAAAATTACGGGTCTACAATTTGCCCCTTTCTTGAACGATCTGAGACTTTCAATAGAAGAGAGTGAAAAGTAACATGACTTTAAATTGATTTTGGATGAGTATGGGTACTTGGACCCAAGATAGGAGTTGGGTGCTGGACCCAAGATAGGAGTTGGGTGCTAGACCCAAAACTGGATTTGGATGCTCGACCTGAAACTAGATTTGGATGCTCAATCCTAAACTAGATTTGGACACTTGATTCTAAACTGGATTTGGATACTCGATACTAAACTGGATTTGGATGCTCGATCCTAAACTAAATTTGGTTACTCGATCCTAAACTGGATTTGGATGCTCGATCCTAAACTGGATTTGGATGCTAGATCCTAAATTAGATTTGAATACTCGATCCTAAACTGGATTTGGATACTCGATCCTAAACTAAATTTGAATGCTCGATCCTAAACTAGATTTGGATACTCGATCCTAAATTGGATTTGGATGCTCAATCCTAAAATGATTTGGATGCTCGATCCTAAACTGGATTTGGATGCTCAATCCGAGATGAGTTCGAAACTCAAAAGTGATATGGATTCTGAACCCGATGGTGAGTTCTAGACTCAAAAGTGATTTGGGTTCTAGACCCGTTGGTGAGTTCTGGACTCAAAAATTGATTTGGATTCTTGACCCCATAGTGAGTTATGGAGTCAAAAAGTGATTTGGGTTTTGGACCAAAATATTTGAATGTGAGTTCGAAAATATTTTGTATACGCATAAACTCAAAAAATTAAAATGGAGAAACTTTGCCCCCTTGTGGGCTCAAACCAATAATTTTTCTCATGCAAGCTCTGATTGATGTTTTTATTTTGTATTGTTCTTTGCATAAGCATGCATCTCTTCTTTCTTTTGCAAAATGACTAGAGCTTCCTCAAGCACTGGGTATTTCATGCCCCCCCTGATTCAATATCTTTTTTTGATTCTTTACTTCACAGGGTGTTTGTTGTTCACTTTGACAAAGAATAGACAATACAATACAAGAAAATGCAATGCGATATGCTCATGTATGCATGAATAACACTTATAATGGTTCTATCGACTCACAGACCAAGGTAATCAGCTGAAGTGTTCTCATTGACTCCTTCCAAATGCTTGTTCAGTTCTTGTTTTGGAATGACAGGATGATTCACATTTATGGCTTTTATCTTCAAGTTATTGAAAATATGAGTGGTGGAGACCCCAAGCTGCAGAGTTAGGGATACATCTATTTCAATCTATGTTTCATCATGTCAGTTGGTAGCTTCTTCATGACCTTGCCAATAATTATTTACTTTGCCCAATGTTTTCTTTGAGTTTTGATGGTTCAACAAACTTCTCTTAACTTGAAGCGTGTGACAAAAACATTTTTTTTTTGAATTTTTATTTTGAAATCAAATGTTGGCTTTGCCAAATCAATGTCAATGTATCTCAGGACTTGATTTTTCAAATTAACATATCTATAACATGATAACCCTTGTTACCGTACTAAACTCGGGAATATTTAAACAAGTATTTTTGCACTTTAGATAGGCACATACACATTACTTGGCCAAAGATCTCATTGAGTTTGAATATTGTCGATCTCATATGCATGCTTATTCAAACCATATCTGCTAAGAAACTCTACCTATCAAGAGAGATCAACATGTCTTTGATAGGCTTAAAATGGGGTTTATGAAGGACACAGGTTAAATGAAAGCCATTTGTAAGTTGGAGCCATTATGACACAATGGACAAACCTTCGCACTATAAACTCCTCATTGGAACTTTAGACAGTTGGGAGCATGAAAAGATAGAGCTTTGAGTATCCTTCCATCTTCTTGACATTAATCTAGATCTTGATTGGGATAGTCTTCATTTCTTTTCTTCTTTTCCCTTTTCTTTCTCTTTATTTTTCTTACTCTTCCCTTTTCTTTCTCTTCATTTTTCTTACTCTTCCATTTTCTTTCTTTTTATTTTTCTTACTCTTCCCTTTCTTTGAGCATTTTATCATTTTGTCCTTCTTCTCTGTAGGATTGTTAAGTATAGGACTTTCAAAAACTGGGTGACTTTTCCCCTTTTTCTCCAATTTTGATTGAATGTTTGGTTGAGTTGGACCAATTCAAGTCAAACTGTCCTTATAAACTAAATGGAAGCCTTTTGTTGTCTTAGGTAAAAAAGAACTCAGTTGGCTTTCTGAATCGCCTTTTTAGGTTTTATCTTTTTTTTTCTTTTTCATTGGTTCTAGCTCTAAAAGAGCTATCTTGTTTGCACCAACTTGGGTTTCTAATATTGGAAGAGTGGAATGACATAAATCTCCTTTAACAGGGATAAATCATTTGTTACTTTATGTTATCTTGATAGATTGGAGATATTAGGTGAACTTCAACTACCCTTATGGTCTTGAGAACATCAACTATTCTTATAATCTTAACTATTCATTCCTTTCTTTGATCTTCTTACCTCTTCACCTTAGTGATCATAAGACTTGTCAAAAGTATCACAATAGCTCAGGGCAGGTTATTGGGGTTATATGCCAATAAAAAGAAAGCTAAAATTTTATGAAGGCTCAAAGGGACAACTAGGGATTGATATTTAATTGGGTGGATACTAGTTGCTGGCTCGTCAAACAATGTCTAGATCATCTCTCTCTTAAAATAAGTAGAGTTCAATTTTGCCTCAAAAGTCTGTCAAAGCATGTTCTAAGACTGACTAAGACCTAGACAAAGGTAATTATGCAGGAGCCCTCTATAAGTAAGAATACACAACTTAATGCTATAGAGCAATTCCCTCACTTAGTAAAGTCATTGAAGTCATGATGCCTAGATACATTAATTTATGAACATCAAGCTAGATTCCTCATTGGTTGAGCACTGAAATGAGCAAAGACCAACAAAATTTTTGATGAAAGTAATTTATTCAAACAACTTTAAATTTGAAAAACATGATTGTTCCATAAAACACCAAATAAAAGAAAATAAAATAAGAAAAACAAACAAGCCAAGGGAAGTTTGTTGGGTTAAGCTTCTTCTCCTTTCACATATTCAATATTCTCATCTTGAAAGTAGGATAAGACAAGATTTTCCTCCAGTCCTCCTCCTACCATGAAAGCTGCTGGTGGTGGCACTCTGTTGAACCTAGGCAGAGGATTGCTTTTGGTATTGGACTTATCTGGCTCGGGTAGCTTACCACTGTCAATCAAATCTTGGATCTCGTGTCTTAGAAGAGCACATTTATTCATCTCATGTTCTTGCATTTGATGAAATTGATAGAAGGCCTCGACATTAAAGTTTGGTGGCAGAGGATTATGTAACGATCGAGGAGCCAACGGTTGTAACAACCCCTTCTTCTGTAGCTTGTTCAAAACCCAAGATAGAGGTTTCACCAATTCTGAGAATTGTCTTTTATTTCCTTGACCAGTCGCATTAACATCAACTTCTTTTTACGTGCTTTGATTGCTAGGCTGATAATTCCCTTTCTCATTCCTTCTTGTCGAAAAGCGATTCTTCTTCCTTTCCCACTCTTCAATTTGTAGACCAGCTTGTAAAAGGTCCTTGAAATCCTAAATGAGTGTATGAGACATCCTTTTGTGAAGGCTAGGTAACACTCCTCTCACAATCATTCTAATTTGATCAGATTCATTAGGCCTTCTCTTGAGCAAAGCAGCCTTATTCCTCCATCTTTTCATATAGTCCACAAAATTCTCAAAATTCTCATTTGGCCTTTGTCTAATGGACTCAACTTCCATTAAGGTAACTTCCATCTCGACATTGTATCCATATTGTTGGATGAAGGCCTTGTATAGCATATCCCAACTCTTTTGTGTGCCATCATCTAAGACATTGAACCAATTTTGGATAACAGGGTCCAATGAGAGCATGAAGTACCTTAGAGTTTGAACCTTAGTAGCTTGGGCAGACTATATAGCAGTGATATATTGCTTCACATGGAGGTGAGGATTTTTGGTTCCATAAAACTTTGCAAAGGATGGCATCTTGAACTTATAAGGGACCTCCTCATCTTGTTCAAATAGTTTGTCGATCTCAAACATCTCTTCGGTTTTCAGCTTCTTCTCAAATTTCTTTTCTAAATCAGCAATCATCTTCTCAACATAAGATGTCTCTGTCTTTTCAATAGTTGTCTTCTTAACAACATTCGGCTCCTTTTTGTCTTGAGGATCTTGGAAGTATTAAGCCCAGTCATCATCATCATTAAGGACTACCTTATCATCATCAAAAGCCACTTCACCAACCTTAGCCTTCCCTTTGTCCTTTGGCTTCTTGGTGCTAGCAGATGCTTCGGCATTGTTCCCTAAAATTGTAGCTAATTGATTCTTCATAGTCTCGGCCAGGGCCTCTTTTATTTCTTCCATCTTGGCATTGATGGCGTTATCTACCATTCTTTGAATTTGTTTAGGATCCATTACTTTTGGTAAAAAAGTGATTGAGTCGTTGCTAGATTCTTTGCCTCCGGCATAGGTCGGATTGTCATAAGCTTTTGAACTATCGTAATCTAGGGCTGTGAGCCAGAGAAGATCAATGATATGAGATGTGAATGTATGTATGCATGTATGCATAAAACAATAAACAAAATAAACAAAGAAAGATAAGTAGGACATTCATTCCAACCTTATAACCTCCATACACGAATGGCAAGTCTCTTTTCCTATGTAATATGGTTAGCACAAAATACCAAAATAGGGTATCTTATTTTTGAATAATTCCCTCGGACGTTTCAACCAATAGTTATATTTTAAAAATGGAAATTAGTTTATGATAATTCCCATTAATTAGGTTTAATCCATTCAACCAACTAAAGTAGCTTTTATGCTATATTGGATTAAAACTAAATTAAGAGGTTTATTATAAATAGATTTCTCACTTGAAAAAGTAACTAATGATTCATGCTAAAAACAAGCCCATGATTAATTATTCTTAGGATAAACTAGGCTCACAATTGATTTTTGGTATTTCGTAATTGACCTAAATAATTTGTAAGCTCTTTGTAAGAAAAGCTTGGATGAAAGTAATTTTGTTTCTACGCCCATTGTAAAAAGATTTTAGAAAAAATGAATTTTGGGCTTTGTATTTGAGTCATGAGAAAAAAATTTGTTTATGGAAAAGTTTTATAACCAAAGACCATTTTAAAAAGTTTTGAAATTTGCTTTGGTCTTTTTGATTTTAAAGAAAAATTTATTTTGAGCTTACAATGTACTTAAGTCATATTAGAAAAAGAACAAACCAAATAAGCCGTGATTTAAACCAAGATAAATTTACCGTAGTCAAACAACATGCATTTGGGGTAAAAACCTAAGGAAAGTAACGAGGCCAATTACATGAGCTTTAGTCTTTGGGTTAAAAGGCTTAGGTTCCCATAGAAAGTATATACCAAATGGTACAAGGCTATGAGTGGTTATGCCATGCTCGATCTCCATATCTTGAGTGAAAGTATGGTATCCCTTACATAACACAACATGGGTAACACGGGCATCCTAACTCAAGCACACAATGCAATCTAGTATGATGCAATGGATAATATCATGATAAGAAAAAATAGAATAATAAAAAGACTAATGGAATCAACTTCTCTTATCCCCAGTGGAGTCGCCACTGTGAATGGGGATTTTCGCCCCCACTCCCGATGGAATGGTTCTTGCGACTTCAGCACTGTTTAGACTCGGGGCCTTAGAGAACACGAGCCTAAGCCCAGAGAAAATGGAGTCACCACTCAGACGGGCTGGGAAAAAGAAAGGGGTGGATCACTCGATTCCAAAGGAATCCCCAACCCCTAATGGATTCGAAAAGTTAGATACATATGGGGAAGGTGAGAAATGACCCAGCACCCCCACAACGCCCGGTTCATTGGAACCGGCCTCCTTTGCAGGTCTTAATACTATAAAATTCTTAACTATAACAATATTATCCATACTACATGCAACAATTAAAATAAAGTATTATTATATTAAAATCAAAGCAATGTCCAAACAAAGCAAATAAATGGACACCCATCCAAGGATGGAAACATGTCCTTACATTGTCCATGTCTAAAACTAAATAGGACACTCACCAAAAGGTGGAAATGTGTCCTTTACATTAATCCCAAAAATATGAAATAAATGAAATTACAGAAGGTTTAAATAATGAGGTAGCCAAAAAGTGTAAACATACCTCTTACATTAGTACCAAAATAAATTAATAATAATAAAGAAAATATCCATTCATTCATTACAAATTAAATAAACCAACCATTAAAACATATAATAAACTACATAATCAAATCCGAAAATAAATAAATTAATAAAAAGTATAAGTTTAGGGTTCACATCTTAAATTAAGGTTTTAAGAAATTAGGGTTTTGGAATTTAGGATTTGGAACTTAGGGTTTTGGAAACTAGAGTTTTGTAATTAGGGTTTTGAAATTATGGTTTTGGAGTTAGGGTTTTAGGGTTTAAGGAATTTAGGGTTTAAGAGAGAAAGATTTATGGGATTAGGGTTTTGATATTCTTGGATTATTGGAAAAAAGGGTTTAGGATTTTAACTTACTGCCTTTGAAAAACAATTTTGGATTTGGAGAAATAAATTAAAGTTTTGGAAGAATAATCAATATTTTGGAGTTTAATAATGAAATGGTTTAAGCTTTTGGATAAAAATAGTTTAGGGTTTTGAATTTCAATAAAATAACTTATGGTTCTTGAGGTTTTAGTAAACAAACTAGATTCTGACAATTGATTCAAACCCTCAACAGCTACTGGATGGATTTAAGTTTTTATAAAAAATGCAAGTGGAGTTACGAACACCAACTGATTAATGTATTAACTAAAGCAAACAATTAAAATTATTAAAACAAAGATCAAGTTACTGCATGTTCTTATTAATCAAAGAAAATGCAGCTACTGTAAACATGAATAATTTATGATTAAAGGTAAAACCTCCGTCGTCTGTTCCATCAAAAAATTAATTTTTGGGTGAACAATGTGAAGACAATATGGACTCTGCCTTATTCTTTGGTTCTCTTGATATTTCTGCTTGTTGTTTCCTTCGTTCTAAAAAAAAACTACTCCTGTTCTTCTTTGTTTGTTGCTATCCCAATGTTGCTAAAAATTACTCTTTCCCTTATGGCTCACAGTGGATGCTTGAGGAACAAAATAAGAAACTTCAAAAAGAGTTAGCTGCTAGTCGTCAACAAGTTGTCCATTTTGAAAAATTATATCACCAATTAGAGCAAGATTTTTGAGACTTCCAATTTCAGGGGGAGAGAGATCTTGGTGATTCGTCATCTAGAGGACCCCAAGTTGATGACCATGAGATCCTATCTTCTACTTCGGATGAGCACCGTTACAGATATGAATTCTAAGGTAATAGAGATCCGAGTACTCCTGCTTTGGGAGGACTCGGAATAGGTGATATGCCTCCTCCTCCAACAGGCGATGACTTTTTTAGGGCTTTGTTTGATCATGATCCACCACCTCCTTCTCAGTGATCTATCATTATTGTATTAATTCAGAAAATATTGTATAATAAAAAATAATGATCAAAATAATAATGATGATATATAATTTGCACTTTTACTACAACTTTTGACTTTTAAAATTTTTTTCTTCTTCTTTTTTATCTATTTTTTATCTAGCCTTCACACCTTCTCCTTGCCCCCTATGTGGTAAAATATTGGAAGTGAGTTTCAAAATATTTTGTCTATACATAAACTAAAAAAATATTGAAAGGAGAAACTTTGCCCCTTGTGTAGGCTCAAACCCATGATTTTTTCTATGCGGCTTTGGTTGATGTTTGTATATTGTCTAGCTCTTCGAACAAGCATGCATTTCTTCTTTCTTTTGCAAAATTGTAACACCTTTATACCCAATATACATATACTA
Source organism: Garcia nutans (assembly GCA_947685225.1). Lineage (NCBI taxonomy): Eukaryota > Viridiplantae > Streptophyta > Magnoliopsida > Malpighiales > Euphorbiaceae > Garcia > Garcia nutans. The sequence continues at coordinate 18,830,532 of CANTUV010000009.1, read as the reverse complement.
CATACACTGATATATGTAATATGCATATAGAGGATACAAGAATGTCACAACCATTTAGAAATAAAACAATTCTTCATTTGTAAAATCTGTTTAAACTTAAAATATTTAACTTAAATTATATAAATAACAGAGGAACATTTATTGTTAAAACACATATGTATCTTACTTCATCACCCAAAAGTTCATCCAAAACATTTTTAATAAGCACTAGAATTTACATATACATATACATTAAAATTAATATGTATAAAAATATAAAATTTATACATGCTGGTACTCTGATCTTGTTGTTCCACTAACAACTCTGACCTCAAAGTCTCAAGCCTAGACTCGACTCGGTCTAGATGAGCTCTCTGGCACAACCGAATCTACCCTGCTACCTGCACGATGAAGCACAATTTTGCTAAGCCAAAAGCTTAGTGGTACAAACTTTGATAACAATATAGTCCAAATGTAATGTCAATGCACAACACATTTATGTACATATATATCACAACTCATAACATTATATCTCATTATATTGCTCAATTGTATCACAATTCATAATTCACATTAAAGAAACGACAAGCATGGGCCCAAAAAGGATCTAATATGCTATTCAAATTTAAGAGTTACTGTTTTGGTCCATAATGACACCTTGTGTCTAGCTCCGTAGGCAATATATCCATAGATAATCCAACTAGATCTGAGCTTACGACCCAATCTTTTCACTAAGACTAGCTTCAAGGATTTGTTTTTGAAGCTTACGACTCTGTCTTTTCATCCCAACTAGATCTGGCTTACAACCCTATCTTTTTACCAGCCCAACGTTTAGCCCGTAGGCAATTCATAGGCATGCCGCCAAACCCAAAACTCTAAAAATTGAATAATATACTAGGCACACAATTTATTCATTTTTCTCATTATCAAATTCTTTCATAATACCATTCTCAAATCCTTTCTCATTTTCTCATGATCAAACTAGGCACATTGCCTTATTATATCATATTTTTCTCACTTTCTCATTCTTCTCTTTTATATCAATATCAATTTATTACATTATGCTTTCACATATCTCATCACATTAATTCACATTTCTTTTCAACTACAACACATTACTTTAATGCATCAACATAATTCAAATTATGCATATCATAACATATTTTTCATTCATCAACAATATATTAAGTAACTTAACACATTTTTTCCAACCAAATGTGTTAAGTCCTAATGTCATGTAAATGTATGCAATCATTCAAAGTTTGTACTTACCTCTAAAAGCAACAACACCACTTTAACCTCCTCTTCCAAGATATCCCTCAACACTTGAATTGGGGTAACTCAAATATCTTCAAAACCTATTCCAAATGTGATTATAAATACTCACTTAGTGATACACATAGGAAATAAGAATAAGAACTGTCTAGGGCAAACTCTATACATGACACACTTAACAACACGGGCGTGTCCATGACCGTGGCCTAAACCCACAACAAAGAAGCTTTGACATGCTCAGTGACATGGGCGTGTCACTGCACGTGTCAATTCCCCTCTAACACAGTAGCTATGACATGCTCAGTGACATGGGCGTGTCACTGGATGTGTCAATACACCAACAATACAGTAGCTATGACACGATCAGTGACATGGGCGTGTTACTGGATGTGTTAATACTACTACAACACAGAAGTTGTGACACACTCAATGACATGGGCATGTCACTGCTCATGTCACTAACACCAAAAACAAAACCATCGACACGCCCAAAGGCATGGCCGTGCCACCGGGGGTGTTAGGCAAAAAACCTGATACTGACACAATATTGCCATATCCAACTATCATCTTTCTTTACCCTTTTTAACTCCATACCAATACAGCCAAAACCATCATAATACCACAACAAGCTTGTGTAAATATCAACACAACTCAAATAAAAGCATAAATACACAATTACAATCAAGACTTCTCAACCCAAAAGTTACACAATCTACCACTCTTATTCTCTTCACCAAACTTAACCCTTTTCTTCAATCCAACCCCAAATTTCAAAGTTAACTAAACAAAAACAACCTCAAACATACCAAAATCAACCATAAACACAAATACATCAACATCCAACAAACTCATAAACACACTCTCAAAGGAAATCAAATAAACAAGTTGGAAACTTACCACATATGAAGAAAAATCCTTAAAACTCCAACTTGATCACTTGAAATCCTTCAATTACTTGAGTTAGGAAGAAAAAAAATCTCTTTCCCTTGATGAAGATGGTGGTGGTCAGCCCAAAGAAGAAAGAAGAAGATGAAGATGATAGTCAACAACAACTCAACTAAACACTTCTCTTTTAACCAAACACATTTCCCTATTTCACTCTCCACTAATTAATATATTATATAATAATAATTAAAATGAAATATCCTCTTCCACTATCCATAACATATTAATATCTTAATAATTTAAAATATCCTTTGACCATAATAAAAGGTTGACTTGTATATATTGTATATATTTACATATATATAACATATACACACCTCCCTTTTCCCTTTTTCCTTTCTTTTCACTTAAACAAATATATACACTTTTAAATTATTTAATTAATTTTCAAAATTACTATATATCTAAAAATTTTAGGATATTATTTGGGATGTTACAATTCTCCCCCTCTACAAATAAATTTTATCCTTGAAATTACCTGCTCTCAAGTCTAAAACAACTGGGGATACTGATTCCGCATCAACTGCTCACTCTCTCATGTTGCCTCTTTCATAGCATGATTCTTCCAAAGAACCTTCACAAGTGGCACTTTTTTATTTCTCAACTCCTTCACTTCACATGCCAAAATAGCCACCAGTTCTTCTTCATAAGTAAGATCTGGAATCACCTCAATTGACTCCACTGACAAAATGTGAGATGGGTCTGATCTGTACATCTGAAGCATAGAGACATGGAGGACATTATGAATTCAATGCAATTCAAGCGGTAAAGCTAATCTATAGGCAACTGGTCCAACTCTCTCCAGTACCTCAAAAGGTCTTATGAAATGAGGACTCAACTTTCCTTTGCGGCCAAATCTCAAAATTTTCTTCCAAGGAGACACTTTCAAAAATACTTTATCTCCAACACTGAACTTTATATCTCTTCTCTTCAAATCTGAATATGATTGCTGTCGGTTTGAGGCTGCTTTCAAACGATCCCGAATTATCTTCACTTTCTCTTCTATTTCCTTAATCAAATTAGGACCAACCAACTTACCTTCTCCAACCTCATCCCAACATAAAGGCATCCTACATCTTCTACCATACAATGCCTCATAAGGTACCATTTTAATACTGGACTGATGACTGTTGTTATAAGCAAACTCAATCAGTTGTAAAAATCTGCCCCAGCTCCCAAAGAAATTGATGATACAACTTCTCAACATGTCCTCTAAAATCTGTATCACTCTTTCTGACTGCCCATCTGTCTGATGATGGAAAGCAGTTCTAAAATACAATTGAGAACCCAAAGCATCATGCAAACTCTTCCAAAACCTCAAAGTAAACCGGGGATCTTGATCAGATACCAATGAAATTGGGACTCCATGCAACCTCACTATTTCACTGATATACAACTCAGCCAATCTCTCAAGAGAATAATCCATCTGAATTGGAAAAAATGAGCTATCTTCATCATCCGATCAACAATTACCCAGATTACATTATGCTTCTTTTGATTCAAAAGTAAACTAGTCATAAAATTCATCGTTACTCGCTCCCATTTCCACTTAGGCACTGATAATGGCTGAAGTAATCCCGAAGGAACTTGGTGTTCAATCTTCACTCTCTGACAAGAGAGACATCTGCATACAAACTCTGCTATGCCCCTCTTCATACCTGACCACCAATAATATTGCTTTAAATCCTGATACATCTCGGTATTCCCAGGGTGCATAGCAAAAGCTGACTGATGTGCTTCCTCCAAAATCACTCTTTTCAATTCTACATCATCAGGAACACACAATCTATCTTTGTACCATAAACTGCCATCACTTCTCACAAGAAATCTCGGCTTTCCCCCTTTTGGCATTCCATTACAATCTTTTGGATTTTCTCATCTGCCAACTGAGCCTCTCTAATATGATCCAACAAAATTGGCCTCAACTGCAACTGAGCCAACAAAGCGCCATCATCACATGACTCAAATTTGGCATTCAACGCTCTCAACTCAACAAGCAACGAAAATGAATAAGTATTCAAACCTGCCAAAGACTTCCTGCTCAAAGCATCACCAACAACATTTGGCTTACCAGGATGATAGTCAATTAAACAGTCATAGCCTTTAATCAACTCTAACCATCATCTCTGCCAAAGATTTAGCTCTTTCTGAACACCCAAATATTTCAAACTCTTATGATCTGTATAAATGAAACACTTTTCCCCATACAAGTAATGTCACCAAATCTTCAAAGCAAAAACTATAGCTGCTAATTCCAAATCATGTGTCGGGTAATTAAGATCATGCGGCTTCAACTGCCGAGAAGCATAAGTAATGACTCTACCATCTTGCATCAAAACACAACCTAAACCACTATGTGAAGCATCACTGTAAATCACATATGGTTTGTAATATCCCCATGTATGCCCTAGAAGTCTTGAATATTGTTGTTGTTTTAATTGGATTGAATGTATATTTGATTTGAAAGAGGAAAGAAATTAAAAGAGAATGTGTATGTGTTGTTTTAAAAAGGAAAGTAAGGTGTAGAGAGAAATGTATATGTTGGGTATATGGTGGTATAACTAACATATACATTAGTCAAAAGGGAGAGTCAATAAAAGAGGATATTATTTGGATATGTGAAATTACTATTATGGGCATACAAGTGACAAAAGTTAAGTTAAATGGAAAAGGGTATATAGGTAATTGCTTGGTTAAAATCTCTTGGTGGAGATTTAAAGAAGAAGAGGAAGTTGACTTTTGTTTATTTTTCTTTTCTTCTCTTTGGTGTGCCGGCCATTCAAGAAAGGAGAGAGCAAGAGAGGTGTTCTTGATGCAAGAATTAAATTGAAGAAGGAAACAAAGGATTTGGTTAAAGATTTGTGGAATTTCTTTATTTAAGGTAAGTACTCTCTTATTTTTCTTGGTTATTTTGAAGTTTTGTGTGAAGTGAATTAGGGTTTGTTGATTTTGTGATTTGGTGTGTTTGAGTTGTGTTTATAAGTGTTAGTATTGATTGTAAGTTAAAAGGTTGAATTGGTGTTGGTTTGGTTGTGAAGATTGTAAGTTTAAGTGGATGTTGATTGTGAAGGATCAAGAGTTAAGTTGGTTTTAGGGTTTTGAATTGGTGAATGATTAAATGTATGGTTAATTGTGAATATTGTGTTAAACATGCAAAATAAGTGTTAATGACTTTGATTACATCCATTGGATTGAGTTTATGTTGTGCATATTGTGTCTAAATGCCATTAGAAGTGTTTTGGCCACAATTAGGGTTTTGTTCTTGAGTGACACGGCCAAAAGCAAGTTGAGACACGGCCAAGTCTAGAGAATTTTGGCCGTGTTGGATAGGTTTTGGGGTGACACGGCCACAAGCTTGGCCGTGTCCTTTGAATGTGTTTGCTACTGCCTGAGTTGTGTTAAGAGACACGGCCGTGTCCTTGCCCGTGTCTGCCTCGGGAAGTTTTGGTCTTGAGAGACACGGCCACAAGCTTGGCTGTGTCCCTTGGGTGTGTTTGCTACTGTGATGGTTTTTGGTTCTTCATGCATTGTTTGATTCTTCAAAAGTCTTTTGCTCCTAAACATTTTATATACACTCTAAATACTTTGTAATCAAAGAATGACCTAAACAAATGTATGTGGATGATCTTTGGATTAGGTTTTGAAGAGATTGTGTTGCATTAACCTAATTGTTGAGAATTCTTGGAAGAGGAAATGCATAGATGGATGGGAATAGTTCTTGAGGTAAGTACCAATTTATATGATTGTATTTATTTACATGACTTGAGACTTAACACATATGTTTGCAAATGTGTTAAGTGGTTTATTATATTGTTAATATAATTTGATTAAGATGATGATTAAATGATGTTAAGGATATGAAGATCATTAAAAAAGTATGCATAATCTTTATTTGATTGTATATCTCTATATGTCTTTGAACCTTAACACATTTGGATGAATGTGTTAAATAATCTAGTATATGATGGCTGTAAATGAGTAAGGTAAATTGCTATATATATTTATAAATGATGAAATTGCTATCATATAAGATAGAAAGAAATGATGATCATTCTTAAGGTATATGCAATGCAATTGGTTGTGATAAATGTTTTAATACAGAATGGTATTAATGTGTCTTGAGAAATGATGGAAATGAAATAAATGAACATATGGTTTATATGATAATGAATTTAAAATACATGTGTAATGAAATTGATTATGTATGCTTGAATGATAAAGTGTAAAATGTGATTTGAGATATAATGTGATGAGAAGCTATTGTGAATGGCTATGATTATACAAATAAGATTGTTGAGGTATGTTTGCCTATTTGATAATGATAGAAATGGGTTGAGAAAGTAATGTTAAAAGATATAAATGAGCGAACCTATCTGCCTCCTGCGGAACCATGTGGACCCTGTGGCTGGGCAACTGATCTTGGACTACCGACCTGGTTGGGGGAAGGTTCAGTACAGTCAGTATTATATGTACCTCTTTGCCTCCTGCGGAACCATGCGGACCCTGTGGTTGGGCAACCGAACTTGGACTACCGACCTGGTTGGGGAAAGGTACATTACTGATAGTCTTATACGTTCCTATCTGCCTCCTGCGGAACCATGCGAACCCTGTGAGTGGGCAACCGAACTTGGACCACCGACCTGGTTGGGGGAAGGATCGTATTTGGTAGTTTTATACGTACTTATCTGCCTCCTGCGGACCCCTGGGATTGGCAGTGGCCTGAGGCCCAGTGGGCAACCGACCTGGTTGGGGGAAAGTTCGTATATGATGTTATAGTTGTTGGCTATATTGAGAAACTTTGAATGTGTATAATAGATGATGATATAAATATTGAAATAATGATATGAAGTATAATATGTAAATGAATTGTGATTGATGATAATGATTATCTTCATTGGAATGTGATTCATGATTAGTATGATATGTATTGTGTGTATAGCAATATCGATTGTGAGTATAAATGATGAATCATGATTGGTGAATTGTGAATAAAGTAATGTCATGAGATATAATATATCATGTGTGTATTGATATAGTGATTGTAAGAATTAGTAATGGATTATGGTTAGTGAGATAAATGTGTATATATGCATATATTATATGAAATTAGTCAAGATATATAAAAGGTGTAATCAAAAAGGGAAAACGTGATAAGAAACTAATGGTACATGAAATTGATATATCATTATATGTTAGAATGTTTATAATATAAGTTTATATTTTATATTTGTACTACTAAGCTCTCGGGCTTAGCGCGGATGTGTACTTGCGCAGGTAACTAGGTGGAAGATATGAAGTCTTTGTTATGCCAGGAGAAAAGTAAGAGTTTGTCGAGACCAACTAGAGAGTAATGCATACATGTATAACTTTTATATTGATGTATTTTGTTTGAGAAAGTAAGTATATGTATAAATGAAGTTTTGATAAAGATAATGATTTGGTAAATGTTATTTAAATTAACGTATTATGGATTGGAATTCTTTTACAGGTTTTAAAAAGGTAACGAAAAGTGGCATCCTTATACTTTATATATTTACCGTATGTATACCAGGTATATGTATAGTACTTATATAAGGTATCGGGGTGTTACAATTATTTTGGTATCAGAGCTTAGGTTCGAGATTCTCGGCCTAAGTGAAATTAAAAAAAAAGTCTTGAAAAGTTTAAATAGAAGTAAAAAGGAAAAGTTTTGAAATGAAATTTGTAATACATGCATATGCATTGACACCTAGGTTGGTCTCGGACGTGGCATTATATGAATTGTAGAATATTTGTGTTATAAGAGATGTTCAATATAGTTGATGATATATGTGTATACTATTTTGATGTGATGAGAAACCATGATTGTTGGCAATGATGTTGGAAATGAATTATAATTGAGGCATAGTGCCTAATTAATTATGAGAAACGAATTGTGAAATGTAATGTGAATTGAAACATAAAGAAATGAAAAGAAGAATAAAGTTGAAAATGAGTTGAAATCAAATCAAGATAAGAGTATGTACTCTTTCTTCTACACTTTGAACCTATTTATAATAAAGTTTATGTTGGGTTTGCTAATGTTGGGTTTGCTAGACAGAGGAAATATTGTTGGATTGTTAATACTGAAAGTTATGTTATTTAAATGAGGAGAGTATGGTGGAATATTGAATGAGTTGATTTGTATAGATAAAGTGTGATTATTTAAAGTTTGGGATATATATATAAAGTTAAGGTTTTGTTTAAAGGAAAAAGAGATAATATTGGTTAAGTAAGAATATAAATTGGTATTGTTGTTTTAATGCAAACATTGTGAATTCAATGTTTGAAAGGTGAGATGCTTGGATATTGTGAAAACTCATAGTAATGATGAAAATATGTGATATTTGAGATTTTTGAAGTGAGCTTGATAATTGTGAAAATTATATGTTTTGATATTGCTTTGTGATATATATATATAAGATGTTTTTAAAGTGATATTAAGAAAAGATGAGTTTGGCAAATTGAAGTTTAAGCAGAGTAGTAAGTTGAAAAGTTCAAGTTTAGTGGAATTTGATAAAGATTATTTGGCAAATTGATAGTTAAATGTATATTCAATGCATGAGTTAGGTGCAATCGCTAATATTGCACATGAAAGTATTATGAATTGAGTAATGTGATTGATAGTATGAGAATTTGTTTGGAAGTATAGATAAGCAAATGAAAATGAGTTATTTTAAGTCATTTTATTGCAAAGGGTAAAAATGGATATGGAAGTATATTAAATGCTTTTAAAGATAAAAGTGAAAGAGATGTCACATTGGAAATGTGACTGAGATGGATATGAAGTGTTATTATAGTCGGAATATATATATTTGTTGTGTGAACAAATACTTTATATCATATGGGGAGAATGAGAATGATAGTGTTTAAGAGAAAGTGATAAACATTAAATGTGTATTGAATGTATGAAAAAGGGAAATAAAATAAGAGCATATGATTAAGTGTATACATGTATATGATATGTGAAATGAGTTTTTCACTATGGATGAAAATATGATATGAAGGTGACCTATGAATATGTAGGTGGTATAATTATAGAATTAGTGATATGGAAATGGTGTTGTGTGTATTAGTGAACCTAAGAGAGATTGGGTTTTGAACTGTGTAAAGTTAAATGGATCATGTGATGGAAGTGAGAATGGAATGGACTTGAGTAAAATTTGACAGTGGAAATTGTTATAGTGAGCCTTGAACTTAATGATCATATGATATTTAGAGTCCCAAAGTAATCACATATGAAAAATTCTATGTAATTATATTATAAGAGATTGTAAATGGATTAAAAATGAAGTGATGAATAGAAATTGTATAGGAATTGTATATGATTGAATATGTATATAGTAATGTTGTTGAAACAGGAATTAAGTGGATAAAGATTTTATAATCGAGTGCAAATTGGTTTGAAACGGAGTTGGAATGTATTAACTTCTGATATAACCAAAAATGTAAAGAAGGAATATATGATTCTTGAGATATACCTTAGCTTTGTATTTGTAAAGATTGAGAATAGAATTATAAAAGAATAGTATTGATTTGAAAGTTCCAGGCTTGAATATTAATCTCTTAAAGCCATGTGTTTTGTTCAGTATATTTGATCGGTTAAATTGTTATCCATGGATTTGGATCTTAGATAAAATGATTGTAATACAGATTTGGTGAGGGTGAAATTATATTTGAGAAGTATAGTTAAAAGTTATGATGGATAAAGTTGTATCTTATCATTTGATGTTAAGAATTTGGTTATAATTATGAAGGTAAAGAGAGAAAAAGGAAATTATGGAAATGTGTTGAGTTATGGATAATATGACAAAAAGGTAATCAAAATAAATATACCAATGGTAGGAAATGTGAAGAGATATTAAAAAGGGAGAAAATATAAAAAAAATGAATGAAAGTTATACTGAATATGTTTATGGTACTTAAGTTGAGGTTTAAGTGAATGAATTGTAGATAGTAAGTATGGTATAAAATTATTATGAAAATTGGTGGGAATTATAATAAGATAATAGAGAATAAACTATGTGAATATTAAAAGATAATTTGAAGTGATTTGTTATCATGATAATTTAATTAAATATGGGTTGGAAGAGATCAGGAATTGTATATAAGTTTGTCCTAATGGAATTAGGTTATATATATATATATGAATATTGTGAAATTTCATGATAAATTAAATAAATTAATCGTTGATTGGACTTGAACAAGATTGGAATGTGGGTATATTGTGATAGATAGATCATTTGATCTGGATTTGGCTAAGGTTATGAATCATCATTGAGATGCAATATGTATAGTTGTACCAAGAGTACAAATATTTATATGATAATGTATATGATCTAAAATTTTAAAGTGTGATTGGACATGAAAGTATGGAGTTAGAGTAGTTATAAATCATGATAAAAAGGGAAAAGAATGGTTATTTATAAAATAAGTTGAAAGGTAATGTATTAATATGTAAGTTAAGTGAAAAGTATGCTAAAAAAAATAACTCTCTTTGTGAAAAATAAGGATCTTGTTATCCATTGAGGTTTGATAAATGTCTATTTAGACAGTGATTGTAATGAAGGGATAATTAATGCTCAGATATAAGTCAATGGTTTTTAAGGTTAAAGCTAAGAGAGTAATTACAAAGAAGTGAAAGAACAAAATATATTAAATATAAAGATTAGATGGAGTATAAGTGTACTATAAAATGATCTAATTCTTGTATAAAGACATTAACAAGAAATGTAATGAGTTCTTTTGAATGTTTGATTAAGGAAGTAACAAGATGTATAAACATATAGAATGATGAGTTATTGAATTTAAAGAAGGTGGTTGATTCTAAAGAGGAGAGTTGAAGCTATATGATTTGATGATATAATGAGTTAAGCGTATAATTAACTTCATATGGAAGTTAAGATGGTATGGTATTATGAATGGATTACAATTATACTAGATAATTTCGAGGATGAAATTATTTAAGGGGGAGAGAATTGTAATATCCCCATGTATGCCCTAGAAGTCTTGAATATTGTTGTTGTTTTAATTGGATTGAATGTATATTTGATTTGAAAGAGGAAAGAAATTAAAAGAGAATGTGAATGTGTTGTTTTAAAAAGGAAAGTAAGGTGTAGAGAGAAATGTATATGTTGGGTATATGGTGGTATAACTAACATATACATTAGTCAAAAGGGAGAGTCAATAAAAGAGGATATTTATTTGGATATGTGAAATTACTATTATGGGCATACAAGTGACAAAAGTTAAGTTAAATGGAAAAGGGTATATAGGTAATTGCTTGGTTAAAATCTCTTGGTGGAGATTTAAAGAAGAAGAGGAAGTTGACTTTTGTTTATTTTTCTTTTCTTCTCTTTGGTGTGCCGGCCATTCAAGAAAGGAGAGAGCAAGAGAGGTGTTCTTGATGCAAGAATTAAATTGAAGAAGGAAACAAAGGATTTGGTTAAAGATTTGTGGAATTTCTTTATTTAAGGTAAGTACTCTCTTGTTTCTCTTGGTTATTTTGAAGTTTTGTGTGAAGTGAATTAGGGTTTGTTGATTTTGTGATTTGGTGTGTTTGAGTTGTGTTTATAAGTGTTAGTATTGATTGTAAGTTAAAAGGTTGAATTGGTGTTGGTTTGGTTGTGAAGATTGTAAGTTTAAGTGGATGTTGATTGTGAAGGATCAAGAGTTAATTTGGTTTTAGGGTTTTGAATTGGTGAATGATTAAATGTATGGTTAATTGTGAATATTGTGTTAAACATGCAAAATAAGTGTTAATGACTTTGATTACATCCATTGGATTGAGTTTATGTTGTGCATATTGTGTCTAAATGCCATTAGAAGTGTTTTGGCCACAATTAGGGTTTTGTTCTTGAGTGACACGGCCAAAAGCAAGTTGAGACACGGCCAAGACTTATTATTTTTGAGAGACACGGCCAAGTCTAGAGAATTTTGGCCGTGTTGGATAGGTTTTGGGGTGACACGGCCACAAGCTTGGCCGTGTCCGTTGAATGTGTTTGCTACTGCCTGAGTTGTGTTAAGAGACACGGCCGTGTCCTTGCCCGTGTCTGCCTCGGGAAGTTTTGGTCTTGAGAGACACGGCCACAAGCTTGGCCATGTCCCTTGGGTGTGTTTGCTACTGTGATGGTTTTTGGTTCTTCATGCATTGTTTGATTCTTCAAAAGTCTTTTGCTCCTAAACATTTTATATACACTCTAAATACTTTGTAATCAAAGAATGACCTAAACAAATGTATGTGGATGATTCTAAACCTATGAATAATGATCTTTGGATTAGGTTTTGAAGAGATTGTGTTGCATTAACCTAATTGTTGAGAATTCTTGGAAGAGGAAATGTATAGATGGATGGGAATAGTTCTTGAGGTAAGTACCAATTTATATGATTGTATTTATTTACATGACTTGAGACTTAACACATATGTTTGCAAATGTGTTAAGTGGTTTATTATATTGTTAATATAATTTGATTAAGATGATGATTAAATGATGTTAAGGATATGAAGATCATTAAAAAGGTACGCATAATCTTTATTTGATTGTATATCTCTATATGTCTTTGAACCTTAACACATTTGGATGAATGTGTTAAATAATCTAGTATATGATGGATGTAAATGAGTAAGGTAAATTGCTATATATATTTATAAATGATGAAATTGCTATCATATAAGATAGAAAGAAATGATGATCATTCTTAAGGTATATGCAATGCAATTGGTTGTGATAAATGTTTTAATACAGAATGGTATTAATGTGTCTTGAGAAATGATGGAAATGAAATAAATGAACATATGGTTTATATGATAATGAATTTAAAATACATGTGTAATGAAATTGATTATGTATGCTTGAATGATAAAGTGTAAAATGTGATTTGAGATATAATGTGATGAGAAGCTATTGTGAATGGCTATGATTATACAAATAAGATTGTTGAGGTATGTTTGCCTATTTGATAATGATAGAAATGGGTTGAGAAAGTAATGTTAAAAGATATAAATGAGCGAACCTATCTGCCTCCTGCGGAACCATGTGGACCCTGTGGCTGGGCAACTGATCTTGGACTACCGACCTGGTTGGGGGAAGGTTCAGCACAGTCAATATTATATGTACCTCTTTGCCTCCTGCGGAACCATGCGGACCCTGTGGTTGGGCAACCGAACTTGGACTACCGACCTGGTTGGGGAAAGGTACATTACTGATAGTCTTATACGTTCCTATCTGCCTCCTGCGGAACCATGCGAACCCTGTGAGTGGGCAACCGAACTTGGACCACCGACCGGGTTGGGGGAAGGATCGTATTTGGTAGTTTTATATGTACTTATCTGCCTCCTGCGGACCCCTGGGATTGGCAGTGACCTGAGGCCCAGTGGGCAACTGACCTGGTTGGGGGAAAGTTCGTATATGATGTTATAGTTGTTGGCTATATTGAGAAACTTTGAATGTGTATAATAGATGATGATATAAATATTGAAATAATGATATGAAGTATAATATGTAAATGAATTGTGATTGATGATAATGATTATCTTCATTGGAATGTGATTCATGATTAGTATGATATGTATTGTGTGTATAGCAATATCGATTGTGAGTATAAATGATGAATCATGATTGGTGAATTGTGAATAAAGTAATGTCATGAGATATAATATATCATGTGTGTATTGATATAGTGATTGTAAGAATTAGTGTTTTATTAGTTTTTGTTATAAGTTTTGTGTCTTGTTTATTAGGTTAATTATTGTTTTATTTAGGTATTTTGTTAGTTTTTATCGGTTTGTCTAGTGTTTTCTTTAATTGTGTAGTTTTAGTTTATTTTTTAGTTTTATGTCGTTTTTGTAATATCCTCATATGTGGTCTAAAAGTTTTGATTATGTTGTTGATGATATTGTTGTTGTTGTTGTTGATGTTGTTGTTGTTGGTTTGAATTGAGAAAAGAAAGTATATGTATTTGTGTTTTTGGGAAGAAATAGGGTTTAGAGACAAGTTTATATGTTGTGTATATGGTGATATATATAATATATAAAATGGTCAAAGAGATAGAGTCAATGCAAGAGGAGATATTTTTGGTGGAATGTGTAATTACATATAAGGGCTTAGATAAGACAAAAGGTTAGTTATATGATTAATGGCATTTTGGTAATTGTTTGGATAAAATCTCTTGGTGGAGATTTAAAGTGGAGTTGACTTTATTTCCTCCATTCATTTTCTTCTTCTTCTCCATTTTGGCTGTTTCACGTAGAGAAAGGAAAAGCAAAGAGACAAAGAGAAGACTTTGAAGAATAAGCTCAAATTGTAGGAAGATTGAAGTGATTAAAGTGTTGATTCAAGAAGTGTTATAATTTAAGGTAAGAAATCTCTTGTTTTTCCTTTGTTAATTTTAAAGTTGGGTGTAAAAGGAATTGTAATTTGTTGATATGATGATTTGGTATGTTGGATATATGTTTACAAGTGTTAAAGTTGATTGTTAGTTCAAAGATTGAATTGGTGTTGGTTTGGTTGTGATTATGGAAAAATAAGTGAAGTTTGATAGTGGAAAATCAAGAGTAAAGTTTGAGTTAGGGTGTTGAGATGGTTTGTGTTCAAATGTGTTGTTTAAGTGGTTATTGTGATGAATATGTGTTATGACATGAGTTATATTCATTTGAGTGAGTTTGTGTTGGGAAAAATATGTTAGAATGCATTTGGAAAAGGGTTGGTTACATTTAGAGTTTTGGTGGTGAGTGACACGGCCAAAGGAAAGGAGAGACACGGCCAAGCCAAGTGATTTTGGGCGTGTTGGATTAGTTTTTGGGTGACACGGCCGTGTCTAGTGCCCGTGTTCACTACTAGATTTTGGTGTTGGGAGACACGGTCACCAGCTTGCCCGTGTCCTATGCCGTGTTAGCTACTGTGAGTTTTGGTTTAAGAGACACGGTCACCAGCTTGCCCGTGTCCCTTGCCCGTGTTGCTTACTGTCCAATTGGGTTGAGTGACACGGCCACCAGCTTGGCCATGTCCCATGGCCGTGTTGGCTACTGCCAAGTTGGGATTGAGAGACACGGCCGTGTTCCTCAAGTGTGCTGCCCGTGTCCCTCAAATGAGTTGGATATTGTTTGATTTCTTTGTTCTTTTTGTATGGTTTGGATTCTTCAAAGGTAGTTTGGTCTCTAAACCTAAACATAAACACTTTAAACATACTTAAACCAAGGAATGACCTAATCAAACACTTGTGGATGATTCTAAAGCTATGAATGATATAAATTATTCTTTGCCCTAATTGCATTGTTGAGATTGAATAATGTTATGTTATGCATTGTGAATGGTTATGTGTTTCATGGATAATGTATATTGAAATGTTATATCAAAGATGCTATGATGATTCAAATAAGAGGTGAAATGTGATACCAATAATGCTATATGCGATATGAATTGAGATATGAAATGCTATAAAGCCATTGTGATTGGCTATAATGATGATATTGAAAGAAAGAAGGCATGTTTGCCTAAATGTGATGAGAATTTGAGAATGGTAACTATATAATAAATGAGTAGTTTGTTTAATATGTTATTCAGTTTCAGAGTTCTGGATTTGGGTGGCATGCCTAAGAAATGATGATTTGTAACAGTCTTGCCGGGTTGAGGATCTCCTCATATGTGATGAGTTGATGATCCAAGAGACTGGGTCTGTTACACTATCCATGGATAGAGATACATGTATATATATTGCCTACGGGCGTGATTATTGTGATTATGAACCAAAGCAGTAACTCTGAACTCTGAATATCGTATTAAATACTAGTTGGGCCCATAGGTGTCAAGGTTATATGAATGTCCTAAATAATGTTATGAGTTAATGAAATGAGATGTCGTTTATTGAGTATGATTGATTAATGTTGAATATGGTAAGATGTTGAGATGTGATATGCTCAAATAACTATGATTTGTGAATGCATAATTATGTGGCATTGTATTACATTAAAGCATTCCATTAGCATGTTTTATCTTGCTAAGCCGTTGGCTTAGCGCGATAGTGTTTAATCGCGCAGGTAATAGAATTGATAGAGTTGAACCTGAGGGTTCCTCAAGACCAAGTGAGAGTAGACGTTGAAGTGTTGATTTGGGAGCTTAAAGATCAGAGCAAACTTGCCAATCATGTATACTTCTTTATATTTTGTAAAGAAAAGTTTAATATGTAAATATGTACATATTTTATAACTTCCGCTGTGTAATATTTAAATGTATATGTATATATATAACTAATATGTCTTGTTTTATAAGTAAACGATCTATTTTTTTTCTATAATGTATAATGATAAGGGTATTGTATCAAGTTTTAAAGTGTTTTGAATGTTAAGAAAAGCGTAGCATCCCTGTGTTTGATGCACTTATGCTACATTGTTGTGGTTGTAGTGTGTGTGCATTGGATATGGGGGTGTTACAATTGTTTTGGTATCAGAGCCTAGGTTTGAGATTCTCAACCTAGGTAAAATGTAACAAAAAGAATGTTTTTACTTAAAAAGTTGGTTTTGAATAAAAATACACGTTTGGGATTGGCAATCTCTGATCTTTAATAAGGTGTGTCCTTTTGTACTTGCAGTGTTAGATGTTGATGGATCCTCATTTGAGTCAGTCGATTGAGGGTAGTGCCGAGAGTATTGCTCCTGCTGAGGGAGCTAGGGTTGATAGTGTTGAGGAGGCACCTGTTTCGGTGTCGGGTAGACCAGCTGGAGAGGAGGTTCCGCCAGCCTGGTTTAGGCATATGATGGAAGTTATGAGACAAGCACCTGTGCAGCCACAGCCACCACCCCCTCAGCCTTCAGTACCAGTGAGGCACTATGATAAGCTGAGGAAGTATGGAGCAGAGGATTTTATTGGTACTACTGACCTAGCTGTAGCAGAACAATGGCTTGATAAAGTACAGAGGATCTTTGTTCAGTTGCAAGCCACCTCAGAGGAAAAGTTTGATTATGCAAGATCTTTGCTACAGAAGGACGCCTATGATTGGTGGAAGACGGTGCCCCATTCTATGGATGATCCTCCAACACTGTCTTACACTGATTTTCTGAGGGAATTTGAGTTGAAGTATACTCCTAGGGAGTATAAAGACATGAAGAAGATGGAGTTCTTAAGCTTGAAGCAAGACAGCAAGACTGTTACTGAGTATGAGGTTGAGTTTATTAGATTGAGCCATTATGCTGGGGGCATTATTGCTGATGAGATAGATAGATGTCGG
Organism: Garcia nutans; assembly: GCA_947685225.1. Classification (NCBI taxonomy): domain Eukaryota; kingdom Viridiplantae; phylum Streptophyta; class Magnoliopsida; order Malpighiales; family Euphorbiaceae; genus Garcia; species Garcia nutans. The sequence goes on along the minus strand of CANTUV010000009.1, from coordinate 18,813,093 downwards.
AGGTTTCAGGAGGGATTGAGGCCCTCTATCATGTGCTTAGTGGCTGGATCCAGATATCAGGATTTCTCACAGCTTGTGGCAGCAGCTCGAAGTGTAGAGCAAGCTCAAGTTATTGCAGCTGCTGCAGAGGAAGAGGTTAGGGTGAGGAGGCCCCATTTTGAGGGAGGGTCTTCTTCTGCTAAAAGAGGTAAGGGAAGCTTTGTTCCTCGGAGTAGTAGAAGCCAGAGATCAGTTGGTAGGTCAGGGCAGTTCCAGAGGCAGAGATTTAGACCTGCGGCTTCAGTAGCGAGTGCTCCTACTTCTGGAGTTCAGAGATCCACCTTACCTGTGTGTAATCAGTGTGGTGGAAGACATGGGGGCGTTTGTTGGAGGCAGAGTAGATCAGGGGTATGCTTCAGGTGTGGATCACCTGACCACGTTGTGAGAGACTGTCCTGTGAGGCAAGAGCAGATGCCAGTTGATTCTACTGCTTCTCGAGCTAGTGTGAGGGGAGGCAGAGGAGGCAGAGGTGCCAGCCGAGGTGGTAGACCAGGGTTCAGTTCTAGAGGAGGTGCTACATCCAGGGAGGGTAGACCAGAGGAGGTTGGATCTTCCCAGAGGATGTATGTTATGCAGAGGCAGCCGGATGCATCGGCAGTCATAGCTGGTACTTTTTCTTTATTTAATACTCCAGTACTTGCTTTGATTGATCCGGGTTCCACCCATTCTTATATTAGTGCATCTGTTTTGCCTGTGTTTGATATGCATGCTGAGTCCCTAGGATTTGATGTTTTAGTGACAAATCCTCTAGGGCAGAGTGTGATTGTTAGTAAAGTGCATAAAGATAGTGCAGTGAGGGTGCAAGGTGAGGAGTTCCTTGGAGATTTGATTGAGATGCCATTTAAGGAATATGATGTGATTCTAGGCATGGATTGGCTATCTCGACATGGAGCTGTGGTAGATTGTAAGAAGAAGATTGTTTCTTTGAGAACTGGTGATGGTAGAGAGGTGATAGTATCTAATGAGCAGAAACAGCTAGCCTCCTTTTTTGTTTCAGCTGTTGCAGCTAGGAGGTTGATTAGAAAGGGATGTGAAGCCTATCTTGCTCATGTGGTGGATACTAGAGTAAGAGGTTCTCCTATTGATAGCATTGCCACAGTTGCTGAGTTCCCTGATGTGTTTCCAGAGGAGTTGCCAGGGTTGCCTCCTGAGAGAGAAGTGGAGTTTGGTATCGAATTGTTGCCTGGTACCACTCCTATTTCGATTACTCCTTACAGAATGGCACCAGCAGAATTGAGGGAGTTAAAAGTGCAATTACAGGAGTTGTTGGACAAAGGATTTATTCGCCCCAGTGTTTCTCCTTGGGGAGCTCCTGTGCTATTTGTGAAGAAGAAAGATGGTATTATGAGGTTGTGTATCGATTATAGGCAATTGAACAAAGTGACCATTAAGAATAAATATCCTTTGCCTAGAATCGATGATCTCTTTGATCAGTTGAAAGGTGCAGCTGTGTTTTCTAAAATTGATCTGAGATCAGGGTACCATCAGCTGAGAGTCAGAGCTGAAGATGTTCCGAAGACAGCTTTTCGGACCAGGTATGGGCATTATGAATTTTTAGTTATGCCTTTTGGTCTGACGAATGCACCTGCAGCTTTTATGGATCTGATGAATAGGGTGTTCAGGCCCTATTTGGATCAGTTTGTAGTGGTCTTTATCGATGACATTCTGGTGTATTCACGGAATGAGGAGGAACATGATATGCATCTGCGGATTGTATTGCAGATTTTGAGAGAGAAACAGTTGTTTGCCAAATTGTCGAAGTGTGAGTTCTGGTTGGATCAAGTCGCTTTTCTCGGACATATTGCTTCAGCAGAAGGCATTAGAGTTGATCCGAGCAAAGTTGAAGCTATATTGAATTGGAGTCCACCTAAGTCTGTAACAGAGATTAGAAGTTTTCTGGGTTTGGCAGGCTATTACCGGCGGTTTGTAAAAGGATTTTCTTTGATAGCTACTCCACTCACCAGATTGCTTCGTAAAGGAGTGAGATTTGTGTGGACGGATCAGTGTCAGGCTAGCTTTGAGCAGTTGAGAGATATGTTGACTCAAGCGCCTGTTCTAACTTTACTTGTTGAAGGCAAACCATATGTGATCTACAGTGATGCTTCACATAGAGGTTTGGGGTGTGTATTGATGCAGGAAGGGAAAGTTATAGCTTATGCATCTCGACAGTTGAAACCGCATGAGCTTAACTATCCGACCCATGATTTGGAATTGGCTGCCATTGTGTTTGTATTAAAGATTTGGCGCCATTATTTATTTGGGGAGAAATGTTTCATCTACACTGATCACAAGAGTTTGAAGTATTTGGGTGTCCAGAAAGAACTCAATCTTCGTCAGAGGAGATGGTTAGAATTGATTAAAGACTACGACTGCTTGATTGATTATCATCCAGGTAAAGCAAATGTTGTTGCTGATGCTTTGAGTCGGAAGTCTTTAGCTGGTTTAACAGTTTACTCGCTCTCGTTGCTTGTTGAGTTGAGAGCTTTGCATGTCAGTTTTGTACCTTGTGTTGATGGTGCATTATTGGCACAGTTGCGATTGAGACCGGTTTTGTTAGATCAGATCAAAGAAGCTCAGTTGGCCAATAAGAAGATACAGAAGATTGTTTCGGATTGTCAGAGTGGAAAGGGTAGAGATTTTATTTTGAAGAGTGATGGAAGTCTCTGGTTTAAGAACAGATTGTGTGTACCCGATGATGCTGATTTGAAAAGGGTCATTTTGGAAGAAGCTCATCAGTCGATGTTTGCTATGCATCCGGGTAATACAAAGATGTATCATGATTTGAGATCGCACTATTGGTGGATTGGGTTAAAGAGAGACATTGCTGAGTTTGTATCAAAATGTCTCACTTGTCAGAAGGTTAAAGCAGAGCATCAAGTTCCAACCGGGTTGCTTCAACCGTTGTCAGTGCCAGAATGGAAGTGGGAAAGAGTGACAATGGACTTTGTGTCTGGTTTGCCATTGACACAAAGGAAACATGATGCCATATGGGTGATTGTGGATAGATTGACTAAGACAACTCATTTCCTTCCGGTGCGGATGGATTACTCTTTGGAGAGGTTGGCTGAGCTGTATATCCATGAGATTGTGAAACTGCATGGTGTTCCAACTTCTTTAGTGTCTGATCGAGATCCCAGGTTTACTTCAAGATTTTGGAAGAGTTTGCATAGTGCTTTGGGTTCTCGACTGTATTTCAGTACTGCTTTTCATCCACAGACAGATGGACAGTCAGAGAGGGTGATACAGATTCTTGAGGATATGTTGAGAAGCTGTGTCATTGATTTCTCTGGAAGTTGGGATAGATTCTTACCTCTTGTGGAGTTTGCATATAACAACAGTCACCAATCCAGCATTGGTATGGCACCATTCGAAGCATTGTATGGCAGACGGCGTAGGACACCTCTGTGTTGGAATGAGCTTGGAGATAATAAGTTGGTTGGTCCTGATTTGATTCAAGAAACTGAAGAAAAAGTTAAGTTGATTCGAGGTAGGTTAAAAGCAGCTTCAGACCGACAGAAGTCTTATGCAGATCTGAAGAGGAGAGACATAGAGTTTGATGTTGGAGATAAGGTATTTCTGAAAGTGTCTCCTTGGAAGAAGATTTTGAGGTTCGGTCGGAAAGGAAAATTGAGTCCTCGTTTCATTGGACCGTATGAAGTTTTGGGAAGAGTTGGGCCAGTTGCTTATCGGCTTGCTTTGCCACCTGAGTTGGATCGGATTCATAATGTATTCCATGTTTCCATGTTGAGGAGATATAGGTCGGATCCATCTCATGTGTTGCCATTTGAATCTATTGAGGTGAGCCCAGACTTGACATTTGAAGAGGAACCAGTTGCTATCTTGGCACATGATGTGAAAGAATTGAGAAACAAGAGAGTGCCATTGGTGAAGATTCTTTGGAAGAATCATAGGAAAGAAGAAGCAACTTGGGAAAGTGAGCAATCGATGCGAGAGCAATATCCTCAGTTGTTTCAGAATTGATTTCAGGTAATTTCGAGGACGAAATTTCTTTTTAGAGGGGGAGAATTGTAATATCCTCATATGTGGTCTAAAAGTTTTGATTATGTTGTTGATGATATTGTTGTTGTTGTTGTTGATGTTGTTGTTGTTGGTTTGAATTGAGAAAAGAAAGTATATGTATTTGTGTTTTGGGAAGAAATAGGGTTTAGAGACAAGTTTATATGTTGTGTATATGGTGATATATATAATATATAAAATGGTCAAAGAGATAGAGTCAATGCAAGAGGAGATATTTTTGGTGGAATGTGTAATTACATATAAGGGCTTAGATAAGACAAAAGGTTAGTTATATGATTAATGGCATTTTGGTAATTGTTTGGATAAAATCTCTTGGTGGAGATTTAAAGTGGAGTTGACTTTATTTCCTCCATTCATTTTCTTCTTCTTCTCCATTTTGGCTGTTTCACGTAGAGAAAGGAAAAGCAAAGAGACAAAGAGAAGACTTTGAAGAATAAGCTCAAATTGTAGGAAGATTGAAGTGATTAAAGTGTTGATTCAAGAAGTGTTATAATTTAAGGTAAGAAATCTCTTGTTTTTCCTTTGTTAATTTTAAAGTTGGGTGTAAAAGGAATTGTAATTTGTTGATATGATGATTTGGTATGTTGGATATATGTTTACAAGTGTTAAAGTTGATTGTTAGTTCAAAGATTGAATTGGTGTTGGTTTGGTTGTGATTATGGAAAAATAAGTGAAGTTTGATAGTGGAAAATCAAGAGTAAAGTTTGAGTTAGGGTGTTGAGATGGTTTGTGTTCAAATGTGTTGTTTAAGTGGTTATTGTGATGAATATGTGTTATGACATGAGTTATATTCATTTGAGTGAGTTTGTGTTGGGAAAAATATGTTAGAATGCATTTGGAAAAGGGTTGGTTACATTTAGAGTTTTGGTGGTGAGTGACACGGCCAAAGGAAAGGAGAGACACGGCCAAGCCAAGTGATTTTGGGCGTGTTGGTGACACGGCCGTGTCTAGTGCCCGTGTTCACTACTAGATTTTGGTGTTGGGAGACACGGTCACCAGCTTGCCCGTGTCCTATGCCGTGTTAGCTACTGTGAGTTTTGGTTTAAGAGACACGGTCACCAGCTTGCCCGTGTCCCTTGCCCGTGTTGCTTACTGTCCAATTGGGTTGAGTGACACGGCCACCAGCTTGGCCATGTCCCATGGCCGTGTTGGCTACTGCCAAGTTGGGATTGAGAGACACGGCCGTGTTCCTCAAGTGTGCTGCCCGTGTCCCTCAAATGAGTTGGATATTGTTTGATTTCTTTGTTCTTTTTGTATGGTTTGGATTCTTCAAAGGTAGTTTGGTCTCTAAACCTAAACATAAACACTTTAAACATACTTAAACCAAGGAATGACCTAATCAAACACTTGTGGATGATTCTAAAGCTATGAATGATATAAATTATTCTTTGCCCTAATTGCATTGTTGAGATTGAATAATGTTATGTTATGCATTGTGAATGGTTATGTGTTTCATGGATAATGTATATTGAAATGTTATATCAAAGATGCTATGATGATTCAAATAAGAGGTGAAATGTGATACCAATAATGCTATATGCGATATGAATTGAGATATGAAATGTTATAAAGCCATTGTGATTGGCTATAATGATGATATTGAAAGAAAGAAGGCATGTTTGCCTAAATGTGATGAGAATTTGAGAATGGTAACTATATAATAAATGAGTAGTTTGTTTAATATGTTATTCAGTTTCAGAGTTCTGGATTTGGGTGGCATGCCTAAGAAATGATGATTTGTAACAGTCTTGCCGGGTTGAGGATCTCCTCATATGTGATGAGTTGATGATCCAAGAGACTGGGTCTGTTACACTATCCATGGATAGAGATACATGTATATATATTGCCTACGGGCGTGATTATTGTGATTATGAACCAAAGCAGTAACTCTGAACTCTGAATATCGTATTAAATACTAGTTGGGCCCATAGGTGTCAAGGTTATATGAATGTCCTAAATAATGTTATGAGTTAATGAAATGAGATGTCGTTTATTGAGTATGATTGATTAATGTTGAATATGGTAAGATGTTGAGATGTGATATGCTCAAATAACTATGATTTGTGAATGCATAATTATGTGGCATTGTATTACATTAAAGCATTCCATTAGCATGTTTTATCTTGCTAAGCCGTTGGCTTAGCGCGATAGTGTTTAATCGCGCAGGTAATAGAATTGATAGAGTTGAACCTGAGGGTTCCTCAAGACCAAGTGAGAGTAGACGTTGAAGTGTTGATTTGGGAGCTTAAAGATCAGAGCAAACTTGCCAATCATGTATACTTCTTTATATTTTGTAAAGAAAAGTTTAATATGTAAATATATACATATTTTATAACTTCCGCTGTGTAATATTTAAATGTATATGTATATATATAACTAATATGTCTTGTTTTATAAGTAAACGATCTATTTTTTTTCTATAATGTATAATGATAAGGGTATTGTATCAAGTTTTAAAGTGTTTTGAATGTTAAGAAAAGCGTAGCATCCCTGTGTTTGATGCACTTATGCTACATTGTTGTGGTTGTAGTGTGTGTGCATTGGATATGGGGGTGTTACAGTTTTTGATCTAGTTTTTAGTTTGTGTTTATGTTTTGTCGGTTATTGTTTATTTACTTCGTGTTTTAAGTTTGTTTTGAGTTTTGTGTTAGGTTAAAACAGGCAAGGAAACGAATTGAAGACGAAATGGGTAGTAGCTGACACAGGCAGAGGACACGGCCAAGTCACTGGCCGTGTCCCATACCAAGTTAAAAGGAAGAACAAGTCCCAGTAGCAGACACAAGCAAGGGACACGGCCAAGTCATGTGGCCGTGTCCCTCCAAAGAAGAGCAACACGGCCAAGTCACCATGACTTGGCCGTGTCCCACTTGTTACCAAAGGAAAGGGAGATCAACAATTACACAGAGGCGAACACAGGCAAGGGACACGGCCGTGTCTCCTGGCCGTGTCCCTCCCAACTCACTCACACGGCCAAGTCAAGCTCCACTTGGCCGTGTCACTCAACAAAGAAGAAAAAAAGACCAAAAGCAACAGAGGAGGACACATGCAGGGGACACGGCCGTGTCACCTGACCGTGTCCCTCCATCAAGCCCTCACACGGCCGTGTCCCTCATCACCTGGCCGTGTCCCTCATGTTCCAAGCCCGCATCAGATTTTTAACGCGTACAACTCATATAAAAGGAAAAGAAAGTTAGGGTTTAGGGGTCTTTTGACGATTTTGAGAGCAAATTAGCCGTCTGAGAGAGATCTTAGGGTTTAAACATTTGTTTTCTTGGATTTTGATTTTACTTTGGATTAAACTAGTTTAGATTAGATTGTTCATGCCATTGTTTCATCCTTTTTGCAAGATTCGATCAAGAGATTCATCAAAAGCTTCAAGGAGTTTGTAACTTGGTTTTATTCTTAAACTTTGTCTCTTTAGTTTCATTGAAATTGTGTTTATGAACATTATCATGTCTAAATTGATTTCTTTAATTATTAATGAGATGAGTATGCTTGATAACATCATGAACTAATTTAATCTATTCTAGGGTTTGTATGGATTTGCTATGAATTGTATGAATTGGTTATTCTCTTAACTATTGATTTCTTTAGCCTTTATTGAATGAAAAATTGTTACATATAATTGATTGGCCACCAATTGTGTGTTTTAGGTATTAGATGATGGATTGAGAGATGAAATCTAATGCTGGAACAATTCAATTAAGGACTTAGGTGAATTAGAGATATAACCTATTAAAAAGATTGTTTCAATTATAACAAGATTAGTTGTAAGAGGTTTGAATGCGAGAGCTTATTTCCTTGACTCAATTAATTAAGTTGCTTGAGATTTAATCTTAGAAATTAAATTAGTTAAGTGGAATAACCGTTCATACATATGAGTAGTAAAGAAGTGCAAACCCTAGACTCTTTTTATCAAGTGAATCAGAACATAAGCTATTGTTTATTTTTATTGTTTTCAAATTAAATCATTCTTCTTCATTACTTTGCAAATTAAATTTCTTTAATTACTTGTTACTTTAAAATTGATAATCAATTACCCACTTTGGCTTCCTTGAGAGAACGACCTTGGGGCAATCACCTTTGCTACAGCTACCTCGTATACTTGCGAGTGACGCTTTGTGGTAGAGTTAATTCGAGCGCAACAAGTTTTTGGCGCCGCTGCCGGGGAAGCTAACAGGTGTAATTGTTTATTTTTCTTTAAATAAAAATAAAAAAAAATCACATTTCAGATTATTTTCATTGTTTTATTTTATTTGTCTTTTGCTTTTGATATTTCTTTTCTAGAAATTTTTGTTTATGCAAGGCAGGAGATCACTCGAAGGAGAATTGCACCCATTCATTCCAGAAATTCAGAGAATAAAAAGGAGCAGAGAGGAGTTTGAGCTTTTCACAGGATTTGATACTTCAGAGGAAGACATTTCGGATTTTGAGTCAGAATCTGAAAAATCTGTTAAAATGGCTGAAGAAAGACAAAGAACCATGAGAGATTTTGCTAGACCTGTCATTGGGACTTCCACTTCTTGCATAAGACTGACAGATGCAGCAAGGAACTATGAGTTGAAGAATATTCACTATAACATGCTGCCATCATTCTATGGAGTTCCAAATGAAGATCCTTTGAATTTTATTAGGGACTTCTACTCCACCCTCAACACTTTTCCTTTGGGAGGACTAACAGAAGATCAGTTGAGGATGAGATGTTTCCCTTATACTTTGAAGGATAGGGCAAAGAGCTTGCTCATGATGTTGCCTAAAAATTCACTGACAACTTGGGAGCAAGTTTACAATAAATTCATGGGCAAGTTCTATTCACACCAAAAGACAACTGAGTTGAGAGGGAAGATTGCTACATTCTCTCAATTTGAAGGAGAGCCATTTCATGAGGCTTGGGACAGATTCAAGATGCTATTGATCCAGTGTCCACATCATCATTACCCACTTCAACTCCTTAATCAGTTTTTCTATGATGGTCTCACTCAGCAATTTCAGAACACTGTTGATAATGCAGCTGGGGGAGCCATGGGAGAAAAGACAGCTGATGAGACTTATGAGATCTTTGAGATGTTGGAAGCTAATTCTCAACAAAAGAGTGTAAGGGGAAGAAGCAAGGGGGTGAATCAACTGGAAGCCAATACTGAAATGGTTAGTCAAATAGCTGAATTGACAAGACAGGTTCAGATGCTAAACATGAAGAACAATATTTCTTCATCTACTCAAGAAGTGTGTGGAATCTGTGGGACATTAGGGCATGGAGCAAATATATGTCCCTCTACATATGAGTCTTTTGGGAATGAAGCTGAGCAGGTCAATGTTATGGGAGGATTCCGACCTAGGGCCAGAAATGATCCTTACTCCAACACTTACAATCCTGGTTGGAGGAGTCACCCTAATTTTTCCTGGACGACAAATAATGCTCAACAGCCTTTCCATTTGCTCCAGAGACAGAACCAGCAGCAGGGCCAATCCTCAAGTCAAAATCAAGGTCAGCATAAAAGAGAGAGTTTGGAGGACAGTTTACAAGCTTTCATCAAAGTCAGTGCTCAAAACCAAGAGATGAACAACAAGAGGCTGGATTCCTTGGAAGCATCTTTTAAGAAGGTGGAGACCTAAGTGGGGCAACTTGCACAACAGATGCAGATTCAACAAAAGGGGAAGTTTCCAAGTCAACCTGAGCAGGCACAAGCAGTGACTGTTCTTAGGAGTGGCAAGGTAATTAATAACAATGTTGAAAATAATTCTGTGAATGCAGGTGAGCAAGAGAAGAAAAAGGAAGGAGAATTAGAGAACAAAGGTGCTGAAGAAAGATCAATGGAGAAGGCCCCTACACCAGATTTGCACAGGGCAAGCAATCCATACAGGCCACCTATACCATTCCCTAGCAGGTTGAAGGATGATAAAAAAGATAAGCAGTTTTCGGATATCTTCAACATGCTATCTAAGGTAAGTATCAACTTACCATTACTTGAAGCAATTAAGAACATGCCGGCTTATGCTAAATTCTTCAAAGAATTGAATACCAAGAAAAAAAGGTATGAGCCGAATGAAAAGGTGATAGTTTCTGAGGTAGCTAGTGCTGTTTTGCAGCATAAACTACCTCCTAAGCTAAAGGATCCTGGAAGCTTTATTATTCAAATTGCTATGGGGAATGGAAAATGTACTGATGGCATGTGTGATTTGGGAGCTAGTGTGAATTTAATGCCTTACTCTGTGTACCTTGACTTAGAATTAGGGGAACTTAAGCCAACAAAAATGGTGTTGCAATTAGCTGATAGATCTCTTAGATTCCCGAAAGGGGTTATAGAAGATGTGTTAGTTAAAGTTGGTGGTTTGATAGTTCCTGTTGATTTCATTGTTCTTGACATGGAAGTAGGTAATTCTTCACCATTTGCACACACCATTCTGCTGGGTAGGCCTTTTATGGCAACTACCAACACTTTGATAGATGTTAAAAATGGAAAATTATCAATGACTGTTTTGGGACAAACTGTAGAATTTTCTATTTTTAATACTTCTCCTATTCCTATAACTGCTTTATATGAGGATTGTTCTTCTATTGATTGTATTGATGCAGTTGTTTCAGATGTTTTCTTGCAGACAGGTTCCTCTGATAAATTGGAGCTGGCATTGACTTTGGATAGTGATTTGGAAATTTTTGATGCAGAACTAGCCAGTTGCCTTGAGACTTTAGAGGGTGCTGAAATAGAGGAGCTTAAGGAGGACCCAATTTTTGAACCTTCCCCCATTGAAAAAGAAGAGAAGATGTAATATCCTCATATATGCTCTAGAAGTTTTGATTATGTTATTGTTATTGTTGTTATTGTTGTTGTTGTTATATTGGATTGTATAGATGTGTTAATTGCAAGAGAAAAGAAATTGGGAAAGAAAATAGGGTTTAGAGAGAATGGTATATGTTGTGTATATGATGATATATATATAACATATAAATTGGTCAAATGAAGAGTCAAGGGGGGTAGAGATATTTATTTGGTTATTGGTGAAATGACTATTAAGGGCATTGGATTAAAAAGAAAGCTAGAACAAATGATAAAAGGGTGATTTGGTAATTGTTTGAATTGGAACACTTGGTGGAGATTAAAAGAAGAGTTGACTTTATTTTTGTGGTTCATTTCTTCTTTCTTCTTTGTGTGGCCGGCTTCTTCATAGACAAAGGAAAACAAGAGACAAAGTGAAGATCTTGATGTGTTAAGCTCAAATTGATGGAAGATTGAAGTGATCTAGTGGATGATACAAGAAGTCTTATAACTTTGGTAAGTTCTCTTGTGATCTTTGTGTTTATTTGAAATGATATTTGAGTTTGATAGATTTTTAAGAGTGTGTTGGTTGATTTTGAGATGTGAAAAGTGTTTGAGTGATTGGATGATGGATGTTGAGTATGGATTGAAGAAAAGAGTAAGTGGTTGGAAGAGATGATGTTGTATATGTGGTGAGGGTTTTGAGATGATTTTGTGTTTTGTGCTTGATGTGTGTTTGGCTTGTTTTGGTGTGTTGCAAGTTTTAGATGAGTTTTGAGTATGTTTTCTTAAGATGGTGTGAAGAGGATGTTGTTGGATAAAAGTGTTTTGTTGAGTGTTTGGTTGTTTTGGTCGGAATCTTGATTTGTGGCCGGACACGCCCATGAGCACGTCCAGGGTCTTTAGGCGTGTCAATTGTGTTGGAGGCAGTAGGTTTGACACGACCAGTAGCACGCCCGTGTTATTAAGCGTGTCATAGCTATTGTGAGATTTGAGAATTTACACGCCCAGAAACACGCCCATGTTGTTGAGCGTGTAAATACTTCTGTGTTGTGGAGTTAGGGCACGGTCATGGACACACCCGTGTGGGTGAGCGTGTCAGGGTTAGGGTTTGCCCTAATTAAGTCCTAATTGGATTATCTCTTGTGTATCCCTAAACAATTATATGCTATTACTTTTGATTTAGGTCTTGAAGATAGTGATTAATCATTGATTTAAGAGATAGAAGGATCTTGAACAAGGAAGTGTTAAGAGTAGTGTGATTTGTTTTTGAGGTAAGTACAAAACCTATATGATTGTGTGTAAGTTCAAATGTGGCATTATTACATTGTTAATTTATTTGAGCAATGTGTATTGTTATGTTTATATCACTGATGATATATATATATATGAATAATGTGAATGACATGATGATGCAAATGAATGTGTTTATGAAAGATTGAAATGTTATGTTGTGAATTGAGATGAAATGGAATATAGAGCCATTGTGATTGGCTATGATGATATAATTGAATGATGTATGGCATGTTTGCCTAATTGATGAGAAAGATTGAGAAAGAGTTTGATAAAGAGAATAATGAAATAAGTGTACGCTTAATATGATATTCAATTTCAGAGTTCTGGTTTTTGGAGGCATGCCTACTTAATGAAAGGTAACAGTCTTGCCGGGTTGAGGATCTCTTCAAATTGAGTTGAATTGAGGTCCAAGAGACTGGGTCTGTTACACTATGATAATTGATATTATGAGATATTTGATTTGTAACAGTCTTGCCGGGTTGAGGATATCCTCGAGTTAGATGAGTTGATGATCCAAGAGACCGGGTCTGTTACGCTATCCATGGATAGAGATAAATATATATGTATATGTTGCCTACGGGCTTGATAATGGTGTTTATGAACCAAAGCAGTAACTCTGAATTCTGAATATCGTATTAAGTACTTGATGGGTCCATAGGTGTCTAGGTTTTATGTATAACATAAATGTTGTTCTAATGTAATGAAATGTTAATATTACTTATATGATGAAACGGACTATTCACGGAATATTGTTTGTTGAGTATGATCTTTACTAATTGTGTGTGTATCATTGATGTTGATTTATTAATACAAATGTGAAACATTGCATTGCACTAAAGCATAACATTAGCATAAATTGTCTTACTAAGCCCTTGGCTTAGCGCGATAGTGTTTGATCGCGCAGGTAATAGGGTTGAACCCGAGAGCTCTTCGAGACCGAGTGAGAGTAGACAGTGAAGAGTTGATTTTGGGAACTTAAAGATCAAAGGAGACTTGCCAATCATGTATAACTCTTTTATATTTTGTAAATATGGGTTATATTGTAAATATATGTATAATTGTAAATACGTATTCAAATGCTTTCATATATGTAAATGTTTTCTATATTCCTCTGCGTAATATTTAAATGTATGTATATATATATCTAATATGTTTTGTTTATAAGTAAATGATTTACTTTTCTATAATATATAACGATAAGGGTATTGTATCAAGTTTAAAATGTTTTGAACGTTAAGAAAATCCGTAGCATTCCTATATTCGATACATGTATACTACATTGTGGTGTATGTAGTGTGTATGTATTGGGTGTCGGGGTGTTACAATTGTTTTGGTATCAGAGCCTAGGTTTGAGATTCTCAACCTAGGTAAAATGTAAGAAAAAGACTATTTTGATTTTAAAAAGTGGTTTTTGAATAAAATATATGTTGGGATTGGCAATCTCTGATCTTTAATAAGATGTATTCTGCTGTGTTTGCAGAAATAGGTTGTGATGGATCCTCATTTGCGTCAGTCAGTTGAGGGTAGTGAGGAGAGTGTAGCTCCGGAGGATAGAGCTAGAGTTGATAGTGCTGGGGAGGCACCTGTTTCGGTGTCGGGGAGACCAGTTGGTGAGGAGGTTCCGCCAGCTTGGCTTAGGCATGTGATAGAGGCTTTGAGACAAGCACCAGTGCAACCACCGCCGCCACCCCCTCAGCCTGTGGTACCAGTGAGGCACTATGATAAACTAAGGAAGTATGGAGCAGAGGATTTCCTTGGTACTACTGATCCAGCTGTAGCAGAACAGTGGCTTGACAAAGTACAGAGGATCTTTATTCAGTTGCAAGCCACCTCAGAGGAAAAGTTTGATTATGCAAGATCATTGCTACAGAAGGATGCATACGACTGGTGGAGGACAGTGCCCCATTCTATGGATGATCCACCGATCTTGTCATATGCGGATTTTCTGAGAGAGTTTGAGTTGAAGTATACTCCTAGGGAGTACAAAGACATGAAGAAGATGGAGTTCTTAAGCTTGAAGCAAGATAGCAAGACTGTAACTGAGTATGAGGTTGAGTTTATTCGATTGAGCCAGTATGCTGGGGGCATTATAGCTGATGAGATAGATAGATGCAGGAGATTTGAGGAGGGATTGAGGCCCTCTATCATGTGTCTAGTGGCTGGATCTAGATATCATGATTTTTCCCAGCTTGTGGCAGCAGCTCGGAGTGTGGAGCGAGCTCAAGTTATTGCAGCTGCTTCAGAGGAAGAGGTTAGGGTTAGGAGGCCCCAGTTTGAGGCAGGGTCTTCTTCTGTTAAGAGAGGTAAAGGAAGCTTTGTTCCTAGAGTTAGTAGGAGTCAGAGGTCAGCTGGTAGGTCAGTGCAGTTTCAGAGACAGAGATTTAGACCTACAGCTTCAGTGGCGAGTGCTCCGACCCCAGTGACTCAGAGATCCGCTCTACCTGTGTGTGCTCAGTGTGGTGGATCACATAGGGGTGCTTGTTGGAGGTATAGTGGGTCAGCTGTGTGCTTCAGATGTGGATCTCCTGAGCATTTTATTAGAGATTGTCCAGAGAGACAGGAGCGGATGTCAGTTGATACTGCAGCTTCTCGACCTAGTGTGAGGGGAGGTCGAGCAGGCAGAGGTAGCAGCCGGGGAGGCAGATCTGGGTTCAGTGCTAGAGGAGGTGCTACATCCAGGGAGAGTAGACCAGAGGAGGTTGGATCTTCCCAGAGGATGTATGTTATGCAGAGGCAGCCAGATGCATCGGCAGTCATAGCTGGTACTTTTTCTTTATTTGATACTTCAGTGCTTGCTTTGATTGATCCGGGTTCCACACATTCTTATATTAGTGCATCTGTTTTGCCTGTGTCTGATATGCATGCTGAGTCCCTAGGATTTGATGTGTTGGTGACAAATTCGTTAGGGCATAGTGTGATTGTGAGTAAGGTGCACCGAGATAGTGCAGTGAGGGTGCAAGGTGAGGAGTTCCTTGGAGATTTGATTGAGATGCCATTTAAGGAATATGATGTGATTCTAGGTATGGACTGGCTATCTCGACATGGAGCTGTGGTGGATTAGAAAAAGGTGTGATGCTTATCTTGCTCATGTGGTAGATACTAGAGTAAGAGGTTCTCCTATTGATAGCATTGCCACAGTTGCAGAGTTCTCAGATGTATTCCCAGAGGAGTTGCCAGGATTGCCTCCTGAGAGAGAGGTGGAGTTCGGTATTGAATTGTTGCCTGGTACCACTCCTATTTCTATTACTCCTTATAGAATGGCACCAGCAGAATTGAAGGAATTGAAAGTGCAATTACAGGAGTTGTTGGACAAAGGATTTATTCGCCCCAGTGTTTCTCCTTGGGGAGCTCCTGTACTATTTGTGAAAAAGAAAGATGGTACTATGAGGTTGTGTATCGATTATAGGCAATTGAACAAGGTGACTATTAAAAATAAATATCCTTTGCCTAGAATCGATGATCTCTTTGATCAATTGAAGGGTGCAACTGTGTTTTCTAAAATTGATTTGAGATCTGGGTACCATCAATTGAGAGTTAAAGCTGAAGACATTTCCAAGACCGCCTTTCGGACCAGGTATGGGCATTATGAATTTTTAGTTATGCCTTTTGGTCTAACGAATGCACCTGCAGCTTTTATGGATTTGATGAATAGGGTGTTCAGGCCCTATCTGGATCAGTTTGTAGTGGTCTTCATCGATGACATTCTGGTGTATTCGCGGAATGAAGAGGAACATGATATGCATCTGCGGATTGTGTTGCAGATTTTGAGAGAGAAGCAGTTGTTTGCCAAATTGTCAAAATGTGAGTTCTGGTTGGATCAAGTCGCTTTTCTCGGACATATTGTTTCAGCAGAAGGCATTAGAGTTGATCCGAGCAAAGTTGAAGCTATATTGAATTGGAGTCCACCCAAGTCGGTGACAGAGGTTAGAAGTTTTCTGGGTTTGGCAGGCTATTACCGACGGTTTGTGAAAGGGTTTTCTTTGATAGCTACTCCACTCACCGGATTGCTTCGTAAGGGAGTGAGATTTGTGTGGACGGATCAGTGTCAGGCTAGTTTTGATCAGTTAAGAGAAATGTTGACTTAAGTGCCTGTTCTTACTTTACCTGTAGAAGACAAACCATATGTAATCTACAGTGATGCTTCACATAATGGTTTGGGTTGTGTACTGATGCAAGAAGGTAGAGTGATAGCTTATGCTTCTCGACAGTTGAAACCGCATGAGCTTAACTATCCGACCCATGATTTGGAGCTAGCAGCCATTGTGTTTGCATTGAAGATTTGGCGACACTATTTGTTTGGGGAGAAATGTTTCATCTACACTGATCACAAAAGTTTGAAATATTTGGGTGTCCAGAAAGAACTTAATCTTCGACAGAGGAGATGGTTGGAATTGATTAAAGACTACGACTGTTTGATTGATTATCATCCAGGTAAAGCAAATGTTGTTGCTGATGCCTTGAGTCGGAAGTCTTTAGCTGGTTTAACTGTTTACTCGCTCTCGTTGCTTGTTGAGTTGAGAGCTTTGCATGCCAGTTTTGTAGCTTGTGACGATGGTGCATTGTTGGCACAGTTGCATTTGAAACCAATTTTATCGGATCAGATCAAAGAGGCTCAGTTGACTGATATGAAGATTCAAAAGATTATTTCAGATTGCAAGAATGGGAAGACTAGAGATTTTATTGTGAAAGGTGATGGGAGTCTCTGGTTTAAGAACCGATTGTGTGTACCCGATGATGCTGATTTGAAAAGAGTCATTTTGGAAGAAGCACATCAGTTAGTGTTTGCTATGCATCCGGGTAATACAAAGATGTATCATGATTTGAGACAGCATTATTGGTGGATTGGTTTGAAGAGAGACATTGCTGAGTTTGTATCGAAATGTCTCACTTGTCAGAAGGTAAAAGCAGAGCATCAAGTTCCAACTGGATTGCTTCAACCATTATCAGTACCAGAATGGAAGTGGGATAGAGTGACGATGGATTTTGTGTCTGGTTTGCCATTGACACAAAGGAAGCATGATGCCATATGGGTGATTGTGGATAGATTGACTAAGACAGCTCATTTCCTTCTGGTTCGGATGGATTACTCTTTGGAGAGATTAGTTGAGCTGTATATCCATGAGATTGTGAAGTTGCATGGTGTTCCAACTTCTTTAGTGTCTGATCGAGATCCCAGGTTTACTTCAAGATTTTGGAAGAGTTTGCATAGTGCTTTGGGTTCTCGATTACACTTCAGTACTGCTTTTCATCCACAGACGGATGGACAGTCAGAGAGGGTGATACAGATTATTGAGGACATGTTGAGAAGCTGTGTCATCGATTTCTCTGGAAGTTGGGATAGGTTTTTACCTCTTGTGGAGTTTGCTTACAACAACAGTCACCAATCCAGCATTGGTATGGCACCGTTTGAAGCATTGTATGGCAGACGGTGTAGGACACCTCTTTGTTGGAATGAGCTTGGAGATAATAAGTTGGTTGGTCCTGATTTGATTCAAGAAACTGAAGAAAAAGTAAAGTTGATTAGAGGCAGGTTAAAAGCAGCTTCAGACCGACAGAAGTCTTATGCAGATCTGAAAAGGAGAGACATAGGGTTTGATGTTGGAGATAAGGTATTTCTGAAAGTGTCTCCTTGGAAGAAGATTTTAAAGTTCGGTCGGAAAGGAAAATTGAGTCCTCGTTTCATTGGACCGTATGAAGTTTTGGAAAGAGTTGGGCCAGTTGCGTATCTACTTGCTTTGCCACCTGAGTTGGATTGTAATTCATAATGTATTTCATGTTTCTATGTTGAGGAGATACAGATCGAATCCATCTCATGTGTTGCCGATTGAATCTATCGAGGTAAATCAAGATTTGACATTTGAAGATGAACCAGTTGCTATCTTGGCATGTGATGTGAAAGAATTAAGAAATAAGAGAGTGCCACTTGTGAAGGTTCTATGGAAGAATCATGCAAAAGAAGAAGCAACTTGGGAAAGTGAACAATCCATGCGAGAGCAATATCCTCAGTTGTTTCAGCTTTGATATCAGGTAATTTCGAGGATGAAATTTTTTTTAGAGGGGGAGAATTGTAATATCCTCATATATGCTCTAGAAGTTTTGATTATGTTATTGTTATTGTTGTTATTGTTGTTTTTGTTATATTGGATTGTATATATGTGTTAATTGCAAGAGAAAAGAAATTGGGAAAGAAAATAGGGTTTAGAGAGAATGGTATATGTTGTGTATATGATGATATATATATAACATATAAATTGGTCAAATGAAGAGTCAAGGGGGGTAGAGATATTTATTTGGTTATTGGTGAAATGACTATTAAGGGCATTGGATTAAAAAGAAAGCTAGAACAAATGATAAAAGGGTGATTTGGTAATTGTTTGAATTGGAACACTTGGTGGAGATTAAAAGAAGAGTTGACTTTATTTTTGTGGTTCATTTCTTCTTTCTTCTTTGTGTGGCCGGCTTCTTCATAGACAAAGGAAAACAAGAGACAAAGTGAAGATCTTGATGTGTTAAGCTCAAATTGATGGAAGATTGAAGTGATCTAGTGGATGATACAAGAAGTCTTATAACTTTGGTAAGTTCTCTTGTGATCTTTGTGTTTATTTGAAATGATATTTGAGTTTGATAGATTTTTAAGAGTGTGTTGGTTGATTTTGAGATGTGAGAAGTGTTTGAGTGATTGGATGATGGATGTTGAGTATGGATTGAAGAAAAGAGTAAGTGGTTGGAAGAGATGATGTTGTATATGTGGTGAGGGTTTTGAGATGATTTTGTGTTTTGTGCTTGATGTGTGTTTGGCTTGTTTTGGTGTGTTGCAAGTTTTAGATGAGTTTTGAGTATGTTTTCTTAAGATGGTGTGAAGTGGATGTTGTTGGATAAAAGTGTTTTGTTGAGTGTTTGGTTGTTTTGGTCGGAATCTTGATTTGTGGCCGGACACGCCCATGAGCACGTCCAGGGTCTTTAGGCGTGTCAATTGTGTTGGAGGCAGTAGGTTTGACACGACCAGTAGCACGCCCGTGTTATTGAGCGTGTCATAGCTACTATGAGATTTGAGAATTTACACGCCCAGAAACACGCCCATGTTGTTGAGCGTGTAAATACTTCTGTGTTGTGGAGTTAGGGCACGGTCATGGACACGCCCGTGTGGGTGAGTGTGTCAGGGTTAGGGTTTGCCCTAATTAATTCCTAATTGGATTATCTCTTGTGTATCCCTAAACAAGTATATGCTATTACTTTTGATTTAGGTCTTGAAGATAGTGATTAATCATTGATTTAAGAGATAGAAGGATCTTGAACAAGGAAGTGTTAAGAGTAGTGTGATTTGTTTTTGAGGTAAGTACAAAACCTATATGATTGTGTGTAAGTTCAAATGTGGCATTATTACATTGTTAATTTATTTGAGCAATGTGTATTGTTATGTTTATATCACTGATGATATATATATATATGAATAATGTGAATGACATGATGATGCAAATGAATGTGTTTATGAAAGATTGAAATGTTATGTTGTGAATTGAGATGAAATGGAATATAGAGCCATTGTGATTGGCTATGATGATATAATTGAATGATGTATGGCATGTTTGCCTAATTGATGAGAAAGATTGAGAAAGAGTTTGATAAAGAGAATAATGAAATAAGTGTATGCTTAATATGATATTCAATTTCAGAGTTCTGGTTTTTGGAGGCATGCCTACTTAATGAAAGGTAACAGTCTTGCCGGGTTGAGGATCTCTTCAAATTGAGTTGAATTGAGGTCCAAGAGACTGGGTCTGTTACACTATGATAATTGATATTATGAGATATTTGATTTGTAACAGTCTTGCCGGGTTGAGGATATCCTCGAGTTAGATGAGTTGATGATCCAAGAGACCGGGTCTGTTACGCTATCCATGGATAGAGATAAATATATATGTATATGTTGCCTACGGGCTTGATAATGGTGTTTATGAACCAAAGCAGTAACTCTGAATTCTGAATATCGTATTAAGTACTTGATGGGTCCATAGGTGTCTAGGTTTTATGTATAACATAAATGTTGTTCTAATGTAATGAAATGTTAATATTACTTATATGATGAAACGGACTATTCACGGAATATTGTTTGTTGAGTATGATCTTTACTAATTGTGTGTGTATCATTGATGTTGATTTATTAATACAAATGTGAAACATTGCATTGCACTAAAGCATAACATTAGCATGAATTGTCTTACTAAGCACTTGGCTTAGCGCGATAGTGTTTGATCGCGCAGGTAATAGGGTTGAACCCGAGAGCTCTTCGAGACCGAGTGAGAGTAGACAGTGAAGAGTTGATTTTGGGAACTTAAAGATCAAAGGAGACTTGCCAATCATGTATAACTCTTTTATATTTTGTAAATATGGGTTATATTGTAAATATATGTATAATTGTAAATACGTATTCAAATGCTTTCATATATGTAAATGTTTTCTATATTCCTCTGCGTAATATTTAAATGTATGTATATATATATCTAATATGTTTTGTTTATAAGTAAATGATTTACTTTTCTATAATATATAACGATAAGGGTATTGTATCAAGTTTAAAATGTTTTGAACGTTAAGAAAATCCGTAGCATTCCTATATTCGATACATGTATACTACATTGTGGTGTATGTAGTGTGTATGTATTGGGTGTGGGGGTGTTACAGAAGAACCCCTCACTAGAGTTAGAGCTGAAAGAGTTACCTAAGAACCTGAAATATGTGTTTTTGGGAGATCACAATACTTTACCTGTAATAATATCTAGTGAACTTAGCGAAGGGGAGGAGATGAGGTTAGTGAGTGAGCTTAAAAGATTGAAGAGAGCAATAGGATGGGGATTGAGTGACATAAAGGGTATTAGCCCTTCCATGTGCATGCATAGAATCACTTTAGAAGAGGGAGCTAAACCTGTGAGGGAAACCCAAAGGAGACTTAACCCAAATATGAGTGAAGTGGTTAAGAAGGAAGTGCTCAAATTGCTGGATGAAGGAGTAATTTATCCAATTGCTAATAGTGAGTGGGTGAGCCCAGTACATGTAGTTCCTAAGAAATCTGGAATCACTGTGGTGAAAAATGAGAATAATGAGTTGGTTCCTACTAGGACTACTACTGGGTGGAGAATGTGCATCGATTATAAGAAGTTGAACAATGCTACAAAGAAAGATCATTTTCCTCTTCCTTTTTATTGATCAGATGTTAGATAAACTTTCTGGGCACTCACATTATTGTTTTCTGGATGGCCTTTCAGGTTACTATCAGGTGCCAATAGCTCCAGAGGATCAGTCAAAGACAACCTTTACTTGCCCTTTTGGGACTTATGCATTTCGACGTATGCCCTTTGGCTTGTGCAATGCACCTGCAACTTTTCAGAGATGCATGATGTCTGTCTTCTCGGATATGATCGACGATTTTATTGAGGTATTTATGGATGATTTTTCTGTTTTTGGTAATTCTTTTGATAATTGCCTCGATAAACTTGTTCGTGTGCTTGAGAGATGCATTGAATGTAACCTCACTTTAAGTTGGGAAAAGAGTCATTTTATGGTTACTCAGGGCATTGTCTTAGGTCATGTGGTGTCGAGTAAAGGGATTGAGGTGGATAAGGCTAAAATTGAATTGATTGCTAAGTTACCCCCACCTACCTCTGTTAAGGGAATAAGAAGTTTTTTAGGGCATGCAGGATTTTACAGAAGGTTTATTAAGGATTTCTCCAAAATAAGCCAACCATTGTGCCATTTATTGGGGAAAGATGTTCCATTTGAATTTACAGCACAATGCATGCAAGCTTTTAATTCTCTTAAGGAAAAATTGACTAGTGCACCTGTGATTGTAGCTCCTGTCTGGTCTTTACCTTTTGAAATCATGTGTGATGCTTCTAATCATGCAGTAGGAGCTGTTCTTGGGCAAAGGGTTGACAAATACTTAAGGGTAATTTATTATGCTAGTTTAACCCTGAACAGTGCACACATGAACTACACCACAACTGAGAAGGAAATGTTAGCTGTTGTTTTTGCTTTAGACAAATTTAGAGCATATTTAATAGGGTCAAAAATTATTGTTCATTCTGACCATGCAGCTCTTAAATATCTTTTAACAAAACAGCATGCTAAACCGCGCTTAATTAGATGGGTGTTGTTATTGCAAGAGTTTGATTTCCAGATCAGGGATACTAAGGGTAGTGAGAATGTTGTTGCTGATCATTTATCCAGATTACCCTACTTTAATGAAAATCTTGCATCTGATAGCATTCATAAAAATTTAGAAGCATTTCCTGATGAGCATTTGTTTGTGGTAATTGATGCACCGTGGTTTGCAGATATTGCTAACTATCTTTCTTGTGGTATTTTGAGATCTAACATGTCTTTTCAGGAAAAGAAAAGGTTTCTACACTTAAGTAAGTTTTATTTTTGGGATGAACCTTATCTATTCTGGATTTGCAAAGATGAGATAGTTCGCAGGTGTGTTTCTGAGGAAGAACAACTGAGTGTTCTTCAATTTTGTCATGACCTTCACTGTGGGGGTCATTTTGGAGGAAGAAAAACTGCATAAAAGGTGCTTCAAAGTGGTTTTTACTGGCCCACTTTATTTAAAGATGCTCAAGATTATTGTAAGCACTGTGATCGTTGCCAAAGAGTAGGTAACATTGGGAGGAGGAATGAAATGCCCCTTCAGTCATATGTTGTTGTTGAATTGTTTGATGTGTGGGGAATAGACTTCATGGGTCCTTTCCCCAAGTCCTTTGGTTATGAATACATTTTAGTTGCTGTTGATTATGTTTCCAAATGGGTGGAGGCAATCCCCACCCGTACTAATGATGCTAATATTGTTGTTAAATTTGTGAAGGAAAACATTCTTAGCAGGTTTGGCACACCAAGGGTGATAGTCAGTGATGGGGGGAGCCATTTTTGCAACAGGCTGTTTGAGAAATTAATGCATAAATCCGGTGTGAAGCACAAGGTGTCGACCCCATATCATCCACAGACCTCTGGACAAGTGGAAACATCCAACAAGCAGCTAAAAGGAATTCTGGAGAAAACAGTCAACACATCCAGGAAGGATTGGGCAAGCAGATTGCACGATGCACTATGGGCATATCGGACTGCTTTCAAAACTCCTCTGGGTATGAGTCCATATAGATTGGTGTTTGGAAAAGCTTGTCACTTACCAGTGGAGTTGGAGCACAGAGCATATTGGGCAATCAAGACTCTGAATTTGGACTTGGACAAAGCGAAGAAAGAAAGATTTCTACAAATTTCAGAGTTAGATGAGCTGCGGAATGAGGCTTATGAGAGCTCGAGAATTTACAAGGATCGCACTAAAGCACTTCATGATAAAATTATAGTGCGAAAGACATTGAGTCCAGGTATGAAGGTTTTACTTTTTAACTCACGACTCCGTCTTTTTCCAGGTAAACTCAAGTCTCGATGGAGTGGTCCTTTCGAGATAACTCAGTTATATCCTTTTGGTGCAATTGAATTACTTAACTCTAGAACAGGTGAGACTTTCAAAGTAAATGGACAGAGAGTTAAGCCATATAATGAAGGATTTCAGGAAGTAAGGGTCATTGATAGTACTTTGATTCATGAACCCTAGACCTTGCATGATGTCCAGCTATATGACATTAAAGAAGCGCTAAATGGGAGGCAACCCATCGGTTTGCATTTATTTTTCATAGTTGTAATTTTAAGTTTAACAAGTTTTGCTTTATGTTCGGTTTCAATAAATAGACTGTGCTTTGATCGGTTTTTCTTTACTTTCTGTTTCAGGGTGTTTAAGGAAGAAGGGTTGCAAAATCATTGAAAAAAAAAGTTTAAAGTTTATAAAATGGCAGTAGGTGACACGGCCAAAGGACTTGGCCGTGTCCCTTGGCCCTGTCACACACTGGATACGGCCACAATTCCTTCAAATATTTGAACGATTTTGCAATTCCATACAGTTTTGGACACATGCAGGGGACACGGCCGTGTCACCTGGCCGTGTCCCCCAAAAACTATGAGACACGGCCGTGTGCTCTCCACTTGGCCATGTCCCTTCACTTTCACACACAGACAAGGCCAAGTCAGCACACACACGGCCGTGTCCTTCAATTTTTGCCTTTAAAAAGCCCGATTTTGCCCAGTTTTATTTCATAAATCCCTAACTTTTCTATCTTCTTCTCTCTCGCTCTCTCGTTCTCTGCAACACCAAACCCTTAATTTTTATTTTCAAATCTCCATCTCTTCCGTTAAAACTTCAAATTACTCCAACAAAACTTGAGATTATCACTTAATACTTGCTCTTTGCTCATATTATTTTGATTTAATTCAGTTTTGGGTGTTATTTTCTCAGATTTCATGTCGCCGATAACTAAAATTGTACCACACCGAAAGAAGAAGAAATCTGGAGCCGAAGGAGCTTCGTCATCTTCCTCCACCTTATCTCACAAGAGGGCAAGTCTTTTGGCTCGGGGTTTTTTTCCCGACAAGGTATGTGAATGACGAATCTCTAGATGCTTTGCAAATGAGAACTGCTTTTTATAGATATGTGCAATATCTTGGGTGGGAGACATTCTTTTCATTGAGACCTCTGTAGTTTGAGGAGCTCACCCTAGAATTTTTGGCAACTCTTAAAGTGGAAAGAGATGATAAGAAAATTTGCAGGAGACTGATGTTTAAATTAATGGGTAGATCATTTGTGCTTACTATTGATCAGTTGAATGATATATATGGTTTTCATCACCATGGAGAAAGATCGATACCCAAAGATTTTAGACAACAGTTTGCTTGGGGTGCCTTAGGCTCGGGTACTTATGTGGCCAAATCGGCCAAAGCATCTAAATTATGGAACCCTACCTTGAGATATTTGCACAGGTTTATGTCATGTGGGTTCTTTGCAAGGAAGGAGAGCCCGGGTGTGGTTGAGTCGAGTGAGCTATTTTTCTTGGACTGTGTTTTGAATGAAATGAATATTAGTGCCAGCTATTGGTTAGCCGATATTTTTGATTCTATAGCTAATAAAAGGAGGAGGGCTATTTGTGTTGGAGGATTGATCACTACATTAGCAGTAGCCCTTGTGGAGGATTTTGACCCGAGTACTACTCGGATGACTCGAATTTTGGGTAATGATTTCTTGGATTTAGCTATACTGGCGAAGATGCACATGGTGGTGCATAGAAGAGGGACCTTTGTGATGCCGTCAGCTGAGCCTGAAGCATTGGGGGACAGGCAGAAGAGAGCCCGGGTTGAAGAGGAGTCCGACTCGGATTCTCTTGACTTAGATGAGGATGCTCCGGTCTCAGAACATCAAGAGGTACTTCTTAGGATTGAGGCCCTGGAGGGCAAAGTGGATCGATTGGATAGCAAGGTGGATTGTAACCATGCTGAGATCTTACAGCAGATGGAACAGATTAACAGTAACCTTGCAACGATCTTGAGTCTCCATCCCTCAGCTGCATCATCTTCCCGCCCACATTTTCCATAGATTTTCAGTCCTTGCTTTATTTTATTTAGTGTACTCTTGTTTTATTTTTCGTTTTTGTTATTTATGTTATAAAACTTTTGTGTTTGTGATGGAAAGCTAGGATTTTGCCTCACCAGGTACGATGGAAGACAGGTTGTCCTTTAACTCTTTTTATTTATTATTCTTGTTTTCCATTGAGGACAATGTCAATTTTAAGTGTGGGGGTACTCTTTAAGCTTTCCTTTAATTCTTGTTTTGCTTATTGTGGTTGTTTTGTTTATTGTGTTTTTTTGTGCATGGTATAATTGTTGAAAATTTATTGATCTTTTCTTTGATTCTAGCATTATAGTTGAGACTTTGGTATCAGCATAGAAATGAGCATTTGAATTCATTCGGGATTAATTTTCGCATTCTGCAATTCATGACATGTAAATCTTTGTGAACCCACCTGTGTGAGCTTTGAGCCTCATAAAATTTGATATTTTTGTCAATTGATTTTCTTTTCTTAAGTGTGCACCTTCATGATGTTGCATCTCTAGAGTTTGCTTTTGCATACTTATTGAACTCACATTATGATTTAATCTCAAGTTTTAAAATGATGAAGGCAAATTAGGTTAGCCCCTTTACCTTAAAGAGACTACCCTTTATATTGATTTCCTTAGTGAGCCAAGTTGAGCCATTGACTGTTTCTTGTTTGATTAACACAATTCTCAACTTAACATGTTCTTACTATCATCATACCTATGCATTAAGGAATGGAGTTGTATGATTAGACAATAGGGTAGTTTATTTCAAGTGTGGGGTAAGTAAAAAAAAATAATATGGAATTCCTAATTGAGGGTTGAAATGCATACTTTGCATATTGTATTTGATTAAGAGTCAGTATTCTTTTCCTCTACATTTTAAGCTAGATGTTCCATTAAGTTTATACTTTGTATATATATATATATATATAAATATATATATATAAACTCAATAAAAAAAAGTGAAAATAAAACAAAAAGAGATATATATATATATATATATAAAGTTCATATATTTTCTAGCCTTAGAGGAATTTTGACTCGTGTACTTTTCTTTTAGTGTGCAAGTATGTAAGATTGCTAAGGGTTGGCGAGTATGCTATTTGAAGGA
Organism: Garcia nutans; assembly: GCA_947685225.1. Lineage (NCBI taxonomy): Eukaryota > Viridiplantae > Streptophyta > Magnoliopsida > Malpighiales > Euphorbiaceae > Garcia > Garcia nutans. The sequence continues at coordinate 18,786,381 of CANTUV010000009.1, read as the reverse complement.
GTTATGAAATTCTTAGCAAGAGTAGTGTCTAATTTAGATACTCCATTTCTTTATGCTCCACTTAAATGTCTTTTCTCACACCTTACCTTAGCCCCATTACATCCAAATAAAAGACCTTCGGATTATTTCTTGAGAAAATCAGTGAGGGAGATTGGATATTTAAGCAAGTTTATGGCAGTATGCACTCATGAGTGGTATGAGTGATTAACCTTTGAAATCGAGTGAAACACTTATTTGAGAGATAAGATTTGTATGTCTGGATCAATGAATGAGTTAAGAATATCTTGATTGAAGGAAATTGCAATTATTTATGTCTGATGTCTTAAAGTATTTCATCTATGTTCTGGAATTATAGTTAAGGTTGTTTGAATTTTTAATTTATGCCATGTGAATTTGCTTGAGGACAAGTAAAGTTTTAAGTGTGGGGTAGTTGTTTTATTAGTTTTTGTTATAAGTTTTGTGTCTTGTTTATTAGGTTAATTATTGTTTTATTTAGGTATTTTGTTAGTTTTTATCGGTTTGTCTAGTGTTTTCTTTAATTGTGTAGTTTTAGTTTATTTTTTAGTTTTATGTCGTTTTTGATCTAGTTTTTAGTTTGTGTTTATGTTTTGTCGGTTATTATTTATTTACTTCGTGTTTTAAGTTTCTTTTGAGTTTTGTGTTAGGTTAAAACAGGCAAGGAAACGAATTGAAGACGAAATGGGCAGTAGCTGACACAGGCAGAGGACACGGCCAAGTCACTGGCCGTGTCCCATACCAAGTTATAAGGAAGAACAAGTCCCAGTAGCAGACACAAGCAAGGGACACGGCCAAGTCATGTGGCCGTGTCCCTCCAAAGAAGAGCAACACGGCCAAGTCACCATGACTTGGCCATGTCCCACTTGTTACCAAAGGAAAGGGAGATCAACAATTACACAGAGGCGAACACAGGTAAGGGACACGCCCGTGTCTCCTGGCCGTGTCCCTCCCAACTCACTCACACGGCCAAGTCAAGCTCCACTTGGCCGTGTCACTCAACAAAGAAGAAAAGAAGACCAAAAGCAATAGAGGAGGACACATGCAGGGGACACAGCCGTGTCACCTGGCCGTGTCCCTCCATCAAGCCCTCACACGGCCATGTCCCTCATCACCTGGCCGTGTCCCTCATGTTCCAAGCCCGCATCGGATTTTTAACGCGTACGACTCATATAAAAGGAAAAGAAAGTTAGGGTTTAGGGGTCTTTTGACGATTTTGAGAGCAAATTAGCCGTCTGAGAGAGATCTTAGGGTTTAAGCATTTGTTTTCTTGGATTTTGATTTTACTTTGGATTAAACTAGTTTAGATTAGATTGTTCATGCCATTGTTTCATCCTTTTTGCAAGATTCGATCAAGAGATTCATCAAAAGCTTCAAGGAGTTTGTAATTTGGTTTTATTCTTAAACTTTGTCTCTTTAGTTTCATTGAAATTGTGTTTATGAACATTATCATGTCTAAATTGATTTCTTTAATTATTAATGAGATGAGTATGCTTGATAACATCATGAACTAATTTAATCTAGTCTAGGGTTTGTATGGATTTGCTATGAATTGTATGAATTGGTTATTCTCTTAACTATTGATTTCTTTAGCCTTTATTAAATGAAAAATTGTTACATATAATTGATTGGCCACCAATTGTGTGTTTTAGGTATTAGATGATGGATTGAGAGATGAAATCTAATGCTGGAACAATTCAATTAAGGACTTAGGTGAATTAGAGATATAACCTATTAAAAAGATTGTTTCAATTATAACAAGATTAGTTGTAAGAGGTTTGAATGCGAGAGCTTATTTCCTTGACTCAATTAATTAAGTTGCTTGAGATTTAATCTTAGAAATTAAATTAGTTAAGTGGAATAACCGTTCATACATATGAGTAGTAAAGAAGTGCAAACCCTAGACTCTTTTTATCAAGTGAATCAGAACATAAGCTATTGTTTATTTTTATTGTTTTCAAATTAAATCATTCTTCTTCATTACTTTGCAAATTAAATTTCTTTAATTACTTGTTACTTTAAAATTGATAATCAATTACCCACTTTGGCTTCCTTGAGAGAACGACCTTGGGGCAATCACCTTTGCTACAGCTACCTCGTATACTTGCGAGTGACGCTTTGTGGTAGAGTTAATTCGAGCGCAACAATTAGTAATGGATTATGGTTAGTGAGATAAATGTGTATATATGCATATATTATATGAAATTAGTCAAGATATATAAAAGGTGTAATCAAAAAGGGAAAACGTGATAAGAAACTAATGGTACATGAAATTGATATATCATTATATGTTAGAATGTTTATAATATAAGTTTATATTTTATATTTGTACTACTAAGGTCTCGGGCTTAGCACGGATGTGTACTTGCGCAGGTAACTAGGTGGAAGATATGAAGTCTTTGTTATGCCACGAGAAAAGTAAGAGTTTGTCGAGACCAACTAGAGAGTAATGCATATATGTATAACTTTTATATTGATGTATTTTGTTTGAGAAAGTAAGTATATGTATAAATGAAGTTTTGATAAAGATAATGATTTGGTAAATATTATTTAAATTAACGTATTATGGATTGGAATTCTTTTACAGGTTTTAAAAAGGTAACGAAAAGTGGCATCCTTATACTTTATATATTTACTGTATGTATAACAGGTATATGTATAGTACTTATATAAGGTATCGGGGTGTTACATGGTTTACCTTCCACAAGCAATGTAAGGACAGTAGCCTGAGACAACATCTCCTTCAACTGCTCAAAGCTCACCTGACATCAACCTGTCCATACAAATCTAACTCCATTCCGAAGTAATCTGGTGAGTGGAGTAGCTATCATAGAAAAACCTTTCTCAAACCGTCGACAATAGCTTGCCAAACCCAGAAAACTTATAACCTCTGTCACAGACTTCGGTAAACTCCAATTCAAAATAGCCTCAACTTTACTCAGATCAACTCTAATACCTTCTGCTGAAATCACATGACCGAGAAAAGTCACTTGATCAAGCCAAAACTCACATTTAGATAGCTTAGCATACAACTGCTTCTCTCTCAAAGTCTACAATACAATCCTCAAATGCTTATCATGATCCTCTTCATTACGTGCATACACCAAAATATGATTAATGAAGACCACCAAAAATTGATCTAGATAGGGTCTGAATACCCTATTCGTCAAATCCATAAATACTACTGGTGCATTAATTAACCCAAAAGGCATCACCAAGAACTCATAATGCCCATACCTCGTGCGAAAAGTTGTCTTAGGTACATCTTCATCTCTGACTCTCAACTGATGGTACCCTGATCTTAAATCAATCTTAGAGAAAACTGCTGCTCCTTTTAACTGATCAAAGAGATCATCTATCCTAGGCAAAGGATACTTGTTCTTGATGGTTACTTTATTCAATTGCCGATAATTAATGCACAATCTTAAGGTACCATCCTTCTTCTTCACAAACAAAACAGGCGCTTCCCATGGTGACACACTGTGGCGAACGAACCCTTTATCCAACAATTCCTGCAACTATACCTTCAACTCTTTCAACTCAGTAGGTGCCATTCGATAAGGAGTAATAGAGATGGGAGTGGTACTAGGCAACAAATCAATACCAAACTCAGCCTCTCTCTCAGGGGGTATCCCTGGAAACTCCTCAGGAAAAACATCTGGAAATTCAGCAACTATGGGTATACTGTCAAGCTAAGAATCCACTATTCTGGTATCTATAACATGAGCAAGATAATCCTCACATCCCTTCCTAATCATTCTCCTAGCTAAAACAGCTGAAACAAATATGGATGAAAGATGTCTCTGCTCACTAGATACCATCATACTTCTACCATCACCATTTTTCAGGGTAACACACCTTTGCTGACAATCTACCACAGCCTCATGCTTAGATAATCAATCCATGCCTAAAATTAAATCATACTCCTTGAAAGGCATCACAATCAAATCACCAAGGAACTCCTCATTCTAAACCACAACTAAACTATTACAGTGCACTTTGCTAACTACATCACTATGTCCTAAAGGATTTGTCACCAAAACATCAAATCCTAGGGACTCATAATGCAATTCAGTAACATGCAAGATGGATGCACTAATATATGAATGAGTAGATCCAGGATCTATTAGAGCAAGAACTGAGGTACCGAATAAAGAAAGTGTACCAGCAATGATGGCTGAAGCATCCGGTTGCCTCTACATAACATATACTCACTGAGATGGTCCTACTTCATCCAGTCTACTACCTGCGGTAGAACCTCCTCTCTGACCAGACCATGTCTGACCTCCTCTGCTAGAACATTTGCCACTATGACCTCCACTGACACTGGGTAGAGAAGCTGCAGAATCTGCCTATCTATCCTCTGGTGGCTCTGGACAATCTCTGATGAAATGATCTGGTGACCCACATCTAAAACAACCTCCTTAAGGACCTCTCCACTAGCAAACATCTCGATGTGCTCTTCCACAATGAACATAAGTAGGTGGAGCAGGCCTCTAAGCCACTGGGGTCGATGCACTAGCGATAAAAACTGTAGGCCTCGATCTCTGCCTCTGTTGCTATACTGACCTACCAGACTGCCTCTGGCTCCTACTGAACCTTGGAAAATATCCTCCTCGGCCTCTCATCATAGATGAAGATCTTGCCTCACTCTGAGGTCTCCTAACCCTGGTCTCCTCATCCCTAGTAGCTGCTGCCAGACCCTGTGTTCTCTCAATACTCCTGGCTACTGCAACTAACTGGGAAAAATCCTAATATTGGAAGCCAGCGATAATACACATGATAGAGGGTCTCAACCCCTCCTCAATTCTCCGACACCGGTCAATCTCATCAGAAATAATCCACTGGCATAATGACTCAACCGGGTAAACTCGATCTCATACTCTATCATTGTCCTAGTATCCTGTCTCAAACTCAAAAACTCTATCTTCTTCGCATCTTTATACTCCCTTGGAGTATACTTCTGCTCACACTCTTACATAAAATCATCATAGGTTAAGGTTGGTGGATCATCCATGGCATGTAGAACCATCTTCCACCAGTCATATGCATCCCTCTGCAGAAGAGATCTAATATAATCAAACACTCTCTGAACAAATACTCTCTTATCCCTGTCTAGCCACTACTCTACTACAGCAGGGTCTGTAGTACCAATGAAGTCCTTAGCTCTGAACTTCCTCAGCTTATCATATCGTCTCATCGGTACTTGCAGCTATGATGGCGGTGGCTGAACTGGAGCCTACCTCAATAACTCTACCATATGTCGTACCTAGCCCGGCTGAATCTCATCAACGGCTAGTCTCTCTGGCATAGGAGCAGGTGCCCCTCCAGCTATCTCAACTCTAGCTCCATCTCTACCATCAACAGGAGCTACACTCTCTGCACTACCCTCTACAGACTGACATGTTTGAGATGCCATTACTATCTATATCTGCAAACACAGCAGAAACTGCTACATCAAAGATCAAAAACTGCCAGTGCCAATGCATGTATCTTATTTAAAAACCATATTTAAAAATCTCCATTTTCTTTTTCTTACATTTCACCTAGGTTGAGAACCTTAAACCTAAGCTCTAATACCAAAACAAATGTAACATCTTTATACCCAATATACGTACACTACATACACTCATATATGTAATATGTGTATAGAGGATACAAGAATATCACAACCATTTAGAAATAAAACAATTCTTCATTTGTAAAATCTGTTTAAACTTAAAAAATTTAACTTAAATTAGATAAATAATAGAGGAAACATTTCTTGTTAAAACACATATGTATCTTACTTCATTACACAAAAGTTTATCCAAAATGTTTTTAATAAGCAGCGGAATTTACATATACATATACATCAAAATTAATATGTACAAAAATATAAAATTTATACATGCTGGTAGTTTGTCTCTGATCTTGATGTTCCACTAACAACTCCGATCTCAAAGTCTCAAGCCTAGACTCAACTTGGTCTAGACGAGCTCTCCGGCACAACCGGATCTACCCTGTCACTTGTGCGATGAACCACAATCGCGCTAAGCCAAAAGCTTAGTAGTACAAACTTTGATAACAATATAGTCCAAATGTAATGTCAATGCACAACACATATATATACATATATATCACAACTCATAACATTATATTTCATTATATTGTTCAATTGTATCACAATTCATAATTCACATTAAAGCAAAGACAAGCATAGGCCCAAAAAAAATCTAATATGCTATTTAAATTTCAGAGTTACTGCTTTGGTCCATAATGACACCTTGTGTCTAGCCTCGTAGGCAATATATCCATGGATAATTCAACTAGATCTTAGCTTACGACTTGGTCTTTTCACTCAGTCTAGCTTCAAGGATTTGTTTTTGAGGCTTACGACCTAGTCTTTTCACCCCAAAAATATCATATTTATCAGCTGAGCCTAGCTTACTATTCGGTCTTTTCACCAGCCTAGCATTTAGCCCGTAGGCAATTAATAGGCATGCACCAAACCCAGAACTCTGAAAATTGAATAACATATTAGGTACACAATTTATTTATATTTCTCATTATCAAATTCTTTCATAATTCCATTCTCAAATCCTTTCTCATTTTCTCATGATCAAACTAGGCATATTGCCTTATTATATCATCTTTTTCTCACTTTTCTCATTCTTCTCTTTTATATCAATATCAATTTATTACATTATGCTCCACATATCTCATCACATTAATTCATATTTTTTTTTAACTAGAACACATTACTTTAATACATCAACATAATTCACATTATGCATATCATAACATATTTTTCATTCATCAACAATATAATAAGTAACTTAACACATTTTTTCCAACCAAATGTGTTAAGTCCCAATGTGATGTAAATGTATGCAATCATTCAAAGTTTGTACTTATCTCTAAAAGCAACAACACTGCTTCAACCTCCACTACCAAGATATCCCTCAACACTTGAATTGGGGTAACTCAAATCTCTTCAAAACCTATTCCAAATGTGATTATAAATACTCACTTAGTGATACACATAGGAAATAAGAATAAGAACTATCTAGGGCAAACTCTATACATGACACGCTCAACAACAAGGGCGTGTCCATGACCATGCCCTAAACCCATAACACAGAAGCTTTGACATGCTCAGTGACATAGGCATGTCACTAGACGTGTCAATGCTCCAACAATACAGTAGCTATGACACGACCAGTGACATGGGCATGTTACTGGACGTGTCAATACTACTACAACACAGAAGCTGTGACATGCTCGGTGACATGAGCGTGTCATTGATCATGTCACCAACACATAAAATAGAACCATCGACAAGCCCAAAGGCATGGCTATGCCACCGGGCATGTCATGCCAAAAACCTGACACCGACACAATATTGCCATATCCAACTATCATCTTTCTTTACCCTTTTTAACTCTATACCAACACAACCAAAACCATCATAATACCACAACAAGCTTGTGTAAATATCAACACAAATCAAATAAAAGCACAAATACACAATCACAACCAAGACTTTTCAACCCAAAAGTTACATAATACACCACTCTTATTCTCTTCACCAAACTTAACCCTTTTCTTCAATCCAACCCCAAATTTCAAAGTTAACTAAACAAAACAACCACAAACATACCAAAATTAATCATAAACATAGCTACATCAACATCCAACAAACTCATAAACACACTCTTAAAGGGAATCAAAGAAACAAGTTGGAAACTTACCCCATATGAAGAAAAATCCTTAAAACTCTGACCTGATCACTTGAAATCCTTTAATTGCTTGAGGTAGGAAGAAACAAAATCTCTTTCCCTTTATGAAGATGGTGGTGGTCGGTAACAACTCAACCAAACACTTCTCTTTTAACCAAACGCATTTCCCTATTTCGCTCTCCACCAAGCAATATATTATATAATAATAATTAAAATCAAATATCCTCTTCCACTATCCATAAATTATTAATATCTTAATAATTTAAAATCTCCTTTGACTATAATAAAAGGTTGACTTGTATATATTGTATATATTTACATATATATATAACATATACACACCTCCCTTTTTTCCTTTTTCCTTTCTTTTCACTTAAACAAATGTATACTGTAATATCCCAATGTATGCCCTAGAAGTTTTGGATATTATTGTTGTTTTAATTGGATTGAATGTATATGTTGATTTGAAAGACAAAAGAATTTAAAAGAAAGTGTATATGTTGTATATATGGAAGTATAAATAACATATACATAAGTCAAAATGGATGGTCAAAGGAAGAGGATATTTATTTGTTATGTGTGAAATTACTAAAAAGGGCATATAAGTGAAAAGAAGTAAAGTTAAATGGATAAGGGCATTTAAGTAATTTTCTTTTTAAAATGCTTGTGGAGGTTTAAAGAGATGAGAAGGTTGACTTTGCTTCTTCATTTTCTTTTCTTCTCAATTGGTGGCCGGCCATTCTCAAGACAAGAGAGCAAGAGAAAGGTTTTGAATTTTAAGAGCAAATTGAAGGAGTTTTCAAGGGATTAAGTGGAAATCCAAGAAGTTTCATTATTTTGGTAAGTTCTTTCTCTTGATTTCTTTTGTTATTTTAAGTTGTTTGTAAGTTTGATTGTTGAGTTTTGAAAGTAGGGTTGTGTTGATTGTTATATGTTGAAATATGTTTGATTTAATTGCTTATGGTGTTGGTTTTGGTTTGAAGATGATAAGTTAAGTGGATATTGGTATTGAAAGAGTAAGAGTGATATTGGTTTTAGGGTTTTGAAGTGGTAAGTGATGTTTAACTTGAGTTTGATTAATTATTTTCATAGATTTGTATGTTGTTGATGTTTGTTGGAGTTGTAAGCTTAAAATATGTGAATTTGGTCGAAGGCAGTAGTTTTTGGGATGCCACGCATGTGGCCTTGATTGCCATGGCCGTGGCCAATTGTAGCCATGGCCGTGGAGGTTTGGTGCAAAGGAGGCAGAAGTGGTTTCTAACCCACGCCCGTGGGGGTTGAGGTGGCCACGGCCGTGGGCCTTAGTGAGTGGTGTTGAAGTGTAATTTGTGATTTAAGGGTTTAGTAAGAGGTTATTAAGTGATAAATTGTATTGGAATTAATGTATTGTATCATTTTTGGATTAGGTTTTGGAAGAAGGTGATTTGCCTTAATTTGGGAAGTGAAGAATTCTTGGAAAAAGGAAGTGTATAGAGTGGTATAAGTGGTGCTTAAGGTAAGTACAAACTACAATATTGCATACATTCATATGATGTTGAGATTTAACATACATTTGATGATATTGATGATGCATATGGATAATAATATGTTGTGTACAATGTGGAATGTAATGTTGATGTTTATGAACAATATTATGTGGAACATAATGTGAACATTGATGATGCATATAAATACTCTTATGATGAATTACTTTATTGTGAATTGAAACATAAAGAAATGTGAAATTAATGTTATGAGTTATAATGATGTAAATGATATGATTGAGGCATGTTTACCTAGTTGATGTTCAATATAATTGTGGTATATATATATACTATTTTGATATGATGAGAAGCCATGGTTGTTGGCTATGATGATAATCTTGATGTGATGAGAAGCCATAATTGTTGGCGATGATGGTGTAAATGAATTATAATTGAGGCATGGTGCCTAGTTGATAATGAGAAATGAATTGAAAAAAAAATGTATAAAGATATAAAGATTGTGTGCCTAATGTGTTGTTCAACTTTCAGAGTTCTGAATTTGGCGGCATGCCTATGAATTATTTTAGTAACAGTCTTGCCGGGTTGAGGATCTCCTTGGTTTATCCGGGTTGAGGTCCAAGAGACTGGGTCTGTTACTTGATAAATGTGAAATGTGAATTATAGTAACAGTCTTGCCGGGTTGACGATCTCCTCGAGATTAGTCGGGTTGAGGTCCAAGAGACTGGATCTATTACAATTGTTTTGGTAACAGTCTTGCCGGGCTGAGGATCTCCTTGAGTATAGCCAAGTAGAGGTCTAAGAGAATGGGTCTGTTACCCTATCCATGGATAGATATTCATGTGTATATAGCCAATGGGCTTGATGATATTGATATGGACCAAAGCAGTGATGATATTGATATGGACCAAAGCAGTAACTCTGAACTTTGAATAACATATTAGTTTCTTTTTGGGCCCATGCTTGTCTTTGTTTCCTTGTGATTTATATATGATGATATCTATGCTTGTTTGAGTTTAATATGGCCTATAATTTATGAAACAATAAATTATTACAATGAAAGGTAATGTCATGAAATATGAGATTCTTGAGTAACATTTGTATATTGAAAAGTGTGGCATTGGCATTTCATTATAGCATGATATTATTGTAGTTTGTACCACTAAGCCGTTGGCTTAGCGCGATTATGATTTATCACACAGGTAATAGGGAAGAACCGGAGAGTCCCTCTAGGCCGAGTAGAGGTTAGATTTTGAGGTGTACCTAGTGGAGCTTAAAGATCAAAGACATACTGCCAAACATGTATATGCTTTATGCTTTGTCAAACTTGAGTTTTATTGCATAAAGATTTGTAAATATTTGTTACATTTTCCGCTGCATTTAAATAAACATTTTACCTTTTGTCTTTTATCATTTCTTTTAAATGATTTAAATTTGTTTTTGCTTTTGAAAAAGGATGAGTCATTTGTTAAGTATATCGTGGCATTTCTATATTCAGTATACGTATATTACGATCGTATTAGCAAGCTGTGTACGTATACAGGGTATAGGGGTGTTACATTTATTTTGGTATCAGAGCCTAGGTTTGAGATTCTCAACCTAGGTGAATTGTAAGAAAAAGAACATTTTGATTTTTGAGTAAAATACATGTTTTGGTATGGCATTCTTTGATCTTTAATAAGGAATATTCTGCTGTGTTAGCAGATATAGGTATAGATGGCATCTAATTCACGACAATCGGTTGAGGGTAGTGCAGAAAGTGTAGCTCCGGGAGAGAGTAGAGAGGGAGCTAGAATTGAGAGGGTTAGTGAGGCACCTATTTCTGTGCCAGAGAGATCAGCTGTAGATGAGGCTCCACCGGGTTGGTTAAGGCATGTGGTGGAATTATTTAGACAAGCTCCAGTGCAGCCACCACCACCACAGCCTCAGGTGCCGGTAAGACATTATGACAAATTGAGGAAATATGGGGCGGAAGATTTCCTAGGCACTACCGATCCTGCAGTGGCTGAGCAGTGGTTGGATAAGGTACAGAGAATATTCATTCAGTTGCAAGCCACTTTGGATGAGAAGTTTGATTATGCCAGATCCCTCTTACAGAAAGATGCATAAGACTGGTGGAAGACTGTTCCTCATGCTATGGATGATCCACCTACCTTATCATATGGTGATTTCTTGAGGGAGTTCGAGCAGAAGTATACTCCGAGGGAGTATAAAGATCTTAAGAAGATGGAATTTCTAAGTTTGAAGCAAGACAACTGGACGGTGACAGAGTACGAGATTTAGTACATCTGGTTGAGTCGTTATGCTGGGGGAATCATTTCTGATGAAATAGATCGGTGCAGAAGATTTGAGGAGGGATTGAGGCCCTGTATCATGTGTATTGTGGCTGGGTCTAGATACCGGGATTTCTCTTAGCTTATTGCAGCAGCTAGAAGTGTAGAAAGAGCACAGAGCATTGCAGCAGCTGCTTCTGAAGAGGAGACTAGAGTGAGGAGACCCCAGTTTGAGGTAGGGTCTTCATCTGTGAAGAGGGGTAGAGGAAGTTTTGTTCCGAGGATTAGCAGAAGTCAGAGACAGCCGGGTAGGTCAGTGCAGTATCAGAGACAGAGATTGAGACCTATAGCTTCTGTAGCCAGTGCCCCGACTCCCGTGATGCAGAGGTCTTTTCCACCTATATGTGTTCAGTGTGGTGGAAGACATGCGGGTGTTTGTTGGAAGTATAGTAGATCAGCTGTGTGCTTCAGGTGTGGATCGCCTGATCATTTCATTAGGGAGTGTCCTGAGATGCAGGAGCAGAGACAGGCTGAGTCTGCAGCCTCTCGACCCAGTGTCAGCAGAGGTGGTCGAGGAGGCAGGGGTTTCAGTAGGGGTGGTAAATCCGGGTATAGTCAGAGAGGAGGATCATCATCCGGAGGCAGTAGGCCAGAGGAGGACGGATCTTCTCAGCGGGTGTATTTAATGCAGAGGCAGCCAAATGCTTCAGCAGTGATAGCTGGTACATTTTCTTTATTTGGTATTTCAGTACTTGCTTTAATTGATCCAGGATCTACTCATTCATACATAAGTGCATCCATATTGCCTGTGTCTGAATTGCATGCAGAGTCCTTAAGATTTGATGTCTTAGTGACAAATCCTTTAGGACATAGTGTGGTTGTTAGCAGGGTGCACCAAAATAGTGCAGTTGTGGTACAAGGTGAAGAGTTTCCTGGAGATTTAATTGAAATGCATTTTAAAGAATATGATTTGATCTTAGGCATGGATTGGCTGTCCAAACATGGAGCGGTGGTAGATTGCCAAAAGAAGTGTGTTACTTTGAGAACCAGTGATGGTAGGAGTGTGATAGTATCTAGTGAGCAGAGGCAACTTGCATCCTTGTTTGTATCAGCTGTAACAGCTAGGAAGTTGATTAGAAAAGGGTGTGATGCTTACCTTGCTCATGTTATGGATACCAGGGTAGTGGGTTCTCAACTTGATGATATAAACACAGTTGCAGATTTTTCGGATGTGTTTCCAGAGGAGTTGCTAGGGTTACCCCTTGAGAGAGAGGTTGAGTTTGGTATTGATCTGTTGCCCGGTACCACTCCCATCTCTATCACTCCTTATCGTATGGCACCTGCTGAATTGAGAGAGTTGAAGGTACAGTTACAGGAGTTGTTGGATAAAGGGTTTATTCGCCCTAGTGTTTCACCATGGGGAGCTCCTGTATTGTTTGTGAAGAAGAAGGATGGTACTATGAGACTATGTATTGATTATAGGCAATTGAATAAAGTGACTATAAAGAATAAATATCCTTTGCCTAGAATTGATGATCTCTTTTATCAATTGAAGGGAGCATCAGTGTTTTCCAAGATTGATTTGAGATCAGGGTACCATCAATTGAGGGTTAGAGCCAAAGATGTTTCTAAGACAGCTTTCTGCACTAGGTATGGGCATTATGAGTTTTTAGTAATGCCTTTTGGGTTGACGAATGCACCTGCAGCTTTCATGGATTTGATGAATAGGGTGTTTAGGCCCTATCTGGATCAGTTTGTGGTAGTTTTTATCGACGATATTTTGGTGTATTCACGTAATGAGGAGGAGCATGATAAATATTTGCGGATTGTGTTGCAAATCCTGATAGAGAAGCAGTTGTATGCTAAGTTGTCAAAGTGTGAGTTTTGGCTTGACCAAGTTACTTTTCTAGGGCATATAGTTTCAGCAGATGGCATTCGAGTTGATCCAAGTAAAGTTGAAGCTATTTTGAATTGGAGTCCACCAAAGTCTGTGACTGAAGTTAGAAGTTTTCTGGGTTTGGCAGGCTATTACCGAAGATTTGTGAAAGGTTTTTCTTTGATAGCTACTCCACTCACCAGATTGCTTCGAAAGGGAGTTAGATTTGTGTGGATGGATCAGTGTCAAGCTAGTTTTGAGCAGTTGAAAGAAATGTTGACCCAAGCACCTGTTCTTACTTTACCCGTTGAAGATAAACCATATGTGATTTATAGTGATGCTTCACATAATGGTTTAGGATGTGTCTTGATGCAAGAGGGTAAAGTTATAGCTTATGCTTCTCGGCAGTTGAAGCCGCATGAGTTTAATTATCCGACTCATGATTTGGAGTTGGCAGCTATAGTGTTTGCTTTGAAGATTTGGCGACATTATTTATATGGGGAGAAATGTTTTATCTATAAGGATCACAAAAGTTTGAAATATTTGGGTGTTCAAAAGGAGTTGAATCTTCGGCAAAGGCGATGGTTAGAATTGATTAAAGACTATGACTGCTTGATTGATTACCATCCTGGTAAGGCGAATGTAGTTGCTGATGCCCTGAGTCGGAAATCTTTGGCAGGTTTTGCTCTTTATTCGCTCTCATTGCTTGTTGAGTTGAGAGCGTTGCATGCTAGTTTTGAAGTATGTGATGATGGTGCATTATTGGCTCAGTTGCAGTTGAGACCAGTGTTGTTGGATCAGATAAAAGAAGCTCAATTAGCAGATGAGAAAATTCAGAAGATTGTATCAGATTGCCAAAATGGGGAGAGTCGAGATTTCTATGTGAAGAATGATGGTAGTCTTTGGTTCAAGGATAGGTTGTGTGTACCTAATGATGGTAATTTGAGAAAAATCATTTTAGAGGAAGCACACCAATCAGTTTTTACTATGCATCCGGGTAGTACAAAGATATACCATGATTTGAGACAACATTATTGGTGGTCTGGTATGAAGAGAGACATAGCAAAATTTGTAGCTAAATGTCTCACTTGCCAGAGGGTGAAAGCGGAGCATCAAGTTCCAACTGGGTTGCTTCAACCTTAACAGTGCCTGAATGGAAATGGGAGAGAGTAACAATGGATTTTGTGTCTGGGTTGCCATTGACTCAAAAGAAGCATGATGCTATTTGGGTGATTGTTGATCGGTTGACAAAGACAGCTCATTTCCTTCATGTTAGAATGGATTATTCTCTTGAAAGATTGGCTGAGCTGTATATAAATGAAATAGTGAAGTTGCATGGAGTCCCAATTTCTTTAGTGTCTGATCGAGATCGAGGTTTTGGAAGAGTTTACATGGTGCATTGGGTTCTCGATTGCACTTTAGTACTGCTTTTCATCCACAGACAGATGGGCAGTTAGAGAGAGTAATACAGACTATTGAAGATATGTTGAGAAGTTGTATTATTGATTTTTCTGGAAGTTGGGACAGATTTATGCCACTAGTGGAATTTGCTTACAACAACAGTCACCAATCCAGTATAGGTATGGCACCATTTGAGGCACTATATGGTAGAAGATGCAAAACTCCTTTAGGTTGGAATGAAATTGGAGAGGGCAAGTTAACAGGTCCCGATTTAGTTAAAGAAACTGAAGAAAAAGTAAAAATAATTCGGGATCGGTTGAAAGCAGCTTCGGACCGACAAAAATCTTATTCAGACTTGAAAAGGAGAGACATAGAGTTTGATGTTGGAGATAAGGTATTTTTGAAAGTGTCTCCTTGGAAGAAGATCTTGAGGTTTGGTCGGAAAGGGAAATTGAGTCCTCGTTTCATTGGACCATATGAAGTTTTGGAAAGAGTTGGGCCAGTTGCTTATCGTCTTGCTTTGCCACCTGAGTTGGATAGAATCCATAATGTATTCCATGTTTCTATGTTGCGGAGGTATAGATCGTATCCATCTCATATCTTACCAGTTGAATCCATTGAAGTGAGTTCGGATCTGACATTTGAAGAAGAACCAGTTGCTATTTTGGCACATGAAGTGAAAGAGTTGAGGAATAAGAAAGTGCCGTTGGTGAAGGTTCTATGGAAGAATCATGGAAGAGAAGAGGCAACTTGGGAGAGTGAGCAAGCAATGCGAGATCAATATCCTCAACTATTTCAGATTTGATATCAGGTAATTTCGAGGACGAAATTTCTTTTTAGAGGGGGAGAATTGTAATATCCCAATGTATGCCCTAGAAGTTTTGGATATTATTATTGTTTTAATTGGATTGAATGTATATGTTAATTTGAAAGAGAAAAGAATTTAAAAGAAAGTGTATATGTTGTATATATGGAAGTATAAATAACATATACATAAGTCAAAATGGATGGTCAAAGGAAGAGGATATTTATTTGTTATGTGTGAAATTACTAAAAAGGGCATATAAGTGAAAAGAAGTTAAGTTAAATGGATAAGGGCATTTAAGTAATTTCTTTTTGAAATGCTTGGTGGAGGTTTAAAGAGATGAGATGCTTGACTTTGCTTCTTCATTTTCTTTTCTTCTCAATTGGTGGCCGGCCATTCTTAAGACAAGAGAGCAAGAGAAAGGTTTTGAATTTTAAGAGCAAATTGAAGGAGTTTTCAAGGGATTAAGTGGAAATCCAAGAAGTTTCATTATTTTGGTAAGTTCTTTCTCTTGATTTCTTTTGTTATTTTAAGTTGTTTGTAAGTTTGATTGTTGAGTTTTGAAAGTAGGGTTGTGTTGATTGTTATATGTTGAAATATGTTTGATTTAATTGATTATGGTGTTGGTTTTGGTTTGAAGATGATAAGTTAAGTGGATATTGGTATTGAAAGAGTAAGAGTGAAATTGGTTTTAGGGTTTTGAAGTGGTAAGTGATGTTTAACTTGAGTTTGATTAATTATTTTCATAGATTTGTATGTTGTTGATGTTTGTTGGAGTTGTAAGCTTAAAATATGTGAATTTGGTCGAAGGCAGTAGTTTTGGGGATGCCACGCCCGTGGCCTTGATTGCCATGGCCGTGGCCAATTGTAGCCATGGCCGTGGAGGTTTGGTGCAAAGGAGGCAGAAGTGGTTTCTAACCCACGCCCGTGGGGGTTGAGGTGGCCACGGCCGTGGGCCTTAGTGAGTGGTGTTGAAGTGTAATTTGTGATTTAAGGGTTTAGTAAGAGGTTATTAAGTGATAAATTGTATTGGAATTAATGTATTGTATCATTTTTGGATTAGGTTTTGGAAGAAGGTGATTTGCCTTAATTTGGGAAGTGAAGAATTCTTGGAAAAAGGAAGTGTATAGAGTGGTATAAGTGGTGCTTAAGGTAAGTACAAACTACAATATTGCATACATTCATATGATGTTGAGATTTAACATACATTTGATGATATTGATGATGCATATGGATAATAATATGTTGTGTACAATGTGGAATGTAATGTTGATGTTTATGAACAATATTATGTGGAACATAATGTGAACATTGATGATGCATATAAATACTCTTATGATGAATTACTTTATTGTGAATTGAAACATAAAGAAATGTGAAATTAATGTTATGAGTTATAATGATGTAAATGATATGATTGAGGCATGTTTACCTAGTTGATGTTCAATATAATTGTGGTATATATATATATACTATTTTGATATGATGAGAAGCTATGGTTGTTGGCTATGATGATAATCTTGATGTGATGAGAAGCCATAATTGTTGGCAATGATGGTGTAAATGAATTATAATTGAGGCATGGTGCCTAGTTGATAATGAGAAATGAATTGAAAAAAACAATGTATAAAGATATAAAGATTGTGTGCCTAATGTGTTGTTCAACTTTCAGAGTTCTGAATTTGGCGGCATGCCTATGAATTGTTTTAGTAACAGTCTTGCTGGGTTGAAGATCTCCTTGGTTTATCCGGGTTGAGGTCCAAGAGACTGGGTCTGTTACTTGATAAATGTGAAATGTGAATTATAGTAATAGTCTTGCCGGGTTGAGGATCTCCTCGAGATTAGTCGGGTTGAGGTCCAAGAGACTGGGTCTGTTACAATTGTTTTGGTAACAGTCTTGCTGGGTTGAGGATCTCCTTGAGTATAGCCAAGTAGAGGTCCAAGAGACTGGGTCTGTTACCCTATCCATGGATAGATATTCATGTGTATATAGCCAATGGGCTTGATGATATTGATATTGACCAAAGCAGTAACTCTGAACTTTGAATAACATATTAGTTTCTTTTTGCGCCCATGCTTGTCTTTGTTTCCTTATGATTTATATATGATGATATCTATGCTTGTTTGAGTTTAATATGGCCTATAATTTATGAAACAATAAATTATTACAATGAAAGGTAATGTCATGAAATATGAAATTCTTGAGTATCATTTGTATATTGAAAAGTGTGGCATTGGCATTTCATTATAGCATGATATTATTGTAGTTTGTACCACTAAGCCTTTGGCTTAGCGCGATTATGATTTATCGTGCAGGTAACAGGGAAGAACTGGAGAGTCCCTCTAGGCCGAGTAGAGGTTAGATTTTGAGGTGTACCTAGTAGAGCTTAAAGATCGAAGACATACTGCCAAACATGTATATGCTTTATGCTTTGTCAAACTTGGGTTTTATTGTATAAAGATTTGTAAAGATTTGTTACATTTTCCGCTACTTTTAAATAAACATTTTACCTTTTGTCTTTTATCATTTCTTTTAAATGATTTAAATTTGTTTATGCTTTTGAAAAAGGACGAGTCATTTGTTAAGTATATCGTGGCATTTCTATATTCAGTATACGTATATTACGATCGTATTAGCATGCTGTGTACATATACAGGGTATAGGGGTGTTACATATACACTTTTAATTTTTTTTAATTAATTTTCAAAATTACTATATATCTCAAAATTTTAGGATATTATTTGGGATATTACAAAAATTACTGGAGCTTCCTCAGGCAATGGGCTTTCCATGCCCCCCTTGATTTAATATTTTCTTTTGTGTTTGCTTCATGGAGTATTGCAGTTCACTTTGACAAAGAATAGACAATACAATGCAAGAAAATGTAATGTAATTGTAGACCCTTAATTTTTGACCCAATCCGATCCAATATGCTTTATTTAGTTCAAAATGATTTTTGTTGTTTAATTGGTCCAAAATAATTTTAATTAAATAATTTTTACCTTAGTATCTGATTTTTATTAATAAAAAATGAAAATAAACAAATAAAAATTAAAAATAAAAATCGGAGTCAAAAAAAAATCGGCAGCGACAAGTAGTCACGTGGGCCCGTCGGGCCAGTGTCAGCTCGCCCGCAGGCCGCAGGAATTTCCTGCAGGCTGGCACGCCCACGGGCCCGGTAGCACAGTTTTTGCCAACGTAAAATTTTTTGACGCAATTTTTGGAATCCTAATCCAATTAGGTTTTAATTTCTTTTTTTTATTAATATTACTTAACTTAATTAATTAGGAATAAACAACCTAAAAACCAATATAAATAAGGACCAATTAAACCAAATCAAAGGAGGAAGAAATTTTCACAGTAGCTTTAGGTTTTGAAACCAAATTAGTGAAGGAAAAGGGAAATTCAATTCAATTGATTTTTAAGAGCGACAGCAGCACGAAATAAGGAATTCAAAGGCAACAAAGGCTTGTCTTTTGAGCTAGTTCATCCAAGAAGAATTATTTTTGGAAGAATCAACAAAAGAAGGTATGTTAAATTCTATTTTATTTATGTTTTACAATAGCCAAATTATGGAATTAGGTTCTTTGTAAATCAAAAACTTTAGAATTTTAATTTAAATTTTCCAAGATTAGAACATTAAATCGTGACTCTCTTTTCTAAAAAGATTTAAAATTGTTATTTTTTCTTCTTAAAAACCCTAAAACACTAATTTAACATATTTTTCAATAAAACCAAAATAAAATTCTGTTTCTTTTAAGATTTTAAAGTAGGTTCTATTTCATTCTAAAAGCCTTAAAAAACATCTTTTCTACTTATAAAAACTTCAATCCATGTGTTTAAATTCATAAAACTTCATAAAATATCAAATTGATTTCTGAAACCCTAAAAATTATTCTTTACCCGTTAATCCTAAATTTCAAAGCCTAAAACCCTTAATTCAATTTTTAAACCAAAAACAATGAACCCTAACCCTTTTAAAACCTTAAACCCTAATTTTTATAAACTTTAAACCCTTTAAAACATAAAAAAACATAAAAATATAAAAACAAAAAAAAGTCACAGTAGCTTGAAATTCAATAATCACAAATCACAAATTAAAGTACTTTAAAGTGTTTAAAACCCTAGTCTCATGATTTCACCATTCAAACCTTAATTTTGTTAATCAAAGAGTCTTACCAACCCTTTTAAAACCTAAAACCCTAATTTATTCTAATTCCATAAAAAGTAGGCATAAATTAGACTTTTATTTGCTTTATTCAATTCCATACTTGATATGCTTTGATTTATCTCTTATGCTTTAATCTATTTAATTTCAATACTTGATTTATTTAATTTATCATGGATGGATGTTTATTTTATTGATATTTAAATACTTTTGATGAATGATTTATTTATTATGGATGATTATTTACTTTTATCAATCAATTTAGACTTCCAAAAGTTGTAAGAGGTATGTTTTCACTTGGTGGGTACCTCATTAGTTAAACATCATGTAATTTAATTTTCTTTTCTATTTTAGAACCTTTGTAAAGGGCATGTTTCTACCTTTTGGTGGATGTCCTACCTAGGCATGTGATGTAAGGACATGTTTCCATCCTTGGATGGGTGTCCATTTATTTGTTTTGTTTTGTTTGGACATTACTTTGATTTTAATATAATGATGCTTTCCTTTTATTGTGTGTAATATGGATAATGTTATTATACTTAAGAATTTTATAATATTAAGACCTGTAAAGGAGGCCGGTTCCAATGAACCGGGCGTTGTGGGGGTGCTGGGCCATTTCTCACTTTCCCCACACGTACCCAACTTTCCGAACCCATTAGGGGGTTGGGGAATCCTTAGGAATTGAGTCATCCACCCCTTTCTTTTTCCCGACCCATCCGGGTGGCGACTCCATTTTCTCCGGACTTAGGTCCGTGTTCTCTAAGGCCCCGAGCCTAAACAGTGCCGAAGTCATAAGAACCATTCCACCGGGAGTGGGGGCGAAACTCCCCGCTCACAGTGGCGACTCCATTGGGGATAAGAGAAGTTGATTCCATTGGTCTTTATATTATTCTATTCTTTCTTATAATGATATTATCCATTGCATCATATTAGATTGTATTGTGTGCGTGAGTTAGGACGCCCGTGTTACCCGTGTTATGTTATGTGAGGGATACCATACTTTCACTCAAGGTATTAAGATCGAGCATGACATAACCACTCATAGCCTCGTACCATTTGGTATATACTTGCTATGGGAACCTAAGCCTTTTTACCCAAAGACTAAAGCTCATGTAATTGGCCTAGTTACTTTCCTTAGGTTTTTACCCCAAATGCATGTTGTTTGACTATGGTTAATTTATCTTAGTCTAAATCATGGCTTATTTGGTTTGTTCTTTTTCTAATATGACCCAAGTACATTTGCAAGCTCAAAATAAATTTTTTCTTTCTTTTAAGTCCAAAAGACCAAAGCTATTTTCAAAACTTTTTAAGATGGTCTTTGGACATAAGACTTTTCTAAAAATAAATCCTTTGGCTCATGGCCCAAATACTAAGCCCAAAATCCGTTTTTCTAAAATCTTTTACAATGGGCTTAGAAACAAAACTATTTTCACCCAACCATTTTTTACAAGGAGCTTGCAAAAATATTTAGGTCAATTATGAAATACCAAAAATCAATTGTGGGCCTAGTTTACACTAAGAATAAATTAACTATGGGCTTGTTTTTGGCATGAACCACTAGTTACCTCTTTTCAAGTGAGAAATCTATTTATAATAAACCTCTTAATTTTGTTTTAATCCAATATAGCATAAAAGCTACTTTAGTTGGTTGAATGGATTAAGACCTAATTAATGGGAATTATCACGGATTGGTTTCCATTTTTGAAAATATAACTATTGGTTGAAACGTCCGAGGGAATTATTCCAAAGCAAGGTACCCCATGTTGGTATTTTGTTAACCATATACCTAGGAAAAGAGACTCGCCATTCGTGTGTGGATGTTATAAGGTTGGAAGGAACGTCCTAATTTGTCCTTGTTTGTTTATTGTTTGTGCATACATACATACATGCATACATTTGCATCTCATATCATTGATCCTTTCTGGCTCATAGACCTGAGGTACAGCAATTCAAGAGCATACAACGATATCACCTACAGCATTGATTTTTGATTCAAGTGCTTCATTCAAAGGATGGATGCAAACCAGCTAAGGGATATAATCGATGAAGTTGTCAAAGCTAGGATGGCCGAGCTACAAGATCAATTGGTTAGAATTATGAAGACCCAATTGATTCAAATTATAGAAATCATCAACAATGCTAATGAGGCATCTCCCATTGACATAAGAAAGAAGGAAAAGGCAGCATTAATAAGAAGCATGTCTACTGATTGAGATCGAATGAAAAATGAGAGATCAATCCCTATTCTACAAGACCAACCGAACCATGTGCTATATAAGTGGAGCAATAAGAGAGGCTATCACCCTAGTGTGCAATGTCAAAGAGAAAAAGGTGGTGTTGAGGAAAATGCAACAACTGAGCCTACAAAGAAGCGTAAATTTTCAAACTTAAGGGAGCCTTTGTCAAAGATGCTAGAAAATCTAATGAAAATGGATTTGCTACAACCATTGGCACCTCGGCCTCTACATAAGCCTCTATCGCCAAATTTTGATGCCAAGGTCTTCTGTCAATTCCATCAAATGCAAGGGCATGAGACAGATAAATGTGTTCGATTAAGGCATGAAATCCAAGATTTAATTGACAGTGGAAAGCTGCTTGAACCTGATAAGCCCAACACTAATAATAATCCTCAGCCTAAAATTGGAAGGGCATCATCACTTACAACCTTCATGAAGAGTTTTATCTTGTCACCTTGTCATGATATGGATAGAGAAGCTGCTAAAGATGAAATGCTACTAAGCAAGCTTGGACTAACTGTTGATGATGAAGCAATGATCCTTGATGATGGAAAAATCTGTGCCCTTGAGATGTCTAAATAAATGGAGTGTCTTTGACTCCAATTCAACAAACTTTCCTTAGCTTGAATGTTGCTTTTCAATTTTGCTTTCTTTAATATTTTGGAACTATCATGTTTAAATTTGTTTGAATAAATTACTTTCATCATAAATTTTTATTGGTCTTTGTTCATTTTGATGCTCAACCAATGAGGAATTTAGCTTGATGTTTATAAATTAATGTGTCTAGGCATCATGACTCGAATGACTTTACTAGATGAGGGAATTGCTCTATAGCATTGAGTTGTGTATGCTTACTTAGAGAGGGCTCCTGCATAATTACCTTTGTCTAGGTCTTAGTCCTTCTTAGAACATGCTTTGACAAACTTTTGAGGCGAAATTGAACTCTGCTTATTTAAGGGAGAGATGATCTAGGCATTGTTTGATTAGCCAACAACTAGTATCCACCCAATTAAATATTAATCCCTAGTTGTCCCTTTGAGCCTTCATAAAATTTTAGCTTTCTTTTCATTGGCATATAACCTCAACAACCTACCTTGAGCTGTTGTGATACTTTTGGCAAGTCTTATGATCACTAAGATAAAGAGGCAATAAGATCAAAAAAGGCAATGATTAGTCAAGATCGTGAAGATAATTGAAGTTCTCAAGACTATGAAGATAGTTAAAGTTCTCAAAACCATAAAGATAGTTGAAGTTCTTAAGACCATAAAGATAGTGGACGTTTTCAAGACCTTAAGAGTAGTTGAAATTCCCTTAATATATCCAAGACAACATCAACATCAGAGTAACAAATGATTTATCTCTGTTAAAGAAGATTTATGTCACTCCACTCATCCATTATTTGAAGCCAAGCTAGTATAAACGAGACAACTCTTTTAGAGCTAGAGCCAAGAAAAAAAAAGAGAAAAAGAGAAAAAAAAAGAAAATAAAGGAAAAAATGTGAGACAAAAGAAAAGAAAAAAAAGAGAGAAAAAAAAAAGAAAGAAAAGAAAAAGAAAACCCAAAATGGTTCAAAAAGCCAACTGAGTTCTCTTTTACCTAAGACAACAAAAGGCTTCCATTTGGTTTATAAGGACGATTTGACTTGAATTGGTCCAACCCAACCAAAGATTCAATTAAAATTAGAGAAAAAGGAGAAAGACCATTCAATGCTTAAAAGTTCTGTACTTGACAGTCCTACAAGGAAGAAGGACAAAATGACAAAATTATCAAAGAAAGGGAGGAGTAAGAAAAATGAGATGAAAGAAAAGGGAAAAGAAGAAAAGAAATGAATTTGGGTCTTAAACTTTTTGTAAGAGCAAAGACTGTCCTGATCAAGATCCAGATTAATTCCAAGAGGAATTTAGAGTCTAGCAAGATTGCCTCCAAACCGCCTAAAATTCAAACAAGAAATTTATAGTGTGAGGGTTTGTCCATTGTGTCACACCAGCTCCTATCTCAAAATGGCCTTCATTTAACCCATGTCCCTTATAGACCCCATTTCAAGCCTATCAAAGACCTGTTGATCTCTCTTGGTAGGTAGAGTCTATTAGTGGAGATAGTTTGAATAAGCACGCATATGAGATAGACAATATTTAAACTCAAATGAGACCTTTGGCCAAGTAATGTGTATGTGCCTATCTGAAGTGCAACAATTCTTGCTTAAATAGAAATGATTCCCGAGTTTAGTACGGTAACTAGGGTTGTCATGTTATAGATATGTTAATTTGGAAAATCAAGTCCTGAGGTACATTGACATTAATTTGGCAAAGCCAACATTTGATTTCAAAATTAAAATTTAAAAAAATCAAAAATATTTTTGTCATACAAAGCCTTCAAGTTAAGGGAAGTATATTGAACCTCCAAAGGACATATTGGGCAAAGGGAATGATTATTGGCAAGGTCATAATGAAATATAAAAAGGATGTATCCCTAACTCTGCAACTTGGGATCTCCACCACTCATGTTTTCAACATCTTGAAGATAAAAGCCACAAATACAAAGCTTTCGATCATTCTGATGCAAGACTTGAACAAGCATCAAAAGGGAACCAATGAGAACACTTATGCTGATCGCCTCGTTCTTTGAGTCATGGAACCACTGTAAGTATTATTCATGCATACATGAGCATATCACATCGCACTTTCTTGTCTTGTGTTGTCTATTCTTTGGCAAAATGAACAGCAAACACCTTGTAAAGAAGATATCGAATCAGGGGGGCATAGAAAGCCCATTGCTTGAGAAAGCTCCAGTAATTTGCAAAGAGAAGAAATACGTGCTTGTGCGAAGAACTAGACGGCAAAAACATTAATCAAAGCTTGCATAGAAAAATCATTGGGGGGGGTAAGAAGAGGGTATAAGGTCCAATTAAAAATAGCTAAATCTTTGCAAAAAGGAAGAAAAAAGAATGGAACAATTAGAACTCTCAAAAGAATGAAGGTGCAAAAGATGAAAGATCAATCGAGCTAAAAGAGCTGAAGCCAGGATAGAGACCCGACCTCCAATGGATAAAGATCAATGTTTCGAGGGTAAAGACCCGATGTCAAAAGATGAAGATTCATTTTCAAGGGTGAAGACCCGATCTCAAAGGATGAAGATCCATTTTCAAGGGTGAAGACCCGATCTCAAAGGATGAAATCCATTTTCAAGGGTGAAGACCCGATCTCAAAGGATGAAGATCCATTTTCAAGGGTGAAGAACCGATCTCAAAGGATGAAGATCCATTTTCAAGGGTGAAGACCCGATCTCAAAGGATAAAGATCCATTTTCAAGGGTGAAGACCCGATCTCAAAGGATGAAGATCCATTTTCAAGGGTGAAGACCCGATCTCAAAGGATGAAGATCCATTTTCAAGGGTGAAGACCCGATCTCAAAGGATGAAGATCCATTTTCAAGGGTGAAGACCCGATCTCAAAGATCCATTTTCAAGGGTGAAGACCCGATCTCAAAGGATGTAGATCCAACTTTTAAGGGTGAAGACCCGATCTCAAAGGATGAAGATCCATTTTCAAGGGTGAAGACTTGATCTCAAAGGATGAAGATCCATTTTCAAGGGTGAAGACCCGATCTCAAAGGATGAAGATCCATTTGCAAGGGTGAGGACCCAATCTCAAAGAATAAAGATCCATTTTTCAAGGGTAAAGACCCGATGTCAAAAGATGAAGATTCATTTTCAAGGATGAAGATCCATTTTCAAGGGTGAAGACCCGATCTCAAAGGATGAAGATCCATTTTCAAGGGTGAAGACCCGATCTCAAAGGATGAAGATCCATTTGCAAGGGTGAAGACCCGATCTCAAGGGATGAAGATCTATTTTCAAGGGTAAAGACCCAATCTCCAAGGATGAAGATCCATTTTGAGGGTGAAGAATCACAATGCATAAAACAGTCAGAGCAGTCAGACTTCCCAACTAAAAGGTTAGTAAATTCAAATCAATCTCGGGTCCAACTACCCAATCCCAGGTCCAAGTACCCAAATTCAATCAATCTCGGGTCCAAGTACCCAATCTCGGGTCCAAGTACCCAAAACAAATTTAATTCGTGTAACACCCCTTCCCAACCTACATGTGTAAGCTGAGTAGAGGTGCCACACTATCCTAATTGTTGCTACCAATTTACTTAGTCAAATTTTAGTTCTGATTTTTACAGAAATTTTGCCATAGTTCCGCCTAGAAATTTGGATCCCAAGTGTCGTCAAAACTTGTTTTTCTGATTTTTGAAAACATTTTACACATACCAATGTGAATAAGAATACCATCAAATTTAATGCACTCCCAATGAATCCACCTTATACCCTCAACTACAAACCTGCACGAAGAGTTCACACTTCTAATATAACATAAAGTAAAGATTTATGATTATTACATACTACTAACATACAATTATAACATAGAAAATCTCTTTTATACTTATTCATATACATGCCACAACTATCGACTCATAATGGAACTAAAAGATCTACCCCTGAGATTTGCTGTGGTCTGGTCGTTGCTTCCCCAAGATTTATCTACTGCTCCGAACCTACGAGTCAAGGAAAACTTAACTCGCTGAGCGTTGTCGCTCAGTGGGTACTTTACCAATAAAAATAAAAGTAGTACATGAAAGTATTCGAAGTAAAAAGGAAATAATAAAATCAACAATCAACCAACATTATACCAATAGAAATCGTGATACATTCAGTATGATATGTTTTCAATAATGTAAAATCATAATTCAAATTCATTTGCATTATATAGTTCAACGAAAAATAATATGTCTTTGATCCAGGCTCTACTGGGATATAGGGAACCATAGTGATAAGGCAGTGGCCCTCACCACTGTAACATAGGTGGCCCTCACCACCGATATCAGATCACAGGAATGGCCCTCACCATCCTGGTTATAACCAATGGGCCTCCCCATTGGCTTCAGTGGCCTCACCACTGAATAACATATCATATCACAATAATGAGCAGTACTGCATGCGTTAGTATAGTGCACCATACCCTTATCTACCACTCCCACTATCCAGTAGAGCAAAAAGATTTAAATGATTCAATTTAAGTCTCAACTTCATTTTAGAATGATTCAAGAAATCAATTTAATTCCCATCGCACTTTGCCATTTATGCCGCACAACACATTCTTCAGTCAAACCATTACTCTTTTTCACATATTTAACATCCACAATAAACACATCAAACATTTCAAAGCATTCCTCAAAATATCCCAAATTGACCAAATGAATAGTGTTGCGGCGAGAAAAATCGGCAACGCAAAATGGCATGACCAAATGAATAGTAAAATCTGGATTTTCGTCAAAATTTCAGTCCACTTCAATCATGCATTTGACCAAGTAAATGATCTTATTTTTGGCTGAAATTTTACAGAAAACTTGTTTTATATGTTGACTAATTGCATGTAAAATTTCGTTGAAAAATTCATTCATTTGCTGCCTCAAACGATTTCCACAAAAAGGTCCAGAAAGCTGTCTTTTTGGGACCATTTCGGCCCAAACACATAAAATGCATAGGATAGTTTATTTTTCTTTTGCAAATCAATATTAAGGCTTCTTTAATGGTAAAGTGAAAATTCAAACACTTCTCTTTGACAACTTTTGCATGTTTAACTCAAATCAATATATTTAAGCATCAACAACAAAACTTTCATAAACCAAAGTTTGTAAAGCATCAAACCAAAATTTATTATTCAAAAGTAAAGTACCAAACCTTATTTCTTTAACTCCTCTTGGCTTTTCCTTCTTCTCCTTCTTTAATTCTTTATTTCTCCTTCAATCAATTCAAGATACAACATAAACCTTAGAATTTCAAAATAATAAATTATCCTCTATTTCTTTTCCAACCGAAACCCCTAATCCAACCTTATTAATCTTTCTACATCTTGATTCTTCCATTTAATCAATTAATCTCATCACTTACTTAATATTATTATTATGTTTTTCAATTCCATATAAGACTCTAATTCCCAATCTTCCAATAAATATATAACTACCTAAAACTAATACTAAAATTAAAGTCTACACACTTAAAAACCTTAGAACTTACCTTAAAAATCAAAGTTTGAAGAAACTTGGAAGTCCCTTGGTATTTTCTTTTGTTGGCCGAATTTGGTGAGTGGAAAAAGAGAGAATTTGCTCTTCATATCACATATATTTATAGACAAAGGAAATGATGATCACCTTGCCCACTTGTCCACTTTTTCTCTTTCTTCATTTATTACACATTTATTACACATGCTAAATGTTTTCTTTTGATTGGCCAACCTTTGATTTTTATAACTTCCTTTTTCCTTTACTTCTTTCCACTTGTCTCTCTTCCCATTGGATCTCATAAAGTTGTCCCGGGTTACCCATCCGGTCCCGACACGAAACCGAGCCACATTACGTTCCGGCGATTAATCGATCATATCTTTTAAACCGTATAGTTCCATGAGTCAAACTATATATAGTTTTGATCCTCTCGACCTCTACTTTCTATTTATAAGGTCTATTTTAGGTTTCCAAGTCATTTTCAAAAATTACCGATAAGCCCTCAACTTTTTACAAAATTCCCTTTAGGTCCTATTTTTGCTCGGGTTTTCTCCGGCTTCGTTTCCACTGACGATCGTTTCATATTTAACCTCTCGCCATTCTCTACGTACTCACGTCTTTATTTCCTACCCTAAATTCATGTATAACTTTAATTGATAATGACCAAAATGCCCTTAGGCAACATTTCTTCATTTTTCTTTAACGGGACATTTCCTGGAAAAACCGTTACACGTCGTTGCGATCCGGTTTTTCTCTACATTCCATTTTTGAAATCTGTTATATGCACTATTAAGAACATTCGGTGCAACTTTCTTTGAAATTACATCTACGTCCCCAACTTTATTAAAAATTACAATTATGTCCCTTTTGTCATACAACCTTATCTAGGGCTGTTATCAAGAATTATCTTCTCCTTTTCCCTACTCTCGCTATGCACGTGTCTACACTGCATAAATGCAGTAGGCGGATGTGACAGTTCCTTCCTCGTTAAATTAAGCTTCGTCCCGAAGCTCATCAAGTGAAAACAAATATGGGTATTGCTTCTTCATAGTTTCTTCGCGTTCCCATGTAGCTTCTTCTACTTTGTGATTCCTCCAAAGCACTTTGACCAATGGAATCTTCTTATTTCGCAACTCTTTGATTTCACGTGCTAGGATCTCTACCGGCTCTTCCTCATATGTCATTTCAGGCTGAATCTCAATATCTTGAACTTGTATGACGTGGGTTGGATCTGAACGATACCTCCTTAGCATCGAAACATGGAAAACATCATGTATTTTATTTAATTCAGGTGGTAACGCCAACTGGTAAGCTACCGGACCTACCCGTTTAATAATTTCATATGGTCCGATGAATCTAGGGCTTAGCTTGCCTTTTTGTTTAAATCGTAACACTTTCTTCCAAGGAGAGACTTTGAGGAACACTCTGTCACCTACCTCAAACTGTATGTCTTTCCTTTTTAGATCCGCGTATGATTTTTGCCGGTCCGCTGCTGCTTTTAATCGGTCTCGAATGATTTCTACCTTCTCTTCAGTTTCCTTAACTATGTCTGGCCCCAACATCTTTTCCTCACTCAATTCTGTCCAGCAAACTGGAGTTCTGCATTTTCGACCATACAGTGCTTCGTAAGGTGCCATTTGTATGCTGGATTGATAACTGTTGTTGTACGCGAATTCCATTAAGCTTAGGTGTTTGTCCCAACTACCTTTAAATTCTAAAACGCACGCCCTCAGCATATCTTCTAAAATTTGAATCACTCTTTCCGACTGTCCGTCTGTCTGGGGATGAAATGCTGTGCTGTGGTAAGTTCGAGTTCCAAGGGCTGTTTGTAACTTCTGCCAAAAATTTGACGTAAAACGTGGGTCTCGATCGGATATGATCGAAGTTGGAACTCCGTGGAGACGTATAATCTCTTTGATATACAAGTCTGCCAACTTGTCTAGCGAGTAATCCACACGTACTGGTATGAAATGAGCGGACTTAGTAAGCCGGTCTACGATTACCCAAATCGCGTCATGTTTGTCCCTTGTCATAGGCAATCCTGTGACAAAATCCATAGTAATACGATCCCATTTCCAGGTTGGAATCGTAATAGGTTGTAGTAGCCCTGAGGGTAGTTGATGTTCCGCCTTCACTTGCTGACAGGTTAGACACTTCGTTACGTGATCAACGATATCTCTTTTCATTCCTGGCCACCAATAATACTCCTTCAAGTCCCGATACATTTTCGTTACTCCTGGATGCATTGTATAAGAACTGTTATGAGCTTCTTGCAAAATCTGTTTCTTCAGCTCCTTGGACTTAGGTACCACCATTCTCTTGTAGTAGAGAATACCATCAGGACGAATTTGATAGTCTCCTGAACAGTTCTCCTGTGCCTGTTGACTCCACTTCTTCACTTGTTCATCTTCCTTCTGAGCCTCACGTATTTGTTGATGTAAATTAGGTCGTACGTGCATTTATGCAAAGATAGCTCCATCTTCTGTAGGTTTTAACGTTACCCTCATAGCACTTAGCGCTTGCATTGACTTCCTACTAAGTGCATCTGCTACGACATTCGCTTTGCCCGGGTGATAATTAATCGTATAGTCGTAGTTGGCTAACCATTGCATCCATTTTCGCTGTCGCAGGTTTAAATCTTTCTGCGTGGGCAAATATTTCAAGCTTTGATGATCCGTAAAGATGTAACATTTTTCCCCGTATAAGTAATGCCTCCACGTCTTGAAAGCCAAAACAATCGCTGCTAGCTCTAAGTCATGCGTAGGATAATTCTTTTCATGTGGCTTGAGCTGTCGAGAGACATACGCAATGACTTTGCCTTCCTGCATCAATACACAACCTAACCCGATATGGGATGCATCGCTATAAATCACAAAATCTTTTCCTGATTCGGGTTGTGTAAGAATAGGCGCTTCAGTAAGTTTTTGTTTCAGTTTTTCAAAGCTCCGTTGACAAGCGTCGGTCCACTGGAATTTGGCATTCTTCTGAAGTAGCTTGGTCATAGGTACGGCGATCATGGAAAACCCTTTAACGAATCTCCGATAATATCCTGCTAATCCCAAGAAACTACGGACTTCCGTTACTGTCTTAGGTGACTTCCATTCCAATACTGCTTCTATTTTCTTGGGATCGACCCTTATTCCTTCTGCCGATACAATATGTCCCAAGAAAGCTACTTCTTCCAACCAAAATTCGCATTTGCTGAACTTAGCGTATAACTGCTTCTCACGCAGGGTTTGCAAAACAATTCTAAGGTGACGATCATGATCCTCTCGATTCTTTGAATACACCAATATGTCGTCAATAAATACCACCACGAACTGATCCAAATACGGGTGGAAGATTCTATTCATCAGATCCATGAATACTGCAGGTGCGTTCGTTAATCCGAAAGGCATAACAATGAATTCATAATGTCCATAGCGAGTTCTGAATGCGGTTTTTGATATGTCTTCATCTTTAATTCTCAATTGATGATAACCCGATCGTAGATCAATTTTTGAAAAGACTCCAGCACCTTTGAGTTGATCAAACAGATCATCTATGCGAGGTAACGGATACTTGTTTTTGATGGTCAGCTTATTAAGTTGACGGTAATCTACACACAACCTTAAGGATCCGTCTTTCTTTTTCACGAACAATACTGGTGCTCCCCATGGTGACACACTTGGCCTTATGAACCCCTTGTCTAAAAGTTCTTGTAGCTGTACCTTTAATTCTTTTAGCTCCGCTGGCGCCATTCGGTAAGGTGCGATGGATACTGGTGCAGCTCCCGGGTACACGTCTATGATGAATTTCACCTCTCGTTTAGGTGGTAATCCGGGTAAATCATCAGGAAATACGTCGGGAAAATCGCATACAGTAGGTATATCTTGTAACTTTGGTGCCTCTTCTTTCGCTACTAATGCACATACCAGGTATGCCTCGCAACCTTTTTGCACTAACCTCTTAGCCGTCATGGCAGAAATGATGTTAGTTAGATAATCCTTCCTTTTTCCTACTAGGGTCACTTCGTCACCGTCTGCAGTATGCAAGGTAACTCTCTTCCGTTTACAGTCAACTAGTGCATCGTGTTTGGCCAACCAATCCATCCCAAGGATAGCATCGAATTCTTGAAATGGTAGTTCAAATAAATCTCCCCAAAAGATATGTCCATGTATCTCTATTGGGCAATCTTTCACTACCTTCCTAGTAATCACCTCATTTCCTAATGGGTTAGTAACTAATATTCCTTCTTTTTCTAGTTCTACCTTTAGGTTCTCAAGTTTTTCATTTTTCTTGCATATATATGAGTGTGAAGAACCTGGATCTATTAAAACGTAAAGCGGAACCCCAAACATAGACAACTGACCTGCAATCACGTCTAGCGCTTCTTCGTCTTCTCGCCCCCTCATAGCATACATTCTAGCAGGAGCCCTTGCTTCTGGTCGATTCACTGTTTCAGATTGCACACGCGACGGATTTTCGCTCCTTCCTCTGCCTCAGCCTCGACCTGCTGCCGCTTGCGATCTCTCAGTATCCCTAGGTAGATTCTGTATTCGCTGGGGACACTCTCGCATAAGGTGGTCTAAAGATCCACATATATAACATGCAAATGTCCGACCCCAACATTCTCCCGTGTGACGGCGTCCGCATTGATCACAGCGTGGATTATTATTTTTGCCTTCATTACCTCTCGGACCGATAAAGAAGTTACCTCCGCTTCGGCTGAATCCTCTTCCTTGTCCTCTTCCGGATCGTCCTGTACTAGCGACTGAGGTAGTTTGACTTAAGCCACCGCGAATTGATCCCTGACTGTAACCTCGACGTTGACCGCCTCCCGTGGAACCACTGCTGCCGAATCGTTTCCTTGATGATTGGTAGTTTCCCGAATAGTTCTGGGTACCTCTCTTCTGTTTCATCTTCTGTCGTCTATTCTGTTCATCAGACTGGCATTGCTCTACTTCTAGAGCCCTATTGACCAACTCGGAAAATTCTTTGATATTAGCAGCAATTAGCTGCATCCTAATCTCATTATTCAATCCATCCTGGAACTGCTTACATCTATCATGTTCGTCTTCAATTGTCTTCTTGGCATACCTACTCAGCCTAGTAAATTCCCTCTCGTACTCAGCAACGGTCAGTCGACCTTGCTTTAAGTGTAGAAACTCCTTTTTCTTGGCATCTAGGTATGCCTCCGATATAAACTTCCTCTTGAACTCATTCACAAAGAAATCCCATGTTCTCTGTTCCGGTGAAACTCGTTGGTGAATTGTGTCCCACCATATATATGCTTCTTCCACTAATAAGGAAGTAGCACATATCACTCGCTCTTCTGGCGTACACTGTAACTGATCTAAGGCTCGTATTGTTCCTTCCAGCCAATACTCGGCTGTTGAAGAATCATCGTCCCTTCGAGCCTTAAACTCCTTCGCACCATACTTTCTTATCTTTTCTATCGGGGGTTTGTAACACCCCTTCCCAACCTACATATGTAAGCTGAGTAGAGGCGCCATAGTTTCGCCTAAAAATTGAGTCCCAAGTGTCGACAAAACCGATTTTTTTCTTATTTTCAAAAACATTTTACACAAACCAATGCAAACAAAATCATTCTCAATACACTCCCAATAAATCCCCCTTGTAACCTCAACTACAACCTGCAAAAAAGATTTACACTTCTAGTACAACATAAAATAAAGGTTTTGTGACAACCCCCATATTTAAATATTACACAGCGGAAGTTATAAAATATTTACATATTTACAAATTCATATACATCAAAACTCAAGTTTTACAACACATAAAATTTATACATGATTGGCAAGTCTGCTCTGATCTTTAAGCTCCCAAAATGGATTCTTCAAGGTCTACTCTCACTAGGTCTTGATGAACTCTCGGGTTCAACTCTATCCACTCTACTACCTGCGCGATTAAACACTATCGCGCTAAGCCAACGGCTTAGTAAGATAAAACATGCTAACGGTATGCTTTAATGAAATGCAATGCCACATATGTTATTGATAAGATCAACATCATAAATATAAAGTTAACCACACAATTATGCATTTCACAAATCATAGTCATATGAGCATACCACATTTCAACATCTTTTCACATTCAACATTAATCAATCATACTCCATAACCAACATCTCATTTCATTAAACTCATAACATTATTTAGGACATTCATATAACCTTGACACCTATGGGCCCAACAAGTATTTAATACGATATTCAGAGTTCAGAGTTACTGCTTTGGTTCATAGTCACAATAATCACGCCCGTAGGCAATGTATATACATGTATCTCTATCCATGGATAGTGTAACAGACCCAGTCTCTTGGATCATCAACTTAACACATATGAGGAGATCCTCAACC
This sequence comes from Garcia nutans, assembly GCA_947685225.1. Classification (NCBI taxonomy): domain Eukaryota; kingdom Viridiplantae; phylum Streptophyta; class Magnoliopsida; order Malpighiales; family Euphorbiaceae; genus Garcia; species Garcia nutans. Next base: position 18,751,981 of record CANTUV010000009.1, on the reverse strand, counting down.
CGGCAAGACTGTTACAAATCATATATCTCAGTGTAACAGACCCAGTCTCTTGGACCATCAACTCAACACCTATGAGGAGGTTCTCAACCCGGCAAGACTGTTACCTTTCATCATTTCTTAGGCATGCCACCCAAATCCAGAACTCTGAAACTGAATAACATATTAAACAAACAATTCATTTCCATTCTCAATTCTCATCACATTTAGGCAAACATGTCTTCTTTCTTTCAATTACATCATCTTAGCCAATAACAATGGCTTCACATTTCATTTCACAATATAACATCTCATTATTCAAGTATATATATATATATATATATCTCATCCATGATCACATTATATTTCACATAGCATCATTCATAAATATCAACATTTCATTCCACATTACTCATGAAACACATTACCATTCACAATGCACAACATAACATTGTTCAATCTCAACAATACAATTAGGGCAAAGAACAATTGATTATAACATTCATTGATTCAAGTGTGTTTAAAGTGTTTAGGGTTAGGTTTAAGGACCAACCTACCTTTGGAGAACCAAAGCAATGCAAGAAGAACAAAGAATTAAAACCCTAACCATAAATAGTACATTCTGGTTTTTAAACTCCATTTTATCCTTATTTTGAAAAATTGTATAAAATAATCTACTTGACTAAAAATTCTAAAATTTTTACAGAATTTAGTTTTGTATCTTAAAATCATCCCTTTAAAATTTCAGATCAAACTGAACACAAAATCTTGGTCAAATAGTTCACCTAACCAGACTGCCCCAATTGCCCTGCATCCTGGCAGCAGTTCTGAAATTTGTGAATTCCATAAATCAAATTCAATCAATGTGATTCCAAATTATTTTTCTCAAATACTAAACTCACTAAGAAACAACATATCCAAAATTCGATTGGATATGATTTTTCTACATTTTATTAAAAATCCCGAAATATAGCTGTCCCAGTTAAGGTACTTGCTGGAACAGGTCTAATGAAAATAATCTTTCTAAACTCATAACCATTCCAAAATCGAATCAAAATATTTTTCAGTCATTCTAGACTCATAGAGGCACAACATATCAAAAATTCACTTCAAGAACATTTTTCTAAAATTAATTAAAAATCATACAAGTCACAGCCATTACTAATCCTAAAACAGAAACAATTTCACTAAACACCAATCTTACTCTTCCATCACCAACACCAACCCAACTTCTCATCTATCAAGCAAAATCAATACTTACAATCATACCATAAGCAACTTAATCATACCACTTCAAAAGAATTGAAGAAATTAGAGAAAAGATCTTACCTTAGTTAAAAACTTCTTAAATCAACACTTGAACACTTAATCTTTCTTCAATTTAAGCTTGAAATCATCAAAACCATCACTTGTCTCTTTCTTTCTCTTTGGCTATGGAGGGCCGGCCATCAACAAGAAGAAGAAGAAGAAATAATGAAGAAAACACAAGTCAAACCTTCTTTAAATATCCACCATGTGATTTTATCCAAGCAATTACCAAAGTGCCCTTATTCACATAATTATCTTTTTGTCTTATATGTGCCCAATTAAGTAATTTACCAATCTCAAATAAATATCTTCTCTTGCATTGTCCAAGCCTTTTGACCACTTTATATGTCATATATATTAACATATACACAACATATAAATTTGTCTCTAAACCCTATTTCTTCCCAAAATACATATACATATACTTTCTCTTCTCAATTTCTTTTCTCTTACAATTTAACACATATATTCAATCCAATATATAACAATAACAACAACAACAATATGCAAAACTTCTAGGGCATAAATGAGGATATTACAATTCTCCCCCTCTAAAAAGAAATTTCGTCCTCGAAATTACCTGATATCAAGTCTGAAACAACAGAGGATATTGCTCTCGCATAGTTTGCTCACTTTCCCAAGTTGCTTCTTCTTTTGCATGATTCTTCCAAAGAATCTTTACCAATGGCACTTTCTTTTTCCTCAATTCTTTCACATCACATGCCAAGATAGCAACTGGTTCTTCTTCAAATGTTAAATCTGGGCTCACTTCGATAGACTCAAATGGCAACACATGAGATGGATCTGACCTGTACCTCCTCAACATAGAAACATGGAATACATTATGAATACGATCCAACTCAGGTGGCAAAGCAAGTCGATATGCAACTGGCCCAACTCTTTCTAACACTTCATACGGCCCAATGAAACGAGGACTCAATTTTCCTTTCCGACCGAATCTCAAAATCTTCTTCCAAGAAGATACTTTCAAAAACACCTTATCTCCAACATCAAACTGAATGTCTCTCCTCTTCAGATCTGCATAAGACTTCTGTCGGTCTGAAGCTGCTTTTAACCTACCTCGAATCAACTTTACTTTTTCCTCAGTTTCTTGAATCAAATCAGGACCAACCAACTTATCATCTCCAAGCTCATTCCAACAAAGAGGTGTCCTACACCGTCTGCCATACAATGCTTCAAACGGTGCCATACCAATGCTGGATTGGTGACTGTTGTTGTAAGCAAACTCCACAAGAGGTAAAAACCTATCCCAACTTCCAGAGAAATCGATGACACAGCTTCTCAACATGTCCTCAATAATCTGTATCACCCTCTCTGACTGTCCATCCGTCTGTGGATGAAAAGCAGTGCTGAAGTGCAGTCGAGAACCCAAAGCACTATGCAAACTCTTCCAAAATCTGGAAGTAAACCTGGGATCTCGATCAGACACTAAAGAAGTTGGAACACCATGCAGTTTCACAATCTCATGGATATACAGCTCAGCCAATCTCTCCAAAGAGTAATCCATTCGAACCGGAAGGAAATGAGTTGTTTTAGTCAATCTATCCACAATCACCCATATAGCATCATGCTTCTTTTGTGTCAATGGCAAACCAGACACAAAATCCATTGTCACTCTTTCCCACTTCCATTCTGGCACTGACAATGGTTGAAGCAACCCGGTTGGGACTTGATGCTCTGCTTTAACCTTCTGACAAGTGAGACATTTCGATACAAACTCAGCAATGTCTCTCTTCAAACCAATCCACCAATAATGCTGTCTCAAATCATGATACATCTTCGTATTACCCGGATGCATAGCAAACATTGACTGATGAGCTTCTTCTAAAATGACTCTTTTCAAATTAGCATCATCGGGTACACACAATCGGTTCTTAAACCAGAGACTCCCATCATCTTTCACAACAAAATCTCTAGTCTTCCCATTCTTGCAATCTGAAATAATCTTCTGAATCTTCATATCAATCAACTGAGCCTCTTTGATCTGATCTAACAAAACTGGTTTCAAAAGCAACTGTGCCAACAATGCACCATCGTCACAAGCTACAAAACTGGCATGCAAAGCTCTCAACTCAACAAGCAACGAGAGCGAGTAAACAGTTAAACCAGCTAAAGACTTCCAACTCAAGGCATCAGCAACAACATTTGCTTTACCTGTATGATAGTCAATCAAGCAGTCGTAGTCTTTAATCAATTCTAACCATCTCCTCTGACGAAGATTGAGTTCTTTCTGGACACCCAAATACTTCAAACTCTTGTGATCAGTGTAGATAAAACATTTCTCCCCAAACAGATAGTGGCGCCAAATCTTCAATGCAAACACAATGGCAGCCAATTCCAAATCATGGGTCGGATAGTTAAGCTCATGCGGTTTCAACTGTCGAGATGCATAAGCTATAACTTTCCCTTCCTGCATCAATACACACCCCAAACCTCTATGTGAAGCATCACTGTAGATCACATAAGGTTTACCTTCAACAGGTAAAGTAAGAACAGGCGCTTGAGTTAACAATTCTCTCAACTGCTCAAAACTCGCCTGACACTGATCCGTCCACACAAATCTCACTCCCTTACGAAGCAATCTGGTGAGTGGAGTAGCTATCAAAGAAAACCCTTTCACAAACCGCCTGTAATAGCCTGCCAAACCCAGAAAACTTCTAATCTCAGTCACAGACTTGGGTGGACTCCAATTCAATACAGCTTCAACTTTGCTCGGATCAACTCTAATACCCTCTGCTGAAACTATATGTCCGAGAAAAGCTACTTGATCCAACCAGAACTCACATTTCGACAATTTGGCAAATAACTGCTTTTCTCTCAAAATCTGCAACACAATCCGCAGATGCATATCATGTTCCTCTTCATTCCGCGAATACACCAGAATGTCATCGATGAAGACCACTACAAACTGATCTAGATAGGGCCTGAACACCCTATTCATCAAATCCATAAAAGCTGCAGGTGCATTCGTCAGACCAAAAGGCATAACTAGAAATTCATAATGCCCATACCTGGTCCGAAAAGCAGTCTTAGGAACATCTTCACTTCTTACCCTCAGCTGATGGTATCCAGATCTCAAATCAATTTTGGAGAACACTGACGCTCCCTTCAACTGATCAAAGAGATCATCGATTCTAGGCAAAGGATATTTATTCTTAATGGTCACCTTGTTCAATTGCCTATAATCGATACACAACCTCATAGTACCATGTTTCTTCTTCACAAAAAGCACAGGAGCTCCCCAAGGAGAAACACTGGGGCGAATAAATCCTTTGTCCAACAACTCCTGTAATTGCACTTTCAACTCCCTCAATTCTGCTGGTGCCATTCTATAAGGAGTAATAGAGATAGGAGTGGTACCAGGCAACAATTCAATACCGAACTCCACCTCTCTCTCAGGAGGTAACCCTGGCAACTCCTCTGGAAACACATCTGGGAACTCTGCAACTGTGGCAATGCTATCAATGGGAGAACTTCTTACTCTAGTATCTACCACATGAGCAAGATAGGCTTCACACCCCTTTTTAATCAACCTCCTGGCTGCAACAGCTGAAACAAATAAGGAGGCTAGCTGTTCCTGCTCATTAGATACTATCACCTCTCTACCATCACCCGTTCTCAAAGAAACAATTTTCTTTTTACAATCCACCACAGCTCCATGTCGAGATAGCCAATCCATACCTAAGATCACATCATAATCCTTAAATGGCATCTCAATCAAATCCCCAAGGAACTCCTCACCCTGCACCACTACTGCACTATCTCTATGCACCTTACTCACAACCACACTATGCCCTAACGGATTTGTTACCAACACATCAAATCCTAGGGACTCAGCATGCAAATCAGATACAGGCAAAACAGATGCACTAATATATGAATGCGTGGAACCCGGATCAATCAAAGCAAGTACTGGAGTATTAAATAAAGAAAAAGTACCAGCTATGACTGCTGATGCATCTGGCTGCCTCTGCATAACATACATCCTCTGGGAAGATCCAACCTCCTCTGGTCTACCCTCCCTGGATGTAGCACCTCCTCTAGAACTGAATCCTGGTCTACCTCCCCGGCTGGCACCTCTGCCTCCTCTGCCTCCCCTCACACTAGCTCGAGAAGCAGCAGAATCAACTGGCATCTGCTCCTGCCTCTCAGGACAGTCTCTCACAAAGTGGTCAGGTGATCCACACCTGAAGCATACCCCTGATCTACTATGCCTCCAACAAACGCCCCCATGTCTTCCACCACACTGGTTACACACAGGTAAGGTGGATCTCTGAACTCCAGGAGTAGGAGCACTCGCTACTGAAGCTGCAGGTCTAAATCTCTGCCTCTGGAACTGCACTGACCTACCCGCTGGTCTCTGGCTCCTACTACTCCGAGGAACAAAACTTCCTCTACCCCTCTTCGCAGAAGAAGACCCTGCCTCAAACTGGGGCCTCCTAACCCTAACCTCTTCCTCTGAAGCAGCTGCAATAACTTGAGCTCGCTCTACACTTCGAGCTGCTGCCACAAGCTGTGAAAAATCCTGATATCTGGATCCAACCACTAAGCACATGATCGAGGGCCTCAATCCCTCCTCAAATCGCCGACATCTATCAATCTCATCAGTAATGATGCCCCCAGCATACTGACTCAGTCGAATAAACTCAACCTCATACTCAGTTACGGTCCGATGATCTTGCTTCAAATCTAGAAACTCTCTTTTCTTCCCATCTTTATACTCCCTAGGAGTATACTTCAACTCAAATTCCCTCAGAAAATCAGTGTAAGACAGTGTTGGAGGATCATCCATAGAATGGGGCACTGTCTTCCACCAGTCGTAGGCATCCTTCTGTAGCAAAGATCTTGCATAGTCAAACTTCTCCTCTGAAGTGGCTTGCAACTGCACAAATACCCTCTGAACTCTATCAAGCCACTGTTCTGCTACAGCCGGATCAACTGTACCAAAGAAATCCTCTGCTCCATATTTCCTTAGCTTATCATAGTGCCTTACTGGTACTGAAGGCTGAGGGGGTGGTGGCGGTGGCTGTGGTTGCACAGGTGCTTGTCTCATAGCTTCCATCATAGGCCTAAACCAGGCTGGCGGAACCTCCTCCCCAGCTGGTCTACCCGACACCGAAGCAGGTGCCTCCTCAACACTATCAACCCTAGCTCCCTCAGCAGGAGCAATACTCTCGGCACTACCCTCAATCGACTGACGTGAGTGAGAATCCATCACAACCTAAGTCTGCAAACACAATAGAATACCTCTTATTAAAGATCAGAGACTGCCAATCCCAAACATGTATTTTTGTTCAAAAACTCACTTTTTAAGTAAAAATAGTCTTTTTCTTACATTTTACCTAGGTTGAGAATCTCAAACCTGGCTCTGATACCAAAACAATTGTAACACCCCTTCCCAACCTACATATGTAAGCTGAGTAGAGGCGCCACACTAACCTAATGTTGCTACCAATTTTACTTAGTCAAATTTTAGTTCCGATTTTTACAAAATTTTGCCATAGTTTCGCCTAAAAATTGAGTCCCAAGTGTCGACAAAACCGATTTTTTTCTTATTTTCAAAAACATTTTACACAAACCAATGCAAACAAAATCATTCTCAATACACTCCCAATAAATCCCCCTTGTAACCTCAACTACAACCTGCAAAAAAGATTTACACTTCTAGTACAACATAAAATAAAGGTTTTGTGACAACCCCCATATTTAAATATTACACAGCGGAAGTTATAAAATATTTACATATTTACAAATTCATATACATCAAAACTCAAGTTTTACAACACATAAAATTTATACATGATTGGCAAGTCTGCTCTGATCTTTAAGCTCCAAAAATGGATTCTTCAAGGTCTACTCTCACTAGGTCTTGATGAACTCTCGGGTTCAACTCTATCCACTCTACTACCTGCGCGATTAAACACTATCGCGCTAAGCCAACGGCTTAGTAAGATAAAACATGCTAACGGTATGCTTTAATGAAATGCAATGCCACATATGTTATTGATAAGATCAACATCATAAATATAAAGTTAACCACACAATTATGCATTTCACAAATCATAGTCATATGAGCATACCACATTTCAACATCTTTTCACATTCAACATTAATCAATCATACTCCATAACCAACATCTCATTTCATTAAACTCATAACATTATTTAGGACATTCATATAACCTTGACACCTATGGGCCCAACAAGTATTTAATACGATATTCAGAGTTCAGAGTTACTGCTTTGGTTCATAGTCACAATAATCACGCCCGTAGGCAATGTATATACATGTATCTCTATCCATGGATAGTGTAACAGACCCAGTCTCTTGGATCATCAACTCAACACATATGAGGAGATCCTCAACCCGGCAAGACTGTTACAAATCATATATCTCAGTGTAACAGACCCAGTCTCTTGGACCATCAACTCAACACCTATGAGGAGGTCCTCAACCCGGCAAGACTGTTACCTTTCATCATTTCTTAGGCATGCCACCCAAATCCAGAACTCTGAAACTGAATAACATATTAAACAAACAATTCATTTCCATTCTCAATTCTCATCACATTTAGGCAAACATGTCTTCTTTCTTTCAATTACATCATCTTAGCCAATAACAATGGCTTCACATTTCATTTCACAATATAACATCTCATTATTCAAGTATATATATATATATATATCTCATCCATGATCACATTATATTTCACATAGCATCATTCATAAATATCAACATTTCATTCCACATTACTCATGAAACACATTACCATTCACAATGCACAACATAACATTGTTCAATCTCAACAATACAATTAGGGCAAAGAACAATTGATTATAACATTCATTGATTCAAGTGTGTTTAAAGTGTTTAGGGTTAGGTTTAAGGACCAACCTACCTTTGGAGAACCAAAGCAATGCAAGAAGAACAAAGAATTAAAACCCTAACCATAAATAGTACATTCTGGTTTTTAAACTCCATTTTATCCTTATTTTGAAAAATTGTATAAAATAATCTACTTGACTAAAAATTCTAAAATTTTTACAGAATTTAGTTTTGTATCTTAAAATCATCCCTTTAAAATTTCAGATCAAACTGAACACAAAATCTTGGTCAAATAGTTCACCTAACCAGACTGCCCCAATTGCCCTGCATCCTGGCAGCAGTTCTGAACTTTGTGAATTCCATAAATCAAATTCAATCAACGTGATTCCAAATTATTTTTCTCAAATACTAAACTCACTAAGCAACAACATATCCAAAATTCGATTGGATATGATTTTTCTACATTTTATTAAAAATCCCGAAATATAGCTGTCCCAGTTAAGGTACTTGCTGGAACAGGTCTAATGAAAATAATCTTTCTAAACTCATAACCATTCCAAAATCGAATCAAAATATTTTTCAGTCATTCTAGACTCATATAGGCACAACATATCAAAAATTCACTTCAAGAACATTTTTCTAAAATTAATTAAAAATCATACAAGTCACAGCCATTACTAATCCTAAAACAGAAACAATTTCACTAAACACCAATCTTACTCTTCCATCACCAACACCAACCCAACTTCTCATCTATCAAGCAAAATCAATACTTACAATCATACCATAAGCAACTTAATCATACCACTTCAAAAGAATTGAAGAAATTAGAGAAAAGATCTTACCTTAGTTAAAAACTTCTTAAATCAACACTTGAACACTTAATCTTTCTTCAATTTAAGCTTGAAATCATCAAAACCATCACTTGTCTCTTTCTTTCTCTTTGGCTATGGAGGGCCGGCCATCAACAAGAAGAAGAAGAAGAAATAATGAAGAAAACACAAGTCAAACCTTCTTTAAATATCCACCATGTGATTTTATCCAAGCAATTACCAAAGTGCCCTTATTCACATAATTATCTTTTTGTCTTATATGTGCCCAATTAAGTAATTTACCAATCTCAAATAAATATCTTCTCTTGCATTGTCCAAGCCTTTTGACCACTTTATATGTCATATATATTAACATATACACAACATATAAATTTGTCTCTAAACCCTATTTCTTCCCAAAATACATATACATATACTTTCTCTTCTCAATTTCTTTTCTCTTACAATTTAACACATATATTCAATCCAATATATAACAATAACAACAACAACAATATGCAAAACTTCTAGGGCATAAATGAGGATATTACAATTCTCCCCCTCTAAAAAGAAATTTCGTCCTCGAAATTACCTGATATCAAGTCTGAAACAACAGAGGATATTGCTCTCGCATAGTTTGCTCACTTTCCCAAGTTGCTTCTTCTTTTGCATGATTCTTCCAAAGAATCTTTACCAATGGCACTTTCTTTTTCCTCAATTCTTTCACATCACATGCCAAGATAGCAACTGGTTCTTCTTCAAATGTTAAATCTGGGCTCACTTCGATAGACTCAAATGGCAACACATGAGATGGATCTGACCTGTACCTCCTCAACATAGAAACATGGAATACATTATGAATACGATCCAACTCAGGTGGCAAAGCAAGTCGATATGCAACTGGCCCAACTCTTTCTAACACTTCATACGGCCCAATGAAACGAGGACTCAATTTTCCTTTCCGACCGAATCTCAAAATCTTCTTCCAAGAAGATACTTTCAAAAACACCTTATCTCCAACATCAAACTGAATGTCTCTCCTCTTCAGATCTGCATAAGACTTCTGTCGGTCTGAAGCTGCTTTTAACCTACCTCGAATCAACTTTACTTTTTCCTCAGTTTCTTGAATCAAATCAGGACCAACCAACTTATCATCTCCAAGCTCATTCCAACAAAGAGGTGTCCTACACCGTCTGCCATACAATGCTTCAAACGGTGCCATACCAATGCTGGATTGGTGACTGTTGTTGTAAGCAAACTCCACAAGAGGTAAAAACCTATCCCAACTTCCAGAGAAATCGATGACACAGCTTCTCAACATGTCCTCAATAATCTGTATCACCCTCTCTGACTGTCCATCCGTCTGTGGATGAAAAGCAGTGCTGAAGTGCAGTCGAGAACCCAAAGCACTATGCAAACTCTTCCAAAATCTGGAAGTAAACCTGGGATCTCGATCAGACACTAAAGAAGTTGGAACACCATGCAGTTTCACAATCTCATGGATATACAGCTCAGCCAATCTCTCCAAAGAGTAATCCATTCGAACCGGAAGGAAATGAGTTGTTTTAGTCAATCTATCCACAATCACCCATATAGCATCATGCTTCTTTTGTGTCAATGGCAAACCAGACACAAAATCCATTGTCACTCTTTCCCACTTCCATTCTGGCACTGACAATGGTTGAAGCAACCCGGTTGGGACTTGATGCTCTGCTTTAACCTTCTGACAAGTGAGACATTTCGATACAAACTCAGCAATGTCTCTCTTCAAACCAATCCACCAATAATGCTGTCTCAAATCATGATACATCTTCGTATTACCCGGATGCATAGCAAACATTGACTGATGAGCTTCTTCTAAAATGACTCTTTTCAAATTAGCATCATCGGGTACACACAATCGGTTCTTAAACCAGAGACTCCCATCATCTTTCACAACAAAATCTCTAGTCTTCCCATTCTTGCAATCTGAAATAATCTTCTGAATCTTCATATCAATCAACTGAGCCTCTTTGATCTGATCTAACAAAACTGGTTTCAAAAGCAACTGTGCCAACAATGCACCATCGTCACAAGCTACAAAACTGGCATGCAAAGCTCTCAACTCAACAAGCAACGAGAGCGAGTAAACAGTTAAACCAGCTAAAGACTTCCAACTCAAGGCATCAGCAACAACATTTGCTTTACCTGTATGATAGTCAATCAAGCAGTCGTAGTCTTTAATCAATTCTAACCATCTCCTCTGACGAAGATTGAGTTCTTTCTGGACACCCAAATACTTCAAACTCTTGTGATCAGTGTAGATAAAACATTTCTCCCCAAACAGATAGTGGCGCCAAATCTTCAATGCAAACACAATGGCAGCCAATTCCAAATCATGGGTCGGATAGTTAAGCTCATGCGGTTTCAACTGTCGAGATGCATAAGCTATAACTTTCCCTTCCTGCATCAATACACACCCCAAACCTCTATGTGAAGCATCACTGTAGATCACATAAGGTTTACCTTCAACAGGTAAAGTAAGAACAGGCGCTTGAGTTAACAATTCTCTCAACTGCTCAAAACTCGCCTGACACTGATCCGTCCACACAAATCTCACTCCCTTACGAAGCAATCTGGTGAGTGGAGTAGCTATCAAAGAAAACCCTTTCACAAACCGCCTGTAATAGCCTGCCAAACCCAGAAAACTTCTAATCTCAGTCACAGACTTGGGTGGACTCCAATTCAATACAGCTTCAACTTTGCTCGGATCAACTCTAATACCCTCTGCTGAAACTATATGTCCGAGAAAAGCTACTTGATCCAACCAGAACTCACATTTCGACAATTTGGCAAATAACTGCTTTTCTCTCAAAATCTGCAACACAATCCGCAGATGCATATCATGTTCCTCTTCATTCCGCGAATACACCAGAATGTCATCGATGAAGACCACTACAAACTGATCTAGATAGGGCCTGAACACCCTATTCATCAAATCCATAAAAGCTGCAGGTGCATTCGTCAGACCAAAAGGCATAACTAGAAATTCATAATGCCCATACCTGGTCCGAAAAGCAGTCTTAGGAACATCTTCACTTCTTACCCTCAGCTGATGGTATCCAGATCTCAAATCAATTTTGGAGAACACTGACGCTCCCTTCAACTGATCAAAGAGATCATCGATTCTAGGCAAAGGATATTTATTCTTAATGGTCACCTTGTTCAATTGCCTATAATCGATACACAACCTCATAGTACCATGTTTCTTCTTCACAAAAAGCACAGGAGCTCCCCAAGGAGAAACACTGGGGCGAATAAATCCTTTGTCCAACAACTCCTGTAATTGCACTTTCAACTCCCTCAATTCTGCTGGTGCCATTCTATAAGGAGTAATAGAGATAGGAGTGGTACCAGGCAACAATTCAATACCGAACTCCACCTCTCTCTCAGGAGGTAACCCTGGCAACTCCTCTGGAAACACATCTGGGAACTCTGCAACTGTGGCAATGCTATCAATGGGAGAACTTCTTACTCTAGTATCTACCACATGAGCAAGATAGGCTTCACACCCCTTTTTAATCAACCTCCTGGCTGCAACAGCTGAAACAAATAAGGAGGCTAGCTGTTCCTGCTCATTAGATACTATCACCTCTCTACCATCACCCGTTCTCAAAGAAACAATTTTCTTTTTACAATCCACCACAGCTCCATGTCGAGATAGCCAATCCATACCTAAGATCACATCATAATCCTTAAATGGCATCTCAATCAAATCCCCAAGGAACTCCTCACCCTGCACCACTACTGCACTATCTCTATGCACCTTACTCACAACCACACTATGCCCTAACGGATTTGTTACCAACACATCAAATCCTAGGGACTCAGCATGCAAATCAGATACAGGCAAAACAGATGCACTAATATATGAATGCGTGGAACCCGGATCAATCAAAGCAAGTACTGGAGTATTAAATAAAGAAAAAGTACCAGCTATGACTGCTGATGCATCTGGCTGCCTCTGCATAACATACATCCTCTGGGAAGATCCAACCTCCTCTGGTCTACCCTCCCTGGATGTAGCACCTCCTCTAGAACTGAATCCTGGTCTACCTCCCCGGCTGGCACCTCTGCCTCCTCTGCCTCCCCTCACACTAGCTCGAGAAGCAGCAGAATCAACTGGCATCTGCTCCTGCCTCTCAGGACAGTCTCTCACAAAGTGGTCAGGTGATCCACACCTGAAGCATACCCCTGATCTACTATGCCTCCAACAAACGCCCCCATGTCTTCCACCACACTGGTTACACACAGGTAAGGTGGATCTCTGAACTCCAGGAGTAGGAGCACTCGCTACTGAAGCTGCAGGTCTAAATCTCTGCCTCTGGAACTGCACTGACCTACCCGCTGGTCTCTGGCTCCTACTACTCCGAGGAACAAAACTTCCTCTACCCCTCTTCGCAGAAGAAGACCCTGCCTCAAACTGGGGCCTCCTAACCCTAACCTCTTCCTCTGAAGCAGCTGCAATAACTTGAGCTCGCTCTACACTTCGAGCTGCTGCCACAAGCTGTGAAAAATCCTAATATCTGGATCCAGCCACTAAGCACATGATCGAGGGCCTCAATCCCTCCTCAAATCGCCGACATCTATCAATCTCATCAGTAATGATGCCCCCAGCATACTGACTCAGTCGAATAAACTCAACCTCATACTCAGTTACGGTCCGATGATCTTGCTTCAAATCTAGAAACTCTCTTTTCTTCCCATCTTTATACTCCCTAGGAGTATACTTCAACTCAAATTCCCTCAGAAAATCAGTGTAAGACAGTGTTGGAGGATCATCCATAGAATGGGGCACTGTCTTCCACCAGTCGTAGGCATCCTTCTGTAGCAAAGATCTTGCATAGTCAAACTTCTCCTCTGAAGTGGCTTGCAACTGCACAAATACCCTCTGAACTCTATCAAGCCACTGTTCTGCTACAGCCGGATCAACTGTACCAAAGAAATCCTCTGCTCCATATTTCCTTAGCTTATCATAGTGCCTTACTGGTACTGAAGGCTGAGGGGGTGGTGGCGGTGGCTGTGGTTGCACAGGTGCTTGTCTCATAGCTTCCATCATAGGCCTAAACCAGGCTGGCGGAACCTCCTCCCCAGCTGGTCTACCCGACACCGAAGCAGGTGCCTCCTCAACACTATCAACCCTAGCTCCCTCAGCAGGAGCAATACTCTCGGCACTACCCTCAATCGACTGACGTGAGTGAGAATCCATCACAACCTAAGTCTGCAAACACAACAGAATACCTCTTATTAAAGATCAGAGACTGCCAATCCCAAACATGTATTTTTGTTCAAAAACTCACTTTTTAAGTAAAAATAGTCTTTTTCTTACATTTTACCTAGGTTGAGAATCTCAAACCTGGCTCTGATACCAAAACAATTGTAACACCCCTTCCCAACCTACATATGTAAGCTGAGTAGAGGCGCCACACTAACCTAATGTTGCTACCAATTTTACTTAGTCAAATTTTAGTTCCGATTTTTACAAAATTTTGCCATAGTTTCGCCTAAAAATTGAGTCCCAAGTGTCGACAAAACCGATTTTTTTCTTATTTTCAAAAACATTTTACACAAACCAATGCAAACAAAATCATTCTCAATACACTCCCAATAAATCCCCCTTGTAACCTCAACTACAACCTGCAAAAAAGATTTACACTTCTAGTACAACATAAAATAAAGGTTTTGTGACAACCCCCATATTTAAATATTACACAGCGGAAGTTATAAAATATTTACATATTTACAAATTCATATACATCAAAACTCAAGTTTTACAACACATAAAATTTATACATGATTGGCAAGTCTGCTCTGATCTTTAAGCTCCAAAAATGGATTCTTCAAGGTCTACTCTCACTAGGTCTTGATGAACTCTCGGGTTCAACTCTATCCACTCTACTACCTGCGCGATTAAACACTATCGCGCTAAGCCAACGGCTTAGTAAGATAAAACATGCTAACGGTATGCTTTAATGAAATGCAATGCCACATATGTTATTGATAAGATCAACATCATAAATATAAAGTTAACCACACAATTATGCATTTCACAAATCATAGTCATATGAGCATACCACATTTCAACATCTTTTCACATTCAACATTAATCAATCATACTCCATAACCAACATCTCATTTCATTAAACTCATAACATTATTTAGGACATTCATATAACCTTGACACCTATGGGCCCAACAAGTATTTAATACGATATTCAGAGTTCAGAGTTACTGCTTTGGTTCATAGTCACAATAATCACGCCCGTAGGCAATGTATATACATGTATCTCTATCCATGGATAGTGTAACAGACCCAGTCTCTTGGATCATCAACTCAACACATATGAGGAGATCCTCAACCCGGCAAGACTGTTACAAATCATATATCTCAGTGTAACAGACCCAGTCTCTTGGACCATCAACTCAACACCTATGAGGAGGTCCTCAACCCGGCAAGACTGTTACCTTTCATCATTTCTTAGGCATGCCACCCAAATCCAGAACTCTGAAACTGAATAACATATTAAACAAACAATTCATTTCCATTCTCAATTCTCATCACATTTAGGCAAACATGTCTTCTTTCTTTCAATTACATCATCTTAGCCAATAACAATGGCTTCACATTTCATTTCACAATATAACATCTCATTATTCAAGTATATATATATATATATATATCTCATCCATGATCACATTATATTTCACATAGCATCATTCATAAATATCAACATTTCATTCCACATTACTCATGAAACACATTACCATTCACAATGCACAACATAACATTGTTCAATCTCAACAATACAATTAGGGCAAAGAACAATTGATTATAACATTCATTGATTCAAGTGTGTTTAAAGTGTTTAGGGTTAGGTTTAAGGACCAACCTACCTTTGGAGAACCAAAGCAATGCAAGAAGAACAAAGAATTAAAACCCTAACCATAAATAGTACATTCTGGTTTTTAAACTCCATTTTATCCTTATTTTGAAAAATTGTATAAAATAATCTACTTGACTAAAAATTCTAAAATTTTTACAGAATTTAGTTTTGTATCTTAAAATCATCCCTTTAAAATTTCAGATCAAACTGAACACAAAATCTTGGTCAAATAGTTCACCTAACCAGACTGCCCCAATTGCCCTGCATCCTGGCAGCAGTTCTGAACTTTGTGAATTCCATAAATCAAATTCAATCAACGTGATTCCAAATTATTTTTCTCAAATACTAAACTCACTAAGCAACAACATATCCAAAATTCGATTGGATATGATTTTTCTACATTTTATTAAAAATCCCGAAATATAGCTGTCCCAGTTAAGGTACTTGCTGGAACAGGTCTAATGAAAATAATCTTTCTAAACTCATAACCATTCCAAAATCGAATCAAAATATTTTTCAGTCATTCTAGACTCATAGAGGCACAACATATCAAAAATTCACTTCAAGAACATTTTTCTAAAATTAATTAAAAATCATACAAGTCACAGCCATTACTAATCCTAAAACAGAAACAATTTCACTAAACACCAATCTTACTCTTCCATCACCAACACCAACCCAACTTCTCATCTATCAAGCAAAATCAATACTTACAATCATACCATAAGCAACTTAATCATACCACTTCAAAAGAATTGAAGAAATTAGAGAAAAGATCTTACCTTAGTTAAAAACTTCTTAAATCAACACTTGAACACTTAATCTTTCTTCAATTTAAGCTTGAAATCATCAAAACCATCACTTGTCTCTTTCTTTCTCTTTGGCTATGGAGGGCCGGCCATCAACAAGAAGAAGAAGAAGAAATAATGAAGAAAACACAAGTCAAACC
Organism: Garcia nutans; assembly: GCA_947685225.1. Classification (NCBI taxonomy): domain Eukaryota; kingdom Viridiplantae; phylum Streptophyta; class Magnoliopsida; order Malpighiales; family Euphorbiaceae; genus Garcia; species Garcia nutans. The sequence goes on along the minus strand of CANTUV010000009.1, from coordinate 18,735,167 downwards.
TTCTTTAAATATCCACCATGTGATTTTATCCAAGCAATTACCAAAGTGCCCTTATTCACATAATTATCTTTTTGTCTTATATGTGCCCAATTAAGTAATTTACCAATCTCAAATAAATATCTTCTCTTGCATTGTCCAAGCCTTTTGACCACTTTATATGTCATATATATTAACATATACACAACATATAAATTTGTCTCTAAACCCTATTTCTTCCCAAAATACATATACATATACTTTCTCTTCTCAATTTCTTTTCTCTTACAATTTAACACATATATTCAATCCAATATATAACAATAACAACAACAACAATATGCAAAACTTCTAGGGCATAAATGAGGATATTACAGGGTTTCCTTTCCCCTCCTACAGCAGGTACTGGTACGGGTGCTGGCGCTGGGGGTGGTGCTGGGGCAATGCCGGCTATCTGCCGAAATACGGCAGCCATTTGTTGCAACATATCATTGGGAATAGGAGCATCAGCGGGTGGTTGCTCCGACGCTGATGTCTCAGATACACGCATTTCTACAACTCGGGAGGCCTGAGACTCGACCTCCTCCTCTATATCACGCTGCGCTGCTTGCGACATCTAAAGAGTAAACATATACCATCCCATCATTATTAACGACCCAGACCAACAGCATTATCTTACCCTAGGTGGCATGTATATAAATATAAAATTCTTAATTAACACATATACAACACAACTTTTATTTATTTCCAAACACAAAGTTTTACAATATTAGGAAGCCCTTATATACATTGCAAAATTTAGGACTCCATGAAATCATACAATCTCTTATTTACTACAGGATATCTCGTTTTACGTCGGTAATGGCCACTCCCGACATAAAACGTACATCCTCCTATGTTGGATTACCCAGAAGCGGCTAAACCTTAGCTCTGATACCACAAATTGTAACACCCCTTCCCAACCTACATGTGTAAGCTGAGTAGAGGTGCCACACTATCCTAATTGTTGCTACCAATTTACTTAGTCAAATTTTAGTTCTGATTTTTACAGAAATTTTGCCATAGTTCCGCCTAGAAATTTGGATCCCAAGTGTCGTCAAAACTTATTTTTCTGATTTTTGAAAACATTTTATACATACCAATGTGAATAAGAATACCATCAAATTTAATGCACTCCCAATGAATCCACCTTATACCCTCAACTACAAACCTGCACGAAGAGTTCACACTTCTAATATAACATAAAGTAAAGATTTATGATTATTACATACTACTAACATACAATTATAACATAGAAAATCTCTTTTATATTTATTCATATAAATGCCACAACTATCGACTCATAATGGAACTAAAAGATCTACCCCTGAGATTTGCTGTGGTCTGGTCGTTGCTTCCCTAAGATTTATCTACTGCTCCGAACCTACGAGTCAAGGAAAACTTAACTCGCTGAGCGTTGTCGCTCAGTGGGTACTTTACCAATAAAAATAAAAATAGTACATGAAAGTATTCGAAGTAAAAAGGAAATAATAAAATCAACAATCAACCAACATTATACCAATAGAAATCGTGATACATTCAGTATGATATGTTTTCAATAATGTAAAATCATAATTTAAATTCATTTGCATTATATAGTTCAACGAAAAATAATATGTCTTTGATCCAGGCTCTACTGGGATATAGGGAACCATAGTGATAAGGCAGTGGCCCTCACCACTGTAACATAGGTGGCCCTCACCACCGATATCAGATCACAGGAATGGCCCTCACCATCCTGGTTATAACCAATGGGCCTCCCCATTGGCTTCAGTGGCCTCACCACTGAATAACATATCATATCACAATAATGAGCAGTACTGCATGCGTTAGTATAGTGCACCATACCCTTATCTACCACTCCCACTATCCAGTAGAGCAAAAAGATTTAAATGATTCAATTTAAGTCTCAACTTCATTTTAGAATGATTCAAGAAATCAATTTAATTCCCATCGCACTTTGCCATTTATGCCGCGCAACACATTCTTCAGTCAAACCATTACTCTTTTTCACATATTTAACATCCACAATAAACACATCAAACATTTCAAAGCATTCCTCAAAATATCCCAAATTGACCAAATGAATAGTGTTGCGGCGAGAAAAATCGGCAACGCAAAATGGCATGACCAAATGAATAGTAAAATCTGGATTTTCGTCAAAATTTCAGTCCACTTCAATCATGCATTTGACCAAGTAAATGATCTTATTTTTGGCTGAAATTTTACAGAAAACTTGTTTTATATGTTGACTAATTGCATGTAAAATTTCGTTGAAAAATTCATTCATTTGCTGCCTCAAACGATTTCCACAAAAAGGTCCAGAAAGCTGTCTTTTTGGGACCATTTCGGCCCAAACACATAAAATGCATAGGATAGTTTATTTTTCTTTTGCAAATCAATATTAAGGCTTCTTTAATGGTAAAGTGAAAATTCAAACACTTCTCTTTGACAACTTTTGCATGTTTAACTCAAATCAATATATTTAAGCATCAACAACAAAACTTTCATAAACCAAAGTTTGTAAAGCATCAAACCAAAATTTATTATTCAAAAGTAAAGTACCAAACCTTATTTCTTTAACTCCTCTTGGCTTTTCCTTCTTCTCCTTCTTTAATTCTTTATTTCTCCTTCAATCAATTCAAGATACAACATAAACCTTAGAATTTCAAAATAATAAATTATCCTCTATTTCTTTTCCAACCGAAACCCCTAATCCAACCTTATTAATCTTTCTACATCTTGATTCTTCCATTTAATCAATTAATCTCATCACTTACTTAATATTATTATTATGTTTTTCAATTCCATATAAGACTCTAATTCCCAATCTTCCAATAAATATATAACTACCTAAAACTAATACTAAAATTAAAGTCTACACACTTAAAAACCTTAGAACTTACCTTAAAAATCAAAGTTTGAAGAAACTTGGAAGTCCCTTGGTATTTTCTTTTGTTGGCCGAATTTGGTGAGTGGAAAAAGAGAGAATTTGCTCTTCATATCACATATATTTATAGACAAAGGAAATGATGATCACCTTGCCCACTTGTCCACTTTTTCTCTTTCTTCATTTATTACACATTTATTACACATGCTAAATGTTTTCTTTTGATTGGCCAACCTTTGATTTTTATAACTTCCTTTTTCCTTTACTTCTTTCCACTTGTCTCTCTTCCCATTGGATCTCATAAAGTTGTCCCGGGTTACCCATCCGGTCCCGACACGAAACCGAGCCACATTACGTTCCGGCGATTAATCGATCATATCTTTTAAACCATATAGTTCCATGAGTCAAACTATATATAGTTTTGATCCTCTCGACCTCTACTTTCTATTTATAAGGTCTATTTTAGGTTTCCAAGTCATTTTCAAAAATTACCGATAAGCCCTCAACTTTTTACAAAATTCCCTTTAGGTCCTATTTTTGCTCGGGTTTTCTCCGGCTTCGTTTCCACTGACAATCGTTTCATATTTAACCTCTCGCCATTCTCTACGTACTCACGTCTTTATTTCCTACCCTAAATTCATGTATAACTTTAATTGATAATGACCAAAATGCCCTTAGGCAACATTTCTTCATTTTTCTTTAACGGGACATTTCCTGGAAAAATCGTTACACGTCGTTGCGATCCGGTTTTTCTCTACATTCCATTTTTGAAATCTGTTATATGCACTATTAAGAACATCCGGTGCAACTTTCTTTGAAATTACATCTACGTCCCCAACTTTATTAAAAATTACAATTATGTCCCTTTTGTCATACAACCTTATCTAGGGCTGTTATCAAGAATTATCTTCTCCTTTTCCCTACTCTCGCTATGCACGTGTCTACACTGCATAAATGCAGTAGGCGGATGTGACAATTCGTCACCTCAAAAATTAAGTCTTATTTCTTTTCACTCTCTTTTACTAATGTTTCAGATCATTCAAGCAGGGGGCAAACTGTAGACCCTTAATTTTTTACCCAATCCAATCCAATATGCTTTATTTAGTTCAAAATGATTTTTATTGTTTAATTGGTCCAAAATAATTTTAATTAAATAATTTTTACCTTAGTATCTGATTTTTATTAATAAAAAATGAAAATAAACAAATAAAAATTAAAAATAAAAATCAGAGTCGAAAAAAAATCGGCAGCAAAAAGTAGTCACGCGGGCCCGTTGGGCCAGCGTCATCTAGCCCGCAGGCCTACGGCAGGTGCGTCCACGGGCCCGGCAGCACATTTTTTGCCAGCGCAAAATTTTTTGACGCAATTTTTTGAATCCTAATCCAATTAGGTTTTAATTTTTTTTTATTATTAATATTACTTACCTTAATTAATTAGGAATAAATAACCTAAAAACCAATATAAATAAGGACCAATTAAACCAAATCAAAGGAGGAAGAAATTTTCACAGTAGCTTTAGGTTTTGAAACCAAATTAGTGAAGGAAAAGGGAAATTCAATTCAATTGATTTTTAAGAGCGACAGCAGCACGAAATAAGGAATTCAAAGGCAACAAAGGCTTGTCTTTTGAGCTAGTTCATCCAAGAAGAATTATTTTTGGAAGAATCAACAAAAGAAGGTATGTTAAATTCTTTTTTATTTATGTTTTACAATAGCCAAATTATGGAATTAGGTTCTTTGTAAATCAAAAATTTTAGAATTTTAATTTAAATTTTCCAAGATTAGAACATTAAATCGTGACTATCTTTTCTAAAAAGATTTAAAATTGTTATTTTTTCTTCTTAAAAACCCTAAAACACTAATTTAACATATTTTTCAATAAAACCAAAATAAAATTCTGTTTCTTTTAAGATTTTAAAGTAGGTTCTATTTCATTCTAAAAGCCTTAAAAAACATCTTTTCTACTTATAAAAACTTCAATCCATGTGTTTAAATTCATAAAACTTCATAAAATATCAAATTGATTTCTAAAACCCTAAAAATTATTCATTACTCGTGAATCCTAAATTTCAAAGCCTAAAACCCTTAATTCAATTTTTAAACCAAAAAAAATGAACCCTAACCCTTTTAAAACCTTAAACCCTAATTTTTATAAACTTTAAACCCTTTAAAACATAAAAATATAAAAACCAAAAAAAGTCACAGTAGCTTGAAATTCAATAATCAAAAATCACAAATTAAAGTACTTCAAAGTGTTTAAAACCCTAGTCTCATGATTTCACCATTCAAAACCTTAATTTTGTTAATCAAAGAGTCTTACCAACCCTTTTAAAACCTAAAACCCTAATTTATTCTAATTCCATAAAAAGTTACAGTAGGCATAAATTAGACTTTTATTTGCTTTATTCAATTCCATACTTGATATGCTTTGATTTATCTCTTATGCTTTAATCTATTTAATTTCAATACTTGATTTATTTAATTTATCATGGATGGATGTTTATTTTATTGATATTTAAATACTTTTGATGAATGATTTATTTATTATGGATGATTATTTACTTTTATCAATCAATTTAGACTTCCAAAAGTTGTAAGAGGTATGTTTCCACTTGGTGGGTACCTCATTAGTTAAACATCATGTAATTTAATTTTCTTTTCTATTTTAGAACCTTTGTAAAGGGCATGTTTCTACCTTTTGGTGGATGTCCTACCTAGGCATGTGATGTAAGGACATGTTTCCATCCTTGGATGGGTGTCCATTTATTTGTTTTGTTTTGTTTGGACATTACTTTGTTTTTAATATAATGATGCTTTCTTTTTATTGTGTGTAATATGGATAATGTTATTATACTTAGGAATTTTATAATATTAAGACCTATAAAAGAGGCCGGTTCCAATGAACCGGGCATTGTGGGGGTACTGGGCCATTTCTCACCTTTCCCACACTTACCCAACTTTCCGAACCCATTAGGGGGTTGGGGATTCCTTAGGAATCAAGTCATCCACCCCTTTCTTTTTCCCGGCCCGTCCGGGTGGCGACTCCATTTTCTTCAGACTTTTTTTCGTGTTCTCTAAGGCCCCGAGCCTAAACAGTGCCGAAGTCGCAAGAACCATTCCACCGGGAGTGGGGGCAAAAATCCCTGCTCACAGTAATATGCTCATTTATGCATGATATGCATGGATTATACTTACAATGGTTCCATTGACTCACAGACTAATGTGATTAGTTAAAGTGTTCTCATTGGTTCCTTCTAGATGCTTGTTCGGGTCTTGCATTGAAATGACAGAAGGCTTTGCTTTTAAGGCTTTTATCTTCGAGATGTTGAAAACATGAATGGTGAAGCACAAGCAGCACAGTCATGGGTACATCCATTTCAAACTATGTTTCAGCATGTCAACTGGTAGCTTTTTCATAACCTTGCCAATAATCATTTTCTTTGCCCAATGTGTCCTTCGAGGTTCGATGGTTCGACATACTCCCCTTAACTTAAAGGCTTTGTAAAATTTTTTTTCTTTTTTGATTTTTGAATTTTGAAATCAAATGTTGGTTTTGCCAAATCAATGTCAATTTACCTTAGGACTTGATTTTCCAAATTAACATATCTATAACATGACAATCCTTATTACCGTACTAAACTCAGGAATCATTTCCATTTAGGCAAGAACTTGCTGCACTTCAGATAGGCACATACACATTACTTGGTCAAAAGTCTCATTTGAGTTTGAATATTGTCTATCTCATATGCATGCTTATCCAAACTATCTCCACTAATAGACTCTACCTACCAAGAGAGATCAACAGGTCTTTGATAGGCTTGAAATAGGGTCTATAATGGACACGGGTTAAATGAAAGCCATTTTGAGATTGGAGCTGATGTGACACAAAGGACAAACCTTCACACTACAAACTGCTTGTTGGAACTTTAGACAGTTGGGAGCATGAAAAGATAGAGCTTTGAACGTTTTCCCATCTTCTTGGCATTAATCTGGATCTTGATTGGGATAGTCTTTTCCCTTATAAAAAGGTTGATACCCACATTTCTTTCTTTTTCTTCTTTTCCCTTTTCTTTCTTTCTCTTTCTCTTTCTCTTTCTCTTTCTTTTTCTTTATTTTATCATTTTGTCCTTCTTCTCGGTAGGATTGTTAAGTATAGGACATTCAAAAACTAGATGGCCTTTCCCCTTTTCTCTAATTTTGATTGAATCTTTGGTTGGGTTGGACCAATTCAATTCAAACTGTCCTTATAAATCAAATGGAAGCCTTTTGCCGCCTTAGGTAAAAGAGAACTCGGTTGGATTTTTGAACCATTTTGGGTTTTCTTTTCTTTTTTTTTTCTTTTTTTCTTGTTTTCTTTTCTTCTTTTTTTTTAGTTCTAGCTCTAGAAGAGTTGTCTTGTTTGTACCAACTTGGGTTTCTAATAATGGATGAGTGGAGTGACATAAATCTTCTTTAATAGGGATAAATCATTTGTTACTTTGATGTTATCTTGATAGATTGGAGATATTAGGTGAACTTCAACTACCATAATGGTCTTGAAAACATTAACTATCCTTACGGCTTTAGCTATGCATTCCATTCTTTGATCTTCTTGCCTCTTCACTTTAGTGATCATCAGACTTGTCAAAAGTATCACAACAGCTTAGGGTAGGTTGTTGGGGTTTGTAAGCCAATGAAAAGAAAGCTAAAATTTTATGAAGGCTCAAAGGGACAACTAGGGATTGATATTTAATTAGGTGGATAATAGCTGTTGGCTAACCAAATAATGCATAGATCATTTCTCCCTTAAATAAGCAAAGTTCAATTTCACTTCGAAAGTTTGTCAAAGCATGTTCTAAGACTGACTAGGACCTTGACAAAGGTAATTATGTAGAAGCCCTCTCTAAGTAAGCATACACAACTCAATGCTATAGAACAATTTCCTCACCTAGTAAAGTCATTCCAATCATAATGCATAGATACGCTAATTTATAAATATCAAGTTAAATTCCTCATTGGTTGAGCAGCAAAATGAACAAAGACCATGAAAAATTTGATGAAAATAATTTATTTAAACAAACATAATTTGAAAAACATAATTGTTTCAAATAAGTACTAAAGAAAGCGAAATAAAATAAAAAGAGCAACACTTCAAGCTAAGGGAGAATCATTGAGTCGGAAAAAAAATCATTTATTTAGACATAAGGGCAAGGATTTTTTCATCATCAAGGATCATTCCTTCATCATCCATAGTTAGTCCAACCACATCATCTTTAGTAGCTTCTCTATCCATAGCATCACAGGATGACAAGATAAAACTCTTCATGAAGGTTGTAAGCGGTGGTGCCCTTCCAAATGTAGGCAAAGGATTATTCTTAGTGTTGGACTTATCAGGCTTAGGTAGCTTTCCACTATCAATTAAATTTTGGATTTCATACCTCAACTTCATACAGTTGTCCATTTTGTGTCCAAGCCATTGATGGAATTGGCAAAATGCCTTAATATCAAAGTGAGGTGGAAGAGGATTAGGCAAAGGACGAGGAGTCAAGGGTTGCGACAATCCCTTCTTTTGTACCTTATTAAGAATCCAAGATAGCGACTTCCCCAATTTCAAAAATTGCCTCATTCCTCCTTGACCAGTGGCATTAACATCAGCTTCCTTTTATGTATTTTGATTGCTAGGCTAATAATTCTATTTTTGTAGAAAAATGGTTCTTCTCTCTTTCCCTTCGACCTTGCCCACCAAGGTGGTAGCCACCCTTATTGCTCCATTTAGATAACACATGGTTCAGCTGGTCTCATTGAATAGGGATTGATCCCTCATTTTTCATTCGATCTCTATTAGTGAACATGTTCCCCGTTGATGCTGCCTTTCCCTTCTTTCTTATGTTGATGGGAGATGCCTCGTTAGCATTATTGATGAGCTCCAGAATTTCAATTAACTGGGTCTTCATAATTTCAACCAATTAATCACATAGCTCGGCCATCCTAGCTTTGACAACTTCATCAACTATGTCCCTTAGTTGGTTTGCATCCATCCTTCCAATGAAACACTTGAATCAAAAATCAATATTGTAGGTGGTGTCGTTGTATGCTCTTGAATTGCCGTACTCTAGGTTTATGAGCCAAAAAGGATTAATGATATGTCATGTGATGCATGTATGTACAAACAATAGACAAAGATAAGTAGAACATCCCTTCCAGCCTTATAACTTCCACACACGGATGGCGAGTCTCTTTTCCTAGGTATATGGTTAACAAAATACCAACATGGGGTATCTTGTTTTCAAATAATTCCCTCGGACATTTCAACCAATAGTTATATTTTTAAAAATGGAAATTAGTTCATGATAATTTCCATTAATTAGGTTTTAATCCATTCAACCAACTAAAGTAGCTTTTATGCTATATTGGATTAAAACTAAATTAGGAGGTTTATTATAAATAGATTTCTCACTTGAAAAAGTAACTAATGATTCATGCCAAAAACAAGCCCATGATTAATTATTCTTAGTTTAAACTAGGCTCACAATTAATTTTTGGTATTCCATAACTGACCTAAATAATTTGTAAGCTCTTTATAAGAAAAGGTTGGATGAAATGCAAAAATAGTTTTATTTTAAAAACCCATTGTAAAAAGATTTTTTAAAAAATGGATTTTGGGCTTTGTATTTGAGTCATGAGAAAAGAATTTTTGATTTGTTTTTAGAAAAGTTTTATATCAAAAGACCACCTTGAAAAGTTTTGAAAATAGCTTTGGTCTTTCAGATTTAGAGAAAATTTTATTTTGAGCTTACAAATGTACTTGGGTCATATTAGAAAAAGAACAAACCAAATAAGCCATGATTTAAACCAAGATAAACTAACCATAGTCAAACAACAAGCATTTGGGGTAAAAACCTAAGGAAAGTAACTAGGCTAATTACATGAGCTTTAGTCTTTGGATTGAAAGGCTTAGGTTTCCATAGCAAATATATACCAAAAGGTACAAGGCTATGAGTGGTTATGTCATGCTCGATCTCCATACCTTGAGTGAAAGTATGGTATCCCTTACATAACACAACACGGATAGCACAGGCATCCTAACTCATGCACATGATGCAATCTAAATGATGCAATGGATAATATCATGATAAGAAAGAATAACATAATATAAAGACCAACAGAATTAACTTCTCTTGTTCCCAGTGGTGTCGCCACTATGAGTGAGGATTTTTGCCCCCACTCCCAATGGAATGGTTCTTGCGACTTCGGCACTGTTTAGGCTTGGGGCCTTAGAGAACACAAGCCTAAGCCCAGAGAAAATAGAGTCGCCACCTGGACGGGCCCGAAAAAAGAAAGGGGTGGATGACTCGATTCCTAAGGAATCCCCAACCCCCTAATAGGTTCGAAAAGTTGGGTACTTGTGGGTAAGGTGAGAAATGGCCCAGCACCCCCACAACGCTCGATTCATTGGACCCGGCCTCCTTTGCAGGTAATAATATTATAAAATTCTTAAATATAATGATATTATCCATACTACATGCAACAATTAAAATAAAGCATCATTATATTAAAATCAAAGCAACGTCCAAACAAAACAAATTAATTTACACCCATCTGAAGATGAAAACATATTCTTACATCGTTCTTGTCTAAAACTAAATAGGACACCCACCGAAAGGTGAAAACATGTCCTTTACATTAATTCCAAAATATAAAAATAATTTAAATTACATGAAGATTAATTAATGAAGTACCCAATAATGGAAACATACCTCTTACAATTTTAGAACTAAGGAAAATAAAAAGAATATTCAAAAATCTAATTATAAATAAAAATAAACCATTCATAAAATAAAATAAACCATTCATCATTAACATATAATAAATCACATGATAAAAAAAATAAATAAAATTAAAATTTAACCCATTAAATAAACAAAGTTAAGACTTAAAATTTAGGATTTAAGAAATTAGGGTTCTGGGATTTAAAGTTTTAGGGTTTTTTGTTTTATTTTTGGCTTTAGGCTACTGGGGGTACTGGATGTTGTTTCTATGATTTCTAAATTTTAATTTTGAAGAATTAAGGTTTTGGCATTTAGGATTAGTGTTTTAAAGAATTAGGGTTCGGGAAAAAGGATTTAGGGTTTTTATCAAAACATGATTATCATAAAACTCTAAGACTATTTTAACATGGATTTTTGATAAATACTTATATGTAATATAACTACTAGACATTTAAAACGTTATTTGAATAATCTAATACTATAGTGATTTAATGGAATAGGCTATGTGATGATAATAAATAATAATTGATTAAGGTTTTAACTAAATAAGGTAGGGTTTAATTTAAATTAGAATTAGGGTTTCTGAGAAAACTATCACTATCATATTCAATTTTGAAAGAGAAGGCCACTGTGAAGATTTTGGAAAATTGATTTGATTAGGGTTTTTAGAAAACAGATAATTTTGATTTTAGAAAAGTGTAATTAGGGTTTGTGATTTCAAAAATATGTGTTACCGGTATTAAGACTTTAGGTTTTTGAAAGAAATAGTTTTAGGGTATCAAATAGAGCTTAGATTGTAAGTAGAATCATTAATCAAATTGTATGATGAAACAATTAATCCAACTTGATGAAGCTACTGTGAATATAAGCAAAGAAATAAAGATTCAAACCTCCGTTGTTGGTTCTACCACAATCTTTGAATTTTAGTTGAATAATAATAAAGATAGTGTAGGCCGCCTTTGATGGATTAGTGTTGCTTTCTCACTACCTCTTGCTTCTTCAAGGTTTTCTTTTAGTCGAAAGAATTCAAGAGTCCCAATTTCGGTTAAAAATTTCAGCTCAAGAATTTCCTCCCTCTTTTTTGTATTTTAATGTGGTATTTATAGGAAAAATAAAAAAAACCTACTTCTAATTGTCTAAGGAAATAAAAACCATTTAGGAAAAGAAATAAAAACCAAATAGAAATGGGTTTCGGAAAAAAACTAAGCTGTCAAAAATTACGCTGGCAAAAATTACTGCGGGGTACGAGGGGGCCAGCTATGAGAATCTGCGAGAATTGCCTGCGAGCGGGCACGGGCCAGCCAATTCATCTTCGGCCACAAAAAGTTTTCATCACCGATTCTTTCATCGCCGATTTTTATTTATTTATTTATTATCTTTTTTTACTGTTAACTTTTTTATTTTTATTAAAAATAAATATTGTAAGTAATGAATATTAAAATAAATATTATTTAATTAAAATACCATAAAAATTATTTTAGACTGTTTTAAAAAATATTGGACTGGACTGGGTCAAAAATTAAGGGCTACACAAAGGTAATTATGTAGGAGCCCTCTCTAAGCAAGCATACACAACTCAATACCATAGAGCAATTCTCTCAACTAGTAAAGTCATTCAAGTCATGATGCATAAATATATTAATTCATGAATCATCAAGCTAGATTCCTCATTGGTTGAGCACCAGAATGAACAAAGACTAACAAAAATTTTGATGAAAGTAATTTATTCAAACAATCTTAATTTTAAAAAATATAATTGTTCCATAAAATACCAAATAAAGAAAATAAAATAAAAAACAAAAAAGCCAAGGGAAGTTTGTTGAGTTAAGCTTCTTCTCATTTCAAATCTTCAATATTCCCATCTTGAAAGGAGGATAAGACAAGATCTTCCTCCAATCCTCCTCCTATCATGAAAGTTGCTGGTAGTGGCACTCTATTGAACTTAGGCAGAGGATTGCTTTTGGTATTAGGCTTATCCGGCTTGGGTAGCTTACCATTGTCAATCATCATCAATGATCACCTTATCATCATCAAAAGCCACTTCACCAACTTTACCCTTCCCCTTATCTTTCTCGGTGCTTGCGGATGCTTCGGCATTGTTCCCAAACATTGTAGTCATTTGACTATTCATGATTTCAGCTAGAGCCCCCTTTAGTTCTTCCATTTTAGCATTGAGGGCATCGTCCACCATTCTTTGAATTTGTTTGGCCTCCATTTCTTTTGGTGAAAAAGTGATTGAGTCATTGCTAGATTGTTCATCTCCGATGTAGGTCAGCTTGTCGTAAGCTTTTGAACTGTAGTAATCCAGGGTTGTGAGCCAGAAAGGATTAATGGTATGTCATGTGATGCATGTGTGCATGTATGCACAAACAATAAACAAACAAGGATAAATAGGATGTTCCTTCCAATCTTATAACTTTCACACATGAATGGCGAGTCTCTTTTCCTAGGTAATATGGTTCACAAAATACCAACATGGGGTATCTTGTTTTTGAATAATTCCCTCAGACATTTCAACCAATAGTTATAGTTTAAAAAATGGAAATCGGTCCATGATAATTCCCATTAATTAGGTCTTAATCCATTTAACCAACTAAAGTAGCATTTATGATATATTGGATTAAAACTAAATTAAGATGTTTATTATAAATAGATTTCTCACTTGAAAAAGTATCTAGTGATTTATGCCAAAAAAAGCCCATGATTAATAACTCTTAGTATAAACTAGGCTCACAATTGATTTTTAGTATTTTCATAATTTACCTAAATAATTTATAAGCTCTTTTAAAGGTTTGATGAAAATAATTTTGGGATTTGTATTTGAGTCATGAGAAAAGAACTAGCTTTTGTAAAAGTTTTATATCCAAAGACCATTTTAATAAGTTATGAAAATACCTTTGGTTTTTTGGATTTTAAAGAAAAATTTATTTTGATCTTACAATGTACTTAGGTCATATTAGAAAACGAACAAACCCAATAAGCCATGATTTAAGCCAAGATAAATTAACCATAGTCAAACAACAAGCATTTGGAGTAAAAACCTAAGGAAAGTAACTAGGCCAATTACATGAGCTTTAGTCTTTGGGTTGAAAGGCTTAGGTTACCATAACAAGTATATACCTAAAAGGTACAAGGCTATGAGCGGTTATGCCATGCTCGATCTCCATACCTTGAGTTAAAGTATGGTATCCCTTACATAACACAACAAGGGTAACACGGGCGTCGTAACTCATGCACATGATGCAATATAATTTGATGCAATGGATAATATCATGATAAGAAAGAATAGAATAATATAAAGACCAATAGAATCAACTTCTCTTCTCCCCAGTGGAGTCACCACTGTGAGCAGAGATTTTCGCCCCCACTCTCGGTGGAATGGTTCTTGTGACTTCGATACTATTTAGGCTCGGGGCCTTAGAGAACACAGGCCTAAGCCCGGAGAAAATGGAGTCACCACCCGGAATGGCAAAAAAAAAAGAAAGGATTGGATATCTCGATTCCTAAGGAATCCCCAACAGCCTAGTGGGTTCGAAAAGTTAGGTACATATGGGGAAGGTGAGAAACAGCCCAGTACCCCCACAATGCTCGGTTCATTGGAACCAGCCTCCTTTTCAGGTCTTAATATTATAAAATTCTTAAATATAATAATATTATTCATACTACATGCAATAATTAAAATAAAGCATCATTAAATTAAAATCAAAGCAATGTCAAAACAAAGCAAATAAATGGACATCTATCCGAGGATGGAAACATGTCCTTACATTGTCTATGTCTAAAACTAAATAGGGCACTAACCGAAAGTTGGAAACATGTCCATTACATTAATCCCAAAATATAAAAATAATTTAAATTACATGAAAATTAATTAATGAGGTATCCAATAATGGAAACATACCTCTTACAATTTTAATATCAAAATAAATAATAATAATAATAAAAATAATAAAGAAATCATCCATCCATGATAAACAAATCAAATATTGAAATTAAATAAATCACATCAAAACATATAATAAACTACATAACTAAATTTAAAATAAAAAAAAGCAATATATAAATTTAGGTTCACATCTTGAATTAAGTTTTTTTAATCAAAATTAGGGTTTGGAATTATTATGAAAATTATTTTTAGGATTTAGATGAAAAACTGTGATTTTATGAATACTTGGAATTAAATTAGGGTTTTGGGACTTTAGAAAATAAATTAGAATAATAGGCTATTGGATCAATTTTAATAATTAAACTATTTACAAACTCAGGTTTATGGCTTTTGGAATTGAGGTTTGGGAATTAGGGTTTTAGGAAGCTAGGGTTTTTAGAATTTAAAAATTGTTTTGGGGTTTTTTATTTTAAGGAAAATAATTATTGTTTTGTTAAGTTATGAAACTAATTGGGGTTTGAGAAATTAGACTAATATTTGAATGATCATATTTACTTTAAGTAAAACCTTAGCTACTGTTTGAATTATAAAAGAGAATTTGATTATACAAACAGTGTGATGAAAATTTAAAAGGTGAAGATGGTTATTTATTCAATAAACTAAATTTAGAGAATTTACCTACATTTGAAGGCTCTACTGAATTTAAAGTGTTTGAATCAAGCTTGCTTGGATATGTGCTACTACCTGAATCAAAGTTTATTTTTGGTTTGAGCTAGATCAAGACAACACTGCTTTTATTTCCTTGATTTTGTAAATTAAATCGTCACTTATTGATGTTTTCTCTCTGTCTCCTATTGTTCTTTTTAAACAATTCCAGTCGCCTCTCGATTTCATCCTCTTAGTTTGCCTCCTCCCCTTTTTTATTCGTGTTAATCATGTATTTATATAAAAACCAATACTTTATCCTAAAACTAATCCAACTCTCATAAGGTAATTAGGAAGTCTAATGGCCGGTACAATTAAGTTTAGGACTCGGATTAAAGGCTGAAATCAACATGGAGTGCAACTCATATCAATTTGGGCTGTCCAAATCGATATGAGGTAGATTCCATATCAATTTGGGCTAGCCAAATTGATATGAAATTGCCTCATATCGATTTAGCTTGCCAAAATTGATATGAGGCACTTGTCCATATCGATTTGGCAAGCTCAAATCGATATGGGTAGTACCCATATCGATTTGGCCATCCCAAATCGATATGGTAGTACTCATATCAAACCAACTCGACCAAAACCATTAACTTTAACACAAACTGGTCTAAAATAATTAAATTTTCAACCAATATTTTTGTAATTTTGATATAACTTCCAATTTAATTCTAAAATTAGGTTTAAGAAATCTAAATTTATAATGGACCAACATAAACCTTTTAAATTTAAACCGGTCCAAATTTAAGGGTCTACACAATCATAGTCAAACAACAAGCATTTAGGGTAAAAATCTAAGGAAAGTAACTAGGCCAATTACATGAGCTTTAGTCTTTGGGTTAAAAGGCTTAGGTTCCCGTAGCAAGTATATGCCAAAAGGTACAAGACTATGAGTGGTTATGCCATGCTCGATCTCCATACCTTGAGTAAAAGTATGGTATCCCTTATATAACACAACAAGGGTAACATGGGCGTCCTAACTCACGCACATGATGTAATCTAAATGATGTAATAAATAATATCAAATTAAGAAAGAATAGAATAATATAAAGACCAATGGAATCAACTTTTCTTATCCCTAGTGGAGTTGCCATTGTGAGTGGGGATTTTCGTCCCCACTCCCAGTGGAATGGTTCTTGTGACTTCGGCACTGTTAGGCTTGGGGCCTTAGAGAAGACAGGCCTAAGCCCGGAGAAAATGGAGTCACCACCAAAATGGGCTGGAACAAAGAAAAGGGTGGATGACTCGATTCCTAAGGAATTCCCAACCCCCTAATGGGTTCAAAAAGTTGGGTATGTGTGGAAAAGGTGAGAATGACCCAGTACTCCCACAACGCCAGGTTCATTGGAACCGACCTCCTTTTTAGGTCGGAATATTATAAAATTCTCAATTAACACAATATTATCCATACTACATGTGATCAATAGAATAAATAAATACTTTATTTAAAAATCATGGCAAGGTCCAAACAAAACAAACAAATAGTCACCCATCCAAGGATGAAAACATGCCTTTACAATTGTCCAAAGCTTAAAGATAAAAAGAATTACATGATACAAAACAATTTGAGGTATCCAATTATAGAAACATACCTCTTACAATTTCTTGAAACCAAATCAAATCAATAAAAATAACCAACCAACCATTCATCATAAATAAATCATTCATCGAAGATATAAATCAAAGATATAAATAAATCACTAATCAAAACTTATAACAAACATGCTTCTAACTTGAATAAAGCAAATAAAGATGCAAGTTTAGGTTTATATCTCAATTTAGGGTTTCTTAAATAACATTTAGGGTTTTTGGGATTTTGAAATTAACACAATTATTATTATTATTTAAAATACTTAGCCTATGTAAGGAATTTGAAAAATAAAATTGATTAGGGTTTTATAGTTTTCAGAAATAGTGATATTTTTGGTTAATCAAATTAGGGTTTAGGGCTAATACCATGCAATTAGGGTTTTTAGAAAGAAATAAATTAGGTTTTGGTATTTATAAAAAATAATATTTGTTGCTTAAGATTTTAAATGAACTAAGGTTTAGTGTCTGTGAAAAACTAA
Source organism: Garcia nutans (assembly GCA_947685225.1). NCBI lineage: Eukaryota > Viridiplantae > Streptophyta > Magnoliopsida > Malpighiales > Euphorbiaceae > Garcia > Garcia nutans. The sequence goes on along the minus strand of CANTUV010000009.1, from coordinate 18,717,852 downwards.
TCAAAGATTTTAAGGTTTTTATAAACTGTGAATATATATTTTTTAAAAGAGGTTTAGATGCTATTGTATGGTTTTATATAAAAAAATTCAATGTGATTTCTATGTAACATATTGATTAAATAGCTATGAGATAAAGAAAAATAAATAACATCCTAAGCTGAACAAGTTTGCTGGTTCTAAAGGTTATGACTTAGCAAAACAATAGTATGCACTCCATGCAAACTAACTTATATCGATTCAATAAGAAATTTCATACTGTGACTTTAGTTAGATGAAGAGCAAACTCATTCAATGTTTAAAAACAATCAAAATATATAATATTTATTTAATTTAAAGCATACCATCATTTGTTGGCTCCACCAAAATTATTTAATCGTGAATTCTGGATGAGCTTTGGCAAAGACAGTGTGTGCACTACCTTTATAGAGTTGGTGTATTGCCTTATTGTTGCTTGTCTAAAAGTCCGAACAATTCTTGAGTCAAATCTCCCTCCTCCTCCTCTTTGTGTGTTTTTAATGTGGTATTTATAGGTAATTAAAAGAAAAAACCTAGTATGTTAAGAAAATAAAAAACTGTTAAGGAAATAAAACTAAAATCGAGTAAAATAAGGATTAGGCAAAAATCGGCAATGCGTGTGGGTTGTTGGCCAAGATTGGCGTGCGAGGCGGGCTGGCAAGGGCGCATTGGGGGGCAATTTCGCCGCACGCAAAACTTGCGGCGAATTGGCCCAAGCCAATTCGTCGCGCTTGTCGCTTTCATCACTGATTCTGCCATCGTTGATTTTTTATTTTTTTTATTTATATATATATATTTAAAAATAGATACAATTAATAAATAATAAAATAAATAAATAATAAATAGGGAGTAAAGTAAATATTATATTAAAATAAATAATAAATAATATAAATAAATAAATAATATAAATAAATAAATAATAAATAATAAGTAAAATAAATATTATATTATCAAAACAAATAATAAATATTAAAATAAATAATATATACCACAAAAATTATTTTGGACTGATTTTAAATTTTTGGACTGGACTGGATAAAAAATTAAGGGTCTACACATCGTCTCTACCAAAGATTCAGCCCTCTCTGAACATCTAGGTACTTCTAACTCTTGTGATCAGTAAAAATGAAACACTTCTCCCCATATAAATAGTGCTGCCAAATTTACAAGGCAAAAACTATGGCTGCTAGCTACAGATCATGAGTCAGGTAATTCAGCTCATGTGGCTCCAACTGTTGAGAGGCATAAGCAATGACTCTACCCTCCTACATCAGAATACATCCTAAACCATTATGTGAAGCATCACTGTATATCATATATGGTTTACCTCCCACAGGCAGGGTAAGAATAGTAGCCTGAGTTAACATCTCTCTCAATTGCTCAAAACTCATCTAACATCGACCTGTCCATACAAATCTAACTCCCTTCTGAAGTAATCTTGTGAGTGGTATAGCTATCATAGAAAAATCTTTCACAAATCTATGATAATAGCCTGCCAATCCCAAAAAACTTCTAACCTCTGTCACAGTCTTCGGTGGACTCCAATTCAAGATAGCCTCAACTTTACTTGGATCAACTTTAATACCCTCTGCTCAAACCACATGACTAAGAAAATTCACCTGATCGAGCCAGAACTCACATTTAGACAACTTAGCATACAGCAGCTTCTCTCTCAGAGTATGTAATACGATCTACAAATGCCTATAATGGTGCTCCTCATTACGCAAATACAACAAAATATCATTAATGAAGACTACCACAAACTAATCTAAGTATGGTCTAAACACCTTGTTCATCAAATCCATAAATGTTACTGGTGCATTCGTCAATCCAAAAGGGATCACCAAAAACTCTTAATGCCCATACCTCATGCGAAAAGCTGTCTTGGGTACATCCACATCTCTAACTCTCAACTAATGGCACCTTGATCTCATATCACTCTTAGAGAATATTGCTACTCCCTTCTACTAATAAAAGATATCAGCTATTCGAGGAAATGGATACTTGTTCTTGATGGTCATCTTGTTCAACTGTCTGTAATCAATACACAATCTCAAGGTGTCATCCTTCTTCATCACAAACAAAACAGGTGCTCCCCATGAAGACATACTAGGGTGGAGTCCAATATATTTTAATTAGTTTAAAATAATTTTTGTTATTTAATTAAATAATTTTTGCTTTAGTATCTAATTTTTATTAATAAAAAATAAAAATCAAAAATAAAAATCAAAAAATAAAAATAAAAATAAAAAATCGGTGACTGAAAAATCGGCGACAAAAAAATCGTCGCTGAAAACCAACACGCGGGATGAATGGTCGTGGGCCATTTCGCCTGCAGGAGTTTCCTGTGGGCAAAATGGCATACAGGAATTTCCTGCAGGCGAAATGGCCCACAGGCCAATCCTCTCCCCTACCGCAGCCAATGCGGCAATTTTTTTTTGCCAGCGCATTTTTTCCGCAGCAGTTTTTTTTCGCCAGCAAAATTTTTCCGACGTAAATTTTTTGAAACCTAATGCAATTAGGTTTCGGTTTCCTTTTCTTATCAATATTAGCTTCCGTGAATAACTAGGAATGAACCATAAAATTCTTCTATAAATAAGGCCAAAAAAACACAAAAATCAAGGAACAAATCGGAGGGGAAATTGATCAAAAAATTGGATCCGAAACTAAGTAGGAAAGGTAGTGAATCAACTTGATTTCTTTTTTTAAAAGAAATAAACAATTCAAGCAATTCAAAGGCAGCAAAGCTTGTCTTTGTTTTTGTTCATCCAAGAAGAAATTTTTGGTGGAACCAACAAACGGAGGTATGCATCAATTGTCTAAATTCTATTCTTCACAGTAGCTTAATCACCTAATTCTTTCTTTTAATTCAAAAACCTAAGAACCCTAATTCACCTTTTCTAAAGTTTAAAAACCTTAATTCGTTGCTTTGTTTTCCAAAAAGTTTCAAATTATTATTTTTGTTTCCTCAAAATCTCAAAACCCTAATTTGCTTTCCAAGTTTTCAAAACCCTAAATTGAGTTCTGTTTATTTCCAAAAGCCCTAAAAATATCTTTTTTTCTTCTATAAACTTTAAATAGTTTTGTTTATTTTCATAAAACTTTATAAAACTATAAATTGTTTTCTCAAACTCTAAAAACTAATACATTGTCCGAAACCCTAATTCTAAAAACCTAAAACCCTAATTCAACTCCAAAAACCAACCCTACTGTGAGCGGGGATTTTCGCCCCCACTTTCGGTGGAATGGTTCTTGTGACTTCGGCACTGTTTAGGCTCAGAGCCTTAGAGAACACGAACCTAAGTCCAGAGAAAATGGAGTCGCCACCCGAACGGGCCGGGAAAAAGAAATGGGTGGATGACTCGATTCCTAAGGAATCTCCAACCCCCTAATGGTTCGAAAAGTTAGGTACGTGTGGGGAAGGTGAGAAATGGCCCAGCACCCCCACAACGCCCGATTCACTGGAATCGGCCTCCTTTACAGGTTTTAATATTATAAAATTCTTAAATATAACAACATTATCCATATTACACACAAAAATTAAAAGAAAGCATCAATATATTAAAATCAAAGCAAGGTCTAAGCAAAACAAATAAATGGACACCCATCCAAAGATGAAAACATGTCCTTACATCACATGCCTAAATAGGACACCCACCGAAAGGTAGAAACATGCCCTTTACATAGGTTCTAAAATAGAAAAGCAAATTAAATTACATGATGTTTAACTAATGAGGTACCCACCAAGTGGAAACATACCTCTTACAACTTTTGGAAATCTAAATTAATTGATAAAAGTAAATAATCATTCATCATAAATAAATCATTCATCAAAGGTATTAAATATCAATAGAAAGTAAACATCCATCCATGATAAATAAAATAAACCAAGCATTGAACTTACATAAATTAAAGCATATAAAATAAATCACAACATAATCAAATATGGAATTAAATAAAGCAAATAAAAGTCCAATTATAGCTACCGTGACTTTTTATGGAATTAAAATAGATTAGGGTTTTATGTTTTAAAAGGTTAGTAAGACTCTTTGATTAACTAAATTAATATTTGAATGGTGAAATCATGAAACTAGGGTTTTAGACAGTTTAAAATACTTTTGATTCATGGTTTTAAATGATGATTTCAAGCTACTGTGTAAATTTAAAATTTTTATGTTTTTATGGTTTTTAATGTTTTAAAGGATTAGGGTCTAGAAAAAGTTAGGGTTTAAGGTTTTAAAGGAGTTAAAGTTTACTATTTTAAGTTTGGAAGTTGAATTAGGGTTTTAGGATTTAAAATTAGGGTCTCGGGTGATGAATTGGGTTTTAGAATTTGGAAATCAATTTGATAAGTTTATGAAGTTTTATGAATTTAAACAAAAGGATTAAAGTTTTTATAAATAGAAAAGATTTTTTTTAAAGCTTTTTGAAAGAAACAAAACCTAGTTTAAAATTTTGAAAGAAACAGAATCAAATTTTGGTTTTGTTGAAAAATATGTTTAATTTGGGTTTTAAGATTTTAAAGAAGTAAAAATAACAATTTTAAGCCTTTTGGAAAATAAACCAATGAAATAAGGTTTTTGACTTTAGAAAAACTAAATTAAAGTTCTAAGATTTTAAATTTTGAAAAACACAAATTCCTAGTTTTAGCTACTGAGAAAAAATAACCAAAGAATTTAATACATACCTCCTTTTGATGATTCCTCCAAAAATTGTTTTTCTTGGATGAATTAAAATAAAGTCAATTACTGCCTTTTGAATTTCTTCAATCGTTTCCTAGCTATTCCAGAAAAAATATCAAATTCAATTGCTCCTTTTCCTTCACGGATTTGGTTCCACTTTTTCAAGCTACTGCCATTTTTTTTTTATTTTCGGCTTCTCAATTTCATTGCCTTTGGTCCTTATTTATAGTGGTTTGATATGGTTTATTCCTAATTAATCACGGTAAGTAATATTAATAAGAAAAGGAAACAAAAACCTAATTGAATTAGGTTTCGAAAAATTTGCGTCGGAAAAATTGTGCTGCCGAAAAAAATTGCGCTCTGGCAAAAAAATCTGCCGCAAGAAATTGCGGCAGGGGGCGAGGAGCGGGCGACCATTTCGCTCGCAGGCATCTTCTGCTGGCAAAATGCCCACGAGTCCGCGCGATGATTTTTTCGTCACCAATTTTTTTGACGCCGATTTTTATTTTTATTTTTATTTTTTGACTTTTATTTGTTTATTTTTATTTTTTTATTAATAAAAATTAGATACTAAAGCAAAAATTATTTAACAAAAATCATTTTGGACTAAATAAAACATATTGGACCGGACTGGGTCAAAAATTAAGGGTCTACAGTTTGCCCCCTGCTTGAATGATCTGAAACCTTAGTGAAAGAGAGTGAAAAGCAATAAGACTTAATTTTTGAGATGGTTGAGGTTTTGGGTTCTGGACCCTGTTTGAGTTCTGGACTCAAGGATAAATTCTAGGTTCTAGAACTAAGGAAAATTTGGGTTCTGGACCCGGTTCGAGTTCTGGACTCAAGGATAATTCTAGGTTCTCGACCTAAGAAAAATTTGGGTTCTGGACCAGGTTCGAGTTCTGGACTCAAGGATGATTCTAGGTTCTTGACCTAAGGAAAATTTGGGTTCTGGACCCGGTTTGAGTTTTGGACTCAAGGATAATTCTAGGTTCTGGAACTAAAGAAAAATTTGGGTTCTGGACCCGGTTTGAGTTCTGGACTCAAGGATAATTCTAGGTTCTGGACCTAAGGAAAATTTGGGTTCTGGACCCGGTTCGAGTTCTGGACTCAAGGATAATTCTAGTTTCTGGACCTAAGAAAAATTTGGGTTCTAGACCCGGTTTGAGTTCTGGACTCAAGGATGATTCTAGGTTCTGGACTTAAGGAAAATTTGGGTTCTGGACCCGGTTTGAGTTCTGGACTCAAGGATAATTCTAGGTTCTGGACCTAAGGAAAATTTGGGTTCTGGACCCGAGCTAAGTTTTGGACTTAGAAATAATTCTAGGTTCTGGACCTAATGAAAATTTGGGTTCTGGACCCAAGCTAAGTTCTGGACTTAGAAGAAATTCTAGGTTTTGGACCTAAGAGAAAATTTGGGTTCTGGACCCGAGCTAATAAAAAAGTTTGGCTAATTTTTAGGCATATGTCTTCTTATTGCCCCTGGTTGTAAAAATATTTATATACCTGCAATTATTTGAATTATTTAAAATGAATAACACATACTTACCTGGTATTAACTTACCTGGGTCTGTGTTAGCATGATCATTGTGTCGTTCGGGCCGGAGGGTGTATTTATAAAGCCCGACAATGGTACAATGAAATGCCTTCTCAGGTAAGGCGGATTATCTGAGATTACGGCTTCGAACAGTTCATCTTACAATTGCCATCCGAAGAATATCAGATAGACCGATGTGTAGTCTAGGCGCTTGCAGAGCGATGGCTGGATACAACTCACACTTTTCACTTGCCCATTGGGGAGATGACAATTGGTCCGGTCATAACCAGCCTTTGATATGATGGTGCTCCGGTTCCTCTGACCAATGAAATTTAAACATTTGAAGAAATTTAGGAATTAATTGGTATGGAACCATCATATAAAGGGCTTTTTAAGATAAAAATTGAGCCGATTCGTAGTTATTGGATTAACTATGAAGGTTGGATTGGTAGAAATAGGGCCGAACAGTATGCTCGAGGATTTTTGTTATATCTGCTCGGGTCGACCATCTTAGGCAGTACTGAATCGTCCATTCACTTGTCAGTGTTGAGTGCCCTTTCTTATCTCAGAATGGTACCATCTTCTGGCTGGGGTGAGGCTAGTCTCGCATGTCTTTACCATGGTCTTGATAAGCTTTACCGAAACAAGAATTCTTTTGTCGGCTTGATGGCAGTTGTTGAGGTATTCTTTCTTCCACCAATGTCTTTTCCCCTCTTTTCTTGCATGAATGTGATCTTTATTGTTATTGTAGATATGGGCATATGAACACAACCTCATGAGGGTACCCGGCATTTTCTGAGAGAGAATCGAGTATTCGAGATTAAATTACTTGTTGTTCGATCGTGTGGATGTTCCCGGCTCTTATTATGTGCATACTCATTGCTTTGTGTTGAGCCGCTTAACATGGGATTAGGTAAAATAACATTAGTATGCTTTAAATTCTATGTGAAAGTTTTACTTACCTTATGTTATCCTGCAGGTGAATTTGGCCTGGAATCCAGAAGAGCGAGCAAACTGGTCTCCTTTGATGAGGGCTGCACTATCTTTCCAACAATCTCGCCGAGTTATTGCTGGCCCAGTGTCCAGTGGCTGGTTTCTTGGGGAGAGAGTTTATGAATGGTTTCTCGGTCCGGAGCAGCGGAGGTTTTCGATGCAAATCCCAGAATATACAAATATTATGTTGATGCCCAAGGATGCATGGTGGTCGGCCCGGTATGGTTATAATGCCGAGTCATTTCTCCATTTACCGGGTCCATTTTATGCCCGTTTTATTCAAATGAGACTCTTGCACTTTGATGTATCTCCTGTCAGTGTGTGGGAGATTTTCGATGAAAATGAGGGTAGAGATGAGGAGGAACATCACGGAGATGTAGGAGAGTATGTTCCACATATCGGGGCTAGTACTTCTCAGGTAAAACTTTTACCACTTTTCCCTTGCAACTGCTTTTTCTTTCTTTTATTCTTTAATGATTGTTGCAGGTTGTTGGCTCATTTGATCATGAGGCTGGACCTTCTTTCACTGCCCCTTCATTTGCTCACTCTAGCCAGCCGGATATGCCATCTCATCCGCAGGGTATTGATATGAATTACCTGGTACGTTTCTTATTTCATAATAGTTTATGCTATATGTATGCATGATTATGTATGCTCTTACCTTTTTCCTTCTTGGCTCACAGCGGATGCTTGAAGAACAAAATAAGAAACTTCAAGAAGAGTTGGCTGCAAGTCGTCAGCAGGCTTCTCATTTTGAAAGTTTATATCATCAATCCGAACAACATTTCTGAGACTTTCGATTTCAGAGGATGAGGGATCCCGGCGCTTCTTTATCAAGAGGTCCCCAGCCTGATGACCATGAGATTCTTTTGTCTACTTCTGATGAGGATCATGATGGATCAGAATCTCAAGGTAATAGGGATTTTGGAGCTCCCGCTTCGGGTGATCCTGGGACGAGTAATTTGCCCCCTCCTCCAACAGGTGACAATTCTTTTCATGGCTTTATTTGATGACTTACAACCACCCTCTCAATGATATGTACAATAATAAAAGAATACTATTTTCCTCTTTACTGTAACTCTCTTTTTTTTCTCATTATTTTTCATTATTTTTGTCATGATCGGCCATAGCAGGTATGTACAGTAATTATGTTTACAGTATTCACACGTGCTGACAAAGTAGGCATGCTAAAGAGATCCGGCTAACCCTAGACCGTTAAGCTATAATTCATTAAAGGACCGGGGTTAAATGTGTGTAACTAACGGCGATGGGTGACCAGTCCGGGAAGTCTTAATAATGTATGTGATAGTATAATGAAATGGAAACTAAAGAAAAACCGGGTAAAAACTGTGAACTGTGACTTTCTTCGGAAACGCCCCGTTAGAGAGAAACGAAGACACGTAGACTAGGGGTATTTTGGTCATTATTAATTAAAATTTATACATGAATCCAAAGTAGGAAATAAAAACACGAGTGCGTAGAGGACGTCGAGGGGTTGAAAATTAAACTATCGTCAGTAGAAACGGAGCCCGGGCAAACCCGAGCAAAGAAAGGACCTAAAGGTAATTTTGTAAAAAGTCGAGGGCTTATTGGTAATTTTTCAAAACAACTTGGAAACCTAAAATAGACCTTAAAAATAGAAAGTAGAAGTTGAGAGGATCAAAATCATATGTATTTTGCCTCGTGGAACTGTACGGTTAAAAAGTTACAGACAATCAATCGCCGGAGGGTATTTTGGTCTTTTCACATCCTAAATCATAAAATTACAGCAAAGGGAAGAAGAGGGGCCAAAATATGATTAAAAGAAAGCCCAATGGCTTGGGCCTTAAATAAATAAAAGAGGGAGACAATTGTACCAATGAAAAATGACCATTTTGCCTTAAAGTGGACCAATTGGAATTAAGCATTTGTCTTAACACATTATTAGCCAAATTGGGCAGCCATTTGGACCAAAAACACATGAAAGAAGAAAGCAAAAACTCCCTCTTGAGAAGGAGGGTCGTCCAAGCCATAGGAGAAGGAAGAAAGGTGGTGATTTTCAAGTTTTAAGGTTTATTATCAAAGGTTTTGGTGGAATCCAAGGTCCTAAACTAAGATAAGTTCATTTCTAATCCTAATTTCAGGTTTTAATGAGTAATTTGAGAGATTAAAATTAGGGTTCTTATGGTGGATTTGGGGAAAACTTAAGTAGTGATGATATTGATTAATTAAATGGAAGAATTAAGGTTTCTAAGGATTAATAAGGTTAGATTAGGACTTAATTTGAAAAGAAATGGAAGGGTAGTGCATGTTCTAAATTTCTAGGGTTTATGGTTGAGGTTGTGTTGTGAAATTTTTGTAGGCAAGGGTGGAAATAAGGAGAAGGAAGAGCTTGAAAGAGAAGGGAAAGCAAAAGGAAATTAAAATACAAGGTTTGATACTTTACCTTGGAAGAATTAAATTTCCTTTCATTTTCTTGCCAAAAATTTATCTATGGAACTTTTGCTATGGATGCCTAAATGTGTTGTTTGAGTTTGAATTCAATTGTTGAGTGGTATTTTTGAATCCATGTGGTGATTGGGTTATTGAAATTCAAATGAAATCTAATGTTTTCAATGATTTTGGTAAAAGAGTTTATGAACTCCATTTAGTCCAAATTGATTTAAATAATCAAGTTATTTTAAAAGGGAAGTGTCTAAGTCTTCATTACATTATTAGGGAAGCTTTGAAATGGGTTCAGAAAAAAAATAATAATAATAAACAATTTTGCACCAAATGCAAGTGGGGGCCGAATTGGTGCCCTTTGGGAGCCAATTCTGGACCCAACTTTGGGCAGCTGGTTGAGGCAGAAAACGATGGAATTTTTTGACAAAATTTTACATGAAATTAGTCAACATATGAAATAAGTTTCCTGCAAAATTTCAGCCAAAAATAAGATCATTTACCTGGTCAAATACATGACTGAAATTGACTGAAATTTAGACGAAAACCAGATTTTACTATTCATATGGTCATGCCATTTGCGTTGCCGATTTTACCCGTCGTGTTACTATTCTTTTGGTCATTTTTGGGAATTGTTCTAATGTGATTTGAAGTGTGTGGAAATGACTGGGAATGGTGGTAAACACTTGGAAATGAAACAGCCTTTAGCCACAGAGTTAGTACACGACGAAATGGCATTACTTAGTAAAAATGAAAAGGGGTGTGCAAATCTTTTGAAAATTTAGATCAAAGTCTACAGGATCATGAAGACCTGAGATTAGCACATGAGATGATTATCTCCTTGAGGAGAGACATGCTAATGTTAAAGGAGGACATGCTTAGTCATAGAGTGGAGTTTGATAGTGACTGTAGGAGTCTCGGGGTAGCACATAGAGAGATTCGTGCTTTACAGGAGAGGGTCCAGGAGCTAGGCCAGCACTTACCTGGTGAAGCATCGCATGACCCAAAGTTTGATCCTGAGATAGAAGAGTATTTGTCTGAAAGTGCCACCTCACCTAGGGCACCTACTTACTGAGCTTCGAGATGTGTTGCTTTTTAGAGGTTCTTTTGGTTATGTACATATGTGACATCGGGGTATCGTGTAGATATTGTATGGTAGTATGACATGATGATATAGTAGTAAGGAGTCCTAAATTTTGGAATGTACATAAGGGCTTTCCAGTAATGTAAATACTTTTGCTTGGAAATAAATAAAAGCTGTGTTGTATATGTGTTATTTAAGAGTTTTATCTTTATATACATGCCACCTAGGGTAATATAATGCTGTTGGTCTTGGTCGTTACTGATGATGGGATTGTATACGTTTTGCTCTATTCTTTAGATGTCGCAAGCAGCGCAGCGTGATATAGAGGAGGAGGTCGAGTCTCAGGCCTCCCGAATTGTAGAAACGCTTGTATCAGAGACACCTGCATCTGAGCAACCACCAGCTGATGCTCCTATCCCCAACGAAATGTTGCAACAAATTGGCTGCAGTATTATGGCAGATAGCCGGTGCCCCCCCGGCACCACCACCAGCGCCAGCACCCGTACCAGTACCTGCTGTGGGAGGGGAAAGGAAACCCCCGATCGAAAAAATAAGAAAGTACGGGGCGAAGGAGTTTAGGGCCCAAAGGGACGATGATTCTTCTATAGCCGAGTATTGGCTGGAAGGAACGGTATGAGCCTTAGATCAGTTACAGTGTACTCCAGAGGAGCGAGTTGTGTGTGCTACTTCCTTGTTAATGGAAGAAGTGTATGTCTGGTGGGACACAGTTCAACAATGAGTTCCACCAGAGCAGAGGACATGGGACTTCTTTGTGATAGAATTTAAGAGAAAGTTTATTTCTGAAGCATATCTCGACGCCAGGAGGAAAGAGTTTCTACACTTGAAGCAGGGGCTAATGACAGTGACAGAGTACGAAAGGGAGTTCACCAGATTATGCAGGTATGCTAAGAAAGTGATAGAAGACGAGGAAGATCGATGTAAACATTGGGAGTGTATTGAGACTAATTGTGTTCGCATTGGTTTATGTAAAAAAAATGTTTTCAAAAATCAGAAAAACTAGTTTTGTCAGCACTTGGGACCTAAATTTCTAGGCGAACCTCTGGCCAAATTTCTGTAAAAATCGGAACTAAAATTTGACTAAGTAAAATTGGTAGCAACATTAGGTTAGTGTGACGCCTCTACTCGGCTTACACACGTAGGCCGGGAAGGGGTGTTACAATTTTTTCGTTACTGCAAAATAAATTTTTCTTCTCTTTTTTTTATTATTATTTTTTTCATTATTCTTTTGTTACTGCACAATTTTTTTTTTTACAATACATCATAATTTCATAATTAATATCCACCTTATTTGCTAAACCAAATCCAACGTGGTAAAGGAAATTGTCACCAATTTCTTTCCTTATGCCATATTGTCTTATCCTTCCCCATCACTTTTCCTTATTACCTTTGGAAAAGGTTTATTTTCTTCTATATAAATCACCTTGCATGCCCCTTTTAATTCATAAACCAAAAATCTCTCTCTTTCAACGTGAAGACTTCCTTTAGCAATTTTGATTTTTCCTTCATTCATTCACCATGGCCGAGCATCATTTAAAGAGAATAAAAATTTTATTTAAGAATATGGATGCCATTCATTGGAAGCAAATCTCATGTCAAAGCTTGATGTTTTAAAATGTCAAATTGGACCACTCCTTACAAGCCGTGGCTTCCTTTTGGGATACGGATTCTAGGGTATTTAGAATTAATGGCTTTGAAATATGTCCCTTGACTGAAGAATTTGAGGCCATCCTTGGACATCCCAATAATCAACAAATGCCATTACCCACATTGATTTCCAAGACTCAACAGAAGATGCAGATGTTATTTCAAATTCCAAAACCCAAAGTTCTTCAGTTGATGAGAGGTGAAAAAATTCTACTTGCTCCTTTGATTGACTTTTGTTTCTCTCATTTGGCTCCTACTAAGGCATGGGGATGCATGCTTTGTCTTTGCTTGCTCAGCCAATTCTTGCTTGTTTCTTCTGATGGCGATATTGACCCACGAGTATTGGATATTATGGACCAAATGGAAGGAGGCTTGTCGCCGGTACCTGTGATTTTAGCCGAGACCTTAGTTGGATTAGATCGTTTTAAATTAGGATTGTCAAAGAGACTGACTGGGTGTCCATTGCTGCTCTAGGTAATTACCTAAACTGCCCTTTCGAGTTTTCAATTTAGGTTTTTTTTCTTTTTATTGCTCTAACTTTTGCCAAGTCCGCCCATGCGGGTTTTCGGAACTAGCGAGCTGTCCTAATTTTGCCTAAGCTGCCCTTGTGGGTTTTCAACTTAGCGGACTCTTTATATATATATATATATATCTTTTATTGCTCTAATTTTTGCCTAGTCCGCCCATATGGGTTTTCAGAACTAGCGAGCTGCTCTAATTTTTGCCTAAGCTACCCTTGCGGGTTTTCAACTTAGCGGGCTCTTTTTTTTTAAATTTAATTCTTTCTTCACAGGTTTGGCTTCAAGAGCGTCTTTGTTTGCTTGATACTCCCTCCATGGACTTTGCCATAAACCTTCCACATCATCATGCTGCTAGGAAGCTACTCCATCATGCTTCTTTATATGCTGACTGGGTTGACTGGATCCACTCACGCTCCGAAGTCAATATTCGTTGGTTGGTACCTTGGTGGAAGATTTCTCGTATCACCATGTGGACATACTTGATGTACATTCCCCTTTCTGCTCTTCATCAAGGTACATGCTATGATCCTTGCTGACTTGGCCGTCAGTATGGAGCTGAGCCTCGTGATTCTGACTTTGCTCCTGACCTAGACATGCCTTGCTTGACTGAAGCCTACTTGGATTGGGTGAGGAAAAGCTGGCCTGCACGTTACACTTATCGACTGCAATAGATTTTACATTTGTCAATTTAGAAAGTGTTTTCTTAGGATGAAAAAATAATTAAAGTAATAAAAGATGCTTCTTTTCCATTTATAATTTGTCATCACCTTTTGCAATTATGATTATTTATTTCATCCATATCCGGTCGAATACTTATAACAGTGCACATAGCACAATTTTACTATTAATTCTATTTTATTAAATTGGGGAACAACCAAACATAAAGCCAGCATACACAAGATCACTCCTGTTGCCAATTAGCCCTTTCAGGTTTTCTAATTGACGATTTTCTCTCATTTTGCCCTAATTGTTGCCTAGCCCGCACTTTTGGGTTTTCGGAACTAGCGGACTGCTCTAACTTTTGCCTAGGCTGCCCTTTTGGGTTTTCAACCTAGCAAGCTCCTTTTTTTCCCTTTTTTCTATCATACATAAAACCTCTTCAACCTGTCAATGTTTACTGGCTCACTAAATTCATTCCTTTCCATGTCTGATAACTTTACTGCACCTTTGTTCATGACTTGTTTCACTACATATGACCCTTCCCAGCTAGGTCTGAACTTCCCTCTTGGATTAGATACATTAGGCTTACATTGCTTCAACACCAAATCCCCAACAATAAATTTTCTAATTTTAGCCCTTCTATTGTAGGCCCGAGCTATCTTCTTTTGATACAGTTGGTGATGATACAACGCCTTTAACCTTCTCTCTTCTAGTAGAGCTAACTGAGTGTATCTGCTTGCTACCCATTCTGTTTAAGGCAATTCAGCTTCCAAGACTACTCTTAACGACTTGATCTCAATTTCAATTGGCAATACTGCTTCCATCCCATAAACCAAAAAGAATGGTGTCATCCCAATAGGTGTTCGCACACTTGTCCTATATCCCCATAAAGCAAAGGGGAGCATTTCTGACCAATCCCTGTAAGTCTTGGTCATTTTGGACAGAATTTGCTCAATTGTCTTGCTTGTTGCTTCAACCACACCGTTAGCCTTTGGTCTATAAGGAGAGGATCTATGATGATGAATGTGGTCCTTGGAGAATAAATCCTTAACTGTTCCTTGAAACTGTACCCCATTATCTAATATCACACTATGCGGAACCCCATATCTACAGATGAGATTCTTTTCGATAAACCTAGCCATTTGACTTGCACCCAGCTTGTTAAAGGATTTGGCTTCGACCCATTTTGAAAAATAATCTACTGCTACCATAATAAAACGGTGCCCATTTGAAGCTGTCGAATGTATCTCTCCTATAATGTCGATACCCCAGGTGCCAAATGGCCAGGGTGAAGACATTGAATGCAGTTCTTCAGGAGGCATGTGATTCAAGTTACCATACATCTGACATTGCTGGCACTTCTTTACAAACTCAATATAGTCTTTCTCCATGGTCAACCAATAGTAACCTTGTCGAATAATCTTCTTAACTAGGGCCAAACCACTCATGTGCGGACCACAACTTCCCGCATGTATTTCTGACATGATGCACTCCACTTTAGGCTTTCTTAAACATCTCAAATGCACCCCATCAGGCCATCTTCGATATAACTCCCCATGGAAGGTGATGTATTGCAATGACCACCGCCTTATGGCTCTTCTCTCTCTTTCTTTGTTGCCTCCAGCGGGTATTCTCTTTCTTCCAAAAATCGCCTTATAGTATCATACCACGCATCATGGTCTGTATCAATTTCCATGATTGTTTCATATTCATAGCAAGGAGTTGATGAACTGGTCAAGATTAGAGGCTTAAGGAATAGGCTAGCAGGATTTTCCCATACCGAAGCCAATGTGGCCAGGGCATCAGCCATCTGATTTTCTTCTCTTGACATGTGTATAAACCTACGCTCCTTAAAATTCTTCTTCATCATGGTCAAATAATGGTGGTATGGTTTCAATTTTTCCTCTTTCAACTCCCACTCTCCATTTACTTGGGATACTACTAGCAATGAATCACCATAAACTTCCACCTTATCCACCTTCATAATCATTAGGGTTTCGAAACCGAAAATACAAGCTTCGTACTCCACCATATTATTGGTTGCCCTAAATTTTAATTTTTTGGCTTAAGGAATGAATTCTCCTTTGGGCGATTCTAGTATAACTCCCAAACCTGCTCCTTTCCTGTTTACTGCTCCATCAAAATACATTTTCCACCCTTGTACTTCAATTGCTTCTAAATGTTCATCTGGAAATTCCAAGATTACCTCTTCACTTTCTGTAATGGTTGTTGAGCCAGGAATTCTGCCACCGCTCTTCCTTTGATTGTTTTCCTGCTTACATACTCGATCTCAAATTCTTCTAATATTATCAACCATCGACCATATTTCCCAATTAAAGAGGGTGTCTCTCTTAAGTACTTTATTAGATCCAACCTGGAAATTGCTTGCACACTATACGATTGAAAGTAATGCCGCAACTTCTTAGAAGACCAAACCACGGCTATACAAGTCTTTTCAAAGATACTATACTTAATTTCATAAGGTTGGAGCTTTCTACTCAAATAGTAAACGGCATGCTCAATTCTCGACTCATCTGCTTGGGCTAGCATGACTCCTATCAACTCTTCTTCTACTGCTAAGTATAGTAATAGAGGTTTGCCGGGTTTAGGTGGTTTCAAAACAGGTGGATTCAACAATACTCTTTTATTTGATCAGAGGCCTTTTGACATTCTTGATTCCATATGACCGGTTGATTCTTTCTAAGTAATTTGAAGATAGGCTTACAAATTGTTGTGAGCTTTGCTATAAATCTGCTAATGTACTGCAGTTTACCAATGAATCCCCAGACTTCTCTCTCCATCTTTGGGGCTGGCATATCCCTGATTGCTTTGACTTTGTCAGGATCTATCTCAATACCATTCGGACCAATCACATGTCCCAATAATTTGCCTGAAGTAACACCAAATACACACTTCTTCGGGTTTAATCTTAGCTTATATTTTAAAGCTCTATCGAAGAATAATTCTAAGTTTTGGAAGTGTTGCTCCCTTGTATCCGACTTCAACATCATATCATCAACATATACTTCAACTTCTTTGTGCATCATGTCATGAAATAGTGTGGTGGCCATCCTTTGGTAGGTTGCTCCAGCATTCTTTAAACCGAAAGGCATCACCTTATAACAAAATATACCCCATGTAGTAATGAAAGCAGTTTTGGCTTTATCCTCTTGGGCCATTAACACTTGATTGTATCCGAAAAATCCATCTACAAACAAGTGTAGCACGCTAGAGGCTGCACTATCAATGAGAACATCTATATGAGGTAAAGAAAAATCATCCTTAGCGGAAGCCTTGTTTAAATCTCTATAGTCCACGTAGACCCTTATCCTCCCATCTTTCTTTGGCACAGGTACTATGTTGGCTAGCCAATCTGGGTATTCTATCACTTCAAGGAACATCACTTGTATTTGCTTAGTGACCTCTTCTTTAACCAATTCAGCCCACTCAGGTCTTAGTCGCCTAAGCTTTTGTTTGACAAGCTTAATGTGAGTGTAAGTAGGAATGTGATGCTCGGCTATGTCTCGATCTATCCCCGACATATCTTCATAAGACCAAGCAAACACTTCTTCATATTTTTTGAATATTTTTTCAAATCTCTCTCTCTCATCAGGAGTAAGGTCGGATGCTATGCTAATGTTTTTAAAATTTTCAGTTGTTCCCAAATTTAATGATTGTGTGTTAACAGAATTAATATTAAAGATGCTCATGTAACAGCTATTTGAATGTATGCAACCATCAGGAGAAACATCACACAAGTAAGAAAAATCAGACTTTATTGCATTCATTTTGGAAAATAAAACATCATCATCCTCATACAAAGCAGACAAATTAAAATCAAAATCAAAATCATTGTTCTTAGAATCATAAAGCAGGATGTCTTCAAACTTTTCTTCAACTAGGGTGGCAATCTCCTCTGGAGTATTCTCGGCTTTCAGGGCAGCTTCATTCTTCTCTTTTGGATTGGATTCTTTGTTGGTTGACAAGGTGAGCTCTTTCTTCACTTGCTCCAGTAGCTCGGCAACATCTGCCAAAATTTCAAAATCGGGGATTAACTGACCCATGAACATGATTGGCTCAGGCTTTTCTTGGAGTGGTCCCATATCTGGAACCTTGACAAAGATCTCTTCAAGTGGCAAGAAACTCATCTTCTCACTCTTCTTTGGCTGGACATCGTTGTCTTCATCATATCCCAACCCTTTCTTGGAAGTTTGAGTTCTAAAATCTGGCAACTTTGTCAAACCTGTCTTACCCTTTCCAAAGACCAGCTCCGGGAAGGTAGTTCATGTTCTTCATCATATTCAAGACTTTGGAGTCTACTACTTCATCATCAAAAATTGTAGCCACTTGAAAACCATTGAGAGGCCTCTCAACCATTAGAGCGTTAACAATCTCATTATCTTTAGCTTCAATGACCACTGTCTCATTTTCGTTGGGGAATTTAATCTTTTGATGAAGGGTGGAAGGAACTCCACCAAGAGGGTGAAACCATGGTTGCCCCAAGAGCAAGGCAAAGGTAACTGGTATGTCTAAAATAACAAATTCAATAATAGATTCAATTGGCCCAACCTTGACGGCCGCTTTGAAAGTCCCTTCGGCATGCCTCTTAGTGTTGTCATAAGCACGAATTGTCACCTCGGTTGGGTTTAGATCTCTTGTTGACATGGCTAGCTTTGGCAATAGCTTATGTGGATAAACATTTATAGTGGACCCATCATCGACCATTACACATGGAGTCCTCTTCCCCTTGACTTCTATTTTGATAAAGAGAGAGCGGATGTGGTCTCTCCCCTCCTCTGGTAAGTCCACATCTGAAAAAGAAACTGCTCCCATATTAACTTCACTCTTTTCTTGGACCTCTTCACATTTCATTACTTCCCCAATTTTTATGAAGTTGATCAACTCCTCCGGTGTTGTGGAGGTAGAAATTGGCATGCTAGCTAAGGCTTTGGCCATAGTTTCTCGGTGCTTTTTAGAAGTAGCTAACAAGTCCCAAATGCTAACGCTCGCTTGGGTTCTTTTCAATTGCTTGAGCACAACATCATCTTCTTCTATTTCGACTTCCTTCCCCTTAGTAGTTTCTATCTCGTTAGGTGGTGGCCTTGCGTAAGGCTTACCGGATCTGGTATTCATCACCTCATCTTCTTCGGGCTCGGACCAAGTCCACTCCTCCTTCTTGGATACAATATCATCATCACTATCACTTGAATCCCAAAACCCGTTGACAACACAAATTGCTACTTCTCCTCCCATCATAGCTTGTTCAAATGCCTCTTCTTCTTCTTTGGTTGCTTCTCCACCCACATCTTGAAAAGAAGACATGACAAAGGCCTCATGCAAACCTCCTCCAATCATGAAGGTTGCCGGTGGTGGTACCCTATTGAATTTTGGTAATGGGTTATCTTTGGTGTTTGGCTTATTGGGCTCGAGTAGCATCCCATTATTAATTAGATTTTGGATCTCATGTCTCAACCTCACACATCTATCCGTGTCATGTCCTTGCATTTGGTGAAATTGATAAAATGCTTTGGTGTCAAAATTAGGTGGGAGAGGGTTAGGCAAAGGACGAGGATTTAAGGGTTGTAGCAATCCTTTTCTTTGAAGCTCGTTGAGAACCCAAGACATCGGTTTTCCCAATTCCAAAAATTTTCTCCTTGTTCCTTGGTTAGTAGCATTAACACCGACGGCCTTTTGCATGCTTTGTCTACCAGGTTGATAGCTCCCTTTCTCGTTCCTTTTTGTTGCAAAGCGGCTCTTCTCCCTTTCCCATTCTTCAATTTGCAAACCAGCTTGGAGAAGGTCTTTGAAATCATGGATGAGTGTATGAGACATCCTCTCACAAAGATTAGGCAACACCCCTCTTACAATCATCCTTATTTGATCGGATTCATTGGGCCTCTTCTTGAGTAAAGCGGCCTTGTTTCTCCATCTCTTGACATAATCTACAAAATTCTCATTCAGCCTTTGCCTAATGGACTCCACTTCCATCAAGGTAACTTCCAACTCAACATTATATCCATATTGTTGGATGAAGGCTTTGTAAAGTAGATCCTAACTCTTTTGTGTTCCATCATCTAAGGTATTGAACCAATTTTGGACAACAGGGTCCAATGAGAGCATAAAGTACCTTAGGGTTTGAGCCTTAGTAGCTTGGGCAGACTACATGGCAATGATGTATTGGTTCACATGAAGATGAGGATTTTTGGTGCCATTGTACTTAGCAAAGGAAGGCATCTTGAATTTATAAGCGACCTCTTCAGCTTGTTCAAATAGTTTGTCGATCTCAGACATCTCTTTGGTTTTCAGCTTCTTCTCAAATTTCTTTTCTAAATCAGCAATCATCTTTTCAACATCGGATGTCTCGGTCTTTTCAATAGTTGCTTTCTCACCAACCTTTGGTTCTTTCTTCTTTTCTTGAACATCTTGGTAGTATTGAGCCCAATCATCATCATCATCAATGATCACCTTTCCATCATCAAAAACCACTTCACTAACTTTAGTCTTCCCTTTGTCCTTTGGTTTCTTAGTGCTAGCAGATGCCTCGGCATGATTCTCTAAGATTGCAGTCAATTGGTTCTTCATGGTCTCAGCTGGGGCCTCTTTGATTTCTTCCATCTTGGCATTAAGGGCTTCATCCACCATTCTTTGAATTTGTTCGGGCTCCATTGTTTTAGGTGAGCAAGTGATTGAGTCGTTGCTAGATACTTCGTCTCCAGCGTAGGTCGGATTGTTGTAAGCTTTAGAACTATCGTAATCCAGGGCTGTGAGCCAGAGAGGATCAATGATATGAGATGCAAATGTATGCATGTATGCATGTATGCATAAACAATCAACAAAATAGGACGTTCCTTCCAACCTTTTAACATCCACACACGAATGGCGAGTCTCTTTTCCTAGGTATATGGTTAACAAAATACCAACATGGGGTATCTTCTTTTCGAATAATTCCCTCAGACGTTTCAACCAATAGTTATATTTTCGAAAATGGAAATCCATCCATGATAACTCCCATTAATTGGGTTTTAATCCATCCAACCAACTATAGTAGCTTTTATGCTATATTGGATTAAAACGAAATTAAGAGGTTTATTATTGATAGATTTCCCACTTGAAAAAAGGTAACTAATGGTTCATGCCAAAAACAAGCCCATGGTTAATTTATTCTTAGTGTAAACTAGGCCCACAATTATTTTTTGGTATTTCATAATTGACCTAAATATTTTTACAAGCTCTTTGTAAGGAAAGGTTGGGTGAAAATAGTTTTGTATCTAAGCCCATTGTAAAAGATTTTAGAAAAATGGACTTTGGGCTTAGTATTTGGGCCATGGACCAAAGAATTTCAATTTATTTCTAGAAAAATTTTATGTCCAAAGACCATCTTGAAAAGTTTTTAAAATAGCTTTGGTCTTTTGGACTTTAAAGAAAAATTTATTTTGAGCTTACAATATACCTAGGTCATAGTCGAAAAGAACAAACCAAATAAGCCATGATTTAGACTAAGACAAACTAACCATAGTCAATCAACATGCATTTGGGGTATAACCTAAGGAAAGTAACTAGGCCAATTACATGAGCTTTAGTCTTTGGGTTAAAGGCTTAGGTTCCCATAGCAAGTATATACCAAATGGTACGAGGCTATGAGTGGTTATGCCATGCTTGATCTCCATACCTTGAGTGAACGTATGGTATTCCTTACATAACATAACACAGGTAACATGGGCGTCATAACTCACGCACATGATGTAATCTAAAATGATGCAATGGATAATATTATTATAAGAAAGAATAGAATAATATAAAGACCAACGGAATCAACTTCTCTTATCCCCAGTGGAGTCGCCACTGTGAGCGGGGATTTTCGCCCCCACTCCCGGTGGAATGGTTCTTGCGACTTCAGCAATGTTTAGGCTCGAGGCCTTAGAGAACACGGACCTAACTCCGGAGAAAATGGAGTAGCCACCTGGATAGGCCGGGAAAAAGAAAGGGGTGGATGACTCGATTCCTAAGGAATCCCCAACCCCCTAATGGTTCGGAAAGTTGGGTACGTGTGGGGAAGGTGAGAAATGACCCAGCACCCCCCACAATGCCTGGTTCATTGGAACCGGCCTCCTTTACAGGTCTTAATATTATAAAATTCTTAAATATAACAACATTATCCATATTACACACAAAAATTAAAAGAAAGCATCAATATACTAAAATCAAAGCAAGGTCCAAGCAAAATAAATAAATGGACACCCATCCAAAGATGGAAACATGTCCTTACATCACATGCCTAAATAGGACACCCACCGAAAGGTAGAAACATGCCCTTTACATAGGTTCTAAAATAGAAAAGCAAATTAAATTACATGATGTTTAACTAATGAGGTACCCACCAAGTGGAAACATGCCTCTTACAACTTTTGGAAATCTAAATTAATTGATAAAAGTAAATAATCATTCATCATAAATAAATCATTCATCAAAGGTATTAAATATCAATAGAAAGTAAACATCCATTCATGATAAATAAAATAAACCAAGCATTGAACTTACATAAATTAAAGCATATAAAATAAATCAAAACATAGTCAAATATGAAATTGAATAAAGCAAATAAAAGTCCAATTATAGCTACTGTAACTTTTTATGTAATTAAAATAGATTAGGGTTTTATGTTTTAAAAGGTTGGTAAGACTCTTTGATTAACTAAATTAATATTTGAATGGTGAAATCATGAAACTAGGGTTTTAGACACTTTAAAATACTTTTGATTCATGGTTTTAAATGATGATTTCAAGCTACTGTTTAAATTTAAAATATTTATGTTTTTATGGTTTTTAATGTTTTAAATGATTAGGGTTTAGAAAAAGATAGGGGTTAAGGTTTTAAAGGAGTTAAAGTTTACTATTTTAAGTTTGGAAGTTGAATTAGGGTTTTAGGATTTAAAATTAGCGTCTCGGGCAATGAATTGACTTTTAGAATTTGGAAATCAATTTGATAATTTTATGAAGTTTTATGAATTTAAACAAACGGATTAAAGTTTTTATAAATAGAAAAGATTTTTTTAAAGCTTTTTGAAAGAAACAAAACCTAGTTTAAAATTTTGAAAGAAACAGAATCAAATTTTAGTTTTGTTGAAAAATATGTTTAATTAGAGTTTTAAGATTTTAAGGAAGTAAAAATAACAATTTTAAGCCTTTTGGAAAATAAACCAACGAAATAAGGTTTTTGACTTTAGAAAAACTAAATTAAAGTTCTAAGATTTTAAATTTTGAAAAACACAAATTCCTAGTTTTAGCTACTGTGAAAAAATAACCAAAGAATTTAATACATACCTCCTTTTGATGATTCCTCCAAAAATTATTTTTCTTGGATGAATTAAAATAAAGACAATTGCTGCCTTTTGAATTGCTTCAATCGTGTCCCAGCTACTCCAGAAAAAATATCAAATTCAATTGTTCCTTTTCCTTCATGGATTTGGTTCCACTTTTTCAAGCTACTGCTATTTTTTTTTAATTATCGGCTTCCCAATTTCATTGCCTTTGGTCCTTATTTATAGTGGTTTGATATGGTTTATTCCTAATTAATCATGGAAAGTAATATTAATAAGAAAAGGATACCGAAACCTAATTGAATTAGGTTTCAAAAAATTTGCATCGGAAAAATTGCGCTGGAAAAAAAATTGCCTCAGGAAAAAATGCGCTGGCAAAAAAATCTGCAGCAGGAAATTGCGGCAGGGCGCAGGCATCTTCTACAAGTGAAATGCCCACAGGCCTGCGCAATGATTTTTTTGTCATTGATTTTTTCGACGCCGATTTTTATTTTTATTTTTATTTTTTAACTTTTATATGTTTATTTTTATTTTTTTATTAATAAAAATTAGATACTAAAGCAAAAATTATTTAACAAAAATTATTTTGAATCCAATTAGACAACAAAAATCATTTTGGACTAAATAAAACATATTTGACCGGACTGGGTCAAAAATTAAGGGACTACACCTACCTCCCTTAAAACCTAAACCCTAAAGTTTTCTAAACCCTAATTCTTTAAAACTTTAAAACCCTATAAACATATTCAAACACATTAAGCTTGAAACCATAATTCAATGAGTAACCATAAACCATAAATCTAAGTATTTTAAAGTGTCCAAACCCTAGTTTCATGATTTCACCATTCAAACACTAATTTGGTTAATCAAAGAACTTTATCAACCTTTTAAAACATAAAATCTTAATCTATTTTAATTCCTTTAAAAACTCACAATAGCCTAATTCCACAAATTTAAACCCTAAACACATGAAATAAAGAACCCTAAAATGAAACATTAGCCATAATTTAGATTTTTATTTGCCTTATTCAATTCTATATTTGATTATGCTTTGATTTATTTTATATGCTTTAATTTATTTAAGTTCAATGCTTAGTTTATTTAATTTATCATGGATAAATGTTTACTTTCTATTGATGTTTAATACCTTTGATGAATGATTTATTTATGATGAACGGTTATTTACTTTTATTGATTTATTTAGATTTCTAAATGTTGTAAGAGGTATGTTTCCACTTTGTGGGTACCTCATTAGTTAAATATCATGTAATTTAAATTGCTTTTCTATTTTAGAATCAATGTAAAGGACATGTTTCTACCTTTTGGTGGGTGTCCTATTTAGGCATGGGATGTAAGGACATATTTCCATCCTCGGATGGGTATCCATTTATTTGTTTTGTTAGGACATTGCTTTGATTTTAATATAATGATGCTTTATTTCAATTTTTGTGTGTAATATGGATAATATTGTTATATTTAAGAATTTTATAATATTAAGACCTGTAAAGGAGGCCGGTTCCAATGAACCGGGCGTTGTGGGGGTGCTGGGCCATTTCTCACCTTCCCCACATGTACCCAACTTTCTGAACCCATTAGGTGGTTGGGGATTCCTTAAGAATCAAGTCATCCGCCCCTTTCTTTTTTCTTGGCCCATCCGGGTGGCGACTCCATTTTCTTCGGACTTAGGTCCGTGTTCTCTAAGGCCTCGAACCTAAACAGTGTCGAAGTTGCAAGAACCATTCCACCGGAAGTGGGGGCAAAAATCCCCGCTCACAGTGGTGACTCCACTAGGGATAAGAGAAGTTGATTCCGTTGGTCTTTTTATTATTCTATTCTTTCTTATAATGATATTATCCATTGCATCATATTAGATTGCATCATGTGCGTGAGTTAGGGCGCCCGTGTTACCCGTGTTGTGTTATGTAAGGGATACCATACTTTCACTCAAGGTATGGAGATCAAGCATGGCATAACCACTCATAGCCTCGTACCATTTGGTATATGCTTGCTATGGGACCTAAGCCTTTTTACCCAAAGACTAAAGCTCATGTAATTGGCCTAGTTACTTTCCTTAGGTTTTACCCCAAATGCATGTTGTTTGACTATGGTTAATTTATCTTGGCTTAAATCATGGCTTATTTGGTTTGTTCTTTTTCTAATATGACCTAAGTATATTGTAAGCTCAAAATAAATTTTTCTTTAAAGTCCAAAAGACCAAAGCTATTTTCAAAACTTTTCAACATGGTCTTTGGACATAAAACTTTTCTAAAAACAAATCAAAAATTCTTTTGCCCATGGCCCAAATACAAAACCCAAAATATGTGTTTTCTAAAATTTTTTTACAATGGGCTTAGAAACAAAATGGTTTTCATCCAACCTTTTCTTACAAAGAGCTTGCAAAATATTTAGCTTAATTATGAAATACCAAAAATCAATTGTGAGCCTAGTTTATACTAAGAATAATTAATCATGGGCTTGTTTTTGGCATGAACCATTAGTTACTCTTTCAAGTGAGATATCTATCTATAATAAACCTCTTAATTTAGTTTTAATCCAATATAGCATAAAAGCTACTATAGTTGGTTAAATGGATTAAAACCTAATTAATGGGAATTACTATGAATGGATTTCCATTTTCGAAAATATAACTATTGGCTGAAATGTTCGAGGGAAATATTCGAAAACATGATACCCCATGTTGATATTTTGCTAACCATATACCTAGGAAAGGAGACTCGCCATTCGTGTGTGGATGTTATAAGGTTGGAAGGAATGTCCTAATTATCCTTGTTTGTCTATTGTTCTTGCATACATGCATACATTTGCATCTCATATCATCAATCCTTTCTGGCTCACAGCCCTGGATTACGATAGTTCAATAGCTCACAACAATCCAACCTACACCGAAGATGAAGAATCTAGTAACGACTCAATCACTTGCTCACCAAAAACAATGGAGCCCGAACAAATTCAAATAAAGTTGGATGAAGCCCTCAATTCCAAGATGGAAGAAATAAAAGAGCCCCTAGCTGAGACCATTAAGAACCAATTAACTGCAATTTTATAAATCATGCCGATGCATCTACTAGCACCAAGAAAGTCAAGGGGAAGGCTAAAATTGGTGAAGTAGCTTTTGATGATGATAAGGTGGTCATTGATGATGATGATGATTGGGCTCAATACTACTAAGATCCTCAAGACAAAAAGGAACCAAAGATTGTTGAAAGGTCAACTATGGAGAAGATCGAAACTCTGATGTTGAAAAGATGATTGCTGATTTGGAAAAGAAATTTGAGAAGAAACTGAAAATCAAAGAAATGTCCAAAGATGACAAATTATTTGAGCTAGATGAAGAAGTCCCGTACAAGTTCAAGATGCCATCTTTCGTGAAGTTTGATGGAACCGAAAATCCTCATCTCCATGTGAAGCACTATATCACTGCCATGCAGTCTGCCCGAGCTACTAAGGCTCAAACCCTAAGTTACTTTATGCTCTTATTGAACCCTATTGTCCAAAATTGGTTCAATACCTTAGATGATGGAACACAAAAGAGTTGGGATCTGCTTTACAAAGCCTTCATCCAACAATATGGATATAATGTCGAGATGAAAGTTACCTTGATGGAAGTGGAGTCCATTAGGCAAAGGTCGAATGAGAATTTTGTGGACTATGTGAAAAGGTGGAGAAATAAGGCTGCTTTGCTCAAGAAAAGGCCCAATGATTCTGATCAAATAAGGATGATTGTGAGAGGTGTCCTGCCCAATCTCCGTGAAAGGATGTCTCACACCCTTATAAGGGATTTCAAAGATCTTCTCCAAGCTGGTCTACAAATTAAAGAGTGGGAATGGGAGAAGATTCGCTTTTCAGTAAAAAGGAATGAGAAAGGGAACTACCAGTCGGGCAATCAAAGCACACAAAAAGAAGTTGATATTAATGTGACTGGTCAAGGAAACAAAAGACAATTCTCAGAATGGGGGAAACCTCTATCTTGGGTTTTTAGCAAGCTGCAAAAGAAAGGGTTATTGCAACCATTAGCTTCTCGACCACTACATAATCCACTACCACCAAACTTCAATGCCGAGGCCTTCTGTCAATTTCATCAAATGCAAGGTCATGAAACAGATAAATGTGCTTGTCTAAGCCATGAGATCCAAGATTTGATTGATAGTGGCAAGCTACCTGAGCCGGATAAGCCCAATACCAAAAAACAACCCTTTGCCTAAATTTGGAAGAGTTCCACCACCAGTAACCTTCATGGTGGGAAAATGATTGGAAGAAGATTTTGTTTTATCATCCTTTCAAGATGGAAATTTTGAAGATGTGAAAGGAAAAGAAGCTTAAACTCAATGAACTTTCCTTAGCTTGAATGTTGCTTTTCAATCTTACTCTCTTTAATATTTTGGAACTATTGTGCTTTTCAAACTTAAAGTTACTTTGTATAAATTATTTTCATCAAAAATTTTGTTGAACTTTGTTCATTTTGGTGCTCAACCAATAAGGAATCTAGCTTGATAATTCATGAATTAATAAATTTATGCATCATGACTTGAATGACTTTACTAGGTGAGGGAATTGCTCTATAGCATTGAGTTGTGTATGCTTACTTAGAGAGGGCTCCTGCATAATTACCTTTGTCTAGGTTCTAGTCAGTCTTAGAACATGCTTTGACAAACTTTTGAAGCGAAATTGAACTCTGCTTATTTAAGGGAGAGATGATCTAGGCATTGTTTGATGAGCCAACAACTAGTATTCACCCTATGAAATATCAATCCCTAGTTGTCCCTTTGAGCCTTCATAAAATTTTAGCTTTCTTTTCATTGGCTTAAAAGCCCCAATAATCTACCCTGAGCTGTTGTGATACTTTTGACAAGTCTTATGATCACTAAGATGAAGAGGCAAGAAGATCAAAGAAAGAAATGAATACCATGAAGATAGTTGAAGTTCTCAAGACCATGAAGATAGTCGAAGTTCTCAAGACCATAAGGGTAGTTGATGTTTTCAAGACTATAAGGGTAATTGAAGTTTTCAAGACCATAAGGGAAGTTGAAGTTCACTTAATATCTCCAATATATCAAGACAACATTAGAGTAACAAATGATTTATCCCTGCTAAAGAAGATTTATGTCACCCCACTCATCCATTATTGGAAGCCCAAGTTAGTACAAACAAGACAACTCTTTTAGAGCTAGAACCAAAAAAACAAACTAACTAACTAACTAACTAAACAAAAAAAAAGAAACAAAACAAAACAAAAAAGGAAAAAAGAAAAGAAAAAAAAAAGAAAAGAAAACCCAAAATGGTTCAAAAAGCTAACTGAGTTCTCTTTTACCTAAGACAGCAAAAGGCTTCCATTTGGTTCATAAAGACATTTTTACTTGAATTGGTCCAACCCAACCAAAGATTCATTCAAAATTGGAGAAAAATGAGGAAGATCATCCGGTTCTTGAAAGTTTTGTACTTAACAGTCCTACAAAGAAGAAGGACAAAATGATAAAATGCTCAAAGAAAGGGAAAAGTAAGGAAAATAAAGGGAAGAGTAAGAAAAATAAAGAAAAGGGAGAAGAAGAAAAGAAATGAATTTGGAAACCAAACTTTTTTGCAAGGGCAAAAAACTATCCTAATTAAGATACAAATTAATGCCAAGAAGATAAAAAGAACTTGGAGTCTAGAAAGATTACTCCCAACTATCTAAAGTTCCAACAAGAAATTCGTAGTGTGAGGGTTTGTCCATTGTGTCACACCAGCACCTATCTCCAAATGGCCGTCATTTAAACCCGTGTCCCTTATAGACCCCATTTCAAGCCTATCAAAGACCTGTTGATCTCTCTCGGTAGGTAGAGTCTATTAGTGGAGATAGTTTGGATGAGCATGCATATGAGATAGACAATATGTAAACTCAATGAGACCTTTGGCCAAGTAATGTGTATGTGCCTATCTGAAGTGCAACAGTTCTTGCTTAAATAGAAATAATTCCCAAGTTTAGTACGACAACTAGGGTTGTCATGTTATGATATGTTAATTTTGAAAAATCAAGTCCTAAGGTACATTGACATTGATTTGGCAAAGCCAACATTTGATTTCAAAATCAAAATTCAAAAAATAAAAAATAAAAAATATTTTTGTCACACAAAGCCTTCAAGTTAAGGTAAGTATGTTGAACCTCCAAAGGACACATTGGGCAAAGGAAATGATTATTGGCTAGGTCATGAAGAAGCTATCAACTGACATGCTGAGACATAGTTTGAAATAGATGAATCCCTAACTCTGCTGCTTGGGGCCTCCATTATTCATGTTTTCAATATCTCAACGATAAAAGTCATAAATGGGAAGCATTCTATCATTCCAGTGCAAGAACTGAATGGGCATCTGAAAGAAATCCGTGAGAGCACTTCTGCTGATCACCTCAGTCTGTGAGTCGATGGAACCATTGTAAGTATTATTCATGCATATCATGCATACATGAGCATATCACATCGCACTTTCTTGTCTTGTATTGTCTATTCCTTGTCAAAATGAACAGCAAACACCCTGCGAAGTAAAGAATCAAAAGAAGATATTGAATCAAGGGGGCATGGAAAGCCTGCTCCCTTGTGGAAGCTCCACTCATTTTGCAAAGAGAAGAAATACGTGCTTGTGCCAAGAACTACACAGCAAAAACATCAATCAAAGCTTGCATGGAAAAAATCTTTGGTTTGAGCCTACACAGGGGGGCAAAGTTTCTCCTTTTCAATTTTTTGAGTTTATATACCAAATATTTTCAAACTCACTTGTATTTTGCCACGCTGGGGCAAGGAGAAGATATGAGGGCCAACTAAAAATAGCTGAATTTTGAGAAAGGAAGAACAAAAGAATGGAACAACAAGTTAAGCCAGAATCCTCAACTAATAAAAGGTCAATCAAATCGAATTCAAATCTCAAGTCAAAGTACCCAATTTAGGATCAAATATCCAAGTCTAGTTAGGATCGAGTATCCCAATCCAATTTAGGATCGAGTATCAAATCCAGTTAGGATCGAGTATCCAAATCCAGTCTAGGATCGAGAATCCAAATCTAGTTAGGATCGAGTATCCAAATCCGGTTAGGATAGATTATTCAAATCCAGTAAGGATTGATTATCCAAATCCAGTTAGGATCGAGTATCCAAATTCGGTTAGGATCAATTATCCAAATCCGATTAGGATCGATTATCTGAATCTAGTCTAGGATCGAGTATCCAAATCCAGTTAGGATCGAGTATCCCAATCCTGTTAGGATCGATTATCCAAATCCAGTTTAGGATTGAGTATCCAAACCCAGTTTAGGATCGAGTATCCGAATCTAGTTAGGATCGAGTATCCAAGTCTATTTAGGATCGAGTATCCAAATCTCTCGGGTCCAGAACCCAAATTTTTCTTAGGTCCAGAACCTAAAATCTATTTTAAGTCCAGAACTTAGCTCGGGTCCAGAACCCAAAATTTCCTTAGGTCCAAAACCTAGAATCTCTTTTAAGTCCAGAACTTAGCTCGGGTTCAGAACCCAAATTTTCCTTAGGTCTAGAACTTAGAATCTCTTTTAAGTCCAAGAACTTAGATCGGGTCCAGAACCCAAAATTTCCTTAGGTCCAGAACCTAGAATCTCTTTTAAGTCCAGAACTTAGCTCGGGTTTAGAACCTAAATTTTCCTTAGGTCCAGAACCTAGAATCTCTTTTAAGTCCAAAACTTAGCTCGGGTCCAGAACCCAAATTATCCATAGGTCCAGAACCTAGAATCTTTTCTAAGTCCAGAACTTAGCTCGGGTCCAGAACCCAAAATTATTCTTGAGTCCAGAACTCAAACCGGGTCCAAAACCCAAAACCTCAACCATCTCAAAAATTAAGTCTTATTGCTTTTCACTCTCTTTCACTAAATTCTCATATCATTCAAGCAGGGGGCAAACTGTAGACCCTTAATTTTTGACCCAGTACGGTCCAATATATTTTAATTTAGTCCAAAATAATTTTGTGTTGTCCAATATATTTTATTTAGTCCAAAATAATTGTTGTTATCTTAATTAAATAATTTTTGCTTTAGTATCTAATTTTTATTAATAAAAAATAAAAATAAACAAATAAAAATCAAAAAATAAAAATAAAATAAAAAATCAACGATGAAAAAATCGTCGCCAAAAACCAGCGCGCAGGACTAATGGCCGTGGCCCATTTCGCCCGTAGGAGTTTCTTGTGGGGCGCAGAATTTTTCTGCTGGAGAAATGGCCCACATGCTGGTCCTCGCCCCTGCCGCAGCCAACTGCGGCAAAAAAATTTTTGCCAGCGCATTTTTTCCGCAGCAATTTTTTTTTCTCCAGCAAAATTTTTCCGACTCAAATTTTTCGAAATCTAATGCAATTAGGTTTCGATTTCCTTTTCTTATCAATATTAGCTTCCGTGAATAACTAGGAATGAACCATAAAATTCTTCTATAAATAAGACCAAAAACAACACCAAAATCAAGGAAGAAATCGGAGGGGAAATTGATCAAAAAATTGGATCCAAAACTAAGTAGGAAAGGCAGTGAATCAACCTGATTTCTTTTCTTTTTTTTTTTTGAGAGAAACAAACAATTCAAGCAATTCAAAAGCAGCAAAGCTTGTCTTTGTTTTTGTTCATCCAAGAAGAAATTTTTGGTGGAACCAACAAACGGAGGTATGCATCAATTGTCTAAATTCTATTCTTCACAATAGCTTAATCACCTAATTGTTTCTTTTAATTCAAAAACCTAAGAACCCTAATTCACCTTTTCTAAGGTTTAAAAACCTTAATTCGTTGTTTTGTTTTCCAAAAAGTTTCAAATTATTATTTTTATTTCCTCAAAATCTCAAAACCCTAATTTGCTTTCCAAGTTTTGAAAATCCTAAATTGAGTTCTGTTTATTTCCAAAAGCCCTAAAAACATCTTTTTTGCTTCTATAAACTTTAAATCATTTTGTTTATTTTCATAAAACTTTATAAAACTATAAATTGTTTTCTCAAACTCTAAAAACTAATACATTGTCTGAAACCCTAATTCTAAAATCCTAAAACCCTAATTCAACTCCAAAAACCAAAACAGTGAACCCTACCTCCCTTAAAACCTAAACCCTAAAGTTTTCTAAACCCTAATTCTTTAAAACTTTAAAACCCTATAAACATATTCAAACATAGTAAGCTTGAAACCATAATTCAATGAGTAACTGTAAACCATAAATCTAAGTATTTTAAAGTGTCCAAACCCTAGTTTCATGATTTCACCGTTCAAACACTAATTTGGTTAATCAAAAAACTTTATCAACCTTTTAAAATATAAAAACTTAATCTATTTTAATTCCTTTAAAAACTCACAGTAGCCTAATTCCACAAATTTCAAAACCCTAAACACATGAAATAAAGAACCCTAAATGGAAATAGTAGCCATAATTTAGATTTTTATTTGCCTTATTCAATTCTATATTTGATTATGCTTTGATTTATTTTATATGCTTTAATTTATTTAAGTTTAATGCTTAGTTTATTTAATTTATCATGGATAGATGTTTACTTTCTATTGATGTTTAATAACATTGATGAATGATTTATTTATTATGAATGGTTATTTACTTTTATTGATTTATTTAGATTTCCAAATGTTGTAAGAGGTATGTTTTCACTTTGTGGGTACCTCATTAGTTAAATATAATGTAATTTAAATTGTTTTTCTATTTTAGAATCAATGTAAAGGACATGTTTCAACCTTTCGGTGGGTATCCTATTTAGGCATGGGATGTAAGGACATGTTTCCATCCTCGGACGAGTGTCCATTTATTTGTTTTATTTGGACATTGCTTTGATTTTAATATAATGATGCTTTATTTCAATTATTGTGTGTAATATGGATAATATTATTATATTTAAGAATTTTATAATATTAAGACCTGTAAAGGAGGCCGGTTCCAATGAACCGGGCGTTGTAGGGGTGCTGGGCCATTTCTCACCTTCCCCACACGTACCCAACTTTCCGAACCCATTAGTGGGTTGGAGATTCCTTAGGAATCTAGCCATCCACCCCTTTCTTTTTTCCCTACCCGTCCAGGTGGCTACTCCATTTTCTCCGGACTTAGGTCTGTGTTCTCTAAGGCCCTGAGCCTAAACAGTGCTGAAGTCGCAAGAACCATTCCACCGGGAGTGGGGGCAAAAATCCCTGCTCACACCCTACATCTACACCTTTAACTCCCTCAACTATGCAGGTGCCATCCGATAAGGGGTAATAGAGATAGGAGCAATACCAGGCATTGGATCAATACCAAAATCCACCTCTCTTTCAGGAGGTACCATTGTCAACTCATTAGGAAAAACATCTGAAAACTCGACAACTGTGGGTATACTATCAAGCTGGGACCCCATTACTCTAGTATCTACCACATGAGCAAGATATGCCTCACATCCCTTCTGAATCATCCTCCTAGCTGAAATAACTAAAATAAACATGGATGAAAATGCCTCTACTCACTAGATACCATCACATCTCTACCATCATGTATTCTCAGGGTAACATGTTTTCGCTGACAGATTACCATAGCCCCATTCCTGGATAACCAATCCATGCCCAAAACCAGATCATACTCCTTGAAAGGCATCTTAATCAGGTCACTGAGAAACTCCACATCTTGAACAACAACTAGGCTATCTCGATGCACCATGCTAACCACAACACTGTGCCCTAAAGAATTTATCACCAAAACATCAAATCCTAGGAACTCAGAATGCAAATCACTCGTAGGCAAGATGGATGCATTGATGTATGAATGAGTTGACCCAAGGTCTATCAATGCAAGAACTGAATTCTAAATAAAGTAAAAGTACCAGCAATGACTGCTGAAGCATCTGACTGCCTCTGCATCACATAGACCCGCTGCGATGGCCTTGCCTCATTTGGTCTACCCCCAGCTGTAGAACGTCCTCTCTGACCAGCCCCATATCGACCAACTCTAACAAAACCTCTGCCACCATGACCCCTCTATCATTGGGTCGAGAAGCTATAGTATTTGTCTGTCTATCCTCTGGTGGCTCTGGACAATCTTTGAGAAAGTGGCCTAGTGACCCACATCTATAGCACACCACTAATGTACCTGTCCTCTAGTAGACACCCCCATGTGCCCTACCATAATGGACACGGGTAGGTAGAGCAGGCCTCTGAGCCACTGGGGTCGGAGCACTAGCCACAGAGGCTACAGGTCTCTATCTCTATCTCTGCTGCTATTGTACTGACCTGCTAGACTACCCTTGACTACTACCGAACCGCTGAGGATACCCCCTCTACCTTTCTTCATTGATGAAGACCCTGCCTCACCCTGGGGTCTCTTAGGTCTACTTTCCTTAGCTCTGGCAGTTGCTGCAAGACCCTGTGCTCTCTCTACACTCCTGGTAACTGCAATCAACTGAGAAAAATTTTGGTACTGAGAACCTGCTATAATACACATGATAGAGGGTCTTAGGCCATCCTTAAACCTCCTACACTATTCAATCTCATCATATACGATCCCTTCAACATACTGACTCAGCCAAATAAACTCTATTGCATACTCCATCACTATCCTGGTGTCCTGCCTCAAACTCAGGAACTCCATCTTCTTCGCATCCCTATACTCCCTCGAAGTATACTTCTCTTGAATTCCCATAGGAAATTGTCATAGGTCAGGACTGGTGGATCAACTGTAGCATGTGGAACCATCTTTCACCACTCATATGCATCCCTCTGCAACAGAGATCTGGCATAATCAAACTTCTCCTCCAGAGTAGCCTACAACTGGATGAAAACCCTCTGAACCCTGTCCAACAACTACTCTGCTACAGCAGGGTCTATAGTACCAATAAAGTCCTCAGCTCCAAACTTCCTCAGCCTATCATACTTCCTCGTCAGCAACTGCGGCTGTGGCTGTGGCAGGGGTGGCGGCTGCGGCTGCTGAACTGGAGCCTGCCTCAATAGCTCCACCATATGTTGTACCCAGCCTGGTGGAATTTCCTTTGTTGTTGGTCTAATAGGCACAGAAGCAGATGCCTCTCCAGCAATCTCAGCTCTAGCTCCATCTCTGCTCTCACCAGAAGCTACACTCTTTACAGACTGATGCGCCCGAGATGCCATAACTACCTATATCTTCAAACACAATAGAAATTGCTACATCATATATCAAAAATTGCCAGTGCCAATTTATGTATCACAATTAAAAACCATATTTAAAACTCCCTTTTTCTCTCTCTAATAACCCACCTAGGTTGAGAACCTCAAACCTAGGCTCCGATACTAAAATAAATGTAACACCCTTATATCCTATATATGTATAATACATACACTCAATATATGTAAAATATGCATACACGGTATAAAAATGTCACAACCTGGTTTAATAAAAATTTTCAACTTTCAAATTTAAAATCTTAAATACTTTAAAATATATATTTAAATAATAAATAAAATATTTATTATTAACTATATATTCCAAAATAGTATTTTTCATAAAATCTCTAGGAAAAATTCACCATAGTTTTGTCTGTAATTTGGATATTCCTAAATTATCAACAAAACACAACCTGCAAAGGAAAAAACTCCCAATAAAAATCATTCATACATTTCACCCATACTTCTTAATTTCTCCAAGTATCACAAAACACTTATACATATATATATATATATATATATATCAAAAAACATATAAACCCACATCTCAAACTTTATCTAAAAGATTCTTTTTAATTTATAATATATACACCAAAAACATAGTATAATATAGGTAATAACAAAATGTAATATAAAACATATACTTGCTGGCTGTGTCTCTGATCTTGATGCCCACTATCAACTCTATAATGAAAATCTCAAATCTAGACCCGATCTAGTCTAGATAAACTCTCTGGCTCAACTAGATCTCCCCTGTCACCTGCGCAATGAATTACAACCGCGCTAAGCTAAAAACTTAGCAGTACAAACTTTGATAATAAGAAAATTATGAAACAATTCCAATGCATAATGCATTTATGGTATGTCACAATGTGGCATGCAAGCTCACTTTTAAACATATTCTTTCATCATTTAATAATTCACATAATAACAAACACAAGCATGGGCCCAAAAGATCTAATATGCCATTCAAATCTCAGAGTTACTATTTTGATCCAAATTGATACTATGTTTCTAGCTCGAATGCAAATCATAATAATTGCTCAAAAGTTAACCCTGAAGGCAGATCATAATAATTGCTCAAAAACTAGCCCTGAAGGCAAATCATATCATAGTGACACTAAGTGTCTAGCCTCGATGGTAACAAATAATTGCTCAAAAGCTAGCTCCGAAGGCAAATAATGAGGATAACCTCATAGACATTCCGCCAAACACAGAACTCTGAAAATTGAAGAACATGCTAGGCACACAATTATTTCATATTTTCCATCATCAATTTCTTTCTCATTTTCCCATAATCAAGCTAGACATATTGCCTCATTTCTCATTATCAGCTAGGCACATTGCCTCATTTCTCATTATCAACTAGGCACATTGCCTCTTTTCTCATTTTTCTCATTCATATCAATATCATTTCATTTGAATTTATCACATTGCATCATATCTCAATATATCATTACAATGTATCACATTTTAAGGCATTTCCAATCTTAAACTATAATTAAACATCATTCAAACTAAAATCCCAAAGTTAAGGCTAACCTCACTTTAACTTTGGAAAACCATATTAAACCATTTAATTTGATGTTATAAGTTTATTTATATAATTAAAAATATATTATAACATGTTTAAACCAATTACATTACATACACACACACTTATGTCCAAAACCCTAAATGGCATAACCTTCACTATTGAAGGTTTTCCATTCCAACTTCAATCTTATATTCATCACTTTTATCACTACAAGAACATGCTTTAAACAATAAAACCAATCAATTCACCAACTTTGAAAAATCACTTTTCCAAAACCCTAAATCAACACTTTCATTCTCAAACTCTATCCAAACTTATCCAAACCCACCATTTGAGTTTAAAATACTTTTTTATGCATCAAAACAACCCATTTAAAATCAAATTACACAATTAAATCACATGATTTCACAAACCCAAAAATTCCATAACCCTAAATTCTCTCTCTTCACCAATCTTTACTCAAACTTAACTATTTCTTCAATCCAACCTTAAAATCATTGCTAACCACTTAAAATAACTTCATACATACCAATTCCAACAATTAAATCATACTACTTCACAATTCCAAAATCAACATATTCACTCTTTCATGAAATTTCGAGAAAAGAAGCTGGAAACTTACTAAATATGGAGAAAATCCCTAAAAATCCACTTGAACTCTTAAAATCTTTTAATTCATGAAGCATGAAAGAAGAAAAATCCTTGGCTCCACAACAATGGACGTTCAACCTTGGCAAGGAAGAAGAAGAAGAAGATGAACAAAGTGATTTCCCTTTCCTCCCACTCACATTTTCAACCTTATATATATTATTATTTTAATATAATTTTAATTAATTAATTAAAACCCCAAAATATTATCTTCCATTAAAAATAATTTATTTTTGAAATATTTAAATAATTTTGAATTTCTAAAGTTTAATTAACAAAATGCCCCTTGACTTTGACTTTTTCTTTAAAAGAGTTGACTTTTTTTATTGACTTTTTATATATTATGTATATTTTGCATATATCACATATATATTTCACTTTTTCATTTAAAACCCTTCTATTTTTCATTTAAAATAATTTATTTAATTTATCTAATTAAATTATAATTTATTCTATTTTATTTCAAAAAATTTGGAATTTTTAAAAGTTAGGATATTACATGAGTTGCCAAGGGTATCTCCTGAAAGAGAGGTGGAGTTTGGTATTGATTTGATGCCTAGTACCACTCCCATCTCCATTACCCTTTATCAGATGGCACCTGCTAAATTGAAGGAGTTAAAGGTGCAGTTATAGGAGTTTCTTGATAAAGGGTTCATCCGCCCTAGTGTGTCCCTATAGGGAGCGCTTGTCTTATTTGTGAAGAAAAAGGATGGTACTTTGAGATTATGTATTGATTACAGATAGTTGAATAAGGTGACCATCAAGAATAAGTATCCATTACCTCGAATAAATGATTTGTTTGATCAGTTGAAGAGATCATTAATATTTTCTAAGATTGATCTGAGATTAAAGTATCATCAGTTGAGAGTTAGAGATGTGGATGCACCTAAGATAGCTTTCCACACGAGGCATGGGCATTATGAGTTTCTGGTGATGCCCTTTGGATTGATGAACAACAACATTTATGTATTTGATGAACATAGTGTTTAGACCATACTTAGATTAGTTTGTAGTGGTCTTCATTAATGATATCCTGGTGTACTCACATAATAAGGAAGATCATGACATGCATTTACAGATTGTATTGTAGACATTGAAATAGAAGCAGTTGTATGCTAAGCTATCTAAGTGTGAGTTCTGGCTAGATCAGGTAACTTTTCTTGATCATATGGTTTCAACAGAGGGTATTAAAGTTGATCTGAGTAAAATCAAGGCTATCTTGAATTGGAATCCATCAAAGATTATGACAGAGGTTAGAAGTTTTCTGGGATTGCCAAGATATTATCATCGATTTATGAATGGTTTTTCTATGATAGCTGCACCACTCACAAGATTACTTTGAAAGGGGGTTAGATTTGTGTGGACAGATCGATGTCAGGTGAGTTTTGAGCAATTGAGGGAGATGTTGATTCAAGCTCCTACCCTTACTCTACCTGCGGAAGGTAAATGCTATGTGATATATAGTGATGCTTCATATAGTGGTTTAAGTTGTGTTCTGATGCAGGAGGGTAGAGTCATTGCTTTTGCATCTAAACAGTTGAAACCTCATGAGTTGAATTACTCGACTCATGATTTGGAGTTAGTAGCCATAGTTTTGCATTGAAGATTTGGTGGCATTACTTGTATGGGAGAAATGTTTTATTTATACTAATCACACGAGTTTGAAGTACTTAGGTGTTCAGAGATAGTTGAATTTGAGACAGAGACAATGGTTAGAGTTGGTTAACTATGACTGCTTGATTGATTATCATCCTGGCAAGGAAAATGTTGTTGCGGATGCCTTGAGTCGGAAGTCTATGGCAGGTTTGATTGCTTATTCACTCTCATTACTTTTTTTAGTTGAGAGCATTTCATGCTAGATTTGTGTCTTGTGATGATGGTGCATTGATGGATCAGTTGCAGTTGAGGCCAGTGTTTTGGATCAGATTAGGGAAGCCTAGTTGGTAGTTGAGAAAATCGAGAAGATTATGATGGATTTCCAAAAGGGGGAGTGTTGAGACTTTTATGTGAGAGATAATGGTAGTTTGTGGTACAGAGATAGATTGTGTATTCCTGATGATTCATGATTGAAGAGGAAGATTTTAGAGGAAGCACATCAGTCACTCTATGCTATGCACCCTGGTGGTACTAAGATGTATTAGGATTTGAAGTAGCATTATTGGTGGTCAGGTATGAAGAGGGATATAGTTGAATTTATATCCAGATGTCTCACTTGCTATAGAGTGAAGGCTGAGCATCAAGTTCCTTCAGCATTATTTAAGCTATTATCAGTACTTGAGTTGAAGTGGGAGCGAGTGACGATGGATTTTGTGATGGTACTGCCTTTGACCTAGAAGAAGCATGATGCAATCTGGGTGATAATTGATCAGATGATGAAGACAGCTCATTTTCTTCCAGATCGGATGGACTACTCACTTGAGAGGTTGGCTGAGCTGTATATCAGTGAGATAGCGAGATTGTAAGGAGTCCTAGTTTCTTTGGTGTCAAACCGAGATCTCCGATTTACATCGAAATTTTGGAGGATTTTACCGGATACTTGGGGTTCTTAGTTGCACTTTAGAATTACTTTCCATCCTCAGAAAGATGGGCAGCCAGAGAGAGTGATACAGATTCTAGAGGATATGATGGGAGCTATATCATTGATTTCACTGGGAGTTGGGACAGATTTTTGCCACTGATTGAGTTTGCTCATAACAATAGTTGTCAGTCCAGTATTGGGATGGCACCATATGTGGCCTTCTATGGCAGGAAATATAGGACACCTTTGTGTTGGGATGAGATTGTAGAAGGTAAACTGGTCGGTCCTGATTTGATTAAGAAACAGAAGAGAAAGTGAAGTTGATTCAGAATTGTCTGAAAATAGCTTCGGACCGATAAAAATCCTATACCAATTTGAAGAGGAAAGACATAGAGTTTAGTGTGGGAGATAAAGTGCTCCTGAAGGTGTCGCCGTGGAAGAAGATTTTGAGACTCGATCGTAAAGGAAAGTTAAGTCCTCGTTTCATAGGACCATATAAGGTATTGGAGAGAGTTGGTCCAATGCCTTATAGATTGGCTCTGTCACCTGAGTTAGACTGGAAACATAATATTTTCCATGTCTCTATGCTTCAGAGATACATGTCAGACCCATCTCATATCTTTCTAGTGGAGTCTATTCAGGTGAGTCCAGATATTACTTACGAAGAGGAAATGGTGGCGCTCTTGGCATGAGAGGTAAAAGAGTTGAGAAATAAGAAAGTGCCACTTATGAAAGTTCTTTGGAAGAACCATGTCACTGAGGAGGTGACATGGGAGAGTGAGCAGATGATGCAGAGTCAGTATCCTCAGTTGTTTCAGAGTTGATAGCAGGTAATTTTGCGGACGAAATTTTCTTTAGGGGAGAGAATTGTAACATCCCTAATTTTTAAAAATTAAATAAAATAAATTAAAATTAAACTCGATAAATTAAATAAATAATTTAAATGGAAAATGAAAGGTTTAGAAGTGAAAAAGTGGAATGTATATGTGAAATATACATAAAATATACATAGAATATTTGCAAGTCAACTAAAAGTCAACACTATAATAGAGAAGTCAAAGTTAAGTGGCAATTTTATAAATA
Source organism: Garcia nutans (assembly GCA_947685225.1). NCBI lineage: Eukaryota > Viridiplantae > Streptophyta > Magnoliopsida > Malpighiales > Euphorbiaceae > Garcia > Garcia nutans. The sequence continues at coordinate 18,677,032 of CANTUV010000009.1, read as the reverse complement.
TACTTTAGAAATTAAAATTATTTAAATAATTTTAAAATAAATTATATTTGAATGAAAGTTGTAATTTATGGTTTTAAATAAATAAATAAACAAACAAATAAAATAGTTAGTGGAAAATGATGAAGAAATTTAAATATTTATTAAATATTAAAAAAATATTTTTTTTGGTGGAAGATGATAATTAGCATTTTAAAATAATTAAATAAATAATTAAAATAATAAAATATTATATATATGTTAAAACAAACCCATCTTGTCTCTTCTTCTTCTTCGCTATATGGGAATAACTTTTTCTTCATCCAATTTCTCATTTTGGCAAGAATTTTCAAGAATTAATTGAAGTTTTGATGGATTTCCAATAAATTAGTAAGTTTTCTTTCTTAATTTTTAATTTTTCATGAAAACTATGAATATGTTTGATTTGGGATTTTGATGTAGTATGTTATAATTGTTGGAATTGGTGTGTATGAAGTTATTTTGATTAGCTATTAATGATTTTTAAGTTGGATTGAAGAAATGGTTAAGTTTGAGATGAGTTGGTTGATGAGAGAGAATTTAGGGTTATGGAACATTTGAATTTTGAAATCCTATGTTTTAATCGTGAAATTTGATTCCAAATGTGTTGTTTTGATGCATAAACAAGGATTTTAAAGTCAAATAAGGGATTTGGTTAAGTTTGGTTAGAGATTAGAAAGGGTAGTGTTGAATTTAGGATTTTGGAAAGGAAATTTTCAAAGAATGGTGAATTGTTTGATTTTAATGTTTGAAGCATGTTATTTAATGATATAAGTGATGGAAATAAGCTTGGATTAATAATTATAATGAGTTGGAATGAAGAACCTTCATTGGTGAAGGTTATGCCATTTTAGGGTTGTATTTAAAGAATGTGTGTTTATTGAATGTAATTGATTAAAACATGTTATAATATGTATTTAATGATATAAATAAACTTAAAATACTAATTTAAATGGATTATAATGGAAGTTCAAAGTTAAATTAAGATTTTGGTTAATTTTAAAAATTTTGTAGGGGTGAGATTTAATTAAGGTTTAATGCTTGTAATGCCTTAAAATGTGATATTAGATTATTATATTTGATCATATTTGGTATAGGCATTGAGAAGTAGTAGATTGCCTAACCTTAGTATTGAAGGGCAACATGGAAGTGAAGGTTTGTGGGAGTTTCTTAGCTTGAATTTGAGTGCTTATTAAGGTATGAACAAGCTTTTGATAAATGGGATGTGTTTACCTTGCATTTGGGCTTAACACATTTTGAATGGAAAATATGTTAAGCTACTTGATGCATTGAACATTAATGAAGAATGTGCTATAACATGTGTACTGTTATGTATGCCTTATATGCATTATGAAAAGCCATTATTAATGGCTAAATTGAATAAATTGTGAAATATGTGAATTATGTGAAAATAATCCAAAACATTTGGTTAATATGATATTAATGTGAAATGTGATACATTGTGATGAAAGGATGAGATATGATGAATTATTATGAATTAACATTGATATGAATGAAAAAAAAAAGTGAAAGTGATGCAATGTGATGAAAAATAAGAAAATGAAGCAATGTGAGAAAAATGTGAAAATGGGGCAAAGTGGCTAGTTGATAATAAGAAAATGAGAAAAAGCTGATTATGGAAAATATGAATTATTTATGTGCCTAGTATGTTATTCAATTTTCAGAGTTCTGTGTTTGGCGGTATGCCTATGAGGATATTCTCATTATTTACCTTTGGGGCTAGACGCTGTGTCACTGGTACTTGATTTTGCCTTTGGGTTTAGATGCTTGGAATCACTGATAGATGATTTGCCTTTGGGGCTAGACACTTAGTGTCAACATAGACCAAAACAGTAACTTTGGGATTTGAATAATATATTAGCTTGTTTGGGCCAATGCGTATGTATGTGTTTATGAAATTACAAAAGATGAAAGATTATGCTTTAAAAGTGAACTTGTATGCCACATTGTGATATAGCATACAAATGCATTATGCATTGGCATTTTATTAAAGTGGTGTTATTATCAAAGTTTGTACTAGTAGGCTTTTAGTTTAGCACGGCTGTAATTCATCACGTAGGTGACAAGGGTGATCCGGTAGAGCCAGAAAGTTCTTTTAGACCTGGTAGGGTCAGGCTTTGAGATTATAGAGTTGATAATGGTACATCAAGATCAAAGCCATTTGCCAGCATGTATATATTTTATATTATAGTACATTTTGATATTTTGTATATAATGTTATGTTTTTAGAGTATATATGTGTTGTGATAAATATATGTATATGTATAAATATTTTGAGAAAATATGGAGGATTTATGAAGTTGGGATGAAATGCTGTTTATTGTTTATTGGGAGTATATTTTGTGTAGGTTGTGTATTGTTGAAAATTTGGGATGTCCAAATTATAGACAAAACTCTAGCAAATTTTTTTAAGAGATTTTTTAAGTAAAAATGCTTATTTTGGAACTTATAATTTATACCAAAAACTTTATTTTTTACTTAAATATACATTTTAAAGTGTATTGGGATTTTAAATTAGAAATGTGAAAATTTTTATTAAACCGGATTGTGGAATTTTTATATTTTATATGCATATTTTACATATGATGGATGTATGTATTATACGTATATGAGATATAAGGGTGTTAAAATTTTAGTTATGACTTCGCATAAATCCTAAAAACATGATTTAAACTATTTTGATCCAAAACCCTAATTTGCATTATTAAAACCTTAAAATCCCAATTGCATGTCCAAAACCCTAATCTTAAAATCCTACAACCCTAATCCTAAAAATCCTAGTCCTAAAACCCTAGTTTCCAAAACCATAATTCCAAATTTTGAAAAGTCTTAATCCAAAACCTTAATTCTATGGAAACACTAATCCAAAACGTCAATCCTTTAGGTTTAATCCTAGTTTGTACATTTTAGCCCTTAATTGCACTTTTTACCCAACTTTGTATATTTTAATTTTAATTTATTTCCTATTTTACTTATTTTTAAGGACTTGGATAATTGTAAGGGCATGTTTCCATTCGCAGATGGGTGCCCATTTTGATTGGTTTGTTTGGCTTAATAATATTATGAATGTTTATTTTATAATTGCATGTAATATGGATAATACTGTAATATTTTAAGAATTTTATAATATTTAGACAAGAAAAAGAGGTTGGTTCTAATGAACCGGGCGCTATGGGGGTGCTGGGTCATTCTCACCTTCCCCATGCATACCTAACTTTTTAAACCCATTAAGGGGTTGAGGATTCCTTAGAAATAGAGTCATCTACCCCTTTCTTTTCTTTCCCGGCCCGTTTGGGTGGCGACTCCATTTTCTCCAGGTTTAGGCTCTTATTCTCTAAGGCCTAGAGCCTAATAATGTCGTAGTTGCATGAACTTTTCCACTTGGAGATTAGGGTGAAAATCTATGCTCACAATTCTCCTCTTTTAACTCCCATTCTCCACTTGCTTAAGAAATAACTAGAAATGAGTCACCAAAAATCTGTACTCTATCCACTCCCATTATCATCAAGGTTTCTAAACTAAAAATTCATGCTTCATATTCTACCATGCTGTTGGTTACTTTGAATTTTAATTTCTTAGCTAAAGGGATGAATTCTCCTTTAGGTGATTCTAATATGATTCTAAAACTAGCTCCTTTTATATTCATTGCTCCATCAAGGCATATCTTCCATTCTTGCACTTTTGTAGCACCTAAGTGTTATTTATTTGAGCTTAAATTCTTAGGTGGTTGATATTCATTGCTCCTTTTATATTCATTGCTCCATCAAGGCATATCTTCCATTCTTGCACTTTTACCCAACTTTGCACTTTTAGTTATTTATTTGACCTTAAATTCTTTCATGATTATCAACCACCGGCCATACTTCGCTATTAATGAAGATGTTTCTCTCAAGTATTTAACTGGATCCAACCTAGAAATTGCTTGCACTCTATAGGACTGAAAGTAATACTGTAGCTTCTTTGATGACCAAACCACATAAATACAAATTGTTTCAATGGTACTATACTTGATTTCATAGGGTAAAAGTTTTCTGCTAAAATAGTAAGTTGCATGCTTGACTCCTGATTCATCTGCTTGAGCCAACATTACACCTATTAATCCTTCTTCTACTATTAGATATAGTATCAATGGTTTGCCAGGATTAGGTGGTTTCAGGATGAGTGGATTCAACAAGTTTTCTTTAATGTGCTCAAAGGCCTTTTGACATTCACCATTCCATTTGATTGGTTAGTTCTTTTTGAGCAATTTAAGGATGGATACACAGATTATTGCAAGCCTTACAATGAACCTGCTCATAAATTGTAAACTTCTAATAAATTCTTGAACTTCTTTCTCTATCTTAAGGACTAGCATATCCATGATTGCCTTAACTTTATCAGTGCATGATGATATGTCCCAACATTTTTCCTGAAGGAACCCTAAACACACACTTTTTAAGATTTATGTAATAGCCACACGAATGAATACAACCATCTGGAAAAACATCACATAAGTAAGCAAAATCAGACTTTATCATAATCATTTTAGAAAAGAAAGCATCATCATCCTCATAAAGAGTAGACAGATCAAAAACAAAATCAATATTCTCATGATAACAAATTATAAGATTTTCAAATTGTTCTTCAATAAGAGTAGCAATTTCCTCTACAGTCATTTGGATACTTGAAGCAGCTTCCTTTTTCTTCTCATGGCCAACTTTATGGTCAGCAAGCGAGTATAGTTTCTTTTTCACCTATTCTGCAAACTCAGCAACATCAGCAAAGATTTTAAAACCTGGAATCATCTTTCCTATAAACATAATAGCTCTGGCTTCCCTAATAAAGGTTCTAATTCTAGAGCTTTAACAAATATCTTCTCCAGTGGAGGAAATTCCATCTTCTTATCTCCCTTTAGCAGAATGTTATCATTTATTCCTTTGTAGCCCAGGCCCTTTCTAGATACTTGAGTTTTTAAATTTGAAAGCTCTGTCACACCTATCTTTCCTTTTTAATACTAGTTCTCGGTAGGTAATTCATCTCTTTCATCATGGTCAAAACTTTAGAACCTCCTATCACATTTATAAAAATACCAGTCACTTGAAAACCACTAAGAGGCCTTTCTATCATAAGGGAATTAACCACTTCATTATCCTTTGCCTCAATTACTACCATCCAATACCCATTTGAAACTTGATCTTTTGATGGAGAATTGAAGGAACTCTACTAAGAGGATGAAACCATGGGTGACCCAACAATAATGCGAAGAAAACCAATATATCTAAGACCACAAATTCTACCATAGATTCAATAGCACCCACCTTCACCATGGCTTTAAAAGTTCCTCCTACCGCATCTTAGTATTATCATAAGATTGGATTGTCACCTCAGACAGACCTAGGCTACGTGTAGACATGGCTAGTTTTAGTAAAATTTTGAGTGGGCATACATTTATGATGGATCTGTCATCAATCATAATGCAAGGGGTTCTTTTTCCTTTAACCTCCACCTTAGTTAAAGTAGATGGATGTGATCTCTTCCTTCTTCTGGTAGGTCAACATCAAAAAAGGATATGGTTACAGCTTTATTCCATTTTCCTTCTGATTACCTCCATCTTCCTTCCTTTCTTCCACCTTCTTTGCTCCTATGAAGTTAACTAGCTCCTCTAGTGCATCGAAAGTGGAAATTTGCATGCTAGCCATAGTCTCTCAATGCCTTTCAAATTTTTCCAGTGAGTTTTAGATGTTGATACTAGCTTAGGTCCTTTTTAATTTATTAAGGACATTATCATCTTCTTCTTATTTTCCTTCTATCTTAGTATCTTTCCCCTTGCTAGCCTCTACTTCTTTTAGAGGAGCCCTACCATAAGGCATACCAGAGTAGGTATTTTGTACTTCTTCTTCCTCAGGTTTAGATAAAGCCCATTCTTCTTCCTTAGACTCTGATTCATCATCACTATCAGTTAAGTCTTAAAATTCATTCACAACACAATAGTCAATACTTTCTCATTCATAGCTATCTCAAATTCATTTAATAGAACCTCCTTCTTCTTTGTATTTTATACATCTACATCTTAAAAAGATAATAAGGTAAAATCTTCCTACAATCCTCCCCCTATCATGAAGATTAGTAGAAGAGGTACTCTGCCAAACATAGATAAAGGATTGCCCTTTATGCTAGATTTGATAGGTTTGTGTAGCTTACCACTATCAATTAGATCTTAGACCTCATGCCTTAACCAAATACACTTATCTATTTCATGCCTTTGTGTTTGATGGAATTAACAAATGACCTTAGTATCAAATTTGGATAGTAAAGGATTTAGCAAAGGTTGATGATCCAATGGTTGTAATAGCCCTTTCTTTTGTAGCTTATTGAAAACTGTGAGCGGGGATTTTTGCCCCCACTCCCGGTGAAATGGTTCTTGCTACTTCGGCATTGTTTAGGCTCAGGGCCTTAGAGAACACGGACTTAAGTATGGAGAAAATGGAGTCGCCACCTGGAAGGGCTGGGAAAAAGAAAAGGGTGGATGACTCGATTTCTAAGGAATCCCCAACACCCTAATTGGATTCGAAAAGTTGGGTACGTGTGGGGAAGGTGAGAAATGGCCCAGCACCCCCACAATGCCTGGTTCATTGGAACCGCCCGCCTTTGCAGGTCTTAATATTATAAAATTCTTAAATATAATAATATTATCCATATTACACACAACAATTGAAATAAAGCATTGTTATATTAAAATCAAAGCAATGTCCAAGCAAAGCAAATAAATGGACACCCATCCGAGGATGGAAACATGTCCTTACATCATTCATGTCTAAAATAATAGGACACCCACCAAAATGTAGAAACATGCCCTTTACATTGGTCCAAAATATAAAAGTAAGTTAAATTACATAGAAATTAATTAATGAGGTACCCACAAAGTGGAAACATACCTCTTACAACAATTGGAAATCAAAATAAATCGATAAAAGTAAATAACCATTCATCATAAATAAATCATTCATCAAAGATATTAAACATCAATCAAAATATATGATAAACATTCCTTCGTGATAAATTAAATAAATCAAGCATTGAAGCATATAATAAACTATATAATCAAATCTAAAAATAAAGCAAGTAAAGATACAAATTACTGTTTCTATTTGAAGTTCTTTAATTAACATTTAGGGTTTTGGGATTTTAGTATTATTAGGGTTTGTAATTCTTAGCTACTGTAAAGGTTTAAGAAATTGAAATGGATTAGGGTTTTATAACTTTAAGAAATTAGTAAGGTTCTTTGATTGATCAAATTAGGGTTTGAGGTGTAAAATTATGTAATTAGGGTTTTGGAATCTTAAGATATTAGGTTTATAATTCAAGTTTATTGGATGGTGATTTTAGGCTTACTGTATTAAGTTTTAAGGTTTGGATTTATAAGATTTTAAGGTTTGAAGAATTAGGGTTGAGGAAAATTAGGCTTGGCCGTGTCACTCCTTGAGAACAAAAGAAAAGAAAGAAAGAAAGAAGAGACAATGATGGACACGGCTAAGTGGCTCGGCCGTGTCCCAAAGAAAAATGAGAGACACAACCAAGCCACTCATAGCTTGGCCATGTCACCTAAAAAATTGTTGAATTTTTTTGCACAGGTTGAGGAACAAGTGGGGGACAAACCAATTGCTTTTGCCAAAAGAAAGATTAAAGAAAGGAAAAGCTTGCCTAAATGATGGAAACAAAGATTAAACAAAAGGAATGTGGGAGACAAGGAAGAGTGGTGTGAGTTGGAAGGCATGTGTGAGTTTTGAAGAGGAGTTAAAAAGAGAAGTTCTTGGAGGTTTTTGGGGGTACTTGGTCGTGGAGGCTAGAACAAGGGAGAAGGAGCCAACTGCTGGAGCAAAGAGGAGAGTCTTGAGCTAAGTTTGAAGAAGGAGATACATCCTATACAAGACCAAAACCAAGAATCAAGGATTGAAGTGAAGAAATACGAATTATTCGCCATGGATTGTTTGGTTTCTTTTACTCATTTCTCTTGTTCTATTTTTTTGGTTTTGAACATGAACTAATTCCTTCTCTATCTAGATATTGATGAACCCTAGCTTATTTGTATGGATTGAATAATTATATTTAGTTGAATCATTTGATTGAGTTGTTTTAATCTTATGATGCTTAACGATTTATTTCTAATTGATAATAGCATGCTTATTGATTGGTTGCAATTTTCATATTATTAACTTAAGAAAGCTTGATATGAATTGAATACTCATAAGGGTTGAGGATTGATTGGAGTGCTAGAGATAGACTTACAAGATCCTTTGGTTTATAGTTCCTTGTTCTTAATGCAAGATCTATTTAATTGTGTTCGAGGAGAGATTCTGGCACTCTACTTAGTGATTAGGGATTAATTCACTCGAGAGAGGTTTTAGTCCAAGTTAGAGGAGGAATGCCAACTCAACTATATTATGTGATTTAACTGAATTGATGTTCATAAATATCATTGAGGCTAGGGGGATTCAATATCTTGATAGTATCATTATCATCAATCCTTTTTGCACAACATTTAATTTCCCTTTACTTTCAGTTATTAAATTAGTTGTTTTTAATTACAAAGCATCACACAACTATTAATTTGCTAAACAACGGTTAAGGTTTGCACTAGTACTTGACATTATCCTCAGTTGAATGATAACTCACTCACTACTTTATTACTTGGACGACCCGTGCACTTGCGGTATTGCTATAGCATTATGCTCGCACGACACCAAGTTTTTGGCACCGCTGCCGGGGACAACGATTTTAATATTAGTAATATAATCAAGACTGTTGATTTAGTTTTATTTTCATTTGTTTTTAACATTGGTTCTTGCTTGTTGACTATCATTTTAGGTATTTCTTCCCATTTATGACCATAGCTAGCTCATACCAACTGCTTGAATTAGACCCAGAGCTAGAGAGAACATTGAGGAGAAAGCAAAAGGAAGAAGGGGAGGTAGTTCTGGAAGACGCAGAAACAGAAATAAATTTGGAAATAGAAGAAGAAGAAGAAGTGTTTGAAGTGATGGAAGAAGTTGGGCCAAGAACAATGTAGGAGTTTGCTAAGCCCAATCTCAATGGAGCTGATTCTAGTATCCAGAGGCCGATAGTTGCTGTGAACAACTTCAAAATAAAGGCAAATGTAATTCAAATGGTACAGTAGACTTGTCAGTTCGATGGGTTTCCTTATGAAGATCCTAATGCACATATTGAGAATTTTTTGGAGATATGTGACACATTCAAGATAAATAATGTCTCAGATGATGCAATTAGGTTGAGGTTGTTTCCATTTTCCCTTAGAGATAGACCAAAGAAGTGGCTGAAATCTTTTCCTCTAGGAGCTTTCACCACATGGGGTCATTTGGCAGAGAAATTCCTAGAAAAATACTTCCCACCGTCCAAAACTGCTAAGTTGAGGAATGATATCTCATCCTTTTTACAGCACGATGGTGAGACCCTCTATGATGCTTGGGAAAGATTTAAAGATTTGCTGAGAAGGTGTCCTCATCATGGACTTCCACTATGGCTTCAAATTCAAACATTTTACAATGGGTTGAATTATGTAAGTACGCAATCCATTAATGCAGCAGCTAGTGGTACCATAAACAACAAGGCACCTGAACAAGTAAGGGATTTAATTGAAGACATGGCTATCACCAATTATCAGTGGCAAGCCTCAAGGGAGCAAGGAAAGCTAAAAGTCATGGGTTCACACCAATTAGATCCTGTGGTGGCTTTGACAGCCCAATTGGAATCATTGAATAAAAAATTTGATTCTTTGGCCTCTTCTTCTGGGAAAGTAATGCAGGTGATGTCTTATGAATGGTGTGGAGGTGGACATCAAAGTCAAGATTACTAAAGTGGCAACATGTTTGCAAAGCAAGAGAAAGTAGATTATATGGGAAACATGCCAAGGCAACAACAGAATAACCCCTACAGCAACACATACAATCCGGGGTGGAGAAATCATCCTAATTTCTCATGGAATAATCAAAATAATCCAAGAACTCCCCCTGGATTCCAGCAGCCCCAACATCAACAAGCTGCCCCTCCAAGAAAGAGTAGTTTGGAGAACATGATGGTGTGAACGGGGATTTTTGCCCCCACTCTCGGTGGAATGGTTCTTGCGACTTCGGCACTGTTTAGGCTTGGGGCCTTAGAGAACACGGACCTAAGTCTGGAGAAAATGGAGTCGCCACCCGGATGGGCCCGAAAAAAAGAAAGGGGTGGATGACTCGATTCCTAAGGAATCCCTAACCCCTTATTGGGTTTGGAAAGTTGGGTATGTGTGGGGAAGGTGAGAAATGGCCCAGCACCCCCACAACGCCCGGTTCATTGGAACCGACCTCCTTTACCGGTCTTAATATTATAAAATTCTTAAATATAACAATATGATCCATATTACACACAATAATTATAAGAAAACATCATTATATTAAAATCAAAGCAATGTCCAAACAAAGCAAATAAATAGACACCCATCCGAAGATGGAAACATGTCCTTACATCACACACCTAAATAGGACACCCACCAAAAGGTAGAAACATGCCCTTTACATTAGTTCTAAAATAGAAAAGCAAATTAAATTACATGATATTTAACTAATGAGGTACCCACCAAGTGGAAACATACCTCTTACAACATTTGGAAGTCTAAATAAATTGATAAAAGTAAATAACCATTCATAATAAATAAATCATTCATCAAATGTATTTAAATATCAATAAAAAGTAAACATCCAGCCATGATAAATAAAATAAACCAAGTATTAAACTTAAATAAATTAAGACATATAAAATAAATCAAAGCATAATCAAATATAGAATTGAATAAAGCAAATAAAAAGTCCAAATTATAGCTACTATTTCCATTTAGATTTCTTTATTTCATGTGTTAAGGTTTTGGAAATTTCATGAGTATAAGCTACTGTGACTTTTTTTATGGAATTAAAATAGATTGAAGTTTTATGTTTTAAAAGGTTGGTAAGACACTTTGATTAAACAAATTATGGTTTGAATGATGAAATCATGAAACTAGGGTTTTAGACACTTTGAAATACTTTGATTTATGATTTTCGGTTATTGGGTTTCTAAGCTACTGTGTAAATTTAACCTATTTATTTTTTATGGTTTTTAATGTTTTAAAAGGGATTAGGGTTCATACAAATTAGGGTTTAAGGTTTTAAAAGGGTTAGGGTTCATTATTTTAGGTTTTGGAGTTGAATTAGGATTTTTAGAATTTTGGGTCACGGTGATGCATGATTTTTAAGAATTTGGAAATCAATTTGATAATTTCATGAAGTTTTATGAATTTAAACAAACAAATTAAAGTTTTTATAAGTAGAAAAGATGTTTTTTAAGGCTTTTTGAATGAAATAGAACCTACTTTAAAATTTTAAAAGAAACAGAATTTAAATCTTAGTTTTGTTGAAAAATATGTTCAATTAGAGTTTTAAGATTTTTAAGAAGTAAAAATAACAATTTTAAGCCTTTTGGAAGATAAACCAACGAAATAAGGTTTTTTGGCTTTAGAAAAACTAAATTAAAGTTCTAAGATTTTAACTTTTGAAAAACACAAAATCCTAGTTTTAGCTACTGTGAAAAAAAATAAAGAAATTTGAATTTCATACCTTCTTTTGTAAGTTGCACCAAAATTGCTTCTTGGAAGAACAAGCTCAAAAGACCAGCCTTTTTGCCTTTTTAATCCCTTAAATCGTGTGCTACTTTAAAATCAATTGAATTCAAGCTTTTCCTTTATGAATTTGGATTTTCTTTTTTTCTTGTCCCTCTCGGCCTCTCCTTTTTTAATTTCCTTTGGTCCTTATTTATAGTGGTTTGATGTGGTTTATTTCTAATTAGTTAAGGTAAGTAATATTAATAAAAAAAAGAAACCGAAACCTAATTGAATTAGGTTTCAAAAAATTTGCGTCGGAAAAATTGCGCTGGCTGCGGCAGTTGGCTGCGGCAGCGCTCACAGAATGAGCCCATAGCCATTTTGGAGGCAGAATTCTTCTGCGGGCGAAATGCCCACGGGCCCGCGCGATGATTTTTTCATCGCCGATTTTTCCGACTCCGACTCCGATTTTTATTTTTATTTTTATTTTTTGACTTTTATTTGTTTATTTCTATTTTTTATTAATAAAAATTAGATACTAAAGCAAAAATTATTTTGGACCAATTAGACAACAAAATCATTGTAAACTAAATAAAACATATTAGACCGGATTGGGTCAAAAATTAAGGGTCTACAGTTTGCCCCCTGCTTGAATGATCTGAAACCTTAGTGAAAGAGAGTGAAAAGCAATAAGACTTAATTTTTGAGGTTTTGGGTTCTGGACCCGAGAGATTTGGACACTCAATCCTAAACTAGACTTGGATACTCGATCCTATCTGGATTTGGATACTCGATCCTAAACTGAATTCGAATACTCGATCCTAAATTGGATTGGGATACTCGATCCTAACTAGACTTGGATACTCGATCCTAAACTGGATTTGGATTTTCGATCCTAAACTGGATTTGGATACTCGATCCTAAATTGGATTGGGATACTCGATCCTAACTTGATTTGGATACTCGATCCTAACTGGATTTGGATACTCGATCCGAAATCGGATTTGGATATTCGATCCTAAACTGGATTTGGATACTCGATCCTAACTTGGATTCGGATACTCGATCCTAAACTTGATTGGGATACTAGATCCTAACTGGATTTGGATACTCGATCCTAACTTGGATTCGAATACTCGATCCTAAACTTGATTTGGATCCTTGATCCTAAATTGGATTGGGATACTCGATCCTAACTTGATTTGATTTGGGTACTTAGACCCGAGATTGGGATTGGGTACTTGGACCTAAGATTGGGATTGGGTTTGATTGACCTTTTATCATTTGAGAAATCTGACTGCTCCGATTATTCTATGCATTGTGGTTTTTCACTCTCAAAATGGATCTTCATCCTTGAAAATGAATCTTCATCTTTTGACATCGGGTATTCACCCTTGCAAATGGGTCTTCATCCTTTGAGATTGGGTCTTTACCCTTGAAACATGGGTCTTTATCCATTGGAGGTCGGGTCTTTACCCTAGCTTTAGCTCTTTTAGCTGGATTGGTCTTTTGTCTTTTGCATGTTCATTCTTTTGAGAGTTCTAATGTTCTATTCTTTTGTTCTTCCTTTTTGCAAAGATTTAGCTATTTTTAATTGGACCTTATATCCTCTCCTTACCCCTTGTGTGGCAAAATATTTGTAAGTGAGTTTAAAAATATTTGGTATATAAACTCAAAAAATTGAAAAGGAGAAACTTTGCCTCCTGTGTAGGCTCAAACCAAAGATTTTATCCATGCAAGCTTTGATTGATGTTGTTGTTGTCTAGTTCTTCTCACAAGCACGTATTTCTTCTCTTTACAAAATTACTGGAGCTTTCTCAAGCAATGGGCTTTCCATGCCCCCCTGATTTGACATCTTCTTTTGATTCTTCACTTCATAGAGTGTTTGCTATTCACTTTGATAAAGAATAGACAATACAAGGCAAGAAAGTGCGATGTGATATGCTCATGTATGCATGATATGCATGAATAATACTTACAGTTGATCCATCAACTCACAGACCGAGGAGATCAGCATAAGTGTTCTCATTGGTTCCGTTTTGACGCTCGTTCAAGTCTTGCATTGGAATGATCGAAAGCTTTGCATTTGTGGCTTTTATCTTCCAGATGTTGAGAACATGTAATATCCCAAAGTGCGCCCTAGAAGTTTTGATATTATTGTTGCAATTGGATTGAATGTATATGTTAAATTTGAAAGAGAAAGGAATTTAAGAGAGAGTGTATATGTTGTATATATAGAAATATATATAACATATACACAAGTCAATTAAGAAAGTCAAGGAAGAAGATATTTATGTTTATTATTGTTGAATTAATTAATTAATGGAAAATAGAAATTTAGATGATTGGAAGAGAGTTTATATGTTATATATATGGAAATGTATATAACATATATACAAGTCAAAATGGATGGTCAAAGGAAGAAGATATTTAATTTGTTATTTGTGAAATTACTAAAAAGGAAAGTAAGGGAAATGGAGCTAAAATAAATAGATGAGGGTATTTAAGTAATTTTCTTTTTGGAATACTTGGTGGAGGTTTAAAGAGATGAGAAATTTGACTTTGCCATTCATTTTTATTTTTCTTCTTCTTCCTTTGTGGTTTGGCCGGCCATCACTCAAGCAAGAGAGCAAGAGAGGGATTTGATTTTCCAAGACCAAAAATAAAGGAGTTTTCAAAAAAAAAAAAACAAGTTAGAAATTCAAGAAGTTCATCATTTTTGGTAAGTTTTCTTTTGATTTCTCTTATTCTATTTGGAGTTTTGTTTGAGTTTGATAGAGTGTTGTTGATGGTTGGCGTGTATTTGTGTATGGTGTGTGTAAAAGTGTTGAAATGGAATTAAAGATAAGAAGTTAGGTTGGTGCTGGTGATGGAAGAGTAAGAGTTGTGTTTAGTGAAATTTTTCTGTTTTGCAATTAGTAAATGCTGTGATTTGTATGATTTTTAATTAAATATAGAAAAATTTTCTTGAAGTGAATTTTTGATATGTTGTACCTTTATGAGTCTAGAATGACTGAAAAATATGTGGATTCGATTTTGGAATGGTTATGATTTTGGAAAGATTATTTTTATTAGACCTGTTCCAGCAGGTACCTTAATTGAGACAGCTATCTTTCGGGATTTTTAATAAAATGTAGAAAAATTATATCCAATTGAATTTTGGATATGTTGTTTCTTAGTGAGTCTAGTATTTGATAAAAATAATTTGGAACCACGTTGATTGAATTTGATTTATGAAATTCACAAAGTTCAGAACTGCTGCCAGGATGCAGGGCAATTGGGGTAGTCTGGTTGGGTGAACTATTTGACCAGGATTTTGTGTTCAGTTTGATCTTAAATTTTAAAGGAATGATTTTAAGATGTAAAATTAAGTTCTGTAAAAATTTTAGAGTTTTTAGTCAATTAGATTATTTTATACAATTTTTCAAAATAAGGATTAAGTTGAGTCCAAAACCAGAATTTACTATTCATATGGTCATTTTGCTAATACTCCTTTTTGGATTAGGTTGTGAAGAGGTTGAATTGCCCTAATCTAAGTGTTGAGGATTCTTGGAAGAGTAAGTGTATAGATTGGTGTAAGTTGGTTTTAAGGTTAGTACAAACTACACTACTGCATACATTCATGTGATGTTGAGACTTGACACACATTTGATTGTAAATGTGATAAGGAACCTAATGCATTGTTGATGGATATTAAAAATCACATTATGTTTGGTAATATGTGAATGTTGTGATGAGCATGTAAAATATGTGTTAATGCCATTGATTATATCCATTTGAATAGTGAACTGATTAATGTGATTTGAAATATAATCTGAGATGGTTGAAACATATTTGCTTATATGATGATGAAATGAAATATGGAAATGAAATGTGAAAGATATGATATTATGAAGAATTATTTTATTGTGATTTGAGATATTATGAGTTATGAGGCCATGATTGTTGGCTACGATAATGCAAATGAGATAATGGAGGCATGATTGCCTATTTGATTATGAGAATGAGATGAATTGAGAAAGAAATGTACAAAGATATAAATAAATGAAAAGATTGTGTGTCTAATGTGTTATTCAACCTTCAGAGTTCTGAGTTTGGCGGCATGCCTATAAAGTACTGGATAGGTGAAAAGACCGGGTCGTAAGCTGATTCCAGTTGATAAATGAAAAATGTGAATTATAGTAACAGTCTTGCCGGGTTGAGGATCTCCTTGGTTTATCCGGGTTGAGGTCCAAGAGACTGGGTCTGTTACCCTATCCATGGATAGAGATATATATATATATATATATGTGTGTGTTGCCTATGGGCTTGATGATTATGATATGGACCAAAGCAGTAACTTTGAACTTTGAATAACATATTAGTTTCTTTTGGGCCCTTGCTTGTCTTTGTTTTCTATGTGATTTATAAATGATGAAATAAATAAATATTGAGATCTATGCTTGTTTTGAGTTCACTATGTCCTATAATTGATAACACAAATGTTGGATACAATGCAAGGTAATGTCATGAAATATGAAATTCTTGAGAATTACTTGTATGTTGGATAATATGACATTGGCATTTCATTATAGCATGATATCATTGTAGTTTATACCACTAAGCCGTTGGCTTAGCGCGATTGTGGTTTATCGCGCAGGTGACAGGGAAGAACCAGAGAGTTCCTCTAGGCCGAGTCGAGTCTAGATTTTGAGGTGTTGATAGTGGGCTTAAAGATCAAAGACTGACTGCCAAAAATGTATAAATTTTATGGGTTGTAAAACTTGAGTTTGGATGTATATGAATTTGTAAATATTGTTACTTTTCGCTGCATAGTGAACAAATATTTTATCTACTGTATTTCATAATAAACCTTTACTTTATGTTGTACTAGAAGTGTAAATCCTTTTTACAGGTTGTAGTTGAGGTTATAAGGAGGATTTATTGGGAAGTGTATTGAGAATGATTTTGTTTGCATTGGTTTGTGTAAAATGTTTTTAAAAATCAGAAAAAAACCAGTTTTGTCGACACTTGGGACTCAATTTTTAGGCGAAACTATGGAAAAATTTCTGTAAAAATTGGAACTAAAATTTGATTAAGTAAAATTGGTAGCAACATTAGGATAGTGTGGCGCCTCTACTCAGCTTACACATGTAGGTCGGGAAGGGGTGTTACAATTTTTGGTATCAGAACCTAGGTTTGAGATTCTCAACCTAGATCAATTGTAAGAAAAAGAATATTTTGATTTTTAAAGTGGGTTTTTGAGTAAAATACATGTTTTGGTATGGCAGTCTTTGATCTTTAATGAGGAATATTATGTTGTGTTTGCAGATATAGGTAGAGATGGCATCTCATTCGCGACAGTCTGTTGAGGGTAGTGCGGAAAGTGTAGCTCCTGAAGAGAGTAGAGAGGGAGCTAGGATTGAGAGGGTTAGTGAGGCACCTGTTTCTGTGCCAGAGAGATCTGCTGCTGAGGAGGCTCTGCCGGGTTGGTTAAGGCATGTGGTAGAACTGTTGAGGGGAGCTCCAGTGCAGCCACCACCACCACAGCCTCAAATGCCGGTAAGACATTATGACAAGTTAAGAAAATATGGGGCTGAGGATTTCCTGGGCACTACCGATCCTGTAGTGGCTGAGCAGTGGTTGGATAAGGTACAGAGGATATTCATTCAGTTGCAAGCCACTTCGGATGAGAAGTTTGACTATGCCAGATCCCTCCTTCAGAAAGATGCTTATGACTGGTGGAAGACTGTTCCTCATGCTATGGATGATCCACCTACGCTATCTTATAGTGATTTTCTGAGGGAGTTCGAGCAGAAATATACTCCGAGGGAGTATAAAGATCTTAAAAAGATGGAATTTTTGAATTTAAGGCAAGACAACCGGACGGTAACAGAATATGAGATTGAGTACATCTGGTTGAGTCGCTATGCTGGGGGAATTATCTCTGATGAAATAGACCGATGCAGAAGGTTTGAGGAGGGGTTGAGACCCTCTATCATGTGTATTGTGGCTGGTTCTAGATACCAGGATTTCTCTCAGCTTGTTGCAGCAGCTAGAAGTATTGAGAGAGCGCAGAGTATTGCAGCAGCTGCTAGTGAGGAGGAGACTAGAGTGAGGAGACCCCAGTTTGAGGCAGGGTCTTCATCTGTGAAGAGAGGTAGAGGAAATTTTGTTCCGAGGATCAGTAGGAGTCAGAGACAGCCGAGTAGGTCAGTGCAGTATCAGAGACAGAGACCAAGACCTAGAACTTCTATAGCCAGTGCCCTGACTCCCGTGATGCAGAGGTCTACTCCACCTGTATGTGTTCAGTGTGGTGGAAGACATGTGGGTGTTTGTTGGAGGTATAGTAGATCAACTGTATGCTTCAGGTGTGGATCGCCTGACCATTTCATAGGGAGTGTCCTGAGATGCAAGAGCATAGGCAGGCTGAGTCTGCAGCCTCTCGACCCAGTGTTAGCAGAGGTGGTCGAGGAGACAGAGGTTTCAGTAGGGGTGGTCGATCCGGGTATAGTCAGAGAGGAGGATCATCATCTGGAGGTAGTAGGCCAGAGGAGACCGGATCTTCTCAGAGGGTGTATATGATGCAGAGGCAGCCAGATGCTTCAGCAGTTATAGTGGGTACATTTTCTTTATTTGGCATTTCAGTACTTGCTTTAATTGATCCAGGATCTACTCATTCATACATAAGTGCATCCATATTGCCTGTGTCTGAATTGCATTCAGAATCCTTAGGATTTGATGTTTTGGTGACAAATCCTTTAGGACATAGTGTGGTTGTTAGTAAGGTGCACCGTGATAGTGCAGTGGTGGTTCAGGGTGAGGAGTTTCTTGGTGATCTGTTTGAAATGCCTTTTAAAGAATATGATTTGATCTTAGGCATGGATTGGCTGTCTAAGCATGGAGCTGTGGTAGATTGTCAAAAGAAATGTGTCACCTTGAGAACCAGTGATGGTAGGGATGTGATAGTATCTAGTGAGCATAGACAACTTACATCCTTGTTTGTATCAGCTGTAACAGCTAGGAAGTTGATTAGAAAAGGGTGTGAAGCTTATCTCGCTCATGTTGTGGATACCAAAGTAATGGGTTCTCAACTTAATAGTATACCCACAGTTGTGGAGTTTTCAGATGTTTTTCCTGAGGAGTTGCCAGGGTTACCCAATGAGAGAGAGGTTGAGTTTGGTATCGAATTGTTGCCTGGTACCACTCCCATCTCTATCACTCCTTATCGAATGGCACCAGCTGAATTGAGAGAGTTGAAGGTGCAGTTATATGAGTTGTTGGATAAAGGGTTTATTCACCCTAGTGTTTCACCGTGGGGAGCTCCTGTATTATTTGTGAAGAAGAAGGATGGTACTATGAGGTTATGCATTGATTATAGGAAATTGAACAAAGTGACTATTAAGAATAAATATCCTTTGCCTAGAATTGATGATCTCTTTGATCAATTGAAGGGAGCATCAGTGTTTTCCAAGATTGATTTGAGATCAGGGTACCATCAGTTGAGGGTTAAAGCTGAAGATGTTTCTAAGACAGCTTTCCACACCAGGTATGGGCATTATGAGTTTTTAGTAATGCCTTTTGGGTTGACGAATGCACCTGCAGCTTTCATGGATTTGATGAATAGGGTGTTTAGGCCTTATCTGGATCAGTTTGTGGTGGTTTTCATCGATGATATTTTGGTGTATTCACATAATGAGGAGGAGCATGTCAAGCATCTGCGAATTGTGTTACAGATCTTGAGAGAGAAGCAGTTGTATGCTAAGCTGTCAAAGTGTGAGTTTTGGCTTGACCAAGTAACTTTTCTCGGTCATATAGTTTCAGCAGATGGTATAAGAGTTGATTCGAGTAAAGTTGAGGCCATTTTGAATTGGAGTCCACCAAAGTCAGTGACTGAAGTTAGAAGTTTTCTGGGTTTGGCAGGCTATTATTGAAGGTTTGTGAAAGGTTTTTCTTTGATAGCTACTCCACTCACAAGATTGCTTCGAAAGGGAGTTAGATTTGTGTGGACAGATCAGTGTCAAGCTAGTTTTGATCAGTTGAAAGAAATGTTGACTAAAGCACCTGTTCTTACTTTACCCATGGAAGATAAACCATATGTGATTTACAGTGATGCTTCACATAATGGTTTAGGATGTGTTTTGATGCAAGAGGGTAAAGTCATAGCTTATGCTTCTCGGCAGTTGAAGCCGCATGAGCTTAATTATCCGACTCATGATTTGGAGTTGGCAGCTATAGTGTTTGCTTTGAAGATTTGGCGACACTACTTATATGGGGAGAAATGTTTTATCTATATGGATCACAAAAGTTTGAAATATTTGGGTGTTCAGAAGGAGTTGAATCTTCGGCAAAGGCGATGGTTAGAACTGATTAAAGACTATGACTGTTTGATTGATTACCATCCTGGTAAGGCGAATGTTGTTGCTAATGCCTTAAGTCAGAAGTCTTAGAAGTTATATCCCTAAGTGTGCTGATTAAAGAATTGTAATATCCCTAAGTGTGCTTAGAAGTTATGATAATGTTGTTATTATTGAATTGAGTGTGTGATTGATAAGTGGTAATTATGTTGTTTGAAGAAAAGCATTGTGTAGAGTGCAGTGTATATGTTGTGTATATGGTCATATTTATATAATATAAGTTGGTCAAAGGGCTTGGTCAAGGGAAGAGGATATTTTATTTGTGATTGTGAAATTACCAACATGGGCTTGTAAAAGACAAAGGTTTAGTTATATGGTTGAGGGTAGTTTAGTAATTTTCTTTTGGAAGGGTATTTAATGCCTATTGACTTTGTGTTTTCTTCATAATTTCTTCTTCTTCTTGTTGTTGATGGCCGGCTCACTCAAAGACAAAGGAAAGAAAGAGAGCAAGTGATGATTTTGGAATTTTAAGCTCAAAAGTGAAGGAAGATCTCAAGTATACAAGTTGGAATTTCAAGAATTTCATGATTTTAGTAAGTTTTCTCTTGTTTGCCTTTGTTATTTTTGAAGATGTGTGTGAGTTGAGTTAGGGTTATTGATAGTATGATTAAGTGTGTTGATGATTTGTTGATTAGAGTTGAAATTGATTTTAAAATAAGAAGTTAAATTGGTGTTGGTGATGGAAGAGTAAGAGTTGTGTTTAGTGAATATTTTTCTGTTTTACAATTAGTAAAGGCTGTGACTTGTATGATTTTTAATTAATTATAGAAAAATGTTCTTGAAGTGAATTTTTGATATGTTGTGCCTCTATGAGTCTAGAATGACTGAAAAATATGTTGATTCGATTTTGGAATGGTTATGAGTTTAGAAAGATTATTTTTATTAGACCTGTTCCAGCAGGTACCTTAACTGAGACAGCTATATTTCGGGATTTTTAATAAAATGTAGAAAAATCATATCCAATTGAATTTTGGATATGTTGTTGCTTAGTGAGTCTAGTATTTGAGAAAAATAATTTGGAACCACGTTGATTGAATTTGATTTATGGAATTCACAAAGTTCAGAACTGCTGCCAGGATGCAGGGCAATTGGGGCAGTCTGGTTAGGTGAACTATTTGACCAAGATTTTGTGTTCAGTTTGATCTGAAATTTTAAAGGAATGATTTTAAGATACAAAACTAAATTCTGTAAAATTTTAGAATTTTTAGTCAAGTAGATTATTTTATACAATTTTTCAAAATAAGGATAAAATGGAGTCTAAAACCAGAATGTACTATTCATATGGTCATTTTGCTAATATTCCTTTTGGATTAGGTTGTGAAGAGGTTGAATTGCCCTAATTTTTGAAGTGAAGAACTATTGAGTGGAGAAGAGTTTAGAGTGGTGTGAAATGTTATTAAGGTAAGTACCAATGTTGCATGATTGCATTGTTAATGCATATCACTAATGTATTTTGATGTGTTTATATCATTAATGATATGTATATATATAATTGTGTTATGGGAAAATGAAAGATGTGAATGATTTGATGAATATTAATGTATGAGAATACAATTGATTGAGTATAATTAAATAATGTTAGGTAAATTATTACATTGTTAATCTAATGTGACTTGTATAGTGTGAAAGAGAAGAGGATCATTTAACAAGGTATGAGCTATGCAAATTTATTATGATAAACACTTTTATGAAGAATTACTTTAATGTACTTTGTAATGTTATAGCAATGATGCTATATGTATAATGTGAATCATGTGATTGAATAATGATATGTTCATTTGGTTAATGTAATTGATGTTGAGTATTATAATGATGATGCACATGATACTATATGAACAATACTATGATTTGTGTATTATGAATCTTGTGAATTGTATTGTGCTATATGAATAAGGTACTTTGTAATGTTATAGCAATGATGTTATATGTATCTTATGGATTGAGATATGATATGTTGTGAAGCCATTGTGATTGGCTATGATGATCTAATTGAAAGAAATAAGGCATGTTTGCCTAGATGATAATGAACATTGAGATTGAAATTGATAATGAAACAATAAGTGAAATATGTGTTTAATGTGTTATTCAGTCTTCAGAGTTCTGGGTTTGGAGGCATGCCTATAAAATGAAAAAGGTAACAGTCTTGCCGGGTTGAGGATCTCTTCAAATTGAGTTGAATTGAGGTCCAAGAGACTGGGTCTGTTACACTATGAGAATTGTGAATATGAAATATATGATTGGTAACAGTCTTGCCGGGTTGAGGATCTCTTCAAATTGAGTTGAATTGAGGTCCAAGAGACTGGGTCTGTTACACTATGAGAATTGTGAATATGAAATATATGATTGGTAACAGTCTTGCCGGGTTGAGGATCTCCTCATGATGAGTTGATGGTCCAAGAGACTGGGTCTGTTACACTATCGATGGATAGAAATATTGATATATGATGCCTACGGGCTTGATGATTATGATTATAGACCAAAGCAGTAACTCTGAACTCTGAATAACATAGTGGTGTCTGTTGGGCCCGAGTCTGTCTTTGTTGTCAATGTGATATACAAATGTTGAAAGAAATGGATAATGAAATCTTTGGTATACTTCATTGGACATGTGATTGATGATATGTAATATGTGCGTTGAAATATTGATTATGAGCACTAGTGATGAATCATTAATGTTGAATTGTGAATAAAGAAATGTTATGATTGGTATGATGTATAATGTGTGTATTAGCATTGATTGTGAATTCAATTGATGAATTGTGGTTGATGACAATGATTGTCTTAATTGAAAATGTGACTTATGATTAGTATGATGTATAATGTGTGTATTGAGATGTTGATTGTGAATATTAGTGATGGGTTGGACTTGGTAGAAATGTTATGTTTATATGTGTATAAGATATGAGATTAGTTGAAAGATATGAAAGCTGCAAATGAATAGGGATAAACTTAATAAGAACTAAAAGTATATGGAATTGAGATATCTTTATATGTTAGTGTTTCCATGATATATGTTTGTATTTTATATTTGTACTACTAAGCTTTCGAGCTTAGCGCGGATGTATTATCGCGCAGGTAGCTTGGTGGAAGATATGAAGTCTTTTGGTATGCCACGAGAAGAGTAAGATTTTGTCGAGACCAACTAGAGGGTAATGCATACATGTATCCACTTTAAGTATGTTATATTATATGTATAAATGAAGTTTTGATAAAGACAATAATTTGTAAGTGTTCTTTAAATTGACCTATTATGGTTTGAATTTTGTTACAGGTATTGAAAGGTAAAAAGAAAAGTGGCATCCTTATACTTTATATACTTACTGTATGTATACTAGGTATATGTATAGTATTTATATGGAGTATTGGGGTGTTACAGAGATGGGTTGTGATGTGTTGAGATTATGAATAGGTATGTTTGAGATGAGTTTATAAGTGTTGAGATTGATTATAAGTTAAAAAGGTTGGATTGATGTTGGTTTTGGTAGAAAGATGATAAGTTAAAAGTGATGTTTGGTTTTTTTAGGGTTTTGAAATTGTAGATGATTAAATGGATTGTTGATGTGTGATTAATGTGAATATTGTGTTAAACATGCAAAATAAGAGTTAATGACTTTGATTACATCCATTTGAATGAGTTTATGTTGTGTATATTGTGTTTTTATTCAATCAAAAGAGAGTTGGCCATAGTTAAGGTTTGTATACGTGAGAGACACGGCCAAACCAAGGAAGAGACACGGCCAACCTAAAATATTTTTGAGAGACATGGCCAAGTCTATGGAAATTTGGCCGTGTTTGGTGATTTTTGGAGAGGACACGGCCATGTCCCTTGCCCATGTCTTCTTCTGTTGCTTTTGGTTGAGAGACACGGCCACAAGCTTGGCCGTGTCCCTTGAGGGAGTCCCTTACTATGATTTGTTTCTTGCTTTTCTCACATTGTTGAATCCTTCCAAGATCTTTTTGTATTTTCACTTTGAATATACTTAAAACAAAGATGACTTAAACAAATGTGTATTGAGGATTCTAAATTTAAGGATAAGGTGAATTATATATGTGTATATATATATATCAATGATGATCATTTTTAATTGATGTTTAATGTGTTTGATTATGTACATTTCAATAATAATGTACTTTGAAATGTTGTATCAATGATGGTATATGAATAATATGATTTGAGATATAATATGATATGAGGCCATTGTAATTGGCTATGATAACTCAAATGTGATTTGAAGCCATTGTGTTTGGCTATGATGATTCTATTGCAAGAACATAAGGCATGTTTGCCTAATTGATGATGAGATGTAAGAATGAAACAATAAATGAATTGTGTGTCTAATGTGTTATTCATTTTCAGAGTTTTGTTATTGGTGGCATGCCTATTGGTAACATTCTCTTGAAGTTAGGTTGGATTGGATCCTTGAAGCCTAATTGAGATGTTACAACCCTTGAAGCTAGGTTGGATTGGTTCTTGAAGCCAAGTTG
Source organism: Garcia nutans (assembly GCA_947685225.1). Taxonomy (NCBI): domain Eukaryota; kingdom Viridiplantae; phylum Streptophyta; class Magnoliopsida; order Malpighiales; family Euphorbiaceae; genus Garcia; species Garcia nutans. Next base: position 18,652,510 of record CANTUV010000009.1, on the reverse strand, counting down.
GGTTGATACTTAGCATGCTTTGTTCCCCTTGAAGCTTGGTTGAACCTAAATCCTTGAAGCCTAGTTGGGTTTATGATAATGATAAATGTGATAACAAAACCAAAGCATTAACTCTGAAAATTGAATGGCATATTAGTGTGTTTTAGGCCCATGCTTGTCTTTGTATATAATGTGATTCTTGAATGGTAAAATCAATGGAACTATGAAGATGTAATATGCATATTGTTATGACATTGAATTTAATATGATGTGGTAATGTGATGTGCTTCTATATGTATGCTTTATGAAATATAAAGGGGTGATGTTAACTTTAAGATTTAGATGTGTAACATTATTTTGCCTTAAAGTATAATGTTGATATATTTTGTACTACTAAGCCGATGGCTTAGCGCGATAGTGTTTGATCGCGCAGGTAACAGAGTTGAACCTGAGAGGTCCTCGAGACCGAGTGAGAGTAGACATTGAAGAGTTATTTTGGGACTTAAAGATCGGAGAAGAGCTGCCAATCATGTATATATATTCTATGTTTTGTAAACCTTGATTTATAACATATTTGTAATAACTTCCGCTGTGAATTATTAAACATTTTGTATATAGTGTCTTTTGGATTTCTTTTATTTGTTTGAGATTGGTTTCACTTATTTACAAAGATATTTGTTGTGTCTTTTTAAATCGTGGCATTTTCTATATTCAGTATACGTATATTACAATCATTCAAGCATGCTTGGTACGTATACAGGGTATAGAGGTGTTACAATTATTTTGGTATCAGAGCCTAGGTTTGAGATTCTCAACCTAGGTCAAGTGTAAGAAAAAGAGTGTTTTGATTTTAAAACGTCGATTTTTGAATAACATACATGTTTGGCATTGGCAGTCTCTGATCATTAATGAGAGGTATTCTGTTGTGTTTACAGATATAGGTTGTGATGGCTTCTCACTCACGTCAGTCAGTCGAGGGTAGTGCTGAGAGTATAGCTCCTGATGAGATTAGAGAGGGAGCTAGAGTGGATAGTGCTGGAGAGGTACCTGCTTCTGTGTCGGGGAGACCAGCTGGTGAGGAGGTTCCGCCAGGTTGGTTTAGGCATGTGATTGATTTGTTGAGGCAAGCACCAGTACAACCACCGCCACCACCCCCACAGCCTTTGGTATCAGTGAGACAGTATGATAAATTAAGGAAATATGGAGCAGAAGACTTCTTGGGTACTATTGATCCAGCTGTAGCTGAGCAGTGGCTAGATAAAGTACAGAGAATATTTGTTCAGTTGCAAGCCACTCCAGAGGAAAAGTTTGATTATGCAAGATCATTGTTGCAAAAGGACGCATATGACTGGTGGAAGACATTGCCCCATGCTATGGATGATCCACCAACATTGTCCTATGCTGATTTTCTAAGAGAGTTTGAATTGAAGTATACTCCTAGGGAGTACAAAGATGTGAAGAAGATGGAGTTTCTGAGCTTTAAGCAAGATCACCAGACTGTGACGGAATATGAGTTAGAGTTTATCCGGTTGAGCCAGTATGCTGGGGGTATTATATCTGATGAGATAGATAGATGTAGGAGATTTGAGGAGGGATTGAGGCCCTCTATCATGTGTCATGTGGCTGGATCTAGATATCATGATTTTTCCTAGCTTGTGGCAGCAGCTAGGAGTGTGGAGAGAGCTCAGGTTATTGCAGCTGCTTCAGAGGAAGAGATCAGGGTTAGAAGGCCCCAGTTTGAGGTAGGGTCTTCATCTGTGAAAAGAGGTAAAGGAAGTTTTGTTCCTCGGGTTAGTAGGAGTCAGAGGCCAGCGGGTAGGTCAGTACAGTTTCAGAGGCATAGATCTAGACCTACAGTTTCAGTGGCGAGTGCTCCGACCCCAGTGATGCAGAGATCCACCTTACCCATATGCATTCATTGTGGTAGACCACATGGTGGTCCTTGTTGGAGGACTGGTGTGACAGGGGTATGTTTCAGATGTGGGTCGCCTGATCACTTTGTTAGAGATTGTCCTGAGAGACAGGAGCGGATGTCGGTGGATACTGCTGTAACACCCCGATACCTTATATAAGTACTATACATATACCTGGTATACATACGGTAAGTATATAAAGTATAAGGATGTCACTTTTCGTTACCTTTTTAAAACCTGTAAAAGAATTCCAAACCATAATACATTAATTTAAATAACATTTACCAAATCATTATCTTTATCAAAACTTCATTTATACATATAATTACTTTCTCGTCATAAATACATCAATATAAAAGTTATACATGTATGCATTTCCCTCTAGTTGGTCTCGACAAACTTTTACTCTTCTCGTGGCATAACAAAAGACTTCATATCTTCCATCTATATACCTGCGCGAATAAACACCCGCGCTAAGCCCGAGAGCTTAGTAGTCCAAATATAAAATATAAACATATAGTATAGAAGTATTAACATATAATGATGTATAAATTCAAGGTATAATTAGTTCTTATCATATGTTATTTTCTTTTTAATTGCATCTTTCATAAATCCTAGCTAATTTCATATATGATGTACATATACATAATAATATCACCAACCCTAATCCATCACCAATACTCAAAATCAATATATTAATACATCCACATTATATATACCATACCAATCCTTATTGCAATACATACATTACATATCATACCAATCATTAATCACATTTCCAATGAAGACAACCATTATTATCAACCACAATTCATTTACATATCACACTTCATAACATTATCTTATTCACAATTCACCAATCATGATTCATTATTAATACTCACAATCAATATTTCAATACTTGTATTTCACATTAGCAACAAAGACAGACTCGGGCCCAAAACACTAATATGTTATTCAGAGTTCAGAGTTCTGCATTGGTCCATAATCACAATGACCAAGCCCGTAGGCAATATATCTCATGTCTCTATCCATGGATAGCGTAACAGACCCAGTCTCTTGGATCATCAACTCGGCTAAACTCGAGGAGATCCTCAACCCGGCTAGACTGTTACTACAATTCACATTTCACATTTTATCAAGTAACAGACCCAGTCTCTTGGATCTCAATTCATCTCAATGCAAAGAGATCCTCAACCCGGCAAGACTGTTACCTTTCATGTATTTCGCATCAATAATTTACATAGTGTAACAGACCTAGTCTCTTGGACCTCAGTTCACTCAAATTGAAGAGATCCTCAACCCGGCAAGACTGTTACATTTTCACATTCTCTAGGCATGCCGCCAAATCCAGAACTCTGAAAATTGAATCAACATATTAGACACAAAATCTTTTATTTTCATTTCATTCTCAATTGAATTATCATAGCCAATAGCAATGGCTTAACATCTCATTTGAATCACTATAGCCGATCACAATGGCTTCACAACATATCATATCTCAATCCGTATGATACATATAACATTATTGATATAACATTTCAAAATATATTATTCATATAATACATTGCCATTCACAATGCATACAACATAACATTTCATCATTTCTCAAAACACACTAACACCATTCATTATTAGAACATTTATCATAACAAATTGCACATACCTTAAGAATGATCCTCATTTCTTTCTACCTTTCCATTTCATATTTCATCCTTTATATTTATATATATATAATGATTTTCATTCTTCATTTACATTCATAATATAATAGCTTATTTAACACTTTCATCCCAATGTGTAAATGTTCAAAGACATATAAGGATATACAATCAAATAGGGTTTATGCTTACCTTGTTAATGATCTTCACATCCTTCACATCATTATCATCACCTTAGTCCAATTATATTAACAATATAGTAAACCACTTAACACATTTGCAAACAAATGTGTTAAGCCTCAAATCATGTAAGTAAATACAATCATATGTATTGGTACTTACCTCAAGAACTACTCCCATCAATCTATACATTTCCTTTTTCCAAGAATTCTCCACCTTTAGGTTAATGCAACACAATCTCTTCAAAACCTAATCCAAAGATCATTATTCATAGGTTTAGAATCATCTACATACATTTGATTAGGGCATTCTTTGTTTAAAACATGTTTAAAGTGTTTATGTTTAGGTTTAGGTACCATAATACCTTTGAAGAATCAAAGCCATGCCAAAAGAACAAAGAATAAAAATAATAATCATTACATTTGAGGGACACGGGCAGCCCACTTGAGGGACACGGCCAAGCTTTTGGCCGTGTCTCTCAACCACAATTGGCAGTAAGCAACACGGGCAAGGGACATGGCCAAGCTTGTGGCCGTGTCTCCCAAAACAAATTGGCAGTGGCAGACACTGGCATGGGACACGGCCGTGTCTCTCAAAAATCAACCCAACACGCCCAAAATTTCCATGTCTTGGCCGTATCTCTCCATGCTTTTGGCCGTGTTACTCAAAACATACCCTAACCAAAAACCAACACTCTTCCAATTGCATTTACACACCCTTTTCACACAAAAACCTCATTCAAATGGATATAATCAATAACATAAACACATATCTTACATAATCAATTAAACCACACATTAACAATACAATTGAACATATACCATCTCAAAATCTTAAAACCAACATTCTTCTCCATCTTTCAAAATCAATATCCACCACTTCCAACAATAAAATCTCTTTAAACTCTTAAATTAAAACCAATTTTAACACTTAAAAACACAACACAAACACATCTCATCATCAAACCAACAAACCCTAATTATCTTCAAAAGAATGAAAGGAATCAAAGAAAAGATCTTACCTTAGATGAAGTAATTACACAAATCTTTGATTCTCCCTTAAAGTTTGAGCTTAGCATCTCAAGAACCTCTCTTAGCTCTTTCTTTCTCTTTGTCTATGGAGGAGCCGGCCACACATGAAGAGAAGAGGAAAAGATGAAGAAGCAAAGTCAAATTTTTCTTTTAATCTCCACCAAGAGTTCAATTCAAGCAATTACCAAAACACCCTTTAATCATTTAACTAACCACTTGTCTCTTATATGCCCATACATGTAATTTCACATATCCCACAAAAATATCCTCTTGCATTGACTCTCCCTTTGACCAATTTATATGATATATATATCATCATATAAACAACATATACATTTCTCTCTAAACCCTCTTTTCTTTCCCAAAACACATATACATAAACCTTCTCTTCCCATTTCTTTTCTCTTCACATAACATATACATTCAATCCAACTTACAACAACAACATACTCCAAACTTCTAAGGCATACATGAGGATATTACAACTGCAGCTTCCCGACCTAGTGTGAGGGGAGGTCGTGGAGGCAGAGGTTTTAGCAGAGGAGGTAGATCTGGGTTCAGTTCTAGAGGAGGTTCTACATCTAGGGAGAGTAGACCAGAGGAGGCTGGATCTTCTCAGAGGATTTATGTGATGCAGAGGCAACCAGATGCTTCGGCAGTCATAGCTGGTACTTTTTCTTTATTTGGTATTTCAGTACTTGCTTTGATTGATCCGGGTTCCACACATTCATATATTAGTGCATCTGTTTTGCATGTGTCTGATGTGCATGCTGAATCCCTAGGATTTGATGTATTGGTGACAAATCCGTTAGGGCATAGTGTGATTGTTAGTAAGGTGCACCGAGATAGTGCAGTAGTGGTGCAAGGTGAGGAGTTCCTTGGAGATTTAATTGAGATGCCTTTTAAGGAATATGATGTGATCCTAGGCATGGACTGGTTATCTAGACATAGAGCTGTGGTTGACTGTCAAAAGAAAGTTGTTACCTTGAGAACCAGCGATGGTAGAGAGGTGTTAGTATCTAGTGAGCAGGGACAGCTAGCATCCTTGTTTGTTTCAGTTGTTGCAGCTAGGAGATTGATTAGAAAAGGGTGTGATGCTTACCTTGCTTATGTTGTGGATACTAGAGTAAAAAGTTCTCAACTTGATGATATACCCACAGTTGCAGAGTTTCCAGATGTGTTTCCAGAGGAGTTGCTAGGGTTGCCTCCTGAGAGAGAGGTGGAGTTTGGAATTGAATTATTGCCTGGTACCACTCCTATCTCTATTACTTCTTACAGAATGGCACCTGCTGAATTGAGAGAGCTGAAGGTGCAGTTACAGGAGTTGCTAGATAAAGGGTTTGTTTGCCCTAGTGTTTCACCTTGGGGAGCTCTTGTTTTGTTTGTGAAGAAGAAAGATGGTACTATGAGATTGTGTATCGATTATAGGCAATTGAACAAGGTGACTATTAAAAATAAATATCCATTGCCTAGAATTGATGATCTCTTTGATCAATTGAAAGGTGCAGCAGTATTTTCCAAAATTGATTTGAGATCAGGGTACCATCAGTTGAGAGTCAGAGCTGAGGATATTCCTAAGACAGCCTTTCGTACGAGATATGGGCATTATGAGTTTCTAGTTATGCCTTTTGGTTTGACGAATGCACCTGCTATTTTTATGGATTTGATGAATAGGGTGTTTAGGCCCTATCTTGATCAGTTTGTAGTGGTCTTTATTGATGATATATTGGTGTATTCGCATAATGAGGAGGAGCATGATAAGCATCTGCGGATTGTGCTGCAGATTTTGAGAGAGAAGCAACTGTTTGCTAAACTATCGAAGTGTGAGTTTTGGCTTGACCAAGTTACTTTTCTCGGTCATATAGTTTCAGCAGAGGGTATTAGAGTTGATCCGAGTAAAGTTGAAGCTATTCTGAATTGGAGTCCACCAAAATCTGTGACTGAAGTTAGAAGTTTTCTGGGTTTGGCAGGCTATTACCGGAGGTTTGTGAAAGGATTTTCTTTGATAGCTACTCCACTTACCAGATTGCTTCGAAAGGGAGTTAGATTTGTGTGGACAGATCAGTGTCAGGCTAGCTTCGAACATTTGAGAGAAATGTTGACTCAAGCGCCTGTTCTTACTTTACCTGTGGAAGATAAACCATATGTGATTTACAGTGATGCTTCACATAATGGTTTGGGTTGTGTTCTGATGCAAGAAGGTAAAGTTATAGCTTATGCTTCTCGACAGTTGAAACCTCATGAGCTCAATTACCCGACCCATGATTTGGAATTAGCAGCCATTGTGTTTGCATTGAAGATTTGGCGACATTATCTATATGGGGAAAAGTGTTTTATCTATACTGATCATAAAAGTTTAAAATACTTGGGTGTCCAAAGAGAACTCAATCTTCGACAGAGAAGATGGTTGGAATTGATTAAAGACTACGACTGTTTGATTGATTATCATCCGGGTAAAGCAAATGTTGTTGCTGATGCTTTGAGTCGGAAGTCTTTAGCAGGTTGACTGTTTATTCGCTCTCGTTGCTTGTTGAGTTGAGAGCATTGCATGCTAGTTTTGTATCTTGTGATGATGGTGCATTGTTAGCACAGTTGCAGTTGAAACCAAAATTGTTGGATCAGATTAAAGAGGCTCAATTGACTGATGAGAAGATTCAAAAGATTGTTTCAGATTGTCAGAATGGAAAGAGTCGAGATTTTATTGTGAAAGGTGATGGGAGTCTTTGGTTTAAGAGCAGAATGTGTGTACCCGATGATACTAATTTGAGAAGGATCATTCTAGAAGAACCACATCAGTCAGTATTTGCTATGCATCCGGGCAGTACAAAGATGTATCATGATTTGAGACAGCATTATTGGTGGTCTGGTATGAAGAGAGACATTGCGGATTTTGTGTCTAAATGTCTCACATGTTAGAGGGTAAAAGCTGAGCATCAAGTTCCAACAGGGTTACTTCAGCCTTTGTCAATGCCTGAATGGAAATGGGATAGAGTAACCATGGATTTCGTATATGGTCTGCCATTGACACAAAGAAAGCATGATGCTATTTTGGTGATTGTTGACAGGTTGACTAAGATAGCTCATTTTCTTCCGGTTCGGATGGATTACTCTTTGGAGAGGTTAGCGGAGCTGTATATCCATGAGATTGTGAAGCTACATGGTGTTCCAACTTCTATAGTGTCTGATCGAGATCCCCGATTTACTTCAAGGTTTTGGAAGAGTTTACATGGTGCTTTGGGTTCTCGATTACATTTCAGCACTGCTTTCCATCCCCAGACAGATGGGCAGTCTGAGAGGGTGATACAGATTATTGAGGATATGTTGAGAAGCTGTGTCATTGATTTCTCTAGAAGTTGGGATGGATTCTTACCACTTGTTGAATTTGCTTACAATAACAGTCATCAATCCAGCATTGGTATGGCCCCATTTGAAGCATTGTATGGTAGACGGTGCAGGACACCTCTATGTTGGAATGAACTTGGTGAAGGTAAGTTAATTGGTCCTGATTTGGTTAAAGAAACTGAAGAGAAAGTGAAAATGATTCGAGATAGGTTGAAAACAGCTTCGGACCGACAGAAATCTTATTCATATTTGAAGAGGAGAGACATTGAGTATAATGTGGGAGATAAAGTATTTTTGAAGGTGTCTCCTTGGAAAAAGATCTTGAGGTTTGGTCGGAAAGGGAAATTGAGTCCTCGTTTCATTGGACCGTATGAAGTTTTGGAAAGAGTTGGACCAGTTGCTTATCGGCTTGCTTTGCCACCTGAGTTAGAAAGGATCCATAATGTATTCCATGTTTCTATGTTGAGGAGATACAGGTCGGATCCATCTCATGTGTTGCCAATTGAACCTGAGAGCTCCTCGAGACCGAGTGAGAGTAGACATTGAAGATTTATTTTGGGACTTAAAGATCGGAGAAGAGCTGCCAATCATGTATATATATTCTATGTTTTGTAAACCTTGATTTATAACATATTTGTAATAACTTCCGCTGTGAATTATTAAACATTTTGTATATAGTGTCTTTTGGATTTCTTTTATTTGTTTGAGATTGGTTTCACTTATTTACAAAGATATTTGTTGTGTCTTTTTAAATCGTGGCATTTTCTATATTCAGTTGTGAACCTCGGTTTTTCGCCCGAAAAGGATCCGGGCGAAAGTTCACTCGTTGTCGGGAGTCGCCACTCAGTTTATTTTGTTCGAAGGGAAAAACTAAGAAAACCCTTATTTGACTCCAATTAATGCATCCAATGTAAAGGTTTCTAATCTGCGAACCCAAGGAGGATTCGGGGACTATGTCATGCATTTGATTAATTTGTCAATTTAGAAAAGAATCTAAAAGGAAAACAGAAAGGAAGAAGAACAGATTGTTAGTAAATTGTGGACTTGCTATTCGCGGTAAATCCAAAATATGCCTACATACTCTCGTTTTTATGAGAGATCAAAGCCCATGTAGTTCGGAAAAGCCTATTTGAAGGCGATGAAAATTATGCTTCATGCATGTGTGTGTGTATGCTTCGTGCATTTGTCGGGCTTTTTGCCAAATTCGTGAAATTTAGCACTTAGTGCAAAAATTGTATAATTTCGGGTACTTAGTACCAAAAGAGTTCGATTTAGGCTTCATGCCAAAAGTTCATTTTGATAATGCCGTTTAAGTACTTAATACCAAAGAGATGCAATTTAGGCTCCGTGCCAAAAGATTGATTAATTTATGACTTAAAGCCGAAAGGGTGATTGATTAGTCCATTAGGCCCTCAGACCTAAAAAGATTAGGTCTTTGACCGAGAAGAAATTAAGAAGAAGATTAGAATGCTTATGATATGCTTGAATTGACCGAAGATGAATTATGATATTACCTTGATTAGAATTTTTCCACTTCTAAGTTCCAGATCTTGTTTCCTTGCACTTTTGAGTATGATTCTTGCTTTCTACAACACAATATTAGAAATTCTTAAGCATAAAAATTTCGTCAGCATCTGGGCGTAGGAAGTCCAAAAGTCTCCCCTTTTCGAAAATCTGAAGCCTATATATAGGCAAAATCGGGCTGCACGGCGGCCGGGCCGCCGTGAAGGGCGGCCGAGCTGCCGTCCTCACGGCGGCCGGGCCGTCGTCCCCACGGAGGCTGGGCCGCCAGTCCCGGCGGCTGGGCCGCTGTCCTGGCCCACTGCGACTCGCGCTACTTCTGCTAAAACTGACTTTCCGGGAGCCACGGGCCTCCAAAAATTATTCCGAGACCATATCCATGATCCTTGCGTCGCACCGGACATTTCAAGCACCATGAAGACATACTTTCGGTGGACTTTTACCGTTGCCCGCCGGTCCGGCCTGGTCTGAGGAAATTGGCTTTCCGATCCTCAAAATTCGAGTGTTCACAATTGCCCCCCACTGGGGTCCATAAAAATGATTTATGGAACTCAGTGGTCTTCTGAAGAGCGAATTTTGAGCGAGGTGCAAAAAGACCCGTGTTTTCAGTTTTTCCTATAAATAGGCTCATTTCATTCAATTTTCATTTGCTTTCATTCATTCTTCTTCTTTCACTTCTTTCAAATTTTCTTTCGACGATGGATTTCACCGGCTTTGAAGACCTCGAAATCCCACTCCCTCCCTGCGATCTTTTACTTGAGGAGGAGAAGCATAGTTCTCGGACCGGCTGCTATGAGGTGAGTACATTCCCGTTTGTCCATCTAGTATGCATGCTTAGGAATTTTATTTATTTCCAGTAAGGAACTTAGAAATAAATTATAGGAACATTTCCTTTACATGTACTAGTAATGAATTAGGATCTGTACCAGGCTTCATTATGTTCTGCCATCAGTAATTATTTCTAGTAAAGAACTTAGAAATAATCCTTTAGGGATCCACACCCGGCTGGGGAAAGAACTTAAATCTTTTCTGAATTTGTCCATCTTTTCTGAATTTGAAATTTTTTTTTAGAACTCTACGATCAAGATATCTATAGCTGAGCGTCCGATGGTTACTATTCCGGCTTACATCTTTGATGCTGGGCACCCAGTGGGGGATCTTATCAGACCTGCTTTCCTCCACCATTTGAGGGCTATAGATGTCGGCAGAGATATCCACCGGGATTTGATCTGTGCTTTAGCCGAGCGCTGGTGGCCTACTACTGACACCTTCCATTTTTCTTGGGGGGAGATGACAATGACGCCTACTGACTTTTCCATCATTTCTGGGATTCCCTTTGGCGTTGAGATGGTGGAGTCCTATGATGACTGGCGGCAGGACATTTCTTCAGCCGACATGATTACTCTGATCGGGGTTGACTATCCTCGATATCAGGCGCCTCGCTGCATTCAGCGGAGGTGGCTTGTGGAGCAAGCGCCAAGTATCTACATTGGTTACGAGACAGGCAACCTTACTGCTGACCAGACGGCCAGGTTTACCTTGCTTCTCCTATTTGCTAGCTCTTTCTTATCAAACAGGAAAGATGCAGTGAGTCTCAATGTGCTGAAGAGCATACTTGACCTGACACGGCTTCATACGTACGATTGGGCTAGCATGATGCTGTGTAGGTTGTATGACGACATGTCAGACCTCTGCTATACCCGTATTACTCTGTGTGGCTTGTATTACTTCTGGGAGGTAATGTAAAGAACATTTCCCCTATCTTTATATATGTTGACATACACAAACTCTGATACCTTCTCTTTCTCTCTTTTTTTTTTTTAGACTTGGGCTTACGAGTACTTTCCTGACATCGCCCCTTTTCTTCGTGAGATACCTGCCCCCGCAGATCCTCTTTCCCCCATTGCTTGGAGGTGGTATAGAGAGAGGGTAGAAGTACCAAAGAGTAAACTTCCCATCAGAGTGCTGAGATCGTTCTTCGACAGCTGCCCAATGGACTCAGTAAATGCTTTATCGTCATCTTTTTTATTATATTAGAGAAAATGATTCACTAATATAACAAATGTTTACAGGTTGCATCTAAAGTGATGTCTAGCCGACTGGCAGAGTGGATAGCTCAAGATTATAGCTTTCAGCGATCAGAGTTTCTGACTCGACGATGATTCATACTTCCCCATCCAGAATTTCGACGGTATTATCTCGCTGAGAGGGTGACTTTCCAGATTGCCGGTTTCTGTGCAGTTCTCGTGGATCCCCCTGATGATATGCTATCTTCAACACTTCTTCCTGTTACTGTGTCCCAGTATGAGGGCGACCCTTTCGAGTCGGCTTATGCCCCGGATGAGGAGGATTTGACTTCTACTGTCTTCATCGACTGATGCCACGCATTGGGGCACGATTTGACTCTGTACCCCCTTATCGGTCTTCTCACTCTTCGGCTCCCACTTCTAGCACTCCGAGAGACCATCCCTCTCCCGACCGGCGAACTGACAGACCCTCTTCCTCTAGGGCTGAGGCCTCCGCTTTCAGGGCCGGACCATCACACACCGGAGCAAGCAGCAGCTCATCTCATTTGAGGCCTCCCGCATCCGTCCTTACAGCTACCGACCAATTTGACCCTATTTTAGCCGATTTGAGGCTGCCTTATGCTGTTCGTCATCATGCACCTGGTGGTTGGGTGACCCGACCAATTAGTGCAGAGGGTGCATTATATCAGAGCTTTGCTCATGTCACTCAGGTATATTCTCATAGAACTTTTCATGAAAAGGATTCATAAAATTCTCTTGAGATTGATTGTGATTTCGTCTCTTTTACAGGTACCAGAGGGCCTGATCACGGAAATGGCGGCACTGATTACTGCTTTCTCGGATGAACTGTCTAGTGCTTTGACTGAGGCTGCTTACGAGAGGCAGAGTAGGCCGCAAAGACGGAGAGGCCGGCACTGATTTTTTTCATATTTGTCTTGAACTATGATTGCTGTATTTGAATTATTTTCCTTCTGTACTTTGTACCTTTCATGTTTTTCAGCTGTTATCTGAACTTATCTGTAAACCTGCACTTATTTGTTAGTATTAACAGCACATATGTATGCATGATGCTTTTTCTTTTTAGAAATCTATTTTAAAAATAAATCCCTGACACAATCCCAAAAAATAGCACATAACAGGGCCTAAACAGGGCCAAAACATGAGAATTTTACAAAACACCAAAAAGAAAGAGGAATCAGGACGGTATACGGCGGCGGCCGAGCCGCCGGCAGCGGCGGCCGAGCCACTGCCCGGGTCAGACCAGTATAAAAATCAAGGTTGTCTTACATCTGTGGGCCAGAAAGCAATCCTCTTACTGAAAGATCTTATATATATTTTTTTTCAAATAACAATGAATCCTCTTTTTAATCACGTGATGCATAATTGGACTAAAAGTCTCCACAATGTTGAAAGGATCAACATGGGGAGGTACGGGTTGAAAGCTGTCGCCACACTCAGAGGTGTAGCAGTAGACTGGGATTTCTTGCACTCTTGCGTCAGGTTTTGGGATCCCCAAGCCCATGTTTTCAGATTTGGGGCTCGGATGGAGGAAATGTGTCCTCTTTTTGAGGAGTTCTGCTCGATCATTGGGTGCGATCCAAATGCCCCTCTTGTGAGGCATGAGGTCCAAATCGGGTATGTGGGATCTTTTCAGAGGCTTTTTAGCTTCACAAAACCCCAAGCCCAAGCTATGATTGTAGATGGGGATAAGGCGATGCTGCTTCCCCTAATTGATGAGTTCTTGACCGCCGATTTTGAAGACGATGTTCAATTGAGGCATAGAATGCGAGCCTTCGTCTTTTGTCTGTTAGCTGGGTTCCTCTTCAACCGTGACCCCGGCTTTGGAGATTTGAGACTTTGCCCAATGGTTAGGCAAATGGAAGAGCTCAACTGTATCGGGGGCATGATCCTGGCTGAGACTATTCAGAGTCTCGACAGATGTGCACTTGGATTTGAACGTTGGACCGTCACCCCGGTCATCCTTCAGGTAATTTATACCTTTTGTTTCTTTTGCTTATTCCATCATCTCTCTTTTCCTTTGTAAAATAGAAAGGATCTATTTTTTCAGGTTTGGCTGAGAGATCATCTTCGAGTGGTTGCAGCCCCCCAGACTTTGACCTACAACCCTTCACAGTACCGCACCAGGAAAATTCAGATTTCTTTTCCCTCTATGGCCGAATGGACTGTTTGGCTGTTTGAGCTTGGACCGGAAGAATTATTATGGTTCGTCCCTTGGTATAGGATTCCTCAATTCATAGAGGCAAATGCTATGCACAACCATGTCTACCTGCTTGGGTTCACTCACAGTACTTGGTACAGTGCTTCCCGCGTCCTTAGGCAGATGGGTATTGATCAGAGAGTTCCCCTTCCTGTCGGGCTTACCATTGCTTCTCCTATTACCTCTGGGGTTACTCGGGCTGTTCTACAGACTTGGGTCAGAGACCATCGGATGATCAGGCCTGGTGCAGAGCCTTCCCTCGTTCAGCCCACTCCAGAGTACAGGACCTGGTTTATAGCTGAGGTTTGGCCCGTTGAGAAACCGAGGAGGTGCGCATTGCTGCAGGAGTTGGAGGGAGAGGGGGTGTAGGATTTGGATCCCAGGGTGACTCCATTGTCTTTTCTGTTTTTTGGGTTGTTTTTTACCTTTTTGGTTTTTTGGGGCATGTGACTTGACCTTTTTGTATTTTGTAGGCTGAATGACTCTTTTTGTAACAGATGATTCTCTTTTTGTAATGAATGATTCTCAATGGATGACCCTTTTGTTTGCTTTCCAAGCATTATCTACTTTATATATTTGCTCTTATTTTTGCCTAAGCCATCCTTTCGGATTTTCAACTTAGCGAGCTCTTACCCATTCTTGCCTAAGCCGCCCTTTGTGGGTTTTCGGCTTAGCGGGATCTTTTGTTTGTTTTTTTGTTTTTTTCTTTTTTGTTGTTTTTTTTATTTTTTCTTGGCAAAAGAAAGATGAATGAAAGATTTTTATTAAAATTTAGACCGTGCTCAAGGAGAGCTGCCTACATATCTCGAATTAGTTTGCGAGAATCAGGTCTAATGTAGTTCCTTCTTGGAATGCATGATCATGCATAATATTTCTTTAGTTGATCCAGATTGCATGGGTTTGTGAACTCCAGACCATCCAAATCAGACAAGATAACGGCTCCGCCGGAAAGTATTTTCTTCAAAATGTAGGGTCCCGCCCAATGAGGACGAAACTTCCCACGAGGATCTGTAACAGGTGTTCTGATCTCCTTCAAAACCAAACAACCTTCTTCCAACTTTCGATCTTTGACCTTTTTGTTGAAATGTCTGGCCATTCGCCTCTGATACCCTTGAATCTGATGTAGAGCTTGAAGTCTTTTTTCATCCAAACTCAACAACTGATGATGATAATTGCTGATCCATTCAGCTTCATTTATCTGACTTTCTTGAATTATCCTCGCCGATTGAACTTCCAGTTCAATGGGGAGTACTGCTTCCATTCCGTATACTAGGGAATACGGGGTTGCCCCAGTAGGAGTTCTAACTGATGTTCTGTATCCCCACAAGACCAATGGCAACTTCTCATGCCAACGCCTATGTTCCTTGATCATTTTTTGTATGATCACCTTTATAGACTTATTCGCTGCTTCTACAGCTCCATTTGTTTGAGGTCTATAAGGAGAGGACTTATGATGCTAGACATTCTTATCCTTCAAGAGCTTAGCAAATTCTGCTTGGAAATAAGTTCCATTATCAGTGATAATTTCAAACGGCGTTCCGTACCGACAAAGGATGTTGGTTCGGACAAACTGTGCTGCCTTTTTGGCGTCTAATTCTGCATAGGAAGCTGCTTCAACCCACTTTGTGAAGTAATCCACTGCTACCAAGATAAACTGATGTTCATTTGATGCTTTTGGATGTATTTTACCAATTATATCAATTCCCCAAGTAGCGAAGGGCCATGGAGAAGTGATTGGATTCAGGGCAACAGGAGGTTGCTTCTGTAGCTTAGCAAATATCTGACATTGATGACATCCTTGCACAAATGCCACACAGTCTGCATTCATGGTGGACCAGTAATATCCTAGATTGGCAATTTTTCGAGCCAAGGCTATCCCATACATGTGTGGTCCTGATTCGCCACCATGTACCATTTCCATTATTTGCTTGGCCTCCGCTTCATTCACACACCTTAGGTGGATTCCATTCCAACTCCTCTTGTAGAGGATATCTCCATTGAGAATATAACCTGTGGCAAGCTGCCTTATTGCCCTCTGATCAACCTTTGATGATCCCTCCGGATAATTTCCATCCTTGAGATAGGTCTTGATATCCCAAAACCATGGTTTACCATGGGTCAAGTGCATTACATGGGCGGGTTGCTTTTGAAGCTGAACTTTCAATGGACGAATGACTTTCCCCTCCTTGATATTGATCATGGAAGCTAAAGTAGCCAGGGCATCAGCAAACTGATTCTTTGCTCTCGGAAGATATTCGAAGGACAAATCATTGAACTGTTGTGCCAAATGATCAAGGCGTTGTAGGTAAGGAACCAAACGCTCTTCTTTTATCTTCCATTTCCTTAAGGCTTGTGATACTATTAAAATAGAATCACCATAGACCTTTAGGTCCTTAATCCCCAATTTCAGGGTGGCTTCAAGCCCATTAATGCAAGCTTCATATTCTGCTTCGTTGTTTGTGCAGCTAAAGTCAAGTTTAACTGCGAATGGAATGTATTCTCCACAAGGAGTTTTGAACACAATTCCAATTCCGTTTCCATGATAATTGGATGCTCCATCAAAATACATCTCCCAAACACTGCTCTCCACGTTCAAGAGGTCTTCATCAGGGAAACCCATTTCTCGCATCTCGTCATTCACGGGTAATTCTGCTAATTAGTCAGCTATCGCCCCGCCTTTCACAGCTTTCCTTTGAACAAATTTCAAGTCAAAGGCTGCCAATGTTGACACCCACTTAGCCATTTTGCTGTCCAAAACAGGCCTCTCCATAAGGAATTTCAAGGGACTCTGTTCTGCAATGACATAAGTAGTGTAAGAAGACAAGTAGTGTTGTAACTTTGTACAAGCCCAATACAAGGCTAAACACAACTTCTCAATCTTGTTATACTTTAACTCATAGTCCAGCATCCTTTTGCTGAGGTAATAAATGGCATTTTCTACCTTTGTATCTTCAGCCTCTTGAGCTAGCATTGCCCCCATGGCTTCATCTGTTACAGACAAATACAAGAGTAGAGGTTTTCCCATTCTGGGAGGTTGTAGAATTGGCGGACTTAACAAGTATTCTTTGATCTTGTCGAAGGCCTTCTGGCAGTCTTCATTCCATTCTTGTGAAGCACCTTTCCTTAGTAGCTTAAAGATAGGACCACAAGTCTCAGCCAACTGTGATATGAATCGACTGATGTATTGTAATCTACCTAGCAAGCCTCGAATCTCTTTTTCTGTTCCTGGCGGAGGCATTTTCAGAATAGCTTTTGACTTTGCTGGATCAACTTCTATTCCTTTTTTGCTGACCAGATATCCCAAAAATAAGCCCGATGTTGCTCCAAACAGACACTTTGCAGGATTAAGCTTCAAATTGTACTTGCGAAGTCTAAGGAAGAACTTCTCATGTGCTTCAACGTGTTCTTCTGGAGATTTTGACTTGACAATCATATCATCGACATACACTTCTACTTCTTTGTGAATCATGTCATGAAAGACTGTTGTCGCCATCCTTTTGGTAGGTAGCCCCTGCATTTATCAATCCAAAAGGCATAACCCTGTAGCAGAAAGTGCCCCATTCTGTGATGAAAGCTGTCTTTTCTTTGTCTGGTGGGTGAACTAGGATTTGATTGTACCCAACCGCGAGGTCAGTCATGGAAACCATCATGTGCCCAGCCATCCTGTCTATCAGCAAATTGATGTGTGGTAGTGGAAAATCATCCTTGGGACAGGCCTTATTCAGATCTCTGTAGTCAACACACATCCTGACCTTTCCGTCTTTCTTCGGGACTGGCACGATGTTTGCTAACCAGGAAGGGTAGGCAATTGGTTCTATGAACTTATTGTCCAGTTGTTTGGCAACTTCCTCTTTAATTTTCAAAGACCATTCTGGCTTCATTCTTCTCAGTTTCTGCTTAACCGGCTTCGCATCGGGGTATAGCGGAATCTTGTGAACTGCTATGGCTGGGTCTATTCCCGTGATATCACTTGCCTTCCACATGAAGCAGTCGACATACTTCCTGATGCAATCGACAACCTGTTCCTTATTCACACAATCATATGCAATGTATGTATGTTCATTTTCTTTGCCAATTATTATCTTTTCATTTATTTCATATATTTCATTTATTTCATTTTTGCTAGATAATACTTGGAAAGCAAAAGACAAAGGGTAACCAAGAATCCGAACAATTTCATTGATAATAACGGAGTCATTCTCCAAGATTACATTAGACTCGACATTAGGGTTTTCTAAATCTGAACTTACAGAAGACTCAGAATTAGACTCTGACTTGGTTTTTGACTCAGAATTAATACAAGACTCGGTACAAGACTCAAGTTCAGGGTGTGACACAAGACTAGGTTTAACCTCAGCATCTTGTCCCTCCTCGGCGTACCAGTTTCTCAGCGGTCCATCCGTTGTCTTGATCAGCTTTGTGAAGTCCCTTTTGTCTTCGACATTGGTTATCATAGCAACCTCATCAAAGAGATTAGGCCGCATGAAATCTTCCATTTGGGGGTCAGTTTCAGGTTCTGGCTCTTCTTCTTTTATGGCCATAACATCAGCAAACATTTCAAAACCCGGTAGCTTCTTTCCAATCATAGGAGAATAGAATGGTTCCTGAAAACCACGGTGATGAATTGCCTTTCCAGGTTTGCAAAAATGACCATTCAGAGTTCTAAAGTAAGGGCGCATTTTGAGGCTTCTTGCCCCCCAATTTCCCTTTTTCTTCCTTCCACGCTCAAGCTCTTCTATTTCCTCGTCTGTAGGTTTGTACCCCAAGCCAAAAGTTCCCTTATTCTCAGGCTCTTCCCATGGCCGTACTACGGGTATTTTCCTCCCAGACTTCATCATTTCCATCCCGGGCAATAGACCTACCCTCAACATCATTCCCACTAGGCAGTTGATTTGGACCTCCCCAAAGTCATATGAGACAAATGGCCCTTTGGGTTTTTCACCTTCTATGCATTGAACTGTGTCGTAATGAAACCCAGTCAAGGTCATGGCGGTTTCACCAGGAACAACCTCAAGGAGAGACTGATCCATGGTTTTCCTGTTGATTTCGCAGGTGTCCCCTTTGATAGTGATGATTTTTCCTTCAAAAGGGAATTTAAGTTTTTGGTGTAATGAAGAAGGTACAACATTAATTTGATGGATCCACGGCCTTCCAAGGAGGAGATTAAAGCTCGCGGGTACATCAATGACCTGGAATGGTACTCCCATTCTCACCGGCCCAATAGCAATTTCTAGAGTGGCAACACCCAAAATTTCTCTTCGAGTGTTATCATATGCTCTCACAATCTGATCAGAAGGTGTAAGATCTGTAGCCTCCAACCCCAGACAGCTTGCTACTTTCAAAGGACACACATTTAAGGCTGACCCATTATCAATGAGAACCATGGGCACAGTCTTTCCCCCAGTCTGTATGGTGATGTATAGAGCATCATTGTGTTTCTTACCGTCTTCTGGTAAATCCACATCAGAAAACCTGATACTCAATGCCTTGGTTGATTGGGTCAAAGTGGCCACCAAAGCTTCTGGGCTTGTGTCCACATGTGTATCAAGTTGACTCAAAGCTTCGCTGAGAGCCTGGCGGTGTGGGAATGAGGAAGCAAGGAGCTCCCAAATTGACACCTTAGCTTGAGTTTGTTTAAGCTGAGTGAGGACAGGGTCTTCTTTTGGCTCTGGTGTTTTCTTATGGGGGGGATTTGAGGTTGTAGGGGTTTTTCCCAAGTCAAGTGGCTGATATTGTCTTCCACTTCTTGTCAGAGCACTGACCTCTTCAGCAAGGTCGTTCAAATCTAACACACACACTTCATTCATTTCCAAGAGAAGTTTGAAAGGATCAAACAACTCTTCTTCCACAGTAATGGCGTGGATGGAATGATTGGGCAAAGGGTTAGTGTTGATATTTGGTTGCCTCCTGAGAGGAATGATGTCACCACTATCCACCAGATCCTGGATGCGGTTTTTGAGTGTCCAGCAAGCATCTGTTTTATGCCCATTCCCTTGATGGTATTCACAGTATTCATTGACTTTATAACTGGAAGGTAATGGGTTTGGAGGAGGTCTTGGGTCCAAAGGCTTCAAATATTTCCCTTCCACAACCTTTTTAAACACCAAATGAAGGGGTACCCCAAGGTCAGTATATTGCCTTCTTGGCTGATTTCTCGGCCCAAGATTGCCCACACGTAAAGGATTCGCAGGGGCAATATTGGCCACTTGATTGACCTTGCTTGAGGAAGGAGTTTGGCTTTGTTTCTTATATTTCGATGCAGCCCCCTCATCCACTATTTTACCCAACTGTATCAAATCTTCTACCTTGGTTGCAGTCGCAATGAGCGATTTGAAAGTAGGTAGATATTGGGTTTGCAGTTGAGCCTGATATGTAGGTCTTAAATTCCTGATTATGATATCAATCTGCTCTTGTTCTGAAGGGCGATTGATCATCTGGGCGGCTTTTGCCCTCCACCTTGTAAGGAACGAGGAGAAGGGTTCATTGTTGTTTTGTTTGGTGGTCTCAAGTTCCCTTCTGGTGACATCTACCTCAATATTGTAGTGGTATTGAGAGTTAAATGCATTGCAGATGTCTTCCCATGTCTTAATCTTGGAACGGTCTAGACTCACAAACCATTTAAGGGCAGCCCCAGTCAGGGATTGTTGGAATAGTTGAGCAAAGAGCTCATCATTTAAACCCCAAGGACTTAAGGCTCCCACATACATTTTCAGGTGAGTTTTAGGGCACGTGGTCCCATCAAATCTGTCCATCCCCGGCATCTTAAATTTTGGAGGTAATCTGGCTTGGGGAAACAAGGATAAGGAATCCATGTCTACCACCTCTTTGTGAGTTTTCACGGCAGTGATTGACCTCTCAAGCAATTCAAGTTTCCTTTTCAGTTCATCTGTTTCGTTCTTGGAGGGTGAATCCTCCAAATTGATAACAGGGGTATTAATCTGAGCAGTCACGGGGGTACTAGTTTGCCCCACAATGGGTTCCTTCCCCAAATTTCCAGGAATAGGGACTGTCTTTGGTGCTACTTCTAATTCAGCCAAGATGGCTACCCTTTGGGCAGCTAAAGCTTCATCAATTTTTTCTTGCATTCTAGCTTCAATTTCCTTAACCTGACCATCCAGCAAAGCCTTAATCTGTTCAATTGTGGCCATTTCAGTAATTGGAGTAGTTGGTGAAGCTGGGGTAGTAGAACTTGTAGGGGATAGCACAGTTGGTGTTGATGTGTCTGGTGTAGGTGAAGGCACACGGACAAAGGGTACCTGAAAAGGTCAAGGGTAAAAAAATCAGGGTGGTGTGTAGGGTAGGAAAACTCTTGGTCCACTTATGTACATCAAAATTTTTCCCAAAAACAATGTTGTTATGTTGCATGAATGCACCTCATCACATCACAATTCATTTTAATGGAATGCGGCACTATCATTGGGTACATACAACCTAAGGGAAGGTTCTATTGTTATGTAAAAATAGAGAATCGGCTTATCATAGGGACCCTTGAGTCTTAAGTAAGATATACCTAACCACATGTGAAACAAGGAGTTTCGCGTGGGTCCAACAGTACGATTACTCATGGGCCACTCCAAAAGGATTGGAATGGTTTGCGACAACAGGGAGGACGCTTTGGCTGTCCGCCGGCATAATCAAGGAGACCTACCGGTCAGCGCTACTTGCTATCCAGACTCAGAACTTTGAACAGAAAGAGAAGAAATTCATTTGAAAACAATTTTTTATGCAATGGAGGAAAAAGATTCCCCCATATATGCAAGAGAAAAAGATTCTCTGAATGAGAAAACAAATGCACAAGTAGTCAAAAAAATAGATCCATCAAAGGAAAAAGATTCCTTTCTTCAATCTTCAGTCTAATATCCTTAAAGAAAGGATATATAATGCTAGGGTACCCTGCAAAATGAATAAAAATACCCTAAAGAAGGGCAAATTGGTTAAACAAATAATAACAATCTACTAGGATCCCATAAATCGTTTTTATGGTCCCTAGTGTCAAATCAATCAAATAAGCAATAGTAGTCCACTTAGAATCCCATAAATCATTTTTATGGGTCCCCAGTGGAGTCGCCAGTCTGTGAACCTCGGTTTTCCGCCCGAAAAGGATCCGAGCGAAAGTTCACTCGTTGTCGGGAGTCGCCACTCAGTTTATTTTGTTCGAAGGGAAAAACTAAGAAAACCCTTATTTGACTCCAATTAATGCATCCAATGTAAAGGTTTCTAATCTGCGAACCCAAGGAGGATTCGGGGACTATGTCATGCATTTGATTAATTTGCCAATTTAGAAAAGAATCTAAAAGGAAAACAGAAAGGAAGAAGAACAGATTGTTAGTAAATTGTGGACTTGCTATTCGGGGTAAATCCCAAATATGCCTACATACTCTCGTTTTTATGAGAGATCAAAGCCCATGTAGTTCGGAAAAGCCTATTTAAAGGCGATGAAAATTATGCTTCATGCATGTGTGTGTGTATGCTTCGTGCATTTGTCGGACTTTTTGCCAAATTCGTGAAATTTAGAACTTAGTGCAAAAATTGTATAATTTCGGGTACTTAGTACCAAAAGAGTTCGATTTAGGCTTCATGCCAAAAGTTCATTTTGATAATGCCGTTTAAGTACTTAATACCAAAGAGATGCAAATTAGGCTCCGTGCCAAAAGATTGATTAATTTATGGCTTAAAGCCGAAAGGGTGATTGATTAGTCCATTAGGCCCTCAGACCTAAAAAGATTAGGTCTTTGACCGAGAAGAAATTAAGAAGAAGATTAGAATGCTTATGATATGCTTGAATTGACCGAAGATGAATTATGATATTACCTTGATTAGAATTTTTCCACTTCTAAGTTCCAGATCTTGTTTCCTTGCACTTTTGAGTATGATTCTTGCTTTCTACAACACAATATTAGAAATTCTTAAGCATAAAAATTTCGTCAGCATCTGGGCGTAGGAAGTCCAAAAGTCCCCCCTTTTCGAAAATCTAAAGCCTATATATAGGCAAAATCGGGCTGCACGGCGGCCGGGCCGCCGGAAGTACGGGGGCTGGGCCGCTGTCCTGGCCCACTACGACTCGCACTACTTCTGCTAAAACTGACTTTTCAGGAGCCACGGGCCTCCAAAAATTATTCCGAGACCATATCCATGATCCTTGCGTCGCACCGGACATTTCAAGCACCATGAAGACATACTTTCGGTGGACTTTTACCGTTGCCCGCCGGTCCGGCCTGGTCTGAGGAAATTGGCTTTCCGAGCCTCAAAATTCGAGTGTTCACATCAGTATACGTATATTACGATCGTTCAAGCATGCTTGGTACGTATACAGGGTATGGAGGTGTTACAGACTGACTGCCAAAAAATGTATAAATTTTATGGGTTGTAAAACTTGAGTTTGGATGTATATGAATTTGTAAATATTGTTACTTTTCGCTGCATAGTGAACAAATATTTTATCTACTGTATTTCGTAATAAACCTTTACTTTATGTTGTACTAGAAGTGTAAATCCATTTTGCAGGTTGTAGTTGAGGTTATAAGGGGGATTTATTGGGAAGTGTACTGAGAATGATTTTGTTTGCATTGGTTTGTGTAAAATGTTTTTAAAAGTTAGAAAAAAAAAACCAGTTTTGTCGACACTTGGGACTCAATTTTCAGGCGAAACTATGGAAAAATTTCTGTAAAAATTGGAACTAAAATTTGATTAAGTAAAATTGGTAGCAACATTAGGATAGTGTGGCGCCTCTACTCAGCTTACACATGTAGGTCGGGAAGGGGTGTTACAATTTTTGGTATCAGAACCTAGGTTTGAGATTCTCAACCTAGATCAATTGTAAGAAAAAGAATATTTGATTTTTAAAGTGGGTTTTTGAGTAAAATACATGTTTTGGTATGGCAGTCTTTGATCTTTAATGAGGAATATTCTGTTGTGTTTGCAGATATAGGTAGAGATGGCATCTCATTCGCGACAGTCTGTTGAGGGTAGTGCGGAAAGTGTAGCTCCTGAAGAGAGTAGAGAGGGAGCTAGGATTGAGAGGGTTAGTGAGGCACCTGTTTCTGTGCAGAGAGATTTGCTGCTGAGGAGGCTCTGCCGGGTTGGTTAAGGCATGTGGTAGAACTGTTGAGGGGAGCTCCAGTGCAGCCACCACCACCACAGCCTCAATTGCCGGTAAGACATTATGACAAGTTAAGAAAATATGGGGCTGAGGATTTCTTGGGCACTACCGATCCTGCAGTGGCTGAGCAGTGATTGGATAAGGTACAGAGGATATTCATTCAGTTGCAAGCCACTTCGGATGAGAAGTTTGACTATGCCAGATCCCTCCTTCAAAAAGATGCTTATGACTGGTGGAAGACTGTTCCTCATGCTATGGATGATCCACCTATGCTATCTTATAGTGATTTTCTGAGGGAGTTCGAGCAGAAATATACTCCGAGGGAGTATAAAGATCTTAAGAAGATGGAATTTTTGAATTTAAGGCAAGACAACCGAACGGTAACAGAATATGAGATTGAGTACATCCGGTTGAGTCGTTATGCTGGGGGAATTATCTCTGATGAAATAGACCGATGCAGAAGGTTTGAGGAGGGGTTGAGGCCCTCTATCATGTGTATTGTGGCTGGTTCTAGATACCAGGATTTCTCTCAGCTTGTTGCAGCAGCTAGAAGTGTTAAGAGAGCGCAGAGTATTGCAGCAGCTGCTAGTGAGGAGGAGACTAGAGTGAGGAGACCCCAGTTTGAGGCAAGGTCTTCATCTATGAAGAGGGGTAGAGGAAGTTTTGTTCCGAGGATCAGTAGGAGTCAGAGACAGCCGGGTAGGTCAGTGCAGTATCAAAGACAGAGACCAAGACCTAGAACTTCTATAGCCAGTGCCCCGACTCCCGTGATGCAGAGGTCCACTCCACCTGTATGTGTTCAGTGTGGTGGAAGACATGTGGGTGTTTGTTGGAGGTATAGTAGATCAACTGTATGCTTCAGGTGTGGATCGACTGACCATTTCATTAGGGAGTGTCCTGAGATGCAAGAGCATAAGCAGGCTGAGTCTGTAGCCTCTTGACCCAGTGTTAGCAGAGGTGGTCGAGGAGGCAGAGGTTTCAGTAGGGGTGGTCGATCCGGGTATAGTCAGAGAGGAGGATCATCATCCGGAGGCAGTAGGCCACAGGAGACTGGATCTTCTCAGAGGGTGTATGTGATGCAGAGGCAGCCAGATGCTTCAGCAGTTATAGCGGGTACATTTTCTTTATTTGGCATTTCAGTACTTGCTTTAATTGATCCAGGATCTACTCATTCATACATAAGTGCATCCATATTGCCTGTGTCTGAATTGCATTCAGAATCCTTAGGATTTGATGTTTTGGTGACAAATCCTTTAGGACATAGTGTGGTTGTTAGTAAGGTGCACCGTGATAGTGCAGTGGTGGTTCAGGGTGAGGAGTTTCTTGGTGATATGATTGAAATGCCTTGTTTCTTGTTTGAATTTTAGGCATCTTGGAGGCAATCTTGCTAGTCTCAAAATTCTTTCTATCTTTTTGGCATTAATTTGGATCTTGATTAGGACAGTCTTTGCCCTTGCAAAAAGTTTAAGACCCAAATTCATTTCTTTTCTGCTTTTCCTTTTTTTTCCTCTTTATTTTTCTTACTCTTCCCTTTTATTTCTCTTCCTTAATCTTCCCTTTCTTGTATCATTTTGTCCTTCTTTCAAGTACAAAACTTTCAAGAACTGAATGGTCTTTCTCCTCTTCTTTGATTTTGATTGTATCTTTGGTTGGGTTGGACCAATTCAAGTAAAACTATCCAAATGGAAGCCTTTTGCTGCTTAGGTAAAAGAGAACTCAATTGGCTTTCTGAACCACCTTTTTAGGTTTTCTTTTCTTTTTCTTTTTCTTTTTCTTTTGTCTTTTGTCTTTTGTCTTTTTCTCCTTTTTTCTCTTCTCTCTTTCTTTTTGTTTATTTTTATATTTTTTGTTTGGTTCTAGCTCTAAAAGAGTTGTCTCTTGGGCTTCCAATAATGGATGAGGGGAGTAACATAAATCTTCTTGAATAGGGATAAATCATTTGTTACTTTATCTTAATATATTGGAGATATTAAGGTAACTTCAACTACCCTTATGGTTTTGAGAACATCAACTACCCTTGTGGTCTTCAAAACATCAACTACCCTTATGGTCTTGAGAACATCAACTACCCTTATGGTCTTGAGAACTTCAATTATCTTCATGGTCTTGAAACTTCAACTATCCTCATGATCTTGACTAATCATTGCTTTCTTTGATCTTCTTGTCTATTCATCTTAGTAATCATAAGACTTGTCAAAAGAATCACAACAGCTCAGGGCAGGTTGTTGGGGTTATATGCCAATGAAAAGAAAGCTAAAATTTTATGAAGGCTCAAAGGGGCAACTAGGGATTGATATTTAATTGGGTGGATACTAGTTGTTGGCTAACCAAACAATGCCTATATCATTTCTCTCTTAAATAAGCAGAGTTCAATTTTGCCTCGAAAGTTTGTTAAAGCATGTTCTAAGACTGACTTGGACCTAGACAAAGGTAATTATGCAGGAGCCCTCTCTAAGTAAGCATACACAACTCAAAGCTATAGAGCAATTCCCTCACCTAGTAAAGACATTCGAGTCATGATGCATAAATATATTAATTCATGAATTATCAAGATAGATTCCTCATCGGTTGAGCATCAAAATGAACAAAGACCAACAAAATTTTTGATAAAAGTAATTTATTCAAACTAATTTAAATTTGAAAAACACGATAGTTCCAATTAAAGAAAGTAAAATTGAAAAGCAACATTCAAGCTAAGAAAAGTTCATTGAGTTGGAGGTAAAGATGCTTCATTTATTTAGACATCGCAAGGGTAAGGATTTTTTTTATCATTAAGGATCATTGCTTCATCATCCATAATTGGCCCAAGCTTGCTTAGTAGCACATCATCTTTAGTAGCTTCTCTTTCCATATCATGACAAGATGACAAGATAAAACTCTTCATGAAGGTTGCAAGCGGTGGCGCCCTTCCAAATTTAGGCAAAGGATCATTCTTAATGTTGGGCTTATCAGGCTTAGGCAGCTTTCCATTGTCAATCAAATCTTGGATTTTGTGCCTTAAGTGAACACATTTATCTATCTCATGCCCTTGCATTTGATGGAATTGACAGAAGACCTTAACTTCAAAATTTGGTGTTAGAGGCTTATGTAGAGGCCGAGGTGTCAATGGTTGTAGCAAATCCATCTTTTATAAATTTTCTAACATCTTTGACATAGGCTCCCCCAAGTTTGAAAATTTACGCTTCTTTGTTGGCTTAGTTGTTGCATTTTTCTCAACACCTCCTCTTTCCCTTTGACTTTTCCACTAGGGTGATAGCCGCTCTTATTGCTCCACTTAGATAGCACATGGTTCAGTTGGTCTTGTAGAATAGGGATTGATCTCTCATTTTTCATTCGATCTCTATCAGTAGACATGTTCCTTGTTAATGCTGCCTTTTCCTTTTTTCTTATGTCAATGGGAGATTCCTCGTTAGCATTGTTGATGATCTCTAGAATTTGAATCAACTGGGTCTTCATAATTTCAACCAATTGATCTTGTAGCTCGGCCATCCTAGCTTTGACAACTTCATCGATTATATCCCTTAGCTGGTTTGCATCCATCCTTCCAATGAAGCACTTGAATAAAAAATCAGTGTTGTAGGTGATATCGTTGTATGCTCTTGAATTGTTGTACCTTAGGTTTATGAGCTAGAAAGGATCAATGATATGAGATGCAAATGTATGTATGTATGCAAACAACAAATAAGGATAATTAGGACATTCCTTCCAACCTTATAACATCCACACACGAATGGCGAGTCTCTTTTCCTAGGTATATGGTTAACAAAATACCAACATGGGGTATCTTGCTTTCGAATAATTCCCTCGAACATTTCAACCAATAGTTATATTTTTGAAAATGGAAATCAATACATGATAATTTCCATTAATTAGGTTTTAATCCATTCAACTTACTAAAGTAGCCTTTATGCTATATTGGATTAAAACTAAATTAAGAGGTTTACTATAGATAGATTTCTCACTTGAAAAAGGTAACTAATGGTTCATGCCAAAAACAAGCCCATGGTTAATTTATTCTTAGTGTAAACTAGGCCCACAATTGATTTTTGGTATTTCATAATTGACCTAAATGTTTTTGCAAGCTCTTTATGAAAAATAGTTTTGTTTCTAAGCCCATTGTAAAAGATTTTAGAAAAATGGATTTTGGACTTAGTATTTGGGCCATGGGCCAAAGAATTTTTGATTTGTTTTTACAAAAGTTTTATGTCCAAAAACCATCTTGAAAAATTTTGAAAATAGTTTTGGTCTTTTGGGCTTTAAGAAAAAATTTATTTTGAGCTTACAATATACTTAGGTCACATTAGAAAAGAACAAACCAAATAAGCCATGATTTAGAAAAAGATAAGCTAACCATAGTCAAACTGTTAGTGTATGTGCCCTAGGCCATTTATTTGGATCTTTATGTTATACATTCATTATTAATAAATGAGGTTTTATTATCATTATTGTTTGTTTGCATGTTACACAATTTTGATATTTGTCCCTAGTTTATTATTGTTATAGAGATAAAAAAAATAATTCTTAACCAGTATGAACATTGATTTGATAATCATCAGATGGTTATGTGTATAGTGATACTAATCAATTTCATAGATACTTGTTAGAGAACAATGTATTGGATAGACCCATCATGAGATTACTACATGGGTTAGCGTCATAAGTAAATCTCATGATAGTTATGTACTAATTCTTTGACTTGAGATTGTCATAGTTTCCAATATAAGGACTATTATATTTTGACATGATCAAACATTATCCGTAACTGGATAGTAATAAAGGTTGTGATCATATATGATAGAAATTATGTAGAGGATAATGAACAATCAAGATAGAATTTGTCCCTCTCTTTGAGAGAGATATCTTTTGGGCCCCTCGATAAGTGAGGCTGTGAAATGCATGGCCGTGCTCAAATGAATTGATAGTGTGATCAATTTATTTGTTTTTATCAGTCTACTTGGAGATCAAGTAATCATAAGTTTGGACAATATAAGTATGACATTGACCATGACTTATGTTCAAGCTAGATATCGTGTGACAAAGGGATTAATGCATGTACTATTATTAGGCAAATTGGACATTCCTTATATTAATTGGATAGTTGTAACGCCTTGCTAGAGGCCAATTATGACTTGTTGGTTTAATAGAGATTAAATTGACTGCCAATTAATATGGGTCTATCGGGTCACACACAAGAATGCGCTTGGGGCTGGATATAATATTAATAATATTAATATTAGATATTAATATTTATTATTATTATTTCATTTATATATATATTATTAGATAATATATTCAGAATCCTAATTAGATTTGGATTCTGAATTTGACTTACCTTATCCAATTTCGAATTGGAATCTGGAGTGATTATATTCACTCCAGACATTAAAAGAGAGAAAAAACTTTGAAACCCTAATACGTTTTAGAGAAAACGTTTTTCAGCCTTCGCCGTTGCAGAGAGCTAGCACTCCAGATGGTAGCATTCGTGTGGATACACGATAGAGGGTGTTTCGCGATCGAGGCATCTCTTCCAAACTGTGATTTTGAATCATTAACAGGTTAGTTCTTTGTACACTTTCATCGAATTAAACGAACAACATGGATCCTGGTGGGAAATCATAGATCAAAAATTTTTCTGCTGCGTGTTTTTGTTTGCAGTGATCTCCTTGATTTCCTAACAGTGGTATCAGAGCAACTTGTTATTTTTGTTTAAGTCAAAAATGCCATGTTGATATGATTACATGAGATATATTGATTTCGTATGGCATGTTAACTATAAAACCCTAATTCATTTTTCATATGATGTGAAAGGATTGGTTCTTGGTTTCGTTTCTGTAAAACCCTAATTCATTTTTCATATGATGAGAAATGATTGGTGTTTTTAATTTCGTTTTCATGAGATGATCATGTATATATGATTGGTTGATTAAAACGATTTTCATATGATTAAAATGATTAATTTTATATGTGATATAAACATTTGGTAATGATTTTGTAATGGGTTGTACATATTCGAAATAAAAAAGTAAGAAGGTTAATGAGATTAACGATTCTGTTTTAGGGTTTCGCCAAAGAAAAATGTTCACACCCTATAGTTCGTTACCGCGACATTAAGAATGTCAATATATTTGTTTCTATTTAACATGTTGGTGATGAATATGTTATGTTTGTTTATTGTCTTGGCATGGTGCATAGCATGGCCTTATGACCTATGTGATTGGATTATTCATATCTTAATTTTGGGTAAATACGGCCTGCGTGTCGTTTATTTTGTTGTAATTTATATTACTAGTAGTTAGATTTTCTTTTATTGTAATAAATGAAGATTCAAGCTACAATGTTTGTGATGGAGATTCATGCCAAGGAGAAGATGGTTCCATGGTGATGGAAGCACAAGCTCAAGTTTTGAAGATATGTAATATTGCAAGTGTTGTAATAGATAGGTTTTTCACCTAGGGTTGCCTTTATGATCTTCATTTGGTCTCTTGAAGATCATATTTAGTTTGGCCATGCTATATCACATTTACATATTTTGTCATTTGGTATATGATGCTTATGTGATAAATTATATATATGCATATAGGATGCTAAAATATAATGATATGTAATGCAATACATGATAATAATTTAGTTGAACCCTCATTAATAATTTAAGTCTAAATGCCATCCACGTTTTGAACACCTATTAAAACTAAGATTGTATTAAAGTAGGTATTGCCAAAGCAATATGCTTTAAACATTCCTAGCTAAGTAGGATGAGTAATAGTGCTACTCATATGTTTTAAAATTGGTTAGACTTAATTAGGCTATCAAAATGGTTTTGGGCCTAAGGCATTAGATGGAATTCAACATGCTATGACATATGATGTCAATATTCCATAATTACTAAGAGTTACATGAGATGTAATTGGTAAAGATGTTACCTACCTAAATAACTTGATTTTAAGCGTCACGCCAAAGCTGAGTTTAGAATTAAGTGAAATACAGATCTTAGCCTACTAAAATATTTTTTTAGAGGGTTATATTTTTAGTAGGAGTTTAAATAATTTTAACCTCATTATTAATTAAAATTTGACTTTGCATATTTATTAACAGATGGCTACTAATAACAATTCCACCTTATCACTGCGATCTATCCTTGAGAAGGAAAAACTGAAAGAATGTGGGACTAATTTTGTTGACTGGTTTAGGAACCTGAGAATTGTTCTCAAATAAGAGAAAAAGTCCTACGTGCTTGATGAAGTTGTCCCTGACCCACCTCCTGCTGATGCTTCTAATGCTGCTAAGAGTAAGCATAAGAAGCATGTGGATGATTCCAATGACATAGGATGTCTTATGTTGGCTACCATGTGTCCAGGACTTCAGAAGGATCTGGAACACTTAGAGGCTTATGAGATGAGTGTGCATCTCAAACAAGCTTTCCAACAACAGGCTAG
The DNA here is from genome assembly GCA_947685225.1 of Garcia nutans. Lineage (NCBI taxonomy): Eukaryota > Viridiplantae > Streptophyta > Magnoliopsida > Malpighiales > Euphorbiaceae > Garcia > Garcia nutans. The sequence continues at coordinate 18,621,106 of CANTUV010000009.1, read as the reverse complement.
GCAAGATAGGTTTAACACCGCTGTTGCATTATTTGACTGCAAAATGTCTGAAGGTGAATATGTTAGTGCTCATGTTTTGAAGATGAAAGGCTATCTAGATCACCTTGCTAGACTTGGATATCCTCTGAGTTTAGAACTCTCCACGAATTTTATCCTACATTCATTGCCTAGAAGTTTCTCACAGTTTATCATGAACTATAACATGAATGACATGGAGAAATCCATTCCTGAGCTACATGATATGCTCAAAACTGCTGAGGAGAATATCAAAAAGCCTACCCAAATATTCAATGTCAATATTAAACAAATGAAAAAGAAAGCCAAAGATACTAAAGGAAAGGGTAAGGCAAAAGGTGCTAAAGGGTCCAAGGGACAAGCTAAACCAAAAGCTAAACCTAAGGCTAAAGTTCCTAAGGTAGGGACTTGTTTCCATTACATCAAGCCTGGGCATTGGAAGAGAAATTGTCAACTCTATTTGGATGAGTTAAAGAAGTTGAAGGGTAGTGCGACTACATCTTCAGGTATTTTTGTTATAGAAATTAATTTATCTATTCCTTCTTCCTGGGTATTAGATACCGGATGTGGATCTCATATTTGTATAAATATGCAGGGACTCAAAAGGAGTAGGATGCTGAAGAAGGGCGAAGTGGACCTATGTGTTGGCAATAGAGCAAGAGTTGCTGCTATAGCTGTAGGAACTTATGAACTTGTTATGCCCAATGGGTTTTTGTTAATTTTGAACAGTTGCTTTTATGTTCCTACTATGAGTAGGAATCTTATTTCAGTATCTGTTTTGGATGATGAAGGTTATTCATTTTTTATTAAGAATAAGAAATGTTCTATTTTTGATAAAAATGATTTGCTTTATGGTATTGCAAATTCTTATAATGGCCTTTATATCCTTAATCTTGATGATTCTAATGGTAATGATATCTATAACATAACTTCTAAGAGAACTAAGCCAAATGAGTTAAACCCTACCTATTTATGGCATTGTCACCTTAGCCATATAAATGAGAAACGCATTTCTAAGCTCCATCAAGATGGATTATTAGTTTCATTTGATTTTGAATCACTTGAAACATGTGAGTCTTGTTTTCCTGGTAAGATGACAAAGGATCCTTTTACTGAGCATAGTGAAAGGGCTAATGATTTATTGGGCTTGATACATACAGATGTATGTGGTCCTTTTAGCATTAGTGCCAGAGGAGGATTTCGATACTTCATTACTTTTACTGATGATTTCAGTAGGTATGGCTATGTCTACCTAATGAAACATAAGCATGAGTCTTTTGAAATGTTTAGAACTTTTCAAAATGAAGTACAAAATCAACTTGGCAAAACAATTAAACTACTTCGATCAGATCGAGGTGGTGAATATTTGAGCCAAGATTTTGATGATCATCTAAGGGATTGTGGAATTGTTTCACAACTGACTCCTCCAGGAACTCCACAGTGGAATGGAGTTTCTGAAAGGAGAAATCGAACTCTATTAGATATGGTTCGATCAATGATGAGTCAAGCGGATCTTCCTTTATCTTTTTGGGGTTATGCCTTAGAGACAGCTGCATTCATTCTGAACCGTGTACCGTCTAAGGTGGTTGAAAAGACACCATATGAGATATGGACAGGTAAGACACCTAGTTTGTCTTTTCTTAAGATTTGGGGCTGTGAAGCTTATGTAAAAAGACCAGTTTCAGATAAGTTAGCTCCAAAGTCTATCAAATGTAATTTTGTGGGGTATCCTAAGGAAACTAAAGGATACTATTTCTATACTCCTTCAGAGAACAAAGTGTTTGTTGCTCGAAATGGGATCTTTTTGGAAAAGGAATTTCTTTCTAAGAGAACTAGTGGGAGTATAGTAGAACTTGAGGAAACTCAAGTACCACAAGAAATCATTGAGCCGTCTATAGAGCCTATTTCAGAACCACAAATAGTTGTGGAGTCTGAAGATGTAACACAAATCCCTCGCAGGTCTGATAGGACACATCGTCAGCCAGAGAGATATGGATTTCTTGTGACTGATGATAGTGAAGTAATGCTCATAGATCAAGATGAGCCTACTACCTATCAAGAAGCTGTGTCAGGTCCAGATTCAGACAAATGGCTTGGAGCCATGAAATCTGAGATGCAATCTATGTTTAACAACCAAGTTTGGTCTTTAAGGGTATTAAGACTATTGGTTGCAAATGGGTTTTCAAGAAGAAAACTGACATGGATGGGAATGTGCAGACCTATAAAGCAAGGCTTGTTGCAAAAGGTTTCAAGCAAACTCATGGTATAGACTATGATGAAACCTTTTCACCAGTTGCTATGCTTAAGTCTGTTAGAATTCTCATTGCCATTGCAGCATACTATGATTATGAGATATGGAAAATGGATGTCAAAACCGCTTTCCTTAATGGAAACTTGCTTGAGGATGTGTATATGACACAACCTGAGGGTTTTGTAAATCCTGAGAATTCTACAAAGGTTTACAAGCTTCAAAGATCCATTTATGGATTGAAGCAAGCATCTCGAAGCTGGAATCTTCGTTTTGATGAAACAGTTAGGAACTTTGGTTTCATCAAGAATGAAGATGAACCTTGTGTTTACAAGATGGTTAGTGGGAGTGCAGTAGTGTTTTTAGTCTTATATGTGGATGACATATTACTCATTGGAAATGATATCCCTACCTTGTAAAAGGTTAAGACTTGGTTAGGGAATTCTTTCTCAATGAAAGATTTAGGTGAGGTTGCCTATATCCTTGGTATAAAGATCTATAAAGATAGATCTAGAAGGATAATTGGCCTGAGTCAAAGTACATACATAGATAAAGTGTTGAAGAGGTTCAACATGCAAGATTCCAAAAAGGGATTCTTGCCTATGTCTCATGGCATTCATCTCAGCAAGAGTCAATGTCCTATGACATCTGATGAGCAAGATCAAATGAATAAGATTCCTTATGCTTCTGCTATAAGATCTATTATGTATGCCATGTTATGTACTAGACCAGATGTCTCATATCCATTAAGCGCAACTAGTAGATTTCAAGCTGATCCTGGTGAAGGTCACTGGATAGCTATCAAGAATATTCTTAAGTACCTTCGAAGGACTAAAGATGTATTCTTGGTTTATGGAGGTTTGGAAGATGAGCTAGTTGTAAATGGTTACACAGATGCTAGTTTCCAAACTGACATAGATGATTTTAGATCGCAGTCAGGTTTTGTATTCACATTGAATGGTGGAGCTGTTAGTTGGAAGAGTTCAAAACAAAGCACTGTGGTTGATTCTACAATAGAGGCTGAGTATATAGCAGCATCAGATGCAGCTAAGGAAGCAGTCTGATTGAAGAAATTCATCATTGAACTAGCAGTGATGCCTAGTTTTAATGCCTTGCTAGAGGCAAATTATGACTTGTTGGTTTAATAAAGATTAAATTGACTGCCAATTAATATGGGCCTATCGGGTCACACACAAGAATGCGCTTTGGGCTGGATATAATATTAATAATATTAATATTAGATATTAATATTTATTATTATTATTATTTTCGTTTATATATATATATTATTAGATAATATATTCAGAATCCTAATTAGATTTGGATTCTGAATTTGACTTACCTTATCCAATTTCGAATTGGATTTTGGAGTGATTATATTCACTCTAGATGTTAAAAGAGAAAAAAAACTTTGAAACCCTAATACGTTTTAGAGAAAATGTTTTTCAGCCTTCGCCGTTGCAGAGAGCTAGCACTCCAGACGGTAGCATTCGTGTGGATATGCGATAGAGGGTGTTTCGCGATCGAGGCATCTCTTCCAAACTGTGATTTCGAATCATAAACAGGTTAGTTCTTTGTACACTTTCGTCGAATTAAATGAACAGCATGGGTCCTGGTGGGAAATCAGAGATCAAAAATTTTTTCACTGCGTGTTTTTGTTTGTAGTGATCTCCTTGATTTCCTAACACAAACAACATGCATTTGGGGTAAAACCTAAGGAAAGTAACTAGGCCAATTACATGAGCTTTAGTCTTTAGGTTAAAAAGGCTTAGGTTCCCATAACAAGTATATACCAAAAGGTACGAGGCTATGAGTGGTTATGCCATGCTCGATCTCCATACCTTGAGTGAAAGTATGCTATCCCTTACATAACATAACATGGGTAACACGAGAATTCTATTTCACGCACACGATGCAATCTAAGATGATGCAATGGATAATATTGTTATAAGAAAGAATAAAATAATATAAAGACCAACGGAATCAACTTCTCTTATCCCCAGTGGAGTCACCACTGTGAGCGGGGATTTTTGCCCTCACTCCCAGTGGAATGGTTCTTGCGACTTCGGCACTGTTTAGGCTCGGGGCCTTAGAGAACACGGACCTAAGTCCAGAGAAAATGGAGTTGCCTCCTGGACGGGCCAGGAAAAAAGAAAGGGGTGGATGACTCGATTCCTAAGGAATCCCCAACCCCTTAATGGGTTCGAAAAATTGGGTACGTGTGGGGAAGGTGAGAAATGGCCCAGCACCCCCACAACCCCCGATTCATTGGAACCGGCCTCCTTTACAGGTCTTAATATTATAAAATTCTTAAATATAACAATATTATCCATATTACACACAATAATTAAAAGAAAGCATCATTATATTAAAGTCAAAGCAATGTCCAAACAAAGCAAATAAATGGATACCCATCCGAAGATGGAAACATGTCCTTACATCACACACCTAAATAGGACACCCACCAAAAGGTAGAAACATGCCTTTTACATTAGTTCTAAAATAGAAAAGCAAATTAAATTACATGATATTTAACTAATGAGGTACCCACCAAGTGGAAACATACCTCTTACAACATTTGGAAGTCTAAATAAATTGATAAAAGTAAATAATCATTCATAATAAATAAATCATTCATCAAAGGTATTTAAATATCAATAAAAAGCAAACATCCAGCCATGATAAATAAAATAAACCAAGTATTGAACTTAAATAAATTAAGGCATATAAAATAAATCAAAGCATAATCAAATATAGAATTGAATAAAGCAAATAAAAAGTCCAAATTATCGCTACTATTTCCATTTAGATTTCTTTATTTCATGTGTTAAGTTTTTGGGAATTTCATGAGTATAAGCTACTGTGACTTTTTTATGGAATTAAAATAGATTGAAGTTTTATGTTTTAAAAGGTTGGTAAGACACTTTGATTAAACAAATAAAGGTTTGAATGATGAAATCATGAAACTAGGGTTTTAGACACTTTAAATACTTTGATTTATGATTTTCGGTTATTGGGTTTCTAAGCTACTGTGTAAATTTAACCTATTTATGTTTTATGGTTTTTAATGTTTTAAAAGGGATTAGGGTTCATAAAAATTAGGGTTTAAGGTTTTAAAAGGGTTAGGGTTCATTATTTTAGGTTTTGGAGTTGAATTAGGATTTTTAGAATTTAGGGTCACGGTGATGCATGATTTTTAAGAATTTGGAAATCAATTTGATAATTTCAGGAAGTTTTATGAATTTAAATAAACAAATTAAAGTTTTTATAAGTAGAAAATATGTTTTTTAAGGCTTTTTGAATGAAATAGAACCTACTTTAAAATTTTAAAAGAAACAGAATTTAAATCTTAGTTTTTTTGAAAAATATGTTCAATTAGAGTTTTAAGATTTTTAAGAAGTAAAAATAACAATTTTAAGCCTTTTGGAAGATAAACCAATGAAATAAGGTTTTTTGGCTTTACAAAAACAAAATTAAAGTTCTAAAAATTTAACTTTTGAAAAACACAAAATCCTAGTTTTAGCTACTGTGAAAAAAAAATAAGGAAATTAGAATTTCATACCTTCTTTTGTAAGTTGCACCAAAATTGCTTCTTGGATGAACAAGCTCAAAAGACCAGCCTTTTTGCCTTTTTAATCCCTTAAATCATGTTTCTGCTACTTTAAAATCAATTGAATTCAAGCTTTTCCTTTATGAATTTGGATTTTCTTTTTTTCTTGTCCCTCTCGGCCTCTCCTTTTTTAATTGCCTTTGGTCCTTATTTATAGTGGTTTGATGTGGTTTATTTCTAATTAGTTAAGGTAAGTAATATTAATAAAAAAAGAAACTGAAACCTAATTGAATTAGGTTTTGAAAAATTTGCGCTGCCGAAAAAAGTTGCCGCAGGAAAAAATGTGCTGGCAAAAAAATTCTGCCGCAGTTGGCTGTGGCAGCGCGCGAGGAACGGGCCCGTAGCCATTTCGCAGGCAGAAAAATTATGCATGCAAAATAGCTATTTGGCAGGCAGAATTTTTCTGTGTGGGCCATTTTGCACGCAGAATTCTTCTGCAGGCGAAATGCCCACTGGCCCGTGCCCACGTGCACACGCGACGATTTTTTCATCGCCGATTTTTTCGACTCCGATTTGTATTTTTATTTTTTGACTTTTATTTGTTTATTTCTATTTTTATTAATAAAAATTAGATACTAAAGCAAAAATTATTTAACAAAATTTATTTTGGACTAATTAGACAACAAAAATCATTTTAGACTAAATAAAACATATTGGACCGGATTGGGTCAAAAATTAAGGGTCTACAAATGGAGAAATTTATAGCAGCTTTTGAAACTAGGTTCCAATCAACTGAAACCACCCTTAGAAATCAGCAAGCCTCTATTCATAATTTGGAGAATTAGGTGGGGCAAGTTGCCTAGTTGCTCAGTGAGAGACCACAAGGAAGTTTGCCTAGCAACACTGAGGCAAATCCTAAAGTGCAACTTAAGGCAATTACACTAAGGAGTGGAAAAGAGATCAAGGGTAATGTGGATGAGAAAAGAGGAGAGGTGGCAGAGAAAAGGGCTGAAGTACAAGAAAAAGAAAAAGACAACGATCCTCCTGTCACTTCGGGAGAGAAAGCTGCACTAGAAATTGAGAAAGAGAAGCAGCCGCAAGAAAGCAGCCCTATACTGAAGGAATACCGACCTAGAGTACCCTATCCGGCAAGATTCAACAAGGACAAGATTGATGCTTAGTTCGGTAAGTTTCTTGAACTTTTTAAACAATTTCACATTAATATTCCATTTGCTGAAGCTTTGTCACAAATGCCTAAGTATGCTAAATTTTTGAAAGATATCCTTTCTAACAAAAGGAAACTTGAGGAGGTGTCTTTGGTGCATTTATCTGAAAAGAGTTTGGCAATTTTGCAAAGGAGGTTACCTAAGAAGTTAAAAGATCCAGGTAGTTTTACCATTCCATGTTTGATAGGTAACCTTGAGGTTAAAAGTGCATTAGCTGATTTGGGGGCTAGCATAAGTGTTATGACCTATAAAATGTTTAAAGAGTTAGGCATTGGCAAACCTAAACCAACACTCATGACCATCCACCTTGCTGATAAGTCAGTAGTCCACCCTCGTGGCATTATAGAAGATGTGTTGGTAAAAGTCGAGGATTTCATTTTCCCCAATGATTTTGTTGTCATTGATATTGATGAGGATGCAGATGTTTCACTTATTCTTGGTAGGCCATTTTTAAATACAGCTCGTGCCCTTATCGATGTTCATGATGGCACTTTAACTTTGAGAGTGGGTGATGAGAAAGTTATTTTTAGGACACATGATGCCATGAAATATTCACTTTCATTTGATGAGGCGGAATCATGCAATGATGTTGTTGAGCATGAGACCGTAAATTGTGTTACAAACATTGTTTCCAAGGATCCCCTTGAGTTGTGTTTATTGCAGGAAAATGTTAAGGATCAAGAAGTAATGGAGCAGCTTGCTTTTCTTGAAGCAAATAAATCGTTCAAATGCATGACATATGAGACTATTGAGATGCCAAAGGAAGAAAAGCCAAAACCATCAGTGATTGATCCACCCAACCTGGAACTGAAACCTCTTCCAGATCACCTTGAGTATGGATTTCTGGAGGAGAAAAAGAAGCTGCCAATAATTTTGAGTTCCCACCTATCTTCTGAGCAGAAAGAAAAACTTATCCAGTTGTTACAGAAACATAAAAAAGTGATAGCTTGGAAGATAGCAGACATCAAGGGTATCAGTCCATCCTATTGCACTCACAAGATACTGATGGAGGACGAATTCAAGCCAGTAGTGCAACCACAACGGAGACTAAACCCAATGATGAAAGATGTAGTGAAGACTGAAGTGATAAAACTACTTGATGCAGAGATTATCTATTCGATCTAGGATAGCTCTTGGGTGAGCCCAGTTCAAGTAGTACCAAAGAAAGGAGGGATGACAGTGGTCCCTAATGAAAATGATGAGCTGATTCCAACAAGAACAGTTACCGATTGGAGGGTTTGCATTGACTACAGAAAATTGAATGATGCAACTAGAAAGGATCATTTTCCTTTACCCTTCATTAATCAGATGTTAGAGAGGTTATCCAACCATGAGTACTACTGCTTTTTGGATGGTCTTTCAGGCTATTTCCAAATTCCTATTGCCCCGGAAGACCAAGAGAAAACTACATTCATCTGCCCATATGGGACATTTTCATATCAAAGAATGCCATTCGGGTTGTGCAATGCACCTGTGACTTTCCAAAGGTGCATGGTAGCAATCTTTGATGAGCTTATAGAGGATATTATAGAGGTGTTTATGGATGATTTCTCAGTCTATGGTAGCTCATTTGAAAGATGTTTGGAAAACCTTGAAAGAGTCTTGATGAGATGTGAGGAAACCAATCTAGTGCTTAATTGGGAAAAGTGTCATTTCATGGTTCAAGAGGGAATTGTGTTGGGACACAAAATTTCAATCAAGGGCATTGAGGTGGATCAGGCTAAGGTAGACACCATTGAGAAGTTACCACCACCCACATCTGTGAAGGCCATCAGAAGTTATCTAGGACATGCGGGTTTTTATCAAAGGTTCATTTGAGATTTTTCTAAGATAGCTCGTCCATTGACAAGACTCCTTGAGAAGGATGTAGATTTTGTTTTTGATGAGGAATGTCTGAGAGCATTCATAACCCTTAAGGAGAAATTGACCCATGCTCCAATCATGGTAGCTCCTAATTGGAATCTACCATTTGAACTAATGTGCGATGCAAGTGACTTTGCAGTGGGAGCAGTCTTGGGTCAAAGCAAGGAGAAATACTTTCAGCCTATCTACTATGCAAGCAAGACCTTGAACACAGCTCAAGCTAATTACACAACTACTGAGAAAGAGCTGCTAGCTGTGGTTTTTGCTTTGGACAAGTTTAAATCATATCTAATCTTGTCAAAAGTGATTGTTTATACAGACCATTCGGCTTTAAGGTATTTATTTGATTAAATTGATGCTAAGCCTAGGCTAATTCGTTGGGTTTTGTTGTTGCAAGAATTTGACTTGACGATTCAAGACAAGAAGGGAGCTGAAAATCTTGTAGCCGATCACCTTTCTCGCTTGGAGAATCCAACCTTAGAGAGGTTTGAAAAAGGGGACATTGATGATCACTTCCCCAATGAGCAGCTGATGCCATGGTAAGTGAGGCAAGTAATTTAAATTTTGAAATGCCTTGGTTTGCAGATTTTGCTAACTATTTAGCTGTTAGGGAACTTCCTAAGGACTTAACTTATCAAGCAAAAAAGAATTTCTTTTCTGATTTGAAGTATTATTTTTGGGAGAATCCCTTTTTGTTTAGGTTGTGTAAGGATCACATGATCCGACGATGTGTGGCATGGCCCGTAACAATGAACATTCTTAGTCAATGCCATGCTGGACTAGCTGGTGGTCATATGGGAGCCAATAGGACTGCTCAAAAGGTACTAGAATCAGGATTTTATTGGCCCACTTTGTTTAGAGATAGCTACGAATTTGTAAATCGTTGTGATCATTGCCAAAGAACTGGAAATATTTCATCTCGTGATGAAATGCCCCAAAATGGGATTTTAGTTTGTGAAATTTTTGATGTATGGGGGATCAATTTTATGGGATCCTTTCCAAATTCCTTTGGTAACAAATATATTCTTGTAGCTATAGACTATGTATCTAAATGGCCTGAAGCCCAAGCCTTAACAACCATTGATCCTAGGGTTGTGGTGAAGTTTTTGAAGAAGTTGTTTTCTCGATTTGGTACACCAAAAGCAATTATAAGTGATAGGGGTACTCACTTTTGTAACTTTCAACTTGCGAAAGTTTTCAAAAGATTAGGAGTTACACATAGGTTTGCTACTCCTTATCATCCCCAAACTAGTGGCCAAGTCGAGAACACAAATAGGGAGATTAAAAGAATTCTAGAAAAAACTGTAGAGCGATCCCGAAAGGATTGGTCTGAGAAATTGGACAATGCTCTATGGGCTTTTAGGACTGCATTCAAAACTCCCTTGGGCACTACACCATTTAGGTTAATATATGGAAAAGCTTGCCACTTACCTATTGAAATTGAGCATAATGCATACTGGGCTATAAAGTAGATTAACCTTGATCTAGCTTGTGCAGGTGAAAGGTGAAAATTGCAGGTAAGCGAGTTGGACGAGTGGAGATTGCAAGCTTATGATAATGCGAGAATGTATAAGGAATGTACCAAGAGATGGCATGATGCTCACATTAAGGAACGAAAAGAGTTTCAAGCGGGAGATCAGGTATTATTGTACAATTCAAGGCTTCGACTCTTCCCAGGTAAGTTGAAATCTCGATGGTCTAGTCCTTTTACTGTCAATGAAGTTTTCCCCTATGGAGTGGTTGAAATAACTCACCCGAAAAAAGGAGATTTTAAATTCAATGGGCACAGGCACAAATTTTATTTTGGAGGGAAAATACAGGACTTAAAGGAGGTTTTACACCTCCAAGACTAGGGACATTTGCCCTGAACGTCCAACTAATACGACGTTAAAGAAGTGCTGGGTGGGAGGCAACCCACCATTTTATTCGTTCTTTAATTTTTATGTCTTTAATTCCTATATTTTTTATTTTAAAAAAGAAGGTTTCATCTAAACTCTCTCTTAGTTTATGCATGCTCACATTGAGGACAATGCGAATTTTTAAGTGTGGGGTGCATTTTGTGTTTTTACTTTTATTTTAAGTTTAGTTAATGTTTTTCTTGTTTTTCTTTGAATAAATGAATTTTGGAAGGTTCAATTGTTATAAATTATTGATTGATGACCTTTGAATTCTAGAAGCATGAATTTGAGAATCAGTAGAATTGGTGCTTATTGTCAATTTTGTTGGTTTTTCTTTGCATCACCATTAAACTAGTGAGGAATTGAACCATCAACTTATTATTCTTTTTGTGGGTGAACATCTTTGATTGATGAATTGCTATAACTTACTTTGACATGCATTTTAAGATTACATAAAAATGCCAATTTGGCATCAAGATGATTAAGGCAATTAGGTGAACCCACTTTGGCTTAAAAAGACCAACCCTATTTTTAACCTTAGTTAGCCTATTTTGAGCCTATTTCATTTTTCCTTTTCTTTCTTTTTCACAACATCATTAGCTTGAACCTTGTTGTTTTAACTCTTACCCTTTCATTAGGTCAAAGAGCATTTTAAGAGCGTTATGACTAAGTGTTGTGTTGAATTAAGTGTGGGGTTAAATTTAGTAGGTTTAAGATTGCAAAGCAAAAAAAAAAACAAAGAAATCAAATAAAAAGAAGCAAAATAATAAGAATAATTGTTGTTCTTGTTAAAAAGGTTGGAATATGTTACAAGATATAATAAGTGAGTTCCCTTGAAAAGTTCTTTAAATATCAAGGGGTAGATAAGAGGAAGGTGTTTTGGGATCGTTGGGTTGTATATATATGATCGGTTACTTCATTCTTGAAGTGATCTTGAACTTAATGATTAAGCTCACGTTTCCTAAATGCCATGCCTCTACCTTATCCCCATTACAACCCAATAAAAGACCTTTTGATTGATGCTTGATTGTAATTAAGTGGTAGAGATTTGATAGATAAGCAAGCCTATGGCAATAATCTTTCATTGATTGTTATGAGTGTAAACACCACCTTGATCAAACACTTTCTAAGAGTTGGTGAGGGAGTGACAACATAGGTTATGCATGGAAAGCCACTTAATTGCATTGGTATCAATTTTGTTCCAATTAAATATTAAAGAAAGCAAAATTGAAAAGCAACATTCAAGCTAAGGAAAGTTTGTTGAGTTAAGCTTCTTTTCCTTTCACATCTTCAATATCTTCATCTTGAAAGGATGATAAAACAAAATCTTCTTCCAATCCTTTTCCTACCATGAAGGTTGCCGGTGGAGGTATTCTTCCAAACTTAGGCAAGGGGTTGTTCTTAGTATTGGGCTTGTCTGGCTCAGGTAGTTTACAACTGTCGATTAAATTTTGGATCTCATGCCTCAACTTCATACAATTGTCCATTTCGTGTCTAAGCCTTTGATGAATTTGGAAAAATGCATTAGTATCAAAGTTAGGTGGAAGAGGATTAGGCAAAGGACGAGGAGTCAATGGTTGTAACAATCCCTTCTTTTGTAGCTTATTGAGAATCCAAGACAGTGGCTTCCCTAATTCTAAAAACTGCCTCATTCCTCCTTGACTAGTGGCATTAACATTAGCTTCCTTTTGTGTACTTTGATTGCTAGGCTGATAATTCCCTTTCTCATTTCTTCTTCCCAAAAAGCGGTTCTTCTCCCTTTCCCATTCTTCAATTTGCAAACCAGCTTGGAGAAGATCTTTGAAATCATGGATGAGTGTATGAGATAGCCTTTCATGATGACTAGGCAACACCCCTCTCACAACCATCCTTATTTGATCGGATTCATCGGGCCTCTTCTTGAGCAAAGCGGCCTTATTTCTCCATCTTTTTACATAGTCCACAAAATTCTCATTTGGCCTTTGTCTAATGGACTCAACTTCCATTAAGGTAACTTCCAACTCGACATTATACCCATATTGCTGAATGAAAGCCTTATACAACATGTTCCAATCTTTTTGAGTACTTTCCTCTAAGGTGTTGAACCAATTTTGGACAACAGGGTCCAATGAGAGCATGAAGTACCTTAGAGTTTGAGCCTTAGTAGCTCAAACAGACTGCATGGCAGTGATGTACTGCTTCACATGGAGATGGGGGTTTCCAGTACCATTGAACTTTGCAAAAGATGGCATCTTGAACTTATAAGGGACCTCCTCATCTTGTTCAAATAGTTTGTCGATCTCAGACATCTCTTCAATTTTCAGTTTCTTCTCAAATTTCTTTTCTAAATCAGCAATCATCTTCTCAACATCAGATGTCTCGATTTTCTCTATAGCTGATCTTTCAACAATCTTCGGTTCTTTCTTTTTATCTTGAGATCTTGGAAGTATTGAGCCCAATCACCATCATCATCAATGATCACTGTTTCATCATCAAAACCCACTTCACCAACTTTAGTCTTCCCTTTGTCCTTCAGCTTCTTAGTGCTAGCAGATGCTTCCGCATGATTTCCTAAAATTGCAGCCAATTGGTTCTTCATGGTCTCAGCTAGGGCCTCTTTTATTTCTTCCATCTTGTCATTGAGGGCATCATCCACCATTCTTTGAATTTTTTCGGGCTCCATTGCTTTTGGTGAAAAAGAGATTGAGTCGTTGCTAGATTCTTCATCTCCTTCGTAGGTCGGATTGTCATAAGCTTTTGAATTATCGTAATCCAGGGCTGTGAGCCAGAGAGGATCAATGATATGGGATGTAAATGTATGCACAAACAATCAACAAAGATAAGTAAAATGTCCCTTTCCCTTCTAAACTTATAACATCCACACACGAATGGCGAGTCTCTTTTCCTAGGTACATGGTTAACAAAATACCAATATGGGGTCGAATATTTTCCTCAGACTTTTTAACCAATAGCTATATTTTCAAAAATGGAAATCAATTTATTATAATTCCCATTAATTAGGTTTTAATCCATTTATCCAACTAAATTATCTTTTATGCTATATTGGATTAAAACTAAATTAAGAAGTTTATTATAGATAGATTTCTCACTTGAAAAAGTAACTAATGATTCATGCCAAAAATAAGCCCATGATTAATAACACTTACTATAAACTAGGCTCATAATTGATTTTTGGTATTTTGTAATTGACCTAAATAATTTGCAAGCTCTTTGTAAAGTAATTTTGTTTTATAAGCCCATTGTAAAAAGATTTTAGAAAAAATGGATTTTGGGCTTAGTATTTGGGTTATGAGCAAAAGAATTTTTGATTTGTTTTTAAAAACGTCTTATGTCCAAAGACCATCTTGAAAAGTTTTGAAAATAGCTTTGGTCTTTTGGACTTTAAAGAAAATTTTATTTCGAGCTTACAATGTACTTAGGTCATATTAGAAAAAGGGCAAACCAAATAAGCTATGATTTAAGCCAAGAAAAATTAACCATAGTCAAACAACAAGCATTTGGGGTAAAACCTAAGGAAAGTAACTAGGTCAATTACACGAGCTTTAGTCTTTGGGGTAAAAGGCTTAGGTTCCCATAGCAAGTATATACCAAATGGTACCAGGCTATGAGTGGTTATGCCATGCTCGATCTCTATACCTTGAGTGAAAGTATGATATCCCTTACATAACACAACACAGGTAACACGAGCATCCTAACTCATGCACATGATGCAATCTAATATGATGCAATGGATAATATAATTATAAGAAAGAATAGAAAATTAAAAAGACCAACAGAATCAACTTCTCTTATCCCCAGTGGAGTTGCCACTGTGAGCGGAGATTTTCGCCCCCACTCCTGGTGGAATGGTTCTTGCGACTTCGGCAATATTTAGGCTTGGGACCTTAGAGAACACGGACCTAAGTCCAGAGAAAATGGAGTCGCCACCCGGACGGGCTGGGAAAAAGAAAGTGGTGGATGACTCGATTCTTAAGGAATCCCCAACCCCCTAATTGGGTTCGAAAAGTTGGGTACGTGTAGGGAAGGTGAGAAATGGCCTAGTACCCCCACAATGCCCGGTTCATTGGAACCGGCCTCCTTTGCAGGTGTTAATATCATAAAATTCTTAAATATAATAATATTATCCATATTACACACAACAATTGAAATAAAGCATCATTATATTAAAATCAAAGCAATGTCCAAGAAAAGAAAATAAATGGACACCCATCCGAGGATGGAAACATGTCCTTACATCGTTCATATCTAAACTAATAGGACACCCACCAAAAGGTAGAAACATGCCCTTTACATTGGTCCAAAATATAAAAATAATTTAAATTACATAGAAATTAATTAATGAGGTACCCTCAAAGTGGAAACATACCTCTTACAACATTTGAAAATCAAAATAAATCGATAAAAGTAAATAACCATTCATCATAAATAAATCATTCATCAAAGATATTAAACATCAATCAAAATATATAATAAACATTCCTCCGTGATAAATTAAATAAATCTATCATTGAAGCATATAATAAACTATATAATTAAATCTAAAAATAAAGCAAGTAAAGATACAAATTACTGTTTCTATTTGAAGTTCTTTAATTAACATTTAGGGTTTTGGGATTTTAGTATTATTAGGGTTTGTAATTCTTAGCTACTGTAAAGGTTTAAGAAAATTGAAATGAAATAGGGTTTTATAACTTTAAGAAATTAGTAAGGTTCTTTGATTGATCAAATTAGGGTTTGAGGGGTAAAATTATGTAATTAGGGTTTTGGAATCTTAAGATATTAGGTTTATAATTCATGCTTATTGGATGGTGATTTTAGGCTTACTGTATTGAGTTTTAAGGTTTGGATTATAAGATTTTAAGGTTTTAAGAATTAGGGTTGAGGAAAATTAGGGTTTACCGCATTAGTTTTGAGAGAATTAGGGTTTTTGGTATTTTAGAAAACATATTTGGTTTTAAGATTTAAGAAATTAGTTTAAAGTTTTATAAAAGTAATTATGATTTTTAGAAACTGTAAAGTAGGTTAGGGTTTGGAGAATTAAGAAAATTGATAAGAGCATTTTTAGACTTGTTTTTAATATGATTTCTATGTGTTTTTAGTTAATGTTTCATTTGATTTTTGTTTAAAGTTTGTTTTAAGTGTTTGTTTTAGGTTAAAGTGCAAAAACTCCCTTGGATGATCAAAACAATGAAGAAAGAGCATGAATAAAGCAAGACATGGCCAAGCCAAAGCAAGCTTGGTCGTGTCCCTCAAATGAATTCCAAGATAGTACCTGACACACCTAAGAGACACGGCCAAGCCAGTGGCCGTGTCTCACCCAAGGAACAAAACCAAGAAAGGAAAGAAATGAAGGGAAAAGCTGACACTCCCAGGTGACACACCCATGCCAGTGGCCATGTCACATGACACGACCATAAGCTTGGCCGTGTCCCATCCCATGTAAAGAATAAAAGACAAGCAAGGAAGAAGCAAAATGAAGAAGCAGAAGGTGACACACCTAAGTGACAAGGCCAAGCCAGTGGCCGTGTCACATGACACGGCCACAAGCTTGGCTGTGTCACTCCTTGAGAACAAAAGAAAAGAAAGAAAGAAAGAAGAGACAGTGATGGACACGGCCAAGTGGCTTGGCCGTGTCTCAAAGGAAAATGAGAGACACGGCCAAGCCACTCATAGCTTGGCCGTGTCACCTAAAAAATTGTTGAATTCTTTTGCACAGGTTGAGGAACAAGTGGGGGACAAACCAATTGCTTTTGCTAAAAGAAAGATTAAAGAAAGGAAAAGCTTGCCTAAATGATGGAAAGAAAGATTAAACAAAACTAATGTGGGAGACAAGGAAGAGTGGTGTGAGTTGGAAGGCATGTGTGAGTTTTGAAGAGGAGTTAAAAAGAGAAGTTCTTGGAGATTTTGGGGGGTACTTGGACTTGGAGGCTGGAACAAGGGAGAAGGAGCCAACTGCTGGAGCAAAGAGGAAAGTCTTGAGCTAAGTTTGAAGAAGGAGATACATCCTATACAAGACCAAAACCAAGAATCAAGGATTGAAGCGAAGAAATACGAATTATTCGCCATGGATTGTTTGGTTTCTTTTACTCATTTCTCTTGTTCTATTTTTCTCGTTTTGAACATGAACTAATTCCTTCTCTATCTAGATATTGATGAACCCTAGCTTATTTGTATGGATTGAATAATTATATTTAGTTGAATCATTTGATTGAGTTGTTTTAATCTTATGATGCTGAATGATTTATTTCCAATTGATAATAGCATGCTTATTGATTGGTTACAATTTTCATATTATTGACTTGAGAAAGCTTGATATGAATTGAATACTCATAACGGTTAAGGATTGATTGGAGTGCTAGAGATAGACTTACAAGATCCTTTAGTTTATAGTTCCTTATTCTTAATGAAAGATCTATTTAATTGTGTTCGAGAAGAGATTCTGGCACTCTACTTAGTGATTAGGGATTAATTCACTCGAGAGAGGTTTTAGTCTAAGTTAGATGCCAACTCAACTCTATTATGTGATTTAACTGAATTGATGTTCATAAATATCATTGAGGCTAGGGGGATTCAATATCTGGATAGTATCATTATCATCAATCCTTTTTGCACAACATTTAATTTCCCTTTACTTTCAGTTATTAAATTAGTTGTTTTTAATTACAAAGCATCACACAACTATTAATTTGCTAAACAACGGTTAAGGTTTGCACTAGTACTTGACATTGTCCTCAGTGGAACGATAACTCACTCACTACTTTATTACTTGGACGACCCGTGCACTTGCGATATTGCTATAGTATTAGGCTCACATGGCACCAAAAATATTTGGGACTTTTGGAAAAAAGTTAGAGGAAAACAGTTTAGGGTTTTTTAAAGTATTTGGAAATAGGAGAAACGATTTAAGGTTTTTAAGGTTTTTGAAAACAGAAGAAACGAATTAGGGTTTTTTGGAGACAAAATAAATAAATTAGGGTTTTTAAGGTTTTTGAAATCAGAAGAATATTTTTAAGGTTCTTAAGGTTTTAGAAGAAATACATTAGGGTTCTTAAGGTTTTAGAAATAATTTAGGGTTATTGAAACGAAGATCAAGTTACTACATATTTAAAGATCAAAGTTTTGTGTGTATATTATTATGAATCAAATCAAAGAAAAAAAGCTACTGTGATCATGAGTAATTTATGATGAAGGATCAAACTTGCATAGTTGGTTCCACTAAAATGTTGCTTTCTGGATGAACAAAGACAAAGACAAGGTTGCTGCCTTTGATGAATTGTTGATTGCTTAGTTATTGCTAGGGTTTTCTGTAATCCAAGTTTCGATCATCTAATCAAAGCCCCCACTATCCGATCTCCGAGTTCCAGTCCCCTCCTCTTTTTCTGTGTTTTAAAGTGTTATTTATAGGAAAATTTATAAGATTAATTCTAATTGTTTAAGGAAACTAAGATTAATTAGGAAAAGAAACCAAAACCAAATAGATTTTGGTTTCGGAAAAAATTGCGTTGGAAAATTTTGCTGGCGAAATTGCGAACGTTGGCGAGAAAGTGCGAGGCGAGGTCTGCGAGGATTTGTGAAAAATTGCGAGCTAGGCGCGCTTGGCTGGGCGGCCAGCCAATTTCACCGTAGGAATTTCCTGCGGGCAAAATTGGCCTTGGCAAATTTTACTTTCGGTGACGAAAAATTCGTCGCCGATTTTTCCATCGCCCAATTTTTATTTTTATTTATTTATTTATTATTATTATTTATTTATTTTATTTTATTAAAAATTATAAAAAATAAATACTAAAATAAATATTATTTAATTAAAATACCACAAAAATTATTTGAACTATATAAAAAATAACGGATCGGACTGGGTCAAAAATTAAGGGTCTACAAAAACCCAGGATAGAGGTTTTCTCAAATTTGAAAACTGTCTCCTCTTCGCTTGACCAGTAGTTGCATTGACCTTCATTGCTTTTTATGTACTTTGACTGCTAGATTGGAAATTTCCCTTTTCATTCCTTCTTTTAGAAAAAATGATTCTTCTCTCATTCTCATTTTCTATTTGCAGACCAGCTTGAAGAAGATCTTTAATAAGTGTATGAGACAGTCATTCATAGAGCTGTAGACCCTTAATTTTGGCCTATGAATGAATCCAGTCCCAATTAAAAAGCCCAAAAACCCAAATTACCATACTGGGCTACAATTGGCCTTAGATCATAATGAATTAGCCATAACTCATGGCCAATTTTCCATGAGTCATGGAAAATTATCCATGACTCATGGCCAAATTCACGATGAATCCATGACCAATTCTCTATCCAGCCAACACTTTAATTTTTCCTAAATCTAATTAAGCTCGGGCTTGTTCAGATAAACATAAAGTTTCCTAGTAAAATTCAGACTTTCCAACTAGATTAATCCTAATGTAACCCTAACCCTAACAATATAAAAAGTGGATAAAGGAATAAGTAGGAGGCAATAACGAAAAGCAACAAAGAGTAATAAAGAATAAAGAAAATAAAGACACAGAGAGTGAGAGAGCAACAAAAAATAAAAGAGAAGACAGTAACCAAAAATAAAAAAGGCACTAAGCAATCTGAGGATTGATTGATTCAACTAAAGCTTAACTAATCTAAACAAATCTTAGAACTATCAAGCAAACTTCCATAGTAGTTTTTACAAAGCAATTGTGTTGTTCAAACAAGGCTTGGTTCAATACTATTGTTTGGTGGAACCGACAATATCAGTATGATCTTCAATACTCATATTTATTCAATTTAATGATTTAACATCTTTGTTTGTTCTATAACTTTATAGATTCACCTTACTTAATTTTTTTTTGTTAAAGCCCTAATTTCATGATTAAACTCTAATTTCATTGATTGATCCCTAATTTTATGATAAAAATACTAATTTCATGATTAAACCCTAGTTTCATTTATTAAACCCTAATTTTATAATGAAATATTAAATAATAAAATAAAACTCTAATTTTCTTTAAGAACTATGAATATGTGCTTTAATCAATAGACCAGATTCAATTTAGTGAATGGTCACTCATCCTACATGTTTTCTTTTATTAAGATTCTATGTTATGTAAATATTTATTTCTTTTTCATTTTATTCTTATATGTTTCGATATTATGTCCTTTGTTCTATCTCTTTAGATATATTGTATTTTTATGGAAAACTAATGTAAAAGGCATGTTTTCACTAGTGGGTGCCTTCTTTATCTTATTTGTTTTGCTTTATTTTTTTTAATTAAGGATTTTGGGATGTTGTAATGGCATATTTCCATCTTGTATGGGTGCCCATTTTATGGATTGATTATTTATTTATGATAAAGTGATTATCTTCATTTTATTTACTTGCTTGTAATCTAAATAATATCATAATAATCTAAAAATTTAATAATATTTAGACCTGAAAAGGAGGCATATTCTAATAAATCGGGTGTTATGGTGGTGCTAAGCCATTTCTCATCTCCCCATATGTACCCAACTTTCCAAACGCAATAGGGGTTGGGAATTCCTTAGTTATAAACTCATCATCCCCTTCTATTTTCTTCTCATCCCGTCCTGGTGATGACTCCTATTGCTCTGCAACAAACTTCCCTGGGCTTGAGCACTACTTATATTATTTTTCTTTCTTTGATATCTTATTGGAAAAAGTATGTTTTCAAATTAAAATTATTTGAATAAATTACTTTTGTTACATTTATAATTTTGTTGGTTGTTGTTCATTATGGTTCTCAATCGATAACAATTCTAGCTTGATATTCATAAATTAGCATAACTATGCATCATAATCCAAATGACTTTACTAGGTGGGAGAATTATTCTATAACATTGAGTTGTGTATGCTTACTTAAAGAGGGTTCCTACATAATTACATGTGTCTAACTAATCTTAGAATATGCTTTGATTAACTTTCAAGGTGAAATTAGACTCTGTCTATTTAAGAGAGAGATAATCTACACATTGTTTGTTGAGCCAACAACTAGTATCCACCTTATTAACATCAATATATAGTTTGTCCCTTTGAGCCTTCATGAGATTTTAGATTACTTGTTATTGGCTTATAAACCTGATAATCTACTCCATGATATCATGACACTTATGGCTAGTCTAATGATCGCTGAGCTACTAAAGATCAAGAAGAACGAAGAAAGGGATGCTTAATCAAGACTATGAAAGCCATCAAAGTTTGCCTGAATTAAACCTAATGTCTCAGAACTACTTCATTTTGAGATGGCATCAAAGCAACAAAAGATTCATCATCTTTAAAGCAAATGCACACCACTCCACTCATCCATTATCAAAAGCATAAAATGATACAAATAAGACAACTCTCTTAGAACTAGGACAAAAAACTACAAATAAACAAAATAAGAAAAAGAAAGAAAAGAAGGTCAAAACAACAAAAAAGAGAAAAGGAAAAAAAAGAAAAAAAAAGAAAAAAAGGGAAAAAAAGAAGAAAAGGAAAGAAGAATAAGGGTTTCAAATTTTTTGCAAAAGCAAAGATCATTCTAATAAGATCCCAATTTTTGTCAAGGAGATGAAAGAAAAATCAAGCTTTGTCTTTTCATGAAGCAAGATATCAAGATGCCTTGAAGGTGGAAATGATGCCTAGAATGCTTCTAACAGCATACGGTTCCAACCAAAAGTTTGTAGTGTGAAGATTTGTCAGCAGTGTCACATTTGCTTCAGTTTAAAAATGGCATTTACTTAACCCATGGGTGAGCGGGGATTTTTGCCCCCACTCCCGGTGGAATGGTTCTTGCGACTTCGGCACTGTTTAGGTTTGAGGCCTTAGAAAACACGAACCTAAGTCCGGAGAAAATGGAGTCGCCACCCGAACAGATCGGGAAAAAAGAAAGGGGTGGATGACTCGATTCCTAAGGAATCCCCAACCCCCTAATGGGTTTGAAAAGTTGGGTACGTGTGGGGAAGGTGAGAAATGGCCCAGCACCCCCACAATGCCAGGTTCATTAGAGCTGGCCTCCTTTACAAGTTTTAATATTATAAAATTCTTAAGTATAACAATATTATCCATATTACACACAATAATTAAAATAAAGCATCGATATATTGAAAATCAAAACAATGTCCAAGCAAAACAAATAAATGGACACACATCCGAAGATGGAAACATGCCCTTACATAATCCATGCTTAAATAGGACACCCACCGAAAGGTAGAAACATGTCCTTTACATTGGTTCTAAAATAGAAAAGTAGTTTAAATTACATGATATTTAACTAATGAGGTATCCAGCAAGTGGAAACATACCTCTTACAACATTTGGAAATCTAAAATAAATCAATAAAAGTAATAACCATTCATAATAAATAAATCATTCATCCATGATAAATTAAATAAACCAATCATTGAAATTAAATAAACCAACAAAGCATTGAAAATAAATTAAAGCATATAATAGACTACATAATCAAATATAAAATTAAATAAAGCAAGTAAAGATTCAAATTAGGGCTATTGTTTCTATTTAAGATTCTTTATTTAATATGTTTAGGGTTTTAGAATTTATGGGTTTAAGCTATTGTAAGTTTTAAAGGAATTGAAATGGATTATAATTTAAGAGGTTGATAAAGTTCTTTAATTAATCAAATTAGTGTTTGAGGAGTGAAATCATGAAATGAGGGTTTGGACACTTTAAAACATTAGGTTTGCGATTATTAGCTACTGAATTATTGCTTTTAGGCTTACTGTGTTTAAATTTTAATATTTAGGTTTATAAGGTTTTAAGGTTTAAAGGATTAGGATTTAGAAAAATTAGGGTTTAAGGGAGTTAGGGTTTAAGAAAACTAGGGTTTAATGTTAGCTAGTTAGGGTTTTTAGTGTTTCGGAGAATGCATTTGATTTTAGAATTTGGAAAAACAATTTATAGTTTTATAAAGCTTTATGTGATTTTTAGAAGCTGTAAAGTGAGTTTGAGTTTGGATATTTAACAAAATATTTGGAATTTTGGAAAAGAATTAGAAGAAATATAGTTTAGAGTTTTATAGTGTTTTTTTTTGGAAATAAACAAAACGATTTAAGGTTTACAAAAACAGAAAAGATATTTTTTAAGGTTTTTGGGAATAAACAAAACGATTTAAGGTTTATAGAAACAAAAGAGACAATTTAGGGTTTTTGGGGACAGAAGGAATAAATTAGGTTTTTGAGGTTTTAGGGAAATAGAAGGATGATTTTTAGGGTTTAAGAACGATTTAAGGTTTTTGGGAAAACAAAGAAATGGATTAAAGTTTTTAAGGGTATTTAGAAATAGAGGAAATCACTTAGGGTTTCTGGAAACAAAGATCAAGTTATTACATCTTCGAAGATTTAAGATTTCAGTGTATAATCTTATGAATCAAATAAAGAACGAAACTACTGTAAGAAACAAAAAGAAATTAAGAATTCAAACCTTCGTTCGTTGGTTCCACCAAAAATTGATTCTTGGATGAACAAGGTCAAAGGCAAGATGGTTGCCTTTGGTTGCTTGTTTGCTTATCATTCTCTAAAAAATTCGATCGTTTTCACTCTCAAAAAGCTTTAAAGTCCGATCTCTTTTTCTACGTTTTTCCCCACTCTATGTTGTTTTTTAGTCCTTATTTATAGAAGATTTTGATGATTAATCTCAATTGTTCACAAAATTTAACATTAATTAAGAAAAGGAAACCGAAACCAAATTGAATTTGGTTTCGAAAAAAAATTTGAGTCAGAAAAATTTCGCTAGAAAAAAAAAACTGCTGCAAAAAAATTTTGCTAGAGAAAAATTTGCCGCAGGAGCCTGCGCGCTGGGGCGGGCGAAATTGCCAGCGGGCCATTTCGCCCAAAAGGACTTTCCTGCGTGCGAAATGGCCCAAGGCCATTTCGTCCCAACTTTTCGGCCCGATTTTTTCATCTCTAATTTTTAGTTTTATTTATACTTATTTATTTATTTATTATTATTATTATTTATTTTTTATTAATTAAAAAAACTAAATACTAAAACAAATATTATTTAATTAAGATAACACAAAAATTATTTTGGACTAATTAAAATATATTGGACCACACAAAAATTATTTTGGACTAATAAAAATATATTGTACCGGACTGGGTAAAAAAATCGGCAGCGCGCAAGCTGTCGGGCCCGTGGGCTGTGCTAGCAGCAATTGCGCTGGCAAAAATGGGCGCAGCGGGCCAATTCACCCCCAGATGCCATCTGCGGCGAAATGGGACAGCACAATTCGCCCCTAGATGCCATTGGCTGTGAAATTGGTGTCCCAATTCGCCCCTAGATTATTTCTGCGGCAAATTGGGCTGCCGCCCGCCAGCGTGGTAGAGCTGCTGTGCGACGCTCGTTGATCCGTCCGATTTTTTATTTTTTTTCATTTTTTATATTTTTATTTTTATTAAAAATAACTATGAAATAATATTAGTAATTAAAATATTATTAAAATAAACAAAATACCATAAAAAAATTATTTTCGACTATCGGATTTGAATAGGTCAAAAATTAAGGGTCTACAACATGTCCTTTGATAGATCCTATTTTAAGCCTGTTAAAGACCCGTTGATCTCTCTTGGTGGGTGGAGTCTATAAGTGGAGATTTTTTAAAAAAAGTATGCATATGAGATAGACAATATTTAAACTTAATGAGACCTTTGGCTAGGTAATGTGCATGTGCCTATCTGAAGTGCAACAGTTCTTACTCAAATGGAAATGATTCCAAAATTTAGTACAGTGACTAGAGTTGTGATGTTATAGATGTGTTAATTTGGAAAAAATCGAGTCTTGAGGTATATTGACACTAATTTGACAAAGCCAACATGTGATTTTAAAATTGAATTTCAAAGTGTTTTCTTATCATTCAGACCTTCAAGGTTAGAAAAGTACATTGCACTATCGAACCTTAAAGAACACATTGGGCAAAGGTAGGATATTGAAAGAATTGTTCGCAAGGTTATGAAGAAACTACCAACTAATGTGTTGAATCATGGTTTGAAATAGATGTCTCCTATACCTCTGATTATCCTGCTTGGGCCCCCATTACTCATGTTTTCTATATCTTGAAGATGAAGCTGTGAATGTGACATATTCCGATGATCAAATGTAAGACCTATACAAATATCTTAAAGGTTCCAATGGGAGTGCTTGGGCCTATCACCTCGATCTGTGAATCAATATAATCACTGTAAGTATAACTTATGCATACACGCATACATGAGCATGTCACCCTGAATTTTTGTTGTTTATTCTTTATCAAGGTAAAAAGCTGATACTTTATGAAGGAAATAGTGAGAAGCAGAATTAGCAGGCATGAGAGGCCCATTACTTAAGAAAGATACAATCGCTTTGCAAAAATAGGGACGCATGCTTGTGCAAAGAACGAGACAAAATAAAAACATTGTTCGAAGCCTACATGGGAACAAAATCATTTGAGCCTGTACATGGGAAAAAACTTCTCCTTTTCAAATTTGAGTTTATGCATGTAAACAATATTTTTAGATTCTTTTTCAATGTTTTTCCATGCAAGGGGTAAGAGAGGATATGAGAGCTAAAAAATAGCTGAATTTTTTGCACCAAAATTCATTAAAGAATTGAAAAGAATGGAACAAGTGGCTGGAATGAAAGCCAGAACTCTCAAAGGAACAAAGATACAGAAGATAAAAGATCAATACAGATAGAAGATTAGTCTAGCTAGAAGAGCTGAAGTCGATGTAGGATAAAAGTCCATTCCCAAGAATAAAGAATCAAGATGAAGACCCATTTCTGCAAAGATAGACATTTTTCTAGATTTGAAGTATCCAGAATTAAGTTTTTATCCATTTGAAACCTCAATGGATTTGTTGAAGCATCATAACCAAGTCTACTTGGATTTTAATAAACACTTTGGATTTGTTGAAGCATACGAATCTTTAGCCTATACTGGAAGTATCCTAACGGCATAACCTTGAGGATTTGTTGAAGCATCCTTAAGTGAAATGCACATTTTTTCAAGTATTCAGAGCAAAATGGGATTTGTTGAGGCATCTTTAAGTGAAATCTAGATTCATTCAAGTATATAAAGAAGAAATTGGATTTGTCAAAGTGTCCAAATGAGAGTCTGACAAGATTTATTAAAGTATCCTTAGACAAAGGTAGGTCTGTTAAAGTACTTGTATTTTGAACTTGGGTTTATTTGAAGCAGCCAGATTTGGTTGGATTTATTAAAGCATCCACTTGAAGATATTGGGTCTATTTAAAGTACTTTAACCAGCTCAGATTTATTGAAGCATCCACTTAAAGATCCTAGGTTTATTTGAAGTATCCAAACCAGCTTGAATTTATTGAAGCATCCACTTAAAGATCCTGGGTTTACTGAAGCACCTAGGCTAGCTTGGATTTATTGAAGCATCCGCTAAAAGACCTTGGGTTATTTAAAGCATCCAAACTACCTTGAATTTATTAAAGTATCAATTAGAAGATCCTGGGTTTATTTGAAGCACTCAGACTAGCTCAAATTTATTGAAGCATCCATTCGAAGGTCCCGAGCTTATTTAAAGCACTCAGACTACCTCATATTTGTTGAAGTATCGACTAGAAGATCTAGAGTTTATTTGAAGCATTTGGACCAACTCGAATCTATTGAAGTATCACTAGAAGATCCCAAGTTTATTTAAAGCACATATATCAACTTAGATTTGTTAAAGCATTTAAGATCATTCCAGATTTATTGAAGAAAATTGCTTTTCACTCTTTTTGAATAAATTTAAGATCATTCAGTAAACTTGGGCTTATTCAAATAAACATAGAGTTTCCTAATAAAATTCAAACTTTCCAACCAGATTAACCCTAATTTAACCCTAACCCTAACAATATAAAAAAGGGTTAAATGACTAATCAAAGGGCAACAATCAAAAGCAATGAAGAGCAACAAAGAATAAAAATAAAAAATAAAAGACAAACTGTGAAAGGGCAATAAGAAAAAAAAAAGAGAAGATGGTAACCAAAAATAAAAAAAAAAAACACTGAGCAATCTAAGGATTGATTAGTTCAATGAAAGCTTAATTGATCCACACCAATCTTACACCTATCAAGAACACTTACATGTTAGCTTATATGAAGAAATTGTGTTGTTCAAATAAGGTTTGGTTTAATACTATTGTTTGGTGGAACTGACAATGTTGTTATGATCTTCAATACTTTATTCAATTTAATGAATTAACATCTTTGTTTTTTCTATAACTTCACAAATTCACCTTACTTTATTGTTGTTGTCTTGCTAAAAACCTTATTTTCAAGATTAAACTCTAATTTCATTGATTGATCAGAGGCATAGATCTAGACCTACAGTTTCAGTTTCAGAGGCATAGATTTCAGTGGCGAGTGCTCCGACCCCAGTGATGTAGAGATCCACCTTACCCATATGCATTCATTGTGGTAGACCACATGGTGGTCCTTGTTGGAGGACTGGTGTGACAGGGGTATGTTTCAGATGTGGGTCGCCTGATCACTTTGTTAGAGATTGTTCAGAGAGACAGGAGCGGATGTCAGTGGATACTGCAGCTTCCCGACCTAGTGTGAGGGGAGGTCGTGGAGGCAGAGGTTTCAGCAGAGGAGGTAGATCTAGGTTCAGTTCTAGAGGAGATTCTACATCCAGGGAGAGTAGACTAGCGGAGGCTGGATCTTCTCAGAGGATTTATGTGATGCAGAGGCAACCAGATGCTTCGACAGTCATAGCTGATACTTTTTCTTTATTTGGTATTTCAGTACTTGCTTTGATTGATCCGGGTTCCACACATTCATATATTAGTGCATCTGTTTTGCCTGTGTCTAATGTGCATGCTGAATCCCTAGGATTTGATGTTTTGGTGACAAATCCTTTAGGGCATAGTGTGATTGTTAGTAAGGTGCACCGAGATAGTGCAGTAATGGTGCAAGGTGAGGAGTTCCTTAGAGATTTAATTGAGATGCCTTTTAAGGAATATGATGTGATTCTAGGCATGGACTGGTTATCTAGACATAGAGCTATGGTTGACTACCAAAAGAAAGTTGTTACCTTGAGAACCAGCGATGGTAGAGAGGTGTTAGTATCTAATGAGCAGGGACAGCTAGCATCCTTGTTTGTTTCAGCTGTTGCAGCTAGGAGATTGATTAGAAAAGGGTGTGATGCTTACCTTGCTTATGTTGTGGATATCAGAGTAAAGAGTTCTCAACTTGATGATATACCCACAGTTGCAGAGTTCCAGATGTGTTTCCAGAGGAGTTGCCGGGGTTGCCTCCAGAGAGAGAGGTAGAGTTTGGTATTGAATTATTGCCTGGTACCACTCCTATCTCCATTACTCCTTATAGAATGGCACCTGCTGAGCTGAGAGAACTGAAAGTGCAGTTGCAGGAGTTGTTGGATAAAGGGTTTGGTTGCCCTAGTGTTTCACCGTGGGGAGCTCCTGTTCTGTTTGTGAAGAAGAAGGATGGTACTATGAGATTATGTATCGATTATAGGCAATTGAACAGAGTGACTATTAAAAATAAATATCCTTTGCCTAGAATTGATGATCTCTTTGATCAATTGAAAGGTGCAACAGTATTTTCTAAAATTGATTTGAGATCAGGGTACCATCAGTTGAGATTCAGAGCTGAGGATATTCCTAAGACAGCCTTTCATACGAGATATGGGCATTATGAGTTTCTAGTTATGCCTTTTGGTTTGACGAATGCACCTGTTATTTTTATGGATTTGATGAATAGGGTGTTTAGGCCCTATCTTGATCAGTTTGTAGTGGTCTTTATTGATGATATATTGGTGTATTCACGTAATGAGGAGGAGCATGATAAGCATCTGCGGATTGTGTTGCAAATTTTGAGAGAGAAGCAATTGTTTGCTAAACTGTCGAAGTGTGAGTTTTGGCTTGACCAAGTTACTTTTCTCGGTCATATAGTTTCAGCAGAGGGTATTAGAGTTGATCCGAGTAAAGTTGAAGCTATTTTGAATTGGAGTCCACCAAAATCTGTGACTGAAGTTAGAAGTTTTCTGGGTTTGGCAGGCTATTACCGACGGTTTGTAAAAGGATTTTCTTTGATAGCTACTCCACTTACCAGATTCCTTCGAAAGGGAGTTAGATTTGTGTGGACAGATCAGTGTCAGGCTAGCTTCGAACAGTTGAGAGAAATGTTGACTCAAGCACCTGTTCTTACTTTACCTATGGAAGATAAACCATATGTGATTTGCAGTGATGCTTCGCATAATGGTTTAGGTTGTGTTTTAATGCAAGAAGGTAAAGTTATAGCTTATGCTTCTCGACAGTTGAAACCGCATGAGCTCAATTATCCGACCCATGATTTAGAGTTGGCAGCCATTGTGTTTGCATTGAAGATTTTGCGACATTATCTGTATGGGGAAAAGTGTTTTATCTATACTGATCATAAAAGTTTAAAATACTTGGGTGTCCAAAGAGAACTCAATCTTCGACAGAGAAGATGGTTGGAATTGATTAAAGACTATGACTGTTTGATTGATTATCATCCAGGTAAAGCAAATGTTGTTGCTGATGCCTTGAGTCGAAAGTCTTTAGCAGGGTTGACTGTTTATTCGCTCTCATTGCTTGTTGAGTTGAGAGCATTGCATGCTAGTTTTATACCTTGTGATGATGGTGCATTGTTGGCACAGTTGCAATTGAAACCAATATTGTTGGATCAGATTAAAGAGGCTCAATTGGCTGATGCAAAGATTCAAAAGATTGTTTCAGATTGTCAGAATGGAAAGAGTCGAGATTTTATTGTGAGAGGTGATGGGAGTCTTTGGTTTAAGAATAGAATGTGTGTACCTGATGATGCTAAATTGAGAAGGATTATTCTAGAGGAAGCACATCAATCAGTATTTGCTAT
This sequence comes from Garcia nutans, assembly GCA_947685225.1. NCBI lineage: Eukaryota > Viridiplantae > Streptophyta > Magnoliopsida > Malpighiales > Euphorbiaceae > Garcia > Garcia nutans. Next base: position 18,591,463 of record CANTUV010000009.1, on the reverse strand, counting down.
GCATCCGGGCAATACAAAGATGTATCGTGATTTGAGACAGCATTATTGGTGGTCCGGTATGAAGAGAGATATTGCAGCTTTTGTGTCCAAATGTCTCACATGTCAAAGGGTAAAAGATGAGCATCAAGTTCCAACAGGGTTACTCCAACCTTTAGCAGTGCCTGAATGGAAATGGGATAGAGTAACCATGGATTTTGTATCTGGTCTGCCATTGACACAAAGAAAGCATGATGCTATTTGGGTGATTGTTGACAGGTTGACTAAGACAGCTCATTTTCTTCCGGTTCGGATGGATTACTCTTTGGAGAGGTTAGCTGAGCTGTATATTCATGAGATTGTGAAGCTGCATGGTGTCCCAATTTCTATAGTGTCTGACCGAGACCCCAGGTTTACTTCAAGGTTTTGGAAGAGCTTATATGGTGCATTGGGTTCTCGATTGCATTTCAGTACTGCTTTCCATCCTCAGACAGATGGGCAGTCCGAGAGGGTGATACAGATTATCGAGGACATGTTGAGAAGCTGTGTTATTGATTTCTCTGGAAGTTGGGATGGATTCTTACCACTTGTTGAATTTGCTTACAACAACAGTCATCAATCAAGCATTGGTATGGCACCATTCGAGGCATTATATGGTAGACGATGTAGGACACCTTTATGTTGGAATGAGCTTGGAGAAGGTAAGTTTATTGGTCCTGATTTGGTCAAAGAAACTGAAGAGAAAGTGAAAGTGATTCGAGAGAGGTTGAAAACAGCTTCAGACCGACAAAAATCTTATTCAGATTTTAAGAGGAGAGACATTGAATATAATGTGGGAGATAAAGTATTTTTGAAAGTGTCTCCTTGGAAGAAGATTTTGAGGTTTGGTCGGAAAGGGAAATTGAGTCCTCGCTTCATTGGACCGTATGAAGTTTTGGAAAGAGTTGGGCCAGTTGCTTATCGGCTTGCTTTGCCACCTCAGTTAGAAAGGATTCATAATGTATTTCATGTTTCTATGTTGAGGAGATACAGGTCGGATCCATCTCATGTGTTGCCAATTGAATCTATTGAAGTGAGTCCAGATTTGACATTTGAAGAAGAACCAGTTGCTATCTTGGCACGTGATGTGAAAGAGTTGAGAAATAAGAAAGTACCTTTGGTAAAGATTTTGTGGAAGAATCATGCAAGAGAAGAAGCAACTTGGGAAAGTGAGCAAACCATGCGAGATCAATATCCTCAACTATTCCAGACTTAATATCAGGTAATTTCGAGGATGAAATTTCTTTTTAGAGGGGGAGAATTGTAATATCCCCATGTGTGCCCTAGAAGTTTTAATTCAATTGTTGTTTGATTTGAATTAAATGTACATATGTTTTAGCAAAGGAAATGATTGTGTTAATGGAATGTATATGTTGTATATATGTTAATATATATAACATATATGTAGGTCAAGTGTAAAGTCAAGGGAAGAAGATATTTTTATTTGGGATGAGTGAAATTACTTAAGAGGGCAAGAGTTTTAAAGGAAGCGTGAACTAATAGAAAAGGGCATTTAAGTAATAGTGTTGATGGAATTGCTTGGTGGATATTTAAAGAAGAAAAGAAGGTTGAATTGTCTTCATTTCTTTTCTTTTCTTGGTATAGCCGGCCATTTCAAAGGAAGAGAGCAAAAGTGAGATTTGCTTATTCAAGTTTCAAATTGAAGGAGGAATCAAAGGATTTGGTGGGAGATTTGTGAAATTTCTTCATCTAAGGTAAGTACTCTCTTGTTTTCCTTTGGTATTTTGAAGATGTGTTTGAAGTGTGTTGTGATTTGATAATATTATGATTTGGTATGTTTGAGATGAGTTTCTAAATATTGAAATTGATTGTGAGTTAATTTAGTGCTGGTTTGGTTTTGGTTGAAGATGGTAGGTTAAAAGTGATGTTGTTTTTTTTAGGGTTTTGAAGTGGAAGGTGATTAAATGTGTTGATGATGGGTTGTTAAGGTGAATATTGTGGTAAACATGTGAAATATGTGTTTAGAACATGGATTATATTCATTTGAATTATGACATATTGTGTATAATGTAATTGAGTGCAACCAAAGGGGACTTGAACATGTTAGGGTTTAAATTCATGAGAGACACGGCCAAAAGCAAGGAGAGACACGGCCAAGTCCATGGAAATTTGGCCATGTTGGGTGATTTTTGGAGGAGACACGGCCGTGTCCCTTGCCCATGTCTGCCACTGCCAATTTGTTTTGAGAGACACGGCCACAAGCTTGGCCGTGTCCCTTGAGTGTGTTGGTTACTGTGTTTGGTTTTTGTTCTTCTTACATGATTGAGTTTGAACTTCCATTTGATAATGCATATGATATTATATGAACAAGGTTAGGTATTGTGCATTGTGAAACTTGTGAATGGCAATGTGTTATATGAATAATGTATCTTGAAATGTTATACCAATGATGCTATGTGAATAATATGAATTGAGATATAATATGATAATGCTAGGTGAATAATATGAATTGAGATACAACATGATATGAGGCCATTGTGATTGGCTATGATAACTCAAATGTGATGTGAAGCCATTGTGTTTGGCTATGATGATTCAATTGAAAGAACATAAGGCATGTTAGCCTAATTGATGATGAGAATTGAGAATGAAATAACAAATGAATTGTGTGTCTAATGTGTTATTGATTTTCAAAGTTTTGTTGTTGGTGGCATGCCTATTGGTAACATTCTCTTGAAGTTAGGTTGGATTTGATCCTTGAAGCCTAATTGAGATGTTACAACCCTTGAAGCTAGGTTGGATTGGTTCTTGAAGCCAAGTTGGGTTGATACTTAGCATGCTTTGTTCCCCTTGAAGCTTGGTTGAACCTAAATCCTTGAAGCCTAGTTGGGTTTATGATAATGATAAATGTGATAACAAAACCAAAGCATTAACTCTGAAAGTTGAATGGCATATTAGTGTGTCTTGGGCCCATGTTTGTCTTTGTTTAATGTGATTCATGAATGGTAAAATGATTAACTAATGAGATATGTGGAAGGATATTGAAATGTGATATGTTTATATATGTGGTTTATGAAATATAAAGGTATGTGGTTATCCTTTCATCTATGATATTGATTTGAGAAATCAAATGTATGACATTGCATTGCCTTATAGTATAGTGTTGGTATATTTTGTACTACTAAGCCGTTGGCTTAGCGCGATATTGTTTGATCGCACAGGTAACAGAGTTGAACCTGAGAGCTCCTCAAGACCGAGTGAGAGTAGACATTGAAGAGTTGTTTTGGGACTTAAAGATCAGAGAAGAGCTGTCAATCATGTATATATATATTCTATGTTTTGTAAACCTTGATTTATAACATATTTGTAATAACTTCCGCTGTGAATTATTAAACATTTTGTATATAGTGTCTTTTGGATTTCTTTTATTTGTTTGAAATTGGTTTTACTTATTTACAAAGATATTTGTTGTGTCTTTTTAAACAGTGGCATTTTCTATATTCAGTATACGTATATTACGATCGTTTAAGCATGCTTAGTACGTATACTGGGTATAGAGGTGTTACACAATTTGTTGGAGCCAACAACACAGGTTTAGTTTTTCACACTCAATTTGATTTAATTATCATTGGCCATTTTTATTTTTCAATTATACTAAATAATTGTTTTTTAAGGTTAGTTAATTAATTGTTAAACATTAGTTTAATCTTGATTAATTGTTAAACATTCATACAGTAGGTTTAATCTTGATTTTAATTTGGCACAAACATTAATGATGCGATTTATTCCAAGCTATTTTTATTTAAAAAACCCTAATCTTGCATACTTTGATCCCAAACCCTAATTAGTATTCAAAAACCCTAGTTTAACTAATTTGCATATTTAGACATTAATTTAGAATTAAAACCTAATTTCACAACTAAACACTAATTTCACAACAATACTTATTTTGTAAATCGTTTACCTTTCAGGGGCGTTGCGCCCTTGACCATCACCCGCTAACCAGCTAGAGAGACTGCCGTAGGCGCGACTCACTTCGTCGCATACTATATTTCCTTAGTGGATAATATTAAGATATGTTTATTTAGTTTCTTTTTAATTATTCAATTATTTTCATATGTGTTGTATTATTTTTTCTATGCTTTATTCTTTTTCTTGGATTTATATGCATTTTTAAAGGGAATTGTAAAAGGCATATTTTCATCTAGTGTGGGTGCCTTGTTTATTTAGTTTATGTAATTTAATTTATTTTAAGATTTTTGGGACTATTATAAGGGACACATTTCCACCTATGGTGGATGTCTTATTTTATTTATTTTACTTTCTTTGTGGATATTTGACATTATTATAAGGGCATGTTTCCATTTTGTACGGCTGTCCATTTTGTTGGTTTGGACTTTCTTGATTTTAATGAATATTTTTTTTTCAATTGAATGTAGAATGGATGATATTATAATGTTTAAGAATTTAATAATATTTAAACCTAAAAAAGAGGTCGGTTCTAATGAACTGCGTGTTATGGAGGTGCTGGTCATTCTCAGCTTCCCCATACGTATCCAATTTTTTGAACCTGTTAGGGGGTTAGGGATTCCTTAGGAATCGAGTCATCCACCCCTTTCTTTTTTCTCGGTTTGTCAAGGTGGCGACTTCATTTTCTCTGGGTCTAGGCTTGTGTTCTCTAAGGCCTTGAGTTTAACAGTACCAAAGTCACAATAACCATTCAACTGAAAGTGGGGCAAAAATCTTCGCTCACACCAGCGTTCAGCCCAAAGGCAAATCATAGGCATGCCACCAAATACAAAACTTTGGAATATGAATAATATATTATGCAACATGCAAATAATGCATATTTCCACAATCTATTTTCTTATTATATTGTCTCTTCCATAACTATGTACATTCGCTTTAATTCAATATACTCATCACATTATCAACAATGCCTATCACTTTGCATTAAGGCTTTATTGCCCAAACATTTTGGGCTATTCTCACATAATTCACATTTAGAACATTCCACTCATTTTAGCCATTAATAATGGCTTTTCATAATGTACATCATGTATATATATCTTTTCACATTTAATATTGCAATGCATATGAACATTCAAATGACAAAGTAGCTTAACACATTTTTCATTTAAAATGAATTAAGCCAAATTTAATGCAAATATACTTCAAACTATCAAAAGTATGTGGTACATCCGCCCACTATATTTATGTCTAGCAGTTATATGCTCAGCAAGAGAAAGGATCTGGAGAGGTCATCTCTGATGGCGGTTCCTAGAGAAAGTCGTAGGACCAAAGGGACCTAATTGCAAAAATATAAAGTTTTGGGGAGGTGACTGTAATTTCAAAAAGTTTTGGGGAGGTAACTGTAATTTCCAAAAGTTGTACTGGAAGTTCTTAATAGTGCACATAACAGACTCCAAAGATGGAGAGTAGAGAAAAATTGGGTCGCAATGACGCGTAACGATTTTGCAGGAAATGCCCCGTTTGAGAGAAACGAAGACATGTAGACTAGGGCCATTTTGGTCATTATACATGAATCCAAAGTAGGAAATAAAAACATGAGTGAGTAGAGGACGTCAAGGGGTTGAATATGAAATGATCATCAGTAGAAACGGAGCCCGGGCAAAACCCGAGCAAAGAAGGGACCTAAGGGGAATTTTGTAAAAAGTCGAGGGCTTATTGGTAAATTTTCAAAATGACATGGAAACCTAAAATAGGCCTTAAAAATATAAAGTAGAGGTCGAGTGGATCAAAACAATATGTAGTTTGCCTCGTGAAACTGTACGGTTTACAAGTTACGACCGATTAATCGTCGGAGGGTATTTTAGTCTTTTCACATCCTAGGCCATAAAAATTTCAGCACAAGGAGGTTGAGGGGCCAAAATATAATTAAAAGAAAGTCCAAGGGTTTGGGTTTTAAATAAATAAAATAAAGAGACATTTGGACCAATTAAAAGTGACCATTTAGCATTATAAAAAGAAGAAAAGAAAAAGATGTGGACAAATGGCCCTAAGGCATTTATCCAACCCAAAAGTGAGCATCATTTCCCTTATATATATATCATGGCATGAAGAACAAATCTCTCTCTCTCACCCATTCCAAATTTTCGGCCACCATAGGAAGAACACCAAGGAATTCCAAATTTTGTCAAGTTTGATTCAAGTTCAAGGTGAGTTTTAAGGTTTTCAAGTATGTAGAATTCAATTCTAGTATCAATTTTAAGTATTTATATATCTATTGGAAGATTGGAAATTAGGGTTCTTATGGTGGATTTGGGAAAATTTTAAGTAGTGATGATATTGATTAATTAAATGGAAGAATCAAGGTTTCTAAGGTTTAATAAGATTAGATTAGGGTTTAGTTTGAAAAGAAATGGAGGATAGCTTATTGTTCTAACTGGCTAAGGGTTATGTTTAAGGTTGTGTTCTTGAATTTCTTGAAGGAGAAACAAAGATTAAGGAAGGAGAAGAAGGAAAGGCAAAAGGGAATTAAAAGTACAAGGTTTGGTACTTTACCATAAAAGAAATTTTATTTTTCTTACAAACTTTGGTTTATGGAATTTAAGATGTTGATGCTTAAATGTATTGATTGAGTTTAAATTAAATGTTTGAGTTATGTTCTTGGTTCTTATGGCAATTGAGTTGTTTAAATTTAATTTAAACCAAAGGTTTTGAGAAAAATTTGGCAAGTTGATTGGATGAACTTTAATTAGTTTAATTTAAGTTAAACATGCAAAAGTTGTCAAAGGGAAGTGTTTGAATCTTCACTTTTTCATTAAATAAGCATTCATATTGATTTGGAAAAGAAAAATAAACTATTTCATGTATTTCATATGTTTGGGCCGAAATGGTTTCAAAGTGGCAGATTTCTGGACTCTTTTTGTGGCAGCTGTTTGAGGTAGTAAATGAATGAATTTTTCAACAAAATTTTACGTGTAATTAGTCAACATATGAAATAAGTTTCCTGTAAAATTTCAGCCAAAAATAAGATCATTTACCTGGTCAAATGCATGACTGAAACGGACTGAAATTTTGACGAAAACCCAGATTTTACTATTCATTTGGTCATGCCATTTTGCGTTGCCGATTTTACGTGCCGCGACACTATTCATTTGGTCAATTTGTGATCTTTTGAGGAATGCTTTGAAATGTTTGATATGTTTATTGTGGATGTTAAATATGTGAAAAAGGGTAATGGTTTGACTAAAGAATGTGGTACGCGGCGTAAATGGCAAAGTGCAACGAAAATTAAAATAATTTCTTGAGTCATTCTAAAATGAAGTTTGAGACTTAAATTGAATCGTTTTAACCTTTATGCTCTACTGGGTAGTGGGGGTGGTAGATAAGGGTATGGTGCACTATACTAACTTATGCAGTACTGCCACTTATTGTGTTTGATATACCCCGGCGGTTACCTTCGGGTATAGGCCGTGGAGTGGAGATGTTGTGAAATTGTGATTGGAATACTCCGGTGGTTACCTACGGGTATAGGCCGTAGAGCAGAATTGGTTATAACCATGGTGGTGAGGGCCACCTATGTTACAGTGGCGAGGGCCACTGCCTTATCGCTATGGTTCCCTATATGCCAGTAGAGCCTGAGCCAAAGTCCTATTTTTCTAAAACTACGTACTGCAATATGAGTTTGAATTATTGTTTACAATTGTTGAAAGTATATCTACACTGAATGGACAATAACTTCCATTGGTTTAATGTTGGTTGATTTTTGATTTAATTATTTCCTTTTAGTTCAAATGCTTTCATGTTTTACTTATATTTTCATTGGTAAAGTACCCACTGAGCGTCATTGCTCAGCGAGTTGAGTTTTCTTGACTCGTAGGTTCGAAACAGTAGATTTTAGTGATTAGCATCGAGCAGCACAAACACAGCACAACACCTCAGAGTAGTCTTTCATTTCCTATATTATGAGTTAGCTAGTTGTGGCATGTATATGTATATATTTATATATAAGATTGGGAAGTACTATGTTATATTGTACGTTAGTAGTATGTAATAATAATAAACCTCTACTTTATTTTGTATTAGAAGTGTGAATTCTTCTTGCAGGTTGTAGTCGAGGGTATAAGGGGGATTCATTGCGAGTGTATTGAAACTGATTGTATTTGTAACACCCTAATACTCCATATAAGTACTATACATACACCTAGTATACATACAGTAAGAATATACAGTATAAGGATGTCACTTTTTGTCATATTTTAAAAAACCTTTAACATAATTCAAATCATTATATTCTTAATGATCTTATGTATATACATATTCTTATCTTTATCAAAACTTCATTTATACATATACATATATTCTTGTCAGAAATACATCATAAATAATGATCATACATGTATGCATCACCCTCTAGTTGGTCTCGACAACTCATATCCTTCTCGTGGCATAACTAAAGACTTCATATCCTTCACATAGACACCTGCACGAATAAACATCCGCGCTAAGCCGAGAGCTTAGTAATACAAACATAACATATGAACATATCTTATAGAAATTTCACATAATAATAAATTCTTAACATGTTTTCATTAGTAATTGCACTTTTCATTAGTATCAACTACACTCACATATTACATACATATATACAAGTTTTTATCACCAACCATAAACCACTAATAATACTCATAGTCAATATATCAATACACACCTCATGTATAATATTTCATAACATCACTTTATTCACAATTTACCATTTATGAACCACATTTTCCACAAAGACAATCATTATTAACAACCACAATCCATCACCAATACTCACATTATATATCATATCAATCATGACTCATAATTCCAATGAAGTCAACCATAGATCTCATTACTCATTTCTTTCAATATTGACAACAAAGACAGACTCGGGCCCAAAAGACACTAATATGTGATTCAAAGATCAGAGTTACTGCTTTGGTCCATAGTGACACCATGTGTCTAGCCCCGTAGGCAATATATATCATATCATATCTCTATCCATGGATAGCGTAACAGACCCAGTCTCTTGGACCATCAACTCAACAACTTGAGGAGATCCTCAACCCGGCTAGACTGTTACTAAATTTCAATTGGAATCAGCTTACGGGCCATCCCATTTCGCCTATCCAATGATTCATAAACATCACATTTCTCATTTATCAACTGGAACCGGCTTACGGGCCATCCCATTTTGCCTATCCAGTGATTCAATTGGAATCGGTTTACGGGCCATCCCATTTCACCTATCCAATGATTCATAGGCATGCCGCCAAATACAAAACTCTGAAAATTGAATCAACATATTAGACACACATCATTTCATCTTATTTCATATCTCATATCATTTCTCATTTCACAATTCATAATTCATTAGGCAATCATGCCTCCATTATTCCATTTGCATCATCATAGCCAATCACAATGGCTTTATACATCATCACATCTCAATTCCCATTTCATATTTCATCACAATATCATATCATTCATATTCCATATTTCATACATTTCATACTTCACCTTTAATATTTATATACATAATCATTCATTACTCAAGTATGCACAATCAATTGCATTACCATATAATTCGAATACACATCATATCAATCATATGCATCATCATTATAATGTTCAACATCAATTACATTAATCAAATGTACACTTCATTACTCAATCATATCATTCACATTATACATATAGCACCATTGCCATTACATTATAAAGTACATCAAAGTAATTCTTCATAAAAGTATTTATCATAATAAATTGCATAGCTCATACCTTGTTGAATGATCCTCTTCTCTTTCACACTATACAAGTCACATTAGATTAACAATATAATCATTTATTTAACATTATCTTAAATCTTAAAATCATATAAAAGAATGCATCTAGGTAAGTTTGTACTTACCTCAATAATACTCCACACCCTATCAACACTTTCTTTTTTCCAAGATTCTTCACTTCCCAAATTAGGGCAATTCACTTTATATCAAACCCTAATCCACAAATAATACAATCCATCAATTCTAGTATCATTTAATCACTTAATAACTTCTTACTAGACCTTTAAATCATAAAATATCATTCAACATCACACATAGTAGCCCACGGCCGTGGCCAACTAAATCCCCACGGGCGTGGGATACAATCCACTTCTGCCCAAAATGTTCCATCCTCCCACGGCCGTGGCATCAACAAGTACCAATGGCCACGGCCATGGCCAACCAAGGCCATGGGCGTGGCATCCAGAAGTCTTCTGCCTTCGGCCAAAATCTCAATCCAAAGCCTAAAATCCCAACAAACATCAACCATATGAAGATCTAAGGAAATAATAAAGCAAACTCAAGCAAAACATCATGTAACACTTCAAAACTCTAAAACAATCTCAACTCTAACACTTCCCAAAATCAACAACAATACAATTTCTCAACTCAACATCACACCTTAATCATATCAAAACCCAATTCAATCCATAGAAATCAATTCAAAGAAAGAGGTACTTACTTGGATTCTTAGCCAAATCTTCAATATCCACTAGCAATCTCTTAATATCCTTTAATCTTTGATGCAAATAGAAGCAAAAATCACCTCTCTCTCTCTCTCTCTCTCTCTAGCTTCTCTCTCTCTCTCTCTCTCGTCCAAACAGAAAAGAAGAAGACGAAGGAGAGGAATGAAAGAAAGAAAGACTTTCCTCTTCTTCGTTCTTATCCTATACATATATAATAATAATAATAATAATAATAATAATAAATAAATAAATAAATAAACAAATCTCCACCACACATCCTTTTCCAATCTTTGACTTTCTTTTACTCTTTGTCCTTATTATCATCTCTTGCCCACTTTGGTAATTTTACACTTAACAATTTAAAATATCTCTTTCCTTGACTATGCACTTTAACTAACATATATGTTATATATATTACCATATACCCAACATATACAATTTCTCTCTACACAATGCTTTCCTTCCAAACAACACATAAACATTCTCTTTCCAATTTCTTTCCTTTTCAACATAACATATACACATTCTTCAAACAAACAACAATTATATTCAAACTTCCAAGGCACACATTGGGGTATTACAATTCTCTCCCCCTTAAATAATTTCGTCCTCGAAATTATCAGTATTGTAGCAATTCATTCTTAATAAAATACTATCTTAACTTTCATACGAAGTCAAGTATATGCTTAAGTTATTATGTCATCATATCATATAACTTCCACTCTCCTCTTAAAGTTAATTAACTTCTTTAAATTCTTTAACTCATCATTCTATATATTTATATATCTCACTACTACCCTGATCATACATTCAAAAGCACTCATCACACTTCCTACTAATATCTTAATACCAGAATCAAATCATTTTATAGCACACTTATATTTCATCCAATCTTTATATTCAATATATTTTGCCCCTTCACCTCTTAGTAATTACTTTCCTAACTTTAGCCACAACGATTATTGGTTTGTATCTTAGTATTAATTATCCCGTTATTACAATTACTGTCTAAAAAGACATTTATCAAACCTTAATGGATAACAAAATCCTTATTTTTCATAAATGGAGTTACTTCTTTAGCATGCTTTTCACTTAACTTACATATTAATACATTACTTTTCAACTTATTTTATAAGTAACCAATCTTTCTCTTCATATCATGATTTACAATTACTATAACTTCATTCATTCATCCAATCACACTTTAAAATTTTACATCATATACATTACCATATAAATAATTATACTCTTGATACTACTACTATACACATTAAATTCAATAATGATTCATAATCTTAGCCAATTGTAGATCCATTGATCTATCTGTCACAATATACCCACATTTCAATACGGTTCAATTCCAACCAACGATTAATTTATTTAACTGATCATAAAATTTCATCATATACATATATGTATATGTATATAACCTAATTCCATTAGAACAAACTTACATTCAATTCCTGATCACTTCCAATTCATATTCAATCAAATTATTATAAAAATAACAAATCACTTCAAATTATCTTTCAATATATACCTGGTCTATTCACTTTAACCTCCAATTAATTCATTACACATCATAAACATATTTAGTATAACTCTCAATCACATTTTACAATTTCTCCCTTTATTATTATCTCCTTACATTTCATATTATTGTTATATTATCCTAACTCAAAACATTTCCATAATTTCCTTTCTCTCTTTACCTTCATAAATACAACCAAATTCTTAACATAAAATGATAAGGTACAACCTTATTCATCTCAACTTTTAACTATACTATCCAAACAAAATTCCAATCTCACCAAACCTGTATTACAATCATATTATCCAAGACCCAAATTCATGGATAATAAGTTAATCGATCAAATATACTGAACAAAACACATGGCCATAAGAGATTAATATTCAAGCCCGGAACTTACAAATCAATTCTATTCTTATATAATTTTATTTTCAATTCTTACCAATACAAAGCTAAGGTGCATCTCAAAGATTACATATTCCTCCTTTACAATCCTGCTATATCAAAAATTAACACATTCCAACTCTGTTTCAACCAAATTTGCATTCGATTATATGATCTTTATTAACTTAAATCACGTTTCAACAATAATATTATATACATATTCAATCACATACAGTTCTTATACAATGTCTATTCGTCACTTCATTTTTAATCCATTTACAATCTCTTGTAATATAATTACATAGAACTTTTTATATGCGAATATTTTGAGACTTTAAATATCATATAATCATCACGTTCAATGCTCACCATAACAATTTCCTTCGTCCAAAATTACTCAAATCTATGCTATACTCACTTTCCTCATATAATCCATTTAGCTATACACAGTTCCAGGCCTACTTTCTCTTAGGTCCTCCAATACATACAACATCATTCCCACATTACTAATTCTATAATTATACCACATATATATTCATAAGTTACCTTTATTTTGTGATTCACAAAATTCCTTTCACATATCATTTACATATATACACTTAATTATTTGCTCATACATTCAATACAAATTTAATGTTTATTACTTCCTTAAATATGCTACCACATGTAATATTATTTTCAATACCATTAAAAATGCAATTGCATAGGATAGTAAACACATTCCATATACATTCACAATGTTTCTTACTTTTCACATTCTTCACATAATACTATTACCTTCCTATCGATGAACTCATCTTACTTTTTCTATATACGTATACACTTAATTATGCAATCTTATTAGATTTCTCGTTGACATATCATCCTACAAATTTAATATTTATTACTTTCCTTTGAACATTATCATTCTCATTCTTCCCACATGATGTAAAGCATTTATTCACATAACAAAAGTATACATATATTCTGACTATAATAACACTTCACATCCATTTTAGTCACATTCCTAATGTGATATCTCTTTCATTTTCATCTATAAAAACGTTTAATATACTTCCATATCCATTCTTACCCTTTACAATATAATGACTTTAAATAGCTCATTTTCATTCACTTATCCATTTCCCTTTTTACTTCAAAACAAATTCTCATACTACCAATCATATTACTCAATTCATAATACTTTCATGTGCAATATTAATCATTTCTCCTAGTTCATATATTGAATATACATTAAACCATCAATATCCCAAAAATCTTTATCAATTTCCACTAAAACTCTAACTTTTCAACTTACTACTTCGCTTAAACTTCAATTTGTCAAACTCATATTTTCTTAATATCATCTTAACAACATCTCATATATATATCACTAAGCAATATCAAACATATAATTTTCATAATTATCAAGCTCATTTCAAAAAATCTCAAATATCACAAATTACCACCATTTCCATGAGCTTTTACAATATCTAAGTATCTCACATTTCTAACATTGATTTTACCATATTCTCATTAAAATAATAATATCAACTTATATACTTACTTAATCAATATCATCTCTCTTTCCTTATTACAAAAATTTAATTTTATATATATCCCAAACTTACATTAATCACACTTTGTTAATACTACTCAACTCATTCAATGTCCAATCATACTTTTCTCATTTCAATAACATATCTTTCAATGTTTACAATCCAACATGACTTCCTCTATTATAAAGAGATTCAAAATATAGAGAAAAGAGTGCACACTCTTATATTAATTTTTATTTCCCAATTCATTTTCAATTTTATTCTTCCTTTCATTTCTCTATATGTCAAACACATATCAATAATCAAACTTTTTACTTATAAATTTCATGTCATGTATTTATATTACTATCATTTTTCAGTTATCAACATTTCGAAATTTACTTTCATATTAAAACCTCATTTACACACCATCATCTATCTCATGTAATTCAAATACATCACAAATCACATAATGCCACGTTGGAGATCAACCTAGATGTGAATGCATATGCATGTATTACCAATTACATTTCAAAACTCTTCCTTTTTACTTCTTTTTAAACTTTTCAAAACTCTTTTTAGTTTCACTTAGGCCGAGAATCTCGAACCTAAGCTCTGATACCAAAATAATTGTAACACCCTAATACTCCATATAAGTACTATACATACACCTAGTATACATACAGTAAGAATATACAGTATAAGGATGTCACTTTTTGTCATATTTTAAAAAACCTTTAACATAATTCAAATCATTATATTCTTAATGATCTTATGTATATACATATTCTTATCTTTATCAAAACTTCATTTATACATATACATATATTCTTGTCAGAAATACATCATAAATAATGATCATACATGTATGCATCACCCTCTAGTTGGTCTCGACAACTCATATCCTTCTCGTGGCATAACTAAAGACTTCATATCCTTCACATAGACACCTGCACGAATAAACATCCGCGCTAAGCCGAGAGCTTAGTAATACAAACATAACATACGAACATATCTTATAGAAATTTCACATAATAATAAATTCTTAACATGTTTTCATTAGTAATTGCACTTTTCATTAGTATCAACTACACTCACATATTACATACATATATACAAGTTTTTATCACCAACCATAAACCACTAATAATACTCATAGTCAATATATCAATACACACCTCATGTATAATATTTCATAACATCACTTTATTCACAATTTACCATTTATGAACCACATTTTCCACAAAGACAATCATTATTAACAACCACAATCCATCACCAATACTCACATTATATATCATATCAATCATGACTCATAATTCCAATGAAGTCAACCATAGATCTCATTACTCATTTCTTTCAATATTGACAACAAAGACAGACTCGGGCCCAAAAGACACTAATATGTGATTCAAAGATCAGAGTTACTGCTTTGGTCCATAGTGACACCATGTGTCTAGCCCCGTAGGCAATATATATCATATCATATCTCTATCCATGGATAGCGTAACAGACCCAGTCTCTTGGACCATCAACTCAACAACTTGAGGAGATCCTCAACCCGGCTAGACTGTTACTAAATTTCAATTGGAATCAGCTTACGGGCCATCCCATTTCGCCTATCCAATGATTCATAAACATCACATTTCTCATTTATCAACTGGAACCGGCTTACGGGCCATCCCATTTTGCCTATCCAGTGATTCAATTGGAATCGGTTTACGGGCCATCCCATTTCACCTATCCAATGATTCATAGGCATGCCGCCAAATACAAAACTCTGAAAATTGAATCAACATATTAGACACACATCATTTCATCTTATTTCATATCTCATATCATTTCTCATTTCACAATTCATAATTCATTAGGCAATCATGCCTCCATTATTCCATTTGCATCATCATAGCCAATCACAATGGCTTTATACATCATCACATCTCAATTCCCATTTCATATTTCATCACAATATCATATCATTCATATTCCATATTTCATACATTTCATACTTCACCTTTGATATTTATATACATAATCATTCATTACTCAAGTATGCACAATCAATTGCATTACCATATAATTCGAATACACATCATATCAATCATATGCATCATCATTATAATGTTCAACATCAATTACATTAATCAAATGTACACTTCATTACTCAATCATATCATTCACATTATACATATAGCACCATTGCCATTACATTATAAAGTACATCAAAGTAATTCTTCATAAAAGTATTTATCATAATAAATTGCATAGCTCATACCTTGTTGAATGATCCTCTTCTCTTTCACACTATACAAGTCACATTAGATTAACAATATAATCATTTATTTAACATTATCTTAAATCTTAAAATCATATAAAAGAATGCATCTAGGTAAGTTTGTACTTACCTCAATAATACTCCACACCCTATCAACACTTTCTTTTTTCCAAGATTCTTCACTTCCCAAATTAGGGCAATTCACTTTATATCAAACCCTAATCCACAAATAATACAATCCATCAATTCTAGTATCATTTAATCACTTAATAACTTCTTACTAGACCTTTAAATCATAAAATATCATTCAACATCACACATAGTAGCCCACGGCCGTGGCCAACTAAATCCCCACGGGCGTGGGATACAATCCACTTCTGCCCAAAATGTTCCATCCTCCCACGGCCGTGGCATCAACAAGTACCAATGGCCACGGCCATGGCCAACCAAGGCCACGGGCGTGGCATCCAGAAGTCTTCTGCCTTCGGCCAAAATCTCAATCCAAAGCCTAAAATCCCAACAAACATCAACCATATGAAGATCTAAGGAAATAATAAAGCAAACTCAAGCAAAACATCATGTAACACTTCAAAACTCTAAAACAATCTCAACTCCAACACTTCCCAAAATCAACAACAATACAATTTCTCAACTCAACATCACACCTTAATCATATCAAAACCCAATTCAATCCATAGAAATCAATTCAAAGAAAGAGGTACTTACTTGGATTCTTAGCCAAATCTTCAATATCCACTAGCAATCTCTTAATATCCTTTAATCTTTGATGCAAATAGAAGTAAAAATCACCTCTCTCTCTCTCTCTCTCTAGCTTCTCTCTCTCTCTCTCTCTCTCTCGTCCAAACAGAAAAGAAGAAGACGAAGGAGAGGAATGAAAGAAAGAAAGACTTTCCTCTTCTTCGTTCTTATCCTATACATATATAATAATAATAATAATAATAATAATAATAATAATAAATAAATAAATAAATAAACAAATCTCCACCACACATCCTTTTCCAATCTTTGACTTTCTTTTACTCTTTGTCCTTATTATCATCTCTTGCCCACTTTGGTAATTTTACACTTAACAATTTAAAATATCTCTTTCCTTGACTATGCACTTTAACTAACATATATGTTATATATATTACCATATACCCAACATATACAATTTCTCTCTACACAATGCTTTCCTTCCAAACAACACATAAACATTCTCTTTCCAATTTCTTTCCTTTTCAACATAACATATACACATTCTTCAAACAAACAACAATTATATTCAAACTTCCAAGGCACACATTGGGGTATTACAGTATTCGCATTGGTTTGTGTAAAAATGTTTTCAAAAATCAGAAAAACCAGTTTTGTCGACACTTGGGACCCAATTTCTAGGCGAACCTCTGGCAAAATTTCTGTAAAAACCGAAACTAAAATTTGACTAAGTAAAATTGGTAGCAACATTAGGTTAGTGTGGCGCCTCTACTCGGCTTACACATGTAGGCCGGGAAGGGGTGTTACAGTATGTACATACCTTAATCAAACACCCAAATTCAGGCTAATATCACTCTTTACTGTTCATTTTCATGATGCCCTTTAATACTAGGATTGGACATTAACCAACTACTCAATTCCTATGCAAAATATAAGTATATAATATGTATTTGAATCACATTTCAACAAATTTTAACTATTATACATCAATTTAGCCTCATTCTCTCAAACTTTCATATTTTAGTCCTAATTCTCTGTAATTTTAGAAAGCCATTTCAACCCAATCCAAATTGCATTTTAAGTTTATTTCCATCATTATAATAATATTATTACATGTTGTAAACAATTTAATTCCATTAACCTTCATTCTTTAACAATGTTCTTCCAAAGCCCTAATCTTCTTTAATTTTGGAAATATATTCCAACCACTTCCAAAACATAATTTAAGTTCAAATATATCTTCAAAACCATATCCTAACACATTTTAAATAGTTAAATTCATTTTAAACCAATTATTCACAAAAGTTTAATGGAAACCCTAAGTTTTTCACTAACTCTGTCAAACTTCTACAAAATCTAATGATTTCAACCATTCAACCATAAAATTCTTGTTTCTACATCAAATTAACATCATTCATACCCATTTGAACAATTATCCTAGCCTCTTTCAAAATTTCATATTTCACATAATTTTAAAATTCCATAAAACTTCTTAAATTTGAAAGAAATCTTACATTTCACTTGTAAATCCTCCAAAATCACCCATTGCTTCTTAAAATTTGATGAAATCTTGATCTAGTTAAGGAAGTAAAATCTCCCTCTCTTCATCCTTGGCGGACAACGTAGATAGGAAGAAGAAGAAGATGTGAATTTCTTTTTCTTTTTCTTTTCTTATTTCCTATCTATATATTTATATTATTATATTATTATAATTATTTATTTATTTATTTCAAATTTTCAAATTTCTTTCTTTCACTCATAATAAATTTAATTTAATATTTAATAAATATCCAACTTTTCCACCATCTTCCACTATCAATAAAAAATTATTATTATTATTATTATTATTATTATTTTATTATTATTATTTTAACTTTTTAACCCTTTTTACTATTCACCCTTTGACTTTACCATTTACCATTTGACTTTATATGTTATATTTATTCAACATATTTTTTACATATACATTTGACATTTTCTCACTTCCAGCATTTTAATTAACCTTCTAAATTATGTATTTAAATTAATGTTTTTATTTTAATGAAAATACGGATTTTACACTTCTGATCCGTTGCTTTTGGTTTGAAGTTTACTAATCCTCACTAAACTTTGAATCACTAATGTAAGTCGAGTTGTCATGTACTCTTGAACTACTGTACTCCAGGTCCGTGAGCCATAAAGGATCAATGCGATGCAATGCAATGTTTGTATACATGTATGCATGTGTGGCAAACAAACAAATAGAGTCAGGATGTTCCTTCCAAACTTATTTCTCTCCAAACATAAGTGGTAAGTCTCTTTCCTAGGTGTTGTGGTCAATAAAATACCAATAGGGGATATCCTTGTTTTTGAAAGAATCACTCAGACAAAATAACTAATAGTTGTGTTTTCAAAAATAGATGTTAGTTTATGATAATTCGCACTAATTAAGCCTTAATCCTTTGGATCCACTAAATAATTTTCTCATTTGGAAAGACAACTAATGATCTATGCCACAAATAATCCCACAACTAACATGTTTGGCATAAATAGGGCCCACAATCGATTTTAGCATTCCATAATTGACCAAACTACTTATAAGCCAATTTTCAAAAATTTGACCCATTGTAAAATGAAAGTTTGATCTAGAAAAATGATTTTTGGGCCATAATTTGAAAAATGGTTTTGGGCCTATGTCTGGAAAACAAAGCCCATTGTAAAATAGTTTATTGCAAAAATTAATTTTGGGCTTTGTGTTTAGACCATGAAAAATAATCTTTAACCCAACACAAACAATTATGAAAGTGATTTGGGCCTTAGGCTTACAACAATTTTGGGTTTTTCGAATAACAAGATCATATTAGGAAAAAGCAAACCAAATGGACCTTAATTCAAGCCAAGATATGTTAATCACAGTCAAACAACAAACATTTAAGGTAAACCTAAGAAAAATTTTTAGACTAATTACTTGGACTTTAGTCTTTAGGGTAAAAGGCTCAGGTTCTCATCACAAGTATATGCTGAAAGGTACAAGGCTATTAGTTGTTATCCAGTGCTCGATCTCCATATCTTGAATGAAAGTAAGGTATCACTTATAAACATATAACATGGCTTTCACAGGGCATCCTAACTCACACACACAATGCAATTCTAAGTGATGCAATGAATAATAAGGAAAAATAAAATAATACAAATACCAACGGAAAAACTTCTTTCATCTCCCAGTGGAGTCGCCACTGTGAGTAAGGATTTTTTCTCCCACTTTCAATGGAATGGCTCTTGTGACTTTGACATTGTTAGGCTATGGGCTTTAGAGAACACAAGCCTAAACTCAAAAAATAGGAGTTGCCACACAAATAGGTCAGGAAGTAAATAAAAGGGGTGCATGACTTAATTTGTAATACCCTTTACTCTATATATGTATAATATATACACCATATATGAAAAATACATATATATAATACATAAATGCTATAGTAAATATTTGCAGAAAATACCAATACTCGCTACCAAAATAAATACAACTTTTAAAAGGATAGATTTAGTAAATAAGAATTTTGTTTCTTGGTAAATAGTTGTCGGTAAATCGATACATTCTTGTAGTGTGAGAAGCAAGAATTAGAAATAGCTCAAGGAAAAAAACTGAAGGATAAAGAAGAAAGTGATAAATTTTACTAAAAAAGCATCAGCCAAGAGGAAGTTTGTGGTAACCTCTGGCATCTCAATAGTCCCTCTACACAACTAACCCTTCAATTGGGCCTCCCTCCACAACAGAAGGGACTTGTGAAGAAGAGCTAGTCTTAGTAGTTTAAGCCCTCTTGCATGAAAGTTGTATAGAAAGAACGTGCTTGGTTAGAAATTGTACTAATAAAGAAAAAGAAAATTAAGGAAAGAAGCTTACCAATGTAGGAGAAGGGGATGCCCCAACTACTGTAACTGTCTGGAGCAAGTTACCTTTGATAAAGTCCAAGTAGTTGGCCCATCAATCAACCAACTCCTTAGTAGCAGTGCTGGCATAACCTAAAGTCAAGATCTCTAGTGAAAAAAGAAGGTACTAAGACATGACTCTAGTGCATCCTTAGGAATTGCCAATCTAAGACCTCTTACTCAAGTACCAACATTGATAAGCCATGCCTTCAAGTAAGTATCTCTGAAAGGTCCTAGAGCCTTAGATGTGGGGGAGACCAAATGTCCTTTAGCATCTCCTACCAAGTAGCTCTAGCCTAAGAAAAGATAAGAAAGTTCAAAATAAAAACCCAATTCAAAAGATGATGAAGATAAAGATGGGAAAAGAAAAGTGAGCTTTACTTACTGAAGAAAACTCGAGCCCATTTAAGCGTGTCCTAAGTTGATGGACATCATGCTCTTAACTAGTAATAGAGGCATTTCATCTATTTAACCCAGGATATTCTCTATCTCCAACATCATGAGGAGTGGACTTAGGCGCTAGGCCCAAATCTGCAATAAAAGAGAAGAAGTCAGATATTAATCTAAAAGAAAGGAAAATTAAAGGTTTGAAGAACCAATCTTACCTCAACAATCATAGGTAGTCCTTGCTGAGTCTTGGCCCCTTTACAACTTTGATCTAGACCCGATGCTTAAGGTAGAGGATCCCCAATCAAAGTTAGAGACAGCATCAATATCTCTAAACACTAATAAGGAGGAATAAATGATGTCCTCCAAATTAGCAAACAAAAGGTGCAGCCAAGAAGGACCAACAAGAAGCCTTAGGTCATCTAGTCCACTATCATGGGTGCTAATGGGCCTCAGCAAGATGTTGGGCTGGGCCCAATACTTAGTGATGTTGGTGCAGAGAATACCACTACTCCCCTTCCATTTGGGGAAGAATCTGAGTAAAGTCTCCACACTCTCCCGCTAGTGGACAAAATAGAAGAGGTAATCATGAAAGGGAATACGAGCTCTACGGCAAGGAATCTAGTTGATGGCACTGAAATCTAAGTGAAAAAGGGTCTCCTCATCATATAGGAGATGGAAAGTATGGGTAGTGTCAAACCACCTCTCCAGTAAACCTTTATAAGCACATAAGTTACCCCTCTACAGGGTAACTAGTAGGGCTTTAACGAAGCGGCAAAAAATAGTAGATTTGATCCTTGTTTTAACGTCATCTAGAAAATCAATATAGAATCTCTAAACCATAGAAATTCCACCTATTTCCTTGATTTTAGCTCCCCACTAAATGATATTGCATGAAATTGAAGTGATTATATGAGAAACAATAAAAAGTTGGAGAAAATAGGACAGCTATGGTTAGAATACATAAAATTAGGCTATCATGATGAGTACATCTCATGGTATTAAGGGAAATTTACGCAGATATCCCTAGGACTATTGTGCGAATGTATTCATCGCATGACAAGGTTAGGGTTTTTGGTGACTTATGAAGTTTTGAGCATTCAAAGAAACATTTTATCAAGATTCCATAGAATCTCTACTTCATCATTTAATAAATGAATGTTGGAGGGAGCTTTCATGCTATTCACTGAATCCTTGAAGTTAAAGTTGGGTGCAACTGGAGTTCCAGCCATTTGTGTGATTAAGAAAGTATTAGCTTTTGAAAGAAAAGAAAGAAGTTCAAACTTGCTTAATTTGGTAAAGTGAAAGGAAATTGAGGAGAGAAAGGCTTATACCCTATTAGGCCTGATGAGCGCAACTATTAGATGGATTAGCAATCCACTATTTTTAGAGCACTACTATAAAAAAAATTGTAAACAAGTAATGGGCTATAAAGTAGCCTCATGAAGCTACAAGAAATTCCCTCAAAAAGTGTGCCATGAAAGTGACCACCTTAAATGATCTTTGATTGACCTTATGATCTACATCTTTTGACTTTGCAACCCTGAATGGCTAGGAGTCTTGAACTCAAGTGGTCTTCATGCATCTTTTAGATCTAAAGCCCTAAATGATTAGGATTCTAGATCCTGAGTGATCCTTTGTTTTATGCTTTATGAAGTCTTAAGCGACCAAATTCTAGACCAAAGTGGACCCCATCTTTGGCTCTGTAAGTCCCAAGTGGATAGGAGTCTGGATCCTAAGTGATCCCTTATTTTTTAGGCTTTACGAGTCATAAGCGGCTGAAACCTGGACCTTGAGTGGTCCCCATCATATTAGGCAATATTGGTCCTAAGTGGCTAGGACTGTGGATCCCGAGAGGTCCTTATTTTTAGGCATTGCAAGTTTAGAGCAGTTGAAGCCTTAACCTCAAGTGGTCAACCTTCATTAGAAACTCGAATGCTTATCTAGCTAATGGTCTTAAGTGGCCACACCTTTCAATCCTGAGTGGTTAGAAGTCCTTAGTAAGCTAGAGTGAGTGATGAGCTCTTGCATTGCACTTTAACTTACTTATCACAAGTGGTTGGCAAGTATTGTGAAAATTGTTAAGTTTTAAATAATCTTTTTTTGTTAAGTCCCATCAAACTTTAGCATAATCCAAAAAGGAAACCTTGATTGAATTCTATTAAAGTGAGGGTAAATTGTCAGCACCTGATTTTGATTGAATGGTTTTCATAATTCAAAACTTTGTAATAAGACCAAGTTATGCTTTCGAGTTTGGATTGATTCCTTTGACTAATCATATAAATTAGCAAAGTAGGTTTGTTTGTCCAATAACATAAATTTCCACTAAAAAATTAGATCAAAATAGAGGAAAAATGCCCAATTGGAAAGTCCTAACCTATCCCTCTTGAACCATCTAAGTGAATATATAGAATTGTCACATGGATATACCCCCCTTCAAGGCCCAACCCACTAGAACCAATGATGCTAACCCCTAACATATGGACTAAAGACGCCCCTCAACTTTATTCTTGGAAAAGACTCCTTGGAATGCTAAATTAGATCCTTGCCAAGTTCGCGATTCAAATCCGTCCTATGGAAGAGAACCTTGGAATTATATAATTTAAAGTAATTAATTTTGTTGTAGTGAACCTTGATCTCATAAGAAACCAAGAATAAGAGAGTATGAACTCTCAAGAAATTTGGAATTTTATTTCAAAAATGTTTATCCTCTTACAAGGAGATAAAAAGATTGTTTAAATAAATTACAATAATAAATGGGTGTTTGGTTACAAGGATACCTCTATTCTCATCCTGCTATTCCACTGAACATAACATAATGAAAGGCCTAAAACAATGAGCATACAAATAATACCTAATTATTGAATGTCATCCAAATAGTATAAGTCTTATGAATAACCAATAGTAAAATAATATTATTAAATATCTAGTTGGGCTAAATAAACAAGTAATCCTGATTAGCCTTCATCATCCATGGCCTCCAACATAATGGTCAACTTATCTTTGCCTCTACTTGGTTTTTATGGCTTTTTTTCTAGAATGGTAAACAAAATGGTCTCACCTTCTTCATCATGAACCTTTGCACATTAGCTTGTAAGGTTTCCTTCATCTTCTTAGCTCATTGTCTTGTAATTGGTCCATAAAGAATATTCATGCTTTGAGCTCCATCCCTCTCTTCCACAGATTCCCTCCCTCCTAAAAAAGATTCGACCTTAAATCTACATCTAAATCAAAAGGCGATGGGTTAGAAATATTAAAAGAAGCTAACACATTATACTCACTAGGAAGATCAATCTTATAAGCATTATCATTGATTTCCTCTAAAACATGTAATGGCCCATTGCCTCTTGGATCAAGCTTTGATTTCCTATGATTATAGAAATCTCTACTTCCTCATATTCACCCATACCCAATTTTCAGGTTCAAAGATAATTGCCTTCCACCCTTTTTTGGCTTGGCGTGTATAATTTTCATTTTTCTTCACAATGTGCGGTTTAGCTTTCTCATATATGGATCTAACCAATTTTACCTTTTTCTATCCATTGAAATTAGTAATATCTTTAAAAGGCAAAGGTAACAATTCCAGTGGAGTTAAGGGATTAAAATCACACACAATCTCAAAAGGTGAATAACCTGTTGAAGAATGGATGCTCCTGTTATATGCAAATTCTACTAGTGGAAAATAATCTTCCCAAGTTTTCAAATTTGTCCCAATTACCGCACACAATAAAGACCATAAGGTTCTATTAACCACCTTTGTTTAACCATATATTTGGGGATGATAAGTTGTAGAAAATAATGGCTTAGTCCCCAATTTTTCCCATAAAACTCAAGAAAAGTGGCTTAAGAGCTTAGCATCTCTATCAGACTCAATTGTCTTAGGGATTCCATACAAGTTAGCTATATCCCTAAAGAACAACTCAAAAATATGTGTAGCATAATTAGTTTTGTGATAAGCAATAAAGTGTGTCATTTTACTAAACCTATCAATAACAATAAATATGTTATCTTACCCTTTTTAACCTAGGTAGCCCCAAAACAAAATCTATAGAAATATCCACCCCAGTTTGACTAGGAACAAGTGAGGGTGTATATAACCCATGGGGTTGGACTTCATGTTATCTTAGACTCCACACACCTAGAGCATATCCTATCAACATCTCTCTTCATGTTAGGCCAATAGAAATGCTCATGCAATATGTTAAGCATTTTAGCAATTCCAAACCCATCAACCCACCAATATGTGATTCTTTTACAAGCAGCTCTCTCAAAGAACATATAGGTATGCATAATTTTTTCTCTCTCATTAGATACCCACCATGTCTATAAAATTCATAAAATGTAATATTTCATAAGCACTATAAATATTAGCACAATTAGGATCACTTGCATAGAAATTTTTAATGTGTCTAAAACCAATAAATTTAGTGCTCAAGATCATTTAGGCGATAAAGTGTGGTTAAATGAATGTAGGGAACTAAGTAGATTAAATATAGTAAGGGAAATTAAATGCCTATAAACCTAATAAATATTATAAGAAAATAAATAAATACAAATGCACGTGCTTCCCTAGTAGGCTGAAACCCTAAAGAAAATGATACACATTTGCACCAAAATTTTTAGGCAGTGAGATTAAAAGGGAGAAAAGAGAATGAAATAATAATTGGTGTTAGTTGAGACACAACAAATATAATTACTGAGTTATGTTGGGGTAGAAATTTGACCCAATTTAAATAATAACTCATAAGAATTTATGATAAAAGGGTAAGGGGTTTAGCAAATCATAAGGAAATAAGACAAAATAATGAATTATAAATAAGGGATAATATATATATATAGGCCACTTGATGGAGTGACTAGCTTCCAAAAAAAAATTTATAGATAGAACATAAAAATATTATGTGAGCATCTATGGAAAAAATAATGCATAGGTGAATTAAATAATTACCCTACAAAATAAGTAAATAAGTAAATAATAATCTAATGAGAAAAAAGAAAGGAATAAATAATAAACAATTAAATTTTGATGAAAACTAATAATGCATGACAAATAAATAATTCTTGCAATTTAAGCCATTTCCTTGAAAAATAAGGAAAATAATTTTATTGTGAGATCCATTTCAAGTCAAGCCTTCTGAGACTAACTTAATGACTGAATTATCTCCTGATCATGCCTTCTAAGACTAACCCAATGACTAAGCCAACCTTGTATTTCATTATGATAGAACCTAATCCTAGTGGGAGTTAAACCATTAGCCTGTATGGACACGGAGTCTTGTTATAAAAAGGGAGAAGTTACTGCTCTAAATTATGATAAATTTGGTATTAATAATGTTTACATTGTTCATATAACACATTAATGCTATGTGATATATCTATCCTGTATGATCGTTGTGCTTCTTGTGATTTATTTCGATTCTTGTGATGAATGCCTGTGTGAATACTTTTATTGGTTGAGGCCATTGTGATATTATGAATTAATTTATCTATCCAGTGTTGGTATATCCCTATGTTAAGTCTAAAAGAAAACAACACAAAAGGAATATATATATATATAAGAGGAATAGGTATATATTTTGAATATTTTTGAACCTTTAAATGTGGGTAAACAAAATATATTAAGTTTGTTTTCTAAAACACTCCCAAATGAGGAGTACAAAATTATCCATATCAGAGTATATATATGTAAGGATGAGGGAAAGAGAATATATATATGTTTGTGTGTGTGTGCACGTGATTAATTACCAATACAAAATTTTAGATGAAACTAGTGCACATGATTAATTACAATTATGTTATAGGATGATTAAGTTAAATTCGAGTCAGGAAATAAAATATGCTTATAACAACATGAGAAATATATATATATATATAGTGAATAATTTACACATTGTTAGGTGTCTTAATGTATATAAAATTTAATAAGCTACTTACTGTATTTATGTATATTTTTTTGTTAAAAGGCTGGAACTAAATTACATTAAAAAGCTTAAATACTCACTAAGTTGACAGCTCACAACATCATCTGTGGTTTAGTATGTCTTGCAGGTGCATCATGGACAACATTAAAGGCTCTGTGGTATCAGTGCTACAATTAAGCAGGAAACATGTAACTAGAGAGAACAAAAAACAAAGAGTATTATTGTTTTGTAATCCATGCAACTATGACAAAGAAAAAAATTTATGTTGCGAGATAAGATACTAAGGTAGTAAGGGTTCTTTGAGGTACTAGTCACCTAAATCTAGCCTAGACCCAAGAACCATCATGCCTCTCAAATTTAGGGTCTGACACGATGAAAACACCTTTATTTTGGTAGCCTTACTTTTGCATCTTACTAGAAAATTAGCAAAACTTTTATCACTTCTCTGTCTTGTAAGCTCCAAATCATGTAATGTGAATTTCATATTGGTGTTACGAGAATATTTCTTTAAGAAATCTTTAACCATATCTCTCCAGTCTCTTATGACGGACATTTTAGGTGCATGATACCAACTGGTTGCAAGCTCTTCCAAAGATAAAAGGAAGCAGCGGGTCACTTATTTTTTTTTAATCCCCTTGGCAGTCATCATTGCAACATATTACATGAAGTGCATGTTAGAGTTGCTATTACCATTAAATTTTCTCACATCTAACATCTTGAACTTTGGAGGCAATGGTTCATCCACCATGAGGTTAAGGGAAGCAAAATTTTCAACTTCATCTTCAATCTTACCCTTATCCTTTTTCTTGATTTCTTCAATCTCCAATCTAAGGTCAGACTCTATTTGGCATTATTGCTTTTCCTTTCCTTTCTTGGTGAGGAGGTAATCATCTAGGTCATCAAAGTCCTCTTTCTCTTTGCCCACCTTGCTAGCCACTTTCTCTTGATTATAGGCTCTTGAAGTTTCTCCCTTGCCCGTTCCCTTATGAGAAAACCTAACTTCCATCTTAGCAATGACCCTCATATTTTTTATCTCAAACATATCATTAAAAAAATTTTATGCTTCCACTTTGGATTGTAATACTTGCTACATAAAATGAATATGAGATATTCTTTAAAGAATAATATGGATCAATGGTGGCTACAAAAAATATTAGTATGCTTAGCACGATGTATGAATTCTCATATATGCATGTATGATATGATGTAAATATTCTCCTTCCGACCTTATTTATCCTAATCAAGGTTAAGTTCAATTCTATCTTAAGCTAAGGCTTTAGCATGAATATCAATAGGTGATAAATAAGCTCTACTCATAAGTATGAATTTGACTTTGAGGATTAAACTAGGTTCATGCATAATCATAATAATCCATAACCCTCAAAAGTAGAATGAGTGATCCTTATTAGGCTTTTACGCTTACCATGCAATGACTCAAACTCATGTTAATTAACAAAATCTAGCAAACAAGTCTCAGGCCCTCAGGTGATGCAACCGGGCCAAGTCCTTCCCAGTAGGTTACCCATTTTGGTACTTCCCTACACCGACACGCTTAATAAAAAAAATGCTAACCATTTCTTCCAAAAGCTTAAGCTATTAGTAAAGGCACATGCATTTCCTTTATTTGGATCAAACACAGGCTTACCAGTCTCCTTTGACTTTGTGTGACACCTTTTTGAACCTGATCGACAACCCCCTAGACCTTCGGATATATAATAATGGAAGGAATTCAATTGGCTTTTCTTATATGGCATTTCAACTCTAATATCCTCAAGGTGAGGATCGTGACCACTAGCCATATAATAATAATAATAATAGTTAGTAGGGATATTTTTGTTGACTTACATAGTGGCCCTTAGGGGTTTGAAAATATGGTAGGCTTTTAGGCAAATGCAAACACCCACTAAAGACTCATTAATAATAGGTTCATAAGCCATCAATATTTTGAGAAGTATAATACTTCTCCTTAGTGGAGTTACGACTATAAGGGGGTTGAATGGAATAACTATTTGGTGTAGACTAAGAATATAAAAAGGTTAGTTTGATAGATGATCCTCAGTGAAGATGACTGACTTGATTCTCATACTTGCTAGGTTTGGTGATAGCAAATTATTGACACTAAAGTAAAATAATCTAAATGCAGTATTCTTTGCATTTTTATGAAGTCACAATTATGCATGACTAATGCAATATGATAAATAAATAAAGTAAAGTAAAATATGTGTATTGATACAAATGAACATAAATATGCAAATAAGTGAGATATAAATAGAACATGTTCAAATTCCATATTAGCAAAAGGAAACCATAAAACATATATTATTATACTTGCCTTTTCCTATTATCAATTGACAATTGATTAATTCAATCATGCAATTTTATTATCCCATATTATAAACATGTGTAAAACAAATAAAGGTAACAAATGCGAATCAAATTAATTAGTCACCACAAAACAAATGAAATATAGAAGTTTTAATTTACCCTTAGATTCACCAAATTATGCTTTAAGATCAAATTCAGGTAGATTCCCTTTTTTAAACATTAAAACTAATTAAATAGAACCTTAGAATGAATTAAAACTAACTTCTAATGATGAACATAAGAATTATAACAGCCTTTTAGCTCCTAAATTTGGATGGAACAAGTGTCAGTATGTTGAATGCTAGATTTGCTTCAAACTTGATGGAAAATGGAAAAAAATCAACTCTAAGAGGCTTGAATATGCAATTGGCTCCTTCCTTGAATGATTTAAAAGGTTGGATTGTGTTTGTGAGGCTTGAAAATGTAGTAAAATGGCATAATATATTGTTTAATTACTTAGGGTGACTAACTCCAAATGAATTGGTTAGGGAGTCTATTTATAGGCTTTAAGTGATAAAGGGAAGAGGGTTCTAGAATATAAGGATAAAATAAAAGGTCTAGAGTAAGTGTGAACAGGGAAGGATAGGATAAGCCATTCCAAAATTTGAAATTCAAGTTGTTGGCACTAATCTAGAGTAGACGACCATACAAATGGTCAAAACCACCACACAGTAGTCTTGCAAAATGGGATAGGGCTTGTTCTAGGTTAGTTTCAGGCAATGGTTTGGGTCGAAAGGTCTATCCAAATGGTGGAACTAAAGTACCATGCAGTGGTTTTAAATGTCTATGCTGCTTTCTTCCATTTTAGGCCGAATCTAGGTGGGCTTTTGTATTTTAAGGCCTTATTTTTCATTACTAGCCTATTGTAACTCTCTTATGCCCATTTCCTCAATTTTACATACTTTTTAAAGGAAATCATTCCAAATTTGAATGCAAATTGATTTTCATCATCAGGTTTTAGTTGTAAAATTAGTCTCATAAAAATCAAGAGCCAATACTAGGTTAATAATAGGCAAATTCACTCTTGTCATGATTACACACTCCTAATAGTCCATAGATTAAAAATTCAATAGTTCTTGAATTTTTTCTACACTAATCACAAAATTTCAAAGAATAACAAGTTTTTCTATTATGGGAGGTAAACAACTTATAAACTAGAACAGAAAATGAGAAACTAACCATTATTTTATCTTTTTCTTATTTAAATTCAACCAAACACTAATTAGAAATACCATTCAAAAGGCAAACTGATCTTGTATTCCTTTCACAATATTTTACAAATAGGCAAAATAAATGAAAGCATACAACTTACAAATACTACTCATTTTTCCCAAACACTAATTAGAAATATCATTCAAAAGGAAAATACTTGTGTAAGGATGGAAATGTTGAGTAGAATATTGATGAGAGTGATTTTATACTAGTTTTTAGTATGATTTTAATGTGTTTTTAGTTAATGTTTCATTTGATTTTTGTTTAAAGTTTGTTTTAAGAGTTTATTTTAGGTTAAAGTAGAAAAATTCCCTTAGATGATCAAAACAAGCAAGAAAGAGCATGAATCAAGCAAGACATGGCCAAGCCAAATCAAGCTTGGCCGTGTCCCTCAAATTTATCTCATGGCAGTAGCTGACACAGTCAGGTGACATGCCCAAGTCACTGGCCGTGTCTCACCCAAAGAACAGAAACCAAAGAACCAAGCAAAGAAGGAAAAATGAAGAACAGAAGCTGACACTGGCAGATGACACGCCCAAGCCAGTGGCCGTGTCACATGACACAGCCACAAGCTTGGTCATGTCCCATTTCTAGCTAAAGAATAAGAGAAGAAAAGAAATGATCCAGAAGCTAACAAGCTTGGCCGTGTCCTTGGCCGTGTCATATGGGACACGGCCAAGCTTCACCCAAAAGTCCTCCTTTTGTTTTTACAAACTTTTCTTCACAGTAGGTGACACGCCCATGGGACACAGCCAAGTCACTGGCCGTGTCCCTCCAAGCACATCAGACACGGCCAAGCTCACCCAAGCTTGGCCGTGTCCCTCCAATTTTACACTTTAAAAACACGTTTTTTGCACCTTTCGTTCATTCCAATCCCTAATTTGTTTTTGGTTTCCTTTCTCTCTCTCGACTTCTCTCTCACAAAACCTCCATTGTTTGTGCTTCAAAGCTTCTAAACTCCCATCAATTCTCAATTTCCTTCACCAAAACTGAAATTAATCCGTTCAATCTTCTTCTTCTCTCATAAAAAATCAATTTAACTGGTTTAAGTTTCAAATTTTTTTCGATCTTTCAATATGCCGAGAACGAAGATGGTGTCCCACCATAGGAGGAAGCAACCTTCAACTGCAGCTGCATCTTCATCTTCATCTTCCTCGTTTTCATCTTTAAAGAGAGCGAATCTTTTGGCTCGGGGTTTCTTCCTAACGAGGTATGTCAGTGATGAATCCCTTAATGCTCTTCATATTAGGGATAATTTTTATCATTATGTTCAAAACCTTGGGTGGGAGAACCTAGTCTACTTTTGACCTTTGCAATTTCAAGAGCTTACTTTGGAATTTTTGACATCTCTTAAGGTTGAAATAGATGAAAAAAAAATTTGCTCTAAGTTGAACTTTAAATTGCTTGGGAAATCATTTATGGTTAGTATTGAACAATTAAATGTTATATTTGGTTTCCATCAACACGGTGAAAGGTCGGTACCTAAGGATTTTAAGCAACAATTTGCTTGGGGAGCATTGGGCTCGAGAACTTATGTGGCCAAATCGGCCAAGGCGACTAAATTGAGCAATCCCGCTCTTAGGTATTTGCATCGTTTTATGTCATGTGGGTTCTTTGCTCAGAAGAAAAGCCCGGGTGTAGTGGAACTTAGTGAGCTCTTTTTCTTGGATTGTGCGTGTAATGTAGTGCCCATTAGTACCGGCTATTGGTTGGCCGATGTTTTTGATAGTGTGGCAAACAAAAAGAGGGGGGCTATTTGTATTGGAGGATTGGTTACCTCATTAGCAACAGCCCTACTTGAATATTTTGACCCGAGTACCTGTCGTATGACTAGAATTACGGGTAATGATTCATTGGATTTGGCCACACTAGAGAAGATGCATATGGTGGTGCACAGGAGAGGGGCTTATATGATGGCTTCAGCTGAGCCAGAAGTATCGGGGGGCAGACAAAAGAGAACACGAGTCCAGGAGGGGTCCGACTCGGATTCTCTTAATTTGGAAGAAGATGCTCCAGCTCTGGATAATCAAGAGATGCTTAATAGGATTGAGGCGCTAGAGAGCAAGGTAGATCATAACCATGCTGCGGTCTTGCAATAGTTGGACCAAATCAATAACAACCTTGCTAAGATTCTCAGTCTTCATCCTTCGGCTGCTTCATCATCACATCCTCCTTCACCGTAGATCTTTCGAGACAATTCCTTACTTTCTTGTGTTATTTATAGCATATTTTTGTTGTTATTTTTCATTTTTGTTTTTAATGTTAACATTTTATATTTTGGATATTTTATTTTATATATTTTATTTTGTTTTTGAACATTTGCTATTTGTGATGAAAAGGTAAAGTTTTCCTCACAAAGGAACGATGGAAAACAGGTTGTACCTTAACTCTTTATCTTTATTATCCTTATTTCCATTGAGGACAATGTCATTTATAAGTGTGGGGTAATCTTTAAACTTTCCTTTAATTCTTGTTTTGTTTGTCGTTAATTCTTGTTTTGTTTGTTGTTTTGTGTTTATATTGTGCATTGTGCATGGCATAATTGTTGAAAACTTATTGACTTTTCTGTGATTCTGGTATTATATTTTGGACTTTAGTATCAGCATAGAGATTAGCATTTGAATTCATTCAGGATCAATTTTCACATTCTGCAATTCATGACATATAAATCTTTGAGAATCCACCTTTGTGAGTTTTGAGCCTCATAGATTGAATATTATTGTCAATTGATTTTCTTTTCTTAAGTGTGCACCTTCATGATTTTGCATCTCTAGAGCTTGCTTTTGCATACTAATTGAACTCACATTATGATTTAATCTCAAGTTTTATAAAAAGACTTCCCTTAATTATGAATTCCTTAGTGAGCCAAGTTGAGCCTTTGACCTTTTCTTGATTGATCAACACAATTCACAACTCAACTTTTTCTTATTATCATCATACCTGCACTAAAGAATGGAGTTTCTTATGATATGACAATAGGATGGTTTAATTCATAAGTGTGGGGTAAGCAATTAAAAAAAATAAAAAAACAAAACAAAAATAGTATTGC
This sequence comes from Garcia nutans, assembly GCA_947685225.1. Lineage (NCBI taxonomy): Eukaryota > Viridiplantae > Streptophyta > Magnoliopsida > Malpighiales > Euphorbiaceae > Garcia > Garcia nutans. The sequence continues at coordinate 18,557,720 of CANTUV010000009.1, read as the reverse complement.
TATTTGGGGCTGAAATGCATACTTTGCACATTGTATTTGCTAAGAGTTGGTTATTCTTTTCCTCTACATTTTAATCTAGATGTTCCATGCAATTTTATATTTTGTATATATATATATAATAAATAATATATATATAAAGAAAATAAAGAGAAGATATATATATATACAGAATTCATATATTTTCTAGCATTAGAGGAATGTCGACTCATGTACTTTTCTTTAAGAATGCAAGTATGTGAGATTATCGAGGGTCGGTGAATATGCCATTTGAGGGAGCTATGAGTTTCTGAGCAAGAGTATTATCTAATTTAGATACTCCATTTCTTGATGCTCCAGCTTAAATGTCTTTTCTCATACCTTCACCTTAGCCCCATTACATCTAAATAAAAGACCTTCGGATTATTTCTTGAGAAAATTAGTGAGAGAGATTGGATAATTAAGCAAGTTTATGGTAGTATGCAGTCATGAGTGGTTTGGGTGAATTAACCTATGAAATCGAGTGAAACACTTAGATGAGAGATAAGATTTGTATGTCTGGATTAATGAATGAGTTAAGAAAATCTTGATTGAAGTAAATTGCAATTATTTATGGCTGAGTCTTAAAGGATTTCATTTTATATGCTGGAATTATAGTTAAGGTTGTTTGGGTTTTTAATTTATTGTAATATCCCAAAATATGCCCTAGAAGTTTTGATATAATTGTTATTTTAATTGAATTTAATGTATATGTGTTTTCAGAAAGAGAAAGGAAGTGAAGAGAGAGTTTATATGTTGTATATATGGAAATATATACAACATATATACAAGTCAAATGGATGGTCAACTAAAGAAGATATTTATGTATTTGTGTTTTAATAATTAATTAGAAGGAAATTTAAAATGAGTGGAAGAGATTAAATGGAATATTTTATTGGTTAAATGCTTGGAGGAGAGGGTTTTGAGGAGATGGCAGGCTATTATTGACGCTTTGTGAAAGGTTTTTCTTTAATAGCTACTCCACTCACCAGATTACTTCAAAAAGGAGTTAGATTTGTGTGGACAGATCAGTGTCAAGCTAGTTTTGAGCAATTGAAAGAGATGTTGACTCAAGCGCCTGTTCTTACTTTACCCGTGGAAGATAAACCATATGTGATTTATAGTGATGCTTCACATAATGGTTTAGGATGTGTTTTGATGCAAGAAGGTAAAGTGGTAGCTTATGCTTCTCGGCAATTGAAGCCGCATGAGCTTAATTATCCAACGCATGATTTGGAGTTGGCAGCTATAGTGTTTGCTTTGAAGATTTTGCAACACTATTTGTATGGGGAGAAGTGTTTTATCTATACAGATCATAAGAGTTTAAAATATTTGGGAGTTCAAAGAGAGCTTAATCTTCGGCAGAGACGTTGGTTGGAGTTGATTAAAGACTACGACTGTTTGATTGATTATCATCCGGGTAAGGCGAATGTTGTTGCTGATGCTTTGAGTCGGAAGTCTTTGGCAAGTTTGTCGGTTTATTCACTCTCGTTGCTTGTTGAATTGAGAGCATTGCATGCTAGTTTTGAATCATGCGATGATGGTGCACTGTTGGCTCAATTTCAGTTGAGGCCAGTGTTGTTGGATCAGATTAAAGAGGCTCAATTGGCTGATGAGAAAATTCAAAAGATTGTTTCAGATTGCCAACATGGAGAAAATGGAGATTTCCATGTGAGAAATGATGGTAGTCTTTGGTTTAAAGATAGGTTGTGTGTTCCTGATGATGCTAGCTTGAGAAAGTTTATTTTGGAGGAAGCACACCACTCAGTTTTTGCTATGCATCCGGGAAGTACAAAGATGTACCATGATTTGAAACAACATTATTGGTGGTCTGGTATGAAGAGAGACATAACGGAATTTGTATCCAAGTGTCTCACGTGTCAGAGGGTGAAAGCTGAGCATCAAGTTCCAACAGGGTTGCTTCAACCTTTAAAAGTGCCTGAATGGAAATGGGAAAGAGTGACAATGGATTTTGTATCTGGTTTGCCTTTGACTCAGAAGAAGCATGATGCTATCTGGGTGATTGTTGATCGGTTGTCAAAGACAGCTCATTTTCTTCCAATTAGAATGGACTATTCTCTTGAAAGACTGGCTGAGCTGTATATTAATGAGATAGTGAAGTTGCATGGAGTCCCGATTTCTTTAGTGTCTGATCGAGATCCCCAGTTCACTTCAAGGTTTTGGAAGAGTTTGCATGGTGCTTTGGGTTCTTGATTACACTTTAGTACTGCTTTTCATCTACAGACAGATGGGCAGTCAGAGAGAGTGATACAGATTATTGAGGATATGTTGAGAAGCTGTGTCATTGATTTCTCTAGAAGTTGGGACAGATTTTTGCCACTTGTGGAATTTGCTTACAACAACAGTCATCAATCCAGTATTGGTATGGCACCATTTGAGGCATTGTATGGTAGAAGATGTAGAATGCCTTTATGTTGGAATGAACTTGGAGAAGGCAAATTAATTGGTCCTGATTTGGTTAAAGAGACTGAAGAGAAAGTGAAGATAATTCGAGATCGGTTAAAAGCAGCTTCAGACCGACAGAAATCTTATTCAGATTTGAAGAGGAGAGACATAGAGTTTAATATTGGATATAAAGTATTTTTGAAAGTGTCTCCTTGGAAAAAGATTTTAAGATTTAGTCGTAAAGGAAAACTGAGTCCTCATTTTATTGGACCGTATGAGATATTGGAAAGAGTTGGACCAGTTGCGTACCGACTTGCTTTACCGCCTGATTTGGATAGAATCCATAATGTCTTCCATGTTTCTATGTTGAGGAGGTACAGATCATACCCATCTCATGTTTTACCAGTTGAATCTATTGAGGTGAGTCCGGATTTAACATTTGAAGAAGAAACCAATTGCTATTTTGGCACATGAAGTGAAAGAGTTGAGAAATAAGAGAGTGCCATTGGTGAAAGTTCTTTGGAAGAATCATGATAGAGAAGAGGCAACTTGGGAGAGTGAGCAAGCAATGCGAGATCAATATCCTCAACTGTTTCAGACTTGATATCAGGTAATTTAGAGGATGAAATTTCTTTTTAGAGGGGGAGAATTGTAATATCCCAAAATATGCCCTAGAAGTTTTGATATAATTGTTATTTTAATTGAATTTAATGTATATGTGTTTTCGGAAAGGGAAAGGAAGTGAAGAGAGAGTTTATATGTTGTATATATGGAAATATATACAACATATATACGAGTCAAATGGATGGTCAACTAAAGAAGATATTTATGTATTTGTGTTTTAATAATTAATTAGAAGGAAATTTAAAATGAGTGGAAGAGATTAAATGGAATATTTTATTGGTTAAATGCTTGGAGGAGAGGGTTTTGAGGAGATGATTTGACTTTTGCTTTCTATCTTTTCTTCTTTCTTTCTTTCTCTTGTCGTGGCCATTTTCCTTTCTTTCCATTTCTTTCCTTTTGGCCGGCTAGCAAAGAATCAAGAGAGCAATAGAGAGACTTGATCTTCTAACTCAAGATTGAAGGAAGTTTTCAAGTGATCAAGTTGGAAATTTAAGAGTTTCTTCATCCTTGGTAAGTTTCCTCATGATTCCTTGATTTTCTTTTAAGATGTGTTTGAGTTTGTTGGTTGATTGTTGATGGTATATGATTATGTTTGATTAAGATGTGTTTAAGAGTGTTTGGTTCAAGTGATTTTGGATTTTGGGGTTGGATTGAAGGAAAGAGTAAGTTGTTGGAAGTGAATGTATTGTGGTTGTGTTTTGGGTTTGTGGTGATGATTTTGATTTGTGTTGGATGTATGTTTTTAGTTGTTTTGGTGTTTTTGCATGTTTGTTATGGTTCTTGGGTATGTTGAGCTAAGTTTGTTTGAAGTGGATTTTGGTGAAAGGAAGTGAGTTGTTGGTTGTGTTGTTGTTGTTGCCGGAATATGGGTTTTTGGCCTGACACGCCCATGAGCACGGCCAAGTCTTTGGGCGTGTTGATGGTTCTGTGTTCTTGGTTGGGTGACACGAGCAGTGACACGCCCATGTCACTGAGTGTGTCACAGCTTCTATGTAGTTGTAGTATTGACACGTCCAGTGACACGCCCATATCACTGAGCGTGTCATAGCTACTGTGTTGGTGAGGAATTGACACGGCCATGAACACGCCCATGTTGTTGGATGTGTCAATGTTTCTGTGAGACAGTATGTATTACACGTTCAGTGACACGCCCGTGGTTCTGAGCGTGTCAAAGCTTCTGTGTTGTGAGTTTAGGGCACGGTCAGGGACACGCCTGTGTTTGTGAGCGTGTCATGTTTAGGGTTTGCCCTAGTTAGTTCTTAGTCTTATTATCTCATGTGTATTATTCCTTTTGGATTAGGTTGTGAAGAGTTTGAGTTTCCCTAATCCAAATATTGAAGGATTATTGGAAGAGTAAGGTTGTAGATTGGTGTGAGTTGTTTCTAAGGTAAGTACAAGCTACATTATTGCATACATTCATATGATGTTGATACTTATTAATAATGTTATGTTTGATATAATAAGATGTGAAACTAATGTGATGGGTTATAATAATATTCAATGAAATTAATGATGTTAATGTGATGATTGAGACATGGTTGCCTATTTTGATTATGAGATATGAAGTCATGGTTGTTGGCTATAATGATGAGAATGAAATGAGAAATGAATTGAGAAAGAAATGTATAAAGATATAAATGAAAAGATTTTGTGTCTAATATGTTAATTCAATTTTCAGAGTTCTGGGTTTGGCGGCATGCCTATAAAGTACTGGATAGGTGAAAAGACCGGGTAATAAGCCGATTCCAGTTGAATAATATGAAATGTGAATTAAAGTAACAGTCTAGCCGGGTTGAGGATTTCCTCGGGTTTATCCGGGTTGAGGTCCAAGAGACTGGGTCTGTTACAGGTAACAGTCTAGCCGGGTTGAGGATCTCCTCGAGTTTAGTTGGTTGAGGTCCAAGAGACTGGGTCTATTACCCTATCCATGGATAGAGATATTGTAGACCCTTAATTTTTGACCCAATCCGATCCAACATGCTTTATTTAGTCCAAAATGATTTTTGTTGTTTAATTGGTCCAAAATAATTTTAATTAAATAATTTTTACCTTAGTATCTAATTTTTATTAGTAAAAAATGAAAATAAACAAATAAAAAATAAAAATAAAAATAAAAATCGGAGTCGGAAAAAAATCGGCAGAAAAAGTGGTCGCGCGGGCCCGTCAGGCCAACATGTGGCTCGCCCGCAGGCTCCTGCGGGCTGGCACTCCGCCCGCAGGAATTTCCTGCGGGCTGGCACGCCCACGGGCCCGTCGCCAGAATTTTTGCCAGCGCAAATTTTTCTGCTGCAAATTTTAGAATTCTAATCCAATTAGGTTTTAATTTCTTTTTTTTATTATTATTACTTACCTTAATTAATTAGGAATAAACAACATAAAAACCACTATAAATAAGGACCAATTAAACCAAATCAAAGGAGGAAAAACTTTTCATGATAGCTTTAGGTTTTGAAACCAAATCAAGGAAGGAAAAGGGAAAACTCAATTCAATTGATATTTATAGCAGCAGTAGCAGCAGTAGCACGAAAAAGAGAGAGGAAAAGAGGCAATCAAAGCTTGTCTTTGGAGCTAGTTCATCCAAGAAGAGTTATTTTTTGGAGAATCAACAAAAGAAGGTATGTTTTAATTCTTTTGATTTATGTTTTACAATAGTCAAATCTATAAAATTTAAGTTTTTTAAAATCAAAATCTTAGAGCTTTAACTTAATTTTTCCAAGATTAGAACATTAAAAACGTGACTTTCTCTTCTAAAAGGACTCAAAATTGTTATTTTTTCTTCTTAAAAATCTTTAAACTTTAATTGAACATATTTTTCAACAAAACCAAAATAAAATTCTGTTTCTATTAAAATTTTAAATTAGGTTCTTTTTCATTCAAAAAACCTTAAAAAACATCTTTTCTACTTATAAAAACTTCAATCCATGTGTGATAGGTTGCAAATCCAACATGTTTATTACTTTGTTTTTGTGCTTAATTGATGTTATTCACATTGAAAAGAAGAGCTTTTACTTGGTTTTCATTATTCTGGACAGGAACGGTGGATTTGCAATAAAGATGCTTATTTGGAGCTGGATTGGAAGTATTGAAGCAAAGGACATGAAGCTGAATTTTCTTTGTGACAGATTGTCAGATTGGCAGCAGAGGCCTTAGCCTTGCCCAAGGCTAACGGCCAGGCAGACCTGAACTGGCTGATTTAATTAAGTGACGGGCCCACGCGATTTAGTTGTATTTGAGGACTTTTAAACCGACTTGTAATAGGATTTAAGTAGTTTTTAGTGGGCCTTTTTGTTATATTAGGTTGGCCCCACCCTTTATTAAGTATTTAAGTTATTTTTAGGGTTTTGAGAGGACACTTTTTGCCTCCTCTTTGATTAATACGAATTTCAGCATTCTTTTACAGAATTTTTGTTGTTCTTCCAAGGCCATGTGTGGCTAAACTCTTTATTTCAGTCAAGGATTAATTCAAGGTTGAAGTTCTTAAGATTGTGAGGTTTGATTGTGCCTAATTATTCTTTTTGATTCTTTTGCATTCATACTTTTACTGTGGCTTATTGGGAAAATCCATCTTTAGTGTATTTTTATTAGTTGATTGATCTGGCCAATTGATTAATTGATAGGATACATATAGCTAATCAATGAGATTAAATCCGTAATTGTTTATTCGAATTGATACAAGTGGCAATTGATATAATTTGATTGGGTAGAACCTTTTGGGTTATATTAAGTAATTGTATGATCTAATCTAAATGAATCTCGCTAGTAGGTTTGTTGGTTAGGGCAAGGTCTTTCTAGTGTTCATTGCAATCAATAAATTAAATCCTGTCGCTAGTATTAGGGTTGTTTATTGGTTAGGGGTTATCCATAGCGCTATGTCTTGCTTACCCTATTCAGAACGGAAAGATTGGTCGGAGACGCTAGCTTGAAGGCTATAACTGTGAATACGAATTAAAAAGATTATTTTTATCCCGTGATCAATCCGTGAGAACTTTATACCGCGAATCATCCTTGATTGAGTTCACTTCCATTGTTTCAAGTTTTTAATTATTTTTGATGTCCTAATTTCGTTCTTGATCACTTCTTTAACTTAATTTTGTTTTATTTTTCATAAATATAATTCCCCTGTTTTTATTTTATTTTTCTTAAATTACAGCAGGTGTCAGTTCTGGTTAGCATTGGGCAAGGCTAGTGCCTTGGGTTCGACCCTTCTCACCCTATTTACAAGTTTTCTTTTGTAGGAAGAGCAGGTTTATTATTTTTGGTGGATTCGACACCCATCAAATTTTGGCGCCGCTGCCGGGGACTAGTTTACATTACTGTTATTGCTTCTTTGAATGACCAGATCTGAAAATTTGCCATTAGCATTTGATCCTGAGATAGAGAAGACAGCCCGTTCATTGAGGAGACAAGCAAAGGAACGTAAGTGGGCAGAATCTACCTCCGTTACTGATCCAGAAGGTCCAGCTGCTGGTTTGTTTGGTTCCTCAACCAAATCTGAAGAAGAAAGTTCCAGCAAGAAAAAGTTTTACTAGAATCTGATAAAGAAGAAGAAATGGCTGATAACCGCACTGTTCGAGAGCTACAGGCAGCCCCTATAGACCAGCAGCCCCTGTGTATTGCTTTTCCAAACTTGGATGCACCATTTGAGTTGAAATCTGGTTTGATTCACCAGCTCCCTACCTTCCATGGGATGAAAAATGAAAACCCACATAATCACTTGAAAAGAATTCCATGGTGTGTGCTCAAGCATGAAGCCACAAGGTGTGGCGGAAGAGCAAATTAAGTTGAGAGCATTTCCGTTTTCACTTAAAGACACTGCTAAAGAATGGTTGCTTAACCTACCACTGGGTTCCATAACGACATGGCCTGCTATGCCTCATGCATTCTTGGATAAGTATTTTCCCGCCTCTAGAGCAGCCACCATTCGTAGGGAGATTAGTGGGATCAAACAAAAAGATATAGAAAGTCTTCATGATTACTGGGAGAGATTCAAGAGGTTGTGTGCAAACTGCCCACAACATGGGATGTCCGAACAATCACTTCTCCAGTATTTTTATGAAGGGATGCTGGATATAGAAAGGAAAATGGTCGATGCTGCAAGTGGGGGAGCTCTTGTTAACAAAACTCCAGCCCAAGCAAGAGAGATCATATCAACCATGGCTGCAAACACGCAACAATTTGGACAAATTGAAGAGCCATCACGCAAGCTCTATCAGGTAAGTAATTCTTCCGTTGAAGCTAAACTTAATGAGCTAACTTCTGTGATTAAAAATTTTGCTGCAGGACTTAATAGTCATAAAAGAGCGTGTGAAGCATGCACTTCTTATGAACACCCAATCGATGCATGTCCATCTTGGCAAGAGGGTCAAGAGCAAGTCAACGCTATTGGAGGTTTTTCCGGGCAGCCTCAAAGATCCAACTTTCCCATCTCCAACACTTTTGATGATAGTTGGAGGAGGCACCCGAATCTTAACTATGGGAATAAGCAGCAGAATTTTCAGCAAGCTAGGCCACCTCCTCAACAATCTTCCAACTCACACATGTCTTTGGAAGACATAGTTAGATCACTTGCCACTACCCAACAAGCATTCCAGCAAAACATGCAAGAGTTTCAAAGCGAAACAAAGAAGAGCATCCAAAATATGGAGAGCCAAATCAGCCAGCTAGCCTCCTCCGTGAGCAGATTGGAAATGCAAGGGAAGCTTCCCTCTCAAACTGTTGTCAACCCAAGAGAGAACGTAAGTGCCATCACTTTACGTAGTGGAAAAGAGCTAAATACAACAGCTCCAAAGAAAAACAGCAGCAGGCCCAAGGAAGAAGATGAAAAAGAGGTTGAGATTTTGAAGGATGAGCCTACCAAGCAAGTGCAAGGATGGATGTCCGAACCAATTGTCATTCCACCTCCTTTTCCCGAGCGGTTGAAGCAATGCAAGAAGGAACAAGAAGAGAAAGATATCTTTGAAGTCTTTCGCAAGGTCGAGGTAAATATTCCCTTACTTGACTTAATTAAGCAAATACCTCGTTATGCAAAATTTTTGAAGGAATTCTGCACAAGTAAGAGAAAGCAAGCTAGTGATGAGAAGGTAAGTGTGGGGGAGAATATCTCTGCTATTTTACAAAGAAAGCTTCCCCCGAAGTGCAAGGACGAAGGTATGTTTTCTATCCCATGTAGAATAGGCAATGTGCAATTTAAGAAAGCTATGTGTGATTTAGGTGCTTCAATTAATGTTATGCCATTGTCTACTTTTTCTTCTTTAAATGTGGGTGAGTTAAAGAAAACTAGCATTTGTATTGAGTTGGCGGATAAGTCCGTAATCTATCCAGAAGGGGTGCTAGAAGATGTGTTAGTTAAAGTAGATGGTCTTATCTTTCCTGCTGATTTCTATGTTATTGATATGAAGGATCCTAAATCCTCAAATTCTTCTGAAATCATTTTAGGGAGACCATTTCTTAGGACAGCTAGGACTAAAATTGATGTTTTTGATGGTATTCTTACCATGGAGCTGGACGGTGAAGTTGTCAAATTTAATATGTATAGTGAAGTTAAGGATGTTAGTGTTGTGTCAAATGTGAATGCTATATCTAATGTTGAGTCTGGTATTGAAAACTCTTCTCAATTGAATGATAAAAGTGAGTTAAATGTGGTTTCTTGCAATAATTCTGATATTGATTGTACTAATAAGTTCAAAGAAAAAATTTTGTTTGATGAGAAGTTGCAGGTTGAGAATGAGAAGAAGGCAATGAAATTGGGTTTGAGGCGATTGCCGAATCGCTTAAAATATTTGTTTATTGATGATGAAGACCCAATTGCTTTGATAGTGCCCAAAGGATTAAGTAGTGGGCAAGGAAAGAGGTTAATTCAGGTGTGCAATGAGTACAAAGATGCGTGTAGAAAGGCAGGACATGCTGCCTATGGAACCTGGATGGAGCCCGGTGCAAGTGGTACCAAAGAAGACTGGAATTACTGTAGTGAAGAATGATGAGGGGGAGTTAGTGCCTACAAGAGTCCAAAATGGGTGGAGAGTGTGTATAGATTATAGGAAGTTAAATGCAGCAACAAGAAAAGATCACTTCCCACTCCCCTTTATTGACCAAATGTTGGAAAGGCTAGCTGGCCGTACTCACTACTGTTGCTTAGATGGTTTTTCAGGTTTCTTTCAGGTACCGGTGGCACCCGAGGACCAAGAAAAGACGACCTTCACCTGCCCGTTTGGTACGTTTGCCTATCGACGGATGCCATTCGGACTCTGCAACGCTCCAGCCACGTTCCAAAGGTGTATGATGAGCATATTTTCTGACTTTGTGGAGGAGATTATAGAGGTATTTATGGATGACTTTACCGTCTACGGTAATAATTTTGATGAGTGCCTAGTTAATCTTGAAAAAGTTTTACAAAGGTGTATAGAGTCAAACTTAGTGCTTAATTATGAGAAATGTCATTTTATGGTAGATCAAGGTTTGATTCTAGGACACATTGTATCATCTAAGGGCATTGAGGTTGATAAAGCTAAGATTGATGTTATGAAATCCTTACCCTACCCCACATCTGTGTGGGAGATTCGTTCTTTTCTTGGCCATGCAGGTTTTTACAGACGCTTTATTAAGGATTTCTCCAAGATAGCTCAACCACTCTGCAAGCTCCTGCAAAAAGATGTGAGGTTTGAGTTTAGTGAAGAGTGTAGAGAAGCATTTGACATGCTGAAAGAGAAGTTGGTTTCTGCACCAATAGTCCAACCACCAAATTGGAATTACCCTTTCGAAATCATGTGCGATGCAAGCAACTATGCGGTTGGAGCTGTTCTTGGACAGCGGATTGAGAAGAATCCTCATGTCATATACTATGCATCAAGGACCTTGGACAATGCCCAATGTAATTATTCTACCACAGAGAAAGAGCTTCTGGCAATTGTGTTCGCTTTGGAGAAGTTCAGGTCATACTTGCTAGGGACTAAGGCGACTGTGTTTTCTGACCATGCTGCCATTAAGTACTTGATTAAGAAGAAGGAGTCAAAGCCTCGTTTGATTCGCTGGATCCTTTTGCTACAAGAGTTCAACATGGAAATACAAGATAAAAAGGGTTCTGAAAACCTTGTGGCTGATCACCTTAGCCGGTTGGTTTTAAATGAGAAGCCGACCCCATTGGATGACGATTTCCCAGATGAACAGCTTTTTAGTTTCCAAAAAGTTATTCCATGGTATGCTGATATAGTGAACTACTTAGTTACTGGGACTTTATCAGGAGAGTTGACTAGAGCTGAAAAAGATAAGATTAAGAGGGATTCAAAGTATTATGTATGGGATGACCCCCACTTATGGAAGTATTGTTCTGATCAGGTGATAAGAAGATGCGTTATGGATATAGAAGTGCAATCCATTTTGAGATTTTGTCACTCTGCAGCGTGTGGAGGCCATTTTGGTCCTAAAAGAACGGTTCGCAAGATTTTGGAGTGTGGACTATTCTGGCCCACAATGTTCCGAGACTCGTATACTTACTGTAAATCTTGTGAGAATTGCCAAAAGACAGGTAATTTGAGTCGCCGAGATCAAATGCCTCTAACTTCTATCTTGATATGTGAGATATTTGATGTATGGGGTATAGACTTCATGGGACCATTCCCATCGTCATCTGGAAATAGCTACATATTACTGGCAGTAGACTATGTTTCCAAGTGGGTTGAGGCTAAGGCAACCCGGACTAATGATGCTAAGACAGTGGTGAATTTTGTGAAGAGCTATATATTTTCCAGGTTCGGGATTCCAAGGGCTATTATCAGTGATCGAGGAACTCACTTTTGCAACAAGGTAACGGAGAACCTTTTCAGGAAATACGGTGTTACACATCGTCTCTCTACAGCCTACCATCCACAGACGAGTGGACAAGCCGAAATTTCCAATAGAGAAGTGAAGTCTATCCTTGAAAAGACAGTGAATCCAAACAGAAAGGATTGGAGTTGTAAGCTGGAAGATGCATTGTGGGCTTACAGGACAGCTTACAAGACTCCTATTGGCATGTCACCATACCGGTTGGTCTATGGCAAACCGTGCCATTTACCGGTAGAATTGGAGCACCGAGCATTTTGGGCTATCCAGCGATGCAACATGAAGTTCGAAGAGGCTGGTGAACATAGAAAGTTGCAGTTGCAGGAACTAGAGGAAATTCGCAATGATGCCTATGAAAGCTCTAAAATCTACAAAGAGAAAACAAAAGTTTTCCATGATTCCATGATTTCCAGAAAAAATTTCGTAGTCGGTCAGAAAGTTCTACTTTTTTGTTCTAGAATAAAATTATTTCCCGGAAAACTGAGGTCCAAATGGATGGGACCTTTTATGACCTTTTATTGTTACTAATGTTTTTGCTCATGGTGCAGTTGAAATTAGAAGCTTGGAAACTGATAAAGTTTTTAAAGTTAATGGACACCGGTTGAAACCATTTTATGAGAATTTTGCAGCCCCACATTTTGAGGATGAGGAGCTGGAGGAACCACAGAAGTCCAATTAACAAGTTTGAGAATGTCTAGCCTAAGACGGTAAAGAGTGGCGCTTGCTGGGAGGCAACCCAGCAAAGGTTTGAATTTTGTTATAAAAAAATATATAAAAATAAAAAAATAAATAAAAATTGATGAACAGTGTCATCCCTGTCCTTGGCTCTCTCTGCAACGTATTCTAGGTAGAAAGCTTTTAAAGGCTGACTTGGTTTTAAAAAATGGTGAATACAAAATAGAAGTTTCAATTAATGTGTTTTAAATATCACTGTAGGCCAATTTTCATTTTGAGTGTGCGTGAGTTTAAGTTGTCTATATGTTAAATTTTAAAAGTAAGGGTACTTTGGGGTTAAATCAATTGTTTTAATGTATCACCTTTAGGTCAACTTCTTTTTCTTCTTTCAACTCTCCACACAGCCGAATTCTTTCTCTCCTTTCAAGCTCAGCCTTCATCAACACCACTTTACCCGAATCTTCGAAATCAACAGAACTTCACCAACCCTTCTACCCAATCGCCATTTTCAGTCCCATTCAGATTTCGCGATTTGAAATCTGCACTACGGTTGCTCCTCTCTGCTTCGATTTCGCGATTCACTTTCTGCGATTCGAAGAACTCCTCTCTGCCTCATGGAACCCTGAGCCGGCGTCTCTATTTCACAAACACCACCGCCGTACCATTCGAATCAGAACCCCTGGCACCCATAGCCTCATAGCCGGATGCAACCTCACGTTAATCGCAAGCCCACGATTAAATTACTTCCATCTGTTGCGACCCAATCTCCCCCTCTGGTGATTTCGAGACCATCCCTTCAGATGACTCCAATCACCATCTCCACCTCAAATCACCGCCGCACCACAACCTCAGTCGTTCACAACCATTCGAGCAAAATTGCAGTTCAAAGGTTTGAAATCATGTCTTCATCAGTCAAGAGACTAAGGTTTGCATCTCATTCCCTCTGCTTCTTGTCCATTTTACTCAAAGGCCTCTGATTCAGTTTCGCTACTACACCAGGTCCGTTTTTCTGATTCTCTTGCCGATTGCTTCCCTTCTGTTTTTCTGATTCTCCGCTTGAATTCATATATTTGTGAGCAATTATTAGTTGGCCAGATTAATGTTTGGTTAAGGCAATTAAGAATTGAGTTTCAGTCATAAGTTATTACATTGCCTAGTTTAGAATTGCTTAGTTATTGTCTTTGCCGCATGCATAATACATTGATTTGGGATTGAACATTAGAATTCTGAAATTTATTGGATGTGAGTTACAATGGTGTTAGTCTATAATTTCAGTCCGTTACAGGTTTTGTGCTCAATAATGGAAATAAAAACTGACTATTGATAGGAATTCTGCTCTTCTTAGCCAATTTGATTGTAATTGAGACATCATTGATATAATCCTTCATATATTGCTGAAATTGGTTCCTAATTTGTCAAATGAAGCGTCAGGTTGTGCATATTAGTTTTAAGAATAGTGAGTGACTAAGTGTAGTGAATCATTCTGGTTGTTGTGTTTGGGAGTTCTCACAGGTAGACACTTATGTGACTTTGGTAGTCTCTCATTGGCCTTGTGCATAAAAATGGTAAAATATGACTTGAGCTACCAAAGTAGAAGTTGCAATCAATGCTTTGATGGGTTATAACTATAGAATTGCAGGTCTGTTTTATTTTCTTTGGAAAAGTTCCTGAACACAATTTTTGATTTAAATGGGAATTGTTTCAGACTTGCATATTTAGTTAATCTAATTTTCATATACAAGGTTTTGAAATTATTCAGTTACGGATTCTGTGAAATGCAAAATTTGAGATGATTATCCAATTAGATTTCCTTACACATTGTCACTAATTTCAGTCTTTGCTTGGGTCTTGTGCTAATAAAAGTATTCCTCATGACTGATTTTGACAACACTTTGGGCTTAACTGGCAACTTGACTGCTTGAATTGGATTACATAATTACACTTGCTTAGGAGTTTGTTTTGTTTGGCATGTGTCCTTTTTTTTTTTTGAGTTTCTGCAGGAAAACTATCATCTTGGCAATATGGCTGGACCCTTAACCACCACCCATATAGCCTCAACAAGTAGCAAATTGTTACTACCATTCACTACACGCTCCTAACCAGCAGCCTATGCTTTATCCAGGTTCTGTTTTTAACTTTGAGTTTATTAGCTGCTGAATTGATGTTTTATTTTGGTTTTATTTCCGAGAAGAGACATTGCAATGATGACAACGCAAAACAGGGCAGCACCTTTACACTCTCATTCCTTTCATTTATTTGCTTAGAATCTCCCTCTTGTGATTTAATTGTGTTTGTCCACATTGAGGACAATGTGAGAAATAAGTGTGGGGAGGGGTTTTGACTATCGGGAGTGTTTTTATGCTGAATTTTTGTGCTTAATATGAATATATAGCTGCTGCCATCATTTTGTTTTTGGTCTATGCTCCGTATATGGTCAATTTTTAAAATTTTTATGATTGCAGAATTTGCTTAAACCTTCAATGTTTGTTGCTGCCATGTGCTTATTTCTACTAAAAATTGATCACTATGACTGTTTTTGAAAGACAATGCTTATAGGGTCTAAGTTTAGGAACTTATCCCATGATATTATTAGAGTAAATTTTTGTGAATGTTTGTTGATATGTGCTGATTTTGAGATTACTCTTGGGGTTAATTAGTGTCCTTAAGCAAGACTTGGAACTCTACATGCAAAAAGATTTTGAGCAAATAATTTTAAGAATTTCTTTCTTGAGTTTGAGCAATCCTTTGAGCTAGTTGAAAAACGCTTTTAATTAGTTTAGTGAAGTCATTTTAACTAATTTTATCTCTTGTTCACTTTGAATAAATTGTTGAATTTGTGATTTTTTTTTATATAGAGTTTGAGGCTTGAGCTAATTAAGGTCAGACCTATGAATTGCATGAGCTTTAACTTGACTATTACTCTTAGAATCTTTATATAACCTGCTTAGTCATGGAAATGAGCATTGTGTGTGCGTTGTTGCATAGCTGAAAATAGAAAAAAAAAATGGAAAAGAGTCAAGAAAAATTGAAAAAAAAAAGTAAAAAAGTGAAAAAAGAGTCTAAAAAAAAAGAAGAAAAATAAAGAAAAGCAAAAAAATGAAAAAATAGGAAATAAAAAATGAAGGCAAAACCCAAAGACTTGAGCAGTCGTGGTACTCCTCTGCCCAAGTTTGGGCAATGAGTAGGTTGGCCTTGCCGCATGAGTTTGTGAAGCCAGTTATCCGTAAGCGGGTTTCCATAAAATGCTGACTCACTCATGTTAGCGATAAATGTTCAAGCACTAGGAAAGTCAAATAAGTTCAATAAAGTCTAGTTTTATTTATTTTTGAGTGGTTGCAATGATTTTTAGTGACTTCGCAGGTTATGTGAACATTCTCCTAGTAATGATATAATTACTATTAGACTTAAAGAATTGCATGATTTAATTGATGATGTTCAAGCCTTGGATTTTATGTTAGGGAGAGTCTAAATTCAACTCTTTAGTATTTTTGAACTTCAAATAAACTTAGTCAATTTGACTTTGCTTAGTAATTACACTTGTTTTTCCGAATGTTCTTGTAAGGAATGTGAAGATTTGGGAGAGAGTTCTTTCCCATTAAACAGAATTTTGCTTGAGTTTTGAGTCATGCTTGAGGACAAGCATGGGATAAGTGTGGGGATATTTGATAGGTTAATCCAACATGTTTATTACTTTGTTTTTGTGCTTAATTGATGTTATTCACATTGAAAAGAAGAGCTTTTACTTGGTTTTCATTATTCTGGACAGGAACGGTGGATTTGCAATAAAGATGCTTATTTGGAGCTGGATTGGAAGTATTGAAGCAAAGGACATGAAGCTGAATTTTCTTTGTGACAGATTGTCAGATTGGCAGCAGAGGCCTTAGCCTTGCCCAAGGCTAACGGCCAGGCAGACCTGAACGGGCTGATTTAATTAAGTGACGGGCCCACGCGATTTAGTTGTATTTGAGGACTTTTAAACCGACTTGTAATAGGATTTAAGTAGTTTTTAGTGGGCCTTTTTGTTATATTAGGTTGGCCCCACCCTTTATTAAGTATTTAAGTTATTTTTAGGGTTTTGAGAGGACACTTTTTGCCTCCTCTTTGATTAATACGAATTTCAGCATTCTTTTACAGAATTTTTGTTGTTCTTCCAAGGCCATGTGTGGCTAAACTCTTTATTTCAGTCAAGGATTAATTCAAGGTTGAAGTTCTTAAGATTGTGAGGTTTGATTGTGCCTAATTATTCTTTTTGATTCTTTTGCATTCATACTTTTACTGTGGCTTATTGGGAAAATCCATCTTTAGTGTATTTTTATTAGTTGATTGATCTGGCCAATTGATTAATTGATAGGATACATATAGCTAATCAATGAGATTAAATCCGTAATTATTTATTCGAATTGATACAAGTGGCAATTGATATAATTTGATTGGGTAGAACCTTTTGGGTTATATTAAGTAATTGTATGATCTAATCTAAATGAATCTCGCTAGTAGGTTTGTTGGTTAGGGCAAGGTCTTTCTAGTGTTCATTGCAATCAATAAATTAAATCCTGTCGCTAGTATTAGGGTTGTTTATTGGTTAGGGGTTATCCATAGCGCTATGTCTTGCTTACCCTATTCAGAACGGAAAGATTGGTCGGAGACGCTAGCTTGAAGGCTATAACTTGTCTGTGAATACGAATTAAAAAGATTATTTTTAGCCCGTGATCAATCCGTGAGAACTTCATACCGCGAATCATCCTTGATTGAGTTCACTTCCATTATTTCAAGTTTTTAATTATTTTTGCTGTCCTAATTTCGTTCTTGATCACTTCTTTAACTTAATTTCGTTTTATTTTTCATAAATATAATTCCCCTGTTTTTATTTTATTTTTCTTAAATTACAGCAGGTGTCAGTTCTGGTTAGCCTTGGGCAAGGCTAGTCCCTTGGGTTCGACCCTTCTCACCCTATTTACAAGTTTTCTTTTGTAGGAAGAGCATGTTTATTATTTTTGGTGGATTCGACACCCATCAATGTCTTTAAGTTCATAAAACCTCATAAAATATCAAAATTGCTATTTAAAACTCTAATTTAAATCCTTTAGCCGAGAATCCAATTTCAAAGCCTAAAATCCAAAAATCAACTTTTAAACCTAAAATAATGAACCCTAACCCTTTAAAACCTTAAACCCTAACTTTTTCTAAACTTTAAATCCTTTAAAACATAAAAAACATAAAAACTCAAAAAAAAAAAGCTACAGTAGCTCAATTTACTATTTTAAAAACATGAATTAAAAAATATTTCAAAAGTGTCTAAAACTCAAGTTTTTTTTTATTTCATCATTCAAATCTTAATTTGTTAAACAAAGTGTCTTGCTAACCTTAAAAAACATAAAACCTAATCTATTTTAATTACCTAAAAAGTCACATAGCTTAAATTTTAGAATTTCCAAAGCCTTAACACATGAGATAAATAACCCTAAATAGAAATAGTAGCTATACTTGAACTTTTATTTGTTTTATTCAATTCCATATTTATTTATACCCTGATTTATTTCTTATGCTTATTTAATTTTAATACTTGATTTATTTAATTTATCATGGATCGATGTTTGTTTTATATTTTGGTTAATACTTTTAATGAATGATTTATTTATTATGGATGATTATTTACCTTTATTAATTAATTTAGACTTCCAAAAGTTGTAAGAGGTATGTTTCCACTTGGTGGGTACCTCATTAGTTAAACATCATGTAATTTAATTTTCTCTTCTATTTTAGAACTTATGTAAAGGGCATGTTTCTACCTTTTGGTGGGTGTCCTACTTAGGCATGTGATGTAAGGACATGTTTCCATCCTTGGATGGGTGTCCATTTATTTGTTTTGTTTTGTTTGGACATTGCTTTGATTTTAATATAATGATGCTTTCTTTTTATTGTGTGTAGTATGGATAATGTTATTATACTTAAGAATTTTATAATATTAAGACCTGTAAAGGAGGCCGGTTCCAATGAACCGGGCGTTGTGGGGGTGCTCGGCCATTTCTCACCTTCCCCACACGTACCCAATTTTCCGAACCCATTAGGGGGTTGGGGATTCCTTAGGAATCGAGTCATCCACCCCTTTCTTTTTCCCGGCCCGTCCGGGTGGCGACTCCATTTTCTCCGGACTTAGGTCCGTTTTCTCTAAGGCCCCGAGCCTAAACAGTGCCGAAGTGGCAAGAACCATTCCACCAGGAGTGGGGGAGAAAATCCCCGCTCACAAATATATATATATATATATATATTGCCTAAGGGCTTGATAATTGTGATTATAGACCAAAGCAGTAACTCTGAACTTTGAATAATATATTAGTGTCTTTTGGGCCCAAGTCTGTCTTTGTTTTCATTGTGATCTATGAATGATGAAATAAATATTAATGAGATTCTTGAGAATTATTTATATGTTTGAGATTATGACATTTGCATTTCATTAAAGTATAAGATTATTATAGTTTGTACCACTAAGCCGTTGGCTTAGCGCGATTGTGATTCATCGCGCAGGTGACAGGGAAGAACCGGAGAGTTCCTCTAGACCTAGTAGAGTTTAGATTTTGAGGCGTTGATAGTGGAGCTTAAAGATCAAAGACATACTGCCACACATGTATATGTTTTATGTTTTGTAAAACTTGAGTTTTAATGTATAAGTATTTGTAAATATTTGTTATATTTTTCGCTGCTTTTAAATAAACACTTTATGATTTGTGTTATAGTTTCTTTTAAATTTGTTCATGTTTTTAAAAAGGGATGAGTCATCTGTTTAGTAAACAGTGGCAACTCTTTATTCAGTATACGTATATTACGATCGTATTAGCATGCTGTGTACGTATACGGGGTATAGGGGTGTTACAATTATCGCCTTTTTAACTGTAGCTTCCCGGCTTAATCCCACCCACCAACCTGTCAGCTGGGCCTCAGGCCACTGCCAATCCCAGTCAGGCCCACGAGACTGCTACAGTACTGGACTGCCCTCACGGGCCCTCCAGCAGGATTTGTTTATTTGGCTCCCAAAGGAGTCACCTCCCCAAATCAAACCCCTGACCTCCCACTTAAGAGAGCCAGCGAGAGCAATCCAGTACCAATTCTTCCAAAAAATCGGCAGCAAAAAGTGGTCTCGCGGGCCCGTCGGCCCAGCAGCAGCTCACCCGAGGGCCCGCGGGTGTTTCACCCGCAGGAAATTCCTGCGGGCGAAATAACAGCCCGCAGGATTTTCCTGTGGGCTGGCGCGCCTCCTGCGGGCTGGCACGCCCAGCCACGGGCCCGCTGCCACAGTTTTTGCCAGCGTAAAATTTTTCAACGCAATTTTTTTGAAACCTAACCCAATTAGGTTTTAATTTCTTTTTTTTATTAATATTACTTACCTTAATTAATTAGGAATAAATAACCTTAAACCACTATAAATAAGGACCAAAGGCATTAAAATTAAGGGGGCGAAAATCCCCGCTCACAGTGGCGACTCCACTGTGGATAAGAGAAGTTGATTCCGTTGGTCTTTATATTATTCTATTCTTTCTTATAATGATATTATCCATTGCATCATATTAGATTGCATTGTGTGCGTGAGTTAGGACGCCCGTGTTACCCGTGTTATGTTATGTAAGGGATACGATACTTTCACTCAAGGTATGGAGATCGAGCATGGCATAACCACTCATAGTCTCGTACCACTTGGTATATAATTGCTATGGGAACCTAAGCCATTTAACCCCAAGACTAAAGCTCATGTAATTGGCCTAGTTACTTTCCTTAGGTTTTACCCCAAATACATGTTGTTTGACTATGGTTAGTTTATCTTAGTCTAAATCATGGCCTATTTGGTTTGTTCTTTTTCTAATATGACCTAAGTATATTGTAAGCTCAAAAATAAACTTTTCTCTAAAATCCAAAATACCAAAACTATTTTTTTAAAAAAAATTTCAAGATGGTCTTTGGACATAAGACTTTTTCTAAAAACAAAAAAAATAAAAAATTCTTTGGCCCATGGCCCAAATACTAAACCCGAAATCCACACTCTAAAAATCTTTTTGTAATGGGCTGAAAAACAAAATTCTTACAAAGAGCTTGCAAAATATGTAGGTCAATTATGAAATACCAAAAATCAATTGTGGGCCTAGTTTACACTAAGAATAAATTAACCATGGGCTTGTTTTTGGCATGAACCATTAGTTACTCTTTCCAAGTGAGAAATCTATTTATAATAAACCTCTTAATTTTGTTTTAATCCAACATAGCATAAAAGCTACTTTAGTTGGTTGAATGGATTAAAACCTAATTAATGGGAATTATCATGGATTGATTTCCATTTTCGAAAATATAACTATTGGTTGAAACGTCCGAGGGAATTATTCGAAAGCAGGATACCCCATGTTGGTATTTTGTTAACCATATACCTAGGAAAAGAGACTCGCCATTCGTGTGTGGATGTTATAAGGTTGGAAGGAACGTCCTATTTATCCTTGTCTGTTTATTGTTTATGCATACATGCATACATTTGCATCTCATCTAATTGATCCTCTCTGGCTCACAACCCTGGATTACGATAGTTCAAAAGCTTACAATCGGACCTACGCCGGAGACGAGATATCTAGCAATGACTCAATCACTTGCTCACCAAGAACAATGGAGCCCGAACAAATTCAAAGAATGGTGGATGAAGCCCTCAATGCCAAGATGGAAGAAATAAAAGAGGCCCTGGCTGAGACCATGAGGAACCAATTGACTGCAATCTTAGAGAATCATGCCGAGGCTTCTGCTAGCACTAAGAATCCAAAGGAAAAAGGGAAGGCTAAAGTTAGTGAAGTAGCTTTTGATGATGAAAAGGTGGTCATTGATGATGATGATGATTGGGCTCAATACTACCAAGAGGTTCAAGAAAAGAAGAAAGAACCGAAGGCTGTCGAGAAGGCAACTATTGAAAAAACTGAGACATCTAATGTCGAAAAGATGATTGTTGATTTAGAAAAGAAATTTGAGAAGAACCTGAAAACCGAAGAGATGTCCGAAGTTGACAAGTTATTTGAACAAGATGATGAGGTCCCTTATAAATTCAAGATGCCATCTTTTGCAAAGTATAATGGCACTGGAAATCCTCATCTCCATGTGAAGCAGTATATCACTGCCATGCAATCTGCCCGAGCTACTAAGGCTCAAACTCTAAGGTACTTTCATGCTCTCATTGGATCCTGCTGTCCAAAATTGGTTCAATACCTTAGATGATGGAACACAAAAGAGTTGGGATCTACTTTGCAAAGCCTTCATCCAACAATATGGATACAATGTTGAAATGGAAGTTACCTTAATAGAAGTTGAGTCCATTAGGCAATGACCAAATGAAAATTTTGTAGATTATGTAAAGAGATGGAGAAACAAGGCTGCTTTACTCAAGAAGAGGCCCGATGAATCCGATCAAATAAGGATGATTGTGAGAGGGGTGTTGCCTAATCTTCGTGAGAGGATGTCTCATACACTCATACGTGATTTCAAAGATCTTCTCCAAGCTGGTCTACAAATTGAAGAGTGGGAAAGGGAGAAGAATCGCTTTTCAATAAAAAGGAATGAGAAAGGGAATTACCAGTCGGGCAATCAAAGCACACAAAAAGAAGTTGATGTTAATGCCGCTAGTGAAAGAGGAATGAGGCAGTTTTCAGATCTGAGGAAGCCACTGTCTTGGGTTCTCAATAAGCTACAAAGGAAGGGATTGTTACAATCCTTGACTCCTCATCCTTTGCCTAATCCTCTTCCACCTAACTTTGATACTAATGCATTTTTCCAATTCCATCAAAGGCCTGGACACAAAATGGACAATTGCATGAAGTTAAGGCATGAGATCCAGAATTTAATTGATAATGGCAAGTTGCCCGAGCCGGACAAGCCCAACACCAAAGATAATCCATTTCCAAGGTTCAACAGAGTGCCACCATCAGCAACCTTTATGGTGGGAA
The DNA here is from genome assembly GCA_947685225.1 of Garcia nutans. Taxonomy (NCBI): domain Eukaryota; kingdom Viridiplantae; phylum Streptophyta; class Magnoliopsida; order Malpighiales; family Euphorbiaceae; genus Garcia; species Garcia nutans. The sequence continues at coordinate 18,535,221 of CANTUV010000009.1, read as the reverse complement.
AAGGATTGGAAGAAGATTTTGTTTTATCCTCTTTTAAAGATGGGAATGTTGAAGATGTGAAAGGAAAAGAAGCCTAACTCAATGAACTTTCCTTAGCTTGAATGTTGCTTTTCAATCTTACTTTATTTAATATTTTGGAACTATCGTGTTTTCAAATTTAAATTTGTTTGAATAAATTACTTTCATCATAAATTTTTGTTGGTCTTTGTTCATTTTAGTGCTCAACCAATGAGGAATCTATCTTGATAATTCATAAATTTATCTATGCATCATGACTCGAATGACTTTACTAGATGAGGGAATTACTCTATAGCATTGAGTTGTGTATGCTTACTTAGAAAGGGCTCCTGCATAATTACCTTTGTCTAGGTCCTAGTCAGTCTTAGAACATGCTTTGACAAGCTTTCGAGGCGAAATTGAACTCTACTTATTTAAGAGAGAAATGATCTAGGCATTGTTTGGTTAGCCAACAACTAGTATCCACCCAATTAAATATCAATCCCTAGTTGTCCCTTTGAGCCTTCATAAAATTTTAGCTTTCTTTTCATTGGCTTACAAACCCCAATAACCTACCTTGAGTTGTTGTGATACTTTTGACAAGTCTTATGATCACTAAGGTGAAGAGGCAAGAAGATCAAAGAAAGCAATGATTGGTCAAGGCCATGAAGATAGTTTAAGTTCTCAAGACCATAAGGGTAGTTGATGTTTTCAAGACCACAAGGGTAGTTGATGTTCTCAAAACCATAAGGGTAGTTGAAGTTACCTTAATATCTCCAATATATTAAGGTAGAGTAACAAATGATTTATCCCTGTTAAAGAAGATTTATGTTACTCCACTCATCCATTATTAGGAAGCCCAAGTTGGTACAAACAAGACAACTCTTTTAGAGCTAGAACCAAAAAAAAAAAAGAAGAAGAGAGAAGAAAAGAAAACAAAAAAGACAAAAGAAAAGAAAAAGAGAAAAAAAGAGAAAAAAGAAAAAGAAAAGAAAACCCAAAATGGTTCAAAAAGCCAACTGAGTTCTATTTTACCTAAGACAACAAAAGGCTTCCATTTGATTTATGAGGACGGTTTGACTTGAATTGGTCCAACCCAACCAAAGATTCAATCAAAATCAAAGGAAAAGGGAGAAAGACCATCCAGTTCTTGAAAGTTCTGTACTTGATAGTCCTACAAGAAAGAAAGACAAAATGATAAAAGAAAGGGAAGAGTAAGGAAAGAGAAAGAAAAGGGAAGAGTAAGAAAAATAAAGAGGAAAAAAGGGAGAAGAAGAAAAGAAATGAATTTGGAAACCAAACTTTTTGCAAGGGCAAAAACTGTCCTAATCAAGATCCAGATTAATGCCAAGAAGATAGAAGGAATTTGGAGTCTAGAAAGATTGCTCCCAACTGTCTAAAGTTCAAACAAGAAATTTGTAGTGTGAAGGTTTGTCCATTGTATCACATCAGCCCCAACTTACAAATGGCCTTCACTTCAACCCATGTCCCTTATAGACCCCATTTCAAGCCTATCAAAGACCTGTTGATCTCTCTTGGTAGATAGAGTCTATTAGTGGTGATAGTTTGGATAAGCATGCATATGAGATAGAAAATATTTAAACTCAAATGAGACCTTTGGCCAAGTAATGTGTATGTGCCTATCTGAAGTGCAACAATTCTTGCTTAAATAGAAATGATTCCCGAATTTAGTATGGTAACTAGGGTTGTCATGTTATAGATATGTTAATTTGGAAAAATCAAGTCCTGAGGTACATTGACATTGATTTGACAAAGCCAACATTTGATTTCAAAATTAAAATTCAAAAAATCAAATAAAAAATGTTTTGTCATACAAAGCCTTCAAGTTAAGGGAAGTATGTTGAACCTCCAAAGGATACATTGGGCAAAGGAAATGATTATTGGCAAAGTTATGAAGAAGATATCAGCCGACATGACATGGATGTATCCCTAACTCTGTTGCTTGGGGTCTCCACCACTCATGTTTTCAACATCTTGTAGATAAAAGCCACAAATACAAAGCTTTTAATCATTCCAATGCAAGACTTGAACAAGCATCAAAAGGAGTCAATGAGAACACTTCTGCTGATCACCTCAGTCTGTGAGTCAATAAAACCACTGTAATTATCATTCATGCATATCATGCATACACGAGCATGTCACATCGCACTTTCCTGTCTTGTGTTGTCTATTCCTTGTCAAAATGAACAGCAAGCAATCAAAAGAAGATATCAAATCAGGGGGGGCATAGAAAGCCCATTGCTTGAGAAAGTTCCAGTAGTCTTGCAAAGAGAAGAAATACGTGCTGGTGCAAAGAACTAGACAGCAAAAACATCATGGGGTTTGAGCCTACACAGGGGGCAAAGTTTCTCCTTTTCAAATTTTGAGTTTATATACCAAATATTTTCAAACTCACTTGCAAATATTTTGCCACGTAGGGGGGCAAGGAGAGGATATAAGGACCAATTAAAAATAGCTAAATCTTTGCAAAAAGGTAGAACAAAAAAAAACAATTAGAACTCTCAAAAGAATGAAGATGCAAAAGATGAAAGATCAATCGAGCTAAAAGAGCTAAAGCCAGGGTAAAGACCCGATCTCCAATGGATAAAGATCCATTTTCAAGGGTAAAGACCCGATCTCCAATGGATAAAGATCAATGTTTCAAGGGTAAAGACCCGACCTCCAATGGATAAAGATCCATATTTCAAGGGTAAAGACCTGATTTTCAATGGATAAAGATCCATGTTTCAAAGGGTAAAGACCCAAAGTTCGAAGGATAAAGATCCTTGTTTCAAGGGTAAAGACCTGATCTCCAATGGATAAAGATCCATGTTTCAAGGGTAAAGACCCGATTTCCAATAGATAAAAGATCCATGTTTCACGGGTAAAGACCCAATTTCCAATGGATAAAGATCCATGTTCATAGGTAAAAGACATAGTTTCTAATAGATAAAGATCTATTTTTGGTGGGTAAAGACCTACAATTCATAAAAATGGAACAACCAGTTGTGCCAGAATTCTCAACTGATAAAAGGTCAGATGAGTTAAATCAATCTCGGGTCCAAGTACCCAACTCAAATCAATCCCGGGTCCAAGTACCCAATCTCGGGTCCAAGTACCCATTCTCGGGTCCAAGTACCCAATCCAGGGTCCAAGCACCCAATCCTGGGTCCTAGTATCCAAATTAAATCAATCCCGGGTCCAAGTATCCAAGCTCGGGTCCAAGTACTCAAATTGGGTCCAAGTACCCAAAACAATTCGCCATCTCAAAAATTAAGTCTTATTGTTTTTCATTCTCTTTCACTAAGGTTTCAGATCATTGAAGCAGGGGGCAAACTGTAGACCCTTAATTTTTGACCCAATCCGATCTAATATGTTTTATTTAGCCCAAAATGATTTTTGTTGTTTAATTGGTCCAAAATAATTTTAATTAAATAATTTTTACCTTAGTATCTAATTTTTATTAACAAAAATGAAAATAAACAAATATAAATATAAATATAAATATAAAAATCATAGTCGGAAAAAAAAATCGGCAGCGAAAAGTAGTCGCGCGGGCCCGTCGGCCCAGCAGCAGCTCACCCGCGGGCGTTTCGTCAGCAGGAATTTCCTGCGGGCGAAATAACAGCCCGCAGGATTTTCCTGAGGGCTGGCGCGCCTCCTGCAGGCTGGCACCCTCAGCCACGGGCCCGCTGCCACAGTTTTTGCCAGCGCAAAATTTTTCAACGCAATTTTTTTGAAACCTAATCCAATTAGGTTTTAATTTATTTTTTATTAATATTACTTACCTTAATTAATTAGGAATAAATAACCTTAAACCACTATAAATAAGGACCAAAGGCATTAAAATTAAGGAGGCGAAAATCCCCGCTCACAGTATGCACGAATTAAGCAATTCAAAGGCAACAAAGGCTTGTCTTTGGAGCTAGTTCATCCAAGGAGAATTGTTTTTGGAGGAATCAACAAAAGAAGGTATGTTAAACTCTTTTTGATTCATGTTTTATAGTAGCAAATCTATAAAATTTAAGTTTTTTAAATAAAAAATCTTAGAACTTGAATTTCATTTTTCCAAAGTTAAAACAATAAAAACGTGACTTTCTTTTCTAAAAAGACTTAAAATTGTTATTTTTTCTTCTTAAAAATCTTAAAACTCTAATTGAACATATTTTTCAACAAAACCAAAATCAAATTCTGTTTCTTTTAAGATTTTAAAGTAGGTTCTATTTTATTCAAAAAGCCTTAAAAAACATCTTTTCTACTTATAAAAACTTCAATCCATTTGTTTAAATTCATAAAACTTCATAAAATATCAAATTGATTTCTAAAATCCTAAAAATTACTCATTACTCGTAACCCCAATTTTAAAGCCTAAAATCCAAAATTCAACTTTTAAACCTAAAATAATGAACACTAACCCTTTTAAAACCTTAAACCCTAATTTTTATGAACCCAAATCCTTTTAAAACATTAAGAAACATAAAAACATAAAAACTCTAAAATTACACAGTAGCTTAAATCACTATTTAAAATCATGAATTAAAAAGTATTTCGAAGTGTTTAAAACCTTACTTTCATGATTTCATCATTCAAACCTTAATTTGGTTAATCCAAGAGTCTTACCAATCTTTTAAAACATAAAACCCTAATCTATTTTAATTCCATAAAAAGTCACAGTAGCCATAAATTGGACTTTTATTTGCTTTATTCAATTCCATTCTTGATATGCTTTAATTTATCTCTTATGCTTTAATCTATTTAATTTCAATACTTGATTTATTTAATTTTTCATGGATGGATGTTTGTTTTATATTTTGGTTAATAGCTTTGATGAATGATTTATTTATTATGGATGATTATTTACTTTTATCAATCAATTTAGACTTCCAAAAGTTGTAAGAGGTATGTTTCCACTTGGTGGGTATCTCATTATTTAAACATCATGTAATTTAATTTGCTTTTCTATTTTAGAACTTATGTAAAGGGCATGTTTCTACCTTTTGGTGGGTGTCCTATCTAGGCATGTGATGTAAGGACATGTTTCCATCCTTGGATGGGTGTCCATTTATTTTGTTTTGTTTTGTTTGGACATTGCTTTGATTTTAATATAATGATGCTTTCTTTTTATTGTGTGTAGTATGGATAATATTGTTATATTTAAGAATTTTATAATATTAAGACCTGTAAAGGAGGCCGGTTCCAATGAACCGGGTGTTGTGGGGGTGCTGGGCCATTTCTCACCTTCCCCACACGTACCCAACTTTCCGAACCCATTAGGGGGTTGGGGATTCCTTAGGAATCGAGTCATCCACCCCTTTCTTTTTCCCGGCCAGTCCGGGTGGCGACTCCATTTTCTCCGGACTTAGGTCCGTGTTCTCTAAGGCCTCGAGCCTAAACAGTGCCGAAGTCACAAGAACCATTCCACCGGGAGTGGGGGCGAAAATCCCCGCTCACAGAGCAGAGAAGAGTTTAAACTGTACACCGAATTTGATACAGAGGAGGACACTTCTGATTTTGAGTCGGATATTGCACAATCTACCAATATGGGAGAAGAAAGGCAAAGAACTATGAGAGATTTTGCTAGACCTGTCATTAGAACTTCCACATCTTGTATAAGATTGACGGATGCAGCATGAAATTATGAGTTGAAGAACATCCATTACAATATGTTGCCATCATTCTATGGAGTTCCAAATGAAGATCCTTTGAACTTTATTCGGGATTTCTATTCCACCCTCAACACTTTTCCATTGGGAGGACTAATAAAGGACCAATTGAGGATGAGGTGTTTCCCATATATATTGAAGGATAGGGCAAAGAGCTGACTTATGATGTTGCCTGAAAACTCTTTGACAACTTGGGAGCAAGTTTATAACAAGTTTATGGGCAAGTTTTATTCACATCAGAAGACAGCTGAATTGAGAGGGAAAATAGCTACATTCTCTCAATTTGAAGGAGAGCCATTTCATGAGGCTTGGGACAGGTTTAAGATGTTATTGATCCAGTGTCCACATCATCACTACCCACTTCAACTTCTGAATAAGTTTTTCTACGATGGTCTAACCCAGCAATTTCAAAACACTATTGATAACGCAGCTGGGGGAGCTATGGGAGAAAAGACAGCTGATGAAACCTATAAAATTTTTGAAATGTTGGGAGCTAATTCTCAACAGAAAAGTGTAAGAGGAAGAAGTAAAGGGGTGAATCAATTGGAAGCCAACAGTGAGATGGTCAATCAGATAGCTGAATTGACAAGGCAAGTGCGGATGCTGAACATGAAGAACAATACCTCTTCATCCACTCAAGAAGTGTGTGGAATTTGTGGGACTTTCGGGCATGGAGCAAATATATGCCCCTTCTCATATGAGTCTTGTGGGAATGAAGCTGAGCAAGTCAATGCTATGGGGGGATATCAACCAAGGCCCGGAATGATCCTTACTCAAATACTTACAATCCTGGTTGGCGGAATCATCCTTGGCAACAAATAACTCTCAACGGCCTTTCCATTTGCTCCAGAGACAAAACCAACAGTAGGGTCAATCTTCAAATCAAGTGCAGCCTAAGAGAGAGAGTTTGGAGGACAGTTTACAGGCCTTTATCCAAGTCAGTGCTAAGAATCAAGAGATGACTAACAAAAGGCTGGATTCATTAGAAGAATCTTTTAAGAAAGTGGAGACTCAAGTGGGACAACTTGCACAACAGATGCAGATTCAACAAAAAGGGAAATTTCCAAGTCAACCTGAGCAGGCACAATCAGTGACTGTGCTTAGAAGTGGCAAGGTAATAAACAATAATGTTGAAAATAATTCTGTGAATGCAGGTGATCAAGAGAACAAAAAGGAAGGAGAGTCAGAGAACAAAGGTGCTGGAGAAAGATCAATGGAGAAATCCCCTTCTGCAGATTTACATAAGGCGAGTAATCCTTACCGGCCACCTATACCATTCCCCAGCAGGTTGAAGAATGATAAACAAGATAAGCATTTTTCAAACATCTTCAACATGTTGTCCAAGGTAAGTATTAACTTACCCTTACTTGAAGCAATAAAGAACATGCCAGCTTATGCCAAATTCTTCAAGGAACTGAACATAAATAAAAAGAGGTATGAGCCAAATGAAAAGGTGATAGTGTAAGAGGTAGCTAGTGCTGTTTTACAGCATAAACTACCTCCGAAACTAAAGGATCCTGGTAGTTTCATAATTCAAATTACTATGGGTAATGGAAAGGGGACTGATGGCATGTGTGATTTAGGAGCCAGTGTAAATTTGATGCCTTATTCTGTATATCTTGAATTAGAACTGGGGGTACTTAAACCTACAAAAATGGTGTTGCAATTAGCTGACATATCTCTTAGATTCCCGAAAGGGGTTATAGAAGATGTATTAGTTAAGGTTGGTGGGTTGATAGTGCCTGTGGATTTCATAGTTCTTGACATGGAAGGAAGTAACCCTATACCATCCGTACACACTATTTTACTGGGTAGGCCTTTTATGGCGACTACCAACACCTTGATAGATGTTAAAAATGATAAATTGTCAATGACTGTCTTAGGAAAAACGGTTGAATTTTCTATTTTTAACACTTCTCCTATTCCTACAACTGCACTATATGAGGATTGCTCTTTAATTGATTGTATTGATGCGGTTGTTTCAGATGTTTTCTTGCAGACAGGTTCCTCGGATAAATTGGAGCTGGCACTGACCTTAGATGCTGGTTTAGATATTTTTTTATTCAGAAATAGCCAGTTGCCTTGAGACATTAGAGAGTGCTGAAATAGAGGAACTTAAGGAGGACCCAGTTTGTGAACTTCCCTCCATCCAAAAAGAAGAGAAGAATCCTTCACTTGAGTTAGAGCTGAAAGAGTTACCTAAAAATCTGAAATATGTGTTTTTAGGAGATCACAACACCTTACCTGTGATAATATCTAGTGAACTTAGTGAAGGGGAGGAGATGAGATTGGTAAGTGAGCTAAAAAGATTGAGAGGAGCAATAGAATGGGGATTGAGTGACATCAAGGGTATTAGCCCTTCAATGTGCATGCATAGAATCACTTTAGAAGAGGGAGCTAAACCTGTGAGGGAGACCCAAAGACGCCTTAACCCAAACATGAGTGAAGTGGTTAAGAAGGAAGTGCTCAAGTTGCTGGATGAAGGAGTGATATATCCAATAGCTAATAGTGAGTGGGTGAGCCCAGTACATGTAGTGCCTAAGAAATCTGGAATCACTGTGGTGAAAAATGAAAATAATGAATTAGTTCCTACTAGGACTACTACTGGGTGGAGAATGTGTATCGATTATAGGAAGTTGAACAATGCCACAAAGAAAGACCATTTCCCTCTTCCTTTTATTGATCAGATGTTAGATAAACTTTCTGGACACTCACATTATTGCTTTTTGGATGGACTTTCAGGTTATTATTAGGTGCTAATATCACCAGAGGATCAATCCAAGACTACTTTTACTTGCCCATTTGGGACTTATGCATTTCGGCGTATGCCATTTGGCTTGTGCAATGCTCCTGCGACTTTTCAGAGATGCATGATGTCTGTCTTCACAGACATGATAGATGATTTTATTGAGGTATTTATGGATGACTTTTATGTTTTTGGTAGTTCTTTTGATAATTGCCTCAATAAACTTGTTCTTGTACTTGAGAGATGCATTGAATGTAACCTTACTTTGAGTTGGGAAAAGAGTCATTTCATGGTTACTCAGGGCATTCTATTAGGTCATGTTGTGTCAAGTAAAGGGATTGAGGTGGATAAGGCCAAGGTAGAATTGATTGCTAAATTAGCCCCACCTACCTCTGTTAAGGGAATAAGAAGTTTTCTAGGATATGCAGGTTTTTACCGGAGGTTTATTAAGGATTTTTCCAAAATAAGCCAACCATTGTGCCATTTGCTGGGAAAAGATGTTCCATTTGAGTTTACTGTACAATGCATGCAAGCCTTTAATTCCCTTAAGGAAAAACTGACTAGTGCACCGGTAATAGTAGCTCCTGTTTGGTCTTTACCTTTTGAAATCATGTGTGATGCCTCTAATCATGCAGTAGGAGCAGTTCTTGGGCAAAGGGTTGATAAATTTTTTAGAGTAATATATTATGCTAGCTTGACCCTGAATAGTGCGCAAATGAATTACACTACAACTGAAAAAGGAAATGTTAGCTGTTGTTTTTGCTTTAGATAAGTTTAGAGAATATTTAATTGGGTCGAAAATTATTGTGCATTCTGATCATGCAGCTCTAAAATATCTTTTGACAAAACAACATGCTAAACCGCGCTTAATTAGATGGGTGTTATTACTGCAAGAATTTGATTTTCAAATCGAGGATACTAAGGGAAGTGAGAATGTTGTAGGTGATCATTTATCTAGATTTTTAGTGAAAATCTTGCATCTGATAGCATTCATAAAAATTTAGAAGCATTTCCTGATGAGCAGCTGTTTGTGGTAATTGATGCACCTTGGTTTGCAAATATTGCTAACTATCTTGCTTGTGGTATATTGCGTTCTAACATGTCATTTCAGGAAAGGAAAAGGTTTTTGCACGTGAGTAAATTTTATTTTTGGGATGAACCTTACTTATTCCTGATTTGCAAGTTTGAGATAGTTCGCAGGTGTGTATCTGAAGAAGAACAATTGAGTGTTCTTAAATTTTGTCATGACCTTCACTGTGGTGGTCATTTTGGAGGGAGGAAGACTGCAGAAAAGGTGCTTCAAAGTGGTTTTTACTGGCCTACTCTATTCAAAGATGCTCAAGAGTATTGTAAGCATTGTGACCGCTGTCAAAGAGTGGGTAACATTGGGAGGAGGAATGAAATGCCCTTTCAATCATATATTGTTGTTGAACTGTTTGATGTGTGGGGAATAGACTTTATGGGTCCTTTTCCCAAGTCTTTTGGTTATGAATATATTTTAGTTGTTGTTGATTATGTTTCAAAATGGGTGGAGGCAATCCCCACCCGTACTAATGATGCTAATGTGGTTGTTAAATTTGTGAAGGAAAATATTCTTAGCAGATTTGGCACGCCAAGAGTGGTAGTCAGTGATGGGGGGAAGTCATTTTTGCAACAAACGTTTTGACAAGTTGATGCACAAATCTGGTGTGAAGCACAAGGTGGCGACCCCATACCATCCATAGACTTCTGGACAAGTTGAAACATCCAACAAGCAAATAAAAGGAATTATGGAGAAAACAATCAACTTATCAAGGAAGGATTGGGCGAGTAGATTGCATGATGCATTGTGGGCATATCAGACTGCTTTCAAGACTCCTTTGGGTATGAGTCCATACCGATTGGCTTTTGGTAAGGCTTGTCATTTACCAGTGGAGTTGGAGCACAAAGCATATTGGGCAATTAAGACTATGAATTTAGACTTGGACAAAGCAAAGAGAGAGCGTTTTCTGCAAATTTCAGAGTTAGATGAGCTGAGGAATGAGGCATATGAGAGTTCGAGGATTTATAAGGATCGAACTAAAGCACTTCATGATAGAATTATAGTGTGGAAGACATTGAACCCAGGTATGAAAGTTTTGCTTTTTAACTCTCGTCTCCATTTGTTTCCAGGAAAACTCAAGTCTCAATGGAGTGGTCCTTTCGAGATAGCTCAAGTATATCCTTCCGATGCCATTGAATTGCTTAACTCTCGAACAAATGAGAATTTTAAAGTAAATGGACAGAGAGTTAAGCCATATAATAAAGGATTCCAAGAAGTAAGGATCATCGATAGCACTTTGATCTACGATCCTTAAGTCCTGCATAATGTCCAGCTATATGACATTAAAGAAGCGCTAAATGGGAGGCAACCCATCAGTTTGCATTTCTTTTCATAGTTGTAATTTTATATTCAACAATTTTGATTTTATGTTCGGTTTAAATAAATAGAATGGGTTCTTTGATCGGTTTTTATTTTTCTAATGTGTTTCCGGGTTGATCGAAGAAGAGGTTTGCAATTTCTTTAAGATTTGGTGATATAAAATAAAAATAAAAATAAAAAAATAAAAAAGGTCAAAATGGCAGTAGGTGACACGGCCACTTGACACGGCCAAGCCACTGGCCGTGTCAAGCCCACTCTAAAGTCACCAAAAACACACAGTAAGTGACATGGCCAACAAGCATGTGACACGGCCAAGCTTCACCCAAAAGTCCTCTTTTTGTTTTTGCAAACTTTTCTTCATAGTAGGTGACATGCCCATGGGACACTGCCAAGCCACTGGCCGTGTCCCTCCAAGCACATCAGACACGGCCAAGCTCACCCAAGCTTGGCCGTGTCCCTCCAATTTTACACTTTAAAAACATGTTTTTTGCACCTTTCATTCATTCCAATCCCTAATTTATTTTTGGTTTCCTTTCTCTCTCTCGACTTCTCTCTCACAAAACCTCCATTGTTTGTGCTTCAAAGCTTCTAAACTCCCATAAATTCTCAATTTCCTTCACCAAAACTGAAATTAATCCATTCAATCTTCTTCTTCTCTCATAAAAAATCAATTTAACCGGTTTAAGTTTCAAATTTTTTTAGAACTTTCAATATGCCGAGAACGAAGATGGTGTCCCACCATAGGAGGAAGCAACCTTCAACTGCAGCTGCATCTTCATCTTCCTCGTCTTCATCTTTAAAGAGAGCGAATCTTTTGGCTTGGGGTTTCTTCACGATGAGGTATGTTAGTGATGAATCCCTTAATGCTCTTCATATTACGGATAATTTTTATCACTATGTTCAAAACCTTGGGTGGGAGAACCTAGTCTCCTTTCGACCTTTGCAGTTTCAAAAGCTTACTTTGGAATTTTTGACATCTCTTAAGGTTGAAAGAGATGAACAAAAAATTTGCTCTAAGTTGAACTTTAAATTGCTTAGGAAATCATTTATGGTAAGTATCGAACAATTAAATGTTATATTTGGTTTCTATCAACACGGTGAAAGGTCGGTACCTAAGGATTTTAAGCAACAATTTGCTTGGGGAGCATTGGGCTCGGGAACTTATGTGGCCAAATCGGCCAAGGCGACTAAATTGAGCAATCCCGCTCTTAGGTATTTGCATCGTTTTATGTCATGTGGGTTCTTTGCTCGGAAGAAAAGCCCGGGTGTAGAGGAACTTAGTGAGCTCTTTTTCTTAGATTGTGCGTGTAATGTAGTGCCCATTAGTACCGGCTATTGGTTGGCCGATGTTTTTGATAGTGTGGCAAACAAAAAGAGGGGGGCTATTTGTATTGGAGGATTGGTTACCACATTGGCAACAGCCCTCCTTGATGATTTTGACCCGAGTACCTGTCGTATGACTAGAATTACGGGTAACGATTCATTGGATTTTGCCACACTAGACAAGATGCATATGGTGGTGCATAGGAGAGGGGCTTATATGATGGCTTCAGCTGAGCCAAAAGTACTGGGGGGCAGAAAAAAGAGAACATGAGTCCAGAAGGGGTCTGACTCAGATTCTCTTGATTTGGAAGAAGATGCTCCAGCCCCGGATAATCAAGAGATACTTAATAGGATTGAGGCGCTGGAGAGCAAGGTAGATCGTAACCATGTTGCGGTCTTGCAATAGTTGGACCAAATCAATAGCAACCTTGCTAAGATTCTGAGTCTTCATCCTTTGGCTGCTTCATCATCACATCCTCCTTCACCTTAGATCTTTCGAGACAATTCTTTACTTTCTTGTGTTTAGTTATAGCATATTTTTGTTGTTATTTTTCGTTTTTGTTTTTAATGTTAACATTTTATATTTTGGATAATTTATTTTATATATTTTATTTTGTTTTTGAACATTTGCTATTTGTGATGAAAAGGTAAAGTTTGCCTCACAAAGGAACGATGGAAAATAGGTTGTACCTTATCTCTTTATCTTTATTATCCTTGTTTCCATTGAGGACAATGTCATTTATAAGTGTGGGGTAATCTTTAAACTTTCCTTTAATTCTTGTTTTGTTTGTCGTTAATTCTTGTTTTGTTTGTTGTTTTGTGTTTATATTGTGCGTTGTGCATGGCATAATTGTTGAAAACTTATTGACTTTTCTGTGATTCTGGTATTATATTTTGGACTTTAGTATCAGCATAGAGATTAGCATTTAAATTCATTCAGGATCAATTTTCACATTCTGCAATTCATGACATATAAGTCTTTGAGAACCCACCTTTGTGAGTTTTGAGCCTCATAGATTGAATTTTATTGTCAATTGATTTTCTTTTCTTAAGTGTGCACCTTCATGATTTTGCATCTCTAGAGCTTGCCTTTGCATACTAATTGAACTCACATTATGATTTAATCTCAAGTTTTAAAATGATGAAGGCAAATTAGGTTATCCCATTAGCTTAAAAAGACTTCCCTTAATTATTAATTCCTTAGCGAGCCAAGTTGAGCCTTTGACCTTTTCTTGATTGATCAACACAATTCACAACTCAAGTTTTTCTTATTATCATCATACCTGCATTAAGAAATGGAGTTTCTTATGATATGACAATAGGGTGGTTTAATTCATAAGTGTGGGGTAAGCAATTAAAAAAAATAAAAAAAATAGTATTGCTATTTGGGGCTGAAATGCATACTTTGCACATTGTATTTGCTAAGAGTCAGTTATTCTTTTCCTCTACATTTTAAGCTAGATGTTCCATGCAATTTTATATTTTGTATATATATATATATATAAAGAAAATAAAGAGAATATATATATATATAGAATTCATATATTTTCTAGCGTTAGAGGAATGTCGACTCATGTACTTTTCTTTAGGAATGCAAGTATGTGAGATTATCGAGGGTCGGTGAATATGCCATTTGAGGGAGCTATGAGTTTCTGAGCAAGAATATTGTCTAATTTAGATACTCCATTTCTTGATGCTCCAGCTTAAATGTCTTTTCTCATACCTTCACCTTAGCCCCATTACATCCAAATAAAAGACCTTCTGATTATTTCTTGAGAAAATTAGTGAGAGAGATTGGATAATTAAGCAAGTTTATGGTAGTATGTAGTCATGAGTGGTTTGAGTGAATTAACCTATGAAATCGAGTGAAACACTTAGATGAGAGATAAGATTTGTATGTCTGGATTAATGAATGAGTTAAGAAAATCTTAATTGAAGTAAATTGCAATTATTTATGGCTGAGTCTTAAAGGATTTCATTTTATATGCTGGAATTATAGTTAAGGTTGTTTGAGTTTTTAATTTATGCCATGTGAATTTGCTTGAGGACAAGCAAAGTTTTAAGTGTGGGGTAGTTATTTTATTAGTTTTTGTCATAGAATTGTGTCTTATTTATTATGATGATTATTGTTTTCTTTAGGTATTTTGATAGTTTTAATCTTTTTATTTAGTGTTTTCATCAATTTTGGTAGTTTTAGTTTATTTCAGTGTTTATGTTGTTTTTGTTCTAGTTTTTAGTGTGGTGTTTAAGTGTTGTTGGTTAATGTTTATTTGATTCTTGTTTAAAGTTTGTTTAAGTGTTTGTTTTAGGTTAATATGCAAATTGTTTCCTTGGAAGAAAGAGTAGTATGAAGCAAAGGGCAAAATCAAGGAACCAAGGGAGAGGAAGGAAAATTCAGGCAGTGACTGACACACTCAGAGGACACGGCCAAGCCACTGGCCGTGTCACATGACACATCCAGGAGACTTGGCCGTGTCCCATACTAAGCCAAGGACCAAAAAGAAAGAAGAGCAAAAAAGAAGAGTTAGTAGGTGACACACCCAGGGGACACGGCCAAGCCACTGGCCGTGTCCCTCCAAGCACTCCAAACACGGCCAAGCTCACCCAAGCTTGGCCATGTCACACATAAATCCAAAGAAGAAGAGATGAAAATCACATAGAAGCGGACACATTCAGTAGACATGGCCAAGCCACTGGCCGTGTCACATGACACGGCCAGGAGCTTGGCCGTGTCACTCCATGGACTAAAGGAGCGGAGTTTTATGCGAGGTTTCGTATAAATAATACGATTAGGGTTTTATTTCGATAGATTTTTTATCAGCCGTCAAAGAGATTAGCTTTAGGGTTTCCAATTGTTTTCTTTGAGATTATTGATTACACTTTGATGCAAAACATTCTAGATTAAATTTGTTTATGCCATTGCAACATTCTTCTAGCAAGATCAAGAGATTCTTCAGAAACTAAAGGGAGTTTGTAATTTGGTTTTGTTCTCAAACTTTATCTCTTAAGTTTCATTGGAATTGTATTCATGAATTCTATTATGTCTAAACTGATTTCTTTGAATTTTAACGAGATGAATATGTTTGATATCAATATGAACTAATTTGATCTAGTCTAGGGTTTGTATGGATCTACTATGATTGTATGAATTGGTTATTGCTCTTAACTAAATTATTTCTTTAGCCTTGATTGAATGGAACTATTGTTAATAAATAATTGATTGGCCACCAATTATGTGTTTAAGGTATTAGATGAAGGATTGAGAGATGAAGTCTAATGCTGGAACAATTCAATTAGGGACTTAGGTGAATTAGAAATATAACCTAAGAAAAAGGATTATTTCAATTATAACAAGATTACTTGAAAGAGGTTTGAATGCGAGAGCTTATTTCCTTGATTCGATTAATTAAGTTGCTTGAGATCTAATCTTTGAAATTAAATTGGTTGAGAGGAATAACCGTTCATACATATAAGTTAGTAGAGAAGTGCAAACCCTAGACCCTTCTATTAAGTGAATCAATATATCAGCTCAGTTTACTTTTATTGTTTTAAACTCCAATCAATCTGTTTTCATTAGTTGTTAGCAATTTAAATTTATTATAATTTTTATTTGCAATCTGATAATCAATTAGCCTATCTAGCTTCCTTGAGAGACGACCTTGGGGGGATCACCTTTGCTACAACTACCTCGTATACTTGCGAGTGTTGATAATAGTAGAACTTAATTTGAGCGCAACACTAAAGAGGATGAGAATGAGATTCAACCACACTTGGTCAAACTTCAAAAGACCCCAAAAATCTTGGAATTTATTTTAGTTGGGGAGAACAATATGCAACCAATGATCATCCCTCCCATTTTCGGGAGCAAGGAAGAGAAAAAAAATGAATATAACCATGTTGCATACTGAAAAACATTCTTACCAAGTCCCTATAGCATAAGAGGATCATCCCATGACAGCTTTCATATATTCTCATTGGCCAATTGCTCATCCAAGGATGCTACCTAAGCTTTGCAACACATTGGGCACATTTTGAAGTTGCATGCTGTCCATCCTCTCAATTATAGACTCTAATTGCATTATGGGTGGAAGGAACCCTACATATCGCATATGGGAGCGGTGGAAATTAGGTTTCATCTAAACTCTCCTTTAGTTTATGCATGCTCACATTGAGGACAATGTGAAATTTTAAGTGTGGGGTGCATATTATGTTTTGTGTTTTCAATATTATGTTGTTGTGTTTTCAATATTGTGTTTTGTGTTTTTAATTTTATGTTTTGTGTTTTTAATTTTAATTTATTTTTGTGTTAGTTTAGTTAATGTTTTTCATGTTTTCTTTGAATAAATGAGTTTTGGAAAGTTTAATTTTTATAAATATTGTTGATTGATGACTTTTGAATTTTTGAAGCATGAATTTGAGAATTGAGTAGAATTGGTGCTTATTGTCAATTTTGTTGGTTTTTCCTTGCATTACCATTATCCTAGTGAGAAATTGAGCCATCAACTGATTATTCTTGTTGTGTGTGGACATCTTTGATTGATGACTTGCTAGAACTTGCTTTGACATACATTTTAAGATTACATAAAAATTGTAATTAGGCATCAAGATGATTAAGGTAACTAGGTGAACGTACTTTGGCTTAAAAAGACCAACTCTATTTTTAACATTAGTTAGCCAATTTTAAGCCTATTTCTTTTCTCCTTTTCTTTATTTTTCGGAACATTACCAACCTTGAACCTTGTTGTTTTAACTCTTACCCTTTCATTAGGTCAAGAGCATTTTAAGAGCGTTTATGACCAAGTGTTCTGTTGAATTAAGTGTGGGGTTAAATTTAGTAGGTTTAAGATTGCAAAGCTTAAAAATAATAATAAAAAATATCAAAATCAAATAAAAAGAAGAAAAGTAAAAATAATTGTTGTTCTTGAAAAAAGGGTTGGAATATGTTACAAGATGTAATAAGTGAGTTCCCTTGAAAAGTCCTTTAATGTCAAGGGGTAGATAAGAGGAAGGTGGTTAGGGATCGTTGGGTTATACATATGATCGATTACTTCATTCTTAAAGTGCTCTTGACCTTAATGATTAAGCTCACATTTCCTAAATGCCATGCCTCTACCTTAGCCCCATTACAACCCAATAAAAGTCCTTTTGATTGATGCTTGATTGTAATTAAGTAGTGGAGATTTGATAGATAAGCAAGCCTATGGCAATAATCTTTCATTGATTGTTATGAGTGCAAACACCACCTTGATCAAACACTTTTAAGAGTTGGTGAGGGAGTGACAACATAGGTTATGCATGGAAAGCCACTTAATTGCATTGGTATCGATTTTGTTTGATTTGATATTGATTGCAGATTCAAGGATAGGGAAGTCTTGATGCATTTTTATAACTCTTGAACTTGACAAAAAGTTTTGTGTTTAGTTTGTTTTGAGTTTAGCCTTGCTTGGGGACAAGCAAGGATTTAAGTGTGGGGTATTTGATGAGAGTGATTTTATACTAGTTTTTAGTACGATTTTAATGTGTTTTTAGTTAATGTTTCATTTGATTTTTGTTTAAAGTTTGTTTTAAGTGTTTGTTTTAGGTTAAAGTGGAAAAATTCCCTTGGATGATCAAAACAAGCAAGAAAGAGCATGAATCAAGCAAGACATGGCCAAGACAAATCAAGCTTGGCCGTGTCCCTCAAATTTATCTCATGGCAGTAGCTGACACGGCCAGGTGACATGCCCAAGTCACCGGTCGTGTCTCACCCAAAGAACAGAAACCAAAGAACCAAGCAAAGAAGGAAAAATGAAGAACAGAAGCTGACACTGGCAGGTGACACGCCCAAGCCAGTGGCCGTGTCACATGACACGGCCACAAGTTTGGCCATGTCCCATTTCTAGCTAAAGAATAAGAGAAGAAAAGAAATGATCTAGAAGCCAACACACCAAGGTGACACACCCAAGCCAGTGGCCGTGTCACATGACACGGCCACAAGCTTGGCCATGTCACCCATTGAAACCAAAGAAAGAAATTGACAAAATGGCAAGAAGAAGGTGACACACCCAAGTGACACGGCCAAGCCACTGGCCGTGTCACATGAAACGGCCAGGAGCTTGGCTGTGTCACCCCACAAGACCAAAGAGAAAAGAAAGAAATGAAGCAAGGTAGTGATGGACCATGCCAAGTGGCTTGGCCGTGTCCCAAGGAGAAATGAGAGACACGGCCAAGCCACGAGTTGCTCAAAGCTTGGCCGTGTCACCTAAGAAAATCTTGATTCTTTTGCACGAGTTGAGAGACAAAGTAGGGAACAAAGACTAGTTTTAGTCAAAAGTAATATTAGACAAAAGAAAAGCTGGCCTAATTTGAGGAAAAGAAAGATTGAACAAAGGGAATGGGGAGACAAGGTGAGTTGGAAATGAGTTGGAAGCATGGACTTAAGTCTTGGATTGGTTTAAAAAGAGAAGAGGAGGAAGAAGGAGGGAGAGCTTCTACAGAGAGTTGGAGTTTTGTGCAGGAAACAGAGAACAGAGGCAGAGAAGAGAGGTTTGAGAGGAGGAGGCTGGGCATACACGTTTTGGACAAGGAGGGAGTGACACCTTCCTTGACTCTTCATCTTCATCCTCCATTTCCATCCTCTCCAACATCTGCATCTTCCATTGGCAGCTCCTGGAGATTGAAGAAGCTACATTGAAAGGGGTTTTTCTATTTTCTCCTTTTATGTATTTTAATGTTATTGTTGTTGTTGTTGTATTAAGTGTATTGAGCATGAACTAAATCATTCTCTATCTAGATGTTAATGAACCCTAGCTTATTTGTATGATTGGATACTTTTAATTGATTGAGTTGTTTTATTCTTATGATGCTTAATGATTATTGCCAATTGATGATAGCATGCTTATTGATTGGTTGCCATTTTCATATTATTGACTTGAGAAAGCTTGATATGAATTGATTACTCATAAGGGTTGAGGATTGATTGGGGTGCTAGAGATAGACCTACAAGATCCTTTGGTTTATAGTTCCTTGTTCTTAATGCATGATCTATTTAATTGTGTTTTGAGAAGAGATTCCGGCACTCTACTTAGTGATTAGGGATTAATTCACTTGAGAGAGGTTTTAGTCTAAGTTAGAGGAATGCCAACTCAACTCTATCATGTAATGTAATTAAGGCTAGGGGAATTCAATATCTAGATAGTATCATTATCATCAATCCTTTTTACACAACACACAATTTATCTTTATGTTCATTTATTTAAGTTAATTGTCTTTAATTACAAAATACCACAAAAATATTGATTTGCTAAACAACAGTTAAGATTTGCACTAGTGCTTGGCCTTGTCCTCAGTGGAACGATAACTCACTCACTACTTTATTACTTGGGCGACCCGTGCACTTGCGGTATAGCCATAGCGCAGCTCGCGTGCACCAAATATGCTTCTACAAATATGGATTTTTTTTTTGGCGGGGGTGGGGGTTCGATGAGTGAGACTGTTACTAAATTTTGCTAACTTGGGTTGCATAAAATTATTATTTAAATATGTGTTAGGACTCGAGCATAGCTATCTGCAAGTGCACAGTTTATCAAGTTATAAAGTTATAAGTAGAGTATTGTTCTCCCGAGGAGGGTTGTTCTAAGTACTAAACAATTAAACTGATTATTATTTGGATAATAGAAATTGATTAAATTAAACTTTAAACAAATAAATTACTTGGAGTTTGAAATTATAATATGAAACTTAGGGTTAACTCACCTTTATGAGTTTATTATGGATTTTCTAAATTATTGATTTTAGTTCAGTTTCTCTTTTAATGAATGGTTGAATTCTCCTTAATTAAGCTGAAGTCCCTCTCAAGTACTAAAGCTAATATCTATTTAATTTTTATGTCTACTCCCATGATCATAAGTAATTGAATCAATTCATTAAGTTTTATATGAATCTTGAATCAACCTCTTAAGTGTTTAACCTTATCTTTAAGTGAAAAACTTCCTTAATATTATTATCTCCAAGGATGAAGGTTATACTTCCACTCTCGCTCCATCATATAATATTTCAATTCAATTAATTATTGGCAAGATAATCAAAGCATTAAGATCAAAATAACAAAATAATCAAAGATAAACTTAGTCAAACCAAATAAGCATAAAGTGTTCCATAATAAACTCAATACAAGTGACTAACCCAAAAAAGAGTTTAGTGACTCATATTTGAAGTAAAAACACAACAATAATATATTGAAAACATAAAAATAAGAAAGAACAAACTCTAGTTCTTTGAATTGGAGAAGAACTCCTTTAGGACTCCGTGAATATCTTCCTTGAAACCCTAATTTTACTCTTCTTTCAAAAGAAAGACTAAAACTCAATTGATACAAGTTTAAGAACAAATATTTAACCTTACTACACTCTCACTTGACTCTAAACTCTCTCTTGCCCTAAAAACTCAATCTAACTTCAATCTAAAACTCATCTAAACTCATTCAAAAACTCATCCTTGAATCATTGGATGGTAGGTGTTTATATAGAATGTTTGGAAGCTTCTTGGCGCTGGCAAGCTGTCAAATGCATGAACCTAGCAAGTTGCAGCTTTTTCGATCTTTAATGTTCAATTTTACAACTAAAAGTCATAAATTTCTGCCCTATGGTCGTGGCCTGGGTTGGATTGGATTATTTTGAGCCATTTTCAAGCTATAAATGGCAGCTTAGTGGGCCACGGTCATGGCCTTTTGAATTCCACGGTCGAGGCATTAGAATGGAGGCTGCAAACTCTGACTTTTCTTCCTTTTCTTGGCTCAGGCAGTAGGGAAATGCATCCCACAATTGTGACTATTTAATGCAACAGTCATGGCTATTTAATGCCATGGTCTTGGCATTCATTTCTTTTTTTTTTAAAAATTTTTTATGTGGCAGACTCAATTTGAATCCCAGGGACATGGTATTGAAGGGCCACGGGCATGGCACTTGATTCTTCCTTCATTTTTGATTATTTTTCTTCAAATTTGTACCACTAATCATTGAAAGCCTTTAATCTTGCCTTTCCAAGCTAAACCACTATGATTCTAACTCAAACAAATAAAATCTATTAAATTCAATTGGAAAACATTTAAAATCATGGTTACAATTACATAAAATATTGATCAAACTTTCACTCTATCAATATATTTCTTGTATGTTTAGTATTGGTTATGGTTGTGCGATTTTGGATTTTGTTGGTAAAAGTTGGTGTTAGTTGATATATTATTGCTCTTTTCTATTGTTTTATTAATTCTTATGAATAGTTAAAAGAATAAAGGGGAAATAGTAATTTTATTTGGTTAATTAGCACACTATATGCCTGCTTATGTCTAATAACTTAGTTGATTTTATGAAAGGTGCAATATAAACATATATCACTTGGTTTACCAACCTCTATTTTATATGAAAATAAATAGGATAGCAGACAAGAAACCTATACCTTGCTAATATTGGACCTTGCTTGCAGCTAAAACCCACCTATAAGAATAGACAATAAAACAAATACATTGAATAGAGACTATTTGTTGTATTTTTAGTTAGCAGTAAACTTTTAGTTGTTCTCAGTGTCTCATTCTTCTTTTTCTTTTTATTTGGTTTTGTAGATGAAGAAGAATGGTTGAAATGTTGTGCTACTATAATAATGCCAGAGCTTTGCTGATTTTTTTAAAATGTGAAAACTTGTACTAATAAAATATAGGGAGAAGGTATAAAAAAGTCCCTAATGTTTTCACATGGGTACAAATTGTCCCTTAATGTTTGTTTTGTCTCAAATACATATAAAACATTGGAAAACCTAACATTTTAGCCTAATTTAGCTAGGAGGGTGACACTCCTTGACGTCTTTTAGTTGCAAAGTTTATAATTCATTGAAATAATAATTCTTTTGCTTCTTATTTAATTAACAAAAAAATGAAATTAATCTCTTCATCAAATAAAGATGTTTTCTAAAAAAACCCAAAAATCCCAAATGTAGAATCCCTAAATCAATTGAAAGGATTTGTACCATCATTGATATTATCCCTGAAATTGGAAGAGAAAAAGTTTGAAGGTCATATTAAAAGTTCTAAAGGTCCTATTAAACTTAAAGTTCCTAAGCAAGATGCAGAAAATATGCACAATGTTTCCTAGAAAGACAAAATAATAAGAGTACTACAAAGTTCATTTGGACTTTCACTTCTACACAAAATAACATACTAAAACTAAATACCACTAAAGTAAAATACATAAAAGCTCTTACAAAACACTACAATATGCCTCAATTGTTTGCCCAATCCATCAACCAACTAACATTCCTTGACAATCTCTCTTATCTAGCCTCGATTTCATCCCTCTGCTACTATAACTAGTTGCTTGTGATTAAAGGTCCTCCTTTCCACTGCAGTCTAGATGGTTGAAAAGGCAAGTCTGTCTCATAAGTCACATGTGTTCCATCTTGAACAAAATTAGTGTTTCTCAAGTTTGTTGGTGCATTGGATGCTCTAGTGTGCCTTATCTCCTTCTCATTTGGTATTAGATATCTAGTTTCCTCAACTGGATCCATGTCCATTGGCTCAACACCTTCTTCAACAATTCATTCTATTGCCATCCTAGGCTAACACATTCAAAATAAAGAATTGAATGATTGACATAAAGATGAATACCCAATAAAAGTTATTGTAACACCCCTTCCCGACCTACATATGTAAGCTGAGTAGAGGTGCCACACTAACCTAATGTTGCTACCAATTTTACTTAGTCAAATTTTAGTTCCGATTTTTTTTTTCAAAAATTTTGCCATAGTTTCGCCTAAAAATTGAGTCCCAAGTGTCGACAAAACCGGTTTTTTTCTTATTTTTTTTAAAACATTTTACACAAACCAATGCAAACAAAATCATTCTCAGTACACTCCCAATAAATCCCCCCTTGTAACCTCAACTACAACCTGCAAAAAGAATTTACACTTCTAATACAACATAAAATAAAGGTTTTGTGACAATCCCCCATTTTTAAATATTACACAGCGGAAGTTATAAAATATTTACATATTTACATATTAAACATTTCTTTACAAAATATAAAGAAATATACATGATTGGCAAGTCTGCTCTGATCTTTAAGCTCCCAAAATGGATTCAACAAGGTCTACTCTCACTTGGTCTTGAAGAACTCTCGGGTTCAACTCTATCCACTCTATTACCTGCGCGATTAAACACTATCGCGCTAAGCCAACGGCTTAGTAAGATAAAACATGCTAATAGTATGCTTTAATGCAATACAATGCCACATATGCTATTGATAAGATCAACATTATAAATATAAAGTTAACACATAATTATGCATTTCACAAATCATAGTCATATGAGCATACCACATTTCAACATCTTTCCACATTCAACATTACTCAATAACCAACATCTTATTTCATTAACTCATAACATTATTTAGGACATTCATATAACCTTGACACCTATGGGCCCAACAAGTATTTAATACGATATTCAGAGTTCAGAGTTACTGCTTTGGTTCATAGTCACAATTCTCATAGTGTAACAGACCCAGTCTCTTGGACCATCAACTCAACACATTTGAGGAGATCCTCAACCCGGCAAGACTGTTACAAATCATATATTTCATATTCACAATTCTCATAGTGTAACAGACCCAGTCTCTTGGACCATCAACTCAACACATTTGAGGAGATCCTCAACCCGGCAAGACTGTTACCTTTCATCATTTCTTAGGCATGCCACCCAAATCCAGAACTCTGAAACTGAATAACATATTAAACAAACAATTCATTTATTATATACTTACCATTTCCATTCTCAAATTCTCATCACATTTAGGCAAACATGCCTTCTTTCTTTCAATATCATCATCATAGCCAATCACAATGGCATTGTCTCATATCATGTCTTATTTGAATTATCATTTCAATTTCAATGTATATCATTCATGAAACACATAACCATTCACAATGCATAACATAACATTGCTCAATCTCAACAATGCAATTAGGGCAAAGAACAATTGATATGATTCATATAAATAATACATTCTGGTTTTAGACTCCATTTTATCCTTATTTTGAAAAATTGTATAAAATAATCTACTTGACTAAAAATTCTAAAATTTTTACAGAATTTAGTTTTGTATCTTAAAATCATCCCTTTAAAATTTCAGATCAAACTGAACACAAAATCTTGGTCAAATAGTTCACCTAACCAGACTGCCCCAATTGCCCTGCATCCTGGCAGCAGTTCTGAACTTTGTGAATTCCATAAATCAAATTCAATCAACGTGGTTCCAAATTATTTTTCTCAAATACTAGACTCACTAAGCAACAACATATCCAAAATTCAATTGAATATGATTTTTCTACATTTTATTAAAAATCCCGAAATAGAGCTGTCTCAGTTAAGGTACCTGCTGGAACAGGTCTAATAAAAATAATCTTTCTAAACTCATAACCATTCCAAAATTGAATCAACATATTTTTCAGTCATTCTAGACTCATAGAGGCACAACATATCAAAAATTCACTTCAAGAAAATTTTTCTAAAATTAATTAAAAATCATACAAGTCACAGCCTTTACTAATCCTAAAACAGAAACAATTTCACTAAACACCAATCTTACTCTTCCATCACCCACACCAACCCAACTTCTCATCTATCAAGCAAAATCAATACTTACAATCATACCATAAGCAACTTAATCATACCACTTCAAAAGAATTGAAGAAATTAGAGAAAAGATCTTACCTTAGTTAAAAACTTCTTAAATCAACACTTGAACACTTAATCTTTCTTCAATTTAAGCTTGAAATCATCAAAACCATCACTTGTCTCTTTCTTTCTCTTTGGCTATGGAGGGCCGGCCATTAACAAGAAGAAGAAGAAGAAATGATGAAGAAAACACAAGTCAAACCTTCTTTAAATATCCACCATGTGATTTTATCCAAGCAATTACCAAAGTGCCCTTATTCACATAATTATCTTTTTGTCTTATATGTGCCCAATTAAGTAATTTACCAATCTCAAATAAATATCTTCTCTTGCATTGACCAAGCCTTTTGACCACTTTATATGTCATATATATTAACATATACACAACATATAAATTTGTCTTTAAACCCTATTTCTTCCCAAAATACATATACATATACTTTCTCTTCTCAATTTCTTTTCTCTTACAATTTAACACATATATTCAATCCAATATATAACAATAACAACAACAACAATATGCAAAACTTCTAGGGCATAAATGAGGATATTACAGTTATACAACAAAGATATGTACTTGCATCAATGGTGGTCCTCCCAATATCTTCATCAACATAGCATCCATACCCACTATTTATCTTCATTCTTCCTCTAAAAGAAGTCCTATTTGGCCTAGAATTTGTTTATCATTGGGATTGGCTACTTGCTGTAAAGATTAGGTGCCAACTTAATGGTTAGGTTTCTCTTTCTGTTGGAATCATTGGTTATAGGCTACATAAAGAACCATGATGAAAGTTAGTGAGTGGCATTAAACAAGACAATTTTAATTATAAAAGTTGTTCATCACCACATTTCTTGCTTGTTGACTATATAAGCCATTGATATTTCTCATTATGCTTGCTTGAGAAGAAATTATAGTACCACTTGAGGATGCTTGTAAAATGAAATTAATAATTAAGTATCCAAATCACCAAATATAATTTAGCAAAAGAAGTTAATTATAAAACATGTGTTCCTTTATTTGGATATTATCATTGAAAGGTATCATTTGAGCACCAATTCAGCTCACTATGATGGAGCCAAAATGTTCATTTAGGTTCAACTTCATACAAAACTGGCCCATTCACTCTCCGCTTAGTTTAATAAGTAGGGGTTTAAATTTGGACTTACATTTTGAAAATGATTCTTTTTTTTTATTTTGAAAAGAGATGTCTTTATTTGAAAACCATTTTATTTTGAGATTTTCAACTTTAATTTATTCGGTTTTGATAAAAAGATTTAAGAAAAACCCAATCTTTATTTGACTCCACAAAAATATATTTATATTTAACCCAAAAATCACTAATTCATAACCTATCACGATGGGTCTCAGACTAGGTTTTTAATTTTTAAGTAAAAAGTGATTTTCCTTTAATGAAATTTTGGTTTCTTGAAAATTGCATTTTTATGAATGATGATTAAAGAATGAATGATAGTTATAATGCATAACAAATATAAATATGACATCCATAAAGCAAATAAATTTATAACTCCAAAAATCATATAAAGGGGAGCTTCAACTCTAACCCTTTGTAGGTACTAGATTAAGCAAAAATCCCCAAAAAGAATATAATAAATAGAACAAAATAAAATAAAAGATAAAGAGAAAATAAGAAAAAAAACCATTTTTGTTTTTAAGTGGGCCCACTATTTGGAGTGAAATTTCAAGATATGCCTATATATCCCTTTGCAAAGGACTATGTTTAATTAATTTAGGTTTGGTTTTATTACTAAATTAAAAAGAAGAAGGTATTTTAGAATTACCTTTTGGTGCCTTCTTTTGGCTAATTTGATGAAAGGATGAAACACCTTCCCACTCCTTAGTTCACCCTTTGGTTTTGACTTGAAAGAGGCTTGATGACCCTTTCTTGAATTAAATGAGAATTTTGGATGTTTACTTTATCTAAAATTAATTAAATTAATTAATTGAAATAATTAGAAAGAAAAAAAATCTAATCAAAATCAATGTTCTAGAATTTTCATGTGTACCTTTGAAGGAAAAGGAGCTATTATTTACAACAAAAGACAAAAAATTAGAAAAGACAAAAAAACAGCACCCTAGGGGCAATAACAACTTTGCACACAGCTGCCGCATTCTATAGGGTAGGTTGCCCATTGTGCATATGAACTCCCCTAGAGCCTCTTTTGTTGTCCATTTTTAGGATAGGTTGGAATCATTGTCCGACATTATTCATTTTGGGTGCAAAATCAGCGGTTCACACTCTTTTGTTGTGACCCTCTTAATGATAATAACCACAATTCTATGGCCTTCCTTTTTTAGTTAACTTGCTTGAGCTTCCTTTGGTTGGTTGTTGTTCAAATTTACCTACAATTCTCTTCTTTCTTAGCCTACCTACTTGTTTTAGAGCCGGTGGTGGTTCAACGCATTCAAACTCATCCACATTCATGAACTTCCTCCCTAGAACATGTTGTAGTGGGTACCAGTATGCCTTCAAATAAATACTCTTGTGATACCATTTGGATATGATTGACAAGGGATCAATGTTTGAGTGGTTCATAGTACATATTGCAACTAACATGGGATACCAATTACGTCCCTTGCTCTGTAAGTACAAATAAACTGATTCATTATCACTATATGTTTGTCATTCCCTTCACCTGCTTCATACCCAACATCCCCATTAAACATCACTTTACATCATGTGTTTGTCATTCCCATCATTGTGTGTTTATTGTCCTGGAACATAAACATGCACACTAGACTCTAGTCATTCCTCCACTTATCAACCATATTATTATTATCCTTGATCATATTCAGGCACTACAACCTTATGTCTTCAGCATTGTTACTATAGTCTTGAGTCTAGCTTTACTTGTCCGAAAATTGAAACACTTTAAGATGTTGTTATCCACCATATATGACTTGCATCTATTGCAAAATTAGGCTTTGACCTAGTTGTTTGGTGAATACCTAAGTAGATCCTCAATAGCTTCCTCACTTGTTTCTCCCAATTTTTTCACATTGTCCTTAAATTCTTTAGGATATGTGCTCCAAGCACATATCTAAAAATTTCTTCTTAAGTTCTTTTCTCCATTTCTTGCACCAATTGGCATAAATATGCCTTCCACACCATTTGTGCTCAACCTAAGGCCAAATAGATTGCACAACATCAATCAAACACTATGTGCAAAACCAAATGACATTTAGATGTTATCTAATTTTAGTAAAACAAAAATTCTTTCAATGAAGATGTATAAAATAAACAATATGAATGTAGAGAAGTAATTAGTAACTTACTTTCTGTATATCTGAAATAAAAGTGAAGTTTGATCCATCTCCAAGGTTGAGTTCTTAGGCTACCCAAGACAAAAACCACCTCCAATTGTTCTTGTTTTCAATATTGAACAATGTTCATGCAATTGGGAACATTTGATGATTGCTATCCTTGCCCATTGCTGCAAATAACTGCCACTTACTTACCCCTTTCAAAAAACAATAATCCAGACCTATAATAGGTCCACATCCAACTAGCCAGCCCTTCTTACATGCATCAAAGAAAATAATAATTCTCCTAAAAACCCTTCTACCTCCTTTCAATGCCTCTTTATCATATTCAATTTCTGCCTTACTTCCTTGATTACTTTTTTTTTCAACGCTACAACATATGCAGCTAACTAGGAAAACTCAATCTTATGTCTGCCATCCAATTCTTTTAGTATCTTTTTCTTTTCTCTCTTACATTTTGACAAGTTAATATTGATTTTTAACACTTCTTCAACCTCATCCTTCATATCTACACATCTAAAATAGTTTGCTAAATAGGCTTTTGTTTGCTAAATATCTACACATCTCTTACACCTCTTATATATTTTATCTTTAAAATAGTTTGCTAAATAGGCTTTTGTTGCTCTAGAAATTTATACCGCCTATAACAATTATGTTCATCTACTATTATCTTAACTTTCGAACCATGATTGTTCCCATTCTTTGCTTCATACAAATGAAATGTATACCCTGCACCCCTAGGCACTTAACTCTAATTTAACTGCATAATTTGTAATTGCTTTCCTTACTTCCTTGGCATTTGTATAAGTCATTCCAATAGTGAAATAACCTTTTCCATCACCCCCTCATTACTGTGTCTCTCTTCAGGTGGTGTTGTTTCTTCTCCTACATCACACTTATCACTACTATAATCATAAAATTCACTATTGTACTTATACTTAACATCATCATCGTTGCTAACATGCCTAACAAGATCAATATTGGGTAAATCAACCATGTTACTATCATTTGAGGCTCACTTGACTCATTCCCACCTGTCTCATTACCTTTTACCTCACAAAAGTCAATCTCCTGCTCACCAAAGTCAATTTTTATCTCACTGTCTCCATCAAACCATGTATCGTCCATACCAACATCATTATGATCAATGTTTGGTTCATGCCCATACATATCAGGCAGAGGAACATTAAAAGAGTTACATTGTGTTGGGATATCGCTCTCATCATTTATCCCCCCTAACTACCTACTATTTTGTTATATCATCACCTTTCATTCTATTATGGTCACAATACAACTTGAATCACTCAAAATGGACGTCAGATGAAGGACAAAGGGGCCCCGAGAAAATTATTGAGCAGCCTAGGGCCAGTTACGGCAGCTCAAAGGGCCGGTTACCTACTCTGCTACTCGATAGCATTATTGCTACTGCAAGGCTGCCATGCTATAGCCATAGTGCTGTATGACACCCATTTTGGTGTCGAGATGCCTTATTCTAGATTTTTATGATTTTAGCCTCAAAAACCTCTATAAATAGACCCAAAAATAGCTTTTTAGCACTAAAAAACAAAGATAAATGATTTTTTCAGCTAAAAAAAGCCTATTTATAAGCGTTTTAGGTGACCTAGTGAGCCACAATAGCATTTTGGGATGTCGCGATTAGACAAGCTACCTCAACAGCGCCTGAGGATGCAGCATAAAACAACTGTGGCTGCCGCGATGCCTATTGTTGCACCTGCTACCATAGCAACTCCTTCTGCCGTTTTTTTGTTCTTTCAATTTTTTTTCTTTTTTCTTGCTTTTCTGTTTATTTTGTAAATGAAATTTGTAAAAAATACATGTAAAATAGAATTAAATAATAATGAAAATAAAATAAGAAATAATAAGAAATAAAAAATATATAATAATATAATATAATATAATATAATATAATATAATATAATATAATATAATATAATATAATATAATGAACAAGTTGTAAACTAATATTTGTAAATATAAACATTGTGTTTGTAAACAAAACACATATAATTAATTAGAATGCATGTAATTAATCAAAAGTTGTAAAGACTAGGAATTTGCAAATAAATTAACAAAAATAATCATTCATTGTTCATACAACATTTTCATTGCATATTTTATTCTAACTGTTACAGGAAACAAGAGAAAAGCAACATGGCTAGCGGTTCCTCCTCCGCCTTGACTCAGTAGCTCTTATAGCTTCCTTCAGGGACTCAATCTGGTCTTCAGTAACAACTAGCTTGGTCAAGGTGATGTTCAAGCCAATCCAAAACCAATTAGCCATGGTATAGAAATAGTTAGCCCAATCACCAAAAATAGTACCCTGCATGAAAAGTCAATCAGATTAGCAAAGTATATATATATAAGATGATAAAATAAAAACAAAGTAGCTAGAAGAATTACCACAACATGTTCCTTCCCAAGATGAGGAGTAGGCCTATCTAGAACAGTATAGTCTCTAAATCATGAGCCAGTCAGGGTAATAAATATGATATTGGGATCCAAGTAGTACTCAAAAGGCATCCCTCCCAAGTCAGTATGGGCTAGTACAAAAGTAGTATGGGCTGCTATAGTTGTATTAGCAAAGTGTGATTCAACATAAGGGGTCTTAAAAATAGGAGGGGACCGCGTAGAAGAAGGAGTCCAGCTAGGTTTGACCTCCCAAGACATAAGGGAAGTGTGAGCGGGGATTTTTCCCCCCACTCCCATATGGAATGGTTCTTGTGATGGCACTGTTAGGCTCAGGGCCTTAGAGAACACGGGCCTAAACCTGAAGAAAATGAAGTAGCCACTCGGATGGGTAGGGAAAAAGAAAGGGGTGGATGACTAGATTCCTAAGGAATCCCCATCCTCCTATTGGGTTTGAAAAGTTAGGTACGTATGAGGAAGGTGAGAATGACTTAGCACCCCCACAACGCCTGGTTCATTGGAACCGGCCTCCTTTTTAGGTCTAATTATTATAGAATTCATAATTATTATGATAAAATTCATGCTACATATGATAATTAAAATAAAAGCATTATTGCAATAATAATCAAAATAATGTTCAGACAAAGCAAATAAATAAACATCCATCTGAGGATGGAAACATGTCCTTACATCGTTTAATATCTAAAACTAAATAGGACACCCACCAAAAGGTGAAAATGTGTCTTTTACATTGGTCCCAAAACTTGAAAAGAATTAAATTACATGAATAAAAAAATGAGGCACCAATAAAGTGGAAACATGCCTTTTATAATTCAAGAAATCAAATAAATAATTAAGCAAAATTAAATCATTCAAGTGTTATAATTAAACGAAAACACCCATCTTGAGTAAAATAAATCATTCATCATATAACAAATAGCAAACAAAATAAATAATTAAAACTGGAATTTAATTCACTAAGTAAATAAAATTAGGGTTTGAGATTTGGAATTTAAGATTTTAGGCTCTGAGGATTATGGTTACTGAGTTAGGAATTAGGATTTTAAATTTACTAGATTAGGATTTTAGGTTCACTGGATTAGGGCTTTAGGATGTTGATGAACTGATCTTAAGGTTTTGATGTTTTAAGAATTAGGGTTTAGGAAAACTAGGGTTTACTGGATTGGGTTTTAGGTATTAAGGTTTAGGAAAATTAGGGTTTACAGGATTGGGTTCTAAGAAAATTAATGTTTAGGAAAATTAAGTAAGACACTAGAGTTAGGGTTTTGAGAATTAATAAAATAGTTTAGGGTTTTTGATATTTTGGAAAACAGATTTGATCTTAGGATTTAAGAAAATATTTTAGAGTTTTATAGAAACAATTAAGATTAAAGTTTTTAGAAACTGTAAAGAAGATTAGGGTTTGGAGAATTAAGAAAATATTTTGAAGTTTTGAAAAAATAAGTTAGGGTTTTGATGATTAAGAAAATAGTTTAGGGTTTTAGATTTGCAAGAAGGATTAGGGTTTGGGATTCTCTAGATTTTGAGCTATTGGATGAAACAACAATAAACAGAATATGTAATTAGGGTTTATCAATTTAGACTATTGAATCAAAGTGATAACAAAACAAATGAATCAAAACCTGTAAAAAACAAAATTAATATGATAATTGAATCTTTAAACAGATTTAAGATTAAGACACTAAATCTGTGTTGAAGGCTAAACCAAATTATTTATTGACTCCAAGCTACTGCCTGCATCAATTTTTATTTCTGGCTGAGCAAATATCAAAGCCAGTGATCCTTGCCTTTGTTGGTTGATGAATGTTGGTTGCTGGATATTGTTTATTAATGATGGTTATCTAATATTGCTTTCCTTGCTAAAAATTTTTGATCCCTTCTTTTTCTTATGAACTTGTATTTATAGGCAATTTAACCATAAACCTCATCCCCTATGTTTAACAAGGAATCCTAGTTTAAGTAGGAATCAAGTCACCAAAACTAAAAGAAAGAAAAAAAAAACCTAGCCTCATGTTGATCCGGAGTGCCAAGTTGACATGAGGCCTTGCTCATGTCGACCTGGGCCCTTCTAGGTTGACATGAGGCCTTGCTCATGTCGACCTAGGCCCTTCCAGGTTGACATGAGCCTTAGCTCCATGTCCCTAGGCTGCCCCAACTCGAATAAGTGTCGTACTTGTTAATTTTTAGACCGTAAACTCTTAATTTAAGCCTAGCCAACTTGATTTGGGGTTTTGCAATTAAATTTATGCCTTTTTAACCCGAACCTACTTATTTAAAAAATCATAAACTAGGTTTAAATCTTGTAAAGTTGGATCAAACTTATTTTGGCATTCTTAAATTAGGATCATACCAAATTGGGGTCAAAATTAAGGGTCTACAGGAAGCCCTGCAAAATGTGTCATAATCCTAACCTAGAATGGTAAACTACTAAGCAGGCAATCAAGTAAATAGTGCATCATCACCACGAATCCTCATCCCATCCTACATTTCAACTAGAGGGAAAGTAATTACAATTCGATCATCTGAGGAGTGCTGGCATATGACCCACTCACCATAGTAATATACCTTGAGCCTAGGGGCACGTAAAATAAGGGACCTAGGTAATATGTCCAAAAAAGTCAATTAGTAAGAATAGTGGAAACAAACAACATAATAGAGGAAGTAGTAAAAGACTGAAGTTGTCAATGCCCTACCAGCTAAAATAAGACCATAATGCACCAAACAGAGGCATGTCTTTATTTGCCCTATTGCTACTATTCCATCTAACTTTGATCAGATAAGTTATATGAAGTGAGTCCTTCAGCATAGGACTAGTGTAGTGAAGGCACTCACATGCCCAGATTTGCACCAAAAGGAAATCATGATGAGTACAAGACACAAACAAGGTAAAAGAACAGAATTAAGGGTAAGAAATGGTACCTCTCATATGATATAAGTACTGCCCAAAAAAAAGCAGGATCCCTGAGATAGCTCACCCATGTCCCGATACATGTTGCTAAATACTACTTTGCCCCAGTCATATGTACCAACCATAGAAACAAGAAAGGTCTTGGAGACTCCAAAGAATGCTCAAGTCTACGCTATTGTGGAAGGAATGCCAAAAGCTGCATCCATAATTCAGTAGAAGAATAGACCGGTACGGCTAGTCAGCTAATGGGCCAAGTAGATTCATGACAGGCAATTGACATGGACGCATAACCATGTATGTTGGATATGTGTAAAGCTCATGGAGGATGGCCCCTAAGTAATGTGAACATCTCTTCTTGAGAAAGAAACCTCCAATCATCAAAGCACTCTATAACCTGGGTACTAAACTGAATACTAGTGATGGCGGTAAGAACGATCAGTGTCATTATAAGCTCACTGCAAGGAAAGTGGAATGTGTTGATATTGTCCAACCATCATTCTTCCAAAGCCTTTAGAAGGGTAATGTTCCCATGAGTGGAAGTATCTACCTCAGTGAAACTCGGGAAGCCAGAGGGCTTGACAGGCACGTTAACCTCTTACGGGAGCCTTAAGTTAGCTAGGTTTCCTTGACTACCTTGAATCCTCAGATGGGTATACTTTTTTGGGAAAAGCTAAGTAAGTATAGCAATACATTCATGCATCTTAAATATGTTTTAACATGCTAATTGCATTTTTAGAGCTAAAAGGCACAAGAAAGGGCATTTGCAAAATTTTGTAGGTTATAGAAGAAACACAAGCATATTTTAGTCAAATTATCATAAAAAGTATGTAAAAGTCATTTTATGCCAGTTAAATATGATTTTTTTTATTATAATTTGACCTTCTAAACAAAAAAAAAGTGAGAAAGGGACTTTTCAAAATTTTGCAAGTTTTAGTTAAATGCAGTGTTTTATGTCAAAGCATCACTCAGATGAACTAAGTTTGGGGCAAGTGTGGAAGCACAAACAATTGAGGGAAATATCTTTAAGTAGGAAAATGTAATTTCCTAAAGTTTAGGGAGTAAAGTGCAAATTTTAAAAGTTTTAGGGTAAAATAGTGAATATTAAAAAGTTAAGAAAGAATTATAAATACCTCGAGTGAATCAATATCAAAGGCATACTGCTCCTGGGCTACCAATAAGGTGTTTCGCTTAGCCTGTCTTAAGCACCTTGAAGAAGAAACCATTTTAAGTTGAGAGAATTTGGAGTAGAGAGAAGTTAGAGAGAGAGAGAAAATTTAGTAAATGATAAAAAAATGAAAGAAATGAAGGTGGTTACCCCTTTATATAGGTGTTGGCTCCAAATTTCAAAAAGACATTATGAGACCATTTCAACTCCAATTTTTGAGCTATCTAAAGTAGTGAGATTGTAGGTGAACCCTCTACATGATGGTATAGACAAAATTGCCATAATTGATAGACACTACAGACAGTTGTGAAAATGCATAGCAAAATCATCAAAAAATAGCATTAAGCAAACCAATTCACCCTAGTCAGGTATGTACTTCTTCATGATAAAAAAATTTGGTAAAAATCACTCTTTATCATGACAAACTGAATTTTATTCCATGATTCAATTCCATCATCCCAGCCTCAAAAACCGAGATCATCGTGATGGGAAGCAACTATGAAACCAAATTTTTTCACTATAAAATTAAAATTCAGTCCTTTATGTTCACAAATGTAACATGAATAACTAAAAAAATGAACGTCGAATGAAGGAGAACAAGCATAGATGGGAAATTACTATATAATCTCGGGCCCACTGTGAAAGCACACTGAGCCCATTGCCTGCTCTACCATGCAACTATGATGCGGGTACCATAGGTAGCCACAATGCCTCTTGCGACACCCAGTGGTGTAACATCCGTATTTTCAATAATTAAATAAAATAAATTAAAATTAAATTAAATTAATTAAATAAATAATTTAAATGGGAATTTGAAGGATTTTAAGTGAAAAAGTAAAGCATATATGTGATATATATGTGAAATATATATAACATATATAAAGTCAATATTTTAAGAAGAAAAGTCAAAAAGTCAAATGGCAAAGTGGTAATTATATTTTATAAAATTAAAATTAATTAAATAATTTAAAAACAAATTATTTTTGGTGGAAGAGGTAAATTGTGTTTTTTAAATAATTAATTAATTAATTAAAAATATATTAAAATAATATATATATATATATATGTTCTTAATTTAAGTGGAAGGAAAGAGAAAAATCAAACTTCTCTGAGGATGGTACCACTTTACGGTTGGGGTGAAGCTGGTCTTGCCTGTCTTTACCATGGACTTCACAAAATTTGCCAAAATAAGAAGTCTTTTATTGGCTTTATGGCGGTTGTCGAGGTACTTTTCTTCCACCAATGTCAATTCCATTCTTATTCTTGCATGAATTTGATTTTTATTATTGTTGTAGGGCATATGAGCACAATCTTGTAAAGGTGCCTGGCATTTACCGAGAGAGATTCGGGTATCCGAGATTAAATTTCTGGTTGTTAGATCGCGTAGAAGTTTTCAGCTCTCACCATGTGCATACCCAATGTTTTGTCTTGAGCTGCTTAACCTAGGACCAGTTAAAATAGCATTAGTATACTTTAAGATTTATATATGAAAGTTTACTTACGTTATGTCATTTTGTAGGTGAATTTGGCCTGGTGGAATGCAGAAGAGTGGACAAACTGGACTTCCTTCATGAACGCCGCACTGCCTTTTCAACATACTCGCTGAGTCATCACCGGCCTTGTGTCCAGTGGCTGGTTTCTCGGAGAAAGAGTATATGAGTGATTTCTTGGTCCCGAGCAGTGGAGGATCCTGATGCATTACCCGAAGTATACCTTGAATATCACATCAATGTCGAAGGATGTATGGTGGTTGGCTCAGCATGTTATGATGTTGAAACCTTTCTCTATCCATCGGGTGCATCCTATACTCAGTTTATTCAAATAGGGCTCTTGAACTTTGACGTATCTCCCATCGGCATATGGGAAATTTCTAAAGAAAATACGGATAGAGATGAAGAGGAACATCATGAAGAGGGAGAAGAGTTTGTTCCACATCTCGAGGCTAGCACTTCTCAGGTAAACTTTTACCATTTTTCCATTACAATTGCTTCTTTCTTAACTTTTTTTGACTTTTTTAATGATAGTTGCAGGCTGCTGGCCCATTTGATCATGAAGCTGGACGTTCTTTTACTGCTCCTTCATTTGCTCATTCTAGTCCACCGGATATGCCATCTCATCCACAGGGTATTGA
The DNA here is from genome assembly GCA_947685225.1 of Garcia nutans. NCBI lineage: Eukaryota > Viridiplantae > Streptophyta > Magnoliopsida > Malpighiales > Euphorbiaceae > Garcia > Garcia nutans. The sequence continues at coordinate 18,498,450 of CANTUV010000009.1, read as the reverse complement.
TATCAATTACCTGGTAAGTTTTCTTATTCCGTGATAATTTATGCTATATGTATGCATGATTATGTATGCTCTTACTCTTTTCCTTTCTGATTCACAGTGGATGCTTGAAAAACAAAATAAGAAACTTCAAGGAGAGTTGGCCGCTAGTCGTCAATAGGTTTCCCATTTTGAAAATTTGTATCATCAGTCAGAGCAAAAATTTTGAGACTTCCAGTTTCAGGGGATGAGAGATCTTGGTGTTTCTTCATGTAGAGGCCCCCAAACTGATGACCATGAGATCCTTTCATCTATTTCTGATGAGGACCATTACAGATTGAAACTCGAAGGTAATAGAGATTCTGGTGCTCCTACTTCGAGCGGACTTGGGATGGATGATATGCCTCCTCCTCCGACAGGCGATTTTTTCAGAGCTTTATTTGATAATCTACCACCTTCTTCTTAGTCATGTATAAATATTATATCAATTGAGGAAATATTATATAAGAAGTATAAAATTAATAATTACAATATATAATTTTTACCTTTACTGTAACTTTCTTTTTTATTCATGATTATTACTGCTATACAATTATTATACTTTCCTCTCCACATTTAACATTTACACAGTATCATTATAAAACCAAATGCAACACGGCAATGTAAGATCCTTTCGTTGTCAGTTCTTTTTCCTCATGCAACACGGACTCATGCTTTCCTTATCAATTTTGGAAAAGCATAGTCCTCCTATATAAATCACTTTTCACGCCATAATTTCATACAGAAGCCAAGAGATTTTCCACTTCAATGTAAAAACTCCTTTTAACAATTCTGATTTTCCTTCATTCATCAATAATGACCAAACTCCATTTAAAGAAAATAAAAATGTTATTTAAAAATATGAATGCCATTCATTGGAAAGAAATATCTTGGTCAGAGATTGATACTTTGAAGTGTTTTCAAAATGTTAAATTGGATCATTCCTTTTTACATGCCATGACTTCTTTTTGGAATGTAGATTCTAGGACATTTAAAATTAATGGCTTTGAAATATGTTCCTTGATTGAAGAATTTGAGGCCATCCTTGGATATCTAAATAATCAACAAATGGTGTTACCTATATTGATTTTCAAGACTCAACAGAAGATGCAAATGTTATTTCAACTTTCAAAACCCCAAGATCTACAGTTGATGAGAGGTGAGAAAATTCTGCTTGGTCCCGTAATTGACTTTTGTCTTTCTCATTTGGCACCTACTAAAGCATGGGGACACATGCTTTGTCTTTGCTTGCTTGGCCAATTCCTGCTTGTTTCTTCTAATGGCGATATTGATCCACGAGTATTGGATATCATGGACCAAATGGAAGGAGGCTTTTCGTCGATACCCGTGATCTTAGCTGAGACTTTAATTGGATTAGACCAACTTAAATCAGGATTTTCAAAGAGACTGATCGAGAGTCCATTGTTGCTTCAGATAATTACCTAAAATGCCCTTTCGAGTTTTCAATTTAGGTTTTCTCTTTCATCTTTTTTTTTTATTTTTTTGCTCTAATTTTTGCCTAGTCCTCCCATGTGGGTTTTCGGAACTAGCGAGCTGTTGCCCTTGTGGGTTTTCAACTTAGCGGACTTTTTTTTATATATATATCACTCTAATTTTTGCCTAGTCCGCCCATGTGGGTTTTCGGAACTAGCGAGCTGTCCTAATTTTTGCCTAAGCCGCCCTTGCAGTTTTCAACTTAGTGGACTCTCTTTCTTTTTTTTGAATTTAATTTTCCCTCACAGATTTGGCTTCAAGAGCGTCTCTCCTTGCTTGATACTCCATCCATGGATTTTGCTAGATATCCACCACGGTATCATTCTGCTAGGAAACTACTCCATCTTGCTTCTTCATACACTGACTGGGTTGACTGGATCCACTCACATGATGAAGTCAACAACCGTTGGTTGGTACCTTGGTGGAAGATTTCTCATATCACCATGCGGACATACTTGATGTATGTTCCTCTTGCTGCTCTTCATCAAGGTACTTGCTATGATCCTCATCGGCTTAGCCGTCAGTATGGAGTTGAGACTTGCAGTTCTAAATTCACTCCCGATTTAGACATGCCTTTCATGACTAAAGCCTACTTGGATCGGCTGACGCAAAGCTGGCCTGCATGTTACACTTATCATCTGCCATAGATTTTACATTTGTAAATTCAGAAAGTGTATTGTTAAGATGAAAAAATAATTAAAGTAATAAAAGATGCTTCTTTTCATTTTATAATTTGTCATCACCTTTTGCTATTGTGTTTATTCATTTCTTCCATATATGGTTAAATACTTATAACAGTGCACATAGAACAATTTTAATATTAATTCTATTTTATTAAATTGGGGAATAATCAAACATAAAGACAACATACACTAGATCACTCCTGTTGCCAACTAGCCCTTTTGGGTTTTCTAATTGATGATTTTCTCTCTTTTAGCCCTAATTGTTGCCTAGCCCGCCCTTTCGATTTTTTGAAACTAGCGGACTGCTCTAACTTTTGTCTAGGCCTCCCTTTTCGGGTTTCCAACCTAGCGAGCTCTTTTTTTTATACATAAAACCTCTTTAACCAGTCAATGTTCACTAGCTCACTAAACTCATTCCCGTCCAAGTCTGATAACTTCACAACACCCTTGTTCATGACTTGTTTCACAACGTATGGCCCTTCCCAGCTAGGCCTAAATTTTTCTCTTGGATCAGATACATTAGGCTTACATTATTTCAATACCAAATCTCTGACTCTGAGTTTTCTAATCTTAACCCTTCTATTGTAGGCTCGAGCTATCTTCTTTTGATACAGTTGATGATGATATAGTGCCTTTAACCTTCTCTCTTCTAGTAAAGCTAACTGCGTGTATCTGCTCACTACCCATTCTGTTTCAGGCAGTTCAGCTTCCAAACTCTTAACGACTTGATCTCAATTTCAATTGGCAACACTACTTCCATCCTGTAAACTAAAGAGAATGGTGTCATTCCAATCGGTGTTCACACACTTGTTCTATATCCCCACAAAGCAAAAGGAAGCATCTCTGACCAATCCCTATATGTCTTGGTCATCTTGGACAAGATCTGCTTAATTATCTTTTTTTTTTTGCTTCTGCTGCACCATTAGCCTTTGGTCTATAAGGGGAGGATCGATGATGATGGATTTGGTACTTCGAAAATAAGTCCTTAACTGCTTCTTGAAACTATACCCCATTGTCTGATATCACACTGTGTGGGACCCCATACCTGCAGATGAGATTCTTTTCAAAAATCTAGCCATCTGACTTGTGCCCAGTTTGTTGAAGGATTCGGCTTCGATCCATTTTAAAAAATAATCTACTGCTACTATAATGAAACGGTGACCGTTTAAGGCTGTCGGATGTATCTCTCTTATAATGTCGATACCCCAAGTGGCAAAAGGCCAGGGTGAAGACATAGAATGTAATTCTTCAGGAGGCATGTGATTCAAATTACCATACATCTGACCTTGTTGGCACTTCTTTACAAACTCTATACAATCTCTCTCCATAGTTAACTAGTAGTAACCTTGTCGAATTATCTTCTTAACTAGGGCCAAACCACTCATGTGCGGACCGCAACATCCCGCATGTATTTCTGACATGATAGGCTCCACTTCATGCTTCTTCAAGCATCTCAAATGCACCCCCATTGGGCCATCTTCGATATAACTCCCCATGGAAGGTGATGTATTGTAAGGACCACTGCCTTATGGCTCTTCTTTCTTTCTTTGTTGCCCCAGATGAGTATTCCCTTTCCTCAAGAAATCATCTTATAGTATCATACCACGCATCATGGTCTGTATCAGTTTCCATGATTGTCTCATATTCATAGCAAGGAGTTGATGAACTGGTCAAAATTAGAGGCTTAAGGAATTAGTTGACAGGATTTTCCCATACCGAAGCCAATGTGGCTAGGGCATCAGCCATCTGGTTTTCTTCTCTTGATAGGTGTAAAAAAATGCACTCCTTAAAATTCTTCTTCATCATGGTCAAGTAATGGTGGTATGGTTTTAATTTTTCCTCTTTCAGCTCCCACTCTCCATTTACTTGGGATACCACTAGCAATGAATCGCCGAAAACATCTACCTTATCCACCTTCATAATCAATAGGGTTTATAAACCAAAGATACATGCTTCGTACTCCACCATATTATTGGTTGCCCTGAATTTCAATTTTTTGGCTAAAGGGATAAGTTCCCCTTCGGGCGATTCTAGTATGACTCCCAAACCTGCTCCTTACCTGTTTACTACTCCATCAAAATACATTTTCCATCCTTGTACTTCAATTGTTTCTAAATGTTCATCCGAAAATTTCAAGACTACCTCTTCGCTATCTGGTAATGGTTGTTAGGCCAGGAATTCTGCCACCACTCTACCTTTGATTATTTTCCTAGTTACATACTCAATCTCAAATTCTTCTAATATTATCAACCATCGACCGTACTTCCCAATCAAAGAGGGTGTCTCCCTTAAGTACTTCATTGGATCTAACCTAGAAATTGCTTGCACACTATAAGATTGAAAGTAATGCCACAACTTCTTAGAAGACCAAACCACGGCTATGCAGGTCTTTTCAATGATACTATACTTAATTTCATAAGGTAGGAGCATTCTACTTAGATAGTAAACTGTATGCTCAATCCCTGACTCATCTGCTTGGGCTAGCATGGCTCCTATTGACTCTTCTTCTACTGCTAAGTACAGTTTAGGTGGTTTCAAAACAGGCGGATTCAGCAAATACTCTTTTATTCGTTCAAAAGCCCTTTGACATTCTTCATTCCATAGGACTGGCTGATTCTTTTTAAGCAATTTGAAGATAGGCTCACAGATTGTTGTGAGTTTTGCTATAATCTGCTAATGTACTGTAATTTACCAATGAATCCCCAAACTTCTCTCTCCTTCTTAGGGCTAGCATATCCCTGATTGCTTTAACTTTATCAGGATCAATCTCAATGCCATTCGGGCCAATCACATGTCCCAACAATTTTCCTGAGGTAACCCCGAACACACACTTCTTCGGGTTTAATCTTAACTTATATTTCAATGCTCTATCGAAGAATAATTCTAAGTTTTGGAAGTGTTGTTCCCTTGTATTTGATTTCACCATCATATCATCAACATATACTTCAACTTCTTTGTGCATCATGTCATGAAATAGTGTGGTGGCCATCCTTTGGTAGGTTGCTCCAGCATTCTTTAAGCTGAACAACATCACCCTATAACAAAATATAACCCATGTAGTAATGAAAGCAGTTTTGGATTTATCCTCTTGGGCCATTAACACTTGAATGTATCCGGAAAATCCATCTACAAACGAGTGTAGCATGCTAGAGGCTACACTATTAATGAGAACATCTATATGAGGTAAAGGAAAATCATCTTTAGGGGAAGCCTTGTTTAAATCTCTATAGTCCACACAGACCCTTATTCTTCCATCTTTCTTTGGCATAGGTACTATATTCGCTAGCCAATCTGGATATTCTATCACTTCAAGGAACTTCACTTATATTTGTTTAGTGACCTCTTCTTTAACCAATTCATCCCACTCAGGTCTTAATCGCCTAAGCTTTTGTTTAACAGGTTTCATGTGAGTGTAGGTAGGAATAAGATGTTTGGCTATGTCTCGATCTATTCCAGGCATATCCTCATAAGACCAAGCAAATATATCTTTATATTTTTTTGAATATTTTTTCAAATCTCTCTCTCATTAGGAGTAAGGTGGGATGCTATGCTAATATTTTTAGGATTTTCGATTATTCCCAAATTTAATGATTGCGTTTCAACATAATTAATATTAAAGATGCTCATGTGACTGTTATTTGAATGTATGCAACCATCAGGAGAAACATCACACAAGTAAGCAAAATCAGACTTTATTAGATTCATTTTGGAAAAGAAAACATCATCATCCTCATACAAAGCAAACAAATAAAAATCATTGTTCTCAAAATCATAAGGCAGAATGTCTTTAAACTTCTCTTAAACCAGGGCAGCAATCTCCTCTGGGGTCTTCTCGGCTTTCAAGACAGCTTTCTTCTTCTCTTCTGGATTGGATTCTTTGTTGGCTGGCAAGGTGATCTCTTTCTTCACTTGCTCCACTATCTCAGCAACATCTACAAAAATTTCAAAACTCGGGATCAACTTTCCCATGAACATGATTGGCTTGGGCTTTCCTTGGAGTGGTCCCATGTCTGGAGCTTTGACAAAGATCTCTTCAAGTGGTGGGAAGCTCATCTTCTCATTCTTCTTTGGCTGGACATTGTTGGCTTCATCATATCCCAAACCCTTCTGGGAAGTTTGAGTTTTAAAATCTGGCAGCTTTGTCAGACCGGCCTTTCCCTTTCCAAGACCAGCTCTGGGAAGATAGTTCATGCTCTTCATCATATTTAAGACTTTGGGGTCCACTACTTCATCATCAAAAATTGCAGTTACCTGGAAACCATTGAGAGCCCTCTCTATGGTTAGAGCGTTAACAACTTCATTATCTTCGGCCTCAATGACCACTGTCTCATCTTTGTTAGGGAACTTGATCTTTTGATGAAGGGTGGAAGGAACTCCACCAAGAGGATGAAACCATGGTCATCCCAAGAGTAAGGCAAATGTAATAGGTATGTCCAAAATAACAAATTCAACAATAGATTCAATTGGACTAACCTTAACAGCAGCTTTGAAAGTTCCTTCGGCATGTCTCTTGGTATTGTCATAAGCCCGAATGGTTACCTCGGTTGGGTTTAGATCCCTTATTGACATGGCTAGTTTTGGCAATATTTTAAGTGGACAAACATTTATGGCAGACCCATCATCAACCATTACACATGGAGTCCTTTTCCCTTTAATTTCTATTTTGATAAAGAGAGGACGGATGTGATCTCTCCCCTCTTCCGGTAAATCCGCATCTGAGAAAGAAACTGCTCCCATATTAACTTCGCTCTTCTCTTGAATATTTTCACATTTCATTACTCCCTCAATTTTTATGAAGTTGATAAGCTTCTCTGGTGTTATGGAAGTGGAAATTGGCATGCTAACTAAGGCCTTAGCCATAGTTTCTCGGTGCTTTTTAGAAGTAGCCAATAAATCCCAAATGCTAACACTTGCTTGGGTTCTTTTCAATTGCTTGAGCACGGTATCATCTTCCTCTTATTTATTCCCTACTTCAACTTTCTTTCCCTTATTAATTTCCACCTCCTTAGGCGGTGGCCTTGCATAAGGCTTACCGGATCTAGTGTTCATTACTTTATCTTCCTCGGGCTCGGACCAGGTCCATTCTTCCTTCTTGGATAAAAGATCATCATCACTATCGCTTGAATCCCAAAACCCATTCACAACACAAATTGCTACTTCTTTACCCAACATAACATGTTTAATTTTGCCAAATACCTATTATTCTTTGGTTGCTTCTCCACCCACATCTTGAAAAGAAAACATAACAAAACTTTCATGGAAACATCCTCCAATCATGAAGGTTGCCGATGGTGGTACTCTATTGAACTTCGATAATGGGTTGTCTTCGGTGTTTGGCTTGTTGGGCTCAGGTAGCTTCCCACTATCAATCAAATTTTGGATCTCATGCCTCCTCACACATCTATCAGTGTCGTGACCTTGCATTTGATGAAACTGGCAAAATGCTTTAGTGTCGAAATTAAGTGGGAGATGGTTAGGCAAAGGATGAGGATTTAAGGGTTGTAACAATCCCTTTCTTTGAAGCTTATTGAGAACCCAGGACATCGGTTTCCCCAATTCTAAAAATTGCCTCCTTGTTCCTTGGCTAGTAGCATTAACACTAACTGTCTTTTGCATGCTTTGGCTACCAGATTGATAGTTTCCTTTCTCGTTCCTTCTTATTGAAAAATAGTTCTTCTCTCTTTCCCATTCTTCAACTTGCAGACCAGCTTGGAGGAGATCTTTGAAATCACGGATGAGTGTATGAGACACTCTTTCATGAAGACTAAACAATACCCCTCTCACAATCATCCTTATTTGATCGGATTCACCGGGCCTTTTCTTGAGCAAAGCAGCCTTATTTCTCCATCTTTTGACATAGTCCTCAAAATTCTCATTTGGCCTTTGTCTAATGGACTCAACTTCCATTAAGGTAACTTCCATTTCAACATTATATCCATATTGTTGGATGAAGGCCTTGTATAAGAGATCCCAACTCTTTTGTGTTCCATCATCTAAGGTATTGAACCAATTTTGGACAACAGGGTCCAATGAGAGCATAAAGTACCTTAGAGTTTGAGCCTTCGTAGCTCGGGTAGACTGCATAGCAGTGATATAATGCTTCACATGGAGATGGGGATTTCTAGTTCCATCAAACTTCGCAAAGGATGGCATCTTGAATTTGTATGGAACTTCTTCGTCTAGCTTAAATAATTTGTCAACTTCGGACATTTCTTCGGTTTTCAGTTTCTTCTCAAATTTCTTTTCTAAATCCACGATCATCTTTTCAACATCAGAAGTCTCGAATTTCACCATAGCTAATCTTTCAACAATCTTCGGTTCTTTCTTCTTGTCTTGAGGGTCTTGGAAATATTGAGCCCAATCATCATCATCATCAAATGATCACCTTATCATCATTAAAAATCACTTCACCAACTTTAGTCTTCCCTTTGTCCTTTGGCTTCTTTGTGCTAGCAGATGCTTCGACATGATTTCTTAAAATCGCAGCCAATTGGTTCATCATGGTCTCAGCTAGGGCCTCTTTTATTTCTTCCATCTTGGCATTGAGGGCATCATCCACCATTCTTTCAATTTGTTCGGGCTCCATTGCTTTTGGTGAAAAAGAGATTGAGTCATTGCTAGATTCTTTGTCTCCGGTGTAGGTCGGATTGTCGTAAGTGTAGACCCTTAATTTTTAACCCAGTCCGATCCAATATATTTTATATAGTCCAAAATAATTTTTGTGTTATTTTAATTAAATAACATTTATTTTAGTATTTATTTTTTATAATTTAAAAAAAATAAAAATAAAAATAAAAATAAAATCGGCGACGAAAAATAATTGGCCAAGGCCGATTTTGCCTGCATGTTCCTACGGGCGAAATGGCCAAAGCCATTTCACCGCAGGAAATTCCTGCGGCGAAATTGGCTGGCCGCGCACCCAGCTCGCAATTTTCGCAAATTTCCTCGCAGCTCATGGCAGTTTTCGCCAGCAAAATTTTTCCAATACAATTTTTTCTGAAACCAAATTCTATCTGGTTTTAGTTTCTTTTCCAAATTAATCTTAGTTTCCTTAAACAATTAGAATTAATCTTATAAATTTTCCTATAAAAAACACTCAAAAAACTCAGAAAAGGGGAAAAAAGCATCGAACTGGACTTGGGAGGAGAGAACTTGGGACTTGGATCGGAGAAGAGAGATAGTGTATATGTTGTATATATTTTTGTTTTTGTTGGTATCAGAGCCATCTTCTTTTAGGGGTGGTAGTAGATAGATATAGAACTGTTTCCATATTTAAATCTTTGTCTTATAGATCTAGAAGTGGACTTAGTGTTGTCTAGGTATTGGATATGCAGTAAGACCCGTGTCAGCCGATGGATAGGCGTTTAGGGCAGTAAGTCAGTGGTCGCTACCAAAACCAACATTAATAAACTTTAAAAATCTATTTTTCAAATATTTAAAAATGGAGCCTTTTTCTGTGTAAATCTGCTAGTACAACTAAAACGGATAGTTCTGAGTCATCAGAGGTTAAAAGGATAGTTAACAGAAATGAAGTAATTTTAGAAGATTTTAATAAAGCAATTGATAATTGGGTAATACCAAAGATAGATAAAGAACAGATTTATAAAATACCAAAATTAAATATATTTAAAAACGATTATATAATTAAAGCTGAAGAAAGAGACGTACAGTTAAGTAAACCTTTTGAAAAGATAACTTTACTTTCTGCAGAATCTATAAAACATCATAAAAGTAAAAAATACAAATATATACATATAGGATTAGTACAAATAGGTATAAAACCTTTAACTAGAGAAGGATTAAATACTAGTATTCTGGCAGTGGTCAGAGATGCTAGGTTTGTAAATTTTAATGACTCACTTTTAGGAACTATAGAAACCAGTCTGAGTAGTGGTCCAATTTCATTTGACTGCTTCCCAGATATAACAATTTCATTAAATGATCCAAATATATTAAAAAGTGTAGTTTTAGAAATTAAAACACATAATTATAAAATGCTTGAAGGATCTATTCCTGTAGCATTAATGTATAAAATAAATTATAAAGCTATGATGTCTGCTTTTGCTACAAAATATATAATGCAACCAAAACTAGGAGAAACTAAATTTTTACAAACAGATTTAAGTAAAGCTAATACAGTAATTCCTAGGACTATTCAGTGGAAAGATATTAGTCTCCCTGATGAATGGATCTTAGAGGATGCTGTTCCTCTTCCTGAACCTAAAACTACAGTTAAACCTAATATAGAACTCAGTAAAATTGAACAGTATGAAGACGGTAAAGTTAAATTAAAATTCAGTAGACATAGTGTAAGCAGTAGATATTCAGACTCTTCCTCATCTATTTCAACAGTAGACTTAGGTAGAGCCTCACAATTACCTTCTGTAATATATGCTTCATATAAAGAAAATGAGCCTAAACCTGTTTTGCAAACAGTAGTAAAGCCTAGGTATTCTACATCAGATATACCTGAATCTAGTAATAAATTAAAAGGTGTAGATTATAGTACAACAGTTCCACACTTATATTATAATCCAACAGGAACAATGAACCCTTTGGAACCAAACCCTAATTATAATCAACCTCAGAATATAGAACATTCACCTTCTCCACCTATGTCACCTACAGCTTCCTTCATGACAGGAAATGTAGAAAGCATAGATAGAGAATTAAATGTAATTAATAAAGAATTTGTTTTTAATTATGATAGGTTAAATAAAGAATTAACAGCAATTAAAAATAAAGATAAATTAGAAAATGTAATGAAAAAGGTAAAAGATTTTGAATCAGTTAAAAAAGAATATATTGACTTTATAAGAAATTATGAAGTTAATATGAAATTCTTTGATTGGTTTAAAAGAATTTATAGAGGTAAACTTAAATTAGAAAAATCAGTAAATCCAGTAACTATTAGGAATAAAAATACAGAATGGAAAATAAAAGATAAAATAGTACAGAGTGAACATCCACCTAAAGCGTCAAGTGTATTTTTACATGGAGATAAAGAAATAAATATAGCACCATTTAAAATAGTTTCTGAAGATGACCCAAATAGGAAAATATTAGAATAGAATAATTTCAGTAATGCACATCTAATAAGTATAGGACAACAATTAAATAGAATAGAAGATACTATTAAAGAAAGTAAGATAGTAAAAATTGAAAAAGAAGTAAAAGATAAAAAACTTAAAACTCATGTTTTTAAACCATTCGAAGTTTCTAAAACAGGACAAAAAGAAGTAAAATCTAAAGATTCTGATTTTGTAAAAGCCATTAAGGAACAATTAAGTAAAATTGATTCATCTTCTGGGTCAAAACAGGTAGTTCAAGAAACACCTCAATCTAAAGCTTCTAAAACTATAAGTATAGTCACCCAAGAACAGGAATCAGAATCAGCTGAGGATTCTCAACCTGAATCTGAAGATATTGAAACCTTTAGTAAAGCCCTAGAGCCACAGATAAATCGTATAACTTATAATCAGTCTATAGTACCTAGAATGTCTGCCCCAGACTTAGGTATAGCAGATAGACCAAATGTCTTATCACAATATAAATATAATGCCTCTTCAGTCTATGAATGGAATATTGATAGCCTATCAGAATACAATATTCTGAGTCTTCTTCAACAGATGACTATGGCTGCAAATGCCTATAGAACCCAAACAGGAACTTCAGATAGAACTATAACTGAACTCCTTATAGCTGGCTTCACAGGACAACTTAAAGGTTGGTGGGATAATCATCTCACTGATGAACAACATTTAGAAATTTTAAATGCTGTAAAAACTTATGAGGATGGAATACCTATTTTAGATGAATCTGGTGATACTATTCAAGATGCAGTTGCAATGCTAATCTTGACTATATCACTTCATTTTATAGGTGATCCTACTCATTTAAAGGATAAAAATGCAGAATTACTAAGTAACCTTAGATGTAAAAAACTTAGTGATTTTCAGTTTTATAAAACAACTTTTCTTACTAGGATAATGCTTAGAGAAGATTCCAACCAGACTTTCTGGAAGGAAAAATTCTTAGCAGGATTACCCTTCTTCTTAGGAGAAAAGGTTAGGAACCATATAAAACAGGAATTTGGTAACCCTATTCCTTATGACCTTTTAACCTATGGACAACTGTTTAGTATAGTTCAAAAAGAAGGATTAAAGCTTTGTCAGGATATAAAACTTCAAAAATCATTAAAATATGAAATGAGAAAAACTAAACAAGAATTAGGTTCTTTCTGTAAACAATTTGATTATAGTATAACACAGAAACATAAAGATTGTAATGGACAGTGTTCTACTACAAGAAAATATAAAAAACCTTATAAAAAATATCACAAAAAGAGTTATAAGAAAAAATTAGATAAAGACGATTATTATAAAAAACAAAAACCTTATAAACCTTATAAATATAGAAAACCTAGTAGAAAACATTATAAACAAAAAGATAAAAAATTTACATCATATAAAGATTTAACATGTTATAAATGTGGAAGAAAAGGTCACACATCAAGATTTTGTAAATTTGATAAAAAATTACAAGAATTAAATTTAGAAGAATCTATAATAAATAAAATTCACGAATTATATTTAGATTATTCAGATTCTGAAGATTATTCAGATTCTGAAGAACTAAATCAAATAGATGATATAGGATCAGAATCAAGTTCTGAATATAGCAGTAAATCATTAAATGTATTAACTAAAGAACAAGAATCTATTTTAGAAGCAATAAAATTTATAAGTGACCCTAAAATTCAAGAAAAAATGTTAAATAAAATTTTAGAAGATGATAGACCTAAACATTCTATGTTACCCAGTACTAGTAAACAAACATATGATTTAACTACAATTTTAAACAAAAATAAAATAATAAAAAACAAACCAACTATAAATGATTTACAAAAAGAAATTAAAGAAATTAAATTAGAATTAAAAGAATTAAAAAACAAACAAGAACATGATTCACAAATAATAAAATCTCTAATAAACTCAACTTCTTCTTCTGATGAAGAAGCTAATGAAGATATAGAACAAATAAATGGTAAAGAAACTGATAATAAAATTAGTTTAATTAGTAAAGATAAGATCCCTGATAATTTAATTTTTATGTTGCATGAAATTACATCTAGGAAATATTTAATAAAAATAAAAATAAAATTCTCTGATAATTATAATATAGAAACTATAGCATTATTTGATACAGGAGCTGATTTAAATTGCATAAAACCTAGTTTAGTACCAAAAAGATTCTGGCAACAAACTAATGAAAGTTTATCAGCAGCAAATAAATCTAAACTAAATATACTTGGTAAAGCAGAAGCATCAATTATAGATAATAATTTAGAAATAAAGAATATATTCATTTTAACTAATATTCATCATATGGTAATCTTAGGAACGCCATTTATGAATTTGATAACACCTTATTCAGTAAATGATGATAGTATAAGTTTTAAAGTAAGAAAACAAAAGATAATTTTCCCATTTTTAGAAAAACCTAAAAAGAGGAATTTAAATCTTTTAAAGGCACATTCAATAAATGAGTTACAAATAAATGCACTTATAAAAGCAAAGTCTGAACAACTTTGTAATTTAAAAAATAATTATCATTTACAAAAAATAAATGAACAGTTAAATAATAAATTTACGCAAGATAAAATTGATAAATTAAAAACTCAAATAGAAAAAGATTTGTGTGCTGATATTCCAAATGCATTTTGGAACAGGAAGCAACACATGGTTGATTTACCTTATGAAATAGGCTTTGATGAAAAGTCTATTACGACTAAAGCTAGGCCCATTCAGATGGCGCCTGATTTAATTGAATTTTGTAAAAAGGAAATAAATGATTTAGAAAATAAAGGATTAATAACTAAATCTAGAAGCCCTTGGTCTTGTGCTGCATTCTATGTAAACAAGGCCTCTGAGATAGAAAGAGGTGCACCTAGATTAGTAATAAATTATAAACCTTTGAATAAAGCTTTAAAATGGATTAGGTACCCTATTCCAAATAAAAAAGATTTATTAGGAAGATTATATAAAGCAAATATTTTTAGTAAATTTGATATGAAATCTGGTTTTTGGCAAATTCAGATTAACCCTAAAGATAGGTATAAGACTGCATTCACCGTTCCATTTGGACAGTATGAATGGAATGTTATGCCTTTTGGTTTAAAGAATGCACCCTCTGAGTTCCAGAGAGTGATGAATGACATTTTTAACCCTTACACTAAATTTTGCATTGTTTATATTGATGATGTTTTAATATATTCAACAACTATAGAAGAACATTTTAAACATTTAAGAACATTTTTTATGGTAATAAAACATAATGGTTTAGTATTAAGTAAAACGAAGATGTCTCTGTTTCAGACTAAGATTAGGTTCTTAGGACACTATATAGAACAGGGAATTATAGAACCTATAGAAAGGAACTTAGCTTTTGGAGACAAGTTTCCTGACCAAATAGTTAATAAAGCCCAGTTACAAAGATTTTTAGGTTGTTTGAATTACGTCATAGAATTCTTTCCCAACCTAAATAGAACTATTAAACCTTTGCATGATAGGTTAAAGAAAAACCCAGGCCCATGGACTGAGGTCCACTCTGGCATAGTTAGACAGGTTAAAACCCTAGCTAAAACTATTCCTTGCTTGCATATAGCTGATCCCTTAGCCTCCAAAATAGTTGAGACTGATGCATCAGATATAGGTTTTGGTGGGATTTTAAAACAGGTTAAAGAGGGTAGAGAAGCCATAGTCCAATTCTATTCAGGACATTGGAGTCCAACCCAATTAAATTATTCAACTATAAAGAAAGAAATTTTGAGCATTGTTTTATGCATTTCAAAATTTCAATCTGATTTATTGAATCAAAAGTTTTTATTAAGAATTGATTGTAAAAGTGCTAAAGATGTTTTACAAAAAGATGTTAAAAACCTTGCCTCAAAACAAATTTTTGCTAGATGGCAAGCTATTTTAAGTATTTTTTATTTTGATATTGAATTTATTAAAGGAGAAAATAACAGTTTACCTGACTTTCTTACTCGTGAATTCCTTCTCAGGAATCATGGGGAAAAAGAAGAAAAATGCCAATAAAGAAACCCTTAAAGATGACTCTCCTAAAGCTCTATCTGATCATTCAGATAGTATATTAAACCCTAAACCAATAAAGTCTTGGGCCGATGCTGTCCAAAAGGAAGATAAAGCCAACATTGAGAAATGGGTCTCCCAGCTGGCCCAATCTCCTGAGGTAATTAAAGCTCTATTAAAGATGGGACACGAACCTCCTCCAGGGGTTCCAGGTAATGATTCCTTGATCCCTTATTTAAAAAACCAGATTGAGATAGGAGAATCTTCTTCTCAAAAAACCCTATCTCAGGATGTTTCTAAAACCGAGTTGGATATTTCAAAACCTTCAACTCAAATTATTTCTGCAAATTTTCCTTTAAAATATAAAACGTTTTGGTATAATAAAAATTTTTGGTTTACAGAGTTAATTCCTGATTTTGGGACTGCTCAGCAGAACCCATGGTCTATTATTGAATCTGTTTACCCTAAAGGATGGTTTTTTAAACCTAAAGAATCTTCAAAACCCCAAGAATATTATCTTCATATTCTGGTGGATTCAGGTTCTTTGTTCTTAAAGCACAACTATAATCAGCAAGATAAGGCAGTCATTGCCTATTCTTCCTTCAAAATAAAGAAAATACTCCATCCTTCTGAATGGGGAAGACCTTTGCACATTCCTGTGCAATTTAAAACCCTTCCTTCCTTGTCCTGTTGTTCTTCTTATAACTATTGGGATTATATTGAAGCCTGGACCAAAGCTTTGTTTTTTCAGAACCCTGGTAAAACACATTCCTGGCTTATTTATTGTGAGAACAACATAAAGACCAATAACCTTCCATCCTGGTTCGTTGATTGGTGGCATTATTGTGGAAATGATGAAAGAACTCTTCCACAGGATGTACTATTAGCTTACCAGTATTTTAAAGCCAACCTAAACCCTTCACCATATGAGAGGAATTTCCCTCCTCTACTCCTTTTCTGTTTAAAGTTCAATATACCTTGGGTATATCAGTGGTATTTTGACTATTCTTTTCAGTCAGGTACCAGTATCCCTGTTATATTGAGGAAATCTAAAGTAAAGTGGTGGTCTGCCTTTCGCAACTCTACCACTATTGAAACAATTAAAGCATGGCTCCTTAAGAGAAACCATGATGGTCTTGACCCAAGGCTACAGGTCTCCTTTGGTGCCCAAAGAGCCCAAAATATTGCCCTTCTTGCAGCTGCAAAGACTGCAGAAGAATATAAAGTCTTAATGGAACAGATGGTTGGGTCTCTTCCCTCAACATCTGAGCCCGTTAAGCCCAGTAGAACCTGCTCTGCTGGATCTTCAACTAAAGCCCATTCTAAAGTCTCTAAAGCTCAATCCAGAAAGAAGAAATCTCTTTCCTCTTCCTCGGATTCTTCTACATCATCCATGACATCATCCTCCACCGAGACATCTGACTCGGATTACTGTCCCAGTAATGAAGATGATTGCTATGGTATTTTGTCCCCCATCAGAGTGAAAAGTAAAGGTAAAAAAGAAAAAGAAAAAGAGAAAAAGAATAAAGAAAAAGAAAAAGAGAAAAATAAAGAAAAAGAGAAAAAGAATAAAGAAAAGAAAGAAAAGAAAAAAGATAAAGAAAAAAGAAAAGAAAAAGAAAAGAAAAATAAAGAAAAGAAAAGAGAAAAGAAAAATAAAAAGATAATTGAATCAGAAGTTGAATCTGATTCAAGTTCATCTGGTTCATCCGATTAAAGGCGGGAGAAACCTCATTTCTCCACTCAGGATGTTTAAAGTCAAAGGTGGTGCCCACTGACAAGATACTGTTCATCCACAGTATTCACCAGAGGGAATCCAACAGTAAAATCAGAGGAACTGTTCACCCACAGTTCTCCACAGTAAAGCAAACAGTACCCCAGATTTAAATCTTTGTCTCATTGTGGGTGAACTGTGGGTGAACAGTTCCTCTCATTGTTCCTGTTGGATTATAATATAAGTGTGGAACTGTTGTACTATAATCTACACCTTTTAATTTATTACTAGATTCAGGTATATCTGATGTAGAATACCTAGGCTTTACTACTGTTTGCAAAACAGGTTTAGGCTCATTTTCTTTATATGAAGCATATATTACAGAAGGTAATTGTGAGGCTCTACCTAAGTCTACTGTTGAAATAGATGAGGAAGAGTCTGAATATCTACTGCTTACACTATGTCTACTGAATTTTAATTTAACTTTACCGTCTTCATACTGTTCAATTTTACTGAGTTCTATATTAGGTTTAACTGTAGTTTTATGTTCAGGAAGAGGAACAGCATCCTCTAAGATCCATTCATCAGGGAGACTAATATCTTTCCACTGAATAGTCCTAGGAATTACTGTATTAGCTTTACTTAAATCTGTTTGTAAACTATTTGGTCAGGAAACTTGTCTCCAAAAGCTAAGTTCCTTTCTATAGGTTCTATAATTCCCTGTTCTATATAGTGTCCTAAGAACCTAATCTTAGTCTGAAACAGAGACATCTTCGTTTTACTTAATACTAAACCATTATGTTTTATTACCATAAAAAATGTTCTTAAATGTTTAAAATGTTCTTCTATAGTTGTTGAATATATTAAAACATCATCAATATAAACAATGCAAAATTTAGTGTAAGGGTTAAAAATGTCATTCATCACTCTCTGGAACTCAGAGGGTGCATTCTTTAAACCAAAAGGCATAACATTCCATTCATACTGTCCAAATGGAACGGTGAATGCAGTCTTATACCTATCTTTAGGGTTAATCTGAATTTGCCAAAAACCAGATTTCATATCAAATTTACTAAAAATATTTGCTTTATATAATCTTCCTAATAAATCTTTTTTATTTGGAATAGGGTACCTAATCCATTTTAAAGCTTTATTCAAAGGTTTATAATTTATTACTAATCTAGGTGCACCTCTTTCTATCTCAGAGGCCTTGTTTACATAGAATGCAGCACAAGACCAAGGGCTTCTAGATTTAGTTATTAATCCTTTATTTTCTAAATCATTTATTTCCTTTTTACAAAATTCAATTAAATCAGGCGCCATCTGAATGGGCCTAGCTTTAGTCGTAATAGACTTTTCATCAAAGCCTATTTCATAAGGTAAATCAACCATGTGTTGCTTCCTGTTCCAAAATGCATTTGGAATATCAGCACACAAATCTTTTTCTATTTGAGTTTTTAATTTATCAATTTTATCTTGCGTAAATTTATTATTTAACTGTTCATTTATTTTTTGTAAATGATAATTATTTTTTAAATTACAAAGTTGTTCAGACTTTGCTTTTATAAGTGCATTTATTTGTAACTCATTTATTGAATGTGCCTTTAAAAGATTTAAATTCCTCTTTTTAGGTTTTTCTAAAAATGGGAAAATTATCTTTTGTTTTCTTACTTTAAAACTTATACTATCATCATTTACTGAATAAGGTGTTATCAAATTCATAAATGACGTTCCTAAGATTACCATATGATGAATATTAGTTAAAATGAATATATTCTTTATTTCTAAATTATTATCTATAATTGATGCTTCTGCTTTACCAAGTATATTTAGTTTAGATTTATTTGCTGCTGATAAACTTTCATTAGTTTGTTGCCAGAATCTTTTTGGTACTAAACTAGGTTTTATGCAATTTAAATCAGCTCCTGTATCAAATAATGCTATAGTTTCTATATTATAATTATCAGAGAATTTTATTTTTATTTTTATTAAATATTTCCTAGATGTAATTTCATGCAACATAAAAATTAAATTATCAGGGATCTTATCTTTACTAATTAAACTAATTTTATTATCAGTTTCTTTACCATTTATTTGTTCTATATCTTCATTAGCTTCTTCATCAGAAGAAGAAGTTGAGTTTATTAGAGATTTTATTATTTGTGAATCATGTTCTTGTTTGTTTTTTAATTCTTTTAATTCTAATTTAATTTCTTTAATTTCTTTTTGTAAATCATTTATAGTTGGTTTGTTTTTTATTATTTTATTTTTGTTTAAAATTGTAGTTAAATCATATGTTTGTTTACTAGTACTGGGTAACATAGAATGTTTAGGTCTATCATCTTCTAAAATTTTATTTAACATTTTTTCTTGAATTTTAGGGTCACTTATAAATTTTATTGCTTCTAAAATAGATTCTTGTTCTTTAGTTAATACATTTAATGATTTACTGCTATATTCAGAACTTGATTCTGATCCTATATCATCTATTTGATTTAGTTCTTCAGAATCTGAATAATCTTCAGAATCTGAATAATCTAAATATAATTCGTGAATTTTATTTATTATAGATTCTTCTAAATTTAATTCTTGTAATTTTTTATCAAATTTACAAAATCTTGATGTGTGACCTTTTCTTCCACATTTATAACATGTTAAATCTTTATATGATGTAAATTTTTTATCTTTTTGTTTATAATGTTTTCTACTAGGTTTTCTATATTTATAAGGTTTATAAGGTTTTTGTTTTTTATAATAATCGTCTTTATCTAATTTTTTCTTATAACTCTTTTTGTGATATTTTTTATAAGGTTTTTTATATTTTCTTATAGTAGAACACTGTCCATTACAATCTTTATGTTTCTGTGTTATACTATAATCAAATTGTTTACAGAAAGAACCTAATTCTTGTTTAGTTTTTCTCATTTCATATTTTAATGATTTTTGAAGTTTTATATCCTGACAAAGCTTTAATCCTTCTTTTTGAACTATACTAAACAGTTGTCCATAGGTTAAAAGGTCATAAGGAATAGGGTTACCAAATTCCTGTTTTATATGGTTCCTAACCTTTTCTCCTAAGAAGAAGGGTAATCCTGCTAAGAATTTTTCCTTCCAGAAAGTCTGGTTGGAATCTTCTCTAAGCATTATCCTAGTAAGAAAAGTTGTTTTATAAAACTGAAAATCACTAAGTTTTTTACATCTAAGGTTACTTAGTAATTCTGCATTTTTATCCTTTAAATGAGTAGGATCACCTATAAAATGAAGTGATATAGTCAAGATTAGCATTGCAACTGCATCTTGAATAGTATCACCAGATTCATCTAAAATAGGTATTCCATCCTCATAAGTTTTTACAGCATTTAAAATTTCTAAATGTTGTTCATCAGTGAGATGATTATCCCACCAACCTTTAAGTTGTCCTGTGAAACCAGCTATAAGGAGTTCAGTTATAGTTCTATCTGAAGTTCCTGTTTGGGTTCTATAGGCATTGGCAGCCATACTCATCTGTTGAAGAAGACTCAGAATATTGTATTCTGATAGGCTATCAATATTCCATTCATAGACTGAAGAGGCATTATATTTATATTGTGATAAGACATTTGGTCTATCTGCTATACCTAAGTCTGGGGCAGACATTCTAGGTACTATAGACTGATTATAAGTTATACGATTTATCTGTGGCTCTAGGGCTTTACTAAAGGTTTCAATATCTTCAGATTCAGGTTGAGAATCCTCAGCTGATTCTGATTCCTGTTCTTGGGTGACTATACTTATAGTTTTAGAAGCTTTAGATTGAGGTGTTTCTTGAACTACCTGTTTTGACCCAGAAGATGAATCAATTTTACTTAATTGTTCCTTAATGGCTTTTACAAAATCAGAATCTTTAGATTTTACTTATTTTTGTCCTGTTTTAGAAACTTTGAATGGTTTAAAAACATGAGTTTTAAGTTTTTTATCTTTTACTTCTTTTTCAATTTTTACTATCTTACTTTCTTTAATAGTATCTTCTATTCTATTTAATTGTTGTCCTATACTTACTAGATGTGCATTACTGAAATTATTCTGTTCTAATATTTTCCTATTTGGGTCATCTTCAGAAACTATTTTAAATGGTGCTATATTTATTTCTTTATCTCCATGTAAAAATACACTTGACGCTTTAGGTGGATGTTCACTCTGTACTATTTTATCTTTTATTTTCCATTCTGTATTTTTATTCCTAATAGTTACTGGATTTACTGATTTTTCTAATTTAAGTTTACCTCTATAAATTCTTTTAAACCAATCAAAGAATTTCATATTAACTTCATAATTTCTTATAAAGTCAATATATTCTTTTTTAACTGATTCAAAATCTTTTACCTTTTTCATTACATTTTCTAATTTATCTTTATTTTTAATTGCTGTTAATTCTTTATTTAACCTATCATAATTAAAAACAAATTCTTTATTAATTACATTTAATTCTCTATCTATGCTTTCTACATTTCCTGTCATGAAGGAAGCTGTAGGTGACATAGGTGGAGAAGGTGAATGTTCTATATTCTGAGGTTGATTATAATTAGGGTTTGGTTCCAAAGGGTTCATTGTTCCTGTTGGATTATAATATAAGTGTGGAACTGTTGTACTATAATCTACACCTTTTAATTTATTACTAGATTCAGGTATATCTGATGTAGAATACCTAGGCTTTACTACTGTTTGCAAAACAGGTTTAGGCTCATTTTCTTTATATGAAGCATATATTACAGAAGGTAATTGTGAGGCTCTACCTAAGTCTACTGTTGAAATAGATGAGGAAGAGTCTGAATATCTACTGCTTACACTATGTCTACTGAATTTTAATTTAACTTTACCGTCTTCATACTGTTCAATTTTACTGAGTTCTATATTAGGTTTAACTATAGTTTTAGGTTCAGGAAGAGGAACAGCATCCTCTAAGATCCATTCATCAGGGAGACTAATATCTTTCCACTGAATAGTCCTAGGAATTACTGTATTAGCTTTACTTAAATCTGTTTGTAAAAATTTAGTTTCTCCTAGTTTTGGTTGCATTATATATTTTGTAGCAAAAGCAGACATCATAGCTTTATATTTTATTTTATACATTAATGCTACAGGAATAGATCCTTCAAGCATTTTATAATTATGTGTTTTAATTTCTAAAACTACACTTTTTAATATATTTGGATCATTTAATGAAATTGTTATATCTGGGAAGCAGTCAAATGAAATTGGACCACTACTCAGACTGGTTTCTATAGTTCCTAAAAGTGAGTCATTAAAATTTACAAACCTAGCATCTCTGACCACTGCCAGAATACTAGTATTTAATCCTTCTCTAGTTAAAGGTTTTATACCTATTTGTACTAATCCTATATGTATATATTTGTATTTTTTACTTTTATGATGTTTTATAGATTCTGCAGAAAGTAAAGTTATCTTTTCAAAAGGTTTACTTAACTGTACGTCTCTTTCTTCAGCTTTAATTATATAATCGTTTTTAAATATATTTAATTTTGGTATTTTATAAATCTGTTCTTTATCTATCTTTGGTATTACCCAATTATCAATTGCTTTATTAAAATCTTCTAAAATTACTTCATTTCTGTTAACTATCCTTTTAACCTCTGATGACTCAGAACTATCCGTTTTAGTTGTACTAGCAGATTTACACAGAAAAGGCTCCATTTTTAAATATTTGAAAAATAGATTTTTAAAGTTTATTAATGTTGGCTTTGGTAGCGACCACTGACTTACTGCCCTAAACGCCTATCCATCGGCTGACACGGGTCTTACTGCATATCCAATACCTAGACAACACTAAGTCCACTTCTAGATCTATAAGACAAAGATTTAAATATGGAAACAGTTCTATATCTATCTACTACCACCCCTAAAAGAAGATGGCTCTGATACCAACAAAAACATATACAACAACATATACAACATATACAAGTCAAGGTGATGAAAGTCAAAAGAAGATATTTATTGATTTTAAATTAGTGAAATTAATTAAAGGAAAATAAATGAGTGGAAGAGAATATATGAGAAAATTTTAATGATTTATTGCTTGGTGGAGGTTTAAGTGGGGATTAGATATTTGACTTTGTCTCTTTTTCTTCTTCATTTTCTTCTTCTTTCTTTGGTTGGCCGAGCATCAAAGCTAAAGAGGGAAAGAGAGTTTTGTTTTCCTAAGATCAAAATTGAAGGAGAATTCAAGTGATCAAGTTGGAGATTTGAGAAATTTCATTAACTTTGGTAAGTTTCTTCTTGATTCTCTTGTTTTATTTTAAGTTGTTATTGAGTTTAACAATTGATTGTGGATAGTATGAATATGTTTGATTGTGGTGTGTTTGAGTGTGTTGGGTATATTTGATTGTGATTTTGGGGTTGAATCGAAGAGATGGAGTTAGGTTTGGTGTTGAAAGAGTAAGAGTTGTGACTTCATAATTGATGTCAATATTGAGTTTGATCAATTATTTTTGGTAGATTTTCAATGTTTTAGTGTTTAATGGAGTGGAAAGCATAGATTATATGAATTTGGTCCGAAACAGTAGCATTTTGGATGCCACGCTCGTGGCCCTTGGATGCCACGACCGTGGGGGTGTTAAGCAATTGGACAGATTTGTTTTCTAACCCACGCCCGTGGGGGTTTGTGAGACCACGACCGTGGGGTTGTGAGGCGGCCACGACCGTGGGCCCTAGTTAGTGGTTTTGGTTTGTAATTTGTGATCTATGGGTCTAGTATGAGACTAATAGGTGAATAATTGTATTGGAATTCATGTGTATTGTTCCTTTTTGCATTAGGTTGTGAAGAGGTTGAGTTGCCCTAACCTAAGTCTTGAGGATTCTTGGAAGTGGAAGTGTATAGATTGGTTTGAGTTGTTCTTGAGGTAAGTACAAACCCTACATTGTTGCATACATTTACATGATTTTGAGACTTAACACATTTGGTTGTAAATGTGTTAAGTAATCTATTATATTGTTGATACATTTGATTAATACTATTAATTGCATAATGTGAAATATATGATGATAATTCAAAATGTATGTGCAATGTAATTGGTCATGACGAATTGTTTTAATGTGAATTGAGATATGATGAGATGTGAAGCCATTGTTGTTGGCTACGATAGTGCAAATGAAATAATTGGGGCATGGTTGCCTATTTGATTATGGAATATGAAATGAGAAATTAATTGAGAAATAGATTGATAAAGAGATAAATGAAATAATTGTGTGCTTAATATGTTATTCAATTTTTAGAGTTTTGGGTTTGGCGGCATGCCTATGAATTGCTGGATAGGTGAAAAGACCGGGTCGTAAGCCGAGTCCAGCAGAAAAATGTGAAATGTGATGTTTTTGGGGTGAAAAGACTGGGTCGTAAGCCTCAAAAACAAATTCTTAAAACTAGATTGAGTGAAAAGACTGGGTCGTAAGCTCAAATCTAGTTGATTATCCATGGATAAATGTATTGATGATTGTGTTTATGGACCAAAGCAGTAACTCTGAACTTTGAATAACATATTAGTGTCTTTTGGGCCCATGCTTGTCTTTGTTTCAATGTGATTCATGAATGGTGAAACAATTGAATAAAATAATGGAATGTGGTGTTATGGAAAATATTAATATACCATTTATGAATATTGTCTTTATTGTTGAAAGTATGACATTGACATTGCATTATAGCATATTGTTATTGTGGTTTGTACCACTAAGCCGTTGGCTTAGCGCGATTGTGGTTCATCGCGCAGGTGACAGGATAGAACCAGAGAGCTCAGTTAGACCAAGTTGAGTGTAGATTCTAAAGCGTTGATAGAGGGCTTAAAGATCAAGGACAAACTGCCAAACATGTATAAATTTTATGTTTTGTAAAAAATTGATTTTGATATGTATATGTATTTGTAAATACCATTATATTTTCCGCTGCGTATCGCATAAATGTTTTATCTATTGTACTTTATAATATGATTTAAATGTTTTCAAGTTTTCTCATATTATTGTTAAAAGGAATGAGTGGTTTGTTTATTAAATCGTAGCATTCCTATATTCAGTATACGTATATTACATATATGGTGGTATGTAGTGTGCGTATACAGGGTATAGGGGTGTTACAATTGTTTTGGTATCAGAGCCTAGGTTTGAGATTCTCAATCTAGGTAAATTGTAAGAAAAAGAATATTTTGATTTTAAAAGTTGGTTTTTAAATAAGATACATGTTTTGGTATTGGCAGTCTTTGATCTTTAATGAGGTATATTCTGCTGTGTTTGCAGACATAGGTAGTGATGGCGTCTCATTCACGTCAGTCCATAGAAGGTAGTGCTGAGAGTGTAGCTCCTGAAGAGAGTAGGGATGGAGCTAGGGTTGAGAGAGTTAGTGAGGCACCTGCTCTTGTGCCAGAGAGATCAGCTGCTGATGAGGTTCCGCCGGTTTGGTTACGGCATGTGGTAGAATTGTTAAGGCAAGCTCCAATACAGCCACCACCGCCACCACAACATCAAGTGCTAGTGAGACATTATGATAAATTGAAAAAGTATGGGGCTGAGGATTTCTTGGGCACTACAGATCCTGTAGTAGCTGAGCAGTGGTTGGATAGAGTACAGAGGATATTTATCCAGTTGCAAGCTACTCCTGAAGAAAAATTTGATTATGCTAGATCCTTATTGCAGAAGGATGCTTATGATTGGTGGAAGACAGTTCCTCATGCTATGGATGATCCACCGACTCTGCTTTATGGTGATTTTCTACGGGAGTTTGAGCAGAAATATACCCCAAGGGAGTATAAGGATGCTAAGAAGATGGAATTTCTGAATCTGAGATAGGATAACTAGACTGTGACAGAGTATGAGGTAGAGTTCATCCGGTTGAGTCACTATGCCGGAGGGATTATCTCTGATGAGATTGACCGGTGTAGAAGGTTTGAGGAGGGGTTGAGGCCCTCTATTATGTGTATTGTGGCTGGTTCTCGGTTCCAGGATTTTTCTCAGTTGGTTGCAGCAGCTAGAAGTGTTGAGAGAGCACAGAGTATTGCAGCAGCTGCTACTGAGGAGGAGACCAGAGTTAGGAGACCTCAGTTTGAGGCAGGGTCTTTGTCTATGAAGAGAGGCAGAGGAAGTTTTATTCTGAGGATCAGTAGGAGCCAGAGGCAGTCGGGCAGGTCAGTTCAGTATCAGAGGCAGAGACCGAGACCTACAGTTTCTGTAGCTAGTGCTCCAACTCTAGTGGTTCAGAGGTCTACTCCACCTACATGTGTCCATTGTGGTAGGATACATGGGGGTGTTTGTTGGAAGATTAGTGGATCAGCTGTGTGTTTCAAATGTGGATCACCTGAGCATTTCATTAGAGATTGTCTTGAGCTACAGGAGGATAGACAGAGTGATACTGCAGCTTCTCGACCTAGTGTTAGTAGAGGTGGTCGAGGGGGCAGAGGTTTCAGTAGAGGTGGTAGACCTGGGATCAGTCAGAGAGGAGGCTCTACATCCGGAGGCAGTAGGCCAGATGAGGCTGGGTCTTCTCAGAGATTGTATGTGATGCAGAGGTAGCCAGATGCTTCAGCAGTTATTGCGGGTATATTTTCTTTATTTGGCATTTCAGTTCTTGCTTTGATTGATCCAGGATCTACTCATTCATACATAAGTGCATCTATCTTGCCTGTGTCTGAATTGCATTCAAAGTCCCTAGGATTTGATGTGTTGGTGACAAATCCTTTAGGACATAGTGTTGTGGTGAGTAAGGTGCACCGAGATAGTTCAGTTGTGGTGCAAGGAGAGGAGTTTTTGGGTGATTTGATTGAAATGCCTTTTAAGGAGTATGATTTGATATTAGGCATGGATTGGTTGTCTAAGCATGGAGCTGTGGTAGATTGTCAAAAGAAGTGTGTTACTTTGAGAACTGGTGATGGTATAAGTGTGATGGTGTCTAGTGAGCAGAGACAATTTGCATCCTTGTTTGTATCAGCTGTAGCAGCTAGAATGTTGATTAGAAAAGGGTGTGATGCTTATCTTGCTCATGTTGTGGATACCAGAGTAGTGGGTTCTCAACTTGATAGTATACCCATAGTTGTGGAATTTTCAGATGTGTTTCCTAAGGAGTTTCCAGGGTTACCCCCTGAGAGAGAGGTTGAGTTTGATATCGATTTGTTGCCTGGTACTACTCCCATCTCTATTACTCCTTATCGAATGGCACCTGCTGAGTTCAGAGAGTTGAAGGTGCAGTTGCAGGAGTTGTTGGATAAAGGGTTTATTCGCCCTAGTGTTTCTCCGTGGGGAGCTCCTGCTTTGTTTGTGAAGAAGAAGGATGGCACTTTGAGGTTGTGCATTGATTATAGGCAATTGAACAAAGTGACTATTAAGAATAAGTATCCTTTGCCTCAGATAGATGATCTCTTTGATCAATTAAAGGGAGCAGCAGTTTTCTCCAAGATTGATTTGAGATCAGGGTACCATCAGTTGAGGGTTAGAGCTGAAGATGTTCCTAAGACAGCTTTCCGCACAAGGTATGGGCATTATGAGTTTTTAGTGATGCCTTTTCGATTGACAAATGCACCTGCAACTTTCATGGATTTGATGAATAGGGTGTTTAGGCCCTATCTAGATCAGTTTGTGGTGGTTTTCATTGATGATATTCTGGTGTATTCGCGTAATGAAGAGGAACATGATAAGCATCTGCGGATTGTGTTGCAGACTTTGAGAGAGAAGTAATTGTATGCTAAGCTGTCGAAGTGTGAGTTTGGCTTGATCAAGTGACTTTTTTGGGTCATATAGTTTCAGCAGATGGTATTAGAGTTGATCCGAGTAAAGTTGAGGCCATTTTGAATTGGAGTGCACCGAAGTCTGTGACTGAAGTTAGAAGTTTTCTGGGTTTGGCAGGCTGTTATCGACGTTTTGTGAAAGGTTTTTCTTTGATAGCTACTCCACTCACCAAATTACTTAGAAAGGGAGTTAGATTTGTGTGGACAGATCAGTGTCAAGCTAGCTTTGAGCAGTTGAAAGAGATGTTGACTCAAGCTCCTGTTCTTACTTTTCCTGTGGAAGATAAACCATATGTGATCTACAGTGATACTTCACATAATGGTTTAGGTTGTGTTTTGATGCAAGAAGGTAAAGTTATAGCTTATGCTTCTCGGCAGTTGAAGCCGCATGAGCTTAATTATCCGACACATGATTTGGAATTGGCAGCTATAGTGTTTGCTTTGAAGATTTGGCGACACTACTTGTATGGAGAGAAGTGTTTTATTTATACAGATCATAAAAGTTTGAAATATTTTGGTGTTCAGAGGGAGCTGAATCTTCGACAAAGACGATGGTTGGAATTGATCAAAGACTATGACTGTTTGATTGATTATCATCCTGGTAAGGCGAATGTTGTTGCGGATGCCTTGAGTCGGAAGTCTTTAACAGGTTTGACTACTTACTCTCTCTTGTTGCTTGTTGAGTTAAGAGCGCTGCATGCTAGTTTTGAACTTTGTAATGATGGTGCATTGTTGGCTCAGCTGCATTTGAGACCGGTGTTGTTAGATCAGATTAAAGAGGCTCAATTGGCTGATGAGAAAATTCAGAAGATTGTGTCAGATTGCCAAAATGGGGAGAGCCGAGATTTTCATGTGAGAAGTGATGGTAGCCTTTGGTTTAAGGATAGATTGTGTGTTCCTGATGATGCAAGATTGAGAAAGATTATTTTAGAAGAAGCACAACAGTCGGTTTTTGCTATGCACCCTGGGAGTACAAAGATGTATCAGGATTTGAAGCAACATTATTGGTGGACAGGCATGAAAAGAGACATAGTGGAGTTTGTATCCAAGTGTTTCACTTGTCAGAGGGTGAAAACTGAGCATCAAGTTCCTACAGGGTTACTTCAACCTTTATCAGTGCCTGAATGGAAATGGGAACGTGTGACAATGGATTTTGTGTCTGGTTTGCCATTGACTCAGAAGAAGCATGATGCTATTTGGGTGATTATTGATCGGTTGAAAAAGACATCTCATTTTCTTCCAGTTCGGATGGACTATTCTCTTGAGAAGTTAGCTGAGCTGAATATCAGTGAGATAGTGAAGTTGCATGGAGTCCCAATTTCTTTAGTGTCTGATCGAGATCCCCGGTTTACTTCAAGGTTTTGGAAGAGTTTACATGGTGCTTTGGGTTCTCGATTACACTTTAGCACTGCTTTTCATCCGCAGACAGATGGGCAGTCAGAGAGAGTGATACATATTATTGAGGGTATGTTGAGAAGCTGTGTCATTTATTTCTCTGGAAGTTGGGACAGATTTTTGCCACTTGTGGAATTTGCTTACAACAACAGTCATCAATCCAGTATTGGAATGGCACCATTTGAGGCATTGTATGGTAGAAGATGTAGGACGCCTTTATGTTGGAATGAAGTTAGAGAAGACAAATTGGTTGGTCCTGATTTGATTAAAGAAACAAAAGAGAAAGTGAAAATAATTCGGGATCGGTTGAAAGCAGCTTCAGATCTGCAGAAATCTTATTCAGATTTGAAGAGGAGAGACATAGAATTTGATGTTGGAGATAAAGTATTTTTGAAAGTGTCTCCTTGGAAAAAGATTTTGAAATTTGGCAGAAGAGGGAAGCTAAGTCCTCGTTTTATTGGACCTTATGAAGTATTAGAAAGAGTTGGACCAATTGCTTATCGACTCGCTTTGCCGCCTGAATTGGATAGAATCCATAATGTCTTCCATGTTTCTATGTTGCAGAGGTACAGATCATATCCATCTCATGTTTTGCCAGTTGAATCTATTGAGGTGAGTTCGGATCTGACATTTGAAGAAGAAACAGTTGCTATTTTGGTACATGAAGTGAAAGAGTTGAGAAATAAGAAAGTGCCACTTGTGAAAATTCTTTGGAAGAATCATGCAAAGGAAGAGGCAACTTTGGAGAGTGAGCAAGCGATGCGAGATCAGTATCCTCAGTTGTTTCAGACTTGATATTAGGTAATTTTTAGGACGAAATTTCTTTTTAGAGGGGGAGAATTGTAATATCCCAAAGTATACCTTAAAAGTTTTGGAATATTTATTGTTGTATTTGGATTAAGTGTATATGTTAAGTGAGAAGAGAAAAGAAGTAAAGAGAGAGATAGTGTATATGTTGTATATATAGAAATATATACAACATATACAAGTCAAGGTGATGAAAGTCAAAAGAAGATATTTATTGATTTTAAATTAGTGAAATTAATTAAAGGAAAATAAATGAGTGGAAGAGAATATATGAGAAAATTTTAATGATTTATTGCTTGGTGGAGGTTTAAGTGGGGATTATATATTTGACTTTGTCTCTTTTTCTTCTTCATTTTCTTCTTCTTTCTTTGGTTGGCCGGGCATCAAAGCTAAAGAGGGAAAGAGAGTTTTGTTTTCCTAAGATCAAAATTGAAGGAGAATTCAAGTGATCAAGTTGGAGATTTGAGAAATTTCATTAACTTTGGTAAGTTTCTTCTTGATTCTCTTATTTTATTTTAAGTTGTTATTGAGTTTGATGATTGATTGTGGATAGTATGAATATATTTGATTGTGGTGTGTTTGAGTGTGTTGGGTATATTTGATTGTGATTTTGGGGTTGAATTGAAGAGATGGAGTTAGGTTTGGTGTTGAAAGAGTAAGAGTTGTGACTTGGTAATTTATGTCAATATTGAGTTTGATCAATTATTTTTGGTAGATTTTCAATGTGTTTGTGTTTAATGGAGTGGAAAGCATAGAATACATGAATTTGGTTCGAAACAGTAGCATTTTGGATGCCACGCCCGTGGCCCTTGGATGCCATGGCCGTGGGGGTGTTAAGCAATTGGACAGATTCGTTTTCTAACCCATGCCCGTGGGGGTTTGTGTGACCACGACCGTGGGGTTGTGAGGCCACGACCGTGGGGGTGTGAGGCCACGACCGTGGGCCCTAGTTAGTGGTTTTGGTTTGTAATTTGTGATCTATGGGTCTAGTATGAGACTAATAGGTGAATAATTGTATTGGAATTCATGTGTATTGTTCCTTTTTGCATTAGGTTGTGAAGAGGTTGAGTTGCCCTAACATAAGTCTTGAGGATTCTTGGAAGAAGAAGTGTATAGATTGGTTTGAGTTGTTCTTGAGGTAAGTACAAACCCTATATTGTTGCATACATTTACATGATTTTGAGGCTTAACACATTTGGTTGTAAATGTGTTAAGTAATCTATTATATTGTTGATACATTTGATTAATGCTATTAATTGCATAATGTGAAATATATTATGATCATTCAAAATGTATGTGCAATGTAATTGGTCATGACAAATTGTTTTAATGTGAATTGAGATATGATGAGATGTGAAGCCATTGTTGTTGGCTATGATAGTGCAAATGAAATAATTGGGGCATGGTTGCCTATTTGATTATGGAATATGAAATGAGAAATTAATTGAGAAAGAGATTGATAAAGAGATAAATGAAATAATTGTGTGCTTAATATGTTATTCAATTTTCAGAGTTCTGGGTTTGGCGGCATGCCTATGAATTGCTGGATAGGTGAAAAGACCGGGTCGTAAGCCGAGTCCAGCTGAAAAATGTGAAATGTGATGTTTTTGGGGTGAAAAGACTGGGTTGTAAGCCTCAAAAACAAATTCTTAAAACTAGATTGAGTGAAAAGACTGGGTCATAAGCTCAAATCTAGTTGATTATCCATGGATAAATGTATTGATGATTGTGATTATGGACCAAAGCAGTAACTCTGAACTTTGAATAACATATTAGTGTCTTTTGGGCCCATGCTTGTCTTTGTTTCAATGTGATTCATGAATGGTGAAACAATTGAATAAAATAATGGAATGTCGTGTTATGGAAAATATTAATATACTATTTATGAATATTGTCTTTATTGTTGAAAGTATGACATTGACATTGCATTATAGCATATTGTTATTGTGGTTTGTACCACTAAGCTGTTGGCTTAGCGCGATTGTGGTTCATCGCGCAGGTGACAGGATAGAACCAGAGAGCTCAGTTAGACCAAGTTGAGTTTAGATTCTGAAGCGTTGATAGAGGGCTTAAAGATCAAAGACAAACTACCGAACATGTATAAATTTTATGTTTTGTAAAACATTGATTTTGATATGCATATTTATTTGTAAATACCATTATATTTTCCGCTGCGTATCGCATAAATGTTTTATCGATTGTACTTTATAATATGATTTGAATGTTTTCAAGTTTTCTCATATTATTGTTAAAAGGAATGAGTGGTTTGTTTAGTAAACCGTAGCATTCCTATATTCAGTATACGTATATTACATATATGGTGGTATGTAGTGTGCGTATACAGGGTATAGGGGTGTTACAGCCACACTGCCTTTGCTTTGTTCATCCAGAAAATAACTTTTTGGTGGAACCAACTATGCAGGTTTGATCCTTAATTATACATTGCTCATGATCACAGTAGCTTTATTTCTTTGATTCATAAGATTATACACACAAAACCTTGATCTATAAATATGTATTAACATTGATCTTCGTTTCAATGACATAAATGATCTTTTCTATTTCTTCTAATCCTTAAAAACCCTAAAAATACTTTTCTGTGTCTTCTAAAACTCAAAAACCCTAAATTTATTTCTTCTATGTCCTAAAAACCTTAATTCGTTTCTTTTGTTTTCAAAAACCTCAAATCGTTTTGCCTATTTCCAAAAACTTTATAAAACTCTAAACTATTTTCTTCAACTCCAAAACCAAAACAGTAAACCCCAAACCAGTTAATCTAAACCCTAAGTTTTCCTAAACCCTAATTCCCTCAAAACTAATATGTAAACCCTAGTTTTCCTAAACCCTAATCCTTAAAATCTTAAAAACTTATAAACCTAAACATTCAAACTCAATACAGTAAATCCAAAACAACAATCCAGTAACTTAGAGCTATAAACCTTATGTTTTAATATTCTAAAACCCTAATTTCATAATTTTACTCTTCAAACCCTAATTTGATCAATCAAAGAACCTTATTAATTTCTTAAAGTTATAAAAACCTAATCCATTTCAGCTCTCTTAAAACTTACAGTAGCCTAAATAAATAACAATAATAATATCTTAAGATTCCAAAACCCTAAATATTAATTAAAGAATTTTAAATAGAAACAGTAACCCTAATTTGTATCTTTACTTGCTTTATTTTTTTTAGATTTTATTATGTAGTCTATTATATGCTTTGGTGGTTGATTTATTTAATTTCAATGCTTGATTTATTTAATTTATCATGGATGAATGTTTATTATATATTGTGATTGATGGTTTAATATCTTTGATGAATGAATTATTTATGATGAATGGTTATTTACTTTTATCGATTTATTTTGATTTCCAAATGTTGTAAGAGGTATGTTTTCACTTTGTGGGTACCTCATTAAGTTCTATGTAATTTAAATTGCTTTCATATTTTAAACCAATGTAAAGGACATGTTTCCACCTTATGGTGGGTGTTCTTTTTAGCTTAGGCATGGATGATGTAAGGGCATGTTTCCATCTTCGGATGGGTTTCCATTTATTTGCTTTGTTTGGACATTGCTTTGATTTTAATATGATGATGCTTTATTTTAATTGTTGCATGTAATATGGGTGATATTGTTATACTTAAGAATTTTCTAATATTAAGACCTGTAAAGGAGGCCGGTTCCAATGAACCGGGCATTGTGGGGGTGCTGGGCCATTTCTCACCTTCCCCACACATACCCAACTTTCCGAACCCATTAGGGGGTTGGGGATTCCTTAGGAATCGAGTCATCCACCCCTTTCTTTTTCCCGGCCCGTCCGGGTGGTGACTCTATTTTCTCCGGACTTAGGTCCATGTTCTCTAAGGCCCCAAGCCTAAACAGTGTCAAAGTCGTAAGAACCATTCCACAGGGAGTGGGGGCGAAAATCCACGCTCACGGTAAGCTTTTGAAGTGTCGTAATCCAGGGCTATGAGCTAGAGAGGATTAATGATATGAGATGCAAATGTATGTATGCATGTATGAATAAATAATCAACAAACAAGGACAAATAGGACGTTCCTTCCAACCTTATAACATCCACACACGAATGGCAAGTCTCTTTTCCTAGGTATATGGTTAGCAAACTACCAACATGGCGTATCTTATTTTCGAATATTTCCCTCAGACGTTTCAACCAATAGTTATATTTTTAAAATGAAAATCAGTTCATGATAATTCCCATTAATTAGGTTCTAATCCATTCAACAAACTAAAGTAGCTTTTATGCTATATTGGATTAAAACTAAATTAAGAGGCTTATTATAAATAGATTTCTCACTTGAAAAAAGTAACTAATGGTACATGCCAAAAATAAGCCCATGATTAATAATTTCTTAGTATAAACTAGGCTCACAATTGATTTTTTGTATTTCATAATTGACCTAAATATTTGTAAGCTCTTTTGAAAATAATTTTGTTTCTAGGCCCATTGTGAAAAGATTTTTAGAAAAAAAATGGATTTTGGGTTTAGTATTTGGGTCATGAGCAAAAGAATTTTTGATTTGTTTTTTAGAAAAGTTTTACATCCAAAGACTATTTTGAGAAGTTTTGAAAATAGCTTTGTCTTTTGGATTTTAAAGAAAAATTTATTTTGAGCTTACAATATACTTAGGTCATATTAGAAAAAGAACAAACCAAATAAGCGATAATTTAAGCCAAGATAAATTAACCATAGTCAAACAACAAGCATTTGGGGTAAAACCTAAGGAAAGTAACTAGGCCAATTACATAAGCTTTAGTATTTGGGTTAAAAGGCTTAGGTTCTCATAGCAAGTATATACCAAAAAGTACGAGGAAATTCCTGCGGGCGAATTGTTATTTTTTATTTTTATTACTTATTATTATTTATTATTATTATTATTTTTTATTTTTATTACTTATTATTATTTTTTATTATTTTATTACTTATTATTATTTTTTATTTTTATTATTATTTTTTATTATTATTATTTTTTTACTTATTATTATTTTTTATTATTTATTATTTTTTATTTTTTATTTTATTAACTTTACCATTTTTATTTTTATTAAAAATTGTAAATAAAAAAATAAATATTATTTAATTAAAATATCACAAAAATTATTTTGGACTATATAAAAAATATCGGACCAGACTGGGTCAAAAATTAAGGGTCTACACCTACCAAGAGAGATCAACAGGTCTTTGATAGGCTTGAAAGGGGTCTATAAGGGACATGGGCTAAATGAAGGTCATTTGTAAGTTGGAGTCGTTGTGACACTATAGGCAAACCTTCACATTACAAACTGCTTGTTGGAACTTTAGACAGTTGGGAGCATGAAAAGATAGAGCTTTGAGTGTTCTCCAATCTTCTTGGCATTAATTTGGATCTTGATTGGGATTGTCTTTTCCCTTGTAAAAAGTTTGGTACACAAATTCATTTCTCTTCTTATTTTCCCTTTTCATTCTCGTTATTTTTCTTACTCTTCCCTTTTCTTTCTCTTTATTTTTCTTACTCTTTCCTTTCTTTGAGCATTTTATCATTTTATCCTTCTTCTCTGTAGGATTGTTAAGTATAGGACTTTCAAAAACCGGGTGACCTTTCTCCTTTTTCTCCGATTTTGATTGAATCTTTGGTTGGGTTGGACCAATTCAAGTCAAACTGTCCTTATAAACTAAATGGAAGCCTTTTGCTACCTTAGGTAAAAGAGAACTCAGTTGGCTTTCCGAACCGCCTTTTTAGGATTTATCTTTTCTTTTTTTTTTCTTTTTTTTTGTTTGTCTTTTTTTCTTTTTCCTTTCTTTTCTTTTCCCTTTTTTTTTGTTTTTTTTTGTTTTTTTTTTGGGTTCTAGCTCTAACAGAGTTGTTTTATTTGTACCAACTTGTATTTCTAATAATGGATGAGTGGAGTGGTATTAATCTGCTTCAGTCCTAACTTTATTTGTGATATTTGGTCTAATTCAGGTGAACTTCAACTACCTTTATGATCTTGAGAACTTCAACTACTCTTATGGTCTTGAGAACTTTAACTATCTTCATGGTCTTGACTATTCATTTCTTTCTTTGATCTTCTTGCCTCTTCACCCTAGTAATCATAAGACTTATCAAAAGTGTAACAACAGCTCAGGATAGGTTGTTGGGATTTGTAAGCCAATGAAAAGAAAGCTAAAATTTCATGAAGGCTCAAAGGGACAACTAGGGATTGATATTTAATAGGGTGGATACTAGTTGTTGGCTTATCAAACAATGCCTAGATAATTTCTCTCTTAAATAAGCAGAGTTCAATTTCTCCTCGAAAATTTGTCAAAGCATGTTCTAAGACTGACTAGGACCTAGACAAAGGTCATTATGCAGGAGCCCTCTCTAAGTAAGCATACACAACTCAATGCTCTAGAGCAATTCCATCATCTAGTAAAGTCATGCAAATCATGATGTGTAGATACATTAATTTATGAACATCAAGCTAGATTTCTCATTGGTTGAGCACCAAAATGAACAATGACCAACAAAAATTTTTGGGAAAGTAATTTATTCAAACAATCTTAATTTTAAAAAATACTATGGATCCAATTAAATTTTAAAGAAAGTAAAATTCAAAAGCAACATTCAAGCTAAGGAAAGTTTGTTGAGTTAAGCTTCTTTTCCTTTCAAATCTTCAATATTTCCATCTTAAAAGGATGATAAAGCAAAATCTTCTTCCAATCCTCCTCCTACCATGAAAGTTGCTAGTGGTGGCACTCTGTTGAACTTAGGCAGAGGATTACTTTTGGTGTTGGTCTTATCCGGCTCCGGTAGCTTACCATTGTCAATCAAATCTTGGATCTAATGCCTCAACTTCATATAGTTGTCCGTTTTGTGTCTAGGCCTTTGATGGAATTGGCAAAATGCATTAGTATCAAAGTTAGGTGGAAGAGGATTAGGCAAAAGACGGGGGGGGGGGGGGGGGGGGGGGGGAGTCAAGGGTTGTAACAATCCCCTCTTTTATAGCTTATTGAGAACCCAAGACAGCGACTTCCCTAATTTTGAAAACTGCCTCATTCCTCCTTGACTAGTGGCATTAACATCAACTTCTTTTTGCAAGCTTTGATTGCCTGATTGGTAGTTCACTTTCCCATTCATTCTTATTGAAAAGTGGTTCTTCTCCCTTTCCCACTCTTTAATTTGTAAACCAGCATGGAGAAGATCTTTGAAGCCCCTTATAAGGGTGTGAGATAGCCTTTCACAGAGGTTGGGCAGGATGCCTCTGACTATCATCCTGATTTGGTCTGACTCATCAGGCCTCCTTTTGAGAAGTGCAACCTTATTTCTCCATCTTTTCACATAGTCCACAAAATTCTCATTTGGTCTTTGCCTAATGGTTTCCACCTCCATCAAGGTTATTTCCAGCTCGATATTGTACCCATATTACTGAAATGAAAGCCGTGTACAACATGTCCCAATCTCTTTGAGTACTTTCCTCTAAGGTGTTGAACAAATTTTGGAGAATAGGGTCCAATGAGAGCATGAAATATCTTGGAGTTTGAGCCTTAGTGGCTCAGGCAGATTACATGGCAGTGATGTACTGCTTCACATGGAAATGAGGGTTTCCAGTATGATTGTATTTAGCAAAGGAAGGCATCTTGAACTTATAAGGGATCTCCTCATCTTTTTCAAACAGTTTGTCGATCTCAAACATCTCTTCAGTTTTCAGCTTCTTCTCAAATTTCTTTTCTAAATCAGCAATCATCTTCTCAACATCAGATGTCTCGGTCTTTTCAACAGTTGTCTTCTCAACAACCTTCGGCTCCTTTTTATCTTAAGGATCTTTGAAGTATTGAGCCCAATCATCATCATCATCAATGATCACCTTATCATCATCAAAAGCCACTTCACCAACTTTAGCCTTCCCTTTGTCTTTTAGCTTCTTGGTGCTAGCAGATACTTCGGCATTGTTCCCTAAAATTGTAGCCAATTGATTCTTCATGGTCTCGGCCAGGGCCTCCTTTATTTCTTCCATCTTGGCATTGAGGGCTTCATCCACCATTCTTTGAATTTGTTCGGGCTCCATTACTTTTGGTGAGAAAGTGATTGAGTCGCTGCTATATTCTTCGTCTCTGGCGTAGGTCAGATTGTCGTAAGCTTTTGAACTGTCATAATCCAGAGTTGTGAGCCAGAGAGGATCAATGATATGAGATGCGAATGTATGTATGCATGTATGCATGTATTCATAAACAATAAACAAAGAAAGATAATTAGGACATTCATTCCAACCTTATAACTTCCACACACGAATGGCAAGTCTCTTTTCCTAGGTAATATGGTTAAAACAAAATACCAACATGGGGTATTTGTTTTCGAATAATTTCCTCAGACATTTCAACCAATAGTTATATTTTAAAAATGGAAATCAGTTCATGATAATTCCCATTAATTAGGTTTTAATCCATTCAACCAACGAAAGTAACTTTTATGCTATATAGGATTAAAACTAAATTAAGAGGTTTATTATAAATAGATTTCTCATTTGGAAAAGTAACTAATGATTCATGCCAAAAACAAGCCCATGATTAATTATTCTTAGTATAAACTAGGCTCACAATTGATTTTTAGTATTTCGTAATTGACCTAAATAATTTGCAAGCTCTTTGTAAGAAAAGGTTGGATGAAAATAATTTTGTTTCTAAGCCCATTGTAAAAAGATTTTAGAAAAAATGGATTTTGGGCTTTGTATTTGAGTCATGAGAAAATAATTTGTTTAAGGAAAAGTTTTATGTCCAAAGACCATCTTGAAAAGTTTTGAAAATAGCTTTGGTCTTTTGGATTTTAAAGAAAAATTTATTTGAGCTCACAACGTATTTAGGACATATTAGATAAAGAACAAACCAAATAAGCCATGATTTAAACCAAGATAAATTAACCATAGTCAAACAATAAGCATTTGGAGTAAAAACCTAAGGAAAGTAACTAGGCCAATTACATGAGCTTTAGTCTTTGGGTTAAAAAGGCTTAGGTTCCTATAGCAAGTATATACCAAATGGTACAAGGCTATGAGTGGTTATGCCATGCTCAATCTCCATACCTTGAGTGAAAGTATGGTATCACTTACATAACACAACACGGGTAACACGGGCGTCCTAATTCATGCACACGATGCAATCTAATATGATGCAATGGATAATATCATGATAAGAAAGAATAGAATAATATAAAGACCAACGGAATCAACTTCTCTTATCCCCAGTGGAGTCACCACTGTGAGCGGGGATTTTTGCCTCCATTCCTGGTGGAATGGTTCTTATGACTTCAGCACTGTTTAGGCTTTAGACCTTAGAGAACACGGACCTAAGCCCAGAGAAAATGGAGTCTCCACCTGGACGGGCTGGAAAAAAGAAAGGAGTGGATGACTCGATTCCTAAGGAATCTCTAACCCCCTAATGGGTTCGAAAAGTTGGGTACATGTGGGGAAGGTGAGAAATGGCCCAGCACCCCCACAACGCCCTATTCATTAGAACCAGCCTCCTTTTCAGGTCTTAATATTATAAAATTCTTAAATATAACGATATTATCCATACTACATGTGATCATAAGAATAAATAAATACTTTATTAAAATCATGATAATTCCAAACAAAACAAATAAATGGACACCCATCCAAGGATGGAAACATGTCCTTACATCATCCATGTCTAAAACTAAATGGGACACCCACTGAAAGGTAGAAACATGTCCTTTACATTAATACCAAAATATAAAAGCAATTTAAATTATATGAAAATTAATTAATGAGGTACCCAATAATGGAAACATACCTCTTACAATTTTAATATCAAAATAAACAAATAATAATAATAATAAAGAAATCATCCATCCTTGATAAATTAAATAAATCAAGCATTGAAATTAAATAAATCAAGCATTGAAATTAAATAAATCAACCATCAAAACATATAATAAACTACATAATCAAATCTAAAATTTAAAAAAAGCAAATAAAGATATAAATTTAGGTTTATGTCTCAATTTAGGGTTCTTTAATTAACATTTAGGGTATTGGAATTTTAAAATTATTATATTTGTTATTTAGGCTACTGTGAGAGTTTTTGGAAAAATGGAATTAATTAGGATTTTATAATTTTAAGAAAGTAGTAAGGTTTTTGGTTAATAAAATTAGGGTTAGGGCTAACATCATGAATTTAGGGTTTTGGATCCTTAAGATATTAAGGTTTAGGGCTCACGGTTTTAAATTAGGGTTAGGGTTTCTAAGAAAACTAACACTATCATATTTATTTTTGAAAGAAGAGGCTACTGTGAAGATTTTGAAATTTTGATTTAATTAGGGTTTGGGACTAACATCATAAAATAGGGTTTCTAGGGTTTTAAAATATGAAATATGGCTTACAGCTATTAAGGTTTACTGTATTGATTAGGGTTTGAGAAAATAGACTATTGTTTTGAGTTATTTAAAAATATGTGATTGAGATTTTGATAATTAAGCTACTGCATGAAATCATATTTTGATAAATAAACTACTATGGTCATTGTATATTTGTATATAAATTAAAAGTCAAAAGAATGAACTTTAAATGAAGAAAGTTTGATAGATGAAACAATAATAAGTTATCTCAATATAAATTTAAATGAATAAAGTTAGAAAGACACACCTCCGTTTGTTGGCTCCACCAAAATAGTTTGAACGAAATTCAGGATGAGCTTTGATAAAGACAATGATTACACTGCCTTTGTATTTGTTGGTTGAATTGAGAAAAAGACAGTGAGCTAAGCCACTGCCTTGTTGATTGCTTTTTTGCTTGATATTTTAGATTCGTTGCCTTCTGTTCTGTGTTGTTATTTTGGATTTCTTCTTACTTGCTAAGGTTTGTTGAAAGCCCCAAAAGTTCCCAACTCTCCTCGAAAAATAAAAGTCCAAAGTTTCTTCCAATAATTGCCATCCTCTAGGGTTTTTCTCTCTTTTCTTCCCCGTCTTTAGGGTTTTCTCCATTCCCTTCTGTCTCTAGGATTTTCAGTCGCCGTCCTTTCTCCTTGTGTTTTAATGTGGTATTTATAAGAAAAATAAAGACCTAATCCTATTTTAATAAGAAAATACTAACTATTTGGGAAAAATTACAAAACCGTGTAAAACAAGGTTTGGTCAAAAAAATCGGCAGCGCGCACGGGCTGCCGGACCTGCAGGCTGCGCTGGCAAAAATTACTGCGGGGCAGGCGAGCTGGGTAAGCCAGTTCGTCGAATTGGGCAATGCTTAATTCACCGCTGATAGTCATCTGCGGTGAATTGGGCAGTGCCTAATTCATCGCAGACACTTTTTACGATGAAATGCGCTGCCGCGCTTCGCTCGTGGATCCGTCCGATTTTTATTTTTTTCATTTTTTTATTTTTTTATATTTTTATTTTTATTAAAAATTACTATTAAATATTATAAGTAATTAAAATATTATTAAAATAATTAAAATACTACAAAAATTATTTTGGACTATTTAAAAATATTGGACTGGACTGGGTCAAAAATTAAGGGTCTACAATTATGTAAAGCCATTATTAATGGCTAAAATGAATGAAATGTGATTTATGTGCATTATATGAAAATAACCCAAAATGTTTGGGTAAATTATTGTAATGTTAAATGTTATACATTATGATAAAATGATAAGATATGATGAATTAAAGTGATTTGGCATTGCTATTAATGAGAAAAACTAGAAAAGAGGTAATGTGATGAGAAAAACTAATTATAAAAATATGTACTACTTGTGTGCCTAGTATGTTATTCAAATTTCAGAGTTCTGTATTTGGCAGCATGCCTATGAGATTATCCTCATTATTTGCCTTTGAGGCTACACGTTGGTTGTCACTGATATATGATATTCCTTTAGGCTAGATGATGGGCATCATTATGATTTGCCTTTAGGCTAGACGCTGCGCGTCACTTGCCTTCGAGCTAGACACTGGGTGTTAATATAAACCAAAACAGTAACTCAGGGATTTGAGTAGTATATTAGATTATTTAGGCCCATTCTTGTGTATGTGTTAATGTGAATTATAAAAAGATTAAAGATTATGTTTTAAAGTAGAATTGTGTGCCACATTGTGAAATAACATACAAAAGCATTATTCATTGTCATTGGTTTAAAGTTTTATTATTTTCAAAGTTTTTGCCGCTAGGCTTTTAGCTTAGCACGATTGTAATTCATTGCACAGGCGATATGGTTGATCCGGTAGATCCGGAGAGTTCTTTTAGACCTGGTAAGGTCTATACTTGAGGTTGATATGGGGGTTTCTGCTGCATCAAGATCAGAGCCATTTGTCATCGTGTATATATTTTATGTTATAGTATATTTTGTTATTGTGTATATTATGTTTATATTTTTGGAGAGTATATATTGTAAATTATAAAGAATATTTTGGATAAATTGTGTAATGTGGGGTTGTGTATATGTGTTTTGATATATATATATATATATATTTTGGAGGGTGTAGAAATTGAGAAGTTGGGGTGAAATGTTGATTTGTTTTTATTAGGAGTGTGTTTTTATGCAGGTTGAGAAATATTGAATTTTCAAGATGTCCAATTTATGGACAAAACTCTGGCGAATTTTTTCAGAGATTTTGATATAAAATACTTATTTTGGAAATCTATAATTAATGAAGAATATTTTATTTACTATTTAAATATGCATTTTAAAGTGTTTGGGATTTTAAATTGAAAATGTGAAAATTTTTATTAAATTGGGTTTTGGCATTCTTATACTTTATATGTGTATTTTACATATACTGGTGCATGTATTATATGTATATAGAGTATAAGGGTGTTACATTTATTTTGGTATCAGAGCCTAGGTTTGAGGTTCTCGACCTAGTGGATTGTTAGAGAGAAAAAAAGAATTTTAAATATGGTTTTAAATTGTGATGCATGCACTGGCGTTGGCATTATATTTGATATCTGATGTGGTAATTTCTATTGTATTTGCAGATATAGGTAGTTATGGCTTTTAGGACACACCAATCTATCGAGGGTTATGCAGAGAGTGTAGCTCTTGATGAGGTTATTGTTAGAGCTAGTGTTGAGATTGCTATAGAGGCATCTGCATTTGTGACAGTTATACAATTAGCTGAGGAGGTTTCATCGAACTGGGTATAACATATGGTGGAGCTATTAAGACAGGCTCCGGTTCAGCAGCCCCAGCCACCACCATAGCCATAGCCACAACAATAGTTGCTGACTCGGAGGTATGATAAGTTCAGGAATTTTGGAGCCATAGATTTTGTCAGCATTACAAATCCGACTGTAGCAGAGCAATGGCTGGACAGGGTTTAGAGAGTGTTCAAATAATTATAGGCTAGTCCGGAGGAGAAGTTTGATTATGCTAGATCTCTTCTATAGGGGGATGTATATGAGTGGTGGAAGATAGTTCCCCATGGCATAGTTGATCCACCAGTGCTGACTGATGTCGATTTCCTATGGGAATTCGAGAAGAAGTATACTCCCAGAGAGTATAAGGATGCTAAGAAGATGGAGTTCCTGAGTTTGACACAGGACACGAGGACAATGACTGAGTATGAGGTTGAGTGCATTCAGTTAAGACAGTATGCTAGAGGGATTATTTCTGATGAGATTGACAGATGATGGAGGTTTGGCGAGGGGCTGAGACACTCTATCATGCATTTAGTGGAAGGCTCTCGGTATCGGGATTTTTCTCAGTTGGTTGTAGCTGCTAGGAGTGTGAAGATGGCACAGGGTCTTGCAGCAACTGCCTGAGCAAGGAGACCCTAGGGTGTGGCAAGGTCTTCATCATCAAAGAGAGGTCAAGAGGGGTTATCCTCAAAGGTTCAGTAAGAGCCAGGGGTAGTCTTGTATGTCATTATAGTAG
This sequence comes from Garcia nutans, assembly GCA_947685225.1. Lineage (NCBI taxonomy): Eukaryota > Viridiplantae > Streptophyta > Magnoliopsida > Malpighiales > Euphorbiaceae > Garcia > Garcia nutans. The sequence continues at coordinate 18,454,630 of CANTUV010000009.1, read as the reverse complement.
TAGAGGTAGAGATAGAGACCTACAGTCTCAGTGGCTAGTGCCTCGACCCCATTGACTCAGATGCCTACTCCACCTACCTATGTTTATTCTAGTAAGGCATATGGAGATGTCTGTTGGAGGACTGGTGCACCAGCAGTATGTTATAGATGTGGATTACTATGCCATTTTCTCAGAGACTACCCAGAGCAACCAGATGACAGACAGATAGATACAATAGCTTCTTGACCCAATGTCAGAGGGGGTTGTGGTGGGAGAGGTTTTGGTAGAGGTGGTAGATTAGGGTCTGGTCAGAGAGGAGGTTCTACATAGGGTGTATACCAGAGGATGCAGAGCCATCACAACAGGTTTATATGTTACAGAGACAGCCGAATACTTTAGTTGTTATAGCTAGTATTTTTACTTGATTTGGTACTTCAGGTCATGCATTGATAGACCCAGGGTTTACGCATTCATTCATACATGCATCCATCCTGCTTGTGAGTGATTTGCATTTGAAATCCCTAAGATTTGATGTGTTGGTTACAAATACTTTAGGGCATAGTATTGTAGTTAGCAGGGTACGCCAAGATAGTCTAGTAGTTATTCATAATGAGGAGTTTCTCGGTGACCTGATTGAGATGTCTTTTAGGGAGTATGATATGATTCTAGGTATGAATTGGTTATCTAGGCATGGGGCTATGGTAGACTGTCAGCAGAAATGTGTTACCCTGAGAACACGTGATGGTAAAGATGTGGTGGTATCTAGTGAGCAAAAACACCTTTCATCTATGTTTATCTCAGCTGTATCAGCTAGGAGGATGATTCAGAAGGGATGTGAGGCATATCTTGCTCATGTTGTAGATACCAGAGTAGTAGGGTCCTAGCTTAACAATATGCCTATAGTTGCTGAGTTTCTAGATGTTTTCCCTTATGAGTTGTCAAGGGTACCTCTTAAGAGAGAGATGGAGTTTGGCATTGATCTGATGCTTGGTACCACTCCTATCTCCATTACCCCTTATCGGATGGCATCTATAGAATTGAAGGAGTTGAAGGTGCAGTTGCAAGAGTTGCTTGATAAAGGGTTCATCTGCCCTAGTATGTCACCGTGGGGAGCACCTGTCTTTTCTGTTAAAAGAAGGATGACACCTTAAGATTATGTATTGATTATAGGAAGTTGAATAAGGTGACCATTAAGAACAAGTATCCATTACCTCAGATAGATTATCTCTTTGATCAATTAAAGAGAGCAACAATATTCTCTAAGATTGATCTGAGATCAGGGTGCCATTAGTTGAGAGTTAAAGATGTGGATGTACCCAAGATAGCTTTCTGTATGACGTATGGGCATTATAAGTTTCTGGTGATGCCCTTTGGATTGACGAATGCACCAACAACATTTATGGGTTTGATGAACAGGGTGTTTAGACCATACCTAGATTAGTTCATAATGGTCTTCATTGATGATATTCTAGTGTATTCAAGTCATAAGAAAGATCATAACAGGCATCTGCAGATTGTACAACACACTTTGTGAGAGAATCAGTTGTATGCTACGTTGTCTAAGTGTGAGTTTTGGCTCGATCACATGACTTTCCTCGATCATGTGGTATCAGCAGAGGGCATTAGAGTTTATCCGAGTAAAGTTGAGGCTATCTTGAATTGGAGTCAACCAAAGAATGTGATAGAGGTTAGAAGTTTTTTGGGATTGGCAGGCTATTATCATCGGTTTGTGAAGGGTTTTTCTATGATATCTACACCACTCACCAGATTACATCGGAAAGCGGTTAGATTTGTGTGGATAGATCGGTGTCAGGGAGCAGCTGAGAGATATGTTGACTCAGACTCCTGTCCTTACTATACCTGTGGAAGGTAAACCCCATATGATATACAGTGATGCTTCACATAGTGGTTTAGGTTGTGTTTAATGCAGGAGGGTAGAGTCATTGCTTATGCATCTAGACAGTTGAAGCCTCATGAGTTGAATTACCCGACTAATGATCAGAGCTAGCAGCCATAGTTTTTGCATTGAAGATTTGGCGGTATTACTTGTATGGGGAAAAATGTTTCATTTATATGGATCATAAGAGTTTGAAGTACCTTAGTGTTCAGAAAGAGTTGAATTTGAGACAGAGATGGTGGTTGGAATTGATTAAAGACTATGACTGCTTGATTTATTATCATCCTAGCAAGGCAAATGTTGTTGCGAATGCCTTAAGTTGGAAGTCTATGGTAGGTTTAACTGCTTATTCGCTCTTGTTTCTTGTTGAGTTGAGAGCGTTGCATGCAAGATTTGAGTCTTGTGATGATGGTGCATTGATAGCTCGGTTGCAGTTGAGGCCAGTTTTGTTGGATCAGATTAGAGAGGCCCAGCAGGCAGATGAGAAAATCTGTAGACCCTTAATTTTTGACCAAGTACAACCCGATATTTTAAAATAGTCCAAAAATAATTTTTATAATATTTATTATTTATTTCAATAATAATATAATATTTATTATTTTAAATATTTATTTTTAATAATAAAAATAAAATAAAAAATAAAAATTGAACGGATCGGCGAGCGACGAGCCGTGTGTCGCCGCAGGTCGAGAGGCCTGCGGCGAAATTGCTGCCCAGCAATTTGACGCAGGCCTTGACCTACTGCAAATTGTAGCTTGCCCAGTTTGCCATACTAGCAGCCCAAAGCTTGCCCAGTTCGCCACATCAGCAGCCCACAGCAATTGCCCAGTGTCCCGCGCCTAGCTCGCCCGATCCTCTCACAGCACATGCCCTTCCTCTCAATTGGCCAGCAACCCGCACCCACGGCCAATTTTTGACAAAATCTTATTTAGCATGGATTTTTAATTTTATTTTTGAGATATTTTTTGTTTCCTTAACCGCACAGTATTAGGTTTTTAATTTTTCTATAAATAACACAATTAAAGACAGAGAGAGGGACTTTTTTTATTTTTGTTTTAAAGGCAGGACTTTGGCTTTCGACTGAGAATTAGGATTTTTGAGAGAATTAAACACAGTGGGGACTTCTTTTTCTTTTGGCTGAGACAACTGGGGCGGCAATAATTTAAAAAAAAAAGAGCATCAGACTTGGGATTGAGGCAGAGAACGGAGCAATGAATTAATTCTAAATTATTATCAAATAGGGATGGAAGATATCAAACACAATCAAGGCAATAGCAAACTCTCACTGTCTTGATTTCCTTTCAACCAAGAAAACAAATTTGGTGTAAGCAAATACTTTGCGTCAACTTTTAATTATTGGTGGAGTCAACAAACGAAGGTATGTCTCTAAATTTAAATTTATTCAAATAAATCATATTAAATTTTGGTGATTATTCATATCTTTCATGTAACGCTAATACTATAGTTAATAATATTATTTTTATAAAAATCCCAAAACACTATTTTCTAAATCTTAAACCCTAAAATCTTAATTTTTAACACCAAAACCTACAACCCTATATATATTTTATGTTATAGTATATTTTATGTATATTATGTTTTTATTTTTGGAGTATATTTTGTAAGTTATAAAGAATATTTTGGATAAATTGTGTAATGTGGGGTTATGTATATGTGTTTTGACATATATATGTATATGTATAAATGTTTCGGAGGAAATGTGGAGAAATTGAGAAGTTTGGGTGAAATGTTGATTTGTTTTATAGGGAGTGTGTTTTCATGCAGATTGAGAAATATTGAATTTTAGGTATGTCCAATTAATAGACAAAACTCTGACGAATTTTTTATAGAGATTTTTAATATAAAATACTTATTTTGGAAATCTATAATTAATAATGAATATTTTATTCACTATTTAAATATACATTTTGAAGTGTTTAGAATTTTAAATTTGAAATGTGAAAATTTTATTAAATAGGGTTGTGGCATTCTTATACTTTATATGCGTATTTTACATATACTGTGTGTATATATTATACATATATAGGGTATGAATGTGTTACAAGTGGCGTCATAGGAAGGTCAAAAAGTGCCACACGGCACCCCTTTTGATGCCATGATGCCCTAGTCCTGATTTTTATGATTTTAGCCTCAAAAACCACAATAAATATACCCTTGCTCCTCATTTCTCCATGTACCTTCCAACCAAGCAATACTTATTTGCTGGTTGGCTCTCTTCTCTCTCTCTTCTTCTTCTTCTTTTAAGGTGAAAGGTTCTCTCTTCCTTAGAAAAAACCACCTAAAACTAGCTTCCTTAGCTAGTTTGGGTGCTTGGTCCCTTTTAGTTTAGCTTTCCTTAACTTAAACAAAACAAAATTGAGTCATTAGCAAAACCCTAACCTAATTCTATTTTATTTTGCTTCTTTAGTAAAATAAAATCTCAACCAAGGTGGAATTAAGATCTGGTCACACTTTTAGGCCTACACCAAGCAAGTTGCTAAGGAAAATTGTAAGAATACTAAAACTCAGCTTAAATTCATTATTTTGCCCTAATTTTGAGGATTATTATTTGATTTCAAAATTGACTTAATAAATTAAAATCAAACTTTTACATGCCAAAACCATTTTCTAAATTAGGTTTCCATCCAGTTGGGCCTAAAACCATTTTCAAATTAGGGTTTCACCTAGTTAATTCCCAAAACCATTTTTTTAATTAGGTTTCCATCTAGTTGGTCCTAAAAGCATCTTGAAATCGGGGTTTCATCCAGTTGACTCCTAAGACCATTTTCTAAATTAGGTTTCCATCCAGTTGGGCCTAAAACCATTTTCAAATTAGAGTTTCATCTAGTTGACTCCCAAAATCAATTTTAGTTTTAGATTCATCTAGTTGAACCTAGAGTTAATCTAGACATAACTTCAAACCTAAAATCAATGTAGACTTAGGCTCACCTAACTTAGGTTAAAACCCCATTTTGAGTTCTAAATGAACCATCTTGCGATGGTTAAAACTGCATGAGCTTTGATTCCTATTCAAATAGGATGCGTAGGCCTGCATGGAATTTTACTCCAAGTATCAAGTTCACTTTGTAAAATAACCCTTTTCCATAAATCTTTATCCTATGTTGTAAATTAAAGTTGTCTTTTGGGAAACCTAAGTCACCTGAAGTTTCTCATAGCTAGAACGCGCCTAAAGAGTCAGTTAAAATAAATAGTTTTCAATCACAAGTCAACAACAATAGTTGGGAAATGTGTGCTCAACCTAGAATCCATAAAGCTAGAATTGAGTTCCTCTTATTCTTTGTTTTCAAATGTAAAATTTAATTTAATTTATGTACTTTACTTAATTTTCATGCTATGTAAATTTTATTTAAATTATCATTATATTATATTTGTCATATCATGAAATTCATTTTGTTAGTTCTTATTTAATCCAAGGCAAAACTATTTTTGCTCAAAAGCCTAAACATAGCCCCTGAATCCATCCTTTAGTTTAAGGCTAGCGATTTCTATCATTGGGATAATATTGGAGTCAATTTAGGGTTTTTTTTTCTGAAATTTTCCTTTTCTAAAATAAATTTAAATGGTGACTCATTTCTAAAACCATTTTACTTGAACCGAGCATAGCCAATGAAGGTAGAGTGACCTCAGCACTTTTCATGAGACTTGGCCTAACTTCAACACTCTAGCTTTGCATCCTTTGCTGGCCTGGCCATAAGGCGAGCTGGACTTGGTGCCTCACACACTCACCCAACTATTCTTGCCTATATGGTTAATTACCCTCCTAATTGAATCATCATCATGAACTAAAACTAGTCCATCCTATAGTTTTATGCCTAGATTAAGTATAAAGATCTTATCCACATTAGGATATCCTAGTATCTTGCTATATTTATCTAATAGATCCATTTAGCAAAGGTAATCTAGATGAAATTTTTTGAGGTCATCAACCACGCCATTTACATACTGCAACATATGATGCTTAGGAGCTTCACAGTTATACACCTATTTACCCCCATGGTGAAATCTCAAATCAACTGCACCTTCCATTTAGTATATCTGTAAAATGATAGACATATTACTTAAATATCATTTCAATATTCATCAATTTTAGTATATACAAATTAACAATTACTCTAATAAAAAAACTCTTTTTATAACAAAGCTCAAAAATTAGTTATTATTTAAATAACTAAACACTAATTCTATATTATAAAAACCCTAATTCATTTGTCATCATCTGTTTACCCCCATATAAACTATTACTTAAATTAATGAAAAACCCAAAATTTTCCCCAAATGAGAAGGCATATGCATTCAACTGGACCATAAACAAACCTACCCCATAATTAAAGATTGATTATTTACTTAGGAAGTTGAATCTTCCTTTAGAGTGATCAATAAATCCCACAAAAAATGTATGCAATGGCTTTACAAAGCTTACAGAAAAATTGAATTTCTTTTAGGTTTGGAAAAGGATGGATGAAGCTTTGGCAGAATTTCTCTCTCTGCCTCTCTTTGTCTCTCTCTCTCTCCTATTTTTAGAAGCTTTTGTCTGAGTGAGTTGATTGGAAATTAATTGACTATTCTCTTTTCTCTTAGCTTTTAATGGCGCCAAAGGGAAGTTAGGTGGGCTACTTAATGTCACCAATGTGTTTTATATGGGTTTCTTATTAATAAAAAAATATTTTCTATTATTTTTTTAATGAATTATAAATGGTGCAGCTGACATATGTCATGGGTTGTTACTCTCCCCATTAAAACAGGGCCAAAAAATTAGATTTTCCATTGTTTTATATGTATTTGAGATAAAACTAACATTAAGGGCCAATCTGCACCTATGCAAAAATATTAGGGGCTTTTTTTGTACCTTCACCCTAAAATATATTTATTATTTGTATTTATTTGAAGTTATATTAATGTGTAGGCTAGGTAGCTTGGACGAGAGCCATACCCCTATAAGATCTTCAAAAGGATGCATAAAAAAAGAGGAGTACTAATTTTTTGGATGTCAGATCTCAAAATATCCATGTAAGTTATAATACTATTGTACTTTTATTACTTCCTAAGATATAATTTATAATTAATATCATTATTAAATGTTTTTATTTGATATGCTTTTTATAGCTAAAAAGAGCAGTGGTCCCAGCTGCAAGAGGGGTACAATGAGCCTTTTGTCATTGACGAGGCTCAAATGTACTAGGATATTGTTATCGGGGAGAAGAACTGGAGAATATAAGGCGTGGGATCCATCATAGCTACCTACCACTGCCATCCTTCAGCACCATCCATTTTATCATCTTGAGTATCAGATGGCTTGGTTGAGGAGGACCTGCAAACTCTCTAGTATATAATGGTTGATTTGCAGGACCAGACCATCAGGGCGAGCACAAGCATCGTAAGTTGATTAAGCATGTTGACGTGTTAATGAGACAGGTTCAACATCCATTATCACTCATTCTCCTAAAGATGATGCTACTTCTGAGGACCATGTTCATGATTACTAAACTCTAGATCTATAGGCCTTTTCCTTTTCTGTTTATGTACAATAACCATTATGCAGATGCAATTCACTTTTATGTTTATGTAGATTTCAGTTATGTTATGTACAAATCTCTTATTTTAATATATATATATATATATTTGTATCAACAATTTTCATCTAATTTCATTATTTTTCTAAGTTTCTAATTAAATTTTTTAAACCCAAAAATAAAAAATACAAATAAAAATTTAAAATATTAAAAAGTAAAAAATATAAATAATATTTATAAAAATTTAAAAGACTTAGTCCGTTTCTAAAAAAGGTAATTACGTGTACAATTTGAAATGAAAATCCATTTCTAATACCAACAGACAAATATTTATTTCTATTAGAAACAAAATCATTTATTTCTAAACTTCTCTCTATTTAGTCCTCAATCGCATCGTAATATAGCAACAAAAACATTCGTTTGTAATAGAAATAGAAATTTTTGTTTCTAATTTATTAAGTTCATTTTTATAAAAGCAAACTGTGAGCAGAGATTTTTGCCCCCACTCCCATGTGGAATGGTTCTTGGGACTTCAGCATTGTTAGGCTTAGGTCCTTAGAGAATACACACCTAAGTCCGGAGAAAATAGAGTTGCCACCCGGACAGGTCAAAAAAAAGAAAGGGGTGGATGACTCAATTCCTAAGGAATCCCCAACCCCCTTATGGGTTCGGAAGTTGGGTGCGTATGGGGAAGGTGAGAATGACCCAACACCCCCATAATGTCTGGTTTATTAAAACCGGTCTCCTTTTCAGGTCTAGATATTATTAAATTCTTAAATATTATAAAATCATCCATACTACATGCAATTATTGAAATAAACATTTATTGTATTAAAATCAAAACAAATTCAAACAAAATAATAAAATGGGCACCCATCCGAAGATGGAAACATGCTCTTACAAGCATGTCCAATGTCCAAAACTAAATAAAATAGGACACCCATCAATTTGTGGAAACATGTCCTTTACATTAATCCCAAAACTTGAAAGAAATTAAATTACATTGAACTTAGCTAATGAGGTACCCACAAAGTGAAAACATACCTCTTACATTTTTAAAATCAAAATAGTCAATCTTAAGACAATTAACAAAATAAATTAAACCATTCAAACATCCATAATAATTAAAAATAAATCATCCATTTATAAACAGAAAAATCATCCATCATAAGCATATAATAAATTCAATAATCAAAACTAGGGTTTAAAGTATTAAATACATAAAATTAGGGTTTAGGGTTTTAATTTAGAAAATAGGACTTTAGCTTGGAAATTAGGGTTTTTGATTTTGGGGTTTAAGGAATCAGGGTTTTGGATTTAGGGTTCAAGGAATTAGGGTTTTGGATTTAGGGTTAAAGGAATCAGGGTTTTGGATTTTAAGGAATTTAGGGTTTGGGAGTTAGGTTACTGGTTTTTGTGGTTTGGGTTTTTGGCTTCTAGATATTATGGTTTTTACAAACTGGGATTTCTTAAATAAATGTTAGGGTTTTATATTTTATGAATATGCAAAAGTGGTTTGGGTGATCTAATTTAGGGTTTTGATAATTATACCAGTGATTCAAATTAAGCCTTAAGCTACTGAATGAGATAAACATATTGGATTAAAATTAGAACCTATAAGTAATCAAGATTTTTGATGCTACTGGAGTTAAGTGTAACTACTGGACTAAAATAATTTCACAACCTTCAAATCTTTAAATGATATTTTCAAAAGAAAACACATATACTGGATGTTTAAATAAATTGTAATCAATGAATGAAGTTATTGTAAATTAAAATGAGTTAAATGATAAAGCCAATCCTCCATTATTGGTTCCACTAAAATTTAATATATTGATCAAAGCTTTCTAACTTGGCTACACAAATTTAAGTTTTGAGGAAGACTACCTTGCTTGTTTTGTTGTTGTGTCTGTGTTGCTTCTTCTTAATTGATTGTTAAAGCTCTTTTTTGCTCTTCTTTGCTTTATGTTAATTCTTATTGATCCTTTTCTCTACTTTTTAATTATCTATTTATAAGCCAATAATAGTTTTAACCCTAAAACCCTAATGTGCTAATCCGAGATTTAATCAAAATATATATTGATTAGGAAATTAAAATTTCCAGCCAGATTATTTTAGAATTAGGGTTCATGTCGATTTGGCACGTCCAAATCGACATGAAGCTAGCTCATGTCTATTTGGAGTGCCAAAATTGACATGAGCAATGCTCATGTAGACTTGGACCCTCCAAGTCGACATGAGCATTGGCTCATGTCACCCTGGACCGGTCTCGACTCAAGCTAGTCTAAAATTTTTAATCTTTGGACCAAACAAATTTAATTTGGGCCTTTATAAGTTGAACCAATTTATTTTTTAGGCCTTATAAAATTGAACCAATCTAATTAAAGGTAGAACATGTTTAAGCCATTAAGAATGGACCAACCTTTGATTTGGCCTTTTTAATTAGGATCGGACTAGCTTAGCACCAAAATTAAGGGTCTATAATTTGCTCCCTACTTGAATGATCTTGAATTCATTCAGAGAGTGAAAAGCAATATGACTTTGGATTAATTTTAGATAAGGATGGGTTTTGGACCCACGAATTAGATTTTGGATTTTGTACCCGAGATTTGATTAGGTTCTAGATCCAATATTTAGTTCTAGACTAAAAAAATAGTTTGGGTTCTGGACCCGAGTTGGTTTGGGCTATGGACCTGAGTTGAGTTTTGAACTCAAAAAATGGTTTGAGTTCTGGACCCAAGTTGATGTGGGTTCTAGACCTGAATTGAAAAAAATGGTTTAGGTTTTAGACCCTGATTGAGTTCTGGACTTAAAAATGGTTTAGATTTTGGACTTGAGATGGTGTGGGTTCTTGACCCGGATTGAAAAATGGTTTAGGTTCTGGACCTAGATTGAGTTCTTGGACTCAAAAAGTGGTTTGGGTTCTAGACCCAAGATGGTTTGGGTTCTAGACCCATAATGAGTTCTGGACCCATAATGAGTTATGGACTCAAAAAATGGTTTGGGTTTTAGACCCGAGTGTTGCGCTCGAATTAACTCTACCACAAAGCGTCACTCGCAAGTATACGAGGTAGCTGTAGCAAAGGTGATCGACCCAAGGTCGTCTCACAAGGAAGCTAAAGTGGCTAATTGATTATCAGATTATGAATAACAAGTAATGAAGAAAATTTAAATTGTTAACTAATGAAGAAGATTGATTGAAGTTTAAAACAATAAAAGTATACAAGAGCTGATGTTTTGATTCACTTGATAAAAAGGTCTAGGGTTTGCACTTCTCTACTACTTGTATGTATGAATGGTTATTCCTCTTAACTAATTCAATTTCAAAGATTAAATCTCAAACAACTTAATTAATTGAGTCAAGGAAATAAGCTCTCGCATTCAAACCTCTTACAACTAATCTTGTTATAATTGAAACAATCTTTTTAATAGGTTATATCTCTAATTCACCTAAGTCCCTAATTGAATTGATCCAGCATTAGACTTCATCTCTCAATCAATCATCTAATACCTAAAACACATAATTGGTGGCTAATCAATTATATATATTAACAATATTCCATTCAATCAAGGCTAAAGAAATTATTAGCTAAGAGAATAACCAATTCATACAATCATAGCAGATCCAAACAAACCCTAGACTAGATCAAATTAGTTCATGATACAATCAAACATATTCATCTCATTAATGTTCAAAGAAATCAAAATAGACATGATAATATTCATCAATACAATTTCAATGAAAATAAAGAGATAAAGTTCAAGAACAAAACCAAGTTACAAACTCCTTGAAGCTTCTGAAAAATCTCTTGTTCGAATCTTGCAAGAAGGATGTCTCAATGGATGGAACAATCTAATCTAAGCTAAAGTAATCAAAAGTGTAATCAAAATTAGAGAAAACAATTATCAAAACCCTAAGCTCACTCTTGGACGGCTGAAACTCTTCTCCAAATCGTCAACAGTCACCAAACCCTAGCTTTTCTTTTCTTTTTATATGAAATGTCCGCTTTAAAATTTGCTGCGTGTTTGGTTCATGAGGGACACGGCCAGGTCAGAAGTGACTTGGCCGTGTTGGAGTGCATTGGAGGGACACGGCCAGTGACTTGGCCGTGTCCCTTGCATGTATTCAATTCTGGTTGCTTTTGATTCTTTTCTTCTTGTTGAGTGACACGGCCAAGTCAGAGGTGACTTGGCCGTGTTGGAGCTTTTTAGAGGGACACGGCCAGTGACTTGGCCGTGTCCCTTGCTTGTGTCTGCTTCTGTGAAGATTTGCTTCTCTTTTCCTTTGGAACCAAGTGAGACATGGCCAAGTGAAGGTGACTTGGCTGTGTTGGGCTTCTTTGGAGAGACACGGCCACTGACTTGGCCGTGTCCCTTGCATGTGTCTGCCACTGGGACTTGCTCTTCCTTTTTAACTTGGTATGGGACACGGCCAGTGACTTGACCGTGTCCTCTGCTTGTGTCAGCCACTGCCCCTTTCTCCTTCAATTTGTTTCCTTGCCTGTTTTAACTAACACAAAACTCAAAACAAACTTTAAACAAGAAGTAAATAGACAATAACCAACAAAATATAAACACAATACTAAAAACTAGATAAAAAACGACATAAACACTGAAAGAACTAAAACTACCAAAATTAATGAAAACACTAAACAAACCAATTAAAACTAACAAAATACCTAAAGAAAACAATAATTATCATACTAAACAAGACACAAATCTATAACAAAAACTAATAAAACACCGAGATGGTTACAAGAAAATGATTTCAATTAGTTCTGAAAAAAAAAACATTTGGCTTTTTTTACCGTACCTATGTACTCTTGCCCCTTGTGGGGAAAAAAATATTTGTAAGGACAAAAATATTTTTTATACAAGTAATAATATATAACCACAATAATTATTAATATACTATCTAGTCATGTGCTTGTGTAAATTATTGAAATGAAAAGCAAACCTTAATTATTGATCTGAGAAAGAAACAAATAATGAATTATTTGATTTGATAAAGAAACGAATAATGGAAAAACAAACTTTGAATTATGAAATATTAAAATAGACGACAAACCTTAAATTATTTGATCTAAGAAAGAAATGAATTATTGAACCTATAGTGCATGTAACTTTACATTTTCCTTATACCCCTTTTTTTACTTGAAATCAGAGTGTTTGTCGTTGCCTATAAATATGAAACAATGTATGAGTGGTTCTACATTCAGAAGCTCTTCAAAATTTTCTATCTTTCAAATTTCTTTTACCTTTTAAACTAATAAAAACATTAACCTCCATCATAAATGGTAGTCATTCAACATTCATCGATGTTTGGGATACGTTCAAACAATGAGTTACTTACTTACCTCTATAAAAGTGGGGTTGAGCAAATTCCTCTATTACCCGAAATGTATCTTCATCGTAGAACAAAAGAAAAAACACAGATAAGCGCTATTTTGTTGTAATTTAATTACTTATTGACATAAGATTTGTTAGCATAATTTAAAGATATATATTATTGTGCTAAAATATGCATGAAAATTTATGTCATAGAACTTACATAGCAAAATTCATAAAAAAAGAGAAGGATATGAATGTAAGTTTTATCAAAGTGTAATGCGAAATATATGTGTACTTACCCTTACTTACCTATATTTAGATAGCATGGCGGTTGTGAATTTAAGAGAGGAGCAAACATTCACAAATCCCGCAAATGGTACGATCGGGCCCTACCTATAGTTAAAAGAATGATCCAAGAAAGTGGCTTTGAAGACTTTGTTTTCCAATTACCATCCCGAGGATATCAAATTGACAAGGGTATGATCTAAACGCTTGCAGAGTGATGGATAGACAATACCCTTACTTTCCACTTGGCCATGGGAGAGATGACGATTGGTTCAGTTGATTTTGCTGCCATAATAGGTCTCTAATGTCATGGGATCCCTATCCCTTTAACCAGCAATATTTTAACACCAGAAGAAATTCAGCATCTGATCTGTGTCCCATTTTAGAGGACTTACAAAATCAAATTTGAGCATATTCAAGAGTACTAATCAAGGTATACTTGACCAATGCAAGATGAGAAAGTGAAATAATAAACTGGGGGGGGGGGTCTTATTATATCTGTGGCGATGACCATATTGGGTAGTATGAAGTCTGCCATCCACTTATCGGTGCTACATGCCCTTTCTAATTTAGACCGTATGCCATCTTGTGCATGGGGAGAAGCTGGTGTTGATTGCCTTTTATCACGACTTTGATGCAATTTGTAGAAATAAAAAGATTCTTCATTGGTTTTATGGCTATTGTTTTTCACTTTTCTTATAACTGTCGGTCCAAATAATTCATGTTTATGGATTTGACTTTTCCTTTTTGTGTATAGGTTTGGGCATATGAGTACAACTTGGTGAGAGTTTGAAATATTACTAGGCCATGAGTAAAATATCCAAGGTTGAGCTTTCGGTTATTGGGTCATAGAGAGGTGCTTGAAAGCCACCATGTTCACACTCACTGCTACCATATGAGTCGCTTAACTTGGGACCAAGTAAGAGAAATGTTAATATTAATATAAAAACTTATGAGCAAAACAACTTACTTATTTTCTTTTCTGTAGGTGAACATGGCTTGGTGGAGAACTGAAGAGAGAAACAACTGGGTTGCATATATGACTGATGCACTACCCTTACAAGATTCTCGTTGGATCATTGTCGGCCTAGTTTCTTGTGGCTGGCTTCTTGGTAAAAGAGTATATAACTAGTTTCTTGGTCCCAACCAGCGAAGGGTACCAGCTAATATCCCATCATTTGTGCTGAACACCATATCCATGCCAGAACCTTATTGGAGTTGTGCTCACATTGGCTTTGATATTGGGGCTTTTCTGCTTTCATTGGATGTACCATATATCTAATTCATTTGATACCAGCTACTAAATTTTGAAGTTTCTCCTCTGGCATTTGGTGGCTTCTTGGGGGAGAAGCTGAAGAAGTGGAAGTGGTGGAAGAAGAAGATGATGATGATGATGATGACGATGAGAAAAGGGAGTCTTTTTCCCATTCACTTGGCGACTTCAGCGCTGGTGGTTCTCAGGTGACCACTTGACATTTTGCCATTACACTACTTCTTCTTAATTCATTTTGACTATTTTTATGATTATTGCATGCTGAAGTTATCCCACCATATGATACAATAATACAACGGCAATTTTCTCCATTTGCTCCTTCTTTTCAATCGGATATGCCATCTTATCCTCAGGGTTTCGATCTGAGCTACCTAGTTTGTCTTGCTGTTCCATAAATGATATCTAATGCATGTATGCATGAAAATTTATGTACTTACCCTTTCCTTGTTTGGCTCACAGCAGATGCTTGCGGGGCAGAATAAAATGTTGCAGGAAGAGTTAACTGCTAGTCATCAACATGCTTCTCATTTTGAAGGATTATACCACTAGTCGGAATAGAACTTTTAAGACATATGGTTCCAAGGCATGAGGGATCCTAATGATTCTTCTTCAAGGGGCTCTAGGCTGATGTCCATGACATGCCTCCTTCTTTCTCAAGTGATGACTTTTATAGAATCGATTCTCAAAGTAATAGATGCTAGGGTGCTTCCTCCTTGAGTGGACTTTGGGTGGACAATATGCCTCCTCGTCCAATAGACGTTTACTTTATCAAGACTTTGTTTCATTATGGATCGCCTCCCTCTTCACAGTGATCATATTGTATTATATTAAATAAAAGGCTTGTATTAACATAATAATAATAATAATAATAATAATAATAATAATAATAATAATAATAATAATAATAATAATAATAATTTTCCTGTAACTTTGACTTTGCAATCTTTTTCTTTTTCTTTTTTTACTTTTCTGTATCTCTTTTTCTTAATATATGCATACAGACGTCCATGACGAATTCAAATTTAGATTAATCATGGATAAAGGTTTGCAGAACCATGATAGACTTGGTATTCCAATAACCACTCAATATAAATGCCTTTCCTTATGCGCTTTGGTTTTAAGTCACTGCCTATTCCTTGTGCAATTTGGTTCCCAACCTTCTACCTATTTAAATCAGTGGCAATTCCCAATTCACAGTGACCCCAGCAATCTACTCATTACAATTCGCAATGTAACAGACATAAATTCTTATGAATTGTATCACAGTAATAGAAGCAAATCAAGTTGTTTCAACCTTTCTCAAAACCTACCAATGACTAAGCTTAATTTTAAAAAAAATTGATAAGAGCATTTTTATACTTGTTTTTAGTATGTTTTTAATGTGTTTTTAGTTAATGTTTCATTTGATTTTAGTTTAAAGTTTGTTTTAAGTGTTTATTTTAGGTTAAAGTGGAAAAACTCCATTGGATTATCAAAACAACGAAGAAAGAGCATGAATTAAGCAAGACATGGCCAAGCCAAAGCAAGCTTGGCCGTGTCCCTCAAAATTTCTTCAAGGCAGTGGATGACACGGCCAAGTGACATGCCCAAGCCACTAGCCGTGTCTCACCCAAAGAACAGAAACCAAAGAACCAAGCAAAGAAGGAAGAAAATAAAGGCAGAAGATGACACTGGCAGGTGACACGCCCAAGCCAGTGGCCGTGTCACATGACATAGCCACAAGCTTGGCTGTGTCCCATGCCTAGCCAAAGAACAAAAGAAGAAAAGAAACAAGCATAAGGTGACACACTCAAGTGACACGGCCAAGCCACTGGCCGTGTCACATGACACGGCTAGGAGCTTGGCCTTGTCACCCCATGAAACCAAAGAGAAAAGAAAGAAAGGAAGAGGGGCAGCAAGAGACATGACCAACTAGCTTGGCCGTGTTCCAAAGAAAGATGAGGGACACGGCCAAGCCACTCATAGCTTGGCCGTGTCACCCATTAAAAGTTGAATTCTCTTGCACGGTTTGAGGAACAAGTGGGGAACAACCAAATTGCTTTTGCCAAAAGAAAGATTAAAGAAAGAAAAAGCTTGTCTAAATGATGGAAAGAAAGATTAAACAAAGAGAATGTGGGAGACAAGGATGAATGGGGTGAGTTGGAAGCATGGCTTGAGCTTTGGAGGGAAAATAAAAAGAGAAGAAGAGGGAGTTTTGAGGAGGCTTCTGCAGAGGGGCTGAGGTTTTGTGTAGAAAACAGAGAACAGAGGCAGAGAAGAGAGGTTTGAGAGGAGGAGGCTGTGCATACATGTTTTGGGCAAGGAGGGAGTGACACTTTCCTTGACTCTTCACCTTCATCCTCCATTTCCATCCTCTCCAACATCTCCATCTTCCATTGACAGCTCCTGGGGATTGAAGAAGCTACATTGAAAGGGGTTTTTCCATTTTCTCCTTTTATGTATTTTAATGTTATTATTGTTGTTGTTGTATTAAGTATATTGAACATGAACTAAATCATTCCCTATCTAGATATTGAAGAACCCTAGCTTATTTGTATGATTGAATGATTTTAATTGATTGAGTTGTTTTATTCTTATGATGCTTAATGATTATTTCCAATTGATAATAGCATGATTATTGATTGGTTGCCATTTTCATATTATTGACTTGAGAAAGCTTGATATGAATTGATTACTCATAAGGGTTGAGGATTGATTGGGGTGCTAGAGATAGACCTACAAGATCCTTTGGTTTATAGTTCCTTGTTCTTAATGCATGATCTACTTAATTGTGTTTTGAGAAGAGATTCCTGCACTCTACTTAGTGATTAGGGATTAATTCACTCGAGAGAGGTTTTAGTCCAAATTAGAGGAATGCCAACTCAACTCTATCATGTAATGTAATTAAGGCTAGGGGGATTCAATATCTGGATAGTATCATTATCATCAATCCTTTTTACACAACACACAATTTATCTTTATGTTCATTTATTTAAGTTAATTGTCTTTAATTATAAAACACACAAAAATATTAATTTGCTAAACAACAGTTAAGATTTGCACTAGTGCTTGAATTTGTCCTCAGTGGAACGATAACTCACTCACTACTTTATTACTTGGGCGACCCGTGCACTTGCGGTAATTGCTATAGCGCAACGCGACACGCACCAAGTTTTTGGCACCGCTGCCGGGGACAATGGTTCAAATACTAGTAATATAATTAAGACTTTTGATTTAGTTTTATTTTTATCAAGAATGTTTGTTTATTTTTTGTAAATTGTTTGTGTGTTTTTCTTTGAATTGTTTATTTGTTTTCTGTAAATTTGATTGTTTATCGTGTTTGAATGTGTTTGTTTTTTTGTTTTTCTTTAAATTGCCGAGTGCCTTTTGTAAAGATGCAGTTTTCAAGGCACGGGAGAGTTTATGATAGGGACTATAATTCTAATATGGTATGTGCAGCATGTGGCAATGCAGGACATAGTGCCAATACATGTTCATTTGGTTTCGAACGATACCAAGATTGGCACGAGGAAGAATATGACTACCAAAATTTCCAGCAATACCAAAATTTCCAGTAGATTGGTGGTAATGACCCATTTTCCAATTCTTATAATCCAAGCTGGGAAAGCCACCAAAATTTTTCTTGGGAAAACCAGCAGTACATTCCACCTCAACAATTTTTTCAGCCTTGCCAAAGAAGTTTTTACTTTCAAGAATAATTTTCAGACCAAGACCACCTTAAGGAACCCACATTGGAGGATAAGTTAAATGCCTATATTTAAAAACTCACAATGAATCAAGATCACCTTGAGGAACCCACTTTGGAGGATAAGTTGAGGTCTGAATCTTTGCAAGAAACATAGAGGATATTGGATGCTCTGGTTGAGCAGATGGCAGTTCAACCCCAAGCACACCAAAAGGAGGAGTCTCCTAGCCAATTGGAGCAAACCCAGGTAATCACAAATTTGAGGAATGAACAGGTAATATATAACAATTTTTGTGATTTCTTTGATGCAGGGACCAATCAAGAAGAAAATGGCGAGGAGATCCAATCCGACATAGAGGAGTTGAATCAAACAAAGGAAGAGGAGAATTTAGAAGCATCAACTTGGACAGAATTGCATGAACCTCCAAATCCTTTTATGCCACCAATTTCATTCCCATGTAGACTGGAGGAAGAGAACCAAGGTATGCATATTCCTGAACTCTATGGCATGTCCTATAGCGAAGATATTATAGATAAGCATGAGGTAGCCATGACTATAGAAGTAGAGCCTAATATTTCCAATTTAGAAATTGAGGAGGGCAAATTAATATTAAATGATGAGTTTGTTGAGAGGGAACTTCTAAGTGCTAAAGAGGATGAGCAAGAGATTCAAACAAACTTGGTTGAACTTCAAAAGACCCCAAAAAGTTTGGAATTTGATTTAGTTGGGGAGAACAATATGCAACCAATGATCATCCCTCCCACTTTCGGGAGCAAGAAAGAACAAAAAATGAATATAACCATGTTGCATACTAAAGAATATTTTTACCAAGTTCCTATAGCATTGGAAAATCACTCCAAGACAGCCTTCATGAGTTCTTATTGGCCATTTGCTCACCCAAGGATGCTACCTAAGCTTTGCAACACATTAGGCACATTTCGAAGTTGCATGTTGTCCATCCTCTCAATCATGAACTCCAATTGCATTATGGGTGGAAGGAGCCCTACATATCGCATATGGGAGCGATGGAAATCATGTTTCCTCTAAACTCTCGTTTAGTTTATGCATGCTCACATTGAGGACAATGTGAAATTTTAAGTGTGGGGTGCATATTGTGTTTTGTTTTGTTTTGTTTTTTTTATTTTGTGTTTTGTGTTTTTAATTTTAATTTATTTTTGTGTTAGTTTAGTTAATGTTTTTATTGTTTTTTCTTTGAATAAATGAATTTTGAAAAGTTCAATTGTTATAAATATTGTTGATAGATGACTTTTGAATTTTTGAAGCATGAATTTGAGAATTGAGTAGAATTGATGCTTATTGTCAATTTTGTTGGTTTTTCCTTGCATTACCATCAACCTAGTGAGGAATTGAGCCATCAACTTATTATTCTTTTTGTGGAAAACATCTTTGATTGATGAATTGCTAGAACTTGCTTTGACATGCATTTTAAGATTACATAAAAAAATTTCAATTAGGCATCAAGATGATTAAGGCAATTAGGTGAACCCACTTTGGCTTAAAAAAACCAACCCTAATTTTAACCTTAGTTAGCCAATTTTGATCCTATTTCGTTTCTCCTTTTCTTTATTTTTCGCAACACTACCAACCTTGAACCTGGTTATTTTAACTCTTACCCTTTCATTAGGTCAAGAGCATTTTAAGAGAGTTTACGACTGAGTGTTATGTTGAATTAAGTGTGGGGTTAAATTTAGTAGGTTTAAGATTGCAAAGCAAAATATATCAAAAAAATATATCAAAATAAAAAAAATCAAATAAAAAAAATCAAATAATTGTTGCTCTTGTTGAAAGGGTTGGAATACGTTTGGAAATAATCATTGCAAGATGTAATAAGTGAGTTCCCTTGAAAAGTTCTTTCAATGTCAAGGGGTAGATAAGAGGAAGGTGTTTTGGGATCGTTGGGTTATACATATGATCAGTTACTTCATTCTTGAAGTGCTCTTGAACTTAATGATTAAGCTCACATTTCCTAAATGCCATGCCTCTACCTTAGCCCCATTACAACCCAATAAAAGACCTTTTGATTGATGCTTGATTGTAATTAAGTGGTGGAGATTTGATAGATAAGCAAGCATATGGCAATAATCTTTCATTGATTGTTATGAGTGTAAACACCACCTTGATCAAACACTTTCTAAGAGTTGGTGAGGGAGTGACAATGTAGGTTATGCATGGAAAGCCACTTAATTACTTTGGTATCGATTTTGTTCGATTTGATATTGATTGCGGATTTAAGGATAGGGAAGTCTTGATACATTTTTATAACTCTTGAACTTGTCAAAATTTTTGTGTTTAGTTTGTTTTGATTTTAGCCTTGCTTGGGGACAAGCAAGGATTTAAGTGTGGGGTATTTGATAAGAGCAATTTTATACTTGTTTTTAGTATGATTTTAATGTGTTTTTAGTTAATGTTTCATTTGATTTTAGTTTAAAGTTTGTTTTAAGTGTTTATTTTAGGTTAAAGTGGAAAAACTCCCTTGGATTATCAAAACAATGAAAAAAGAGCATGAATCAAGCAAGACATGGCCAAGCCAAAGCAAGCTTGGCAGTGTCCCTCAAAATTTCTTCAAGGCAGTAGATGACACGGCCAGGTGACAGCCCAAGCCACTGGCCGTGTCTGACCCAAAGAATAGAAACCAAAGAACCAAGCAATGAAGGAAGAAAATGAAGGCAGAAGCTAACACTGGCAGGTGACACGTCCAAGCCACACGACCACAAGCTTGGCCGTGTCCCATGCCTAGCCAAAGAACAAAAGAAGAAAAGAAACAAGCAGAAGGTGACACGGCCAATCCACTGGCCATGTCACATGATACAGCCAGGAGCTTGGCCGTGTCACCCCATGAAACCAAAGAGAAAAGAAAGAAAGGAAGAGGGGCAGCAAGAGACACGGCCAACTAGCTTGGCCGTGTCCCAAAGAAAGATGAGGGACACGGCCAAGCCACTCATGGCTTGGTCGTGTCACCCATTAAAAGTTGAATTCTCTTGCACAGTTTGAGGAACAAGTGGGGAACAACCAAATTGCTTTTGCCAAAAGAAAGATTAAAGAAAGAAAAAGCTTGTCTAAATGATGGAAAGAAAGATTAAACAAAGAGAATGTGGGAGACAAGGATGAATGGGGTGAGTTGGAAGCATGGCTTGAGCTTTGGAGGGAAAATAAAAAGAGAAGAAGAGGGAGTTTTGAGGAGGCTTCTGCAGAGGGGCTGAGGTTTTGTGCAGAAAATAGAGAACAGAGGCAGAGAAGAGAGGTTTGAGAGGAGGAGGTTGTGCATACACGTTTTGGGCAAGGAGGGAGTGACACTTTCCTTGACTCTTTACCTTCATCCTCCATTTCCATCCTCTCCAGCATCTCCATCTTCCATTGACAGCTCCTGGGGATTGAAGAAGCTACATTGAAAGGGGTTTTTCGATTTTCTCCTTTTATGTATTTTAATGTTATTGTTGTTGTTGTTGTTGTTGTTGTATTAAGTATATTGAACATGAACTAAATCATTCCCTATCTAGATATTGAAGAACCCTAGCTTATTTGTATGATTGAATGATTTTAATTGATTGAGTTGTTTTATTCTTGTGATGCTTAATGATTATTTCCAATTGATAATAGCATGCTTATTGATTGGTTACCATTTTCATATTATTGACTTGAGAAAGCTTGATATGAATTGATTATTCATAAGGGTTGAGGATTGATTGGGGTGCTAGAGATAGACCTACAAGATCCTTTGGTTTATAGTTCCTTATTCTTAATGCATGATCTACTTAATTGTGTTTTGAGAAGAGATTCCAGCACTCTACTTAGTGATTAGGGATTAATTCACTCGAGAGAGGTTTTAGTCCAAATTAGAGGAATGCCAACTCAACTCTATCATGTAATGTAATTGAGGCAAGGGGGATTCAATATCTGGATAGTATCATTATCATCAATCCTTTTTACACAACACACAATTTATCTTTATGTTCATTTATTTAAGTTAATTATCTTTAATTATAAAACACACAAAAATATTAATTTGCTAAACAACAGTTAAGATTTGCACTAGTGCTTGGCCTTGTCCTCAGTGGAATGATAACTCACTCACTACTTTATTACTTGGGCGACCCGTGCACTTGTGGTAATTGCTATAGCGCAGCGTGACACGCACCAAAAATCAAAGATTTATTTAAGACTATTAAAGCTACACACTGGGAGCAAATACTTTGGTCTCAAATTAATACTTTAAAGTGCTTTCAAAATGTCAAGTTGGACTATTCCTTCTTGCATGCCATGGTCTCCTTTTGGGATGTAAAAACTAGGACTTTTAAGATAAATGAATTTGAATTATGTCCTACGATCAAAGAATTTGAAGCTATTCTCGGATACCTAAATGATCATCCGATGGCATTACCCATACTGACTTCAATGACTCATCAAAAGATGCAGATGTTGTTCCAACTCTCAAAACCTAAGGTTCTGAAGCTGACAAGAGGTTAGAAAATATTGCTTGGTCCATTGATTAATTTTTACACTTCCTATTTGGCTCCTACCAAAGAGTGGTGGCGCATATTTTGACTGTGCTTGCTCAGTCAATTCCTGCTTGTTTCTTCTGACGGTGACATTTAACCACGAGCATTGGATATTATGGACCAAATGGAGGGAGGTTTTTCACCAGTACCTATGATCTTGGCTGAAACCCTAGTTGGACTGAACCAATACAAGACAAATTCTTTGAGGAGGTTGGCTGGAAGTCCCTTGCTTCTTTAGGTAATTACCTAAACTGTAATTTTGGGTTTTCACTTTAGGCTTTCATATCATTTTTTTATTGCTCTAATTTTTTCCTAGTTCGCCCTTGTGGATTTTCGAAACTAGCTAGATGTCCTAATTTTTGCCTAGGCCACCCTTGCGGATTTTTAACCTAGCAAACCCCTCTTATATATATATATATATATAATGAATTGATGTTTGTCTTTACTGATCTGGCTACATGAGTGCTTCTGCTTGCTTAACACTCCATCAACGGAAATTACCAAATATATGCCCTGTCATCATTCTATAAGAAAATTTCTTCATCCTGCTACTTCATATGCTGAATGGGTTGACTGTGTAACACCCTTATACCCTATATACATACAATACATATTTCCAGCATATGTAAAATATGCATATATGGTACAAAAATGTCACAGACTGATTTAATAAAAAAAATTACATTTATGATTTAAAATTTTAAATACTAAATATATAAAATTAAAAAGTATATAAATATTCTTTACTTGTTATAGGAACTCAAAATAAACATTTTATATGAAAATATCTAAAAAAAATCGTCAGAGTTTTATCTATAATTTGGACATTCCAAAATTTATCAATTACACAACCTGCAAAAAGAACACTTCTAATAAACAATAAACCACATCTTTACCTTAATTTCTAAATTTTTCCACAATTTTCTCAAAACATTTATATATATATATATAATTTAGAACACATTATTTCAAATAACTTAACCCAAATATTCTTTATAGTTTACAATACATAAAATCCAAACACATGATATAATATGCATAATACCCAAATATACAATAATATAAAATATATGCATGCTGCTGATAGTGTTTCTTATCTTGATATCAACTCTACAAGCACACCCGCAAGTCTAGACCCAACCTGGTCTAGAAGAACTCTCTAGCTCAGTCGAATCTACCCTGTCACCTGCGCGATGTAAACAATCGTGCTAAGCCAAAAGCCTAGCAATACAAACTTAATAATAATAAAACTCAAATACAATGCCAATGCACAATACTTATGGATATCACATCATTCCATTTTCTCATACTTTTCAAATATTTCACAATCCACAATTCACATAAAAATAAACACAAGCATGGGCCCAAAGATAACTAATATGCTATTCAAATTCCAGAGTTACTATTTTAGTTTATAATGACACCATGTGTCTAGCCCCGTAGGCAAAATATCAATGTAATAGTCCAACTAGGTATGAGCTTACGACCCGATCATTTCACCAGCCCAGCTTCAAGGAACTATTTTTGAGGCTTACGACCTGGTTATTTCACCTCAAAAATATTTTCACAGTGACGCCCAGCGTCTAGCTCATAGTTAAATCATAGGCATGCAGCCAAACACAGAGCTCTGAAAATTGAATAACATACTAGGCATAAAATTTATTAATGCATTTACAACACATTACCCAATTATTTTGGGTATTTCCACATAATTCACATATTAATCACATTTAATGTAATCTAGCCAATACCAATGGCTTTTTAACAATGCACTTAATATGTATATGACATTACAAATGTCATAGCACACTATTCATACATAACCAATGTATCAAGTAGATTAACACTTTTTCCAACCAAAATGTGTTAAGCCCAAATGTCATGCAAACATAACCAATGTATTCAAAGTTTGTACTTACCTCAAACAGCAACCAAAACAAGCTTAAAACAACCTCCAATCATATCCTTCCAACTTGCCCTTCACCACTTGGATGAAGCAAATCAACCTCCCTAAATGTCTAAACCAAATGTGATAGCAAATAATAATTTAGTATCACATTTAATGGCATTTCCAATATTAAACCCCATCCAAGTAAAAATAAAAAATTTAAGGCTAATCTCACTTTAACTTTGGATTCTCATACTAGGCCATTCATTTTAATATCTTAAGTTTATTTATATTATTAGAAACATATTTTAATACATTTAAACTATTTACATTACAAAAACACACTCTTATACACAAAATCCTAAAATGGCATAACCTTCCCCCATTGAAGGTTTTCCATTCCAACACAATCCATTAATCATTTTAAGCTTATATTCATCACTTATATCACCAAACAACAAGATTAAACCAATAAAATTATACAATTCAACAACTTTGGAAAAATCATTTTCCAAAATCCTAAATCACACTTCCATTCTTAAACTCCAACCAAACACAACCAAATCCAATATTTGACTTTAAAATACTTGTTTAAGAACCAAAATAACTCGTTTAGAACTAATTTGCATAATTAAAAACCATGATTTCTCAAACCCTAAAAGTTCATAACACTAAATTCTCTCTCTTCACCATTCTTTATCCAAATTCAACCATTTCTTCAATCCAACCTTAAAATCATTAATAACTATCCAAAATAACTTCATACACACCAATTCCAACAATTATAACATACTACTTCAAAAATCCAAAACTCACATATTCAAAATTTCTATGGAAATCCAAAGAAAAAGCTAAAGAACTTACTTTTTCAAGTGGAAATCTCTAAAAATCCTTTTTGAACCCTTGAAATCCTTCAATTCTTGGAAGATTGGAAGATCAAAATCCTTGGTCTTGAACATCCATGGTGGCCGGCCATAAGAGAAGAAGAAGAAGAAGTTTAAAAATAAATTCTCTTTCCTTTCATCTTTTAATTATAACCATATATATATATTATAATAATTTAATAATAATTTATTTAATTATTTATTAAAGAAATTAAAAGACTAAAAATCCATCATCCATTCAAAAATAATTTATTTTTGAATTATTTTATTAATTTTTAATTTCTAAAATTTATTTACAAAAATGCCATTGGACTTTGACTTTTCTTTTAAAAAGTGTTGACTTTTATATGTTATGTATATTTTACATATATATCACATATATATTTCACTTTTTCATTTAAAATCCCTTCATTTTTCATTTAAAACCATTAATTTAATTTATCCAATTTGATTATAATATATTTTATCAAATTTCCAAAAATTAAAAATTTTCAAAAAATTTGGGATATTACAATTCTCTCCCCCTAAAATAAATTTCATCCTTGAAATTACCTGCTCTCAAGTCTGAAACAATTGGGGAAACTGACTCTACATTGTTTGCTCACTCTACCAAGTCGCCTCCTCAGTGGCATGATTCCTCCAAAGGACTTTCACAAGTGGCACCCTCTTATTCCTCAATTCTTTAACCTCTTGTGCCAAAATCGCCACTGGTTCTTCCTCGTAAGTCAGATCTGGACTCACCTCAATAGACTCTACTGATAGGATATGAGATAGGTCAGACTTGTATCTTCGAAGCATCGAGACATAGAAGATATTATGAATTCGATCTAACTTAGGAGGCAAAGTTAGTCTATAAGCCACTGGACCAACTCTCTCCAACACCTCATATGGTCCTATGAAACGAAGACTCAACTTTCCTTTGCGACCAAACCTTAGAATCTTCTTCCATGGAGACACCTTTAGAAATACTTTATCTCCTACACTGAACTCTATGTCTCTTCTCTTCAAATCTGAATAGGATTTCTATCGGTCTGAGGCTGCTTCCAAATGACCCAAAGCACCTTTACTTTCTCTTCTGTTTCCTTAATCAAATCGGGACCGTCTAGTTTACCTTCTCTAACCTCATCCCAACACAAATGTGTCCTGCATCTCCTACCATACAAGGCCTTATAAGGAGGCATCCCAATACTGGACTGATGACTGTTGATAAAGCAAACTCAATTAGTGGCAAAAATCTATCCCAATTCCCAATAAAGTTAATTATGCAGCTCCTCAACATATCCTCTAGAATCTGTATCACTCTCTCTGACTGCCCATCTGTCTGAGGATGGAAAGTAGTACTAAAATATAACTGAGAACCCAAAGTATCATGCAAACTCTTCCAAAATCTCAAAGTAAATCGAGGATCTCGATCCGACACCAAAGAAACTGGGACTCCATGCAACCTCACTATCTTACTGATATACAGCTCAACCAACCTCTCAAGAGAATAATCCATCTGAACTAGAAAAAAATGATTTATTTTCATCATCGATCAACTATCACCCAGATTGCATCATGCTTCTTCTGGGTCAAAGGCAGTCTAGTCACAAAATCCATTGTCACTCGCTCCCATTTCCACTCGGGCACTGATAAATGTTAGAGCAAACCTGAAGGAACCTGGTGCTTAGCCTTCACTCTCTGGCAAGTGAGACATCTGGATACAAACTCTGATATGTCCCTCTTCATACTTGACCACCAATAATGTCGCTTCAAGTCCTGATACATCTTGGTACTCCCAGGGTGCATAGCATAAAGTGACTGATGTGCTTCCTCTAATATTATCCTTTTCAATTCTGCATCATCAGGAATACACAGCCTATCTCTGTACCATAGATTTCCATCATCCCTCACAAAAAAGTCTCAACTCTCTCCCTTCTGACAAACCAACACAATTTTTTGAATTCTCTCATTTTCCAACTGAGCCTCCCTAATATGATCCAATAAGACTGGCCTCAACTGCAAATAAGCCATCAAAGCACCATCATCACAAGACTCAAATCTAGCATGCAATGCTTTCAACTCAACAAGTAACGAGAGCAAATAAGCAGTCAAATTTGCCAAAGACTTTCGACTCAAGGCATCAGCAATAACATTTGCCTTACCAGGAAGATAATCAATCAAACAGTCATAGTCTTTAATCAACTCTAACCACTGTCTTTGCCGAAGATTCAGCTCTATCTGAAGACCCAGGTATTTCAAACTCTTATGATCCGTATAAATGAAACACTTTTCCCCATACTAGTAATGCCTCCAAATCTTCAAGGCAAAAACTATGGCTGCAAGCTCCAAATCATGAGTCAGGTAATTCAGCTCATGTGGCTTCAACTGTCGAAAGGCATAAGCAATGACTCTACCGTCCTGCATCAGAACACAATCTAAACCACTATGTGAAGCATAAATGTATATCACATATGGTTTACCTTCCACAGGCAGGGTAAGGACAGGAGCCTAAGTCAACATCTCCCTAAGTTGCTTAAAACTTGCCTAACACCAATCTATCCACACAAATCTAACTTCTTTTTGAAGCAATCTGGTGAGTGGTGTAGCTATCATAGAAAAACCCTTCATAAATCGACGATAATAGCCTGCCAATCCCAGAAAACTTCTAACCTCTGTCACAGTCTTTAGTGGACTCCAATTCAAGATAGCATCAACTTTACTCGGATCAACTCTAATACCCTTTGCTGAAACCACATGACCAAGAAAAGCTACCCGATCGAGCCAGAACTCACACTTAGACAACTTAGCATACAACTGCTTCTCTCTCAGAGTCTGCAATACAATCCGCAAATGCCTATCATGATCCTCCTCATTATGCGAATACACCAAAATATCATCAATGAAGACCACCACAAAATGATCTAAATATGGTCTGAACAACCTGTTCATCAAATCCATAAAAGTTGTTGGTGCATTCGTCAATCCAAAGGGCATCACCAGAAACTCATAATGCCCATACCTCGTGTGAAAAGTTATCTTGGGTATATCCACATCTCTGACTCTATGGTATCTTGATCTCAGATCAATCTTAGAGAATATTGTTGCTCCCTTCAACTGATCAAAGAGATCATCTATCCGAGGCAAAGGATACTTGTTCTTGATGGTCACCTTATTCAACTGCCTATAATCAATACATAATCTCAAGGTTGCATCCTTCTTTTTCACAAACAACACAGGCGCTCCCCACGGGGACATACTAGGGCGGACGAACCTTTTTTCCAACAACTCCTGCAACTGCACCTTCAACTCTCTCTATAATATCCTAAAATTTTAAAAATATTAATTTTTGAAAATTAATTAAATGATTTAAAAGTATATATATATAATTAAGTGAAAAAGGAAAAATGTGTATATGATATATATATAGATATACATAATATATACAAGTCAATATTTTTATATGGGTCAAATGTTATTTTAATTATTAAAATATTAATAAAGTGGTTAGTGGAAGATGATATTTTTATGTATTAAATAAGTAATATGTTTTTAATTGGTGGAGAGTAAAGGTTGAAATTGTGTGGTTAAAAAGGGATTAGTTGGTAGTGGAGTTAGTGATCACTATCTTCTTCTTCTTCTTCTTTCTCTATTGAAGGTCGGCTGACTCCATCAAAGGAAAAGAGAAATTTAATTCTTGCTAACTCAAGTAATTGAAGTATTTCAAGTGTTCAAGTTGGAGTTTTGAGGATTTTCTTCATATTTGGTAAGTTTCCAACTTGTTTCCTTGATTCTCTTTGGAAGCTTGTATATGTGTTATTTGGATGTTTGGTGTAGTATGTGTTAATGGTTGTTATTGGTATGTTTGAAGTTCTTTTGGGTAGTTAGCTATGAATTGACGGTTGAATTGAATAAAAGGTTAAGTTTGGTGAAGAGAATAAGAGTTTTGGGTTGTGTAACTTTTGAGTTGTGAAGTCATGGTTGTAATTGTGCATTTTTGCTTTTAAATGAGTTCCTTTGATGTTTACATAAGTATTTTGTGGTATAATGATGGAATTGGTTGAGTTTGTATAGAGTTGAAAAGGGTAATGAAAGATAATATTTAGATGTGACAATTATGTATGGATATCAAAATTTTTTGCCTGACACGTCCGTTGACACGGCCATGGCTTTGGGCATGTCGATGGTTCTCTTTTAGTGTTGGTGACACATGAAGTGACACGCCCATGTCACTGAGCATGTCACAGTAATGTTATAGTATTGACACGTTAAGTGACATGCCTATGTCACTGAGTGTTTAATAGCTTCTGTGTTGTAGGAGTTTTGGCATGGGCAGAGACACGCCCATGTTTCTAGACGTGTCTTATCTACTGTAATACAGAGCTTTGGACACGGTCAGTGACACACCTATGTCACTGAGAGTGTCAAAGCTTCTATGTTGTGGGCTTAGGGCACGGTCATTGATGCACCCGTGTTGTTGAGCGTGTCATGTGTAGAGTTTTTCCTAGATAGTTCTTTTCCTTATTTTCCTATGTGTATCTTATCCTTGTGTTGAGAGGCTTTTTTTACACCTATAAGTGTATCACTATGTGATTATTGATAATCACATTTGGTTTAGGCTTTGAAGAGACTTGAGTTACCCCAGTCCAAGCGTTGAGGAATACCTTGGAAGAGGAGGTTGAAAGTGGTGTTTGTTGCGTTTAGAGGTAAGTACAAACTTTGAATAATTGCTTATATTTACTTGACATTGGGACTTAACACATTTGGTTGGATAATGTGTTAAGTTACTTATTACATTGTTGGTGCATGAGTAATATACTATGATTTTTATAATGTCATAAATGCATTACAAGTAATGTGAACTTTGTGCAAATATGATAATGACCCAAAACATATGGGTATTGCAATTTGTTATGTATAAGTTAAAGATGGTATTTAAAGCCATTGGTGATGGCTATATTGATATAAATGAGATAATTGAGGCATTGTGCCTAACTTGATCTTAAGATAATGAGAAAGATATTGATAATGGAATTTTAAAAGAATTGTGTGCCAATTATGTTATTCAATTTTCAGAGTTTTGTGTTTGGCGGCATGCCTAAAACATAACAGTCCCTTGAAGCTGGGTTGGGCTTGGTCCTTGAAGCTTAGTTGGGATGTTACATGAGGTAGCAGTTCCTTGAAGCTGTGTTGGGCCTAGTCCTTGAAGCCTAGTTTAGATGTTACATATGAGGTAATCCTCATTGTGATTATGATTTGCCTACGAGGCTAGACACATGGTGTCATCTTGGACCAAAACAGTAACTCTGGGATTTGAATAGCATATTAGATCTTTTTGGGCCCATGCTTGTGTTTGCTTTTATGTAAATTATGAATTGTGGAACAATTGAGCAATATATTAAGATATAGTGATATAATGTTATGAGATATAATATCCTTATGTGTTGTGCATTGGCATTGGATTTGAACTATATTATTATCAAAGTTTGTACCACTAAGCTTTTGGCTTAGAGCGATTGTGATTCATTGCGCAGGTGACAGGGTAGATTCGGTTGAGCCGGAGAGTTCATCTAGACCGAGTCGAGTCTAGGCTTGAGATCTTTAGTGCAGAGTTGATTGTTTGACATCAAGATCAGAGACAAACTGCTCGCATGTTTATATTTTGTATTTTTGTACATATTAATTTCATGTATATTATGTTATATTTTGATGTATATATATGTATATTCTGCAAACTATCAAAAATATTTTGGATAAACCATTGGTAATGAAGTTATGTAAGTGTTTTAGCAAGTAAAATTTCATCTATTATTTATATGATATCAGTTAAATGATTCAAGTTTATACAGATTTTATAAGTGAAGATGTGTTTTGTTAAAATGGGTAGTGGCATTCTTGTATCATATATTCATATTTTACATATGTTGGATGTATGTAGTGTACATATATAGGGTATAAGGGTGTTATATTTGTTTTGGTATCAGAGCCTAGGTTTGAGGTTCTTAACCTAGGTGGGTTGTAAGAAAAGAAAATTGGGATTTTTAAATATGGTTTTTAAATATGATACATGCATTGGCACTGGCAGTTTTTGATCTCTGAAGTGGCAATTTCTGCTGTGTTTGTAGATGTAGGTTGTTATGGCATCTCAGACACTTCAGTCTACAGAGGGTAGTGCAGAGAATATAGCTCCTACTGAGGCTGGAGGTGGAGCTAGAGTTGAGATAGCTGGAGGGGCACCTACTCCTATGCTAGAGAGACCAGTAGTTGATGATATTTCGTCGGGCTGGGTACGGCATATGATGGAGTTGTTGAGGCAGGCTCCAGTTCAGCAGCTGCCACCACCGTAGTTATCGATGAGGAAATATGATAAGTTGAGAAATTTGGAGCTGAGGACTTTATTGGTACTACAAACCCTGTTGTAGCATAGCAATGGCTAGATAGAGTCCAGAGAGTGTTTATCCAACTACAGGCTACCCCAGAAGAAAAGTTTGATTATGCCAGATCTCTTTTGCAGAGGGATGTATATGATTGGTGGAAGACAATTTCACATGCCCTGGATGATCCACCAATCCTGACCTACGATGATTTTTTGCGGGAGTTCAAGCAAAAGTATACTCCTAGGGAGTATAAGGATGCAAAGAAGATAGAGTTCTTGAGTTTGAGGTAGGATACCTGGACTGTGTCAGAGTATGAGATAGAGTTTACTCGACTGAGTCAGTATGCTGGTGGGATTATTTCTGATGAGATTGATCAGTGTTGGAGATTTAAGGAGGGGTTCAGACCCTCTATTATGTGCATTATCGTAGGCTCCCAATGTCAGGATTTTTTCCAGTTGGTTGCAGTTGCTAGGAGTATTGAAAGAGCACAGAGTCTTGCAGCAGCTGCTAAAGATGAGGAGACCAGAGCTAGGAGACCCCAGAGTGAGGCAAGGTCTTCATCTGTGAAGAAAGGCTAAGGAGGAGCCAGAGGCAGTCAAGTAGGTCAGTACAGCAGTAGAGACAGAGATTGAGACCTACAGTTTCTGTGGCTAGTGCTCCAACTCTAGTAGTTCAGAGGCCAGTTCCATATACCTGTGTCCATTGTGGTAGGGCACACGGGGGTGCTTGCTGGTGGACCGGCAGTGTGTTATAGATGTGGGTCACCATATCACTTCTTTAGAGATTGCCCAGAGCCACCAGAGGATAGACATACAGATACTGCAACTTCTCGACCCCCCAATCATGGTCTGGTCGGAGAGGAGGTTCTACTGAAGGTAGTAGACCAGATGAGGCAGGGCCATCTCAGCGGGTATATGTGATGCAGAGGCAACCAGATGCTTCAGCTGTTATTGTTGGTATTATTTCTTTGTTTCGTACTTCAGTTCTTGCTTTGATAAACCCTGGGTTGACTCATTCATACATTAGTGCATCCATCTTACTTGTGGCTAATTTGCATTCAGAGTCCCTAAGATTTAACGTTTTGGAGACAAATCCTTTAGGACATAGTGTTGTAGTTAGCAAAGTGCACCGAAATAGTCCTGTTGTGGTTCAGGATGAGGAGTTCTTTGGTGACTTGATTGCGATGCCTTTCAGGAAGTATGATTTAATTTTAGGCATTGATTGGTTATCCAAGCATGGGGCTGTGGTAGTTTGTCAGCAAAAGTGTGTTATCCTGAGAACCTGTAATGGTAGGAATGTGATGGTATCTAGTGAGCAGAGACATCTTTCATCCATGTTTGTTTTAACTATTTTAGCTATGAGGATGAGTCGGAAGGGATGTGAGACTTATCTTGCTCATGTTGTACATACCAGAGTAGTGGCAGCTTGACAGTATATCCACAGGTGCTGAGTTTTCAGATGTCTTTCTTGAGGAGTTGCCAGGGATACCCCCTGAGAGAGAGGTTGAGTTTGGTATCGATTTGTTGCCTGGTATCACTCCCATCTCTGTTACTCCTTATCGTATGGCACCTGCTGAGTTAAGAGAGTTGAAGGTACAGTTGCAGGAGTTATTGGATAAAGGGTTTGTTTGCCCTAGTGTGTCTCCGTGGGGAGTGCCCATTTTATTTGAGAAGAAGAAGGATGGTACCTTAAGATTGTGCATTGATTACTGACAGTTGAATGAAGTGACAATTAAGAACATGTATCCATTGCCTCAGATAGATGATCTCTTTGATTAGTTGAAAGGAGCAGCAGTATTCTCTAAGATTGACTTGAGATCAGGGTACCATCAGTTGAGAGTCAGAGATGAAGATGTCCTAAGATGCTTTTCACATGAGGTATGGGCATTATGAGTTCTTGGTGGTGCCCTTTAGATTGACGAATGCACCAGCAACATTTATAGATTTGATGAACAGGGTATTCGGACCCTATCTAGATCAATTTGTGGTGGTTTTCATTGATGATATTTTAGTGTATTCACGTAATGAGGAGGATCATGACAAGCTTTTATGGATTGTATTGCATATTCTGAGAGAGAAGCAGTTGTATGCTAAGCTGTCTAAATGTGAGTTTTGCTTAATCAAATGACTTTTCTCAGTCATGTGGTTTCAGCACAGGGTATTAGAGTTGATCCGAGTAAAGTTGAGGCTATTTTGAATTGGAGTCCACCGAAGACTGTGACAGAGGTTAGAAGTTTTCTAGGTTTGGTAGGCTATTATCAATGATTTGTGAAAGGTTTTTCTATGATAGCTACACCACTCACCAGATTACTTTGGAAGGGAGTTAGATTCGTATGGACAAATTGATGTAAGGTGAGCTTTAAGCAGCTGAGGGAGATGTTGACTCAGGCTCCTGTCCTTACTCTGCCTATGGAAGGTAAACCTTATTTGATTTACAGTGATGCTTCACATAGTGATTTAGGTTGTGTTCTAATGCAGGAGGGTAGAGTCATTGCTTATGCCTCTCGACAGTTGAGGCCACATGAGCTGAATTACCCGGCGCATGATTTGGAGTTAGCAACTATAGTTTTTGCTTTGAAGATTTGACGACAATATTTTTATGGGGAGAAGTGTTTCATTTATACGGATCACAATAGTTTGAAATACCTGGGTGTTCAGAGAGAGCTGAATCTTTTGCAGAGACGGTGGTTAGAATTGATTAAAGACTATGATTGTTTAATTGATTATCATCCTGGTAAGGCAAATGTTGTTGCTGATGCCTTGAGTCGGAAGTCTTTGGAAGATTTGACTACTTATTTGCTCTTATTGCTTGTTGAGTTGAGAGCGTTGCATGCTAGATTTGAGTCTTATGATGATGGTGTATTGATGGCTCAGTTACAATTGAGGCCGGTGTTATTGGATCATATTAAGGAGACTCAGTTGGTAGATGAGAAAATCTAGGAAACTGTTTTGGATTGCCGAAAGGGGGAGAGTCGAGACTTTCATGTGAGAAGTGATGGCAGTTTGTGATACAGAGATAGGTTTGTGTATTCCTGATGAAGCAGGACTAAAAAAGGTAATTTTGGAGGAAGCACATCAGTCAGCTTATGCTATGCACCCTGGGATTACCAAGATGTATTAGGATTTGAAACAATATTATTGGTGGTTAGGTATGAAGAGGGACATAGCAGAGTTTGTATCCAGATGTCTCACTTGTCAGAGAGTGAAGGCTGAGCACCAAGTTTCTTTGTGATTACTTCAGCCATTATCAGCGTTAGAGTGAAAATGGGAGTGAGTGAGAATGGATTTTCTGACTGGATTGCCTTTAACTCAGAAGAAGCATGATGCAATCTAGGTGATTGTTGATTGGATGATGAAGACAGCTCATTTTCTTCCAGTTCGGATGAATTATTCCTTTGAGAGATTAGCTGAGCTGTATATCAATGAGATATTGAGGTTACATGGAGTCCCAATTTCTTTCATATCTGATCGAGATCCCTGATTTACATTGATATTGTGGAGAAGTTTACAGGATGCTTTAGGCTCTCGATTACATTTTAGCACTGCTTTCCATCCTCAGATAGATGGGCAGTCAGAGAGAGTGATACAGATTTTAGAGAACATGT
The DNA here is from genome assembly GCA_947685225.1 of Garcia nutans. Lineage (NCBI taxonomy): Eukaryota > Viridiplantae > Streptophyta > Magnoliopsida > Malpighiales > Euphorbiaceae > Garcia > Garcia nutans. The sequence continues at coordinate 18,419,399 of CANTUV010000009.1, read as the reverse complement.
TGAGGAGATGTATCATTGATTTCTCTGGGAGCTGGGATAGATTCTTACCACTGATTGAGTTTGCTATTAACAATAGTCATCAGTCCAATATTAGAATGGCACCTTATAAGGCATTGTTTGGTAGGAGATGCAGGACACCTCTATGTTAGGATAAGGTTAGAGAAGGTAAGTTGATTGGTCCCGATTTGATTAGGGAAATAGAAGAGAAAATAAAGGTAATTTGGAATTGTCTGATTGCAGTCTCAGACCAACAGAAATCATATTCAGATTTAAAAAGAAGAGACATAGAGTTCAGTATAGGAGATAAAGTATTTTTGAAAGTATCTCCTTGGAAGAAAATCTTGAGATTTGGCCGCAAAGGGTAGTTGAGTCCTCATTTCATAGGACCTTATGAGGTACTAGAGAGAGTTGGACCAGTGGCCTATAGACTAGCTTTACCACCTAAGTTGGATTGAATTCACAATGTCTTCCATGTTCTATGCTTTGGAGGTATAGGTCAGACCCATCTCACATTTTGCCAATAGAGTCAACTGAGGTGAGTTCAGATATGACTTATGAGGAAGAACCAGTGACTAATTGGCACATGAAGTGAAGGAGTTGAGAAGTAAGAAAGTGTCACTTGTGAAAGTTCTTTGGAAGAATCATGCTACTGAAGAGGCAACATGGGAGAGAGAGCAGATGATTCGGGATCAGTATCCTTAGTTGTTCCAGACTTGAGAGCAGGTAATTCCGAGGACGAAATTTATTTATAGAGGGGGAGAATTGTAATATCCCAAAATTTTGAAAATATTAATTTTTGAAAATTAATTAAATGATTTAAAAGTGTATATATATATATTTAAGTGAAAAAGGAAAAATGTGTATATGATATATATGTGTAGATATGCATAACATATGCAAGTCAATATTTTTATATGGGTCAAATGATATTTTAAATATTAAAATATTAATAATGTGATTAGTGGAAGATGATATTTTTATGTATTAAATAAGTAATATGTTTTTAATTGGTGGAGAGTAAAAGTTGGAATTGTCTGGTTAAAAAGGGATTAGTTGGTAATGGTGTTGGTGATCACTATCTTCTTCTTCTTTCTCAATTGAAGGCCTGCTGACTTCATCAAAGGAAAAGAGAAATTTGCTTCTTGCTAACTCAAGTAATTGAAGGATTTCAAGTGTTCAAGTTGGAGTTTTGAGGATTTTCTTCATATTTGGTAAGTTTCAAACTTGTTTCCTTGATTCTCTTTAGAAGCTTGTATATGTGTTATTTGGATGTTTGGTGTAGTATGTGTTAATGGTTGTTATTGGTATGTTTGAAGTTCTTTTGGGTAGTTATCTATGACTTGAGGGTTGAATTGAAGAAAAGGTTAAGTTTGGTGAAAAGAATAAGAGTTTTGGGTTGTGTAACTTTTGAGTTGTGAAGTCACGGCTGTAATTGTGTATTTTTGCTTTTAATTGAGTTCCTTTGATGTTTACACAAGTATTTTGTGATATAATGATGGAATTGGTTGAGTTTGTATAGAGTTGAAAAGGGTAATGAAAGATAATATTTGGATGTGACAATTATGTGTGGATATCAGGATTTTTAGCCTGACACATCCGGTGACACAGCCACTCCTTTGGCATGTCGATGGTTCTATTTTCAGTGTTGGTGACATGTGAAGTGACACGCCCATGTCACTGAGCATGTCACAGCTTCTGTAATGTTATAGTATTGACACGTGAAGTGACACGCCATGTCACTAAACGTGTCATAGCTTCTGTGTTGTATGAGTTTTGGCATGGCCAGGGACACGCCCATGTCTCTGGATGTGTCTTATCTGCTGTAATACAGAGCTTTGGACACGATTATTGACATGCCCATTGTGAGAGGGATTTTTGTCCCCACTCCAGGTGGAATGGTTCTTGCGACTTCGGCACTGTTTAGGCTCGAGGCCGTAGAGAACACAGACCTAAGTCCAGAGAAAATAGAGTCGCCACCCGGATAGGCCGAGAAAAAGAAAGGGGTGGATGACTCGATTCCTAAGGAATCCCCAACCCCCTAATGGGTTCAGAAAGTTGGGTACATGTGGGGAAGGTGAGAAATGGCCCAGCACCCCCACAATGCCCGGTTCATTGGAACCTGCCTCCTTTACAGGTCTTAATATTATAAAATTCTTAAATATAACAATATTATCCATATTACACACAACAATTGAAATAAAGCATCGTTATATTAAAAATCAAAGCAATGTCCAAACAAAACGAATAAATGGACACCCCTCCGAAGATGAAAACATGCCCTTACATCATCCGTGTGTAAGCTAAATAGGACACCCACCAAGAGGTAGAAACATGTCCTTTATATTGGTCTAAAATATAAATGCAATTAAATTACATGATATTTAATTAATGAGGTATCCACAAAGTGGAAACATACCTCTTACAACATTTGAAAATCAAAATAAATCAATAAAAGTAAATAACCACTCATCATAAATAAATCATTCATCAAAGATATTAAACATCAATAGAAAGTAAACATCCATCCATGATGAATTAAATAAATCAAGCATTGAACTTAAATAAATCAAAGCATATAATAAACTACATAATCAAATAAGGTAAGTAAAGATAAAAATTGAAGTTTACTGTTTCTCGTTTAAAGTTCTTTAATTAATATTTAGGGTTTTGGAATTTATTGGTTTAGGCTACTATAGGTTTTAAGGGAATTGAAATGGATTAAAGTTTTATAATTTAAGAGATTGATAAGGTTCATTGATTAACCAAATTAGGGTTTGAGGGGTAAAATCATAAAAATAGGGTTTGGATACTAAAACATTAGGTTTATGATTATTAGCTATTGGGTTATTGTTTTTAGGCATACTGTGTTGAATTTTAATATTTAGGTTTATAAGGTTTTAAGGTTTTAAGGATTAGGGTCTAGGAAAATTAGGGTTTACGGTTTTGGTTTTGAGAAAATTTGGGTTTCTGGCGTTTTGGAAAACATGTTTTGGTTTTAGGACTTGAGAAAACAGTTTAGAGTTTTATAAAGCTTTTGGAAATAGGCAAGACGATTTAAGGTTTTTTGAAAACAGAAAGTATTTTTTAGGGTTTTTGCAAATAGAAGGATGAATTTAGTGTTTTAAGGTTTTTGGAAAATTGGAAAGCAGATTAGGGTTTTGGGAATTAATAAAATGATTTAAGGTTTTGGAAAGTTGGAAAGTAGATTAGGGTTTAAAGATTTTGAAGAAATAGATTAGGGTTCTGGGGTTTTAGAAGAGACAGAAAAGTAATTTTAGGGTTTTTGAAAATAGGGGAGACTATTTAAGGTTCTAAGGTTTAGAAGAAGTAAATTAGGGCTCTAAGGTTTTTAGAATCAAAAGAAACAATGTAATGATTGAAGCTACTATAAGGAAAAAAAGATTAGATATTCAAACCTTCGTTTGTTGGTTCCACCAAAAATTGCTTCTTGGATGAACAAGGACAAAGGCAAGATGGCTGCCTTTGATGGATTGATTGCTTGCTTGCTTATTCTCCTCTAAAAAGTCCAATCATTTTCATTGCCAAAAATTTTAAAGTCCGATCTCCTTTCAAAAATTCCTCCCCCCTTTCCTGTTTTGTTTTTTAGTCTTATTTATAGGGAATTTAGATGATTAATTTTAATTGTTTAAGGAAATTATCATTAATTAGGAAAAGGAAACTGAAACCAAATAGAATTTGGTTTCGGAAAAAATTGCGTCGGAAAAATTTCGCTGGCAAAAAAATTGCTGCGGGCTGCTGCGAAGGATTGCGAGCGAAATTGGAGCGCTGCGTGGAAAATTGCAGGCGAAACCATTTCGCCCGCAGGTTTTTCCTGCTGGCCAAATGGTCCAAGGCCATTTCGTCCAACCTTTTCGGCGACGAATTTTTTCATCGCCGATTTTTATTTTTATTTTTTTGTTTATTATTATTATTTTTTATTATTATAATAATTTTTTTAAAAATTATAAAAAATAAATACTAAAATAAATATTATTTAATTAATATAAACACAAAAATTATTTTAGACTAAATAAAATATATTGGACCGGACTGGGTCAAAAATTAATGGTCTACTCCCATGTTACTGTGCATGTCAAAGCTTCTGTGTTGTGGGCTTAGGGCACGGTCATTGACGCGCCCGTGTTGTTGAGCGTGTCATGTGTAGAGTTTTCCCTAGATAGTTCTTTTTCTTATTTTCTTTTGTGTATCTTATCCTTGTGTTGAGAGGTTTTGTTTATACCTATAAGTGTATCACTAAGTGATTATTTATAATCACATTTGGTTTAGGCTTTGAAGAGACTTGAGTTACCCCAGTCCAAGTGTTGAAGGATACCTTGGAAGAGGAGGTTGAAAGTGGCGTTTGTTGCTTTTAGAGGTAAGTACAAACTTTGAATAATTGCTTATATTTACATGACATTGGGACTTAACACATTTGGTTGGAAAATGTGTTAAGTTACTTATTACATTGTTGGTGCATGAGTAATATGCTATGATTTGTATAATGTCACAAATGTATTATATGTAATGTGAACTTTGTATAAAATATGATAATGACCCAAAATGTATGGGTATTGCAATTTGTTATATATAAATTAAAGATGGTGTGTAAAGCCATTAGTGATGGCTATATTGATATAAATGAGATAATTGAGGCATTGTGCCTAGCTTGATCTTGAGATAATGAGAAAGATATTGATAATGGAATTATAAAAGAATTGCATGCCTAGTATGTTATTCAATTTTCAGAGTTTTGTGTTTGGCGGCATGCCTAAAACATAACAGTCCCTTGAAGCTGGGTTGGGCTTGGTCCTTGAAGCCTAGTTGGGATGTTACATGAGGTAGCAGTCCCTTGAAGCTGGGTTAGGCCTTGTCCTTGAAGACTAGTTGGGATGTTACATATGAGGTAATCCTCATTATGATTATGATTTGCCTTCAAGGCTAGACACGTGGTGTCATCTTGGACCAAAGCAGTAACTCTGGGATTTGAATAGCATATTAGAACTTTTTGGGCCCATACTTGTGTTTGCTTTTATGTGAATTATGAATTGTGGAACAATTGAGTAATATATTAAGATATAATTATATAATGTTATGAGATATAATATCCTTATGTGTTGTGCATTGGCATTGCATTTGAACTATATTATTATCAAAGTTTGTACCACTAAACTTTTGGCTTAGCGTGATTGTGATTCATCGCACAGGTGACAGGGTAGATCCGGTTGAGCCGGAGAGTTCCTCTAGACTGTGTCGAGTCTAGGCTTGAGATCTTTAGTGCAAAGTTGATTGTTGGACATCAAGATCAGAGTAAACTGCCAGAATGTATATATTTTATATTTTTGTACATATTAATTTCATGTATATTATGTTATATTTTAATGTATATATATGTATATTCCGCAAACTATCAAAAATATTTGGGATAAACCATTGGTAATGAAGTTATGTAGGTGTTTTAGCAAGTAAAATTTCATCTATTACTTATATGATATCAATTAAATGATTCAAGTTTATACAGATTTTATAAGTGAAAATGTGTTTTGCTAAAATGGGTAGTGGCATTCTTGTATCATATATTCGTATATTACATATGTTGAGTGTATGCCCTCATCCTATATTACATATTTTGGATAAACCATCGGTAATGAAAGGCATCTTAATCAGGTCGTCGAGAAATTCCTCATCCTAAACAACAACTGGGCTATCTCGGTGCACCCTGCTCACCACAATACTATGCCCTAAAGGATTTGTGACCAAAACATCAAATCCTAAGGACTCAGAATACAAATCACTCACAGGCAAGATGGATGCACTGAAGTAAGAATGAGTTGACCCAAGGTCAAATAATGCAAGAATTGAAGTACCAAATAAAGTAAAAGTACCAGCAATAATAGCTGAAGTATCTGGCTGCCTCAGCATCACATAAACCCACTGTGATGGCCCTGCCTCATATGGTCTACTACCTCTGGCTGTAGAACCTCCTCTCTAACTAGTCCCAAATCGACTACCTCTACCAAAACCTTTGCCACCACAACCCCTTCTGACACTGGGTCGAGAAGCTGTAGTATCTGTCTGTCTATCCTCTAGTGGCTCTAGACAATCTCTGATAAAATTATCTAACGACCCACATCTAAAACACACTCTCAAAGCACCTCTCCACTAGCAGACAACTCCGTGTGCTTTACCACATTGAATACAAGTAGGTGGAGCATGCCTCTAAGCCATTGGGGTCAGAGCACAAGCCACTGAAACTGCAAGTCTCTGTCTCTGCTACTGTACTAACCTGCCAAACTGCCCCTGGCTCCTACTGAACCTCTAAAAATATCCCCCCCTTAGCCTTTCTTCACTGATGAAGACCCTGCCTCACTCTGGGTTCTCTTAGCTCTAGTCTCCTCAAATCTGGCAGCTACTGCAAGACTCTGTGCTCTCTCTACACTCCTGGCAACTGCAGCCAACTGAGAAAAATCTTGATACTAAGAGCCTACTATGTTACACATGATAGAGGGTCTCAGTCCCTCCTCAAATCTCTTGCACCTATCAATCTCATCAGAAATGATCCCACTAGCATAATGACTCAACTGGTTAAACTCGATCTCATACTCTATCACTGTCCTGGTATCTTGTCTCAAACTCAGGAACTCCATCTTCTTTGCATCCTTATACCCCCTCGGAGTATACTTCTACTCAAATTTCCGCAGGAAATCATCATAGGTCAAATTGGTGGGTCACCCAAAGCATGTGGAATCGTCTTCCACCAATCATATGCATCCCTCTGCAGAAGAGATCTGGCATAATCAAACCTCTCTTCCGGATTAGCCTGCAACTGAATGAACACTCTCTGAACCCTGTCTAGCCACTGCTCTACACAGCAAGGTCTGTAGTACCAACAAAGTCCTCAGCTCTAAACTTTCTCAGCTTATCATACTTCCTCACCAGCAACTGCGGCTACAGCTGTGGCGGCGGCAGGTGCTGAACTGGAGCCTTCCTTAATAACTCTACTATTTGCCATACCCAACCAAGGGGGATCTCATCATCTATTGGTCTCATAGGCATAGAAACAGAAGCCTCACTAGCAGACACAGCTCTAGCTCCATTTCTACCCTCATCGAGAGCCACACTCTCTACACTACCCTCTGCAGACTGATGCATCCAAGGCTCCATAACTACCCATATCTGCTAACACAACAGAAATTACTATATCAGAGATCAGAAATTGCCAGTGTCAATGCATGTATTACAATTGAAAAACATTTTCAAATCTCCCATTTTCTCTCTCTATCAACCCACCTAGGTCGAGAACCTCAAAACCTAGCTCTGATACCAAAATAAATGTAACACCCTTATACCCTATATACGTACAATACATATTTTCAGCATATGTAAAATATGCATATACAGTACAAAAATATCACAGACCGGTTTAATAAAAATTTTCACATTTCTGATTTAAAATTTTAAATACTAAATATATAAAATTAAATAGTATATAAATATTCTTTACTTATTATAGGAACTCATAATAAACATTTTATATGAAAATCTCTGGGAAAAATTCGCCAGAGCTTTGTCTGTAATTTGGACATCTAAAAATTTATCAATTACACAACCTGTAAAAAGAACACTTCCAATAAACAATAAACCACATCTTCACTTTAACTTCTAAACTTTTCCACAATTTTCTCAAAACATTTATATATATAGATATATATATATATAATTTAGAACACATTTAAACCCCCATTTCAAATAACTTAACCCAAACATTCTTTATAGTTTACAATACATAAAATCCAAAAACATGATATAATATGCATAATACCCAAAATATACAATAACATAAAATATATACATGTTGTTGATAGTGTTTCTGATCTTGATATCAACTCTACAAGCATAACCATAAGTCTAGACCTGACCTGGTCTAGAAGAACTCTCCGACTCAGCCGAATCTATCCTATCACCTACGCGATGTAAACAATCGTGCTATGCAAAAAGTAATACAAACTTGATAACAATAAAACTCAAATGCAATGCCAATGCACAATGCATATGGATATCGCATCATTCCATTTTCTCATACTTTTCAAATATTTCACAATCCATAATTCACATAAAAACAAACACAAGCAAGGGCCCAAAGATAACTAATATGCTATTCAAATTCCAGAGTTACTGTTTTGATCTATAATGACACCATGTGTTTAGCCTTGTAGGCAAAATATCAATGTAGTAGTCCAACTAGGTCTGAACTTACGATCCGGTCATTTCACCTAGCACAGCTTCAAGGACTTGTTTTTAAGGCTTGCGACCCGATCATTTCACCTCAAAAATATTTTCACAGTGACGCCCAGCGTCTAGCCTGTAGGCAAGATATCAATGTAATAGTCCAACTAGGTCTGAGCTTACGACCGGTCATTTCACCCAGCCCAGCTTCAAGGACTTGTTTTCCAGGCTTACGACTAGGTCATTTCACCACAAAAATATTTTCACAGTGACGCCAAACGTCTAGCTTGCAGGCAAATCATAGGCATGCCGCCAAACACAGAATTATGAAAATTAAATAGCATACTAGGCATAAAATTTATTAATGCTTTTACAACCCATTACCCAATTACTTTGGATATTTCTACATAATTCATATATTAACCACATTTAATGTAATCTAGCCAATACCAATGGTTTTTTAACAATGAACTTAACACATATATGACATTACAAATGTCATAGCACATTATTCATACATAACCAATGTAATATCCCAAAATTTTTGAAAATTTCTAATTTTTAAAACATTTGATAAAATAAATTATAATTTAAAAGGATAAATTAAATTAATAGTTTTAAATGAAAAATGAAAGGATTTTAAATGAAAAGGTGGAATATATATGTGATATATATGCAAAATATACATAACATATAAAAGTCAACACTTTTTAAAAGAAAAGTCAAAGTCCAATGGCATTTTTATAAATAAATTTTAGAAATTTAAAATTAATAAAATAATTCAAAAATAAGTTATTTTTGAATGGAAGAGGGAATTTAGGACTTTTAATTTATTAAATAAATAATTAAATAATTAATTATTAAATTATTTTAATATATATATATATGGTTTAAAATAAAGATGAAAGGAAAAAAGAAAATTAAAAAAAAAGTCTTCTTCTTCTTCTTCTTCTTCTTCATCTAGGCCGAAACTCCATAGCCAACAAGGGGAGATTTTTTCTTCTTCCATACACCAAGAATTGAAAGAATTTTAAGGATTCAAGTGGAGTTTTAGAAGTTTCTTCATTAATTGGTAAGTTTCCAACTCTTTTCTTTAAATTCCATGGAAAATTGAATTATGTGAGTTTTGGATTTTTGAAGTAGTATGTTATAATTGTTGGAATTGGTGCGTATGATGTTATTTTGGGTAGTTAACAATGATTTTAAGGTTAGATTGAAGAGATGATGGAGTTTGGATAAAGAATGGTCAAGAGAGAGAATTTAGGGTTATGGAATTTTTGGGTTTGTGAAAACATGAGCTTTAATTGTGCAAATTGATTCCAAATGAGTTTTTTTTATGCATAAATAAGTATTTTAAAGTCAAATATTGGATTTGGTTGTGTTTGGTTGGATTTTGAGAATGGAAGTTGAGATTTAGGGTTTTGGAAAAGTAATTTTCCAAAGTTGTTGAATTGTGCGATTTTATTTGTTTAAGCATGTTGTTTAGTGTTAAAAGTGATGAAAATAAGCTTGAAATAATTAATGGACTGTGTTGGAATGGAAAACCTTCAATGGGGGAAGGTTATGCCATTTTAAGGTTTTATGTATAAGAATGTGTTTTTGTAATGTAAATGGTTTAAATGTATTAAAATATATTTTTAATAATATAAATAAACTTAAAACATTAATTTAAATGGAATAGAATGGAATTCTAATGTTAAAGTAAGGAAAGGCTAAATTTTTGAAAATTTTTAGGAATGATGTTTAATTATAGTTTAATATTGGAAATGCCATTAAATGTGATACTAAATGATTATTTGTTATCACATTTGGTTTAGGCATTGAGGGAGGTTGATTTGCTTCATCCAAGTGGTGAAGGGCAAGTTGGAATGATAGGGTTGGAGGTTGTTTAAGCTTGCTTTAGGTTGCTATTTGAGGTATGTACAAACTTTGAATACATTGGTTATGTTTGCATGACATTTGGGCTTAACTCATTTTGGTTGAAAAATGTGTTAAGCAACTTGGTACATTGGTTGTGCATGAATAATGTGCTATGACATTTGTAATGTCATATATGTGTTAAATGCATTGTGAAAAGCCATTGATAATGACTAAATTGAGTAAATGTGATTAAAATGTGTATTATGTAGAAATACCCAAAGTCATTGGGTAATGTGTTTTGAATAAAAAAAATGTGATATAATTGTGAGCGGGGATTTTTGCCCCCACTCCTGGAGGAATGGTTCTTGTGACTTCGGCACTGTTTAGGCTCAGGACCTTAGAGAGCATGGACCTAAGCCCGGAGAAAATGGAGTCGCCACCCGGACGGGACAAAAAAAAAGGGGTGGATGACTCGATTCCTAAGGAATTCCCAACCCCCTAATGGGTTCGGAAAGTTGGGTACGCGTGGGGAAGGTGAGAAATAGCCCAGCACCCCCACAACGCCCGGTTCATTAGAACCGACCTCCTTTACAGGTCTTAATATTATAAAATTCTTAAATATAGTAATATTATCCATACTACATGTAACAATTAAAATAAAGCATCATTATATTCAAATCAAAGCAATGTTCAAACAAAACAAATAAATGGACACCCATCCGAGGATGGAAACATGTCCTTACATCACCCATGTCTAAAACTAAATAGGACACCCACCAAAAGGTGGAAACGTGCCCTTTATATTAATCCCAAAAATATGAAATAAATTAACTTACATAAGGTTTAAATAATGAGGTACTCACAAAGTGGAAACATACTACTTACATTAGTACCAAAATAAATCAATAATAATAAAGAAAATATCCATTCATTCATTCATAAATGAAATAAACTCATCACAGGTTAAATAAGTCATCCATGAAAACATATAACAAATCAAATAAATAACTAAAACCAAAGTTTATATCATTAGACAAATGAAATTAGGATTTAGAGAATTAGGGTGTATAATTTAAAAGATTGGAATTAGAGTTTAAGATTTTTTAGGTTTGGCAACTGGAATTAGGGTTTGAGGGTTTTTTAGGTTTACTGGATGAGGGTTTGAAAAATGAGGTTTTGGCATTTTGGGAATAAATTAAGGTTTTCTCGGATTAGGGTTTTGGATGTTTTTGCAAAATAGTTTGGATTAGGGTTTTGGGGCTTTGGTAAAATAATTTGGATTAGGGTTTTGGTGGCTTTGGTAGAATAATTTGGATTAGGGTTACGGGGCGACAAGCTTTAAAATAAATTAAGGTTTATCTTTTTAGAAGAAAAATTGATTCTGGAGATAAATTGAGATTTTGGAAAACAATTAGGTTGTGAGACTTTAACGGAATAAATTAGGGTTTAAAAGTTTTGGAAATAAAATAACAGTTTAGGGTTTTGATAATTTAATCAACGATTTAGGCTACTTGATGAAGGGACAATTTGATCTATAAAACATACTATTAAGGTTTAATAATTTAGGTTACTGAAAGACTCAACATCAAAATAAATAACATAAACATTTAATATAAAATATGGCAATACTATCGTGTACTTAAACAATTCATGAATAAAAAACATAAGGATGCTATAAATATAAACAAATCAAAGATTTATAATCAAACCTGCGTCCCATTGGTTCCACCACAGTTGACTCTGGCTAAACAACAACAAAGGTAGTGTTGCTATCTTTGATGGATTGATGATTAATACTTGATATTTGTTGCTAATTTCCTTTTGTCATTCCTGCTTTGCTATTTTAATCTTTCTTAATCTCAATTGCCGCTCTCTGCTTTGCTTTTTTCCGTTTCCCCCTCTAGGGTTTTCTTCGTCTCTCCTTTTTTCTTAGGGATTTTTCTCTTTTTTTTTCCCGTCCTCCCTTTTTTCTTGTTTTATTGTAGTATTTATAGGAAAAATAAAGTCCTAATCCTATTTTAATAAGGAAATACTATCTATTTAGGAAAAACTATAAAACTGGATAAAATAAGGTTTGGTCAAAAAATCGGCATCACAGGCTGTCGGGCCCGCGGGCTGCTCTAGCAAAAACGGGCACGGTGGGCTAACTGGGCAGGCCAGTTCATTGCAAAACAGCAGATAATTTCTGTGGCGAAATGGGCTGCCGCGTATCGCTCGCCGATCTGTTATTTTTTTTCATTTTTTATTATTTTTTATATTTTTATATTTTTATATTTATTAAAAATAACTATTAAATATTATTAGTAATTAAAATTTTATTAAAATAATTAAAATACCACAAAAATTATTTTAGACTATCGGATTTGAATGGGTCAAAAATTAAGAGTCTATAGTTTGTCCCCTGCTTGAACAATCTGAGACTACATCAAAAGAGAGTGAAAAGCAATAAGTTCTTTGACTAATTTTTTATGAGGATGGGTACTTGTATTTGATTTGGGTACTTGGACCCGAGACTGAACTTGATTTGAGTACCTGGACCCAAGATTGGGTACATGGACCTGAGATTGAATTCGATTTGGGTACTTGGACCCGAGATTAAATTTGATTTGGATACTTGGTCTCGAGATTAAATTTGATTTGGATACTTGGACCCGAGACTGGGTACTTGGACCCGAGATTGAATTTGATTTGGGTACTTAGACCCAAAATTGGGTACTTGGACCCGAGATTGAATTTGATTTGAATACTTGAACCCGAGATTGAATTTGATTTGGGTACTTAAACCCGAGATTGGGTACTTGGACCCGAGATTGAATTTGATTTAGGTACTTGGACCTGAGATTGGGTACTTGGACTCGAGATTGAATTTGATTTGGGTATTTAGACTTGAGATTGAATTTGATTTGGGTACTTGGACCTGAGACTGAATTTGATTTGGGTACTTGGACCTGAGATTAAATTTGATTTGGGTACTTGGACAAGAGATTGAATTTGATTTGGGTACTTCTACCAGAGACTGAATTTGATTTTGGTACTTAGACCCAAGATTGGGTACTTGGACCAGAGATTGAATTTGATTTGGATACTTGGACCCGAAATTAGGTACTTGGACCCAAGACTGAATTTGATTTGGGTACTTGGACCGGAGATTAGGTACTTGGACCCGAGATTGAATTTGATTTGAGTACTTGGACCCTAGATTGGGTGCTTGGACCCGAGATTGGGTACTTGGACTTGAGACTAAATTTGATTTGGGTACTTAGACCCGATATTGAATTGGATACTTGGACCCGTGACTAAATTGAATTTGGGTGCTTGGACCCAAGACTGGATACTTAGACCCATGAGTGAATTGGGTACTTGGACCTGAGACTGAATTGAATTTGGGTACTTGGACCAAAAACTATATTGGATTTGGGTACTTGGACCCATGATTGGGTACTTGGAGCCAAAACTGGATTGGATTTGGGTACTTGGACCCCTGATTGGGTACTTATACCCGAGATTGAATTGGATTTGGGTACTTGGACCTGAGATTGGGTACTTGGACCCAAGATTGGGTACTTGGACGAGAGATTGAATCTGATTTGTTTACTTAGACCTGAGATTGAATTGGATTTCATTGACCTTTTATCAGTTGAGGATTCTAGCTTAACTGGTTGTTCCATTTTTTTTGTTCTTCCTTCTACAAAAATTCAGCTATTTTTAGTTAGCCCTCATATCTTCTCCTTGCCCCCTGCGTGGCAAAATATTTGCAAGTGAGTTTGAAAATGTTTTGTATATAAACTCAAAAAATTGAAAAGGAGAAACTTTGCCCCCTATGTAGGCTCAAACCAAAGATTTTTTCCATGCAAGCTTTGGTTAATGTTTTTGTTCTCTAGTTCTTCGCACGAGCACGCATTTCTTCTTTTTGCAAAATTACTGGAGCTTTCTCAAGCAATGGGCTTTCCATGCCCTCCTGATTTGATATTTTCTTTTGATTCTCTACTTCACAGGGCGTTTACTGTTCACTTTGACAAAGAATAGACAATACAAGACAAGAACGCACAATGTGATATGCTCATGTTGCATGATATGCATGAATAATACTTACAATGGTTCCATCGACTCACAGACTGAGGTGATCAACTGAAGTGTTCTCATTGGTTCCTTCAGATGCTTGTTCAGGTCTTGCATTGTAATGACACAATGCTTCACATTTATGACTTTTATCTTCAAGATGTTGAAAATATGAATAATGGAGGCTCCAAACAGCAAAGATACATCCAGCATGACCTTGCCAATAATCATTTACTTTGCCCAATGTTTCCTTTGGAGGTTCAATGATTCGACATACTTTCCTTAACTTGAAGGCTTTGTAATTTTCTTTTTTTTTTTTAATTTTCAATTTTGAATTTTGATTTTGAAATCAAATGTTGGCTTTGCCAAATTAGTGTCAATGTACCTCAGGACTTTATTTTCCAAATTAACATATCTATAACATGACAACCCTAGTTACCATACTAAACTTGGGAATCATTTCTATTTAAGTAAGAATTGTTGCTCTTCAGATAGGCACATACACATTACTTGGCCAAAAGTTTTATTTTTAAATATTGTCTATCTCATATGCATGCTTATCCAAACTATCTCCACTAATAGACTCTACCTACCAAGAGAGATCAACAAGTCTTTGATAGGCTTGTAACGGGGTCTGTAAGGGACATGGATTAAGCGAAGGCTAATTGTAAATTGGAGTTGATGTGACACAATAGACAAACCCTCACACCATAAATTTCTTGTTCAGACAGTTGGAAGCAGGAATAAGATAGAGCTTTGAACATTCTTTCTTTTTGGCATTAATCTGAAACTTGATTAGGACAGTCTTTGCCCTTGCAAAAAATTTGGTACCCAAATTCGTTTCTTTTCTTCTTCTCCCTTTTCTTTCTTTTTATTTTTCTTACTCTTCCATTTCTTTGAGCATTTTATCATTTTGCCCTTCTTCCTTGTAGGACTGTCAAGTATAGGACTTTCCAAAACTGGGTGACCTGTCTCCTTTTTCTCCGATTTTGATTGAATCTTTGGTTGGGTTGGACGAATTCAAGTCAAACTGTCCTAATAAACCAAATGGAAGCCTTTTGCTGTCTTAGATAAAAGAGAACTCAGTTGGTTTTTTGAACTGCCTTTTTAGGTTTTATCTTTCCTTTTTTTTCTTTTTTTGCTCTTTTTCTTCTTCTTTTCTTTTCTTTTTCTTTTTCTTTTTTTTTGGTTCTAGCTCTTAAAGAGTTGTCTTGTTTGTACCAACTTGAGTTTCTAATAATGGATGAGTGGAGTGACATAAATCTCCTTTCACAGGGATAAATCATTTGTTACTTTGATGTTATCTTTATAGATTGGGGATATTAGGAGAACTTCAACTACCCTTATGGTCTTGATAACATCAACTATCCTTATGGCTTTGCCTAAGGATTCCATTCTTTGATCTCCTTACCTCTTCACCTTAGTGATCATAAGACTTGTCAAAAGTATCACAACAACTCAGGGTAGGTTGTTGGGGTTTGTAAGCCAATGAAAAGAAAGCTAAAATTTTATGAAGGCTCAAAGGGACAACTAGGGATTGATATATAATTGGGTGGATACTAGTTGTTGGCTAACCAAACAATGCCTAGATCATCTCTCCCTTAAAATAAGCAGAGTTCAATTTTGCCTCGAAAGTTTGTCAAAGCATGTTTTAAGACTGAATAGGACCTAGACAAAGGTAATTATGCAGGAGCCCTCTCTAAGTAAGCATACACAACTCAATACTATAGAGTAATTCCCTCACCTAGTAAAGTCATTCAAATCATGATGCATAAATATATTAATTCATGAATTATCAAGCTAGATTCATCATGGGTTGAGCACCAAAATGAACAAAGACCAACAAAAATTTTAATGAAAGTAATTTATTCAAACAAAAACAAAAAAACATAATTGATCCAATTAAATATTAAAGAAAGTAAAATTGAAAAGCAACATTTCAAGCTAAGGAAAGTTTGTTGAGTTAAGCTTATTTTCCTTTCACATCTTCAATATTTCCATCTTGAAAGGATGATAAAACAAAATCTTCTTCCAATCCTTTTCCTACCATGAAGGTTGCCGGTGGTGGCACTTTTCCAAATTTAGGCAAAGGATTATTCTTAGTATTGGGCTTGTTTGGCTCAGGTAGCTTACCACTGTCGATTAGATTCTGGATCTCATGCCTCAACTTCTTACAATTGTCCGTTTCATGTCTAGGCCTTTGATGGAATTGGCAAAATGCATTAGTATCCAAGTTAGGTGGAAGAGGATTAGGCAAAGGATAATGAGTCAATGGCTGTAACAATCCCTTCTTTTGTAGCTTATTAAGAACCCAAGACAGCGGCTTCCCTAATTCTGAAAAATGCCTCATTCCTCCTTGACTAGTGGCATTAACATCAGCTTCCTTTTGTGTACTTTGATTACTAGGCTAATAATTTCCTTTCTCATTCCTTCTTGCTAAAAAATGGCTCTTCTCCCTTTCCTACTCTTCGATTTGCAAGCCAGCTTGCAAAAGATCTTTGAAATCATGGATGAGTGTATGAGACATCCTTTCACGAAGACTAGGCAACACCCCCTCTCACAACTATCCTTATTTGATCAGATTCATCGGGCCTCTTCTTGAGCAAAGCAGCCTTATTTCTCCACCTTTTCACATAGTCCACAAAATTCTCATTTAGCCTTTGTCTATGGACTCAACTTCCATTAAGGTAACTTCCAGCTCGACATTATACCCATATTGCTTAATGAAAGCCTTGTATAACATGTCATAATCTTTTTGAGTACTTTCCTCTAAGGTGTTGAACCAAATTTGGACAACATGGTCCAATGAGAGCATAAAGTACCTTAAAGTTTGAGCCTTAGTAGCTCAGGCAGATTGCATAGCAGTGATATACTGCTTCACATGGAGTTGAGGATTTTTTGTTCCATCAAACTTTGCAAAGGACGGCATCTTGAACTTATAAGGGACCTCCTTATCTTGTTCAAATAGTTTGTCGATCTCGGACATCTCTTTGGTTTTCAGTTTCTTTTCAAATTTCTTTTCTAAATCAGCAATCATCTTCTCAACATCAGAATTTTCAGTCTTTTCAAAAGTTGTCTTGTCAACAACCTTTGGCTCCTTCTTTTTATCTTGAGGATCTGGGAAGTATTGAGCCTAATTGTCATCATCATCAACAACTACCTTGTCATCATTAAAAGCCACTTCACCAACCTTAGCCTTCCCTTTGTCCTTTGGGTTCTTGGTGCTAGCAGATGCTTCGGTATTGTTCCCTAAAATTGTAGCTAGTTGATTCTTTATGGTCTCGACCAGGGCTGTGAGCGGGGATTTTCGCCCCCACTCCCAGTGGAATGGTTCTTGCGACTTCAGCACTGTTTAGGCTCAGGGCCTTAGAGAATACGGACCTAAGTCCAGAGAAAATGGAGTCACAACCCAGACAGGCCGGGAAAAAAGAAAGAGGTGGATGACTCGATTCCTAAGGAATCCCCAACCCCCTAATGGGTTCAGAAAGTTGGTATATGTGGGGAAGGTGAGAAATGGCCCAGCACCCCCACAATGCCCGGTTCATTGGAACCGGCCTCCTTTACATGTCTTAATATTATAAAATTCTTAAATATAATAACATTATCCATATTACACACAATAATTAAAAGAAAGCATCATTATATTAAAAACAAAGCAATGTCCAAACAAAGCAAATAAATGGACACCCATCCGAGGATGGAAACATGTCCTTACATCTCATGCCTAAATAGGACACCCACCAAAAGGTAGAAACATGCCCTTTACATTGGTTCTAAAATAGAAAAGAAATTTAAATTACATGATATTTAACTAATGAGGTACCCACCAAGTGGAAACATACCTCTTACAACATTTGAAAATCTAAATAAATGGATAAAAGTAAATAACCATTCATCATAAACAAATCATTCATCAAAGGTATTAAACATCAATAGAAAGTAAACATCCATCCATGATAAATTAAATAAACCAAGCATTGAACTTAAATAAATTAAAGCATATAAAATAAATCAAAGCATAATCAAATATGGAATTGAATAAGGCAAATAAAAATCCAAATTATAGCTACTGTTTCCATTTTGGGCTCTTTATTTCATGTGTTTAGGGTTTAGGAATTTATAGAATTTAGGCTACTGTGATTTTAAGGGAATTAAAATGGATTAAAGATTTTATGTTTTAAAAGGTTGGTAAAACTCTTTGATTAACCAAATTAAGGTTTGTGATATAAAATCATGAAACTTGGGATTGAACACTTTAAAATACTTTTGATTTGTGGTTTAAGGTTAATGAATTGTTGATTTGAGCTTACTGTGTAAAAAGTATAACATTTATGTTTATATGATTTTTTAAAGTTTTACAGGATTAAGGTTTAGAAAAAATTAAGGTTTAAGGTTTTAAGGAGGTTAGGGTTCACTATTTTAGGTTTTGGAATTGAATTAGGGTTTTAGGATTTTTGAATTTAGGGTTTCGGGTAATGAATTTTATTTTAGGATTTGAAAAAACAATTGACAATTTCATGAAGTTTTATGTATTTAAACAAAATTATTTAAAGTTTATAAGAGCAAAAAAAATATTTTTAAGGCTTTTGGAAGGAAACAGAATACAAATTAAAGTTTTGATAATTTGGAAAGCAAATCTTAGTTTTGGGGTTTTGAAGAAATAAAACTAATAGCTTTAAACTTTTAAAAAAATAAAGCCACGATTTAAGATTTTCATACTTCAGAAAAGGTGAATTGAGGTTATTAGGTTTTTAAATTGAAAGAAACATTTGTATTATCTAGCTACTGTGACAAAATAAAAGAAATTAAGAATTCAAACCTTATTTTGTAAATTTCACCAAAAATTGCTTCTTGGATAAACAAGGTCAAAGACAAGTTTTTCTTGCCTTTGAATTACTTGAATTGCTTGTTTGCTCCCTCTAAAGTCCGATTCAATTTACTGCCAGAAGGAATTTTTAAAGTTTCCAAGTTTTTCTCCTCACTCTCGGTCACCAATTTTCGTCCAATTTTCCTCCGTATTTCTCCTTTTTTGTGTGTTGTTTTTTATCTTATTTATAGAAGTTTTATATCATTCATTCCTAATTATTCACGACATCTATTATTCATTAAGAAAAGGAAACCGAAACCTAATTGCATTAGATTTTGGAAAATTTGCGTCAAAAAAATTTCGCTGGCGAAAAAAAACTGCTGTGGAAAAAATGCGCTAGCAAAAAAGCTACGGCAGAAGGGGGTGAATTGGCCTGCAGGCCATTTCGCGCAGCCGACTTCTTTTTTTTTTTATTTTTTTTTTATTTGTTATTATTATTTTTATTTTTTATTAATAAAAATTAAATACTAAAGCAAAAATTATTTAATTAAGATAAAAAAAATCGACAGCGCACGAGCTGTCGGGCCCGTGGGCTGTACTGGCGAAAATGGGCGCAGAGGGCCAATTCGCAGCCAGTGGCATCTGACTGCGAATTGGGCTGCCGCGCGACGCTCGCCGATCCGTCCGATTTTTTATTTTTTATTTTTTTTATTTTTTTATATTTTTTATTTTTATTAAAAATAACTATGAAATAATATTAGTAATTAAAGTATTATTAAAATAAATAAAATACCATAAAAATTATTTTAGACTATCGGATTTGAATGGGTCAAAAATTAAGGGTATACAGTTTGCCCCCTGCTTGAACGATCTGAGACTTTAGAGAGTGAAAAGCAATAAGACTTAATTTTTGATGAGATGGTTATTTGAATTTGTTTTGAGTACTTGGACCCGAGACTGAACTTGATTTGGGTACTTGGACCCGAGATTGGATTGAATTTGGGTACTTGGACCCGGGATTGGGTACTTGGACCCGAGATTGGGTATTTAGACCAGTGATTGGGTACTTGGACCCGAGATTGAATTTGATTTGGGTACTTGGACCCGAGATTGATTTGGTTTGGGTACTTGGACTCGAGAATGGGTACTTGGACCCGAGATTGGGTACTTAGACCCGAGATTAAATTGATTTGCGTACTTGGACCCGAGATTGGAATGAATTTGGGTACTTGGACCCGAGATTGATTTGATTTGGGTACTTAGACCCGAGAATGGGTACTTGGACCCGAGAATGGGTGCTTGGACCCGAGATTAATTTGATTTGGTTACTTGGACCCCAAAATGGGTGCTTGGACCCGAGATTGAGTTTGACTGACCTTTTATCATTTGAGAAGTCTGATTGCTCATGTTATTCTATGCATTGTGGTTTTTCTCCCACAAAATGGATCTTCATCCTTTGAGATCGTGTCTTCATCCTTGAAAATGGATCGTCATCCTTTGAGATCAAGTCTTCACCCTTGAAAATGGATCTTCATCCTTTGAGATCGGGTCTTCACCCATGAAAATGGATCTTCATCCTTTGAGATCGGGTCTTCACCCTTGCAAATGGATCTTCATCCTTTGAGATCGGGTTTTCACCCTTGAAAATGGATCTTCATCCTTTGAGATCGGGTTTCCTTAAAAATGGATCTTCATCCTTTGAGATTGGGTCTTCACCCTTGCAAATGGATCTTCATCATTTGAGATCGGGTCTTCACCCTTGCAAATGGATCTTCATCTTTTGAGATTAAGTCTTATATTGGCTTTAGCTCTTCTAGCTAGACTGATCTTTTGTCATTTGCATCATCATTCTTTTGATAGTTCTAATGTTCCATTCTTTTTGTTCTTCCTTTGCAAAAATTCAACTATTTTTAATTGGACCTTATATCCTCTCCTTGCCCCCCTGTGTGGCAAAATATTTGTAAGTGAGTTTGAAAATATTTGGTATATAAACTTTAAAAATTGACAAGGAGAAACTTTGTCCCCTGTGTAGTCTTAAACCAAAGATTTTTTCCATGCAAGCTTTGATTGATGTTTTTGCCGTCTAGTTCATCGCACAAGCACGTATTTCTTCTTTTTGCAAAATGAGTAGAACTTTCTCAATCAATGGGCTTTTCATGCCCCCCCCCCCCCCCCGATTTGATATCTTCTTTTGATTCTTTACTTCACAGAGTGCTTGTTGTTCACTTTGATAAATAATAGACAATACAATACAAGAAAAGGCGATGTGATATGCTCATGTATGCATGATATGCATGAATGATACTTACAGTCGTTCCATTGACTCATAGAACGAGGTGTTCAGCAGAAGTGTTCTCATTGGTTCCTTTTATATACTCGTTCAAGTCTTGCATTGGAATGATCGAAAGCTTTGCATTTGTGGCTTTTATCTTTAAGATGTTGAAAACATGAATAATGGAGACCCTAAGAAGCAGAGTCAGGGATTCATCTATTTTGAACTATGTTTTAGCATGTCGATTAATAGCTTCTTCATGACCTTGCTAATAATCATTTCCTTTGCCCAATGTGTCCTTTGGAGATTCAACAGTTCAACATACTTCCCTTAACTTAAAGGCTTTGTATGACAAAACTTTTTTTATTTTTTTAAATTTTTGAATTTTAATTTTGAAATCAAATGTTGGCTTTGCCAAATTAATGTCAATGTACCTCAGGACTTGATTTTTTCAAATTAACATATCTATAACATGACAACCCTAGTTACCGTACTAAACCGGGAATCATTTCTATTTAAATAAGAATTGTTGCACTTCAGATAGGTACATACACATTACTCGACCAAAGGTCTCATTGAGTCTAAATATTGTCTATCTCATATGCATAGTTATCAAAACTATCTCCACTAATAGACTCTACCTACCAAGAGAGATCAACAAGTCTTTGATAGGCTTGAAATGGAGTCTATAAGGGACATGGGTTTAAAAGGCCATTTTAAAATTGGAGCTGGTGTGACACAATGGACAAACCCTCACACTACAAATTTCTTGTTGGAACTTTAGATAGTTGGGAGCAATCTTTCTAGTCCCCAAATTCCTTTCATATTCTTCGCATTAATCTAGATCTTGATTAGGATAGTCTTTTCTCTGCAAAAAGTTTGGGACCCAAATTCATTTTTTTTCTTCTTTTCCCTTTTCTTTCCTCTTTATTTTTCTTACTCTTCCCTTTTCTTTCTCTTTCCTTACTATTCCCTTTCTTTTATCATTTTGTCATTCTCTCTCTTGTAGGACTATCAAGTACAGAACTTTCAAGAACTGTATGGTCTTTCTCCTTTTCCTATGATTTTGTGGTATCTTTGGTCGGGTTGGACCAATTCAAGTCAAACTGTCCAAATGGAAGCCTTTTGTTGTCTTAGGTAAAAGAGAACTTAGTTGGCTTTCTAAACCATTTTGGGTTTCTTTTCTTTTTTTTTTCTTTTTTTTTCTCTTTTTTTTCTTATCTTTTTCTTATCTTTTGTCTTTTTCTTCTTCTTTTTTTTGGTTCTAGCTCTAAAAGAGTTGTCTTGTTTGTACCAACTTGGGCTTCCAATAATGGATGAGTGGAGTAACATAAATATTCTTTAACAGGGATAAATCATTTGTTACTTTGATGTTGTCTTCATATATTGGAAATACTAAGGGAACATCAACTACCCTTATGGTATTGAGAACTTCAACCACTCTTATGGTCTTGAGAACTTCAACTATCTTCATGGTATTCATTTCTTTCTTTGATCTTCTTGCCTCTTCATCTTAGTGATCATAAGACTTGTCAAAAGTATCACAATAGCTCAGGTAGGTTATTGGAGTTTTTAAGCCAATGAAAAGAAAGTTAAAATTTTATGAAGGCTCAAAGGGACAACTAGGGATTGATATCTAATTTGGTAGATACTAGTTGTTGGCTAACCAAACAATGCCTAGATCATCTCTCCCTTAAATAAGTAGAGTTCAATTTCGCCTCGAAAGTTTGTCAAAGCATGTTCTAAGACTGACTAGAACCTAGACAAAAGTAATTATGCTGGAGCCCTCTCTAAGTAAGCATACACAACTCAATGCTATAGAGCAATTACCTTATCTAGTAAAGTCATTCAAGTCATGATGCATAAATATATTAATTCATGAATTATCAAGCTAGATTCCTCATTGGTTGAGCACCAAAATGAACAAAGACCAACAAAATTTTGATTAAAGTAATTTATTTAAAGCAACTTTAAGTTTGAAAAGCACAATAGTTCCAAAATATTAAAGGAAGTAAAATTGAAAAGCAACATTCAAGCTAAAGAAAGTTCGTTGAGTTGGAGTCGAAGGTGCTTCATTTATTTAGACATCTCAAGGGCAAGGATTTTTTCCATCATCAAGGATCATTGCTTCATCATCCACAGTTAGTCCAAGCTTGCTTAGTAGTATATCATCTTTAGGAGCTTCTCTATCCATATCATGACAAGGTGACAAGATAAAACTCTTCATGAAGGTTGTAAGCGATGATGCCCTTCCAAATTTAGGCTGAGGATTATTCTTACTATTGGACTTATCAGGCTCAGGCAGCTTTTCACTGTCAATCAAATCTTGGATTTCATGCCTTAATCGGACACATTTATCTGTCCCATGCCCTTGCATTTGATGGAATTGACAGAAGACCTTGGCATCAAAATTTGGCGGTAGAGGCTTATGTAGAGGCCGAGGTGCCAATGGTTGTAGCAAATTCATTTTCATTAGATTTTCTAACATCTTTGACAAAGGCTCCCTTAAGTCTAAAAATTTACGCTTCTTTGTTGGCTTAGTTGTTGCATCTTTCTCAACATCTCCTCTTTCCCTTTGGCTTTGCCCACTAGGGTGATAGCCGCTCTTATTGCTCCACTTAGATAGCAAGTGGTTCGGTTGGTCTTGTAGAATAGGGATTGATCTCTCATTTTTCATTCAATCTCTATCAGTAGACATGTTCCTTGTTAATGTTGCCTTTTCCTTCTTTCTTATATCAATGGGAGATGCCTTATTAGCATTGTTGATGATCTCCAGAATTTCAATCAGCTGGGTCTTCATAATTTCAACCAATTGGTCTTGTAGTTCGGCCATCCTAACTTTGACAACTTCATCAACTATGTCCCTTAGCTGGTTTGCATCCATCCTTGAAATGTTGTAGGTGGTGTCGTTGTATGCTCTTGAATTATCATACTCTAGGTCTGTGAGCCAGAGAGGATCAAGAATATGAGATACAAATGTATGTATGTATGCATGTATGCAAAACAATTAACAAACAAGGACAAATAGGATGTTCCTTCCAACCTTATAACGTCCACACACGAATGACGAGTCTCTTTTTCTAGGTATATGGTTAATAAAATACCAACATGGGGTATCTTATTTTCGAATAATTCCCTCGGACGTTTCAACCAATTGTTATATTTTCAAAAATGAAAATCAGTTCATAATAATTCCCATTAATTAGGTTTTAATCCATTTAACCAACTATAGTAGCTTTTATGCTCTATTGGATTAAAACGAAATTAAGATGTTTATTATAAATAGATTTTCTCATTTGAAAAAGGTAACTAATGATTCATGCCAAAAACAAGCCCATGATTAATTATTCTTAGTATAAACTAGGCTCACAGTTGATTTTTGGTATTTCGTAATTGACCTAAATATTTTGCAAGCTCTTTGTAAGAAAAGGTTGGATGAAAATAATTTTATTTCTAAGCCCATTGTAAAAGATTTTAGAAAAATGGATTTTGGGCTTAGTATTTAGGCCATGAGCAAAATAATTTTTGATTTATTTTAGAAAAGTCTTATGTCCAAAGACCATTTTGAAAAGTTTTGAAAATAGTTTTGGTCTTTTGAGCTTGCAAATGTACTTGGGCCATATTAGAAAAAGAGCAAACCAAATAAGCCATGATATAAGCCAAGATAAATTAACCATAGTCAAACAACATGCATTTGGGGTAAAACCTAAGGAAAGTAACTAGGCCAATTACATGGGCTTTAATCTTTGGGGTTAAAAGGCTTAGGTTCCCATAGCAAGTATATACCGAATGGTACAAGGCTATGAGTGGTTATTCCATGCTCGATCTCCATACCTTGAGTGAAAGTATGGTATCCCTTACATAACATAACACGGGTAACATGGGCGTCCTAACTCACGCACACGATGCAATCTAAGATGATGCAATGGATAATATCATTATAAGAAAGAATAGAATAATATAAAGACCAACGGAATCAACTTCTCTTATCCCCAGTGGAGTCGCCACTGTGAGCAGGGATTTTTTGCCCCCACTCCTGGTGGAATGGTTCTTGCGACTTTGGCACTATTTAGGCTCGGGGCCTTAGAGAACACGGACCTAAGTTTGGAAAAAATGGAGTTGCCACCCGGACGGGCCGGGAAAAAAGAAAGGAGTGGATGACTTGATTCCTAAGGAATCCCCAACCCCATAATGGGTTCGGAAAGTTGGGTACGTGTGGGGAAGGTGAGAAATGGCCCAACACCCCCACAATGCCCAGTTCATTAAAACCGGCTTCCTTTACATGTCTTAATATTATAAAATTCTTAAATATAATAACATTATCCATATTACACACAATAATTAAAAGAAAACATCATTATATTAAAAACAAAGCAATGTCCAAACAAAGCAAATAAATGGACACCCATCCGAGGATGGAAACATGTCCTTACATCTCACGCCTAAATAGGACACCCACCGAAAGGTAGAAACATGCCCTTTACATTGGTTCTAAAATAGAAAAGCAATTTAAATTACATGATATTTAACTAATGAGGTACCCACCAAGCGGAAACATACCTCTTACAACATTTGAAAATCTAAATAAATGGATAAAAGTAAATAACCATTCATCATAAATAAATAATTCATCAAAGGTATTAAACATCATTAGAAAGTAAACATCCATCCATGATAAATTAAATAAACCAAGCATTGAACTTAAATAAATTAAAGCATATAAAATAAATCAAAGCATAATCAAATATGGAATTGAATAAGGCAAATAAAAATCCAAATTATAGCTACTGTTTCCATTTTGGGCTCTTTATTTCATGTGTTTAGGGTTTTGGAATTTATAGAATTTAGGCTACTTTGATTTTAAGGGAATTAAAATGGATTAAAGATTTTATGTTTTAAAAGGTTGGTAAAACTCTTTGATTAACCAACTTAAGGTTTGTGATATAAAATCATGAAACTTGGGTTTGAACACTTTAAAATACTTTTGATTTGTGGTTTAAGGTTAATGAATTGTTGATTTGATCTTACTGTGTAAAAAGTATAACATTTATGTTTATATGATTTTTAAAAGTTTTACAGGATTAGGGTTTAGAAAAAATTAAGGTTTAAGGTTTTAAGGAGGTTAGGGTTCACTATTTTAGGTTTTGGAATTGAATTAGGGTTTTAGGATTTTTGAATTTAGGGTTTCGGGTAATGAATTTTATTTTAGGATTTGAAAAGACAATTGACAATTTCATGAAGTTTTATGTATTTAAACAAAATTATTTAAAGTTTATAAGAGCAAAAAAAATATTTTTAAGGCTTTTGGAACGAAACAAAACACAAATTAAAGTTTTGATAATTTGGAAAGCAAATCTTAGTTTTGGGTTTTTAAAGAAATAAAACTAATAGCTTTAAACTTTTAAAAAATAAAGCCACTATTTAAGATTTTCATACTTCAGAAAAGGTGAATTGAGGTTATTAGGTTTTTAAATTGAAAGAAACATTTGTATTATCTAGCTACTGTGACAAAATAAAAGAAATTAAGAATTAAAACCTTATTTTGTAAATTTCACCAAAATTTGCTTCTTGGATAAACAAGGTCAAAGACAAGTTTTTCTTTCCTTTGAATTACTTGAATTGCTTATTTTCTCCCGATTCAATTTATTGCCAGAAGGAATTTTTAAAGTTTCCAACTTTTTCTCCTCACTCTCCGTCACCAATTTTCGTCCAATTTTCCTCCGTATTTCTCGTTTTTTTGTTTTGTTTTTTATCTTATTTATAGAAGTTTTATATCATTCATTCCTAATTATTAACGGCATCTATTATTCATTAAGAAAAGAAAATCGAAACCTAATTGCATTAGGTTTTGGAAAATTTGCATCGAAAAAATTTCGCTGGCAAAAAAAAACTGCTGCGGAAAAATCGTGCTGGCAAAAAAAAACTGCTGCGGAAAAAATGCGATGGCAAAAAAGTTGCGACAGCAGGGGCGAATTGGCCTGCATGCCATTTCGCGCAGCCGACTTCTTTTTTTTCTTTTATTTTTTATTTGTTATTATTATTTTTATTTTTTATTAATAAAAATTAAATTCTAAAGCAAAAATTATTTAATTAAGATAACACAAAAAAATTAGCAACGCACGAGCGGTCGGGCCTGTGGGCTGTGCTGGCAGCAATTGCTCTGGCCGTGTCAATCCTCCCTCAACACAGTAGCTATGACATGCTCAGTGACATGGGCGTGTCACTGGACGTGTAAATGCTACAACAATACAGAAGTTGTGACACGCTCAGTGACATGGGCGTGTCACTGCTCATGTCACCCATCCAAGAACACAGAACCATTGACACGCCCAAAGACTTGGCCATGCTCATGGGCGTGTCAGGCCAAAAATCCTGATTCCAGCAACAACAACAATACATCCAACAAACCCCTTACTTCCACCATTTTCCACTTCAAAGAAACTTAACTAAACACACCCATAAACCATAATAACTTACAAAAACACCAAAACAATTCAAAACATACATCAAACACCACTTTACAACCATCACATACACACAACTCAAACACACACTTACTCTTCCAACACCAAACTTAACTCTATCTCTTCAATCAAACTCCAAAATCAAAATCAAATAAACCAAATACTCTCAAACACCCCACAATCAAATATACTCATACCATCAATAATCAACCATCAAACTCAAATACAACTTAAAAGAAAACTAAGGAATCAAGTGGAAACTTACTAAAAATGATGAAACTTCTTAGATTTCCAACTTGATCACTTGAAACATCCTTCAATCCTGAGTTTGGAAAAATCAAAAACTCTCTTCCTCTCTTACTATTGTGATGGTCGGCCAACAAAGAAAGAAGAAGAAAAAGAAGAAGAAGAAGAATGAATGAATGGCAAAGTCAACCATTTCTTCTCTTTAAACCTCCACCAAGTAATAAAATATTAAAATAATCAAATATCTTCATCCACTCACTAATTCAATTTTTCATTTAATTAATTTAGTTAATTTAAAATAATTAATTAATCTTCTTTGACTTCCATTTCTTTGACTTGTATATGTTGTATATATCACTATATATACAACATATACACTCTTCCCTTACCTCATTTCTCTTTCCATTTAAACATATACATTTAATCCAAATACAATAATAAAATATTCCAAAACTTTTATGGTATACTTTGGGATATTACAAGATCTCTTCTGCAGAGGGATGCATATGATTGGTGGAAGACAATTCCACATGCTCTGGATGATCCACCAGTCCTGACCTATGATGATATCTTGCGGGAATTTGAGCAGAAGTATACTCCGAGGGAGTATAAGGATGCAGAGAAATGGAGTTCTTGAGTTTGAGATAGGATACCAGGACAGTGACAGAGTATGAGATCAAATTTATCCGGTTGAGTCATTATGCTGGTGGGATCATTTCTGACGAGATTGATAGGTGCAGGAGGTTTGAAGAGGGACTGAGACCCTCTATCATGTGTATCATAGCAGGCTCTCGATATTAAAATTTTTCTCAGTTGGTTGCAGCTACCAGGAGTGTTGAGAGAGCATAGGGTCTTGCAGCAGCTGCCAGGGTTGAGGAGACCAGAGCTAGGAGACCCCAGAGTGAGGCAGGGTCTTCATCAGTGAAGAGAGGCCAAGGAGGATATGCTCAGAGGTTTAGTAGGAGCCAGGGTAGTTTGGCAGGTTAGTACAGTAGTAGAGACAGAGACAGAGACCTGCAGTTTTAGTGGCTAGTGCTCCAACCCCAGTGGCTCACAGGCCTGCTCCACCTATTTGTGTTCATTGTGGTAAAGCACACGGAGGTGTCTGCTGGTGGAGAGGTACTTTGGGAGTATGTTTTAGATGTGGGTTGTCAGACCATTTTATCAGAGATTGTCCAGAGCCACCAGAGTATAGACAGGCAGATACTGCAGCTTCTCGACCCATTATCAGAGGGGGTTGTGGTGACAGAGGTTTTGGTAGAGGTGGTCGAGCTGGGTCTAGTCAGAGAGGAGGTTCTACAGCTGGAGGTAGTAGACTAGATGAGGCTAATTACATGAGCTTTAGTCTTTGAGTTGAAAAGCTTAGGCTCCCATAGTAAGTATATACCAAATGGTATGAGGCTATGAGTGGTTACGACATACTCGATCCCCATACCTTGAGTGAAAGTATGGTATACCTTACACAACATAACACGGGTTATACGGGCATCTTAACTCACACACACAAATGAAATTTAAATTATGTAATTAATAATATCATAATAATAAAGAATAAAATAATATAAACACCATCAAAATTAACTTCTCTTATCCCTAGTGGAGTTGCCACTATGAGAGGGGATTTTTGCCCCCACTCCTATATGAAATGGTTCTTGCAACTTCGACACTGTTAGTCTCAGGGCCTTAGAGACCATGGGCCTAAAACTAAAGAAAATGGAATTGCCACCGTAACGGGCCAGGAAAAAGAAAGGGGTGGATAACTCGATTCATAAGGAATCCCCAACCCCCTAATAGATTCAAAAAGTTGGATACTGTGAGCGGGAATTTTTGCCCCCACTCCTGGTGAAATGGTTCTTGCGACTTCGGCACTGTTTAGGCTCAGGGCCTTAGAGAACACGGACCTAGATCCAGAGAAAATGGAGTAGCCACCCGGATGGACCGGGAAAAAGAAAGGGGTGGATGACTCGATTCCTAAGGAATCCCCAACTCCCTAATGGGTTCGGAAAGTTGGGTACGTATGGGGAAGGTGAGAAATGGCCCAGCACCCCCACAACGCCCGGTTCATTGGAACCGACCTCCTTTACAGGTCTTAATATTATAAAATTTTTAAATATAACAACATTATCCATATTACACACAATAATTAAAATAAAGCATCGATATATTGAAAATCATAACAATGTCCAAGCAAAACAAATAAATGGACTCCCATCCGAAGATGGAAATATGCCCTTACATAATCCATACCTAAATAGGACACCCATCGAAAGGTAGAAACATGTCATTTACATTAGCTCTAAAATGGAAAAACAATTTAAATTACATGATATTTAACTAATGAGGTACCCACCAAGTGGAAACATACCTCTTACAACATTTTAAAATCTAAATAAATCGATAAAAGTAAATAACCATTCATTATAAATAAATCATTCATCAAAGGTATTAAATATTAATAGAAAGTAAACATTCATCCATGATATTTTAAATAAACCAAACATTGAACTTAAATAAATAAAATAAATCAAAGCATAATCAAATATAAAATTGAACAAAGCAAATAAAGATTCAAATTAGGGCTACCGTTTCTATTTAAGATTCTTTATTTAATGTGTTTAGGGCTTTGGAATTTATGTGTTTAAGCTACTATGATTTTAAGGGAATTAAAATGGATTAAAGTTTTATGATTTAAATGGTTGATAAAGTTCTTTGATTAACCAAATTATTGTTTGAGAAGTGAAATCATGAAACTAGGGTTAGGACATTTCAAGACCAGGTCAGGTCTAGACTTGTGATTATACATAATCACTAAGTAATCTACAAAGGAAAAAAAATAAGAAAAAGACCCATCTAGGACAAACTCTACACATGACACGCTCAACAACACGGGCGTGTCCATGACCGTGCCCTAAATCCACAACACAAAATGTAATATCCCAAAATTTTTAAAAATTCTAATTTTTGAAAATTTTGATAAAATAAATGATAATTTAAAAGGATAAATTAAATTAATAGTTTTAAATGAAAAATGAAGGGATTTTAAATGAAAAAGTGGAATGTATATGTGATATATATACAAAATATACATAACATATAAAAATCAACACTTTTTAAAAGAAAAGTCAAAGTCCAATGGCATTTTTGTAAATAAATTTTAGAAATTTAAAATTAATAAAATAATTCAAAAATAAATTATTTTTGAATGGAAGAGAGAAATTAGGACTTTTAATTTATTAAATAAATAAATAAATAATTATTAAATTATTTTAATATATATATATTTATGGTTTAAAAATAAAGATAAAAAGAAAAAGAAAATTAAAAAGTCTTCATCTTCTTCTTCTTCATCTAGGCCAAATTTCCATGGGAGCTAGACCAAGGAATTCGATTCTTCCATACTCCATAAATTGAAGAATTTAACAAGTTTAAAGTGGATTTTTGGTGATTTCCACCAAATTTGGTAAGTTTCCAACTCTTTTCTTTGAATTCCATGAAAATTTGAATTATGTGAGTTTTGGACTTTTGAAGTAGTATGGTATAATTGTTTGAATTGGTGTGTATGATGTTATTTTGGGTAGTTAACAATGATTTTAAGGTTAGATTGAAGAGATGATGGAGTCTGGATAAAGAATGGTGAAGAGAGAGAATTTAGGGTTATGGATTTTTGGAATTTTGAAAACATGAGCTTTAATTGTGCAAATTGGTTATAAATGTGTTGTTTTGATTCATAAACAAGTATTTTAAAGTCAAATATTGGATTTGATTGTGTTTGGTTGGAGTTTGAAAATGGAAGTGGAGATTTAGGTTTTGGAAAAGTGATTTTTCAAAGTGGTTGAATTGTGTGATTTTATTTGTTTAAGTATGTTGTTTAGTGTTAAAAGTGATGAATATAAGCTTGAAATGAGTAATGGATTGTGTTGGAATGGAAAACCTTCAATGGGGGAAGGTTATGCCATTTTTGAGATTTTGTGTATAAGAGTGTATTTTAATAATGTAAATAATTTAAATGTATTAAAATATGTTTTTAATAATATAAATAAACTTAAAACACTAATTTAATTGTAATAGAATGGAATTCTAATGTTAAAGTAAGGAAAGGCTAAATTTTTAGAAATTTGTAGGAGTGATGTTTAATTATGGTTAAATATTGGAAATGCCATTAAATGTGATACTAAATGATTATTTGCTATCACATTTGGTTTAGGCATTGAGGGATGTTGATTTGCTTCATCCAAGTGGTGAAGAGCAAGTTGAAAAGATAGGATTAGAGGTTATTTTAAGCTTGCTTTGGGTTGCTAGTGGACGTATGTACAAACTTTGAATATATTGTTTATATTTGCATGACATTTGGGCTTAACAAATTATGGTTGAAAAATGTGTTAAGCTATTTGGTACATTGATTGTGTATGAATAATGTGCTATGACATTTGTAATGTCATATATGTGTTAAATGCATTGTGAAAAGTTTATTGATAATGGCTAAATTGTGTAAAATGTGAAATATGTATGTTATGTGGAAATACCCAAAGTAATTGGGTAATGTGTTGTGAATGTAAAAATGAGATATGTGGTATAATGAAATGAATTGATATTGATAAAAAATGAAAAAAGTGAGAAAAGTGAGGAAAGTGAGGAAAATAATGTGAAAATAATGTATTGTGCCTAGATTGAATATGTGAAAATGAGAAAGAGATTAATAATGAGAAATATGAATAATATTGTGTGTCTAGTATGTTATTTAATTTTCAGAGTTCTGTGTTTGGCGGCATGCCTATGATTGCTTATGGGCTAGACACTGGGCGTCATTGTGAAAATATTTTTGAGGTGAAAAGACTGGGTTGTAAGTCTCAAAAACAAATATTTAAAGCTAGGATGAGTGAAAAGACTTAAGCTCATGCCTAGTGGAATATTCCATTGATATATTGCCTACGGGGCTAGACACATGATGTCATTATAGACCAAAACATTAACTCTAAAATTTGAATAGCATGTTAGTTATCTTTGGGCCCATGTTTGTGTTTGTTTATATGTGAATTGTGATTATGAAATATTTGAAAAATATAAGAAAATAGAATAATGTGACATATATGCATTGTGCATTGACATTGCATTGAGTTTTATTGTTATTATCAAAGTTTGTACCACTAGGCTTCGGCTTAGAATGATTGTTTTCATCGCATAGGTGACAGGGTAGACTCAGCTGAGCCAGAGAGTTTTTCTAGACCAGGTCAGGTCTAGACTTGTAGTTGAGCTTGTTGAGTTGTTATCGAGATCAGAAATACTGTCAGTAGCATGTATATATTTTTATGTTATTGTACATTTTGAGTGTTATGCATACTATATTATGTTTTGGATTTTATGTATTGTATATTATAAAGAATATTTGGGTCAATGTATTTGAAATGGGAGAGTAAATGTGTTTTAAATTATATATATCTATATATAAATGTATGAGAAACTTGGTGAAATTGAGGAGTATGGTTGAGATGGTGATTTGAAATTATTTGGGAGTGTATTCTTTTTGCAGATTGTGTTTTGCTGAATTTTGGGATGTCCAAATTACAGACAAAACTCTGACGAATTTTTTCCAGAGATTTTCATATATAATATTTATTTTGGGTTTCTATAACAAGTAAAGAATATTTATATGCTATTTAATTTTATAAATTTAGAATTTGAAATTTTAAATTGGAAATATGAAAATTTTTTTATTAAATCTGTCTGTGATATTTTTGTACCCTATATACGTATTTTACATATGCTGAAAATATGTATTGTACGTGTATAGGGTATAAGGGTGTTACAAAGAAGCTTTGACACGCTCAGTAACATGGGCGTGTCACTGCACGTATAAATACTCCAACAATACAGTAGCTATGACACACTCAGTGACATGGGCGTGTCACTGCACTTGTCAATTTTACACTGAAAATAGAACCATTGACATGCCCAAAGACATGGCCGTGCCACCAGGCGTGTCAAGCCAAAAACCTGAAATCGACACAAAAATGCCACAATCAACTATCATCTTTCATTAACCTTTCCAAATCCATACAAACTAAACCAATCCACCATAATACCACATGATACTTATGTAAACATCAAAATAACTCAAACACAATCAACAATACACAATCATAACCATATTTCACAAATCAAAACTTACACTATCCACAACTCTTATTCTCTTCACCAAACTTAACCTTTTCTTCAATCCAACTCCAAATTCATAGTAACCTAGGCCAAAGAACTTCAAACATACCAAAATCAACCATAGACCCATGCCACACTAAACATCCAATTCACACATACAAACTTCCAAAGGAAACCAAAGAAACAAGTTGGAAACTTACCAAATATGAAGAAAATCCTTAAAACTTTAACTTGAACACTTGAAATCCTTCAATTTCTTGAGTTAGAAAGAAGCAAAATCTCTTTCCTTTCGATGGAGATGATGGCCGGCTCAATGGAGGAAGAAGAAGATGAAGAAATTAGTCAACTCCTCTTTTTACCAAATACACCCCTATAGCCACACAATTTCCCTCTTTTAATCTCCACCAAGCAATATATTATTATAATACTAATTAATCTCAAAAATCCTCTTCCACTATCCATTAATATTAATATCTTATTAAATAATTAAATATCATTTGACCATATTTAAATGTTGACTTGCATATATTGTATATATATCTTCATATGTACATCATATACGCACTTCCCTTTTTTCCTTTCTTCTTTCTTTTCACTTAATTATATATATATACACTTTTAAATCCTTTATTTACTTTTCAACAATTAATATTTATTTCAAAATTTTGGGATATTATTTGGGATATTACAATTCTCCCCCTTTACAAATAAATTTTATCCTTGAAATTACCTACTCTCAAGTCTGGAACAACAAAGGATACTAATCCCGCATCATCTGCTCACTCTCCCATGTTGCCTCTTCAGTAGCATGATTCTTCCAAAGAACTTTCACAAGTGGCACTTTCTTATTTCTCAACTCCTTCACTTCATGTGCCAAAATAGCCACTGGTTCTTCCTCATAAGTCAGATCTGGACTCACCTCAATATATTTCACTAACAAAATGTGAAATGAATCTAACCTGTACCTCCGAAGCATAGAGATATGTAAGATATTCTGAATTCGATCTAATTCAGGAGGTAAAGCTAATCTATAGGCCACTGGTCTAACTCTCTCCAATACCTCATAAGGTCCTATGAAACGAGGACTCAACTTCCCTTTGCGGCCAAATCTCAAAATTTTCTTCCAAGGAGACCCTTTCAAAAATACTTTATCTCCAACATTGAACTATATGTCTCTTCTCTTTAAATCTGAATATGATTTCTGTCTATCTAAAGCTTCTTTCAAATGATCTCGAATTAACTTCACTTTCTCTTCTGTTTCCTTAATCAAATCGGGACCGACCAACCTACCTTCCCCAACCTCATCCCAACATAGAGGCGTCCTGCATCTTCTACCATAAAATGCCTCATAAGGTGCCATACTAATACTGGACTGATGACTATTGTTATAAGCAAACTCTATCAGTGGTAAAAATCTATCCCAACTCCCAGAAAAATCGATGATACAACTTCTCAACATGTCCTCTAAAATCTGTATCACTCTCACTAACTGCCCATCTGTCTAAGGATGGAAAGCAGTGCTAAAATGCAACCTATATCCCAAAACATCATGCAAACTCTTCCAAAATCTCGAAGTAAACCGGGGATCTCAATCCAAAACCAAAGAAATTAGGACTCCATGCAACCTCACTATCTCACTGATATACAGTTCAGCCAACCTCTCAAGAGAATAATCCATCCGAACTGGAAGAAAATGAGTTATCTTTGTCATTCAATCAACAATCACCCAAATGGCATCACGCTTCTTCTGAGTTAAAGGTAATCTAGTCACAAAATCCATCATCACTCGCTCCCATTTCCACTCTGGCACTAATAATTGCTGAAGTAATCCCGAAGAAACTTGGTGTTTAGCTTTCACTCTCTGACAAGTGAGACATCTGGATACAAACTCTGCTATGTCCCTCTTCATACCTGACCACCAGTAATATTGTTTCAAATCCTGATACATCTTGGTACTCCCAGGGTGCATAGCATAAGCTGACTGATGTGATTCATCCAAAATTACCTTTTTCAGTCTTGCATCATTATGAACACACAACCTATCTCTGTACCACAAACTGCCATCACTTCTCGCATGAAAGTCTCGACTCTTCCCCTTTTGGCAATCCAATACAGCTTTCTAGATTTTCTCATCTGCCAACTGAGTCTCCCTAATCTGATCCAATAACACCGGCCTCAATTGCAACTGAGCCATCAACGCACCATCATCACAAGACTCAAATCTAGCATACAACGCTCTCAACTCAACAAGCAATAAGAGCGAATAAGTAAACAAACCTGCCAAAGACTTCTGACTCAAGGCATCAGCAACAACATTTGCTTTACAAGGATGATAATCAATTAAATAGTTATAGTCTTTAATCAACTTTAACCACCATCTCTGCCAAAGATTCAACTCTCTCTGAACACCCAGATATTTCAAACTCTTGTGATCCGTATAAATGAAACACTTCTCCCCATACAAGTAATGTCACCAAATCTTCAAAGCAAAAACTATAGCTGCTAACTCCAAATTATGCGTCGGGTAATTTAGCTCATGCGGTTTTAACTGTCGAGAGGCATAAGCAATGACTTTATCCTCCTGCACCAAAACACAACCTAAATCACTATGTGAAGCATCACTGTAAATCACATAAGGTTTACCTTCCACAGGTAGAGTAAGAATAGAAGCCTGAGTCAACATCTCCTTCAGCTGCTCAAAGCTCATCTGACACCGATCTATCCACACGAATCTAACTCCCTTCCGAAGTAATCTGGTGAGTGGAGTAGCTATCATAGAAAAACCTTTCACAAACCATCGATAATAGCCTGCCAAACCCAGAAAACTTCTAACCTCTATCACAGTCTTCGGTGGACTCCAATTCAAAATATCCTCAACTTTGCTCGAATCAACTCTAATACCCTGTGCTGAAACCACATGACCAAGAAAAGTCACTTGATCAAGCCAAAACTCACATTTAGACAGCTTAACATACAACTGCTTCTCTCTCAGAGTCTGCAATACAATCCGCAAATGCTTGTCATGATCCTCCTCATTACGTGAATACACCAAAATATCATCAATGAAAACCACCACAAATTGATCTAGATAGGGTCTGAATACCCTGTTCATCAAATCCATAAATGCTGCTGGTACATTCATCAACCCAAAAGGCATCACCAAGAACTCATAATGCCCATATCTCGCACGGAAAGCTGCCTTAGGTACATCTTCATCTCTGACTCTCAATTGATGGTATCCTGATCTCAAATCAATCTTAGAGAATAATATTGCTCCTTTCAACTGATCAAAGAGATCATCTATCCTAGGCAATGGATACTTGTTCTTAATGGTCACTTTATTCAATTGTCGGTAATCAATTCACAATCTTAAGGTACCATCTTTCTTCTTCACAAATAAAATGGGCGCTCCCCCTCGGAGACACACTAGGACGAACGAACCCTTTATCCAACAATTTCTACAACTGCACCTTCAGCTCTCTCAACTCAGCAGGTGCCATATGATAAGGAGTAATAGAGATGGGAGTAGTATCGAGTAACAAATCGATACCAAACTCAACCTCTCTCTCAGGGGGTAATCCTGGCAACTCCTCAAGAAAAAAATCTGGAAACTCAGCAACTGTGGATATACTGTCTAGCTGGGAACCCACTACTCTGGTATCTACAATATGAGCAAGATAAGCTTCACATCCTTTCCGAATCATCCTCCTAGCTGAAACAAACATGGATGAAAAATGTCTCTGCTCACTAGATACCATCACATTCCTACCATCACAGGTTCTCAAGGTAACACACTTTTGCTGACAATCTACCATAGCCCATGTCTAGATAAGCAATCCATGCCTAAAATTAAATCATACTCCTTGAAAGGTATCTCAATCAAGTCACCAAGGAACTCCTCATCCTGAACCACAACCGAACTATTTCGGTGCAACTTGCTAACTATAATACTATGCCCTAAAGGATTTGTCACCAAAACATCAAATCCTAAGGACTCTAAATGCAAATCTGTCACAGGCAAGATGGATGCACTAATGTATGAATGAGTCGATCTAGGGTCTATCAAAGCAAGAACTGAAGTACCAAATAAAGAAAAAGTACCAGCAATAATAGCTGAAGCATTTGGTTTCCTCTGCATCACATATATCCGATGAGACGATCCTGTCCCTTCTGGTCTACTACCTGCGGTAGAACCTCCTCTCTGACCAGACCATGTCCGACTTCCTCTGCTAGAACCTCTGCCACCATGACCCCCTCTAACATTCATCAAGAAGCTGTAGTATCTGTATATCTATCCTCTGGTGGCTCAGGGTAATCTCTGACGAAATGATCTGGTGACACATCTATAACACACTGCTGGTCCACTTGTCTTCCAGCAAACACCCCCATGTGCCCTACCACAATGGACACAGGTATATGGAACTGACCTCTGAACTATTAGAGTCAGAGCACTAGCCACAAAAACTGTAGATCTCGATCTCTGCCTTTGCTACTGTACTGATCTACTAGACTGCCTCTGGCTCCTACTCAACCTCAAAAAATATCCTCCTCGGCCTCTCTTCATAGATAAAGATCCTGCCTCACTCTGAGGTCTCCTAGCTCTAATCTCCTCTTCTCTAGCAGCTGTTGCAAGACCCTGTGCTCTCTCAACACTCCTAGCAGCTGCAACCAACTGGGAAAAATTTTAATATCGGGAGCCTGCGATAATGCACATGATAGAGGGTCTTAACCCCTCCTCAAACCTCCTACACTGATCAATCTCATCAGAAATAATCCCGCTAGCATACTGACTCAACCGGATAAATTATATCTCATACTTTGACACAGTCCTAGTATCTTGCCTCAAACTCAAGAACTCTATCTTCTTTGCATCTTTATACTCCCTCGGAGTATACTTCTGCTCGAACTCTCACAGAAAATCATCATAGATCAAGATTGGTGGATCATCCAGGGCATGTGGAACTGTCTTCCACCAATCATATGCATCTCTCTATAAAAGAGATCTAGCATAATTAAACTTTTCTTTTAGAGTAGCCTGCAGCTGGATGAACACTCTCTGGACTCTATCTAGCCACTGCTCAACTACAGCAGGGTCTGTAGTACCAAAAAAGTCCTCAGCTCTAAACTTCCTTAATTTATCATATTTCCTAATCGATAATTGCGGCTGCAGCTGTAGTGGTGATGGCCACTGAACTGGAGCCTGCCTTAATAACTCCACCATATGCCGTACCCAGCCCAGCGGAATCTCATCAACTGCTGGTCTCTCTGGCATAGGAGTAGGTGCCCCTCTAGCTATCTCAACTCTAGCTCCATCTCTACCTTCAACAGGAGCCACACTCTCTGCACTACTGTAGACCCTTAATTTTTGACCCAATCAGATCCAATATGCTTTATTTAGTTCAAAATGATTTTTGTTATTTAATTGGTCCAAAATAATTTTTAAATAATTTTTACCTTAGTATCAAATTTTTATTAATAAAAAATGAAAATGAACAAATAAAAATAAAAATAAAAGTCGGAGTCGGAGTCGGAGTCGAAAAAAAAATAGGCAGAGAAAAGTGGTCGCGCGGGCCCGTCAGGCCAGCTGCAGTTCACCCGCAGGCCTGCGGGCATTTCGCCAGCAAGAATTTCCTGCGGGCGGCTGCGGGCGAAGTTATTTCGCCCGCAGGAATCCTGCGGGTTGGCAAGCCACGGGCCCGCTGCCACAATTTTTGCCAGCGCAAAATTTTTCAACGCAATTTTTTGAAACCTAATTCATTTAGGTTTTAATTTCTTTTTTTATTAATATTAATTGCCGTGGGGAATTAGGAATAAACAACCTAAAACCGCTATAAATAAGGACTAATTAAACCAAATCAAGGGAGGAAAAATTTTCACAGTAGCTTGATTTTTTTTGAAACCAAATCAAGGAAGGAAAAGGGAAACACAATTCAATTGATCTTTAAAGCAGCAGTAGCACGTATTAAGAAATTCAAAGGCAACCAAGGCTTGTCTTTGGAGATAGTTCATCCAAGAAGAGTTATTTTTTGGAGAATCAACAAAAGAAGGTATGCTAAATTCTTTTAATTTATGTTTCACAGTAGCAAATCCATAAAATTTAAGTTTTTTAAATAAAAAATCTTAGAGTTGTAATTTAAATTTTTCCATAATCAAAAACAATAAAAACGTGACTTTTTTTTCTAAAAGGACTTAAAATTGTTATTTTTTCTTCTTAAAAATCTTAAAACTCTAATTGAACATATTTTTCAACAATACCAAAATAAAATTCTGTTTCTTTCAAATTTTTAAAGTAGGTTCTATTTTATTCAAAAAGCCTTAAAAAACACCTTTTCTACTTACAAAAACTTCAATCCATTTGTTTAAATTCATAAAACTTCATAAAATATCAAATTGCTTTTTAAAACCCTAAAAATAATTCATTACCCGAGAACCCTAATTTCAAAGCCTAAATCCAAAATTCAACTTTTAAACCTAAAATAATGAACCCTAATCCTTTTAAAACCTTAAACCATAATTTTTATGAACCCTAATCCCTTTAAAATATGAAAAACATAAAAAACATAAAAACTCTAAAATGTCACAATAGCTTAAATCACTATTTAAAATCATGAATTAAAAAGTTTTTCAACGTGTCCAAAACCCTAGTTTCATGATTTCATCATTCAAACCTTAATTTGTTTAATCAAAGAGTCTTACCAATCTTTTAAAACATAAAACCCTAATTTATTTTAATTCCATAAAAAGTCACAGTAGCTTAATTTTAGAAATTTCCAAAACCTTAACACATGAGATAAAAAACCCTAAATGGAAATAGTAGCTATACTTGAACTTTTATTTGCTTTATTCCATTCCATACTTGATTATGCTTTGATTTATTTCTTATTTAAATTCAATACTTAATTTATTTAATTTATCATGGATGGATGTTTATTTAATTTAATATAATGATGCTTTTTTTTATTGTGTGTAATATGGATAATGTTATTATACTTAAGAATTTTATAATATTAAGACCTGTAAAGGAGGCCGGTTCCAATGAACCGGGCGTTGTGAGGGTGCTGGGCCATTTCTCACCTTCCACACACGTACCCAACTTTCCGAACCCATTAGGGGGTTGGGGATTCCTTAGGAATCGAGTCATCCACCCCTTTCTTTTTTCCCGGCCCGTCCGGGTGGCGACTCCATTTTCTCCAGACTTAGGTTCGTGTTCTCTAAGGCCCCGAGCCTAAACAGTGCCGAAGTCGCAAGAACCATTCCACCGGGAGTGGGGGCGAAAATCCCCGCTCACAGTGGCGACTCGACTGGGAACAAGAGAAGTTAATTTCGTTGGTCTTTATATTATTCTATTCTTTCTTATAATGATATTATCCATTGCATCATATTAGATTGCATTGTGTGCGTGAGTTAGGACGCCCGTGTTACCCGTGTTATGTTATGTAAGGGATACCATACTTTCACTCAAGGTATGGAGATCGAGCATGCCATAACCACTCATAGCCTTGTACCGTTTGGTATATACTTGCTATGGGAACCTAAGCCTTTTAACCCAAAGACTAA
The DNA here is from genome assembly GCA_947685225.1 of Garcia nutans. NCBI lineage: Eukaryota > Viridiplantae > Streptophyta > Magnoliopsida > Malpighiales > Euphorbiaceae > Garcia > Garcia nutans. The sequence goes on along the minus strand of CANTUV010000009.1, from coordinate 18,377,758 downwards.
AGCTCATGTAATTGGCCTAGTTACTTTCCTTAGGTTTTACCCCAAATGCATGTTGTTTGACTATGGTTAGTTTATCCTAGTCTAAATCATGGCTCATTTGGTTTGTTCTTTTTCTAATATGACCTAAGTATATTGTAAGCTCAAAATAAATTTTTCTTTAAAATCACAAAGACCAAAATTATTTTAAAAATTTTTCAAGATGGTCTTTGGACATAATACTTTTCTAAAAAATAAATAAATAAATTTTTTGGCCCATGGCCCAAATAATAAGCCCAAAATCCATTTTTCTAAAATCTTTTACAAATGGGCTTGGAAACAAAACTATTTTCACCCAACCTTTCCTTATAAAGAGCTTGCAAAAAATATTTAGGTCAATTATGAAATACCAAAAATCAATTGTGGGCCTAGTTTACACTAAGAATAAATTAACTATGGGCTAGTTTTTGGCATGAACCACTAGTTACCTCTTTTCAAGTGAGAAATTTATCTATAATAAACCTCTTAATTTCATTTTAATCCAATATAGCATAAAAGCTACTTTGGTTGGTTGAATGGATTAAAATCTAATTAATGGGAATTATCATGGATTGATTTCCATTTTCAAATATATAACTATTGGTTGAAATGTCCGAGGAAATTGTTCGAAAGCAAGGTACCCCATGTAACACCCCGATACCCTATATAAGTACTATAAATATACCTAGTATACATACAGTAAGTATATAAAGTATGAGGATGTCACTTTTCATTACCTTTTAAAAACCTGTAACAGAGTTCAAACCATAATACGTTACTTTAAATAACATTTACAAAATCATTATCATTATCAAAACTTCATTTATACATATAAATACTTTCTCGTCAGAAATACATCATAATTAAAAGTTATACATGTATGCATCACCCTCTAGTTGGTCTCGATAAACTCTTACTCTTCGCGTGGCATAACAGCTGGACTTCCAGATCAACCGCATATCCACCTGCGCAATTACACAACCGCGCTAAGCCCGAGAGCTTAGTAATACAATTATGAAATATAAACATACATTATAGAAATTCTAACATATAATGATATATCAATTCATTGTACCATTAGTTATTATCATGTTTTTCCTTTTTAATTGCACCTTTCATATATCTCAGCTAGTCTCAAATTTTATGTACATATATATACATAAACATTATCACCAACCACAATCCATCACTAGTATTCATAATCAATATATCATTACACATATTACATATCATACCAATCATGAATCACATTTCCAATGAAATCAACCATAGATCTCATTACTCATTTCTTTCAACACTTGTATATCACATTGACAACAAAGACAGACTCGGGCCCAAAAGACACTAATATGCTATTCAATTTTCAGAGTTAATGCTTTGGTTTTGTTATCACATTTATCATTATCATAGACCCAACTAGGCTTCAAGGATTTAGATTCAACCAAGCTTCAAGGGGAACAAAGCATGCTAAGTCTCAGCCCAACTTGGCTTCAAGAATCAATCCAACCTAGCTTCAAGGGTTGTAACATCTCAATTAGGCTTCAAGGACTAGACCCAACCAAGCTTCAAGGAGAGTAAAACATGTTAAACTTCTACCCAACTTGGCTTCAAGGATCAAGCCCAACCTAACTTCAAGAGATTGTTACTATCATTAGGCATGCCACCAACAACAAACTCTGAAAATGGAATAACACATTAGTCACACAATTCATTTATTATTTCATTATCCATTTCATTCTCAATTGAATCATTATCTAGGCAAATCTCAATTGAATCATTATCTAGGCAAACATGCCTTATTTATCACAATTGAATCATCATAGCCAATCACAATGGCTTCACATCACATTTGAGTTATCATATTTCATCATTGATATATGCAGCATCAATTACATTAACTAAACACACATATCATTATTCAATCATACCATCTAGGCATGCTTCAATCATATCATTCACATCATTATAACTCAGAACATTAGTTTCACACCTCTTTATGTCTCAATTCACATTATACACTTCATCATTCAAGCATACATAATCCATTTCTCCAGACACATTAACATCATTCATTATTAAAACATATTGCACATACCTTTATGGATGATCCTCGTCTCTTTTACACTCAAGAACTACTCCCATCAAGCTATACATAATCAATTACCTTATCATATCCTTCACATTTTACATATTACATCATTGATGTAACACTACAAAGTACATTATTCGTATAACACATTACCATTCACAAGATTCACAATGCATAAAACATAGCATTGTTCATATAGTATCATATGCATCATCATTGTCATCAAATGAATGTTCAATCTCAACAATGCAAGAAGAACAAAGGAACAATCACAGTAGCTAACACCCTCAAGGGACACGGCCAAGCTTGTGGCCGTGTCTCTCAACACCAATTCAAGCCGAGGCAGACACGGGCAAAGGACACGGCCGTGTCTCTCAACAAAAATCAGGCAGTGGCAAACACAGTCAAGGGACACGGCCAAGCCAGTGGTCGTGTCTCTCCAAAATTCATCCAACAAGGCCAAGTTTCATTAAGCTTGGCCGTGTCTCTCCAAAATCTTAAGTCTTGATCGTGTCTCTCATGAACAAAAACCCTAAATATGGCCAAAACTCTTTTAAATGCATTTAAACACATTGTGCACACCATAACCTCATTCAAATGGATCTAAACTATGTCATTAACACTTATTTTACATATTCATCACAATATTCTCATTAACAAAACATTAACAACACATTTAAACACATACTACCTCAAAACCCTAAAACCAACATCATTCTTATACTTTCAATATCAACATCCACTTAACTTACCATCCTCAAACCAAAACCAACACCAATTTAACTTACAATCAAACTCAACACTTATAAACACATCTCAACCACACCAAATCATAATCCCAACAAATCAAAACTCACTTCAAACACAACTTCAAAAATAACAAGGGAAAACAAGAGAGTACTTACCTCAATTGAAGAAATTTCACAAATCTCCAACTTAATCCTTTGATTCTTCCTTCAATTTGATGTTAGAAATCAAAACACCTCACTTGCTCTCTCTTTCCCTTTGGTAGCCGGCCACACCAAGCAAAGAAGAGAAAATGAAGACAAGTCAAACTTCTCTTCTTCTTTAAATCTCCACCAAGCAATCCTAACAAAGCAATTACCAAATTGCCCTCATCCATTTAACTTAACTCTTGTCACTTATATGCCCATTTAAGTAATTTCACATATCACAAATAAATATCCTCTTCCATTGACCATCCCTTTTGACCAACATATATGTTATATATATTACTATATACCCAACATATACATTATCTCAAAATACATTTTTCCTTTCCAATAACACATAAACATTTAATTCAAATCAAACAACAATTACATCAATACTTCTAGGGCACATTTTGGGATATTACAATTCTCCCCCTCTAAAAAGGAATTTCGTCCTCGAAATTATCAGTATCATAACAATCCATTCTTAACAAAACGTTATCTTAACTTCCATATGAAGTTAATTATATGCTTAAGTTATTATGTCACCAAACCATATAATTTCAACTCTCCCCTTTTTAATCAACCATCTTCTCTATATTCCATAACTCATCATCCTATATGTTTATACATCTTATTACTTCCTTGATCAAACATTTAAAAGAACTCATTACATTTCCTATTAATGTCTTTATACAATAATCAAATCATTTTATAGCACACTTACACTTCGTCCAATCTTTATATTTAATATAATTTGTTCCTTCATCTCTTTGTAATTACCCTCTTAACTTTAACCTTAGAAACCATTGGTTTATATTTGAGCATTAATTATCCCATCATTACAATTATTGTCTAAATAGACATTTATCAAACCTCAATGGATAACAAGATCCTTATTTTTCACAAATGGAGTTACTTCTTTAGCATGCTTTTCACTTAACTTATATATTAATACACTACCTTTCAACTTATTTTGTAAATAACCAATCTTTTCCCTTTATATCATAATTTATAACTACTATAGCTCCATTCATTCATGTCCAAACACACTCTAAAATTTTACATCATATACATTATCATGAAAGTAATTATACTCTTAGTACAACTATACACATTAAATCTCAATAGTGATTCATAATTCTTAGCCAAATCCAGATCACTTGATCTATCTGCCACAATATACCCACATTCTAATCTTGTTCAATTCCAACCAACGATTAATTTATTTAACTTATTATAAAATTTCACAATATTCATATATGTATATATATATCTTCATTCCATTAGGGCAAATTTATATTCAATTCCTAATCTCTTCCGATCCATATTCAATCAAATTATCATAATAACAAATCACTTCAAATTATCTTTTAATATACACATAGTTTATTCACTTAAACCTCAAGTTACATACCATAAACATAGTCAGTATAACTTTCAGTCATATTTTATAATTTCTCCCTTTTTAATATCTCTTCACAATTCATATCATTGTTATATTTAATTTGATTACCTTTTTGTCATATTATCCATAACTCAACACATTTCCATAATTTCCTTTTTCTCTCTTTACCTTCACAACTATAACCAAATTTTTAACATAAAATGATAAAGTACAACTTTATCCATCATAACTTTTAACTATACTTCTCAAATAAAGTTTTCAATCTCACCAAATCTGTATTACAATCATTTTATCTAAAATCCAAATCTATGGATAACAACATTAATCGATTAAATATACTGAACAAAACACATGGCTTTAAGAGATTAATATTTAAGCCTGGAACTTTTAAATCAATACTGTTCTTTTATAACTTTATTCTCAATCTTTACAAATACAAGGCTAAGGTGTATCTCAAGAATTATATATTCCTTCTTTACATTTTTGGTATAACAGAAATTAACACATTCCAACTCCATTTCAAACCAATTTGCACTCGATTATATGATCTTTATCAACTTAGTTCATGTTTCAACAATATTACTATATACATATTCAATCATATGCAGTTTCCATAAAATTTCTATCCGTCACTTCATTTCTAATCCATTTACAATCTCTTATAATATAATTATATAGAACTTTCCATATGTGAATACTTTGGGACTCTAAATATCATATGATTATCACGTTCAATGCTCACCATAACAATTTCCATTATCCAATATTACTCAAGTCCATTCCATACTTACTTCCATCACATAATCCATCTAACTTTATACAATTCAAGACCTAATCTCTCTTAGGTCCACTAATACATATAACATCATTTTCCATATCACTAATTCTATAATTATACCACATACATATTCATAGGTCACCTTCATAATGTGATTCATACATTTGTTTATATATCACAATTTCATTCATATTGAAAACTCAGTTCACATATCATATACATGTATACACTTAAATATATGCTCTTATTTTATTTTCCTTTTTCATACATTCAATACAAATTTAATGTTTATCACTTTTTTTTTAAATACTATCCTTCTCATTCTTCCAATATGATGTAAAGTATTGATTCACACTACAAATATATATTCTGACTATAATAACATTTCACATCCATCTTGGTCACATTCCCAATGTGACATCTCTTTCACTTTCGTCTTTAAAAACATTTAATATACTTCCATATCCATTTTTACCCTTTGCAGTATAGTGACTTAAAATAGCTCATTTTCATTCGCTTATTCACTTCCCTTTTTACTTCAAAACAAATTTTCATACCATCAATCACATTGTTCAATTCATAACACTTTCATATGCAATATTAGTCATTTCATCTAGCTCATGTATTGCATATACATTAAACCATCAATACCCAAATAATCTTTATCAAATTTCACTAAAACTTTAACTTTTCAACTTACTACTTCGCTTAAACTTCAACTTGCCAAACTCATCTTTTCTTAATATCAACTTTAAAAACATCTTTTATATATATATATATATATATCACAAAACAATATCAAAACATATAATTTTCACAATTATCAAGCTCATTTCAAAAATCTCAAATATCACATGTTACCACCATTACCATGAGCTTTCACAATATCCAAGCATCTCACATTTCTAACATTGAATTCACAATGCTTGCATTAAAATAACAATACCAATTTATATTCTTACTTAACCAATATCATCTCTTTTTCCTTTAAACAAAACCTTAACTTTATATATACCCCAAACTTTAAATAGTCACACTTTGTCTATACTAATCAACTCATTCAATATTCCACCATACTCTCCTCATTTTAGTAACATATCTTTCAATATTAACAATTCAACAATATTTCCTCTATCTAGCAAACCCAACATAAACTCTATTATAAAGAGATTCAAAGTGTAGAGGAAAGAGTACATACTCTTATCTTAATTTTGATTTCATCTCATGTTCAACTTTATTCTCCTTTTCATTTCTTTATATTTCAACACATTTAACAATTCACTTTACTTGCATAAATTTCCCAAATTTTTTTTTCAATTTATCAATTAAACTTATATAAATCCATATCATTTCTTTCTCTAGCTTTACATTCATGTAAAACATCATTCACACACTAGCATCCATCTCATATAACACAGATATTCTACCATTCATATAATGCCACATCCGAGACCAACCTAGGTGTTAATGCATATGCATGTATTACCAATTACATTCCAAAACTCTTCTTTTTAATTCTCTTTAAACGTTTCAATTTTTTTTTTAAGTTCACTTAGGCCGAGAATCTCGAACCTAAGCTCTGATACCAAAATAATTGTAACACCCCGATACCCTATATAAGTACTATACATATACCTAGTATACATACAGTAAGTATATAAAGTATGAGGATGTCACTTTTCATTACCTTTTAAAAACATGTAACAGAGTTCAAACCATAATACGTTATTTTAAATAACATTTACAAAATCATTATCATTATCAAAACTTCATTTATACATATAAATACTTTCTCGTCAGAAATACATCATAATTAAAAGTTATACATGTATGCATCACCCTCTAGTTGGTCTCGATAAACTCTTACTCTTCGCGTGGCATAACAGCTGGACTTCCAGATCAACCGCATATCCACCTGCGCGATTACACAATCGCGCTAAGCCCGAGAGCTTAGTAATACAATTATGAAATATAAACATACATTATAGAAATTCTAACATATAATGATATATCAATTCATTGTACCATTAGTTATTATCATGTTTTTCCTTTTTAATTGCACCTTTCATATATCTCAGCTAGTCTCATATTTTATGTACATATATATACATAAACATTATCACCGACCACAATCCATCACTAGTATTCATAATCAATATATCATTACACATATTACATATCATACCAATCATGAATCACATTTCCAATGAAATCAACCATAGATCTCATTACTCATTTCTTTCAACACTTGTATATCACATTGACAACAAAGACAGACTCGGGCCCAAAAGACACTAATATGCTATTCAATTTTCAGAGTTAATGCTTTGGTTTTGTTATCACATTTATCATTATCATAGACCCAACTAGGCTTCAAGGATTTAGATTCAACCAAGCTTCAAGGGGAACAAAGCATGCTAAGTCTCAGCCCAACTTGGCTTCAAGAATCAATCCAACCTAGCTTCAAGGGTTGTAACATCTCAATTAGGCTTCAAGGACTAGACCAAACCAAGCTTCAAGGGGAGTAAAACATGTTAAACTTCTACCCAACTTGGCTTCAAGGATCAAGCCCAACCTAACTTCAAGAGATTGTTACTATCATTAGGCATGCCACCAACAACAAACTCTGAAAATGGAATAACACATTAGTCACACAATTCATTTATTATTTCATTATCCATTTCATTCTCAATTGAATCATTATCTAGGCAAACATGCCTTATTTATCACAATTGAATCATCATAGCCAATCACAATGGCTTCACATCACATTTGAGTTATCATATTTCATCATTGATATATGCAGCATCAATTACATTAACTAAACACACATATCATTATTCAATCATACCATCTAGGCATGCTTCAATCATATCATTCAAATCATTATAACTCAGAACATTAGTTTCACACCTCTTTATGTCTCAATTCACATTATACACTTCATAATTCAAGCATACATAATCCATTTCTCCAGACACATTAACATCATTCATTATTAAAACATATTGCACATACCTTTTTGGATGATCCTCGTCTCTTTTACACTCAAGAACTACTCCCATCAAGCTATACATAATCAATTACCTTATCATATCCTTCACATTTTACATATTGCATCATTGATATAACACTACAAAGTACATTATTCATATAACACATTACCATTCACAAGATTCACAATGCATAAAACATAGCATTGTTCATATAGTATCATATGGATCATCATTGTCATCAAATGAATGTTCAATCTCAACCATGCAAGAAGAACAAAGGAACAATCACAGTAGCTAACACCCTCAAGGGACACGGCCAAGCTTGTGGCCGTGTCTCTCAACACCAATTCAAGCCGAGGCAGACACGGGCAAAGGACACGGCCGTGTCTCTCAACAAAAATCAGGCAGTGGCAAACACAGTCAAGGGACACGGCCAAGCCAGTGGCCGTGTCTCTCCAAAATTCATCCAACAAGGCCAAGTTTCATTAAGCTTGGCCGTGTCTCTCCAAAATCTTAAGTCTTGGCCGTGTCTCTCATGAACAAAAACCCTAAATATGGCCAAAACTCTTTTAATTGCATTTAAACACATTGTGCACACCATAACCTCATTCAAATGGATCTAAACTATGTCATTAACACTTATTTTACATATTCATCACAATATTCTCATTAACAAAACATTAACAACACATTTAAACACATACTACCTCAAAACCCTAAAACCAACATCATTCTTATTCTTTCAATATCAACATCCACTTAACTTACCATCCTCAAACCAAAACCAACACCAATTTAACTTACAATCAAACTCAACACTTATAAACACATCTCAACCACACCAAATCATAATCCCAACAAATCAAAACTCACTTCAAACACAACTTCAAAAATAACAAGGGAAAACAAGAGAGTACTTACCTCAATTGAAGAAATTTCACAAATCTCCAACTTAATCCTTTGATTCTTCCTTCAATTTGATGTTAGAAATCAAAACACCTCACTTGCTCTCTCTTTCCCTTTGGTAGCCGGCCACACCAAGCAAAGAAGAGAAAATGAAGACAAGTCAAACTTCTCTTCTTCTTTAAATCTCCACCAAGCAATCCTAACAAAGCAATTACCAAATTGCCCTCATCCATTTAACTTAACTCTTGTCACTTATATGCCCATTTAAGTAATTTCACATATCACAAATAAATATCATCTTCCATTGACCATCCCTTTTGACCAACATATATGTTATATATATTACTATATACCCAACATATACATTATCTCAAAATACATTTTTCCTTTCCAATAACACATAAACATTTAATTCAAATCAAACAACAATTACATCAATACTTCTAGGGCACATTTTGGGATATTACACCCCATGTTGGTATTTTGTTAACCTAGGAAAAGAGACTCGCCATTCATGTGTGGATGTTATAAGGTTGGAAGGAACGTCCTAATTTGTTCTTATTTGTTAATTGTTTGTGCATACATTCATACATGCATACATTTGCATCTCATATCATTGGTCCTCTCTGGCTCACAGCCCTGGATTACGAAAGTTCAAAAGCTTACGACAATTCGACCTACGCCGGAGACGAAGTATCTAGCAACGACTCAATAACTTGCTCACCAAAGACAATGGAGCCCGAACAAATTCAAAGAATGGTGGATGAAACCCTCAATGCCAAGATGGAAGAAATCAAAGAGGCCCTAGCTGAGACCATGAAGAACCAATTGACTGCAATCTTAGAGAATCATGCCGAGGCATTTGCTAGCACTAAGAAACCAAAAGACAAAGGGAAGACTAAAGTTAATGAAGTGGCTTTTGATGATGAAAAGGTGGTCATTGATGATGATGATGATTGGGCTCAATACTACCAAGAGGTTTAAGAAAAGAAGAAAGAACCAAAGGCTGTCGAGAAAGCAACTATTGAAAAGACCGAGACATCTGATGTTGAAAAGATGATTGCTGATTTAGAAAAGAAATTTGAAAAGAAGCTGAAAATCGAAGAGATGTCCGAAGTTGACAAGTTATTTGAACAAAATGATGAGGTCCCTTATAAGTTCAAGATGCCTTCCTTTGCTAAGTACAATGGCACCGGAAATCCCCATCTCCACGTGAAGCAATATATCACTGCCATGCAATCTGCCCGAGCTACTAAGGCTCAAACCCTAAGGTACTTTATGCTCTCATTGGACTCTGTTGTCCAAAATTGGTTCAATACCTTAGATGATGAAACACAAAAGAGCTGGGATCTACTTTACAAAGCCTTTATCCAACAATATGGATATAATTTTGAATTGGAAGTTACCTTGATGAAAGTGGAATCCATTAGGCAAAGGCCGAATGAGAATTTTGTAGACTATGACAAGAGATGGAGAAACAAGGCTGCTTTACTCAAGAAGAGGCCCGATGAATCCGATCAAATAAGGATGATTGTGAGAGGGGTGTTACCTAGTCTTCGTGAGAGGATGTCTCATACACTCATCCATGATTTCAAAGACCTTCTTCAAGCTAGTTTACAAATTGAAGAATGGGACAGGGAGAAGAGCCGATTTGCAACGAAAATGAATGAGAAAGGGAGCTATCAACCTGGTAGCCAAAGCATGCAAAAGGTCGTCGGTGTTAATGCTACTAACCAAGGAACAAGGAGACAATTTTCAGAATTGGGAAAACAGATGTCCTGGGTTCTTAACAAGCTTCAAAGAAAGGGACTGCTACAACCCTTAAATCCTCGTCCTTTGCCTAATCCTCTCCCACCTAATTTTGACACCAAATCATTTTGTCAATTTTATCAAATGCAAGGACATGACACGGATAGATGTGTGAGATTGAGACATGAGATCCAAAACTTAATTGATAATGGGAAGCTACCCGAGCCCAACAAGCCAAACACCAAAGATAACCCATTGCCAAAGTTCAATAGAGTACCACCACCAGCAACCTTCATGATTGGAGGAGGTTTGAATGAGGATTTTGTCATGTCTTCATTTCAAGATATGGGAGGAGAAGCAATAAAAGAAGAAGAGGAATTTAATGAAGCTAAGCAAGCTATGATTGGTGGGGAAGTATCAATTTGTGTGGTCAACAGGTTTTGGGATTCAAGTGATAGTGATGATGATATCATACCAAAGAAGAAGGAGTGGACTTGGTCTGAGCCCGAAGAAGATGAGGTGATGAATACTAGATCCGGTAAGCCTTATGCAAGGCCACCACCTAAGGAGGTAGAAACTAATAAGGGGAAGGAAGTTGAAGTGGAAAAAGATGATGCTGTACTCAAGCAATTAAAAAGAACCCAAGCAAGTGTTAGCATTTGGGACCTGTTAGCTACTTCTAAAAAGCACCGAGAGACTATGGCCAAAGCCTTGGCTAGCATGCCAATTTCTACCTCCACAACACCGGAGGAGTTGATTAACTTCATAAAAATTGGGGAAGTAATGAAATGTGAAGAGGTTTAAGAGAAGAGCGAAGTTAGTATGGGAGCAGTTTCTTTTTCTGATGCGGACTTACCAGAGGAAGGGAGAGACCACATCCGCCCTCTCTTTATCAAAATAGAAGTCAAGGGGAAGAGGACTCCTTGTGTAATGGTAGATGATGGGTCCGCCATAAATGTTTGTCCACTTAAGATACTACCAAAGCTAGCCATGTCAACAAGAGATTTAAACCCAACCGAGGTGACAATTCGTGCTTATGACAACACTAAGAGGCATGCCGAAGGGACTTTCAAAGCAGCCGTCAAGGTTGGTCCAATTGAATCTATTGTGGAGTTTGTTGTTTTAGACATACCAGTTACATTTGCCTTACTCTTGGGACGACCATGGTTTCACCCTCTTGGTGGAGTTCCTTCCACCCTTCATCAAAAGATCAAATTCCCCAATGGAAGTGAAACAGTGATCATTGAAGCTGAAGATAATGAGATTGTTAATGCTCTAATGGTTGAGAGGCCTCTCAATGGTTTTCAAGTAGCTGTAATTTCTGATGATGAAGCAGTGGACTCAAAAGTCTTGAATATGATGAAGAACATGAATTACCTTCCCGGAGTTGGTGTTGGAAAGGGTAAAGCCGGTTTAACAAAGTTGCCAGATTTTAGAACTCAAACTTCCAAGAAGGGGTTGGGATATGATGAAGCCAATAATGTTCAACCAAAGAAGAATGAGAAGATGAGCTTCCCACCACTTGAAGAGATCTTTGTCAAAGCTCCAACTATCGGACCACTCCAAGGAAAGCCCGAGCCGATCATTTTCATGGGTAAGTTAATTCCCGATTTTGAAATTTTTGCAGATGTTGCTGAGTTAGTGGAGCAAGTGAAGAAAAAGCTCACCCTGTCAATCAACAAAGAGAAGAATGAAGCTGCCCTGAGAGCCGAGAAGACTCCAGAAGAGATTGTTGCCCTAGTTGAAGAAAAGTTTGAAGACATTCTGCTTTATGATTCTGAGAACAATGATTATGATTATGATTTTAATTTGTCTGCTTTGCATGAGGATGATGATGTTTTCTTTTCCAAAATGAATGCAATAAAGTCTGATTTTACTTACTTGTGTGATGTTTCTCCTGATGGTTCCATACATTCAAATAGCAGTTACATGAGCATCTTTAATATTAATTCTGTTAACACACAATCATTAAATTTGGGAACAACTAAAAACCCTAAAAATATTAGCATAGCATCCGACCTTACTCCTGATGAGAGAGAGAGATTTGAAAAAATATTTAAAAAATATGAAGAGGTGTTCGCTTGGTCTTATCAAGATATGCCAGGAATAGATCGAGACATAGCCGAGCATCACATTCCTACTTACACTCACATTAAACCTATCAAACAAAAGCTTAGACAATTAAGACCTGAATGGGCTGAATTGGTTAAAGAAGAGGTCACTAAGAAAATACAAGTGAAATTCCTTGAAGTGATAGAATACCCAGATTGGCTAGCCAACATAGTACCTGTGCCAAAGAAAGATGGGAGGATAAGGGTCTGCGTGGACTATAGAGATTTAAACAAGGCTTCCCCTAAGGATGATTTTCCTTTACCTCATATAGATGTACTCATTGATAGTGCAGCCTCTAGTGTGCTACACTCGTTTGTGGATGGATTTTCCGGATACAATCAAGTGTTAATGGCCCAAGAGGATAAAGCCAAAACTGCCTTCACTACTACATGGGGTATATTTTGTTATAGGGTGATGCCTTTCGGCTTAAAGAATGCTGGAGCAACTTACCAAAGATGGCCACCACATTGTTTCATGACATGATGCACAAAGAAGTTGAAGTATATGTTAATGATATGATGGTTAAGTCGGATACAAGAGAGCAACACTTCCAGAATTTGGAATTATTTTTTGATAGAGCTTTGAAGTATAAGCTAAGATTAAACCCGAAGAAGTGTGTATTCGGTGTTACATCAGGTAAATTATTGGGACATGTAATTGGCCCGAATGGCATCGAGATAGATCCTGAAAAAGTCAAAGCAATCAGAGATATGCCGGCCCCTAAGACGGAGAGAGAAGTTCAGGGATTCATTGGTAAACTACAGTACATTAGTAGATTTATAGCAAAGCTCACAACAATCTGTGAGCCTATCTTCAAGTTGCTTAGGAAGAATCAGCCGGTCGTATGGAAGGAAGAATGTCAAAAGGACTTTGATCGAATAAAAGAGTATTTGTTGAATCCACCTGTTTTGAAACCACCTAAACCCGGCAAACCTCTATTACTATACTTAGCAGTAGAAGAAGAATCGATAGGAGCCATGCTAGCCCAAGCAGATGAGTCGGGGATTGAGCATGCCGTTTACTACTTAAGTAGAAAGCTCCTACCTTATGAAATTAAGTATAGTATTATTGAAAAAACATGTATAGCTGTGGTTTGGTCTTCTAAGAAGTTGCGGCATTACTTTCAATCATATAGTGTGCAAGCAATTTCCAGGTTGGATCCAATGAAATACTTAAGGGAGACACCCTCCTTAATTGGGAAATATGGTCGATGGTTGATAATATTGGAAGAATTTGAGATCGAGTATGTGACCAGAAAAATAATCAAAGGAAGAGCGGTGGAAGAATTTCTGGCTCAACAACCATTACCAGAAAGTGAAGAGGTAATCTTGGAATTTCCAGATGAACATTTAGAAGCGATTGAAGTACAAGAGTGGAAAATGTATTTTGATGGAGCAGCAAACAGGAAAGGAGCAGGTTTGGGAGTTATACTAGAATCGCCCGAAGGGGAACTCATCCCTTTAGCCAAAAAGTTGAAATTTAGGGCAACCAATAATATGGTGGAGTACGAAGCTTGTATTTTCGGTTTGGAAACCCTAATGATTATGAGGGCAGATAAGGTGGAAGTTTATGGTGATTCATTACTAGTAGTATCCCAAGTAAATGGAGAGTGGGAGTTGAAAGAAGAAAAATTGAAACCATACCATCATTACCTGACCATGATAAAGAAGAATTTTAAGGAGTGTAAGTTTATACACTTGTCAAGAGAAGAAAATCATATGGCTGATGCCCTAGCCACATTGGCTTCGGTATGGGAAAATCTTGTTAGCTTATTCCTTAAGCCTCTGGTCTTGACTAGTTCATCAACTCCTTGCTATGAATATGAAACAATCATAGAAGTTGATACAGACCATGATGCATGGTATGATACCATAAGGAGATTTTTGGAAGAAAGAGAATACCCGCCGGGGGCAACAAAGAAAGAGAGAAGAGCCATAAGGAGATGGTCATTGCAATACACCACATTCCATGGGGAGTTGTATCGAAGATGGCCCGATGGGGGTGCATTTGAGATGTTTAAGAAAGCCTGAAGTGGAGCGCATCATGTCAGAAATACATGCGGGAAGTTGCGGTCCGCACATGAGTGGTTTGGCCCTAGTTAAGAAGATTATTCGACAAGGTTACTATTGGTTGACCATGGAGAGAGACTGTATTGAGTTTGTCAAGAAGTGCCAGCAATGTCAGACGTACGGTAACTTGAATCATATGCCTCCTGAAGAACTGCATTCAATGTCTTCACCCTGGCCCTTTGCCACCTGGGGTATCGACATTATAGGAGAGATACATCCGACAGCTTCAAACGGGCACCGTTTTATTGTGGTAACAGTTGATTATTTTTCAAAATGGGTCGAAGCCGAACCCTTCAACAAGCTGGGTGCAAGTCAAATGGCTAGGTTTATCGAAAAGAATCTCATTTGCAGATATGGGGTCCCACACAGTGTGATATCAGACAACGGGGTACAGTTTCAAGGGGCAGTTAAGGATTTATTCTCCAAGTACCACATCCATCATCATCGATCCTCTCCTTATAGACCAAAGGCTAATGGTGCAGTGGAAGCAACAAACAAGACAACTAAGCAAATTCTGTCCAAAATGACCAAGACTTACAGGGATTGGTCAGAGATGCTTCCCTTTGCTTTATGTGGATATAGGACGAGTGTGCGAACACCTACTGGAATGACACCGTTCTCTTTGGTTTATGGGATGGAAGCAGTGTTGCCAATTGAGATTGAGATCAAGTCATTGAGAGTAGTCTTGGAAGCGGAGCTGCCTGAAACAGAATGGGTAGCGAGCATATACACACAGTTAGCTTTATTAGAAGAGAGAAGGCTAAAGGCAATGTATCATCACCAACTGTATCAAAAGAAGATAGCTCGAGCTTACAATAGAAGAGTCAAAATACGAAGATTCAGGGTTGGGGATTTGGTATTGAAGCAATGTAAGCCTAATGTATCTGACCCAAGAGGGAAGTTCAGACCTAGCTGGGAGGACCATATGTCGTGAAACAAGTCATGAGCAAAGGTGCAGTTGTTTTATTAGTTTTTGTTATAGATTTGTGTCTTGTTTATTATGATAATTATTGTTTTCTTTAGGTATTTTGTTAGTTCTAATATGTTTATTTAGTTTTTTTTATTAATTTTGGTAGTTTTAGTTTATTTCCGTGTTTATGTCATTTTTTATCTAGTTTTTTAGTACGTGTTTATGTTTTGTTGGTTATTGTTTATGTAACACCCCCATATCCAATGCACACACACTACAACCACAACAATGTAGCATAAGTGCACCAAACATAGGGATGCTACGGTTTTCTTAACATTCAAAACACTTTAAACTTGATTCAATACCCTTATCATTATACATTATAGAAAAGTAGATCATTTACTTATAAAACAAAACATATTAGTTATATATATATATACATTTAAATATTACACAGCGGAAGTTATAAAATATGTACATATTTACATATTAAACATTTCTTTACAAAATATAAAGAAGTATACATGATTGGCAAGTCTGCTCTGATCTTTAAGCTCCCAAAATGGATTCTTCAAGGTCTACTCTCACTTGGTCTTGATGAACTCTAGGGTTCAATTCTATTACCTGCGCGATTAAACACTATCGCGCTAAGCCATCGGCTTAGTAAGATAATCATGCAAATGATATGACTTAGTGCAATGCAATGTCATTTCTCAATCCATATTATACATGTAACATCATATGTGCAAAACTAACAACATACTTTCATATTACATATCACATTTCAATATCTTTTCATATATCTCATTAATATTCATTTAACCATTCATAATCAACACTAAACAAAGACAAGCATGGGCCCAAGACACACTAATATGCCATTCAATTTTCAGAGTTAATGCTTTGGTTTTGTTATCACATTTATCAATATCATATACCCAACTAGGCTTCAAGGATTAAGTTCAACCAAGCTTCAAGGGGAGCAAAGCATGCTAAGCTTCTACCCAACTTGGCTTCAAGAACTAACCCAACCTAGCTTCAAGGGTGGTAACATCTCAATTAGGCTTCAAGGATTCAATCCAACCTAACTTCAAGAGATTGTTACACTTATTAGGCATGCCACCAACAACCAACTCTGAAAATGGAATAACACATTAGCCACACAATTCATTTATTATTCAATGATCATTTTCATTCTCAATTCTCAACAACATTTAGGCAAACATGCCTTATTTCTTTCAAATGCATCATCATAGCCAAACACAATGGCATTATCTCATATCATGTCTTATTTGAATTATCATTTCATCTTTGATATACATTTCAATTTCAATGTATATTACTCATGAAACACATTACCATTCACAATGCATAACCTAACATTGTTCAATCTCAACAATGCAATTAGGGCAAAGAACAATTGATATGATTCATAGTTTTAGGACCTTACACATACATTTGATTATATCTTTCATTGATTCAAGTGTTTTTAAAGTGTTTAGGGTTAGGTTTAGGGACCAACCTACCCTTGGAAAACCAAAACAATGCAATTAGAACAAATAAATAAAACCCTAACCAACACATTGGAGGGACACGGGCAGCACCTTTGAGGGACACGGCCAAGCTTGTGGCCGTGTCTCTCAACCTCACTTGACAGTAGCAAACACGGGCATAGGACACGGCCAAGCTTGTGGCCGTGTCTCCCAACACCAACATCCAGTAGTGAACACGGCTAAGGGACACGGCCGTGTCTCTCAAAAACCAATCCAACACTCCCAAATTTTCATGACTTGGCCGTGTCACCCAACACCAAAACCCTAAAATGCACAACTCTCCTCTAATAGCACTTCAACTCATCATACACAATATAGCATGGTTCAAATGAATGGAATCAATGTTCTAAACACAAATTCAACACAAGAATCACTTCACAAAACATTCATAATACATTTAAACACAAACCATTCCAAAACCCTAACTCCAACTTCACTCTTGACTCTCCACTAACATCCTCCACAAATCTTACCATATTCACAACCAAACCAACACCAATTCCATCTTTTAACTTAAAATCAATTCTAACACTTGCAAACACATATCAAACACACCAAATCACAAAATCAACCAAACCCTAATTCACATCCAACACCACTTCAAAATAACCAAAGAAAACAAGAGATTTCTTACCTTAAATGAAGAAATTCCACAATTCCTCAACTTGATTTCTTGAAATCTCCTTCAACTTTTGAGCTACAAACATCAAAACCTTGCTTGGTTCTCTTGTCTTCCTTTGTCTATGGTGAGCCGGCCAACACAAGAAGAAGAAGAAGAAATGATGATGAAGAAAACACAAAGTCAACCTTCATTAAATACCCATCCAAAAGAAAATTACTATAACACCCTCATACACATTTTAATTCCCTTACTTATCTCTTGCCCACTTTGGTAATTTCACACTTAACAATATAAATATCTTCTTCCCTTGACCAAGCCCTTTGACCAACTTATATGTTATATATATCACCATATACACAACATATAAACTTGTCTCTAAACCCTAAATTTCTCCCAAAACACATATACATATACTTTTCTTTTCTCAATTTAAACCAACAACAACAACAACAACAACAACAACCACATACAAAACTTCTAGGGCAAGCATAGGGATATTACAATTCTCCCCCCTCTAAAAAGAAAATTTCATCCTCGAAATTACCTGATATTAAAGCTGAAACAACTGAGGATATTGCTCTCGCATAGATTGCTCACTTTCCCAAGTTGCTTCTTCTTTTGCATGATTCTTCCATAGAACCTTCCCCAATGGCACTCTCTTGTTTCTCAGCTCTTTCACTTCTCGTGCCAAGATAGCAACTGGTTCTTCTTCAAATGTCAAGTCTGGGCTCACTTCAATAAATTCAAATGGCAACACGTGAGATGGATCCGACCTATATCTCCTCAACATAGAAACATGGAATACATTATGAATACGATCCAACTCAGGTGGCAAAGCTAGTCGATAAGCCACTGGTCCAACTCTTTCTAACACTTCATACGGCCCAATGAAACGAGGACTCAATTTTCCTTTTCGACCGAACCTCAAAATCTTCTTCCAAGGAGACACTTTCAGAAATACCTTATCTCCAACATCAAACTCTATATCTCTCCTTTTCAGATCTGCATAAGACTTCTGTCTGTCTGAAGCTGCTTTTAACCTGCCTCGAATCAACTTTACTTTTTCTTCAGTTTCTTGAATAAAATCAGACCCAACCAACTTATTATCTCCAAGCTCAATCCAACAAAGAGGTGTCCTACACCGTCTGCCATACAATGCTTCAAACGGTGCCATACCAATGCTGGATTGGTGACTGTTGTTGTAAGCAAACTCCACAAGAGGTAAAAACCTATCCCAACTTCCAGAGAAATCGATGACACAGCTTCTCAACATATCCTCAATAATCTGTATCACCCTCTCTGACTGTCCATCCGTCTGTGGATGAAAAGCAGTACTGAAGTGTAATCGAGAACCCAAAGCACTATACAAATTCTTCCAAAATCTTGAAGTAAACCTGGGATCTCGATCAGACACTAAAGAAGTTGGAACACCATGCAGTTTCACAATCTCATGGATATACAACTCAGCCAACCTCTCCAAAGAGTAATCCATCCGCACTGGAAGGAAATGAGCTGTCTTAGTCAATCTATCCACAATCACCCATTTAGCATCATGCTTCTTTTGTGTCAATGGCAAACCAGACACAAAATCCATTGTCACTCTTTCCCACTTCCATTCTGGCACTGACAACGGTTGAAGCAACCCGGTTGGAACTTGATGCTCTGCTTTAACCTTCTGACAAGTGAGACATTTCGATACAAACTCAGCAATATCTCTCTTCAGACCCATCCACCAATAATGCTGTCTCAAATCATGATACATCTTTGTATTACCCGGATGCATAGCAAACACTGACTGATGAGCTTCTTCCAAAATGATCCTTTTCAAATCAGCATCATCGGGTACACACAATCTGCTCTTGAACCAGAGACTTCCATCACTCTTCACAATAAAATCTCTACCCTTTCCACTCTGACAATCCGAAACAATCTTCTGTATCTTCTTATCGGCCAACTGAGCTTCTTTGATCTGATCTAACAAAACCGGCTTCAATTGCAACTGTGCCAATAATGCACCATCAACACAAGGTACAAAACTGACATGCAATGCTCTCAACTCAACAAGCAACGAGAGCGAGTAAACAGTTAAACCAGCTAAAGACTTCCGACTCAAGGCATCAGCAACAACATTTGCTTTACCTGGATGATAGTCAATCAAGCAGTCGTAGTCTTTAATCAATTCTAACCATCTCCTCTGATGAAGATTAAGTTCTTTCTGGACACCCAAATACTTCAAACTCTTGTGATCAGTGTAGATGAAACATTTCTCCCCAAACAGATAGTGGCGCCAAATCTTCAATGCAAACACAATGGCAGCCAATTCCAAATCATGGGTCGGATAGTTAAGCTCATGCGGTTTCAACTGTCTAGATGCATAAGCTATAACTTTCCCTTCCTACATCAATACACACCCCAAACCTCTATGTGAAGCATCACTGTAGATCACATATGGTTTGCCTTCAACAGGTAAAGTAAGAACAGGCGCTTGAGTTAACATTTCTCTCAACTGTTCAAAGCTCGCCTGACACTGATCTGTCCACAAAAACCTCACTCCCTTACGAAGCAATCTGGTGAGTGGAGTAGCTATCAAAGAAAACCCTTTCACAAACCGCCGGTAATAGCCTGCCAAACCCAGAAAACTTCTAACCTCTGTCACCGACTTGGGTGGACTCCAATTCAATATAGCTTCAACTTTGCTTGGATCAACTCTAATGCCTTCAACTAAAACAATATGTCCGAGAAAAGCGACTTGATCCAACCAGAACTCACACTTCGACAATTTGGCAAACAACTGCTTCTCTCTCAAAATCTGTAATACAATCCGCAGATGCATGTCATGTTCCTCTTTATTCCGCGAATACACCAGAATATCATCTATAAACACTACTACAAACTGATCCAGATAGGGCCTGAACACCCTATTCATCAAATCCATGAAAGCTGCAGGTGCATTCGTCAGACCAAAAGGCATAACTAAAAATTCATAATGCCCATACCTGGTCCGGAAAGCTGTCTTCGGCACATCTTCAGCTCTGACTCTCAGCTGATGGTACCCTGATCTTAGATCAATTTTGGAAAACACAGCTGCACCCTTCAATTGATCAAAGAGATCATCGATTCTAGGCAAAGGATATTTATTTTTAATAGTCACCTTGTTCAATTGCCTATAATCGATACACAACCTCATAGTACCATCTTTCTTCTTCACAAATAGCACAGGAGCTCCCCAAGGAGAAACACTGGGGCGAATAAATCCTTTGTCCAACAACTCCTGCAATTGCACTTTCAATTCCCTCAATTCTGCTGGTGCCATTCGATAAGGAGTAATAGAGATAGGAGTGGTACCAGGCAACAATTCAATACCGAACTCCACCTCTCTCTCAGAAGGCAATCCTGGCAACTCCTTTGGAAACACATCTGGAAAATCTGCAACTGTGGGTATATCATCAATAGGAGAACCTCTCACTCTAGTATCCACCACATGAGCAAGATAGGCTTCACACCCCTTTCTAATCAATCTCCTAGCTGCAACAGCTGAAACAAATAAGGAGGCTAGCTGTTCCTGCTCATTAGATACTATCACCTCTCTACCATCAACAGTTCTCAAAGAAACAATTTTCTTTTTACAATCCACCACAGCTCCATGTCGAGATAGCCAATCCATACCTAAGATCACATCATATTCCTTAAATGGCATCTCAATCAAATCTCCAAGGAACTCCTCACCTTGCATCCTCACTGCACTATCCCGGTGCACTTTACTAACAATCACACTATGCCCTAACGGATTTGTCACCAACACATCAAATCCTAGGGACTCAGCATGCATATCAGACACAGGCAAAACAGATGCACTAATATATGAATGCGTGGAACCCGGATCAATCAAAGCAAGTACTGAAATATCAAATAAAGAAAAAGTACCAGCTATGACTGCCGATGCATCTGGCTGCCTCTGCATAACATACATCCTCTGGGAAGAACCAACCTCCTCTGGTCTACTCTCCCTGGATGTAGCACCTCCTCTAGCACTGAACCCAGATCTGCCTCCCCAGTTGCTACCTCTGCCTCCTCGGCCTCCCCTCGCACTAGGTCGAGAAGCTGCTGTATCAACTGACATCAGCTCTTGCCTCTCAGGGCAATCTCTCACAAAGTGATCAGGTGATCCACACTTGAAACATACCCCTGCAACACCAGCCTTCCAACAAGGACCACCATGCGGCCTACCACAATGGATGCAAATGGGTAAGGTGGATCTCTGAACCATAGGGGTCGGAGCACTCGCCACCGAAGCTACAGGTCTAAATCTCTGCCTCTGTAACTGCACTGACCTACCCGCCGGTCTCTGGCTCCTACTACTCCGAGGAACAAAACTTCCTCTACCCCTCTTCGCAAAAGAAGACCCTGCCTCGAACTGGGGCCTTCTAACCCTAACCTCTTCTTCTGAAGCAACCGCAATACCCTGAGCTCGCTCTACACTTCGAGCTGCTGCCACAAGCTGTGAAAAATCCTGATACCTGGATCCAGCCACTAAGCACATGATCGAGGGCCTCAATCCCTCCTCAAATCGCCGACATCTATCAATCTCGTCAGCAATGATACCCCCAGCATACTGACTTAATCGAATAAACTCAACCTCATATTCAGTTACAGTCCGGTGATCTTGCTTCAAATCTAGAAACTCTCTTTTCTTCCCATCTTTATACTCCCTTGGAGTATACTTCAATTCAAACTCCCTCAGAAAATCTGTATAGGATAAGGTAGGTGGATTATCCATAGAATGGCACAGTCTTCCACCAACTATATGCATCCTTCTGCAACAAGGATCTTGCATAATCAAACTTTTCCTCTGGAGTGGCTTGCAACTGAACAAATATTCTCTGAACTTTGTCAAGCCACTGCTCTGCTACAGCTGGGTCAGTAGTACCAAGAAAATCCTCCGCTCCATACTTCCTTAGTTTGTCATAATGCCTCACAGATACCAAAGGCTGAGGAGGTGGTGGCGGTGGTTGTACTGGTGCTTGCCTCATAACTTCCATCATATGTCTAAACCAGGCTGGCGGAACCTCCTCTCCAGCTGGTCTACCCGACACCGAAGCAGGTGCCTCCTCAACACTATCAACCCTAGCTCCAACATCAGGAGCAACGCTCTCCTCACTACCCTCAACTGACTGTCTCAAATGAGGATCCATCAATACTTAACACTGCAAACACAACATACTACATCTTATTAAAGACCAGAGGTTGCCAATCCCAAACATGTATTTTTATTCAAAACCAACTTTTTAAGTAAAATATTCTTTTTATTACATTTTACCTAGGTTGAGAATCTCAAACCTAGGCTCTGATACCAAAACAATTGTAACACCCCCATATCCAATGCACACACACTACAACCACAACAATGTAGCATAAGTGCACCAAACATAGGGATGCTACGGTTTTCTTAACATTCAAAACACTTTAAACTTGATTCAATACCCTTATCATTATACATTATAGAAAAGTAGATCATTTACTTATAAAACAAAACATATTAGTTATATATATATATACATTTAAATATTACACAGCGGAAGTTATAAAATATGTACATATTTACATATTAAACATTTCTTTACAAAATATAAAGAAGTATACATGATTGGCAAGTCTGCTCTGATCTTTAAGCTCCCAAAATGGATTCTTCAAGGTCTACTCTCACTTGGTCTTGATGAACTCTCGGGTTCAATTCTATTACCTGCGCGATTAAACACTATCACGCTAAGCCATCGGCTTAGTAAGATAATCATGCAAATGATATGACTTAGTGCAATGCAATGTCATTTCTCAATCCATATTATACATGTAACATCATATGTGCAAAACTAACAACATACTTTCATATTACATATCACATTTCAATATCTTTTCATATATCTCATTAATATTCATTTAACCATTCATAATCAACACTAAACAAAGACAAGCATGGGCCCAAGACACACTAATATGCCATTCAATTTTCAGAGTTAATGCTTTGGTTTTGTTATCACATTTATCAATATCATATACCCAACTAGGCTTCAAGGATTAAGTTCAACCAAGCTTCAAGGGGAGCAAAGCATGCTAAGCTTCTACCCAACTTGGCTTCAAGAACTAACCCAACCTAGCTTCAAGGGTGGTAACATCTCAATTAGGCTTCAAGGATTCAATCCAACCTAACTTCAAGAGATTGTTACACTTATTAGGCATGCCACCAACAACCAACTCTGAAAATGGAATAACACATTAGCCACACAATTCATTTATTATTCAATGATCATTTTCATTCTCAATTCTCAACAACATTTAGTCAAACATGCCTTATTTCTTTCAAATGCATCATCATAGCCAAACACAATGGCATTATCTCATATCATGTCTTATTTGAATTATCATTTCATCTTTGATATACTTTTCAATTTCAATGTATATTACTCATGAAACACATTACCATTCACAATGCATAACCTAACATTGTTCAATCTCAACAATGCAATTAGGGCAAAGAACAATTGATATGATTCATAGTTTTAGGACCTTACATATACATTTGATTATATCTTTCATTGATTCAAGTGTTTTTAAAGTGTTTAGGGTTAGGTTTAGGGACCAACCTACCCTTGGAAAACCAAAACAATGCAATTAGAACAAATAAATAAAACCCTAACCAACACATTGGAGGGACACGGGCAGCACCTTTGAGGGACACGGCCAAGCTTGTGGCCGTGTCTCTCAACCTCACTTGACAGTAGCAAACACGGGCATAGGACACGGCTAAGCTTGTAGCCGTGTCTCCCAACACCAACATCCAGTAGTGAACACGGCTAAGGGACACGGCCGTGTCTCTCAAAAACCAATCCAACACTCCCAAATTTTCATGACTTGTCCGTGTCACCCAACACCAAAACCCTAAAATGCACAACTCTCCTCTAATAGCACTTCAACTCATCATACACAATATAGCATGGTTCAAATGAATGGAATCAATGTTCTAAACACAAATTCAACACAAGAATCACTTCACAAAACATTCATAATACATTTAAACACAAACCATTCCAAAACCCTAACTCCAACTTCACTCTTGACTCTCCACTAACATCCTCCACAAATCTTACCATATTCACAACCAAACCAACACCAATTCCATCTTTTAACTTAAAATCAATTCTAACACTTGCAAACACATATCAAACACACCAAATCACAAAATCAACCAAACCCTAATTCACATCCAACACCACTTCAAAATAACCAAAGAAAACAAGAGATTTCTTACCTTAAATGAAGAAATTCCACAATTCCTCAACTTGATTTCTTGAAATCTCCTTCAACTTTTGAGCTACAAACATCAAAACCTTGCTTGGTTCTCTTGTCTTCCTTTGTCTATGGTGAGCCGGCCAACACAAGAAGAAGAAGAAGAAATGATGATGAAGAAAACACAAAGTCAACCTTCATTAAATACCCATCCAAAAGAAAATTACTATAACACCCTCATACACATTTTAATTCCCTTAATTATCTCTTGCCCACTTTGGTAATTTCACACTTAACAATATAAATATCTTCTTCCCTTGACCAAGCCCTTTGACCAACTTATATGTTATATATATCACCATATACACAACATATAAACTTGTCTCTAAACCCTAAATTTCTCCCAAAACACATATACATATACTTTTATTTTCTCAATTTAAACCAACAACAACAACAACAACAACAACCACATACAAAACTTCTAGGGCAAGCATAGGGATATTACAGTTTATTTACTTCTTGTTTAAAGTTTGTTTGAAGTTTTGTTTTAGGTTAAAAAAGCCAAGGAAGCAAATTGAAGAAAAAAGGGACAGTAGCTGACACAGGCAGAGGACACGGCCAAGTCACTGGCCGTGTCTCATACCAAGTTAAAAAGGAAGATCAAGACACAGAGAGGGACACAAGCAAGGGACACGGCCAAGTCAGTGGCCATGTCCCTCCAAAGAAGCCCAGACACGGCCAAGTTGCTCAAGCTTGGCCGTGTCTCACTTAAATCCCAAGCAAAGAAGAAGAAACTCTCATAGTAGGTGACACATGCAAGGGACACGGCCAAGTCACTGGCCGTGTCCCTCCAAAATGGTCCAACACGGCCAAGTCACCTCCAACACGGCTGTGTCACTCAACCAAAGAAGAAAAGAGGAACAATTCTAACAGAAGCAAACACAGGCAAGGGACACGGCCAAGTCACTGGCCGTGTCCCTACAATTGACCTCCAACATGGCCAAGTCTCATCCAACTTGGCCATGTCTCTCATTAACCAAAGATAACGCGGATTTTTAAGCGGAGGATCCATATAAATATAAAGAAGAGTTAGGGTTTTAAAGGGGGTTGCGATTTGGAGAGCAGATTGAGTCGTCAAAGAGAAGAACTTAGGGTTTCACATTTGTTTTCTTTGATTTTGATTATACTTTGATTAAACTAGCTTAGATTAGATTGTTCTAGCCATTGATACATCCTTCTTGCAAGATTTGAACAAGAGATTTTTCAGAAGCTTCAAGGAGTTTGTAATTTGGTTTTGTTCTTGAACTTTATCTCTTTATTTTCATTGGAATTGTATTTATGGATATTATCATGTCTGAATTGATTTCTTTAAATATTAATGAGATGAATATGTTTGATAGCATTATGAACTAATTTGATCTCGTCTAGGGTTTGTAAGGATTTGCTATGATTGTATGAATTGGTTATTACTCTTAACTCAATAATTTCTTTAGCCTTGATTGAATGAAATATTGTTAATATATAATTGATTGGCCACCAATTATGTGTTTTAGGTATTAGATGATGGATTGAGAGATGAAGTCTAATGCTGGAACAATTCAATTAAGGACTTAGGTGAATTAGAGATATAACCTATTAAAAAGATTATTTCAATTATAACAAAGATTAGTTGAAAGAGGTTTGAATGCGAGAGCTTATTTCCTTGAATTGATTAATTGAGTTGTTTGAGATTTAATCTTTGAAATTAAATTAGTTAAGAGGAATAACCATTCATACATATAAGTAGTAGAGAAGTGCAAACCCTAGACCTTTCTATCAAGTGAATCAAAACATCAGCTTAATTTACTTTTATTCGTTTTAAACTTCAATCAATCTTCTTAATTAGTTAACAATTAAAATTTTCTTCATTACTTGTTATTCATAATCTGATAATCAATTAGCCACTTTAGCTTCCTTGTGAGATGACCTTGGGGCGATCACCTTTGTTACAGCTACCTCGTATACTTACGAGTGACGCTTTGTGGTAGAGTTAATTTGAGCACAATAAGTTTTTGGCGCCGCTGCCGGGGAGGCTAATTGGCGAAATTGTTTATTAGGCAAAAATATTCTAGATTATTTTTCACTGTTTTCATTTTATTTTATTTGTCTTTTGCTTTTAATAATTTCTTTTTCTTGAAATTTTGTTTATGCAAGGCAGGAGATCACTTGGAGGAGAGCTATACCCAGTCATTCCAGAAATTCAGAGAGTGAAAAGGAGCAGGGAAGAGTTTGAACTGTACACAGGATTTGATACTACAGAGGAGGACACTTCTAATTTTGAGTCGGAATCTGCACAATCTGTTAAAATGGCTGAAGAAAGGCAAAGAATGATGAGAGACTTTGCTAGACCTATCATTGGAACTTCCACCTCTTGCATAAGACTGACAGATGCAGCAAGAAATTATGAGTTGAAGAACATTCACTATAATATGTTGCCATCATTCTATGGAGTTCCAAATGAAGATCCTTTGAACTTTATTCGGGATTTCTACTCCACCCTCAACACTTTTTCATTGGGAGGATTAACAGAAGATCAGTTGAGGATGAGATGTTTCCCTTATACATTGAAGGATAGGGCAAAGAGTTGGCTTATGATGTTGCCCGAAAACTCTTTGACAACTTGGGAGCAAGTTTATAACAAATTCATGGGCAAGTTTTATTCACATCAAAAGACAGCTGAGTTGAGAGGGAAGATTGCTACATTCTCTCAATTTGAAGGAGAACCATTTCATGAGGCTTGGGACAAATTTAAGATGCTATTGATCCAGTGTCCACATCATCACTACCCACTTCAACTTCTAAACCAGTTTTTCTATGATGGTCTTACCCAGCAATTTCAGAACACTGTCGATAATGCAGTTGGGGGAGCTATGGGAGAAAAGACAGCTGATGAAAACTATGAGATCTTTGAGATGTTGGGAGCTAATTCTCAACAGAAAAGTGTAAGGGGAAGAAGTAAAGGGGTGAATCAACTGGAAGCCAATAGTGAGATGGTAAATCAGATAGCTGAGTTGACAAGGCAAGTGCAGATGCTGAATATGAAGAACAACATTTCTTCATCTGCTCAAGAAGTGTGTGGAATCTGTGGAACTTTAGGGCATGGAGCAAACAGTTGCCCCTCTGCATATGAATCATATGGGAATGAAGCTGAGCAAGTCAATGTTATGGGTGGATTCCAACCAAGGGCCCGAAGTGATCCTTACTCCAATACTTATAATCCTGGTTGGCGGAATCACCCAAATTTTTCCTGGGCAACAAATAATTCTCAGCAGCCTTTCCATTTGCTCCAGAGACAGAACCAACAATAGGGTCAATCCTCAAATCAAGGGCAGTCTAAGATAGAGAGTTTGGAGGAAATTTTACAAGCTTTTATCCAAGTCAGTGCTAAAAATCAAGAGGTGACCAACAAGAGGCTAGATTCATTAGAAGCATCTTTTAAGAAAGTGGAGACCCAAGTAGGGCAATTGGCACAACAAATGCAGATTCAACAGAAGGGGAAATTCCCAAGTCAACCTGAGCAGGCACAATCAGTAACTGTTCTTAGAAGTGGTAAGGTAATTAACACTAATGTTGAAAATGACTCTGTGAATGCAGGTGACCAAGGGAACAAGAAGGAAGGAGATCCAGAGAACAAAGGTGCTGGAGATAAATCAATGGAGAAGTCCCCTTCAGCAGATTTACATAAGGCAAGCAATCCATACCGGCCTCCTATACCATTCCCCAGCAAGTTGAAGGATGATGATAAAAAAGATAAGCAATTTTCTAACATCTTCAACATGCTGTCTAAGGTAAGTATTAACTTACCCTTACTTGAAGCAGTAAAGAATATGTCGGCTTTTGAAAAATTCTTCAAAGAAGTGATCACCAAGAAAAAGAGGTATGAGCCAAATGAAAAGGTGATAGTTTCCGAGGTAGCTAGTGCTGTTCTGCAGCATAAACTACCTCCCAAACTAAAGGATCTTGGAAGCTTTATAATTCAAATTACTGTGGGAAATGGAAAGGGGACTGAGGGCATGTGTGATCTAAGAGCTAGTGTGAATTTGATGCCTTATTCTGTGTATCAAGAATTAGAACTAGGGGCACTTAAACCAACCAAAATGGTGTTGCAATTAGCTGATAGATCTCTTAGATTCCCTAAAGGGGTTGTAGAAGATGTGTTAGTTAAGGTTGGAGGGTTAATAGTACCTGTGGATTTCATAGTTCTTGACATGGAAGGGAGTAACCCTGCACCATCAGCACACACTATATTGCTGGGTAGGCCTTTCATGGCTACTACCAACACCTTAATAGATGTTAAAAATGGTAAGTTGTCAATGACTGTCTTAGGGCAAACTGTTGAATTTTCTATTTTTAACACTTCTCCTATTCCTACAACTGCTTTATATGAGGAATGTTCTTTAATTAATAGTGTTGAAGCAGTTGTTTCAGATGTTGTGTTGCAGACAGACTCCCCAGATAAATTGGAGCTGACACTGACCTTAGAAGAGGGGGTTAAACCAGTGAGGGAGACCCAAAAATGCCTTAACCCAAAAGCATATGAAAGCTTGAGGATTTACAAGGATCGCACTAAAGCACTTCATGACAGATTTATTGTGCGAAAGACATTGAGTCCAGGTATGAAAGTTCTACTTTTTAACTCTCGACTCCGTCTGTTTCCAGGTAAATTCAAGTCTCGATGGAGTGGTCCTTTCAAGATAACTCAGGTATGTCCTTCTGGTGCCATTGAATTGATTAACTCTCGAACCAATAGGATTTTTAAAGTAAATGGACAGAGAGTTAAACCTTATAAAGAAGGATTTCAAGAAGTGAGGATAATTGACAGCACTTTGATCCACGATCCCTAAGTCTTGCAGTGACGTCTAGCTTTATGACATTAAAGAAGCGCTAAATGGGAGGCAACCCATCGGTTTGCATTTCTTTTTCATATTTTTAATTTTATATTTTGCAATTTTGATTTTATGTTTAGTTTAAATAAATAGGAACCCTAAAGTTCTCTTGTGTTTTGTTTTTGAACTTTTGTGTTTGTGATGGAAAGTTAGGGTTTTGCCTCACCAGGGTATGATGGAAGACAAGTTGTCCTTTAACTCTTTTTCTTTATTATTCTTGTTTTCCATTGAGGACAATGGAAATTCTAAAGTTTGGGGTAATCTTTTAGCTTTTCCTTAATTCTTGTTTTGTTTGTCTTTGTTTTATTTATTGTGTTTGTTGTGCATGGCATAATTGTTGAAAATCTTATTGATCTTTTCTGTGATTCTAGCATTATAGTTGAGACTTTAATATCAGCATAGAGATTAGCATTTGAATTCATTCATGATCAATTTTCGCATTCTGCAATTCATGACATATAAATCTTTGAGAACCCACCTGTGTGAGTTTTGAGCCTCATAATTTGATATTATTATCAGTTGATTTTCTTTTCTCAAGTGTGCACCTTCATGATTTTGCATCTCTAGAGTTTGCTTTTGCATACTAATTGAACTCACATTATGATTTAATCTCAAGTTTTAAAATGATGAAGGCAAATTAGGTTAGCCCTTTAGCTTAAAAAGACCTCCCTTAATATTAAATTCCTTAGTGAGCCAAGTTGAGCCTTTGACCTTTTTATTGTTTGATCAACACAATTCTCAACTTAGCATTCTCTTATTATCATCATACCTGCATTAAGGAATGGAATTTTATGATATGACAATAGGGTGGTTTATTTCAAAGTGTGGGGTAAGCAAGTAAGAAAAAAAAATAAAATACAGTATTGCTATTTGGGGTTGAATGCATACTTTGCACATTGTATTGGATTAAGAGTTGATTATTCTTTTCCTCTACATTTTAAGCTAGATGTTCCATGCAAGTTTATATTTTGTATATATATTTATTTAAAAAATGATAAAAATAAAAGAAAAAAAAAAGTGAAAATAAAAAAAAAGATATATATATATACAAAATCCATATATTTTCTAGCATTGGAAGAATGTTGACTCGTTATTTTTCTTGAAGTATGCAAGTATGTGAAGTATTAATGGATTGTGAGTATGCCATTTGAGGGAGTTATGAATTTCTTAGCAAGAGTATTGTCTAATTTAGATACTCCATTTCTTGATGCTCCAGCTTAAATGTCTTTTCTCACACCTTTACCTTAGCCCCATTACATCCAAATGAAAGACCTTCGGATTATTTCTTGAGAAAATCAGTGAGAGAGATTGGATAATTAAGCAAGTTTATGGTAGTATGCAGTCATGAGTGGTTTGAGTGATTAACCTTTGAAATCGAGTGAAACACTTAAACGAGAGATAAGATTTGTATGTCTGGATTAATGAATGAGTTAAGAAAATCTTGATTGAAGGAAATTGCAATTATTTATGTCTGACTCTTAAAGTATTTCATCTTATATGTTAGAATTATAGTTAAGGTTGTTTGAGTTTTTAATTTATGCCATGTGAATTTGCTTGAGGACAAGCAAAGTTTTAAGTGTGGGGTAGTTGTTTTATTAGTTTTTGTTATAGATTTGTGTCTTGTTTATTATGATAATTATTGTTTTCTTTAGGTATTTTGTTAGTTTTAATATGTTTATTTAGTGTTTTTATTAATTTTGGTAGTTTTATTTATTTCTGTGTTTATGTCGTTTTTGATCTAGTTTTTTAGTACGTGTTTATGTTTTGTTGGTTATTGTTTATTTACTTCTTGTTTAAAGTTTGTTTGAAGTTTTGTTTTAGGTTAAAAAAGCCAAGGAAGCAAATTGAAGAAAAAAGGGACAGTAGCTGACACAGGCAGAGGACACGGCCAAGTCACTGGCCGTGTCTCATACCAAGTTAAAAAGGAAGATCAAGACACAGAGAGGGACACAAGCAAGGGACATGGCCAAGTCAGTGGTCGTGTCCCTCCAAAGAAGCCCAAACACGGCCAAGTTGCTCAAGCTTGGCCGTGTCTCACTTAAATCCCAAGCAAAGAAGAAGAAACTCTCACAGTAGGTGACACATGCAAGGGACACGGCCAAGTCACTGGCCGTGTCCCCCCAAAATGGTCCAACACGGCCAAGTCACCTCCAACACGGCCGTGTCACTCAACCAAAGAAGAAAAGAGGAACAATTCTCACAGAAGCAAACACAGGCAAGGGACAAGGCCAAGTCACTGGCCGTGTCCCTCCAATTGACCTCCAACACGGCCAAGTCTCATCCAACTTGGCCGTGTCTCTCATGAACCAAAGATAACACGGATTTTTAAGCAGAGGATCCATATAAATATAAAGAAGAGTTAGGGTTTTAAAGGGGGTTGCGATTTGGAGAGCAGATTGAGCCGTCAAAGAGAAGAACTTAGGGTTTCACATTTGTTTTCTTTGATTTTGATTATACTTTGATTAAACTAGCTTAGATTAGATTGTTCTAGCCATTGATACATCCTTCTTGCAAGATTTGAACAAGAGATTTTTCAGAAGCTTTAAGGAGTTTGTAATTTGGTTTTGTTCTTAAACTTTATCTCTTTATTTTCATTGGAATTGTATTTATGGATATTATCATGTATGAATTGATTTCTTTGAATATTAATGAGATGAGTATGTTTGATAGCATTATGAACTAATTTGATCTAGTCTAGGGTTTGTATGGATTTGCTATGATTGTATGAATTGGTTATTACTCTTAACTCAATAATTTCTTTAGCCTTGATTGAATGAAATATTGTTAATATATAATTGATTGGCCACCAATTATGTGTTTTAGGTATTAGATGATGGATTGAGAGATGAAGTCTAATGCTGGAACAATTCAATTAAGGACTTAGGTGAATTAGAGATATAACCTATTAAAAAGATTATTTCAATTATAACAAAGATTAGTTGAAAGAGGTTTGAATGCGAGAGCTTATTTCCTTGAATTGATTAATTGAGTTGTTTGAGATTTAATCTTTGAAATTAAATTAGTTAAGAGGAATAACCGTTCATACATATAAATAGTAGAGAAGTGCAAACCCTAGACCTTTCTATCAAGTGAATCAAAACATCAGCTTAATTTACTTTTATTCGTTTTAAACTTCAATCAATCTTCTCAATTAGTTAACAATTAAAATTTTCTTCATTACTTGTTATTCATAATCTGATAATCAATTAGCCACTTTAGCTTCCTTGTGAGACGACCTTGGGGCGATCACCTTTGCTACAGCTACCTCGTATACTTGCGAGTGACGCTTTGTGGTAGAGTTAATTTGAGCACAACAGCAGTGAAGTTATCAGACATGGATGGGAATGAATTTAGTGAGCCAGTAAACATTGACAGGTTGAAGAGGTTTTATATATATATATAAAGAGCTCACTAGGTTGAAAACCCAAAAAGGGCAGCCTAGGCAAAAGTTAGAGCAGTCCGCTAGTTCCGAAAACCCAAAAGGGCGGGCTAGGCAACAATTAGGGCTAATGAGAGAAAATCGTCAATTAGAAAACCCGAAAGGGCTAATTGGCAACAGGAGTGATCTTGTGAATGCTGGCTTTATGTTTGGTTGTTCCCCAATTTAATAAAACATAATTAATGATTAAATTTTTTTTATGTGCACTGTTATAAGTATTTGACCAGATACGGATGAAATAAATAATCATAATTGCACAAGGTGATGACAAGTTATCAATGGAAAAGAAGCATCATTTATTACTTTAGTTATTTTTCATCCTAACAAAATACTTTCTGAATTGACAAATGTAAAATCTATGGTAGTCTATAAGTGTAGCGTGCAGGCCAGCTTTGCCTCAGCCGGTCCAAGTAGGCTTCAGTCAAGCAAGGCATGTCTAGGTCAGGAATAAAGTCAGAATCATGACGCTCAACTCCATATTGACGCCCAATTCAATGAGGATCATAGCATGTACCTTGACGAAGTGCAGCAAGAGGAACGTACATCAAGTATGTCCGCATGGTAATATGAGAAATCTTCCACCAAGGTACCAACCAATGGATATTGACTTCAGAACGTTAGTGGATCCAGTCAACCCAGTCAGTATATGAAG
Organism: Garcia nutans; assembly: GCA_947685225.1. NCBI lineage: Eukaryota > Viridiplantae > Streptophyta > Magnoliopsida > Malpighiales > Euphorbiaceae > Garcia > Garcia nutans. The sequence goes on along the minus strand of CANTUV010000009.1, from coordinate 18,343,319 downwards.
AAGCTGGGTGGAGTAGCTTCCTAGCAGAATGATGACGTGGCAGGTATCTGGCAAAGTCTATGGAGGGAGTATCAAGCAAACAAAGACGTTCCTGAAGCCAAACCTGCGAAGAAAAAATTTAAAAAAAAAGGGGTCCGCTAAGTTGAAAACCCACAAGGGCAGCTTAGGCGAAAATTGGGACAGCTCGCTAGTTCCGAAAACCCACATGGGCGGACTAGGCAAAAATTAGAGCAATATAAAAAAAAACCTAAATTGAAAACCCGGAAGGGCAGTTTAGGTAATTACCTAAAGCAGCAATGGGCTCCCGGTCAGTCTCTTTGACATTCCTTATTTAAATCGGTCTAATCCAACTAAGGTTTTGGCTAAGATCACAGGTACCGGCGACAAACCTCCTTCCATATAATCCATGATATTCAATACTCGCGGGTCAATATCACCGTCAGAAGAAACAAGTAAGAATTGGACGAGCAAGCAAAGACAAAGCATGCGTCCCCAGGCTTTAGTAGGAGCCAAATGAGAAAAACAAAAATCAATCAAAGGAGCAAGAAGAATTTTTTCACCTCTTATCAACCGAAGAATCTCGGGTTTCGAAATTTGAAATAACATCTGCATCTTCTGTTGAGTTTTGAAAATCAATGTGGGTAACGCCATTTGCTGATTATTGGGATGTCCAAGGATGGCCTCAAATTCTTCAATCAAGGGACACATTTCAAAGCCATTAATTTTAAACACCCTGGAATCCGTATTCCACAAGGAAGCCACGGCATGTAAAAAGGAGTGGTCCAATTTGACATTTTGAAAGCAATTTAAAACATCAAGCTTTGACCATGAAATTTGCTTCCAATGGTTGGCATCCATTTTCTTAAATAGAATTTTTATTTTCTTTAAATGGTGCTCGGTCATGGCTGATGAATAAAGAGGAACCAAAATTGCTAAAGAGAGAGTATTCACTTTGAAAGAGAAATTCTTGGCTTATGAATTGAATTATGGCATGCAAGGTGATTTATATAGAAGAAGAGAAACCTTTTCCAAAAGTGAAATGGAAAAGATGATGGAAAAGGATAAGACCATATGGCACAAGGAAAGGAAGTGGTCACAATTTCTTTTTCCATTTTGGATTTGGTTTAACAAAAGAAGTGTTATGATGTATTATATATAAAAAATAAAAATAAAAAAATGGCAGTAACGAAAAAAAGAAAAAACAATTACAGTAAAGAGGAAAATTGTATATTTTTCATTATTGTACAATGTTTTACAATTGTTTCAATATTTACATATCACTAAGAGGGTGGTGGTAGGTCATCAAATAAAGACTTGAAAAAGTCGTCGCCTGTTGGAGGAGGGGGCAAATTACTCATCCCGGGATCATCCGAAGCAGAAGCACCAAAATCCCTATTGCCTTGGAGTTTTGATTTGTCCTGGTCTTCATCAGAAGCAGACGAAAGGATCTCATGGTCATCAGCCTGGGGGCCTCTCGATGAAGAAGCACCGGGATCCCTTATTCCTTGAAATCGGAAGTCTCAAAAATTTTGTTCGGATTGATGATATAAACTTTCAAAATGAGAAGTCTGCTGACGACTTGCAGCCAACTCTTCTTGAAGCTTCTTGTTTTGTTCTTCAAGCATCCGCTGTGAGCCAAGAAGGAAAAAGGTAAGAGCATACATAATCATGCATACATATAGCATGAACTATTGTGAAATAAGAAACATACCAGGTAATTCATGTCAATGCCTTGCGGATAAGATGGTCCAGCCTCATGATCAAACGAGCCAACAACCTGCAATGAATATTAAAGAATCAAAGAAAGAAAGAGCAGTTGCAATGGAAAAGTGGTAAGAGTTTTACCTGAGAAGTATTGGTCCCGAGATATGGAATAGACTCTCCTACATGTTCCTCCTCATCTCTACCCTCATTTCCATCGGAAATCTCCCGCACACCGACAGGAGACACATCGAAGTGCAAGAGTCTTATTTGAATAAAACGGGCATAAAATGGACCCGGTAAATGGAGAAATGACTCGACATTATGACCATACCAGGCCGACCACCAAGCTTCCTCCGGCATTGACATAATATTTAAAGTGTATTCTGGGATTTGCATCGGAAACCTCCGCTGCTCTGGGCTGAGAAACCATTCATAAACCCTTTCCCCGAGAAACCAGCCACTAGACACAGGGCCAGCAATAATTCACCGACAATGTTGGAAAAATAGTGCAGCCCTCATCAAAGGAGACCAGTTTGCTCGCTCTTCTGGATTCCACCAGGCCAAATTCACTAGCAGGATAACATAAGGTAAGTAAAACTTTTTGCAAAATATTTAAAACATACTAATGTTATTTTACCTAATCCCAAGTTAAGCCGCTCAACACAAAGCGATGAGTATGCACATGATGAGAGCCGGGAACGTTCACACGATCGGACAACCAGAAATTTAATCTCGGATACTCGATTCTCTCTCGGGAAATGCCGGGTACTCTCACGAGGTTGTGTTCATATGCCCATATCTGCAATAACAACAAAGATCACAAGAGAAAAAGGGAAAAGACATTGGTGGAAGAAAAATAAATACCTCGACAACCGCCATCAAGCCGACAAAAGAATTCTTGTTTCGACAAAGCTTATCAAGGCCATGATAAAGACATGCGAGACCAGCTTCACCCCAGCTAGAAGATGGCACCATTCTGAGATAAGAAATGGCATTCAACACTGATAAGTGAATGGATGATTCAGTGCTACCAAAGATGGTCGATTCGAGCAGATATAACAAAAATCCTCGGGCATACTGTTCGGCCCTGTTTCTGCCAATCCGACCTTCGTAGTTTATCCAATAACTACTAATCGGCTTGATTTTTATCTTACGAGGACCTTTATATGATGGTTCCATACCAATTAATTCCTGAATTTCTTCAAATGTTAAAATTTCATTGGTTAGAGGAACTGGAGCACCATCATATCGAAGGCCGGTTATGGCAGTGAAATCGACCGGACCAATTGTCATCTCCCCAATGGGCAAGTGAAAAGTATGAGTTGTATCTAGCCATTGCTCTGCCAGCGCCTGGACCACGCTTCGGTCTATTTGATATTCTTCGGACGGTAATTGTAAGACAAACTGCTCAAAGCCGCAATCTCAGATAATCCGCCTTACCCGAGAAGGCACTACATCATACCATTGTCGAGCTTTGTAAATACACCCTCCGGCCCAAACGACACAACGATCATGCTAACACAGACCCAGGTGAGTTAATACCAGGTAAGTACGCGTTATTCAATCTATTTAAATTAATTTATTTTTCATAAAAATAATAAATAATAAATAATAATAATAAATAATAAAAAAATCATTACCTCGCTCTTTTGATTGGAACGGCGATGAAGCGGCATCCCAGCCAGTATATCTAGATTTCTGTCTTCATAATGCCGAATAAACTCCAATAATTCGGCATTCGAATGAGTCCGCGACCTCGAAGCATGCATTGTTCTTGAAAAATATGTGTTGAAATTGAAAGAAATTTGAAAGGATTACAAAATTGAAATTAGAATTTTGAAATTTTATGGAGAATTGATGGCTTTTTATAGAGGAACGGCAAGCAGATGAAAACAAACTCAAAATTATGCATAAATAGTGAATTTTTACTATTTATGAATAATATTACTATTGATGAATAGTAAATATCACTATTTATAAATAGTATTACTATTGATGAATAGTAAATATCACTATTTATTAATAGTATTACTATTGATGAATAGTAAATGTTACTATTCTTAAATAGTATTACTATTGGTGAATAGTAAAATTGCTTTTTTCAATAGTAAATATTATTTGATACTATTTGCAAATAGTAAATTTACTATTTATATATAGTGAATAATGCATGAACAGTAACTACATAGTAAATAAACATAAAATTTAATTATTCACTTTAATCATTCAAATAATTGCGAGTATATAAATATTTTTACACCCAGGGGACAATAGGAAGACATATGCCTAAAAAAAAAAATTAGCTAGACTTTTTAGCTCGGGTCTAGAACCCAAATTTTCCTTAGGTCCAGAACCTAGAATTTTCTATGTCCAGAACTTAGCTCGGGTCCAGAACCCAGATTACCTTTAGGTCTAGAACCTAGAATCTTTCCCGAGTCCAGAACTCGAACCGAGTCCAGAACCCAAATTACTCTTAGGTCCAGAACTTAGATTTTTTTTTCTAAGTCCAGAACTTAGCTCGGGTCCAGAACCCAAATTACTCTTAGGTCCAGAACCTAGATTTTTTTTTCTAAGTCCAGAACTTAGCTCGGGTCCAGAACCCAAATTACTCTTAGGTCCAGAACCTAGACTTTTTCTAAGTCCAGAACTTAGCTCGGGTCCAGAACCCAAATTACTCTTAGGTCCAAAACCTAGAATTTTCTAAGTCCATAACTTAGCTCGAGTCCAGAACCCAGATTACCCTTAGGTCTAGAACCTAGAATCTTTTCCGAGTCCAGAACTCGAACCGGGTCCAGAACCCAAATTACTCTTAGGTCCAGAACCTAGATTTTTTTTCTAAGTCCAGAACTTAGCTCGGGTCCAGAACCCAAATTACTCTTATATCCAGAACCTAGATTTTTTTTCTAAGTCCAGAACTTAGCTCTGGTCTAGAACCCAAATTACTCTTAGGTCCAAAACCTAGATTTTTTCTAAGTCCAGAACTTAGCTCGGGTCCAGAACCCTTAGGTCCAGAACCTAGATTTTTTCTAAATCCAGAACTTAGCTCGGGTCCAGAACCCAAATTACTCTTAGGTCCAGAACCTAGAATTTTCTAAGTCCAGAACTTAGCTCGGGTCCAAAACCCAGATTACCCTTAGGTCTAGAACCTAGAATCTTTCCCGAGTCCAGAACTCGAACCAGGTCCAGAACCCAATTTACTCTTAGGTCCAGAACCTAGATTTTTTCTAAGTCCAGAACTTAGCTCGAGTCCAGAACCCAGATTACCCTTAGGTCTAGAACCTAGAATCTTTCCGGAGTCCAGAACTCGAACCAGGTCCAGAACCTAAATTTCCCTTAGGTCCAGAACCTAGAATCTTGTCTAAGTCCAGAACTTAGCTAGGGTCCAGAACCCAAAACGAGTCGCCATCTCAAAAAATTAAATCTTTTTTCCTTTTCACTCTCTTTCACTAAGGTTTTAGATCATTCAAGCAGGGGACAAACTGTAGACCCTTAATTTTTGAGCCAATCCGATCCAATATGCTTTATTTAGTTTAAAATGATTTTTGTTGTTTAATTGGTCCAAAATAATTTTTAAATAATTTTTACCTTAGTATCTAATAAAAATTAAACGTCGGGCCAGCTGCAGTTCACCCGCAGGCTTGCGGGCGAAGTTATTTCGCCCGCAGCAAATTCCTGCGGGCAGCTGAGAGTGAAGTTATTTTTCCCACAGGAAATTCCTAAGGGCGAAATAACTTCCCGCAGGAAATTCCTGCAGGCTGGCACGCCCACGGGCTGGCACGCCACGGGCCCGCTGCCACAATTTTCGCTAACGCAAAATTTTTCAACGCAATTTTTTGAAACCTAATTCAATTAGGTTTTAATTTCTTTTTTTTATTAATATTAATTGTCGTGGGGAATTAGGAATAAACAACCTAAAAACCACTATAAATAAGGACTAATTAAACCAAATCAAGGGAGGAAAAACTTTCACAGTAGCTTGATTTTTTTTGAAACCAAATCAAGGAAGGAAAAGGGAAACACAATTCAATTGATCTTTAAAGCAGCAGTAGCACGTATTAAGCAATTCAAAGGCAACCAAGGCTTGTCTTTGGAGATAGTTCATCAAAGAAGAGTTATTTTTTGGAGAATCAACAAAAGAAGGTATGCTAAATTCTTTTAATTTATGTTTCACAGTAGCAAATCCATAAAATTTAAGTTTTTTAAAATAAAAAATCTTAGAGTTGTAATTTAAATTTTTCCATAATCAAAAACAATAAAACGTGACTTTTTTTTCTAAAAGGACTTTAAATTGTTATTTTTTCTTCTTAAAAATCTTAAAACTCTAATTGAACATATTTTTCAACAAAACCAAAATAAAATTTTGTTTCTTTCAAAATTTTAAAGTAGGTTCTATTTTATTCAAAAAGCCTTAAAAAAACACATTTTCTATTTACAAAAACTTCAATCCATTTGTTTAAATTCATAAAACTTCATAAAATATCAAATTGCTTTTTAAAACCTTAAAAATAATTCATTACCCGAGAACCCTAATTTCAAAGCCTAAATCCAAAATTCAACTTTTAAACCTAAAATAATGAACCCTAATCCTTTTAAAACCTTAAACCATAATTTTTATGAACCCTAATCCCTTTAAAACATGAAAAACATAAAAAACATAAAAACTCTAAAAAGTCACAGTAGCTTAAATCACTATTTAAAATCATGAATTAAAAAGTTTTTCAAAATGTCCAAAACCCTAGTTTCATGATTTCATCATTCAAACTTTAATTTGTTTAATCAAAGAGTATTACCAATATTTTAAAACATAAAACCCTAATTTATTTTAATTCCATAAAAAGTCACAGTAGCTTAATTTTAGAAATTTCCAAAACCTTAACACATGAGATAAAAAACCCTAAATGGAAATAGTAGCTATACTTGAACTTTTATTTGCTTTATTCCATTCCATACTTGATTATGCTTTGATTTATTTCTTATTTAAATTCAATACTTGATTTATTTAATTTATCATGGATGGATGTTTATTTTATTGATATTTAAATACTTTTGATGAATGATTTATTTATGGATGATTATTTACTTTTATCAATCAATTTAGACTTCCAAAAGTTGTAAGAGGTATGTTTCCACTTGGTGGGTACCTCATTAGTTAAACATCATATAATTTAATTTGTTTTTCTATTTTAGAATCTTTGTAAATGGCATGTTTCTACCTTTTGGTGGGTGCCCTATGTAGGCATGTGATATAAGGACATGTTTCCATCCTTGGATGGGTGTCCATTTATTTGTTTTGTTTTGTTTGGACATTGCTTTGATTTTAATATAATGATGCTTTCTTTTTATTGTGTGTAATATGGATAATGTTATTATACTTAAGAATTTTATAATATTAAGACCTGTAAAGGAGGCCGATTCCAATGAACCGGGCGTTGTGGGGGTGCTGGGCCATTTCTCACCTTCCCCACACGTACCCAACTTTCCGAACCCATTAGGGGGTTGGGGATTCCTTAGGAATCGAGTCATCCACCCCTTTCTTTTTTCCCGACCCGTCCGGGTGGCGACTCCATTTTCTCCGGACTTAGGTCCGTGTTCTCTAAGGCCCCGAGCCTAAACAGTGCCGAAGTCGCAAGAACCATTCCACCGGGAGTGGGGACGAAAATCCCCGCTCACAAATACCCTCAGCAAACTGAAGTGCCTGAGATGCCATAACTACCTATATCTGCAAACACAGCAGAATTTGCCACATCAGAGATCAGAAATTGCTAGTGCCAATGCATGTATCATATTTAAAAACCATATTTAAAAATTTTCATTTTCTTTCTCTTACAACCCACCTAGGTTGAGAATCTCAAACCTAGACTCTGATATCAAAACAAATATAACACCTTTATACCCAATATGCGTACACTATATATACCCTCTACATGTAATATACGTATAGAGGATACAAGAATGTCATGGCCTTTTTAAACAACCAAATCATCATTTATAAAATCTGTATAATCTTAAAACATTCAATTGATATCATATAAATAGTAAATGAAACAATACTTGTTAAAACACATATATATATACTTCATTACCAAAGGTTTATCCAAAACATTTTTGATAGATTACGGAATATAAATAATTACATGAAATCAATATGCACAAAAATATAAAATATGTACATGCTGGCAGTTTGTCTCTGATCTTGATGTCCACAATCAACACTGCACTCAAAGTCTCAAGCCTAGACTCGACTCGGTCTAGCTAAACTCTCCAGTTCAACCAGATCTACCTTGTCACTTGCGAGATGAATCACAATCATGCTAAGCCAGAAGCTTAGTGGTACAAACTTTGATAACAATATAGTTCAAATGTAATACCAATGTCAAATTTTCAAGAACTAGAAACAATACATAAGGATATCATATTTCATAACATTATATTTCTCAATTGTTCCACCAGTCATAATTCACATTAAAACAAAGACAAGCATGGGCCCAAAAGGATCTAATATGCTATTCAAATTCCAAAGTTACTGCTTTGCTCCAATATAACAACATTTGTCTAGCCTGAAGGCGAATCATAATCACAATAAGGATTACCTCATATGTAACATCCCAACTAGGCTTCAAGGACTAGGCCCAACCCAGCTTCAAGGGTCTGCTACATCATGTAACACCCAACTAGGCTTCAAGGACCAAGCCCAACCCAGCTTCAAGGGATTGTTACTTTTTAGGCATGCCACCAAACACAAAACTCTGAAAATTGAATAACATACTAGGCACACAATTCTTTCATAATTTCATTATCAAATCCTTTCTCATTTTCTAATAATCAATCTAAGCACAATGCCTCAAATATCTCATTTATATTAGTTTAGCCATCATCAATGGCTTTACATACCATCATTAGTGTATACATAACAAATTGCATCATCCAAACATTTTGAATCATCATTTATTTCACATAGTTCACAATGTACAAGTCATACCATTTTATTCATGCATCAACAATGTAGTAATAAACTTAACCCATTGTCCCAACCAAATGTGTTAAGTCCCAATTCCATGTATATATAACAATTATTCAAAGTTTGTACTTACCTCTAAAGCAACAAACACAACTTTCAAACTCCTCTTCCAAGATATCCCTCAACACTTGGATTGGGGTAGCTCAACTCCCTTCAAAGCCTAAACCAAATGTGATTATACATAATCACTAAATGATCCACAAAAAAATAATGAAAAGACCCATCTAGGGCAAACTCTACAGATGACACGCTCAACAACACGGGCGTGTCCATGACCTTGCCCTAAACCCACAACACAGAAGCTTTGACACACTCAGTAACATGGGCGTGTCACTGCATGTGTAAATACTCCAACAACACAGTAGCTATGACACGCTCAGTGACATGGGCGTGTCACTACACATGTCAATTCTACACTAAAAATAAAACCATCGACACGCCCAAAGACATGGTCGTGCCACCTGGTGCGTCAGGCCAAAAACCTGAAATCGACACAAAAATACCATAACCAACTATCATCTTTCATTAACCTTTCCAACTCTATACAAACTCAACCAATCCACCAGAATACCACATGATACTTATGTAAACATCAAAATAACTCAAACACAATCAACAATACATAATCATAACCATATTTCACAACTCAAAACTTACACAATCCACAACTCTTATTCTCTTCACCAAACTTAACCTTTTCTTCAATCCAACCCCAAATTCATAGTAACCTAGACATAAGAACTTCAAACATACCAAAATCAACCATAGACCCATACCACACCAAACATCCAATTCACACATACAAATTTCCAAAGGAAACCAAAGAAACAAGTTAGAAACTTACCAAATATGAAGAAAATCCTTAAAACACCAACTTAAACACTTGAAATCCTTCAATTTCTTGAGTTAACAAGAAGCAAAATCTCTTTCCCTTTGATGGAGATGATGGTCGGCTCAATGGAGGAAGAAAAAGATGAAGAAATTAGTCAGCTCCTCTTTTTACCAACTAAACCCCTATAACCACACAATTTCCCTCTTTTAATCTCCACCAAGCAATATATTATTATAATAATAATTAATATCAAAATCCTCTTCCACTATCCATTAATATTAATATCCTATTAAATAATTAAATATCATTTGACCATATTTAAATGTTGACTTGCATATATTGTATATATCTTCATATATACATCATATACACACTTCCCTTTTTCCCTTCTTCTTCTTTCTTTTCACTTAATTATATATATATACACTTTTAAATCCTTTATTTACTTTTCAACAATTAATATTTATTTCAAAATTTTGGAATATTATTTGGGATATTACACAATATGTTTTGGGTGTGAACTTTTAGTGCAAGTCGTGTATATTTAAATTTTGGAATTACTCAAATTACAAATAAAACTCTGGCAAATTTTTCCTCAAACATTTCTCTAAAATATGTGTTTTTAGTAATTTAAACTATTAATGAATATTTATATATAATTATTGAAGTACATTTTATGGTAAAAAATAATTTTCTTAAAATTATAGAAATTTTGTAATGATGAAAACTATGACATTCTTATATTCTATATGTGTATTTTATATATATCGGGTGTATGTATTATACATATGTAGGATATAAGGGTGTTATAGCCGAATCTACTATGTCTATCTGATCTGGGTGTTAGAAAAGTCAAACACATTAAGCAATTGCTTAGTGATACTTTTATATTCATAATTTGCCAAATTTATAACCTAAGAAAATAATTAAAATAATAGATAAAAATAAATCATAACTCTAAAAAGAAGTAAATAAATCACTAAACCAATAAAATTCAAATTACTTTTCTTAATAACAATAAGTTCCAAAATTTGACTTAATTTAAAAGGAAATAATCACTTTTGTAGTTAATGGCTAAAACATTAATATTTAAGATAAAAATTTCATTTCATATTCACTTTTCCATACAATTCTTATAAATACTTACATTACACATTATTCATTTTCAATAAATTTCATTTGTTTTTACCGTCATATATTGATTTTAAAATTCTAGAATTGAATAACGAGTTTACTATTGACAAATAAATGCCCACTTTTAGAGATTAGATATGGCCAGAGGTCCACTGGTGGCATGAATGCCCAATGACACTAATGGCATAAAAGTGTCTACTGATATTATAAAGTGCCCACTAACACTGTAGATTCCACCCTCTAGGTAGTCATTATATGCGATACTAGGTTTTTCACCAATAAAATTAGGCATTCTAATTATTTTTTTCATTCCAATCAATTTTTGATTATGTCAATATTGCTAAAAATGTTACTTTAAAGTAAACCCTTCTTTGTTTTCTTTGTAATCAATTTTACACTTAGAATATTAATTTTTGCTAAAACATTTCTTTAAAGTAACCATTTCTTTCTTTATCATTCAATTGTTTTACAAATTTTGACAATACACTTGATGTAATTATGCTTTAATTTAATCTGAACGTATTTCTTTTTAAACATAATCATCAAATAAGCCACAAATAGTCACTTTTCTTCCAACCCTAAAATTTTCCCAAAATCCTAAATCAAAACTTTAGTGGTTTAAAAATTGTTTTAAGTTTAGTTTTAAGTTAAAAACTACACAAACACACTTAATCTCAACTACAAATTAATCCATATTCAATTTCTTCCTCATTTAGTTCCATATTCAATTCTTTCTCAAGTAATTCAAATAATCAAATCTATCACAATTAATTTAAATATTATAGTTTATCTAACTTCTATAAGCATAAAAAATCAAATATCAAAGTGGCTCTTTATATCTCTTTCTTTAATTTCCTTTGATTATATTGTGCTACTCTAAGAAAATCACTCATAAATTAATTATTTCCCTTAAAAATCTTAAATTATTACTAAAGTTTCTTTTGTTTTTAAGGTAAAGACATGGAAAAAGAAGAAAGAATGAAGATATAGTGGTAGTTAGGAGATGAGTACGGGTTTGGTGAAGAAAGAAGAAGAAAAAGAATAGTCAACACTCCTTTTATAATATCTTGGGGTTTATTCTCAAGTGATGCACATATCATAACTTTGGTATACCTACTTTCTTTATTTATCCCTTTATCTAATTTTTAATTTTAAAAAATTATAAAAATATTTGCTTTGATTATTTCAAATCCCTATTAATCATATTTCATATCTCAATTACAATTGAGTTTAATTATAGGGCCACAAGGGCATTTTTATAATTTCCATCGTATAAAATTCTTTTTCAAAAGTACTAATTAAATCCATTTATGGATTTAATTTTTAACTTTGTATGGCTTATCTAATCTGATTTTTCTATCAATTACAAATGCCCAGGCCACTCTCAACATCGCACACAATTTAATATATATATAATTCAAAAAATCATTACTCAAAATTTCATACATTACAACTTTCCCTCCAGGGAGCCAAGCCACAATAATGCTTTATACATCATAGTGTTAGCTCAGGCAAAGACAATCCCTATAGTGTTGGTAGATAATGGTTCATCCCTAATGTTTTCCCATTGAGGGTGGCTAGCTTCTTGGGGATAGAAGCTTAAAAGTTATTGCCTTATGATCATATGGTGAGGGCCTATGACAATACACTCAAACATGCCAACATGATCATGACTAAAAACATGTAATTAATCAAAATTTTAGCAGCAATAAATTCAATTAAACACGTCTAATTAAAAAAATGATGGAACATAAGATAATTGCTTCAATACCAATGTTGGAACATATTCATATACAAAATAAATGGGTATATATTAACTCAAAGCAAGTTTAGGAAGACTATAGCCATTGCTTGTGCAACCAATCGAGAAGAGCAATCACCAAATTGGAAATCCTCTTATTTTCCACAGTCTAGAAACTCAAACCCTCTCACAGCTTACACTCAAACTCATATAGAGATTAAGTTCTTTGAAAGAGCATAAAAGAGAATAGTTGGGAAGAGCGAGTAGAAAACTTTCGTATTTTGATATGACTTTTTAGCTAGCTAAAAAATCTACTTAATTATCCTAAGATAATAATAATAATTAATTAATTAAAATCAAATTCAAATAGGAAATCTAAATCCTATTTAATTTCTCCCAAATCCTATCTAAATATTAAATAATAATACATAAAATATATTATAAATAATATTTAGATAAAACTGAGTTTGTGGGTCTACCCGCCTGTCATGTGCGATCTCGACCCAAAAACTAATAGTAAAAAATAAAAATATATGTATATCTTATATATATTGTACACGTGTTATATATATGTTGTAATGTTATGTATATGTGACAAAAACCATCAACAACCATATATTTGAAAATAAAAAAAGAAAAAAGTGAAAAGCAAAAAGCATAGTTAAAAGTAAAAAAAAAGGTCCATGTATTAGAAAACCAAAATTAAAAAAGATAAATCATGTAATTTCCTCATTAATCATAGAGACCTAGGCACACTCTCTTAGCTTGATCTTTTTATGAAACAAAGTTTGAGCTTGACTCGTGCAATCCTTGATAACTAGTGCTATACCAAGAAATTCAATTCCTTACTCTTTCTTTTTGAGGAAATTACATGGTTTACCTTTTTTAACTTTTATTTTTAAAAATACGGCGCTTGCTTTTTTATTTTTAACTCTTTTGTTTTTTCATTTTTATTTTTTTTTGTTTTCAAATATATAGTTTTTAACGATTTTTACACATATACATAATATATATGTAACATATAGATCATCTACAACAACATGTATATAAATTCATTTTCAACGCTTTTTTTCATTTTCACCTTGTTTTTATTTATTTTTATTTTTATATATGATTTTTTATGGTTTTTATGATGTATACACAACATATACAACATATATAACATCTACAACAAAATATCCACAATATATTCATAATATATGCAAAACATATACTCAACATATTCACAATGTATACTACATATTTATGCTATGGTTAATTGTAGTGTATATATTCTCACTTGAAATTCAATATATGGACAATATATACACAACATAATTATGAAAGATATAAAAGCAACACTCAAATTTCCTGCTAGAATTCAATATATACACAATATATGCATAATATATTTACAACATATATAATATATTTATGCTGCTATTAATATTAGTGCATATATTCTCACTTGGAATTCAACATATGGATAACATTTAAACAATATATACACCATATTTAAATAAGATATAAAAGCAATTCATATATTTTTAGTTACAATTCAATATATACACAATATATGTAGAACATATTCACAATATACACAACATATTTTTGTTAATGTTAATTGTAGTGCATATATTCTCATTTGTAGTTCAACATATGAGTAAAATTTACATTGATTTAATAAAGATATAAAAGCAATTCATTTATTTTTAGTTGAATCTCAGTATAAGCACAAGACAAGCAAAATATATTCATAACATATAATGATATCATTGTAATTTGTTTCTTTAAGTTTTAGTATAGAAGTATTATTTAACAATATTTTTTATGCTGAGTTTTTTTATATCTAGATTTGTTTTTAAAGGAGATGACAAAAAGCTGTGATTTGGATCTTGTTTTTAATTTTGTTGCTATCTTCTTTTTTTTTCTTTTTCGATTCTTTTTGTTTTTTATCAGTTCTTTGGATTTGATGATTAGCTTTTGAGCAGTGTATTATGTATAAAAGGATTGAGGAAGAAGTTTTTCAAAAATTAATGGTGAAGAAGAAAACTTGTTTTCAAGGTTTTTGAGTAGTGACATTTCATTTCAAATCCTTCATCTTTTTTTAGTTGGGTTTACAAAGCTAAATACTTCCCACAGGAGGATTTTTCTTGAAGCTGAATTAGGCTCTAATCCAAGCTTCTTATGGCACAGTGTTATCATTGGTAAGTAAATTCTTAGCAATGGCTTACAATGGAGGGTTGGTGCATGCATTGATATCATTGTGTTTCATGACCCTTGGATCCCTAATGTAGAAACTAATTTTATACCCTTTTTGGTTCCAAGTCCTAATAATGCAAAGTTAAAAGTAACCGATTTATTTATGAATTAATGTAAATAATGGGATTATGAGAAACTCACATCTATTTTTTTCAAAGGCTAATCGAGATAGAATTATGTAGCTTCTAATTCCTCTTCTAGCATAAGAGGATAGACGTAATTGGCACTTCACAAGGGCTAGCTATATTTAGTTAAATCGGGATATCATTTTGCTGTGGATTTATTTACATCAATTTCTTCTCATGGGGTGAATGGTAAGTGGAATATTTTATGAAGTTTAGCTATTGCATTAAAGGTCAAGCATTTTCTTTGGCGAGTGGGATGAGATATTGTACCAGCCAAGGACAATTGAAATAGGAGGGGAATTTTTATTGAGACAGTTTGTGTTGTTTTTGGTGAAGTAGAAAATTTGGATCATATTTTGTTTGATTGTCCTCTTGATGTATAGGCTTGGTCATTATTTAAATGTAATTTTGAGACTCTGCTGATAGAAATATTCTCAATACTTTAGAGCAAAATAATGGGTCAGTTCCTTCACAGATGCTAGGAATGGTAGTGTGGTCTTTATGGTTTCATCACAATGGCAAGGACAGGTGACAAACCCAAGTCAGGTTGTGTACATAACTGAAGCTATTTTACGTGGTTGGAAAGAAGCTTAAAGCTCAAGTTCTATGGTTAATACCCCTATACCTACTATTCATGAGGTTCAACATTGGGAAAGGTCTGTCATTGGAAGGTTGAAGTGCAGTGTTGACGAGGCTCATTTTGCTTTCTCTAACCAGATAGGTTTTGGAGCAATTACGAGGGATGATTCTGCCTCTTTTATAAGATGTTGTTTATGTCATTTTATGGGGTGTCCTAGTCCTCTTTTAACAGAAGCTGTAGCATTGGGAGAATCTATAAGTTGGGTGTTTTCAGTGGGAAAGGGCAATGTGGATTTTGAAGTTGATAGCCAAGTGGTATATCTTGCTATTATTCAGCCTAAGGATGATTTGTCTGAGTTGGGTAGTGTGATTTCAAATTGTAGAGTTTTTCTTAATAACCTTACAAGTTATAGACTTTTATGGGTTAGGAGACAAGTAAATAAGGCTACTCACTATCTGGTTAGGATAGCTTTATTAAATGCTCATTTCTATTCTTGGAGTCAAGCTATACCTTTTCTTTTGGATGCTATTGGTTTGGATGCTATTGCAAGTTGGGTATATAGGGTTAGTGTATTGGCTAGAGTTTAGTTTTATCATTTTTGTTTCTGGTGTTTTTCTAGTTTTAATAATCTTTGTTGTGGTTTTTTTTTTTAAAAAAAAAAAGTTTTTGAAAGAGGAAGATAAAGCCATTATTTGAAAATTTATCATTATCAAATTTCTACAATTTAAGTTCTTTATGTAATTTTATAGCTTTTTGAATAATAGTATTTTTGAAAATAATTTTGTATTTTTGGTTAATTATGTAATTTTCTTTTAATGAGAACTTATTATTCATGATAGTGGTATTGGTAATATCATTGAGCGGTAACACTTTTTTGTAGCCTTGCGTGAGATCTCTCCCGAGCACCTTGTCAAATTCAAGGTTGGGTCGGAATGCTCATTTGGAGTTAGTTCATGCAAAACCAAAACATTCAGTTTCCCATCACTGGTAAGCATGGGTTTCAAATTTGATTGCAGAGAAAAAATTCAAAGGAAAACCCTTTATAATCCATTTTAAGAAAAATACACTAGTTGGATCCAAAGGATCGGTCTACTACTAGGTTTTTCATTTTAAGCAAACAATTGTAGACTTTAAGTAAACTAAGATTTACAAAATGGATTTCATGATGACAATTAAAGAATATGCATGAGCAATTACATTATACATGAATAATTATATTATGCATGAGCATGACATCCATTCATCCACATCCATCAAATAAGGTAAAAACAAAGTTAAAGGGAATAATTTAATATTACATTTCAAAAACAAATAAGAGGGGATACCAACTCTAGCTCTTATGGGTATTAGGATGGCACGTATTCCACAAAAGAAAGCATTTAAAGAGATATTAAAATACAACAATAATACTTATAAGATGGACCTAGGGTTGGGGCTCGATCATTGGAAGTAAAAATTTTAAACAAGCGTGCATATCCTTTTAGTATAGGAATCGTTGCCTCATGCAGTTCTGTCCACTCGCAAGAATATAAAAATGGGGGGGTTGACCTAGTACTAAGATCCTAGTGAACTTAAGGGTAAGGGCCTAAGACCGAGTCAAACCAATTAATGTTTTAGGCTTGAATGTATTTTGATACAAACTAATTAATGTCTTAGTTTTGAAAATGATTATGATTGCAAATCCAGTAATATTTTAGGTTTGAGGAAAATTGACTGATTACAAGCCAATTAATGTTTTAAGTTTGAAAATGATTTGAATCATTGTAACACCCTTATACCATATATTCATATAGTACATACACCTGATATATGTAAAATATGCATGTACAGTACCAGAATGTCACAACACAACATTACTAAAAATTTTCATAATTTCCAAATCAATAATTTTACACTTATAATGTAATGTTTTAATTAAACCAATATAGTTAATAATAATTTAAAGACCATATACACATATTTTAAAGAAAAATCTCCGGAAAAAATTCACTAGAGTTTTATCTGTATTTTGAATATTTCAAAAATTCAAATTTCTCAACCTGCATAAAACACACTCCAAAATATTCATTCATCGCATCCATTTTTCCCAAAAAGCCTAATGGCTCAATTTAACAAATATTTCACAAACATATATAAACTATATCTCACATATCCAATATAAAACCCAAAAACCCTTTCTAGTTTACATCATGTACACGTTTATAAATACAAAATACATACTCCCATAAACTTTCTTAAAGTACAAAATATATACATGGAATACAGAAGGCTCTGATCCATGGCAGTTCGGCAAGCTCCAAAAGCAAATAATCACAGTCTAGACTTGACTAGGTCTAGTGGTGCTCTCCGGATAAACCCTGTCACCTACGTGATAGAATTCAACCATGCTAAGCATATCACCTAGTAGTACATACTATAGTAAAATTAAAAAATGATGTTACACATATATAATGTCATATTTGCATCATGTTATAAATGTCAAACATTGTATATACATATTAAACAACACATTAAACATCCACATACATTGGGTCCAACCTCCTTATATAATTATCTAGTCTCGGGCTCGTTGCCTTAATCTATCACATAGTGTATATCTCTGATACTATTGGTGTCTCACTCGAGTGTAGGCACATCTCTGTGACACCTAGTATCTCATCTCATTTGGTGTATGGCGTGCCAACATCCAAGCACAATCTTCTGGCAACTAGATAATGTAAAAGGTACATACAATACATATTCATTTTTCAACATGTTTTCACATCCTGACTCATATCATGGTTTTCACAAACCATTATCATATATATAATACAAATGCGGTTTACTTCCACATGTTAGTGCACAACTTGCACTTTTACATTTTTCACAAACATTTCATTTATCCATTCTTAAATGGCTTATCATGCAATAATCAATGCAAACTAAACATTGTTACTTCAAATAATACCATACACACACATTCACATTATAAAAGTAACATATCACATTCAAATAATAAAATGTATTATGTTTAAAATCAATGATGTCAACCACACTCAATGTCAAAGCATGTACTAACCTCTAAACAAGGGCACTTCCAAGCTATAAAGTACCAACTCTCACAACTTTTCCAAGAGTCTCTTCACTTACTAAGTTAACTTACTCAACATCTAACCAAAATGTGAATAAAAAACATATATTAGCATCACATTCTGAGAAGTTTCAACTACCAAACATCAGTTAAAACTTGATTCTTCAATTTCCCTTTTCTTAGCCATAAAGGTCTTTAACTTTACAAAATCATTCTCACTAATTCCAAATAGAGTTGTAAGCTCAAAAACATCTTTAACATTATCTTTTAACACTTTTAAGGCATTAAAATACAATGCACAACATTTCCCCCAAAATTCTAAAATTTAGCCCTAAGCCACTCCAACCTTAGAAATTCTCTCTAACCAAATCCAAATATTAATTTAAGTTCATTCCGATCATTAAAATCATTAAAATACATTATTTAAATGATGAAACCAAATGAATAAACAATATTGAACAAAACCCTTTTCTAAAACCCTAAACTATACTAACCAACTCAAACTCCAACAAAATTTAATCTAATCATCCAACCAACCATAAAATCCTTGTCAACTCATCAAAATAACATGCATCAAAAGCATTTGAACCATTTACAAATAGCCCATAGAAAACCCAAATCATACATAAGCTTAAAACTTCATAAAACTCAAAAATTAAGTAAGAAAACTTACCAATTAGTTGGAAAAACACCCAAAACCACTTCAATATACTAAAATCCTTCAAAAATTTGGTGTTTGGAAGAGAAAAAATATTTCCTTGTCTTCAATGGTAATTTCGGCCTAAGGGAGAGAGAGAGGAAAAAGAAGATGCAAATTAAGTTTTTAATTTTTGTTCTTTTTTAAATACTATTCATGTATATTATTTTAATTAATTCTTTATTTAAATAAATTTTAAATTCCAAAATTCCATCGTCCATCCATATTCATTTTATTTTTAAATTATTTAATTAATTTAATTTATATAAAATATATTTACCATTTTGTCCTTTGACTTTACTATTCACTTTAACTTTTATATGTTATATATTTAACATATACAAATCATATTTCTCTCTTCCAATCCTCCATTTACCTCTTCAATTATTTATTTTAATTTAATTAAGTTATACTTTATTTTATTTTAACAAATGCACTGATATTACAATTATTGAACATAAACCAACTAATGTTTTAGGTTTGAAAAGATTCAAATTAATTTAGAGGGCAAACCAATTCAAATTTAGGTTTAGAAAAATGATTTGATGACAAACCTATTCAATTTTAGGTTTAGAAAAAATAAATTGGCAAAAATTTAAAAGGAAAAGTTTGAGATTTTACATTCCTTAAGCATGATCTTCGCAATGGTGGAGCCTCCAAAGCTTTCTTGCTAGATCGTAATTCTAACTTTGGAATAAAATTGAGTGAAAAATGTCACTCAAAATTTTAAAGAGATCTTAAAAAATGAAAATTGATCAATATAGTGTTTTCTAACTGCTTTCAATGAGATGCAGCAAAAAGTGATGATTAAAATGATGAAAAAGAATACTATTTATGGGTGTAATATCCCAAACTATACCCTAAATTTTTGGAATGATTATTGTTGAAATTGGATTAAATGATTTTAAAGTGTGTATAAAGGATTAAGAGGAAAGAGAAGTGTATATATGTTGCATATATAGAGATATATACAACATATACAAGTCAACTAATTAGTTGGTCAAATGAGATTTATTGATTATATAAATGGAAATTAAATTAAGTGGATGATGATATTTAATATTTTATTATTATAATTGCTTGGTGGATATTAAAAGAGGACTTTAGTGGTTAAGAGACCAGTGTGTGGGTTGACTTATCATCATCTTCTTCCTCTTTCTTGTGTTTAGCCGGCCACCACCAATAACAAGAGGGAAAGAGAGATTTTGTTCTTCCTAACTCAAGATTTGAAGGTGTTTCAAGAGATCAAGTTGGAGTTTGAAGGGTTTTCATTACTTTTGGTAAGTTTCCAACTTGATTCTTTGGTTTTCTTTTGAGTTTGTAAATTGAGCTTGGTGTATGGTTGTTGTTGATATGTGTATGTATAATTGGTGTGTTTGAGATTGTGTTGTCTATTTGACTTTGATTTTGGGGTTGGTTTGGAGGAAAGGTTAAGTTTGGTGAAGGAAAGCAAAAGTTGTGGATTGTGTATGGGTTGAGTTGTGATTGTGGTTGTGATTGTGTTTGATGCTTGTTTTGAGTTGTTTTGGTGTTTATGCAAGTTTAGTATGGTTTATTGATGGTTTTGGGTAAGATTGTTTGGAGTGAAAAAGGGTAAAGTATGTTGTTTGTTGGATGTGGTGTTGTTGGTGTCGGAATCAGGATTTTTGGCCTGACATGCCCATGAGCACAACCAAGTCTTTGGCCGTGCTAATGGTTCTATTTTTTGGATGGGTGACACAACCAATGACACGCCCATGTCACTGAGCGTGTCACAGCTTCTTTGTTGGAGTAGTATTGACATGGCCAGTGACACGCCCATGTCATTGAGCGTGTCATAGCTACTATGATGTTGGTGGATTGACACGACCAGTGACACGCCCATGTCACTGAGCATGTCATAGCCACTGTGTTGGGGGAGGATTGACACTTGCAGTGACATGCCCATGTCACTGAGTGTATCAAAGCTTCTGTGTTGTGGGTTTAGGGCACGGTCAGAGACACACCCATGTTGTTAAGCGTGGCGTGTGTAGAGTTTGCCCTAGTTGGTTCTTATCCTTATTATCTTATGTGTATCTTTAAGTGAGTGTGTATAATCACTTTTGGATTAGGTTTTGAAGAGTTTGAGTTGCCCTAATCCAAGTGTTGAAGGATTCTTGGAAGACGAGTGGTTTGATTGGTGTGAGTTGCTCTTGAGGTAAGTACAAACCCTACATGATTGCATACATTTACATGACTTTGGGACTTAACACATTTGGTTGTAAATGTGTTAAGTAATCTATTATATTGTTGATACATTTAATTAATGCTATGATTTGCATAATGTGAAAGATAAAATGATCATTCAAAATGTATGTACAATGCAATTAGTTATGTATACCCTAATGATGAGATGTGAAGCCATTGTTGTTGGCTATAATGATACAAATGAAATAATTGGGGCATGGTTGCCTAGATGATTATGAGAAAATGAGAATGGAATTAATAATGAAATAATAAAAGAATTGTGTGCCTAATATGTTATTCAATTTTTAGAGTTTTGTTATTGGTGGCATGCCTAAAAGTAATAATCCCTTGAAGTTGGGTTGGGCTTGGTCCTTGAAGCCAAGTTGGGTTGATGCTTAGCTCCCCTTGAAGCTTTGTTGGGCCTAGTCCTTGAAGCCTAGTTAGGATGTTACATATGAGATGCTTCTCATTGTGATAATGATTCGCCTACGGGCTTGATAAATGTGATTATTGGACCAAAACATTAACTCTGGAATTTTAATGGCATATTAGTTTCTTTTGGGCCCATGCTTGTCTTTGCTTAAATGTAAATCATGAATGATGAAACAATTGAATAATATAATGAAATGTAATGTTATGAAATATGATATTCTTGTGTATTGTTTCTAATTCTTAAAAGTATGACATTGGCATTATATTGAATCATATTGTTATTGTGGTTTGTACCACTAAGCCTATGGCTTAGCGCGATTATGGTTCATCGCGCAGGTGACAGGGTAGATCCAGTTGAACCAGAGAGTTCAGCTAGACCGAGTCGAGTCTAGGCTTGTGAAGTGTTGATTGTGGACTTCAAGATCAGAGACAAACTGCCAAACATGTATAAACTTTATATTTTGTAAATATTGATTGTGATTTATATATGTATATACCGCTACATTTTTCGCTGCTTAATAAACAAATGTTTTATATATTATGTTCTATAATATATCTTAAATGTTTTAAGTTTTCTCATAAGGAATGTTTGTTTTAAATAGCCTGTGACATTCTTGTATTCGGATATATTACATATATGGGTGTATGTGATGTACGTATATTGGGTATAGAGGTGTTACAAGTGGAGGTATGTACAAACTTTAAAATATATTGTTTATATTTGTATGACATTTGGGCTTAACACATTTTGGTTAAAAAATGTGTTGAGTTATTCGGTTCATTGATTGAGTATGAATAATGTGCTATGACATTAGTAATGTCATATATGTGTTAAATGCATTGTGAAAAGCCATTGATAATGGCTAAATCATGTAAAATGTGAAATATGTATATTATGTGAAAATACCCAAAGTAATTGGGTAATGTGTTGTGAATGCAAAAATAAAATATGTGGAATAATGAAATGAATTGATATTGATAAAAATGAGAAAAAATGAGAAAAGTGAGAAAAATGAGAAAGATGTGAAAAATGAAAAAAAAATGAAAAAAAATATGAAAATAAGGCAATGAGACTAGTTTGATTATGAGAAATGAAATGAGAAATGAATTGTGAAAGTATTTGATAATGAGATAAATGAATTAATTGTGTGCCTAGTATGTTATTTAATTTTCAGAGTTCTGGGTTTGGCGGCATGCCTATGAATTGCTAGGCAGGTGAAAAGACCGGGTCGTAAGCCGAACCCAGCTGATAAATGATAAATATGATGTTTTTGGGGTGAAAAGACTGGGTCGTAAGCCTCAAAAACCAGTAGCAGTCTAGCCGGGTTGAGGACTAAGATACTGGGGCCTAAGGGTCTAGCCGGGTTGAGGTCCAAGAGACTGGGGCTGTTACATTATCCATGGATATATATATATATTGCCTACGGGCTAGACACATGGTGTCATTATGGACCAAAGTAGTAACTCTGAAATTTGAATAACATATTAGATCCTTTTTGGGCCCATGCTTGTCTTTGCTTTAATGTGAATTATGAATTATGATACAATTGAGCAATATAATGCTATGAGTTGTGATTATGAAATATTTGAAAAATATAAGAAAGTAGAATGATGTAACATCTATATGCATTGTGCATTGGCATTGCATTGAGTTTTATTGTTATTATTAAAGTTTGTACCACTAGGCTTCGGCTTAGCGCGGTTGTAATTCGTCACCCAAGTGATGGATGATTTGGTAGAGCCGAAGAGTTCTACTCGACCTGGTCGGGTCTAGGTTTGTATTTATTGAGCTTTAAGAGTTAATTTTGGGTACATCAAGATCAGAGCCAGTTGCCAGCATGTACAGATTTGATATTATGTATGAGATGATATGTTTTTGAAGTATATATTGTAAATTGTAAAGAATGATTTGAATAATTTATTTAAGATGAGATCTTATTTGTGATGTTGATATATATACCTATATATAAGTATTTTGAGAAAATATGGAGAAATTGAGAAGTATTGGTGAAATGGTGAATTGATTTTTATTGGGAGTGTTTGTTTTATCCAGGTTGTGTTTTGCTGAATTTTAGGAACGTTCAAATTACAAAACAAAACTCTAGCGAATTTTTTTCCAGAGATTTTCATATAAAATATTTATTTTGGATCCCTATAACAAGTAAAGAATATTTATATATTATTTATTTTATATATTACTATTTGAAATCTTAAAATAGAAATGTGAAAATTTTTATTAAACCGATCTGTGACATTTTTGTACCATATATATGTATTGTACATATATAGGGTATAAGGGTGTTACAGAATGGTTGAGTCTCCGATCCAATAAAAAAAATTTTCTCCTCAGTAAAATAATTTTTTTGATCCCTTAATTCAGTGTTTTAATGTGCTATTTATAGGAAAATTACTTCTAATTGTCTAAGGAAATTAAAACCGTTTAGGAAAAGAGATCAAAACCAAATAGAAATTGGTTTCAGAAAAAACTGCGCTGAAAAATTGAGCTGGCAAAAAAAACTACTACGGGCTGAAAATTGCGAGCGAGGGTTGAAAAATTACAGGTGAAAAACTGGGCGGCCAGCCAATTCGCCGCAAGGGCCATTTCGCCGCAGAAATTTCCTGCGGCGAATTGGCCTAGCCGATTTACTTTCGGCGACAAAATTTTTCATCGTCGATTTTTATTTATTTATTTATTTATTATATATCTTTATTTTTATTTTTTTATTATTACTTTTTTTAACTTTACTAATATTACTTTTTTATTTTTATTAAAAATTATAAATAATAAATCACAAATACTAAAATAGATATTATTTAATTAAAATACCACAAAAATTATTTGGGCTATATAAAAAATATCATATCAAACTGGGTAAAAAATTAAGGGTCTACAGTTTGCCCCCTGCTTGAACGATTTGAGACTACAACAAAAGAGAGTGAAAAGCAATAAGACCTAATTTTTTCGAGATGGTTTAGGTTTCGGGTTATGGACCCGGTTAGAGTTCTGAACTCAGAAAAGACTTGAGTTCTGGACTCGGAAAAGTCTTAAGTTTTGGACTTAAGAGGGAATTTAGGTTCTGGACCTAAGCTAAATTCTGGACTTAAACGTAATTTGGGTTCTAGACCCGAGCTAAGTTCTGGACTTAAGAGTAATTAGGGCTCTAGACCCGAGCTAAGTTCAGGACTTAAGAGTAATTAGGGTTCTAGACCCGAGCTAAGTTCTGGACTTAAGAGTAATTAGGATTCTGGAATCGAGCTAAGTTATGGACTTAGGAGGGAATTTAGGTTCTGGACCTAAGGGTAATTTGGATTCTGGACCCGAGCTAAGTTCTGGACTTAAGAGTAATTAGGATTCTAGACCCGAGATAAGTTCTGGACTTAAGAGTAATTAGGATTTTAGACCCGAGCTAAGTTCTAGACTTAAGAGTAATTAGGGTTCTGGACCTAAGTTAAGAGAGATTTAATTGTCTGCAAAAAATAATTGTAGCCAGTAGTATACTAAAGGAATTTGCAAAATATTTAACTAATTTTTACCATACATATCTTCTTGCCCCCTGCGTGTAAAAATATTTTAAAAGTACAAAAATATTTATATACACACAAGTATCTGAATGATTGAATTGAATAATTGAGTTTCCTATTTATTTACTGTGGAGTTACTGTGTAACTGTTTATGCACTATTCACCACTATTCATTTACTATTTGTAATCAATAGTAAAATTTACTTTTTCTCTCTTTTTTCACGAGAATACTGTTTTTTTTTAATTTTGTCTTTTTTCTTTGCTATTCCTCTATATAAACGTTGCAAGCAGCAGCTCATTTCTTCATAGTTATACATTTTTATCTCAGAGATTTTAGAGAGTTTAGCATATAGTTGAGGAGAAAATGCATGCTTCAAGATCAGGAACTCGATCTAATGCTGAGTCATTAGAGTTTATTCGGCGACATGAAGATGGAAATATAAATCTACTAGCCGGGATGCCGCTCCATCGCAGTTCAAAGAAAAAGAGCAAGGTAATTATTTATTTTAACAGCAAATTATTTTTTGTAGTTTGTGTTTTTGTTTTTTTGTGTGTGTTTTTATTGTTTGTGTGTTTGTGTGTGTTTTTTTTTGTTTTCCTTTTCTATTTATTTTTTGTTTTTTTTTTAAGATTTAGAAAAAATAAATTAATTAGATGAATATATTTAAGAATTTAAGTAAATAGATAGACTAAAAATAAATTTAGCGTAAAAATCAGTGGTATTGATATGATGATATACTTACCTTGTGTTGACTTACCTGGCTCCATGTTAGCATGATCGTTGCGTTATCCGGGATGGAGGGTGTGTCTACAAAGCCCGATAATGGTATGATATAGCACCTTCTCGGGTAAGACGAATTATCCAAGATTGCAGTTTTGAAAGCTTTATCTTGCAATTACCATCCGAGGAGTATCTAATAGACAGAAGTGTAGTTCAAGCATTATCAGAATGGTGGATGGACACGACCCATACTTTTCACCTACCTATAGGTGAAATGACCATTGGCCCAGTCGATTATACAGCCATAACTGGTATCCGGTACTATGGCCTTCTGGTCCCTCTTACCAATGAAATTTTGACATTCGAAGAAATCTAACAGTTAATTGGTATGGAACCATCATTTAAAAGGGCCTTTCAAGGTAAAAATTGACCCAATTCGGAGTTATTGGATGAACTATGAAGGACGGGCTCAAAGAGATACAGCTAAACAATATGCTCAAGGATTTTTGCTGTATTTGCTCGAGTCGACCATTTTAGGCAGCACCGAATCACCCATCCATTTGTCAGTGTTGAGGGCCCTTACTGATATGAGTATGGTACTGCTTTACTGCTGGGGTGAAGCTGGTCTTGCCTGTCTTTACCATGGACTTGACAAAATTTGCAGAAATAAGAAGTCTTTTGTTGGCTTTATGGCAGTTGTCAAGGTACTCTTCTTCCACCAATGTCAATTCCATTCTTATTCTTGCATGAATTTGATTTTTATTATTGTTGTAGGCATGGGCATATGAGCATAATCTTGTGAGGGTGCTTGGTATTTTCCAAGAGAGAGTCGGGTATCCGAGATTAAATTTTTGGTTGTTAGATCATGTAGAAGTTCCCAGCTCTCACCATGTGCATACCCAATGCTTTGTCTTGAGCTGCTTAACCTGGGGTCAAGTAAAAAAGCATTAGTATAGTTTAAAATTTATATAAAAGTTCACTTACCTTATGTCTTTTTCTAGGTCAATTTGGCTTGGTGGAACACAGAAGAGCGGATGAACTGGACTTCCTCCATGAATGCCGCACTACCTTTTCAACATATTCGTTGAGTCATTGCCGGCCCAGTGTCTAGTGGCTGGTTTCTCGGAGAGAGAGTATACGAGTGGTTTCTTGGTCCCGAGCAGCGGAGGACCCCGATGCATTGCCCGAAATATACTTTAAATATCACATCAATGTTGGAGAATGCATGGTGGTTGGCTCGGCACGATTATGATGTTGAAACATTTATCTATTCACCGGATGCATCTTATACCCAGTTTATTCAAATAGGGCTCTTGAACTTTGATGTATCTCCTGTTGGTGTATGGGAGATT
Source organism: Garcia nutans (assembly GCA_947685225.1). NCBI lineage: Eukaryota > Viridiplantae > Streptophyta > Magnoliopsida > Malpighiales > Euphorbiaceae > Garcia > Garcia nutans. Next base: position 18,315,945 of record CANTUV010000009.1, on the reverse strand, counting down.
CCCGAAGAAAATGAGGATAGAAATGAAGAGGAATATCATGGAGAGGGAGGAGAGTTTGTTCCACATCTCGAGGCTAGCACTTCTCAAGTAAACTTTTACCATTTTTCCATTGTAATCGCTTCTTTCTAATTTTGACATTTTTAATGATTGTTGCAGGCTGCTGGCTCATTCGGTCATCAGGCTGGACCTTCTTTTACTGCTCCTCCATTTGCTCAATCTAATCAACCAGAGATGCCATCTCATCCACAGGGCATTGATATGAATTACCTGGTAGGTTTTCTTATTCCATGATAATTTATGCTATATGTATGCGTGATTATGTATGCTCTTACTATTTTCTTTTTTGGCTCACAGCAGATGCTTGAAGAACAAAATAAGAAACTTCAAGAAGTGTAAAATCCCAATGTATGCCCTAGAAGTTTTAATATTATTGTTTTAATTGGAATTGAATGTATATGTTAATTTGGAAGAGAAAAGAAATTTAAAAGAAAGTGTATATGTTGTGTATATGGAAATATATACAACATATATACAAGTCAAATGTGATGGTCAAGGGATGAAGATATTTATTTTGTTCTTTGTGAAATTACTAAATAGGGTAATAAGTGAAAGGAAGTTAAATTATATAGATGAGGGTATTTTAGTAATTTTTTTTTTGGAATACTTGGTGGAGGTTTAAAGAGATGAGAAATTTAACTTTTCTTCATTTTCTTCTTCTTTCCTTCTCCATTGTTGGCCGGCCATCCTAAACAAGAGAGAGAGCAAGATTGAGTTGGTGTTTAAAGCTCAAATTGAAGGAGTTTTCAAGTGATTAAGTGGAAATCCAAGAAGATTTATTATTTTTGGTAAGTCTCTCTTGATTCTCTTGTTTTATTTTAAGTTGTTTGTGAGTTTGAGTGTGGATATTTGAAAGTAGGGTTGTGTTTATGGTAGTATGTTGGTGTGTGTTTGATTTAAATTGATTGTGGTGTTGGTTTTGTATGGAAAATAAAAAGATGGGTTGATGTTGGTGTTGGAAGAGTAGGAGTGTTGTTGGTTTTAGGGTTTTGAAGTGGTAAGTGATGTTTAACTTGAGTTTGATCAATTATTTTCATAGATTTTCATGTTGTTGATGTTGGTTGGAGTTGTAAGCATTGAATATGTGATTTTGGTCAGAAACAGTAGCGTTTTGGATGCCACGCCCGTGGCCTTTGTTTGCCATGGCCGTGGCCATTTGTAGCCATGGCCGTGGAGGTTTGAAGCAAGGGAGGCAGACCCATTTTCTAACCCACGCCCGTGGGGGTTGGGGTGGCCACGGCTGTGGGCCTTAGTGAGTGATGTTGAAGTGTAATTTGTGATTCAAGGGTTTAGTAAGAGGGTATTAAGTGAGTATTTGTATTTGGAATTGATATATTTTATCAATTCTTGGATTAGGTTTTGGAAGAAAGTGATTTTCCCTAATTTAAGAAGTGAGGAACTTTTGGAAGAAGAAGAGTATAGAGTTGTATGAGTGTTTTGGAGGTAAGTACAAACTACATTATTGCATTCATTCATATGATGTTAAGAACTATATTGCTATGCTTGATATAATGTGAACATTGATGATGCATATGAATAATGTTATATTGTGTATCATGTGAATTATATGGAATGTATGTTGAAGGTTATAAATCTATGAATAATGCAAATTGCTAAACATATATATATATGATGACCATTCTTAATGGATGTTCAATGTAATTGATTATGAGTACTTGAATGATGAGTTGAGATATGTTGAGATGTGAATTAATGTGATTGAGGCATGTTTGCCTAGATGATGTGCGATGCAATTGAACGTTGATGAAAATGTTATGATTAAGGCATGTATGCCTAAATGATGTTCAATGTAATTGATGATATATATGTATACTATTTTGATGTGATGAGAAGCCATGATTGTTGGCTATGATGATGTAATGAATTATAATGGAGGCATGATTGCCTATTTGATTATGAGAATGAAATGAGAAATGATTTGAGAAAGAAATGTATAATAAGATAAATGAAAAGATTTTGTGTCAAATGTGTTATTCAATCTTCAGAGTTCTGTGTTTGGTGGCATGCCAATGAATTACTGGATAGGTGAAAAGACCGGGTCGTAAGCCGATTCCAGTTGAAAAAAAAATGTGAAATGTGAATTAAAAGTAACAGTCTAGCCGAGTTGAGGATTTCCTCGGGTTTATCCGGGTTGAGATCCAAGAGACTAGGTCTGTTACTAGTAACAGTCTAGCCGGGTTGAGGATCTCCTCGAGTTTAGACGGGTTGAGGTCCAAGAGACTAGGTCTGTTACACTATCCATGGATAGAGATATATATATATATGATGCCTACAGGCTTGATGATTATGATTATAGACCAAAGCAGTAACTCTGAATTTTGAATAACAAATTAGTGTCTTGTGGGCCCATATGTGTCTTCGTGTCAATGTAAATCATAAAATGAGGAAATGTAATCTAATGAACAATGTATACATATCATTTGTGAATATTATATGAATTGTTGAAATGTGTGACATTGGCATTGCATAGAAACATATTTTTATTGTAGTTTGTACCACTAAGCCGTTGGCTTAGCGCGATTGTGATTCATCGCGCAGGTGACAGAGAAGAACCGGAGAGTTCCGCTAGACCGAGTAGAGTCTAGATTTTGAGACTTTGAGAGTGAAGCTTAAAGATCGAAGATATACTGCCAAACATGTATATAGTTTATGTTTTGTAAAGCTTGAATTTTGATGTATATATATTTGTAAATATTTGTTACAGTTTTCGCTGCTTTTAAATAAACGTTTTATCTTTTGTCTTTTGTAATTTCTTTTAAATGTTTTAAATTTGTTTCATGTTTTTGAAAAGGGATGAGTCTTTTGTTAAGTATACTATGACATTTCTATATTCAGTATACGAATATTACGATCGTATTAGCATGCTATGTACGTATACCGGGTATAGGGGTGTTACATTTATTTTGGTATCATAGCCTAGGTTTGAGATTCTCAACCTAGGTGAATTGTAAGAAAAAGAATATTTTGATTTTAAAGGTTGGTTTTGAGTAAAATACATGTTTTGGTATGGCAGTCTTTGATCTTTAATGAGGTATATTCTGCTGTGTTTGCAGATATAGGTAGAGATGGCATCTCATTCACGACAGTCTGTTGAGGGTAGTGCGGAAAGTGTAGCTCCAGGAGAGAGTAGAGAGGGAGCTAGGGATGAGAGAGTTAATGAGGCACCTGTTTCTGTGCCAGAGATACCAGCTACAGAGGAGGGTCCGCCGGGTTGGTTAAGGCATGTGGTGGAATTATTTAGACAAGCTCCAGTGTAGCCACCACCACCACAGCCTCAGGTGCCAGTAAGACATTATGACAAGTTGAGAAAATATGGGGCTGAAGACTTCTTAGGCACTACCGATCCTGCAGTGGCTGAGCAATGGTTGGATAAGGTACAGAGGATATTCATTCAGTTGCAAGCCACTTCAGATGAGATGTTTAACTATGCCAGATCCCTCTTACAGAAAGATGCCTATGATTGGTGGAAGACGGTCCCTCATGCTATGGATGATCCACCTACACTATCATATGGTGATTTCTTGAGGGAGTTCGAACAGAAATATACTCCGAGGGAGTATAAAGATCTTAAGAAGATGGAATTCTTGAACTTGAGGCAAGACAACCGGACGGTGACAGAATACTAGATTGAGTACATCCAGTTGAGTCGTTGTGCTGGGGGAATTATTTCTGATGAAATAGATCGGTGCAGAAGATTTGAGGAGGGATTGAGGCCCTCTATTATGTGCATTGTGGCTGGTTCTAGATACCAGGATTTCTCTCAGCTTGTTGCAGCAGCTAGGAGTGTGGAGAGAGCTCAAAGTATTGCCGCAACTGCTACTGAGGAGGAGACTAGGGTAAGGAGACCCCAGTTTGAGGCAGGGTCTTCATCTGTGAAGAGGGGAAGAGGAAGTTTTGTTCCAAGGTTCAGTAGGAGTCAGAGATAGCTGGGTAGGTCAGTGTAGTATCCGAGACAGAGACCGAGACCTACAGCTTCTATAGCCAGTGCTCCGACTCCTAGGATTCAGAGGTCTACTTTACCTACATGTGAGATTTGTGGCAGAAACCATGTGGCTGTTTGCTAGATGAGTGGCAGATCAGCTGTGTGTTTCAGGTGAGGATCACCCGATCATTTTATTAGGGAGTGTCCTGAGATACAGGAGCCTAGACAGGCTGAGTCTACAGTCTCTTGACCCAGTGTCAGCAGAGGGGGTCGAGGAAGTAGAGGTTTCAGTAGGGGTGGTCGATCCGGGTACAGTCAGAGAGGAGGATCATCATCCGGAGGCAGTAGGCCAGAGGAGGCCGGATCTTCTCAGAGGGTGTATGTGATGCAGAGGCAGCTAGATGCTTCAGCAGTGATAGCGGGTACATTTTCTTTATTTGGCATTTCAGTACTTGCTTTAATTGATCCAGGATCTACTCATTCATACATAAGTGCATCCATATTGCCTGTGTCTGATTTTCATACAGAATCCTTAGGATTTGATGTTTTGGTTACAAATCCTTTAGGACATAGTGTGGTTGTTAGTAAAGTGCACCGTGATAGTGCTGTTGTGGTGCAAGGTGAGGAGTTTCTTGGTGATTTAATTGAAATGCCTTTTAAAGAATATGATTTGATCTTAGGCATGGATTGGCTGTCTAAACATGGAGCTGTGGTAGATTGTCAAAAGAAGTGTGTCACTTTAAGAACCAGTGATGGTAGAGATGTGATAGTATCTAGTGAGCAGAGACAACTTGCATCCTTATTTGTATCAGCTGTAACAGCTAGAAGGTTGATTAGAAAAGGGTGTGATGCTTATCTTGCTCATGTTGTGGATAGTAGAGTAGGGAGTTCTCAAATTGATAATATAACCACAGTTGCAGATTTTCCAGATGTGTTTCCCGAGGAATTGCCAGGGTTACCCCCTGAGAGAGAGGTTGAGTTTGGTATCGATCTGTTGCCTGGTACCACTCCCATTTCTATCACTCCTTATAGAATGGCACCTGCTGAATTGAGAGTTGAAGGTGCAGTTGCAGGAGTTATTAGATAAAGGGTTTATTCGCCCCAGTGTTTCTCCTTGGGGAGCTCCTGTGTTGTTTGTAAAGAAGAAGGATGGTACTATGAGGTTATGCATCGATTATAGGCAATTAAATAAAGTGACTATTAAGAATAAATATCCTTTGCCTAGGATTGATGATCTCTTTGATCAATTGAAGGGAGCAGCAGTGTTTTCCAAAATTGATTTGAGATCAGGGTACCATCAATTGCGAGTTAGAGCTGAAGATGTTCCTAAAACAGCCTTCCGCACAAGATATGGGCATTATGAGTTTTTAGTAATGCCTTTTGGGTTGACGAATGCACCTGCAGCTTTCATGGATTTAATGAATAGGGTGTTTAGGCCCTATTTGGATCGGTTTGTGGTGGTTTTCATTGATGATATTTTGGTGTATTCACGTAGTGAGGAGGAGCTTGACAAGCATTTGCAGATTGTGTTGCAGATTTTGAGAGAGAAGTAGTTGTATGCTAAACTGTCAAAGTGTGAGTTTTAGCTTGACCAAGTTACTTTTCTGGGTCATATAGTGTCAGCAGATGGAATAAGAGTTGATCCAAGTAAAGTTGAAGCTATTTTAAATTAGAGTTCACCAAAGTTTGTAACTGAAGTTAGAAGTTTTCTGGGTTTGGCAGGCTATTACCGACGGTTTGTGAAAGGTTTCTCTTTGATAGCTACTCCACTCACCAGATTGCTTCGGAAGGGAGTTAGATTTGTGTGGACGGATTAGTGTCAAGCTAGTTTTGAACAGTTAAAAGAGATGTTGACTCAAGCACCTATTCATACTTTACCTGTGGAAGATAAACCATATGTGATTTACAGTGATGCTTCACATAATGGTTTAGGATGTGTTTTGATGCAAGAGGGTAAAGTTATAGCGTATGCTTCTCGGCAGTTGAAGCCGCATGAGCTCAATTATCCGACTCATGATTTGGAGTTGGCAGCTATAGTGTTTGCTTTGAAGATTTGGCGACACCACTTATATGGGGAGAAATGTTTTATCTATACGGATCACAAAAGTTTGAAATATTTGGGTGTTCATAAGGAGTTGAATCTTCGACAAAGGCGATGGTTAGAACTGATTAAAGACTGCTTGATTGATTATCATCCTGGTAAGGCAAATGTAGTTGCTGATGCCTTGAGTTGGAAATCTTTGGCAGGTTTGGCTGTTTATTCGCTCTCGTTGCTTGTTGAGTTGAGAGCATTACATGCTAGTTTTGAAGTGTGTGATGATGGTGCATTATTGGCTCAGCTGCAGTTGAGACCAGTATTGTTAGATCAGATAAAGGAGGCTCAATTGACGGATGAGAAAATTCAGAAGATTGTATCAGATTGCCATAATGGGGAGAGCCGAGATTTTTATGTAAAGAGTGATGGTAGTCTTTGGTTCAAGAATCGGTTATATGTACCTGATGATGATAGTTTGAGAAAGATCATTTTAGAGGAAGCACACCAATCGGTTTTTGCTATGCATCCTGGAAGTACAAAGATGTACCATGATTTGAGACAGCATTATTGGTGGTCTGGTATAAAGAGAAACATAGCAGAATTTGTGTCTAAATGTCTCACATGTCAGAGGGTAAAAGCTGAGCATCAAGTTCCAACAGGGTTGCTTCAACCTTTAACAGTGCCTGAACGGAAATGGGAGAGAGTGACAATGGATTTTGTATCAGGGTTGCCATTAACTCAGAAGAAGCATGATGCTATTTGGGTGATTGTTGATCGTTTGACAAAGACAGCTCATTTTCTTCCTGTTCAAATGGACTATTCTCTTGAAAGGTTGGCTGAGCTGTATATTAGTGAGATAGTGAAATTGCATGGAGTCCCAATCTCTTTAGTGTCTGATCGAGATCCCCGGTTTACTTCGAGGTTTTGGAAGAGTTTGCATGGGGCTTTGGGTTCTCGATTGCACTTTAGTACTGCTTTTCATCTGTAAACAGATGGGCAGTCAGAGAGAGTGATACAGATTATCGAGGATATGTTGAGAAGCTATGTCATTGATTTCTCTGGAAGTTGGGACAAATTTTTGCCACTTGTGGAATTTGCTTACAACAACAGTCATCAATCCAGTATTGGTATGGCACCATTTGAGGCATTGTATGGTAGAAGATGCAGAACGCCTTTATGTTGGAATGAGATTGGAGAAGGCAAACTAATTGGTCCTGATGTGATTAAAGAAACTGAAGAAAAAGTAAAGATGATTCGGGATCGGTTAAAGACAGCTTCAGATCGACAGAAATCTTATTTAGATTTGAAAAGAAGGGACATAGAATTTGATGTTGGAGATAAAGTATTTTTGAAAGTGTCTCCTTGGAAGAAAATATTGAGATTTGGTCAAAGAGGGAAGCTGAGTCCTCGTTTCATTAGACCGTATGAAGTTTTGGAAAGAGTAGGGCCAGTTGCTTATCGTCTTGCTTTGCCACCCGAGTTGGATATAATCCATAATGTATTCCATGTTTCTATGTTGAGAAGGTATAGATCGGATCCATCTCATATCTTGCCAGTTGAATCCATTGAAGTGAGTCCAGATCTGACATTTGAAGAAGAACCAGTTGCTATTTTGGCACATGAAGTGAAAGAGTTGAGGAATAAGAAAGTGCCATTAGTGAAAGTTCTATGGAAGAATCATGGGAAAGAAGAGGCAACTTGGGAAAGCGAGCAAGCAATGCAAGATCAGTATCCTCAACTGTTTCAGACTTGATATCAGGTAATTTCGAGAACGAAATTTCTTTTTAGAGGGGGAGAATTGTAATATCCCAATGTATGCCCTAGAAGTTTTAATATTATTGTTTTAATTGGAATTGAATGTATATGTTAATTTGGAAGAGAAAAGAAATTTAAAAGAAAGTGTATATGTTGTGTATATGGAAATATATACAACATATATACAAGTCAAATGTGATGGTCAAGGGATGAAGATATTTATTTTGTTCTTTGTGAAATTACTAAATAGGGTAATAAGTGAAAGGAAGTTAAATTATATAGATGAGGGTATTTTAGTAATTTTCTTTTTGGAATACTTGGTGGAGGTTTAAAGAGATGAGAAATTTGACTTTTCTTCATTTTCTTCTTCTTTCCTTCTCCATTGTTGGCCAGCCATCCTAAACAAGAGAGAGAGCAAGAGTGAGTTGGTGTTTAAAGCTCAAATTGAAGGAGTTTTCAAGTGATTAAGTGGAAATCCAAGAAGATTTATTATTTTTGGTAAGTCTCTCTTGATTCTCTTGTTTTATTTTAAGTTGTTTGTGAGTTTGAGTGTGGATATTTGAAAGTAGGGTTGTGTTTATGGTAGTATGTTGGTGTGTGTTTGATTTAAATTGATTGTGGTGTTGGTTTTGTATGGAAAATAAAAAGATGGGTTGATGTTGGTGTTGGAAGAGTAGGAGTGTTGTTGGTTTTAGGGTTTTGAAGTGGTAAGTGATGTTTAACTTGAGTTTGATCAATTATTTTCATAGATTTTCATGTTGTTGATGTTGGTTGGAGTTGTAAGCATTGAATATGTGATTTTGGTCAGAAACAGTAGCGTTTTGGATGCCACGCCCGTGGCCTTTGTTTGCCATGGCCGTGGCCATTTGTAGCCATGGCCGTGGAAGTTTGGAGCAAGGGAGGCAGACCCATTTTCTAACCCACGCCCGTGGGGGTTGGGGTGGCCACGGCCGTGGGCCTTAGTGAGTGATGTTGAAGTGTAATTTGTGATTTAAGGGTTTAGTAAGAGGGTATTAAGTGAGTATTTGTATTTGGAATTGATATATTTTATCAATTTTTGGATTAGGTTTTGGAAGAAAGTGATTTTCCCTAATTAAAGAAGTGAGGAACTTTTGGAAGAAGAAGAGTATAGAGTTGTATGAGTGTTTTGGAGGTAAGTACAAACTACATTATTGCATTCATTCATATGATGTTAAGAACTATATTGCTATGCTTGATATAATGTGAACATTGATGATGCATATGAATAATGTTATATTGTGTATCATGTGAATTATATGGAATGTATGTTGAAGGTTATAAATCTATGAATAATGCAAATTGCTAAACATATATATATATATATATGATGACCATTCTTAATGGATGTTCAATGTAAGTGATTATGAGTACTTGAATGATGAGTTGAGATATGTTGAGATGTGAATTAATGTGATTGAGGCATGTTTGCCTAGATGATGTGCAATGCAATTGAACGTTGATGAAAATGTTATGATTGAGGCATGTATGCCTAAATGATGTTCAATGTAATTGATGATATATATGTATACTATTTTGATGTGATGAGAAGCCATGATTGTTGGCTATGATGATGTAATGAATTATAATGGAGGCATGATTGCCTATTTGATTATGAGAATGAAATGAGAAATGATTTGAGAAATAAATGTATAATGAGATAAATGAAAAGATTTTGTGTCAAATGTGTTATTCAATCTTCAGAGTTCTGTGTTTGGTGGCATGCCAATGAATTACTGGATAGGTGAAAAGACAGGGTCGTAAGCCGATTCCAGTTGAAAAAAAAAATGTGAAATGTGAATTAAAAGTAACAGTCTAGCCGGGTTGAGGATTTCCTCGGGTTTATCCGGGTTGAGATCCAAGAGACTAGGTCTGTTACTAGTAACAGTCTAGCCGGGTTGAGGATCTCCTCGAGTTTAGACGGGTTGAGGTCCAAGAGACTGGGTCTGTTACACTATCCACGGATAGAGATATATATATATATGATGCCTACAGGCTTGATGATTATGATTATAGACCAAAGCAGTAACTCTGAATTTTGAATAACAAATTAGTGTCTTGTGGGCGCATATGTGTCTTCGTGTCAATGTAAATCATAAAATGAGGAAATGTTATCTAATGAACAATGTGTACATATCATTTGTGAATATTATATGAATTGTTGAAATGTGTGACATTGGCATTGCATAGAAACATATTATTATTGTAGTTTGTACCACTAAGCCGTTGGCTTAGCGAGATTGTGATTCATCCCGCAGGTGACAGAGAAGAACCGGAGAGTTCCGCTAGACCAAGTAGAGTCTAGATTTTGAGACTTTGAGAGTGAAGCTTAAAGATCGAAGATATACTGCCAAACATGTATATAGTTTATGTTTTGTAAAACTTGAATTTTGATGTATATATATTTGTAAATATTTGTTACAGTTTCCGCTGCTTTTAAATAAACATTTTATCTTTTGTCTTTTGTAATTTCTTTTAAATCTTTTAAATTTGTTTCATGTTTTTGAAAAGGGATGAGTCTTTTGTTAAGTATACTATAACATTTCTATATTCAGTATACGTATATTACGATCGTATTAGCATGCTATGTACGTATACCGGGTATAGGGGTGTTACAAGAAGAGTTGGCTGCTAGTCGTCAACAGGTTTCTCATTTTGAAAAATTATATCACCAGTCAGAGCAAGATTTTCGAGACTTTCAATTTCTGGGGATGAGAGATCCTAGTGCTTCGTCATCTAGAGGCCCCCAAGATGATGACCACGAGATCCTTTCATCTACTTCGGATAAGGACAGTTACAGATCTGAATTCCAGGGTAATAGAGATTCAGATGCTCTTACTTCAAGCGGACTTGGGATGGGTGATATACCTCCTCCTCAAACAGGCGATGATTTTTTCAGAGCTTTATTTGATGATCTACCACCTCCTTCTTTGTTATCTATAAATATTGTATCAATTGAGGAAATATTGTATAATAAGTATAAAAAATAATAATTACAATATATAATTTTTATCTTTACTGCAACTCTCTTCTTTTCTTTTTTTTCTTCCCTTTTTTTTATATTATTATTATTACTACGATACAATTATTAAACTTTCCTCTTCATATTTAATTCTTACACAGTATCACTACAAAACCAAAAGCAACACGGCAATTCAAGAACTTTCATCGCCAATTCCCTTTCCTCATGCATCTCGACCTCACACTTTTCCTTATCAATTTTGGAACAACATAATCATCCTATATAAATATCTTTTCATGCCATAATTAAATACAGAAGCCAGGAGATTTTCTACTTCAACGTAAAAACTCCTTTTTAACAATTCTAATTTTCCTTCAGTCTTCCACAATGACCGAACTCCATTCGAAGAAAATAAAAGTTTTATTTAAAAATATGAATGTCATTCATTGGAAATAAATATCTTGATCAAAAATTGATACTTTGAAGTGTTTTCAAAATGTTAAATTTGACCATTCTTTTTTACATGCCATGGCTTCTTTTTGGAATGTGGATTCTAGGACATTTAAAATTAATGGCTTTGAAATATGTCCCTTAATTGAAGAATTTGAGGCCATCCTTGGATATCCAAGCAATCAACAAATGGTGTTACCTATATTGATTTCCAAGACTCAACAAAAGATGCAGATGTTATTTCAAATCTCAAAGCCCGAAGTTCTACAGTTGATAAGAGGTGAGAAAATTATGCTTGGTCCCTTAATTGACTTTTGTCTTTCTCATTTGGCACCTACTAAGGCATGGGGATGTATGCTTTGTCTATGCATGTTTGGCCAATTCTTGCTTGTTTCTTCTGATGGAAATATTGATCCATGAGTATTGGATATTAGGGACCAAATGGAAGGAAGCTTGTCGCCGATACCCGTGATCTTAGCTAAGACTTTAGTTGGATTAGACCAACTTAAATCGGGATTATCAAAGAAACTGACCGGGAGTCTATTGTTGCTTCAAGTAATCACCTAAACTGCCCTTTCGGGCTTTCAATTTAGGTTTTTCTTCTTTTTTGTTTTTTTTTTAATTTTTTATTGCTCTAATTTTTGCCTAGTCTGCCCATGTGGGTTTTCGAAACTAGCGAGCTGTCCTAATTTTTGCCTAAGCTGCCCTTATGGGTTTTCAACTTAGCGGATCTCTTTTTTTATTGTTCTAATTTTTGCCTAGTCCGCCCATGCAGGTTTTCGGAACTAGCGAGCTGTCCTAATTTTTGCCTAAGCCGCCTTTGTGGGTTTTAAACTTAGCAGACCTTTTTTTAATTAATTAGATTTTTTCTTACAGATTTGGCTTCAGGAGCGTCTCTGCTTGCTCAATACTCCATCTATGAATTTTGCTAGATATCTGTCCCGACATCATTCTGCTAGGAAACTACTCCATCCTGCTTCTTCATATGCTGACTGGGTTGACTGGATCTGTAACACCCTTATACCCTATATACGTACAATACATATTTTCAGCATATGTAAAATACGCATATACAGTACAAAAATGTCACAAACCGGTTTAATAAAAATTTTCACATTTCTATTTTAAGACTTCAAATACTAATATATAAAATAAATAGTATTCAATATTCTTTGCTTGTTATAGGAATCCAAGATAAATATTTTATATGAAAATCTCCGGAAAAAATTTGCCAGAGTTTTGTTTGTAATTTGGACGTTACCAAAATTCAGCAAAACACAACCTGCATAAAACAAACACTCCCAATAAAAATCAATTCACCATTTCACCAATACTTCTCAATTTCTCCATATTTTCTCAAAATACATATATATAGGTATATATATCAACATCACAAATAAGATCCCATCTTAAACAAATTATTCAAATCATTCTTTACAATTTACAATATATACTTCAAAAACATATCATATCATACATAATATCAAAACATACTATAATATCAAATATGTACATGCTGGCAACTGGCTCTGATCTTGATGTACCCAAAAACAACTCTTCAAGCTCAATAAATACAAACCTAGACCAGACCAGGTCTAGTAGAATTCTCTGGCTTTACCAAATCATCCATTACCTGTGCGACAAATTACAATCGTGCTAAGCCGAAGCCTAGTGGTACAAACTTTGATAATAACAACAAAACTCAATGCAATGCCAATGCACAATGCATATAGATGTCACATCATTCTACTTTCTTATACTTTTTTAAATATTTCATAATCACAACTCATAGCATTATATTGCTCAATTGTATCACAATTCATAATTCACATTAAAGCAAAGACAAGCATGGGCCCAAAAAGGATCTAATATGCTATTCAAATTTCAGAGTTACTGCTTTGGTCCATAATAACACCATATGTCTAGCCCCGTAGGCAATATATCCATGGATAATGTAACAGCCCCAGTCTCTTGGACCTCAACCCGGCTAGACCCTTAGGCCCCAGTATCTTGGTCCTCAACCCGGCTAGACTGCTATAATTTTTGAGGCTTATGACCCAGTCTTTTCACCCCAAAAATATCATATTTATCAACTGGCCTGGCTTATGACCCAGTCTTTTCACCATTCCAGCGTTTAGCCCGTAGGTAATCATAGGCATGCCGCCAAACCCAGAACTCTGAAAATTGAATAACATGCTAGGCACACAATTTATTTATATTTCTCATTATCAAATTCTTTCATAATTTCTTTATCAAAACTTTTCTCATTTTCTCATGATCAAACTAGGCACAGTGCCTTATTATATCATCTTTTCCTCACTTTTTTTTTCATTTATTCATTTTTCACATCTTTCTCATTTTTCTCACTTTTCTCATTTTTCTCATTTTTATCAATATCAATTCATTTCATTTTTCCACATATCTCATTTTTGCATTCACAACACATTACCCAATTACTTTGGGTATTTTCACATAATATACATATTCCACATTCTACACAATTTAGCCATTATCAATGGCTTTTCACAATGCATTTAACATATATATGGCATTACAAATGTCATAGCACATTATTCATACACAATTAATGAACCAAGTAACTTAACACATTTTCCAACCAAAATGTGTTAAGCCCAAATGTCATGTAAATATAAACGATATATTCAAAGTTTGTACATACCTCTACTAGCAACCAAAAGCAAGCTTAACACAACCTCCAATCCTATCCTTCCAACTTGCCCTTCAGCACTTGGATGAAGCAAATCAACCTCCCTCAATGCCTATACCAAATGTGATCATACATAACCATTTAATATCACATTCTAAGGTATTCTCAACATCAAACCATAATTAAACATCACTCTAAACCAAATCTCAAAATTAAGCTTCATCTCACTTTAACTTTGAAAAACCATATCAAGCCATTTAATGTAGTGTTTTAAGTTTATTAATATCATTAGAAATATATTTTAGCATGTTTACACCAATTACATTAATTAACCACATGCTTATATCCAAAACCCTAAAATGACATAACCTTCACTATTGAAGGATCTCAATTCCAACTCAATCCAATTATCATTTCAATCTTATTTCCACCGCTTATATCCTTAAATAACATGATTTAAGCATTAAAATCAAACAATTAATCATTCTTTGAAAATTCACTTTTCCAAAACTCTAAATCAATACTACCCTCTTCAAAATCTAACCAAACACAACCAAATCCAATATTTGACTTTAAAATACTTGTTTATGCATCAAAACAACTTATTTGAAATCAATTTGAAAAATTAAAAATCATGATTTCAAAAACTCAAATGTTCCGTAACCCTAAATTCTCTCTCTTCACCAATCTTACCCAAACTCAACCATTTCTTTAATCCAACTTTAAAATCATTATTTACTCATCAAAAGAATATCTTCCATACCCATTCCAATAATTATAACATGCTCTTTCAAAAACTCAATTCATACATATTCATAAGTTTTAAAAAACTTCATAATTTTGGAAATAAAGCTTACTTACTTGTTGGAAAATCACCAAAACTACTCTTATTCCCTTGAAAGCTTGAAGAATTTGATGATGGAAGAAGCTAAAAATCTCCCTCTTTGGCCATGAAAGTCGTCCTTGAAGGAAAGAAGAAGAAGAAGAAGACTTTTTTTTTTTATTTCTCTTTCCTTTCACCCTTTAATTTTAAACCATATATATATTAAAATAATTTAATAATTATTTATTTATTTATTTAATAAATTAAAAGTCCTAAATTCCCTCTTCCATTCAAAAATAATTTATTTTTAAATTATTTTATTAATTTTAAATTTCTAAGATTTAATTACCAAAATACCCTTTTACTTTGACTTTTCTTTTAAAAAGTGTTGACTTTTATTTGTTATGTATATTTTACATATGTATCACATATATGTTCCATTTTTCATTTAAAACCCCTTCATTTTTCATTTAAAATAATTAATTTAATTTATCCATTTAAATTATAATTTATTTTATCAAATTTTTAAAAATTAAAACTTTTCAAAAATTTGGGATATTACACATATGCACAAGTAATGTGTATCTTATATACACATCAAATGTACCTTATATGTGTATTAAATACTATGTAATGTATTAATCCAACATATACAATTAATATACCATATTTATATGTTATATATGCTCTAGATATATATATTGAGTATATACAATTTATATCTCCAAATACTTATTTAATTTCTCCAAAATCACGGATGTTACAGGATCCACTCACGTGCTGAAGTCAACATCCATTGGTTGGTATCTTGGTGGAAGATTTCTCGTATCACCATATGGACATACCTGATGTATGTTTCCCTTGCTGCTTTTCGGCGAGGTACTTGCTATAACCCTCGCCGGCTTAACCATCAGTATCGAGCTGAGCCTCGAGGTTCTGAATTCACTCCTGGTTTAGATATGCCTTGTCTGACTGAAGCCTATGTGGATTGGCTGAAGCAAAGCTAGCCTGCATGTTACACTTATCGTCTGCCATAGATTTTACATTTGTCAATTTCTTTAGGAAGTGTATTGTTAGGTTTCAAAAATAAAAGAAATAATAAGAGATACTTCTTTTCCTTTTATAATTTGTCATCACCTTTTGCTATTGTGTTTATTCAGTTCATCCATATTTGGTCAAATACTTATAACAGTGCACATAGAATAATTTCAATATTAATTCTATTTTATTAAATTGGGGAACAACCAAACATAAAGCCAGCATATACAAGATCACTCTTGTTGCCAACTAGCCCTTTCGGGTTTTCTAATTGACTATTTTCTCTCATTTAGCCCTAATTGTTGCCTAGCCTGACCTTTCGGGTTTTCAAAACTAGCAGACTACTCTAACTTTTGCCTAGGCTGCCCTTTTTGGGTTTTCAACTTAACGAGCTTTTTTTTATATATACATAAAACCTCTTCAGCCTGTCAATGTTCACTGGCTCACTAAACTCGTTCTCGTCCATGTCTGATAACTTCACTACACCCTTGTTCATGACTTGTTTCACAACTTATGGCCCTTCCCAGCTAGGCCTAAACTTTCCTCTTGGATCAGATACATTAGGCTTACATTGTTTCACACAAAATCTCCGACTCTGAGTTTTTTGATCTTCAACCTTCTATTTTAGGCCCGAGCTATCTTCATTTGATATAGTTGATGATGATACAATGCTTTTAACCTTCTCTCCTCTAGTAAAGCCAACTGTGTGTATCTGCTCACTACCCATTCTGTTTCAGGCAGTTCAGCTTCCAAGGCCACTCTTAACGACTTGATCTCAATTTCAATTGGCAACACTGCTTCCATCCCGTAAACCAAGGAGAACAGTGTCATTCCAGTTGGTGTGTGCGCACTTATTCTATATCCCCACAAAGCAAAAGGAAGCATCTCTGACCAATCCCTGTATGTCTTGGTCATCTTGGACAGAATTCGCTTAATTGTCTTGTTTGTTGCTTCTACCGCACCATTAGCCTTTGGTCTATAAAAAGAGGATCGGTGATGGCGGATTTGGTACTTTGAGAATAAGTCCTTAACTGCTCCTTAAAACTGTACCCCATTGTCTGATATTACACTGTTTGAGATCCCATACCTGCAGATGAGGTTCTTTTCAATGAATCTAGCCATCTGACTTGCGCCCAGTTTGTTGAAGAATTCTGCTTCGACCCATTTTGAAAAATAATCTACCACTACTACAATAAAACGGTGACCATTTGAGGCTGTTGGATGTATCTCTCTTATAATGTCGATACCCAAGTGTCAAAGGGCCAGGGTGAAGACATAGAATGCAATTTTTCAGGAGGCATGTGATTCAAATTACCATACATCTGACATTGTTGGCACTTCTTTACGAACTCAATACAATACCTTTCCATGGTCAACCAGTAGTAAGCTTGTCAAATTATCTTCTCAACTAGGGCCAAACCACTCATGTGCTGATCGGAACTTCCCACATGTATTTCTGACATGATATGCTCCACTTCAGGCTTCTTCAAGCATCTCAAATGCATCCCATCAGGCCATCTTTGATATAACTCTCCATGGAAGGTGTTGTATTGCAAGGACCACCGCCTTATGGCTCTTCTTTCTTTCTTTGTTGCCCCCGACGGGTATTCCCTTTCCTCTAAAAATCGTCTTATAGTATCATACCACGCATCATGGTCTGTATTAGTTTCCATGATTGTCTCATAGTCATAGCAAGGAGTTGACGAACTGGTCAAAATCAGAGGCTTAAGGAATAAGCTGACAGGATTTTCCCATACCGAAGCCAATATGGCTAGGGCATCAGCCATCTGTTTTCTTCTCTTGATAGGTGTATAAACCTACACTCCTTAAAGTTATTCTTCATCATAGTCAAGTAATGGTGGTATGGTTTTAATTTCTCATCTTTCAACTCCCACTCTCCATTTACTTGGGATATTGCTAGTAATGAATCGCCAAAAACTTCCACCTTATCCACCTTCATAATCATTAGGGTTTCCAAACCAAAGATACATGCTTCGTACTCCACCATATTATTGGTTGCCCTAAATTTCAATTTTTTTTGCTAAAGGGATAAGTTTCCCTTCGAGCGATTCTAGTATGATTCCCAAACCTGCTCCTTTCCTATTCACTGCCCCATCAAAATACATTTTCCATCCTTGTATTTTAATGGCCTCTAAATGTTCTTCTGGAAATTCCAAGACTACCTCTTCGCTATCCGGTAATGGTTGTTGGGCCAGGAATTCTGCCACTGCTCTGCCTTTGATTTTTTTTTCTGGTTACATACTCAATCTCAAATTCTTCCAATATTATTAACCATCGACCATACTTTCCAATCAAAGAGGGTGTCTCCCTTAAGTACTTCATTGGATCCAACCTGGAAATTGTTTGCATACTATAAGATTGAAAGTAATGCCACAACTTCTTAGAAGACCAAACAACGGCTATACAAGTCTTTTCAATGATACTATACTTAATTTCATAAGGTAGGAGCTTTCTACTCAAATAGTAAACTGCATGCTCAATCCCTAACTCATCTGCTTGGGCTAGCATGGCTCCTATTAACTCTTCTTCTACTGCTAAGTATAGTAACAAGGGTTTACCGGGTTTAGGTGGTTTTAAAATAGGTGGATTTAGTAGATACTCCTTTATTCGCTCAAAGGCCTTTTGACACTCTTCATTCCACAGGACTGGCTGATTCTTTTTAAGCAATTTGAAGATAGGCTCACAGATTGTTGTGAGCTTTGCTATAAACCTGCTAATGTATTGTAATTTACCAATGAATCCCCGAACTTCTCTCTTCGTCTTAGGGGTTGGCATATCCCTGATTGCTTTAACTTTGTTAGGATCAATCTCAATGCCATTCAAACCAATCACATGTCCCAACAATTTGCCTGAGGTAACCCCGAACACACACTTCTTTGGGTTTAACCTTAGCTTATATTTCAATGCCCTATCGAAGAATAATTCTAAGTTTTGGAAGTGTTGTTCCCTTGTATCTGATTTCACCATCATATCATCAA
This sequence comes from Garcia nutans, assembly GCA_947685225.1. Lineage (NCBI taxonomy): Eukaryota > Viridiplantae > Streptophyta > Magnoliopsida > Malpighiales > Euphorbiaceae > Garcia > Garcia nutans. The sequence goes on along the minus strand of CANTUV010000009.1, from coordinate 18,297,197 downwards.
CATATACATCAACTTCTTTGTGCATCATGTCATGAAATAGTGTGGTGGCCATCCGTTGGTAGGTTGTTCCAACATTCTTTAAGCCGAACGGCATCACCCTATAACAAAATATACCCCCATATAGTAATGAAAGCAGTTTTGGCTTTATCCTCTTGGGCCATTAACACTTGGTTGTATCCAGAAAATCCATCTACAAATGAGTGTAGCACGCTAGAGGCTGCACTATCAATGAGGACATCTATATGGGGTAAAGGAAAATCATCTTTAGGGGAAGCCTTGTTTAAATCTCTATAGTCCACAAAGACCCTTATTCTTTCATCTTTCTTTGGCATGGGTACTATGTTGGCTAGGCAATCTGGATATTCTATCACTTCAAGGAACTTTACTTGTATTTGTTTAGTGACCTCTTCTTTAACCAATTCAGCCCATTCAGGTCTTAATCGCCTAAGCTTTTATTTGACAAGTTTCATGTGAGTGTAAGTAGGAATAAGATGTTTGGCTATGTCTCGATCTATTCCAGGCATATCCTCATAAGACCAAGCAAATACTTCTTCATATTTTTTGAATATTTTTTCAAATCTCTCTCTCTCATCAGGAGTAAGGTCGGATGCTATGCTAATATTTTTAGGATTTTCGATTGTCCCAAATTTAATGATTGTGTGTCAACATAATTAATATTAAAGATGCTCATGTAACTGCTATTTGAATGTATGCAACCATCAAGAGAAACATCACACAAGTAAGCAAAATCAGACTTTATTGCATTCATTTTGGAAAAGAAAAAATCATCATCCTCATATAAAGCAGACAAATTAAAATCAAAATCATTGTTCTCCAAATCATAAGGCAGAATATCTTCAAACTTCTCTTCAACCAGGGAGCAATCTCCTCCGGAGTCTTCTCAACTTTCAGGACACCTTCCTTCTTCTCTTTCGGATAAGACTCTTTGTTGGCTGGCAGGGTGAGCTCTTTCTTCACTTGCTCCACTAGCTCGGCAACATCTACAAAAATTTTAAAACCCGGGATCAACTCTCCCATGAACATGATTGGCTTGGGCTTTCCTTGAAGTGGTCCCATGTCTGGAGCTTTGACAAAGATTTTTTCAAGTGGCGGGAAGCTCATCTTCTCATTCTTCTTTGGTTGGACATCTTTGTTGGCTTCATCATATCCCAACTCCTTCTTGAAAGTTCGAGTTTTAAAATCTGGAAGCTTTGTCAAACCGGCCTTGCCCTTTCCAAGACCAGCTCCGGAATGTAGTTCATGCTCTTCATCATGTTCAAGACCTTAGAGTCCACTACTTCATCTTCAGAAATTGTAGCTATTTGGAAGCCATTGAGAGGCCTCTCAATCATTGGAGCATTAACATCCTCATTATCTTCGGCCTCGATGACCACTGTCTCATCTCCGTTAGGGAACTTGATTTTTTTATGAAGGGTGGAAGGAACTCCACCAAGAGGATGAAAACATAGTTGTCCCAAGAGTAGGGCAAAGGTAACAGGTATCTCTAAAACAATAGATTCAACAATAGATTCAATTGGATCAACCTTGACAGCAGCTTTGAAAGTTCCTTCGGCATGTCTCTTGGTGTTGTCATAAGCCCGAATGGTTACCTCGGTTGGGTTTAGATCCCTTATTGACATGGCTAGTTTTAGCAATATTTTAAGTGAGCAAACATTTATGGAAGACCCATCATCAACCATTACACATGGAGTTCTTTTCCCTTTGATTTCTATTTTGATAAAGAGAGGGCGGATGTGATCTCTCCCCTCTTTCGATAAATCCGCATCTGAGAAAGATACTGCTCCCATATTAACTTCGCTCTTCTCTCGAATATCTTCACATTTCATTACTCCCTCAATTTTTATGAAGTCGATCAGCTCCTCCAGTGTTATGGATGTGGAAATTGGCATGCTGGCCAAGGCCTTGGCCATAGTTTCTCAGTGCTTTTTAGAAGTAGCCAATAAATCCCAAATGCTAATACTTGCTTGGGTTCTTTTCAATTGCTTGAGCACGGTATCATCTTCCTCTTCTTTATTCCCTACTTCAACTTCCTTTCCTTTATTAACTTCTACCTTCTTAGGCGGTGGCCTTGCATAAGGCTTACCGGATCTAGTGTTCATTACTTCATCTTCCTCGGGCTTGGACCAGATCCATTCTTCCTTCTTGGGTACAAGATCATCATCGATATCGTTTGAGTCCTAAAACCTATTCACAACACAAATTGCTACTTCTTTACCCTCCATAGCTTGTTTAATTTCGCCAAATACCTCTTCTTCTTTGGTTGCTTCTCCTCCCACATCTTGGAAAGAAGACATGACAAAACTTTCATGCAAACATCCTCCAATCATGAAGGTTACCGGTGGTGGTACTCTATTGAACCTTGGTAATAGATTGTCTGTAGTGTTCGACTTGTTGGGCTCGAGCAGCTTTCCACTATCAATCAAATTTTGGATCTCATGCCTCAAGCTCACACATCTATCCATGTCGTGCCCTTGCATTTGATGAAATTAACAAAATGCTTTAGTGTCAAAATTAGGTGGGAGAGGGTTAGGCAAAGAACGAGGATTTAAGGGTTGTAACAATCCCTTCCTTTGAAGCTTATTGAGAACCCAAGACAGCGGTTTCCCCAATTCTGAAAATTGTCTTCTTATTCCTTGGTTAGTAGCATTAACACTAACTGCCTTTTGCATGCCTTAGTTACCAGACTGGTAGTTTTCTTTCTCGTTCCTTATTGTTGAAAAATGGTTCTTCTCTCTTTTTCATTCTTAAATTTACAGACCATCTTGGAGGAGATCTTTGAAATCATGGATGAGTGTATGAGACATCCTTTCATGAAGACTAGGCAACACCCCTCTCACAATCATCCTTATTTGATCAGATTCATCGGGCCTCTTCTTGAGCAAAGCAGCCTTATTTCTCCATCTTTTCACATAGTCCACAAAATTTTCAATTGGCCTTTGTCTAATGGACTCAACTTCCATTAAGGTAACTTTCATCTCAACGTTGTATCCATATTGTAGGATGAAGGCCTTGTATAGCATATCCCAACTCTTTTGTGTTCCTTCTTCTAAGATATTGAACCAATTTTGGATAACAGGATCCAATGAGAGCATAAAGTACCTTAGAGTTTGAGCCTTAGTAGCTCGGCAGACTGCATAACAGTGATATACTGCTTCACATGGAGGTGAGAATTTCCGATTTCATCAAACTTTGCAAAAGATGGCATCTTGAATTTGTATGACACTTCTTTGTCTAGCTCAAATAATTTGTCAACTTCAGACATTTCTTTAGTTTTCAGCTTCTTCTCAAATTTCTTTTCTAAATCCGCAATCATCTTTTCAACATCAGAAGTCTCAGTTTTCTCCATAGCTGATCTTTCAACAATCTTCGATTCTTTCTTCTTGTCTTGAGGATCTTGGAAGTATTGAGCCCAATCATCATCATCATCAATGATCACCTTATCATCGTCAAAAACCACTTCACCAACTGTAGCCTTCCCTTTGTCCTTTGGCTTCTTAGGGCTAGTAGATGCTTCGGCATGATTTCCTAAAATTACAGCCAATTGGTTCTTCATGGTCTCAGCCAGGCCCTCTTTTATTTCTTCCATCTTGGCATTGACGGCGTCATCCACCATTCTTTGAATTTGTTCAGGCTCCATTACTTTTGGTGAGCAAGTGATTGAGTTGCTACTAGATTCTTCATCTCTGGCGTAGGTCGGATTATCTTAAGCTTTTAAACTGTTGTAATCCAGGGCTGTGAGCCAAAGAGGATCAATGATATGAGATGCAAATGTATACATGTATGCACAAACAATCAATAAAGAAAGATAAATAGGACATTCCTTCCAACCTTATAACTTTCACACATGAATGGCGAGTCTCTTCTCCTAGGTATATATAGTTAACAAAATACCAACATGGGGTATCTTGTTTTTTGAATATTTCTCTCAGACGTTTTCAACCAATAGTTATATTTTTGAAAATGAAAATCAGTTCATGATAATTCCCATTAATTAGGTTTTAATCCATTCAACCAACTAAAGTAGCTTTTATGTTATATTGGATTAAAACTAAATTAAAAGGTTTATTATAAATAGATTTCTCATTTGAAAAAGTAACTAATGATTCATGCCAAAAACAAGCCCATGATTAATAACTCTTAGTATAAACTAGGCTCACAATTAATTTTTGGTATTTCGTAATTGACCTAAATAATTTGAAAGCTTTTTGTAAGAAAAGGTTGGATGAAAATAATTTTGTTTCTAAGCCCATTGTAAAATGATTTTAGAAAAAAATGGATTTTGGGCATTGTATTTGGGTCATAAGAAAAGAATTTTTGAAAAGTTTTATAACCAAAGACCATCTTGAAAAATTTTTAAAATTGCTTTGGTCTTTTGGACTTTAAAGAAAAAATTTATTTTGAGCTTACAATGTATTTAGGTCATATTAGAAAAAGAACAAACCAAATAACCCACAATTTAAATCAAGATAGATTAACCATAGTCAAACAACAAGCATTTGGGGTAAAAACCTAAGGAAAGTAACTAGGCCAATTACATAAGCTTTAGTCTTTGGGTTGAAAGGCTTAGGTTCCCATAGCAAGTATATACCAAATGGTACGAGGCTATGAGTGGTTACGCCATGCCCAATCTCCATATCTTGAGTGAAAGTATGATATTACATAACACAACACGAGTAACACGGGTATCATAACTCATGCACACGATGCAATATAAATGATGCAATGGATAATATCATGATAAGAAAGAATAGAACAATATAAAGACCAACGAAATCAACTTTTCTTATCCCCAGTGGAGTCGCCACTGTGAGCTGGGATTTTTTCCCCCACTCTCGGTGGAATAGTTCTTGCGACTTCGGCACAGTTTAGGCTCGGGGCCTTAGAGAACATGGACCTAAGCCTGGAAAAAATGGAGTCGCCACCTGGACGGGCCAAAAAAAAGAAAGGGGTGGATGACTCAATTCCTAAGGAATCCCCAACCCCCTAATGGGTTTGGAAAGTTGGGTACGTGTGGGGAAGGTGAGAAATGGCCTAGCACCCCCACAACGCCCGGTTCATTGGAACCGGCCTCCTTTGTAAGTCTTAATATTATAAAATTCTTAAGTATAACAATATTATCTATATTACATGCAACAATTAAAATAAAAGCATCATTATATTAAAATCAAAACAATGTCCAAACAAAGCAAATAAATGGACACCCATTCGAAGATGGAAACATGTCCTTACATCATCCATGTCTAAACTAAATAGGACACCCATTCGAAGATGGAAACATGTCCTTTACATTGGTCCTAAAATATAAAAGCAATTTAAATTACATAATACTTAACTAATGAGGTAGCCAAAAGGTGGAAACATACATCTTACAATTTTAATACTAAAACAAACAAATAATAATCATAACAATAAAGAAAATAATTATCAATGATAAATTAAATAAATCAAGCATTGAAATTAAATAAATCAACCATCAAAACATATAATAAACTACATAATCAAATCTAAAATTAAATAAAGCAAATAAAGATATAAATTTAGGTTTATGTCTAAATTTAGAGTTTTTTAATTAACATTTATGGTTTTGGAATTTTAGAATTATTATTATTATTATTTAGGCTACTGTAAAGATTTTGGAAAATTGGAATAGATTAGGGTTTTATAAATTTAAGAAAGTACTAAGGTTTTTTGGTTAATCAAATTAGGGTTTATGGGTCACATCATGAAATTAGGGTTTTGAAATCTTAAGACATTAGGGTTTATAATTCACGGTTACTGAATTGTGGTTTTAGGTTTAGTGGATTATGGCTTTAGGGTTTAGATTTACTTGTCATAAAATTTTGATGTTTTAAGAATTAAAGTTTGGGAGAACTACGGTTTACTGTATTGGGTTTTGAGAAAATTAGGATTTTTGATAATTTGGAAAACATATTTGATCTTAGGATTTAAGAAAACAATTTAGAGTTTTATAGAAATAATTATGATTAAAATTTTTAGAAATTGTAAAGAAGATTAGGGTTTGGAGATTTAAGAAGACATTTGGAAATTTTGGATAAAAAGTTAGAGTTTAGATGAAAATAGTTCGGGGAAAACAATTTATGGTTTTTAAAGTTTTTGGAAACAAAAGAAACAATTTAGGATTTTTAAGGTTTTTGGAAGCAGAAGAGTAATTTAGGGTTTTTGAAGTTTTTTTAGTTTTTATAAAACATGGAAGTGGAGTTTTGAAAACTAACTGATTAATGAAAATAATTAAAGTTATTGACACAATGATCAAATTACTACATATTTAAAGATCAAGGTACTGCATGCATGTTCTTATTAATCAAAGAAATGAAGCTACTGTGAATATATAATCTATGATTAAAGATCAAACATGCGTAGTTGGTTCCACCAAAATTGACTTCTGGATGAACAATAACAAAGGCAATGTTGTTGCCTTTGATGGATTGATGATTGCTTCTTGTTGCTAATGTCTCTTGCTTGCTAGGGCTTTTCGTTTGGCCGATTGAATGGTTGAGTCTCCAATCCAATAAAACAATTTTTTCTCCTCAGTAAAATAATTTTTTTGATCCCTTAATTCTATATTTTAATGTGGTATTTATAGGAAAACTAATACACTTACTTCTAATTGTCTAAGAAAATTAAAACAGTTTAGGAAAAGAGATCAAAACCAAATAGAATTTGGATTCGGAAAAAATTGCGCTGGAAAATTGAGATGGCGAAAAAAAACTGTTGCGGGCTAGAAATTGCGAGCGAGGGCCTAAAAATTGCAGGTGAAATTCCTGCGGGGAATTGGCCCAGCCAATTTACTTCGATTTTTCCGTCGCTGATTTTTATTTATTTATTTATTATATATCTTTATTTTTATTTTTATTTTTATTATTACTTTTTTTAACTTTACTAATATTACTTTTTTATTTTATTAAAAATAATAAATAATAAATACTAAAATAGATATTATTTAATTAAAATACCACAAATTTTAGACTATATAAAAAATATCGTATCAGACTGAGTCAAAAATTAAGGGTCTACAGTGTCCATTTATTTATTTTATTTTAAATCTTAAATATTATAAAATTATCCATACTACATGCAATTATAAAATAAAATATATTTATCCATAAAATAAGGTAAAAATGGTACATCACAAAACAAAATGGGTACTCATCCTTAGATGGAAACATACCCTTACAATCCACAATTGTTCATAAAAATAAATAAAATAGAACACCCACCAATTGGTTAAAACGTAGCCTTTATAATAGTTCCAAAGTCTATAAAATAAATTAAATAACAAACTAAATAAATAAGACACACATAAAAATTGCAATTCCATTCAACTATTCATAGCAAAACAAATAATCCAAACATATAGTTTAATCATCATAAAAATAATAAATTAGAGTTTAATAAAATGAATTAAAGTAAATCACAAAGAATTATAATTCACTAATTGGATTATACAAATTAGGGTTTAGGGTTTCAAGGTTTAGGAATTGGTTTTACTGGTTAGGGTTTTAGATTTTAAGAATTGGTTTTGCAAAAATTAAGGATTAAGGTTTGAGAAATTAAGTTACTGGATATTAGAATATTATGGTTCGAGATCTTGGATTATGACTTGGAAATCAGGGTTTGGGGTCTTAAGGTTTGGGAATTGGTTTTATAGATTAGGGTTCTCAAAATTGGTTTAGAAATACAATTAGGGTTTTGTAAAACACATAAATCAATATGTAAATAAAAGATTCAGGTTAAATTTTAAGTTATCATAAATTTGAAACAAATAAAGAATGACTAAAGGAGCTACTGTATGAAGCAAAGTTAAATGTGTGGCTTACTATGAGTTTAAAATTAATCAACATAAGCTATTGGACATATTTTAATAAATATATAAGAACCAAAACCAATGAACATAAACTACTGGAATGATTTGGATGAAGGAATAAATACAAACATAATCAGTGTTTAGCATTATCATCAATAAATCATGAATTGAATTTAAATGAATCACACATAGAGAATTTACCTATGTTTGTTGGCTCCTCTAATACTTAATATGTTGAATTAAACTCATGCTTACTGTTTGACTAACTTTTATCTTAGAAGAACAAAGCAAATTTTGAGACAATCGTTCCTGTCTCCTTGTTTGATGAATCTTGCTGCTAGAGTGTTTTTAATTAATTATTGCTAATTCTGCCCACTTCATAATTGTTAATTCTTTTGTATTTATAAGAATCAACTAGGGTGGCCTAGCTGAGCCTTCCCAGTCTGAGACAAATGCTCCTGCTACTTATCCTAGTCTTCTGAGGATTTTAAAATATTTTAGGCTCATTCTTGATTAAACCTTCTACCCATATCAATTGGCCTTGGACAATTCGATATGCCATCCCAATTTGACATGGGATTTGTCCCATATCGAATTGGCCAAGGCCAATTCGATATGGGGCTTACCCATACCGATTTGGCCTTGGTCGAAGCATATTATTCTGGTTTAAACTGAACCAAATCAATTGGACTGGATTTGGGCTTGACATCAAATTTTATCATGTGTTCAGATTTAATCTTAAATTTAACCCTAACCAAAATTAAGGGTCTACAAATAGCCCTCAATTTCGTGCAAACTTCCCTCCCAAAACTAGCTTTCTTTTTCTCTCTCTTGGTCTTGTATATATATTGAAGGTGTTGGTTAAGTTTAAATGTAAGACATATTTTCTTTCTTTTGATAATTCAAAGAGTTATAAAAGCTTTGAATTTTACTTGGTCCTCTAATACTCAAATCAGATTTATGTTCTTTCAAAATATGATTTTTTTCTTGCATGAACCAAGAACCACATATGGTGCTCTTAAAATATTTACTTCTTTCATCTTAACACTTGGCCACCATTATATTATTTTATTATAAACTAATTCATGCATTATGTTTTTTCTTAATAATTTAATATGATAATTACCTAACCACCATCATCACTCTTGTTCCCTACCTTCCCTATTCTATTATTAAATATTTGTCACCTTCCATCACACTTGTCTGCTTATTAAACTTTTATCAAAAACACTTGGTAGTGCTTTGCTTTATTAGTGCTATGCTTTATTTCATGACACTTATTTGCATATTTGTCATCTTTTAATAATTGTCAAGCCACCATACCACTAGGTGACGTGTGTTTTACTATTTATGATTCATGTGCATTTTATAAAGTTGGTCTCATATGCTATCTTCCACTTATCTTCTCAAATTCAATTCATTATCATTTTTTTAATAAATTCATTAGTCCTTTTGGCCAATTTACATTGGTTAGTTATTAAATGAATTTCTTCTTCTTCCAACATTATTTATATGATTACTTCATAATCTAACTTCAACAATTAATTAAAGTTTCCTTATAATAAAAGTTTAATTAAACTAATCATATTTTGACATGTCCTTTTAATTGGCTAATTAATTCCATTTATTTCACATTTTATCCATACATGTGTATATATATTTTACTAATTAGAATTTCTTTTCTGAGTAAATATTACTACATATCTTATAGTTGTGATCTACTTTAGGTTGGGGCATTATATTCTTCCCCCTTAATAAAATTCATCCTCGAATTTTTCAACTAAAGCAAGTGCGCAAGTAGAAAAAATCAACTCTTCATACTTTTCTGAATACTCTGATATATTATTTTTAAAAAAAACTATAACTATTACTCTCGAGTCAACTATTTTATCATATCAAAAATCTTGTTTAGTTATTAACACAATTCCTCAGTTGTTTACTTTAATACTCCCAATTCTTGCAACTTTTTAGCTCTGGTCTCTTGTAAACACTCCAAATGCTAATATCGTAGTTATTCTTAAATCATTCATTCACTCTTAGACTTTTCAATCACGTCTTAACTATAACAAACCCTGAACTTTAGTATTACACCTTAACTATTGCTAATTCTTCACATTTTAAAATTATAAATTCAATTGTATTTTAATCACTTCAAATATGCATACTTAAATTATTCTAAAAAGTTCTAACATTTATATAACCTCTAAATCACAACTTATTATTTATTAAATTATACTATTAACCCAAAATTATCTCAACATATATACAAACTTATCTATACAATTTTAACAAACTGTTAAGACTCAGTCACCTCAACTGTTTATATTGCCTAAAATTTACAATTTTGTCTTATTTAAATTCCACTAAACAATTTTCCTTCTTTATTCTAATATCTTAAAGAATCAAATCCAGTCAAAATATTTTATATCGACTAATATATTAATATTTCAATATTATAAATATTTCTACATCCAAACTCATCACATATTATCCCTTAGAAAAATTTAAGTTTATCTTTATAAGTCATAAACTATTATCTTTTATCCTATCCTATACTAGTTCCAAATGTTATTCTAAATTTTTAGATCCAAAACTACCATGCATGCATATTCCAATAATCATTATTTAATAATTCTAGACATGCTTAACCATCTATTAGCATTAAGAGCATAATAAGCTCCCACATGATCTTAATTTTGACTTTCAAATTGTAATCCAACATAAATATTCTAATCCTTTTATTAGCCTCAATCATCTAGGCTCTGCAAGTATTACAATTGACTTGCATCACCCATCATACTTTTTATCACATGCATGCATCAACTTTCAATTCTCATGACTCTTAATTCCTACATTAAAATTCAATATAGACTTGATAATTAAGTAGAACTTAGTCTCCTCTATAATTCTACATAAATTCCTTGAATTTTTTCATTACTTTTGAAGAATTAATTTGGTGTATACAAAAGGTATACAACTTATATATTTTATATATTTTTTTATTTTCTTTATTATTATTTTTCAAAGTAACGTATCTACTATCCATCACCATATATTAGTTCCATTTATTAATTATTTTATAATTATAACCATAAACACAAAAAAATTGTTATAAATGATGTGTGCGTTAAGTTTAGAACACTGACCTTAATTACGGAGTCATTGCATGCTCACACACTATATGGTTTTCAACTAGAAAAATCACTACTAAACCACTTTTTATAGAACTCAACTTTCTATCCTCTATATAAAAAATACATGTGATATTGATGAATGAGTTGAGTAGAATCCCTACGAGGTCAGCCAACATCCTCTAATTTAATAACTCAACCTGAGTTATAGTTACTACCACAGTCTTTACCACCTTGTGCTCGTGGTGGCATCACCTTTCAAGACAAATACAACAAAGATTATCATCTTATTCCTATCTGAAAATGTAAAAGTCTACAGAATCTATAACCTTGCTTTGATACCATTAAATGTCACATCCTATTCACCTAATTTTAAGAGTAGACTTAACATGTATTCAGACAAGTCTTCCTTATAACTTAAAAATCCATACTACAAAATTACTATAATATATTCATTCATAATCTGGATATTTCATATTTCTCACATATACATAACTATTAATATATATATATCATCATCTATAATAAATTCTATCATCATGAAGTAAATCCTTATGTTATCCACCAAAATAACATACAACAATTCCAAAAATAAATTTGTTGGCCCAATCTCTTATATACGTTGAAGAAATAGAAATAAAAGGAAACCTATGCTCCAAGAGTATCTGAAAATGTTTAATGAATGGGGTGAGTACAAATACTCAGTGAGCAGATAATTATATAATAAAGTGGGAATAAATAAGTTTTTCTCGTATGCTTACTAATAAAAAAAAATTCATACAGCGGCATACTAACTTTCTTCCATAACGAGATATAATTTCATAATATCATTTCATAAAACTTAACATATATTTTTATACACTCAGAATATATAATTCATAGATTACGTATCACCTTAGGCATAAATAAATATATATTTATTGCAGCCTAAGAGTAAACATGTCATCTTGGGTGCAGTGATGACGCATGGCAGCACTAAGAGTAAATAATCATAGTCATACCCATGTGTAAAGTTGCCCCCAAAAGGCGACCACCTGATATACCCCTCAAAGGCTATATTTATACCAAGAGTTGTCCCAAAGACAGTATCATAATCATAATCTGTCAATTCATCTAACACCCTGTCATCACAGGTGCCTCTATTAGAAAACATATAATGAGTGTATTCAGAGTATTTATTCAACTATATCAATAAATAATCATCATTTTCATATTTCAAACATTAACATACCATTATTTGTTTCCATTTGAAATATATTAATAATATTTTCTCATTTCACAACCCTTATAAACTTTATTTCATCATAAAATAATTTTAACAAATCATATATATATATAATTTAATAAAATACCGATGTTATATAATTATCCACTCACCTTGATCAAAAGCTCAATTTATTTAATCAACTGAATCACTTCTATGTTCTACAATTGTTGTTGGATCCACCTAAAATAATATAAAAATAATCATTTACTAAAATGTAACGTAGGATTATCAACTATTATAAGGTGAATGATAAATGATATGAAAAGAAAATGTGAAGATGATTCCTAAAATTCTAATGAAATTTTTAATGTATATTAGATATTTTGCAAAATAATATGATAATTTAATCCCTTCTTATAAAGAAAAATATCTTTTTAATATAATTTGAATAAATTTGGAGATTAATTTGTTCAATTATCTTTTAAATAAACAATATATCATCTACTTTAAATTTTATCATTTTGTCATAATAAATTTCAATAGTAATAATAAATCCAATCCTAATTATAATAATAATATTAATAATATTAATAATGCCATTTAATAATAATAATAATAATAATGATGATGATGATGATGATGATAATTGGTGAAATAAACCTAAAGTAAACTTAGAAGTAACAGTAGTAATAATAATAACTTGATTATAATTATTTTTATAATTACCGTTGTAGGAATCAATAGTAAATATTCCTTCCTCAATAAACTTAGTAAATCATTTATACATACATACATTTAAATTACTTATATTCCTGTATAACTTAAAGAATAATCAATATTGATAATTACTTATGATAAAAAATATCATTTAATTTTGATTTACTTATAATAAATTATAAAATCTTAACTTAACCAAAACTATAAGTCCCTTAGTAAAACCTTGATATACTTTCAAGTAAAATTATTATGTTGAATTATTTATTCTATTTAATTTAATTATGAACCATCGTTTTTCATTCATTAAAACTCCATATTCATTCTTGATATATTTACAAATCCATATGTAAATTTTTCATAATTTTTTTTATTCATTTACTCCATAAAATTTAATTATGTTTATTTAATCCTGTAGATTATGTACTTTCAATCACCACTGTGGCAATATCACTTTATAATTTTATTTTCATAACTAAATTTTTATTAAAATATATGAAATTTTAATCATATATCCTAGACATATATAAGATCTTATATATAAAATTTTAGATTTTTTAGATTTTTTTATTATGGTTTTTAAGTAAGTTTCTCAACGTATACATTCTGGAATACTAGGGTAGCTTTAGTAATCCATCTTTCTCTATTTTTCTTTAATAGTAAATCATCTTTAAAAATTATGAAATTTTATACACCAATTATTAACACATAGATGAACTCTCAATTAAAATTTTATGCTCATTGAGCTTCTTTAGGTTAGTATAAATTTCGGATAAAATCACTTCAGAACATAAATAGAAATTCTAGCAATCATCATGCTCACATTTATTATTTTTATTTTCATACTTTAAATTAATTCTTTAATTTAACTTATTTATCGATTAAATAAAACATAAATCTGAATTTACCAATGAGTTTCCATTTAAATTTTCTTTCTAAAGCTTTTAGATTAAGGATCTTTGAAACTCTCACCTCTTTAAAGTCCTTTTGATTAGCTATTGTCTTCCCAAAGAAAAACTTCATCTTCACCCCAAGTCTTCTCAATTTTGCTCCAAGAACAGCCCTCAATTTCGTGTAAGCTTCCCTCCCAAAACCATCTCTCTTTTTCTCTCTCTTGGTCTTGTTTAAATGTTGAAGGTGTTGGTTAAGTTTGCATGTAAGACATCTTTTCTTTCTTTTAATAATTCAAAGAGTTACAAAAGCTTTGAATTTTCCTTGGCCCTCTAATACTCAAATCAGATTTATGTTCTTTCATAATCTAATTTTTTTTTCTTGCATGAACCGAGAACCACATGTGGTGCTCTTACAATCTTTACTTCTTTCATCTTAACACTTGGCCACCACTATATTATTTTATTATGATCTAATTCATGCATTATGTTTTTTTATTTTTAATAATTTAATATGATATCTAACCACCATCCTCTTGTTCCTTACCTTCCCTATTCTATTATTAAACATTTGTCACCTTCCACCACACTTGTCTTCTTATTAAACTTTCATCAAAAACACTTGGTAGTGCTTTGCTTTATTAGTGCTATGCTTTATTTCATGACACTTATTTGCATATTTGTCATCTTTTAATAATTGTCAAGCCACCATACTGTAGATCCTTAATTTTTGACCCAATCCGGTCCAATATGTTTTATTTAGTCTAAAATAATTTTTTTTATCTGATTGGTCCAAAATAATTTTTATTAAATAATTTTTACTTTAGTATCTAATTTTTATTAATAAAAAATAGAAATAAACAAATAAAAGTCAAAAAATAAAAATAAAAATTGGAGTCGAAAAAATCGGCGACGAAAAAATCGTCACGCGGGCCCGTGGGCATTTCGCCCGCAGAAAATTCCTGCGGGTGAAATAGCTTACGGGCCCACTCCAAGCGAGCTGCCGCAGCCAGCTGCGGCAGATTTTTTTGCCAGTACAGTTTTTCCGCAGCAGTTTTTTTTTTGCAGCGCAAATTTTCCGACGCAAATTTTTCGAAACCTAATCCAATTAGGTTTTGGTTTCTTTTTTTATTAATATTACTTACCTTAACTAATTAGGAATAAACAACCTCAAACCACTATAAATAAGGACCAAAGGCAATTAAAAAAGGGGAGGCAAAAAATCTAAGAGTAGTTTGAAAATTTTGAAACCAAATCAAGGAAGGAAAATAAGAAATTCAATTCAACTCTTTTCTGGAACAGCAACAGCACGATTTAGAGGATTCAAAGGCAAAAAAGGCTGGTCTTTGGAGCTAGTTCATCTAAGAAGAATTGTTTTTGGAGAAATCATCAAAAGAAGGTATGTGTTAATTAATTTTCTTTAATTATTTTTTTACACAGTAGCAAATTTATGAAATTAAAATTAAAAACCTTTGAAGAGTGTAGGTTTATACACCTGACCATGATGAAGAAGAATTTTAAAGAGTGTAGGTTTATACACCTGTCAAGAGAAGAAAATCAGATGGCTGATGCCCTAGCCACATTGGCTTCAGTATGGGAAAATCCTGCCAGCTTATTCCTTAAGCCTTTGATCTTGACCAGTTCATCAACTCCTTGTTTTGAATATGAGACAATCATGGAAATTGATACGGACCATGATGCATGGTATGATACTATAAGGCAATTTTGGAGGAAATAGAATACCCGTCGGGGGCAACAAAGAAAGAGAGAAGAGCCATAAGGAGGTGGTCATTGCAATACATCACCTTCCATGGAGATTTATATCAAAGATGGCCTGATGGAGTGCATTTGAGGTGTTTAATAAAGCCTGAGGTGGAGCGCATCATGTCTAAAATACATACAGGGAGTTGCGATCTGCACATGAGTGGTTTGGCCCTAATTAAGAAGATTATTCAACAAGGTTACTATTAGTTGACCATGGAGAAAGACTATATTGAGTTTGTAAAGAAGTGCTAGCAATGTCAGATGTATGGTAACTTGAATCATATGCCTCCTGAAGAACTGCATTCAATGTCTTCACCCTGGCCATTTGCCACCTGGGGTATCGACATTATAGGAGAAATACATCTGACAGCCTCAAACGGTCACCGTTTTCATTATAGTAGCAGTTTATTATTTTTCAAAATGGGTCGAAGCCGAATCCTTCAACAAGCTGGGTGCAAGTCAAATGGCTAGGTTTATCGAAAAGAATCTCATCTGCAGATATGGGGTCCCGCACAGTGTGATATCAGACAATGGAGTATAGTTTCAAGGAGCAGTTAAGGATTTATTCTCCAAGTACCAAATCCATCATCATTGATCCTCTCCTTATAGACCAAAGGCTAATGGTGCAGTAGAAGCAACAAACAAGACAATTAAGCAAATTCTGTCCAAGATGACTAAGACTTACAGGGACTGGTCGGAAATGCTTCCCTTTGCTTTATGGGGATATAGGACGAGTGTGCGAACACCTACTGGAATGACACTGTTCTCTTTGGTTTATGGGATGGAAGCGGTATTGCCAATTGAAATCGAGATCAAGTCGTTAAGAGTAGTCTTGGAAGCTAAATTGCCTGAAACGGAATGGGTAACAAGCAGATACACTCAGTTAGCTCTACTAGAAGAGAGAAGGTTAAAGGCATTTTATCATCACTAACTGTATCAAAAGAAGATAGCTTGGGCCTACAACAGAAGGGTCAAGGTCAGAAAATTCAGAGTTGGGGATTTGGTGTTGAAGCAATGTAAGCCTAATGTATCTGATCCAAGAGGGAAGTTCAGACCTAGCTGGGAAGGGCCATATGTCATGAAACAAGTCATGAGCAAAGGTGCAATGAAGTTATCAGACATGGATGGGAATGAATTTAGTGAGCCAGTAAACATTGACAGGTTGAAGAAGTTTTATGTATGAAAAATAAAAAATAAAAAAAAGAGTTCGCTAGGTTGAAAACCCAAAAAGGGCGGCCTAGGCAAAAGTTAGAGCAATCCGCTAGTTCCGAAAAACCGAAAGGGCGGGCTAGGCAACAATTAGGGCTAATCAGAGAAAATCGTCAATTAGAAAACCCAAAAGGGCTAATTGGAAATAGGAGTGATCTTGTGTATGCTGGCTTTATGTTTGGTTGTTCCCTAATTTAATAAAACAGAATTAATGTTAAAATTGTTCTATGTGCACTGTTATAAGTATTTGACCAGATACGAATGAAATAAACAATCATAATTGCAAAAGTCTATAAGTGTAACGTGCAGGCCAGCTTTGCCTTAACCGATCCAAGTAGGCTTCAGTCAAGCAAGGCATGTCTAGGTCAGGAGCAAAGTTAGAATCACAAAGCTCAGCTCCATACTGATGCCCAAGTCGGCGAGGATCATAGCATGTACCTTGACGAAGAGCAGCAAGAGGAACGTACATCAAGTATGTCCGCATGGTGATACGAGAAATCTTCCACCAAGGTACCAACCAATGGACATTGACTTCAGAGCGTGAGTGGATCCAGTTGACCCAGTCAGCATACGAAGAAACAAGATGGAGTAGCTTCCTAGCAGAATGATGACGTGGCAGATATCTGGCAAAATTCATGGAGGGAGTATCAAGTAAACAAAGACGTTCCTGAAGTCAAATCTGTGAAGAAAGAATTAAGTTAAAAAAAAAAAAAGAGAAGTCCGCTGAGTTGAAAACCCGCAAGGGCAGCTTAGGCAAAAATTAGGACAGCTCGCTAGTTTCGAAAACCAACATGGGCGGACTAGGCAAAAGTTAGAGCAATAAAAAAAGCCTAAATTGAAAACCCGAAAGGGCAGTTTAGGTAATTACCTGAAGCAGCAACGAACTCCCAGTCAGTCTCTTTGATAATCCTGATTTAAATCGGTCCAATCCAACTAAGGTCTTGGCTAAAATCACAGGTACCAGCGACAAACCTCCTTCCATTTGATCCATGATATCCAATACTCGTGGATCAATATCACCGTCAGAAGAAAACAAGCAAGAATTGGCCGAGCAAGCAAAGACAAAGCATGTGTCCCCATGCCTTAGTAGGAGCCAAATGAGAGGAACAAAAGTCAATCAAATAAGCAAGTAGAATTTTTTCACCTCTCATCAACCGAAGAATATCAGGTTTCGGAATTTGAAATAACATCTGCATCTTCTGTTGAGTCTTGGAAATCAATGTGGGTAACGCCATTTGTTGATTATTGGGATGTCCAAGGATGGCCTCAAATTCTTCAATCAATGGACATATTTCAAAGCCATTAATTTTAAATACACTAGAATCTGTATCCCACAGGGAAGCCACGGCATGTAAGGAGTGGTCCAATTTGACATTTTGAAAGCATTTTAAAACATCAAGCTTTGACCATGAAATTTGCTTCCAATGGTTGGCATCCATATTCTTAAATAGAATTTTTATTTTCTTTAAATGGTGCTCGGTCATGGTTAATGAATAAAGGGGAACCAAAATTGCTAAAGGGAGTCTTCACGTTGAAAGAGAGAGATTTTTGGTTTATGAATTGAAATATGGCATGCAAGGTGATTTATATAGAAGAAAATAAACTTTTTCCAAAAGTGAAATGGAAAAGATGATGGGAAAAGATAAGACCATATGGCATAAGGAAAGGAAGTGGCAATGAATTTCCTTTACCATATTGGATTTGGTTTAACAAAAGAAGTGGATATTAATTATGATGTACTATATATATAAATAATAAATAATAAATATTTACATATTACTAAGAGGGTGGTGGTAGGTCACCAAATAAAGACTTGAAAAAATCATCGCCTGTTGGAGGAGGGGGCAAATTACTTATTCCGGGATCATCCAAAGCAGAAGCACTGAAACCCCTATTGCCTTGGAGTTCTAATTTGTCATGGTCCTCATCAGAAGCAGACAAAAGGATCTCATGGTCATCAGTCTGGGGGCCTCTCAATGAAGAAGCACCGGGATCCCTCATTCCTTGAAATCGGAAGTCACGGAAATTTTGTTCGGATTGGTGATATAAACTTTCAAAATGAGAAGCCTGCTAACGACTTGTAGCCAACTCTTCTTGAAGTTTCTTATTTTGTTCTTCAAGCATCCGCTGTGAGTCAAGAAGGAAAAGGTAAGAGCATACATAATCATGCATACATATAGCATAAACGTTTATGAAATGAGGAACGTACCAGCTAGTTCACATCGATACCCTGCGGATGAGATGGCGTATCCGGCAGGCTAGAATGAGCAAACGAAGGGGCGGCAAAAGAAGGTCCAGCCTCGTGATCAAACAAGCCAACAGCCTGCAACAATCATTAAAGAATCAAAGAAAGAAAAGAAACAGTAGGTGACACTGGCAGGCGACACGGCCAAGCCATTGGCCGTGTCTCTCCTAAGGGGCAAAGTCAAGAAGGACCAAGCAAAGAAAGAAAAGATGCAGAAGTTGACACATCCAGGAGACACGGCCAAGCCACTGGCCATGTCACTCCCATCTTCAAAGAACAAAGAAGACCCTGATCTCCAAGGATGAAGATCCATTTTCAAGGGTGAAGACTCAATCTCCGAGGGTGAAGATCCATTCTGAGGGTGAAGGATCACAATGCATAGAACATCTGGAGCAGTCAGACTTCTCAACTGATAAAAGGTTAGTCAAATTCATTCTCAGGTCCAAGTACCCAATCTCGAGTCCAAGTACACAAATCAAATCAATCCCAGGTCCAAGTAACCAAGTCAATTCAAGCTCGGGTCCAAGTACCCAATCTTGGGTCCAAGTGCCCAAATCAAATCAATTTAGGGCCGAATATCCCAATACAGTTAGGATCGAGTATCCTAATCCAGTTTAGGATCGAGAATCCGAATCCAGATAGGATCGAGTATCCGAGTCTAGTTTAGGATCGAGTATATAAATCTCTCGTGTCCAGAACCCAAATTTTTCTTAGGCCCAGAACCTAGAATTATCCTTGAGTCCAGAACTCGAACCAGGTCTAGAACCCAAATTTTCCTTAGGTCCAAAACCTAGAATTATCCTTGAGTTCAGAACTCGAACCGGGTCCAAAACCCAAATTTTTCTTAGGTTCAGAACCTAGAATTATCCTTGAGTCCAGAACTCGAACCGGGTCCATAACCCAAATTTTCCTTAGGTCTAGAACCTAGAATTATCCTTGAGTCCAGAACTCAAACCGGGTCCAGAACCCAAATTTTCCTTAGGTCCAGAACCTAGAATTATCCTTGAGTCCAGAACTCGAACCGGGTCCAGAACCCAAATTTTCCTTAGGTCCAGAACCTAGAATTATCCTTGAGTCCAGAACTCGAACCGGGTCCAAAATCCAAATTTTCCTTAGGCCCAGAACCTAGAATTATCCTTGAGTCCAGAACTCGAACCGGGTCCAGAACCCAAAACCTCAACCGTTTCATCAAAAATTAAGTCTTATTGCTTTTCACTCTCTTTTACTAAGGTTTCAGATCATTCAAGCAGGGGGAAAACTGTAGACCCTTAATTTTTGACCCAATCAGGTCCAATATGTTTTATTTAGTCTAAAATGATTTTTGTTGTCTAATTGGTCCAAAATAATTTTTATTAAATAATTTTTGCTTTAATATCTAATTTTTATTAATAAAAAATAGAAATAAAGAAATAAAAGTCAAAAAATAAAAATAAAAATCAGAGTCGAAAAAATTGGCGACGAAAAAATCGTCGCGCGGGCACGTGGGCATTTCGCCCGCAGGAAATTCCTGCGGGCAAAATTACTGTGTTATTTTGCACGCAGAAATTTTCTACCTGCGAAATAGCTTACGAGCCTGCTCCGCGCGCTCTGCCGCAGCCAGCTGCGGCAGATTTTTTCGCCAGCACAGTTTTTCCGCAGCAGTTTTTTTTCGGCAGCGCAAATTTTCCAACGCAAATTTTTCGAAACCTAATCCAATTAGGTTTTGGTTTCTTTTTTTTATTAATATTACTTACCTTAACTAAGGAATAAACAACCTCAAACCACTATAAATAAGGACCAAAGGCAATTTAAAAAGTGAAGGCAAAAAATCCAAGAGTAGTTTGGAAAATTTGAAACCAAATCAAGGAAGAAAAAGAAGAAATTCAATTCAACTCTTTTCTGGAACAGCAGCAACACGATTTAGAGGATTCAAAGGCAAAAAAGGCTGGCCTTTGGAGCTAGTTCATCCAAGAAGAATTATTTTTGGAGAAATCATCAAAAGAAGGTATGTGTTAATTAATTTTCTTTAATTGTTTTTTTTACACAGTAGCAAATTTATGAAATCAAAATTAAAAACCTTTGAACTTTAATTTAGTTTTTCTAAAGCCAAAAAAACCTTATTTCATTAGTTTATCTTCTAAAAGGCTTAAAATTGTTATTTTTTCTTCTTAAAAATCTTAAAACTCTAATTGAACATATTTTTCAACAAAACTATGATGTAAATTCTGCTTCTTTTAAAATTTTAAAGTAGGTTCTATTTCATTCAAAAAGCCTTAAAAACATCTTTTCTACTTATAAAAACTTTAATTTATTTGTTTAAATTCATAAAACTTCATGAAATTATCAAATTGATTTCAAAATTCTTAAAATTATTCACCACCCGAGACCCTAAATTCCAAAATATCAAATCCAAATTCAACTTCCAAAATTCAAAATAATGAACACTAACCCTTTTAAAACCTTAAACCCTAATTTTTATGAACCCTAATCCTTTTAAAACATTAAAAAACATAAAAACATAAAAACCTAAATTTTACACAGTAGCTTAGGAATCCAATAACCAAAAATCACAAATTAAAGTATTTTAAAGTGTTTAAAACCCTAGTTTCATGATATCATCATTCAAACCTTAATTTTGTTAATCAAAGAGTCTTACTAACCCTTTAAAACATAAAATCCTAATTTATTTTAATTCCATAAAAAGTCACAGTAGCCATAATTAGACTTTTATTTGCTTTATTCAATTCCATACTTGATTATGCTTTGATTTATTTCTTATGCTTTAATTTATTTAATTTCAATACTTGATTTATTTAATTTATCATGGATGGATGTTTATTTTCTATTTTGATTAATAGCTTTGATGAATGATTTATTTATGATGAATGATTATTTACTTTTATCAATTAATTTAGATTTCCAAAAGTTGTAAGAGATATGTTTCCACTTGGTGGGTACCTCATTGGTTAAACATCATGTAATTTAATTTGCTTTTCTATTTTAGAACCTATGTAAAGGGCATGTTTCTACCTTTTGGTGGGTGTCCTATTTAGGCATGTGATGTAAGGACATGTTTTCCATCCTTGGATGGGTGTCCATTTATTTGTTTTATTTGGACATTGCTTTGATTTTAATATATTGATACTTTCTTTTAATTATTGTGTGTAGTATGGATAATGTTATTAAGACCTGTAAAGGAGGCCGGTTCCAATGAACCGGGCGTTGTGGGGGTGCTGGGCCATTTCTCACCTTCCCCACATGTAGCCAACTTTCCGAACCCATTAGGGGGTTGGGGATTCCTTTGGAATCGAGTCATCCACCCCTTTTTTTTCCCAGCCCGTCCGGGTGGCGACTCCATTTTCTCCGGACTTAGATCCGTGTTCTCTAAGGCCCCGAGCCTAAACAGTGCCGAAGTAGCAAGAACCATTCCACCGGGAGTGGGGGCGAAAATCCCCGCTCACACATACCATTAGGCGGCGTGTGTTTTACTCTTTTATGATTTATGCATATTTTATAAAGTTAGTCTCCTATCCCATCTTCCACTTATCTTCTCAAACTCTATTCATCATCATTTTTTAATTAATTCATTGGTCCTTTTGGCTAATTTACATTAATTAGTTATTTAACGAATTTCTTCTTCTTAAGTTTCTACCTTCCAACATTGTTTACATGATTACTTCATAATCTAACTTCAATAATTAATTAAAGTTTCCTTACCATAAAAGTTTAATTAAACTAATCTTATTTTGACTTGTCCTTTTAATTAGCTAATTAATTCCATTTATTTCACCTTTTGTCCATACATGTGTATATATATTTTACTAATTATAATTTCTTTTCTAAGAAAATATTGCTACATACCTTGAAGTTGTGATCTACTTCAGGTTTGGGTATTACAACACTACTCCGAAACCAATCATGACGGGTCCCAGACTAAGTTTTCTAGTGAGTTTTAATATAAAAAAGGTTTTTCCTTTGATTAATTTAATCTTTATAATTAAAATTGATTTTTTTTTATGTGTATTGATGCAAAATGTATAATAAATAATTATTAGATGTGCATGAGCACATTAAGAAGATGACATTCACAATTGAACAAAAATAAATTATTACAGTTCCATAAACTTATATACTGGGGAGCTTTGACTCTAATCTTTATGGGTACTAGGTCAAACACAAATCATCAACTAAGATTAGAAGCAAATAGCACCAAATAAATAACACATACATCCAAACTAGAAACAAAAATAAAATAAAATAAAATTGCAAAAATGAATTGCAAAAAGCAAAAATAAAGGAAGAATATATGTTGAATAAATTAATTAGACCAATTTTGAATTTTTAAGTGAGGGCTCGACACTCGGAGTAATATGTCAAATGTACCTACTTATCACATTTGAATGAAAATTAGAGCTTTAAGTAGTTTGTGCCTTTGATTGTAAATGGCTTTAATTAACCAATTTTAATTAATTAATTAATTATCGAATGAAAATAGATAAAGTGAAGAAACAAATACCCTGGGTAATCACTTCCTTTTGACAAATGGCTGAAGAGCTTTGCGCTTCGTAGCTTCATTTGATTATACAATTAAGTGAAATTAAAATAATTTGGGTGGTGAAAATTAATTCCAATGAATGAAATAATGATGAATTTAATCAATTTTAGTGAGTCAAAAAGTAATTTGGTAGAGTCCTGATGTCAAAATTTTAGATGTCTGGCTAAAAGGAGGGATCTCTATTTATAGAGGCCGGATGGTAGTCTCGGGTCGCGTGATGCGACCAGGCCTTAAGAGGTACAACCATGTGGCACGACTTGACCACACCATTTGGAGGGACTTGAGATTTTTTTTATGGAAAATAGTTTTTCTAATGTATTATTTATCCAAAAGAATTTTTCAATTTTTGTCTTACTAATTTTTTGAATTATATGCAAAATTAGGGGTCCACAAAGGGTATTTGTTTGCACCAAAAATAATAAAAATAAAGAAAAATTAGTGGCCTTGCAAACAACAATAGCCCGCAAAAGAAGAAAAAAAAAGGAGTCCAATTGCAAAGCGAGGAATTATACATTAAGAAATCACTGCAGATTGAGGAAAGAGATTGAGGAAGTTAGTCTACGAGAAAAACCATAAAAAGTAGAGAATGTGAGTCATGGCAAAGACACAATCAAGACAAACAGTTTGAAGCAACTACCCACCTACGCATCACCAGAGGAAAGGACAAAAAGAAAAGGACCACGAAAAATAATAAGAACAAAGAAGAACATGGGCAAACAAGGATAAAACATGAGAATGTGGTATTTGAATGAGGAACGTGACAATAATGGCTAAAGTGAAGAGTAAAATTTAGAAAAAGGAACAAATAAAGGGAGAATCCATGAACGGTAGAAGGGGCAACCAATCTCATCCAGAAAACATCAATGTATTAATTAATCAATCATCATCAAATTCTCCAAAACATCAACATCAAGAAACCTTTATGTTTTTAGTTTTTCTTTAGTTTAATCAGTCCAATCTCTTCAATTTCTATTGTAATTAGCTAGCCCTTAGTTTTTTTATTCAATTATTTTGATTTCCTCAATTCCCATCGTAATTATCCATTAGTTCATGATTTCTTTTTTTGAAGTTTACTGTAATTAGTTTCATTCATTCATAATTTCAAAGCTATTCAAACAAGTTTAGTTAATTTTATTGTTGATCTATAGTGTTATGTAGTTACTCCAATTTCGCTTTAAAAATTCTTGTAGAATTCAAGCAAACCAAAGGAGAGCTTGAGGATTTTATCCCTTTTTTTTTGCCCTTTTAAGGATTTACACTTTCGCCTTGATTAGAAGTCAGTTTTATGCAATTTGCTTTAGGAACCTATAATCTTCTAGCATGCCCACACCAAGTAAAGGCCAAGACTTATTGATCCTCAAGCAAACAATAACTTTGAGAGCCATTCCCTTTTTTCTTTTCTTTCTCACCTTTATCCTCATCCTTCTTAATGGTCATTTGGTGAGTGAGAGTTTTCCAAAATGGTCATTGGTTTAAAGCTTGCTAAGATCATCAGCTTCTTTGATAGATGAAACCTTGGACTAGAAATTCTTCTTAGGAAATGCTTTAAGGATTTTGTCGTTGATCTCTTCTTAAGAGTAAAACTTCCCATACTTCTTTAAATTGGTTACAATAGTAAGTAACTAATTTTTCATTTTAGTAACATTCTCATTTGACTTCATCTTGAAGAGGTCATACTCATATACAAGCATTTATATTTTTATGGACTTCACTTGAGTGGTGCCTTCATGATAATTCTCAAGTGTCCTCCAAATTCCATAAGTACTAGTGTTGTGTTGGGACTCTTCCAACTCCTTCTCTTGACATAAAGTTTATGAGGATGGAGACGACACATTTGTTCTTGTAGTTTGACCTTATTTATGTATCCGTCCATTATTCTTTTGGAACTAGAACTTCAACTCCTTCAACAGTTTGAGTTAGAGGCTTCCACTCATTTAGTACAAAGCCCCATAACTCAATGCCTTCATTATATAGAAACATGTGCATCTTGTACTTCCACATGGAGTAATCAGTTCCATTGAAAAATAGCCTAAGGTGAGAGTTTAAGTTTCTATAAGTGGAAATGTTAGAGGAGGTTAAGGAAGAGGTGGAGGTTGAGGTGCTGGAAGGTGGAATGGTATTCATGGTCGATAATAATATAAATAAGTTTCATGTGATTGATTAGGCTATAATACCAACTGTTGTCCCTTAATAGCTACTAAGAGAGGAAGGGGTGTGAATTGGTTTGTTTAGAGATTATGGGTGGTTTTGAATACTTGAAAATAGAAAAGAGTTAGGGAAAAGATGTAACATTCCTAATTTTTAAAAATTAAATAAAATAAATTAGCATTAAATTGGATAAATTAAATAGATAATTTAAATAGAAAACGGAAGGTTTAGAAGTGAAAAAGTGAAATGTATATATGAAAAATACATAATATATACAAAAGTCAACTAAAAGTCAACATTTTTAAAAGAAAAATCAAAGTCAAGTGGCAATTTTGTAAATATACTTTGAAAAATTAAAATTATTTAAATAAATTAAAAATAAATTCTTTTTGAACGGAAAATGTAATTTATAGTTTTTTATATAAATAAATAAATAATTAATAAATTAAAAATATAATAAAATAATTTTATATATATGGTCAAAATGAAAGTGGAAAGAAAGAGAAAACTAAAGTCAACTTCTTCTTCTTCTTCTTCCTTAAGTTAGCCGAACCTCCATAGCCATCCAAGAGAGGTTTTTGCTTCTTTCAAGCTTTATCAATTGAAGAGATTTCAAGGTTTCAAGTGGAGTTTTAGTGATTTCCTCTTGAATTAGTAAGTTTTCTAACTTCTTCCTTAGAATTTCATGGATATATGAATATATTGAGTTTGGGTTATTGTGATAGAATGATTTAATTGCTTATTTGGATAAGTATGAAGTTATTTTGAGTAGTTATTAATGATTTTTAAGTTAGATTGAAGAAATGATTAAGTTTGAGTTGAGTTGGTTGAAGAGAGAGAATTTAGGGTTATGGAACATATGGACTTTTGAGTTCATGTGTTTTAATTATGCAATTTGATTCCAAATATATTGTTTTGATGCATAAAAAAGAATTCTAAAGTCAAATGATGGATTTAGTTAAATTTGGTTAGAGTTTGAAAATGGTAGTGTTGAATTTAGGATTTTGGAAGGGAATTTTTTCATGTATGATTGGTTTGTTTGATTTTACTGTTTAAATCATGTTCTCTAATAATATAAGTGATAGAAATAAGCTTGGATTAATAATTGGAATGAGTTGGAATGAAGAACCTTCATTGGTAGAGGTTATGGCATTTTAGTGTTTGGTTTAAAGAATGTGTGTTTATTGAATGTGAATAATTAAAACATATTATAATATATTTTTAATAATATAAATAAACTTAAAATACTAATTTAAATGGATTAACATGGTTTTCCAATGTTAAAGTAAGATTAGGCTTAATTTTGAAAAAATTATAGGAGTGAGATTTAATTAAGATTTGATGCTTGTAATGCCTTAAAATGTGATATTAAATGATTATATTTGATTACATTTGGTATAGGCATTGAAAGGTAGTAGATTGCCCAACCCTAGTGTTGAAGAAAAAATTGAAAGTGAAGGTTTGTAGGAGTTTCTTAGCTTGCATTTGAGTGCTTATCAAGGTATGTACAAGCTTTTGATAAATGAGACATGTTTACCTTACATTTGGGCTTAACACATTTTGGATGAAAATGTGTTAGATTATTTGATACATTGAACATTCATGAACAATGTGTTATGACATGTGTATTGTTATGTATGCCTTATATGCATTATGAAAAACCATTATTAAGGGCTAAATTGAATAAAGTGTGAAATATGTGAACTATGTGAAAATAACCCAAAATATTTGGGTAATATGATTTTGATGTGAAATGTCATATATTGTGATGATATGATATGATATGATGAATTAAAGTGAATTGATATTGATATGAAAGAGAAAAATGTGAAAATGAAGCAATGTGATGAGAAATGAGAAATTGAGGCAATGTGATAAGGAAAGTGATTATGGAAAAATATGAATTATTTGTGTGCATAATATATTATTCAATTTTCAGAGTTCTATATTTGGCGGCATGCCTATGAGTTTATCCTCATTATTTGCCTTCAGGGCTAGACACTATGTATCACTGATACATGATTTTGCCTTTGGGCTTAAATGTTAAGCGTCACTGATATATGATTTTGTCTTCGAAGCTAGATGCTTGATGTCAATTTGGACCAAAATGATAACTCTGGGATTTGAATGATATATTAGTTTTGTTTGGGCCCATGCTTGTGTATGTGTTTATGTGAATTATATAAAGATGGAAGATTATGATTAAAAGTGAAATTGAATGCCACATTGTGATATAACATATAAATGCATTATGCATTAACATTGTATTAAAGTTTTATTGTTATCAAAGTTTGCACTGCTAGGCTTTTAACTTAGTGCAATTATAATTCATCACGCATGTGACAGGGGAGATCCTGTAGAGCCGGAGAATTCTTTTAGATTTGGTCGGGTCTATATTTGAGATTGCTTGTTGAGTTGTTTTTGCTGCTTCTTCAAGATTAGAACCATTTGCCAATATATATATATATATATTATGTTATAGTACATTTTGATATTATGCGCATTATGTTATATTTTTGAAGTATATATATATTGTAAATTATAAAGAATGTTTTGAATAATTTGTATGAAGTGAAATTTTATATGTGTTTTTGATATATATATGTATAAATGTTTTGAGAAATATGAAGAAATTGAGAAGTATTGAGGAAATATGCGATGTATTGTTTATTAAGAGTGTTTTTATGCTGGTTGTGTAATTGTTGAATTTTGGGATTGTCCAAATTACAAACAAAACTTATATGAAATGCTTATTTTGTAATTTATAATTAAGAAAGAATATTTTATTACTATTTAAATATACATTTTAATGTGTTTGAGATTTTAAATTAGAAAGGTGAAATTTTTTATCAAACCGGGTTATAACATCTTTATATTTTATATGTATATTTTATATATGCTGGGTGTATATATGATACGTATACGGGGCTTAAGGGTATTACAAAAGAAGATTCAACCAACCAATTAAGTATATCACACATCCACTCCTCAACCAACTAATTGAGTATTTAACTGTCTTTGTGAGTTTTTACAAGTTCACACTGAACTTATGTAAGGTTTATGTTTTCTTTACAACCCTTATAAGAGTTTTTCCAATGCCCATTCTCTAACTTAGTATTTAACAAGCTCACACCAAACTTATACAAGAGATATTAATGAGCTCACACCCAAACACTCAAGAAAATAATCAATAAAAATTACAAGGTAATTCAAGAAACAAAATTGCAAGAGTTTGGCTAGTGAATGCTTAAAAATATACAATAAATGATGTTTAGTGAGGTATTTATATCCCTCACAACTCCATGGAGTCGTTGGAGTTGAGTGCCAAAAGATCAACCTCTTACTAACCAAAATCTCTTACATTAAATGCTATCAAAGGACTCTTGCGGTTGCTTGCCTTGTATCACAATTGTGAGAATTGTTTAGCGGTCAAATTTGCAATGGCGTGGTCGTAAGATTTCTACTGTGTCTACTGGCTAGTCTAATGACTAATACATGTAGAACCTGACAAAGTTGGCGATAGACATTCCCTGCCATCTTTATGAATATTATGGTCATATTCTACTCTAGCATGATCACGATATCACTAGATTGACTTTTCTTCAAAATTTTTGTTTCCATGCGGTTACCTTTATGTGGTTGGTTATAATCCCATCAAGGTCTTCTTACATTATGAATGTCGCGGTCGCTCTGTAGTTAGATCACGATGACTGACGGGTTCTGGCGCTATGGAGCTCAACGAGATGCTTGACTTTGAACTTTTCTCCTAAAACTTGACTTGGTACCTTTAGAGATCTTGCGGTTGCGTTATGCTAAGAGCAATTGTGAGATTTGTCTAATGGTCGGAGAAGGTACCACACTTTTGAACATGAGCCTTATTGTGACGTAAGTGATTTTTCTCCATAATAGGACCGTTGCTCCGTGGTGGTCTCAATCACACCAATTTCCTCATGTTTGGCTTGGCGACTGCAAACCCTACTATGTAAATGTATCGCTAGTGGATTGAAGGCACAATCGCGCTTTGCATATAACGGTCGTGACATACAAGTTCAGCAAAGAACTTGAGAATTTCCAAGTCTTGAGGTAAAAACACTTTGTCCAAATATTAAAACATTTCAATTTGATTATTAGATCAAAATAAAGTTCATTGTCCAATGATTTGACAAATAATATATCCCTTTTTTACTTTGGTAATATAGTTGATAGTATAATTTATTAATGTATGATATGGTACGATATTATATAATATAGTAATGTAAGTAATATTTATCATGTTTTGATGGATGGTATGGTACATTATAGTTAATTAAATTATTTTTATTTAGTTTAATAATATAATATGATTGCAAAAATATTAAAATAACCAAGATGCCCTCAAGCTGAAATTAATATTAATTTTAATTAAAATACATGTAAAACAATATTAAATCTACTTTTTTAAGATGAATATATAATTCTTTTAAAATATTAAAATTATTTTTAATTTTATAGAAGTAAATAAAAGGATCCACAAAATACAAAAGAAAGAAATTAAATTGTGATTTCCAAAAAAAAATGAAACTAAGTTAGAAAGATTAAATTTGTAATATAATAAGACCGGTTAGGGTAATTTTGGAAGGTGAATTTAGGAAATTACGATAACTCATCAATTTTGTGGTCTAAAAATGTTAAGAAAAGTGATAATTTTTAAACCATCAAAAAATCATGTTAAACCATGCTATGAGTAGAAGTGACAATGAGTAAAGTATTTGCGAAATTATTATACATGAACCAGAATTTGTTTAATTTTTTAAACTAGTCGAATTCATCTAAATTCGATTATATTCGTATCTATACCCATTCTAAACCTGTTTAATACTGCTTGTTTATTATATAAACCCGTTTAAGTATAAATTCAAAAATACTATAAAATTTAAGTCTTAAAATTATATATATTTTAATTAAATAATTATGAATAAATATTTAATATTAATATAATTTTATTAAATAATTTTATACTATATAATACTATAATTAAAATAAAATATAATAAATATAATTAAAATATATAATTAATATTGAATAACGGATATCTAAAAATAAATATTTGAATCCGATTTAAATATATTATAAATAATAAAAATAATACTTATATATACTCAAACTGATTTATAAATTATGTATATTCTACATAAATAGAGGGAGACAAATCCAATATACTAATGTATTTGACCCGTTGTCTTCCCTTGCTGTGAGTAGGAAAATTAAAACACAAATTATTAAACAGTGTATGGAGCCTTTGTGGGGAATCGCTAATTTTTTTTTATTTAAAAAATGGTGTGGTTCCATACCTTTCGGTTAAGCATATACAGGGGCTCTCTTTTTTTTTTTTTTTTGGCGAGGATAATTTTATCGATGGTCAGACAACATGACGCAGTTTTTACTAGTTGGATAAATCTCTTCCTTTCTAAAATAACAGAGTGAAACAAAACAACGTCTTCTCTCTCTGTACAGACAATGGCGAATGTACCGTCGCGGCGGAATGCAAGTGCTGTTGAATTGCTTCTATCGAAAACTGGATATAAACCAAATGCAATGGAAACATGTGGATTTGAGCCACAACAAGGTGGCGTGTGCCCCATTCGGTGGTCCAATAGCAATCATCCGCGACGATTCCAAGATCGTCCAGCTCTACTCGGAATCCGCCCTGCGTAAACTTTGTATCTTCAACTCTGCCGGCGTCCTCATCTCAGAAACCGTCTGGAAACATCCTGGTGGCCGCTTAATTGGCATGTCATGGACGGATGATCAAACCCTAATCTGCATTGTACAGGACGGCGCAACTTATCGTTACAACATCCATGCCGAGTGTCTTGAACCTAGTTTTTCTATGGGGAAAGAGTGCTTCGAGCAGAATGTGGTAGATTGAGTTTTTTGGGGCAACGGTGTGGTGTGTTTGACGGAGGCTGGAAAGTTTTTCTGTGTGGCAGATTTTAAGGACATAAAGCCGTATAAGTTGGCGGATCCCATATTTGAGATGGAGGAGGAGTTTCCGCATTGTATGGCGGTGATAGAACTGCAATACACTGTGTCGGGGAACGTGGAGGTGCTGTTAGGAGTGGGAAGTGGGATTATCATAGTGGAAGATGATGAGGCCAATCCGGCACAAATGTTTTAGGGTCCAGTGCAGAAAATTGCAGTTTCACATGATGGGAGGTTTTTGGCATTTTTTATGCATGATGGGAATCTTGCTATGTCGAATTTAGAGTTGCAGATTCTCCATAGTTACCCTTGTGAAGTAAAGTTTCTGCTGTTCTGTTCTTATTTGTGTGTTTTCATGTAGCAACATGATGAACATATTTGTCAGTATTATCTATTTATTTTATCTAATGACTAATTTAATCTGCATTTTGTTCTTTTTAATCCCCTTCTACACTTGCAGTCAGCCCTTCCTCCTGAGCAGATGGCTTGGTGTGGATTGGACAGTGTCCTGGTTTATAGGGATTGTATGCTCATGATGGTGGGTCCTGGAGACCATGTATCTTACATCTATGATGAACCTGTGATTCTTATCCCTGAGTGTGATGGAGTGAGGATATTATCTAACACAAGTTTGGAGTTTCTACAGAGGTTACCTGATTCCACTGAATCTATCTTTAAAATTGGCAGCACATCACCTGCATCATTACTGTTTGATGCATTGGATCATTTTGATAGGCGAAGTGCTAAGGTATGCTGCTCCTTGATTTGTGAACCAAGAAAAGTTACATAAGGTTATTTTGTTTCTGTAAGTTTTGAAGTGCTAAGGTATGCCACCCCTTGTTTCGTGAACCCAGAAAACTTACATAAGCATATTTGTCTCTGTTTATTTTAGCAAAATAAAATATAAGTTACATACTCTCTTAAAATGTTTGCTTGTTTTAACTTCTCAAATATTGATCTCAATTTACTATCCACTGTTAATTTGTCTTCGATAAGTTTATGATGTGTTGAGGAATTGGTGTAATTTTTGGATAAGCCACTTCAGTTATGAATTGGTGTTATTTTTCATGAGGAATTTCCTGTTTTCCTTTATCTGTCAGGCGCATGAAAACTTGAGATCTATTTGCACATCCTTGCCTGAGGCTGTTGAAGCATGTGTTGATGCTGCTGGTCATGAATTTGATTTTTCCCGTCAACGAACGCTACTAAGAGCTGCAAGCTATGGACAAGCCTTTTGTAGGTGACTTCGGTTTGGACTTGCAGTTGACACTATCAGAAATTGTTTGTTTTGTACATGGAAACATTTTTAAGTTTACATGATTATATGATGCATTTCATTATAAAAAAAAATCTCGTTTCAGCGAAATTCTGGATAGAAAAATTTAATGCATTTGTGTTCCTTATAGAAGTTGTTTGCATGTTTTAATTCACTTATTAAGCATTTAAAATAGTGAAGTCTTTGTCTTGCCCAATTGCATGAAAGTAAGGGACATAAGCTACAGTTACAATTTGATTGGTAGCCTTGTGGTGTGGTTATTGGATGCTTGTGCGTCACAATCAATTTCTGCCGGAGGATTAAGTACCACTTATAGTTGGGGGGGGGGGGGGGGGGAGGGGATCCAGTGGTTGATGGCAGCATTTACCTGCTTCATGCGCTTCCATGAATATATGTTGCTAAGGACTTCAATCTGTTAGTTTTGTCATTCATTTCTTCTTTTTGTTGCAAATATAAAGGTCCTAAGATGAATTCTTCTGGGTGGGTCAAATTGTTATAGAATTCAAATATACACAGAACTGTTTACTGCATTATCCTTAGTGCTTATGTACGAGTCTTCTAGGGGCACTATATGGTTTTGAGAAATCTCTATTCGCTTGCGCTAATATTGCTACTTGAGACCCATATGTTGGAATTTCCATTTGTTATTTCGCCTCTAATAACAATAAATGTATTTTGCTTTTGAGTTGATAATGTGTATTTCTAATTTAAGTGTCCATGCGTTCCTCTGCTGCTTTTTAATGGATATGTAAAAGAGCATTTTCTTTTATTCTTTTCTGATTTCTTCTGTTGATATTGATATCCAGTTGGCTTTGTCAGCAATTTTCAGCGTGACTGCATTCAAGAGATGTGCAAAACATTGCGGGCCTTTAATGCTGTGCGTGACTCTCATGTTGGTATCCCTTTAAGTATTCAGCATTATAAGGTTTCAAACACTTCCCAACTTGTGAGTTCAATGCTTATCTTGCATATCTTTCTTGAAAGAAAGCTGAATAGACTTCTTGCTGTCAGGCTCTTGCAGCAGCTGTTCTAATTGGTCGTTTGATTAATGCTCACCAACACCTTCTTGCACTAAGGATAGCAGAGTACCTTGGAATGAATCAAGTAAGTTTTGCACCAAAATCACCATCATTTGATTTTCATATTTTAACAAATCAGATAGGGTTGAACTTTGACTTGAATTCTTTTAGCAGATTATTCACCATTTACTTGTTCAATTATTCCTAGCTATTTTGTAGCTTAGAGAGCCTCAGTTTGTCTACTGGCAGTTGTTTAGGTGGGTGTTGATAATGAAAAAATATTGAAATGTTTGCATGAAGCTATGCCCAGAATTGCAATGATTGGTACCATTGAACATTAAATTTGTGAGCAGTCACATTCAGCTAGAGAAATTTACATCTTCCATTTGCAGGCAATAGACTTATGATTTAAGTTCTTTGCAAACGTGAGGCCAAGTGGCCGTACTTTTTTTTAATGTATTTTTTCAATTTTAAGACCACTTTATTTGTACAAATGCTAGGGATAGTCTTTGCTTCATGACCCTCCCTTGATCCTTGTATTTGTAGAAATGCTAGTGACAGTCTTTGCTTCATGACCCTCCCTTGATCCTTGCAAGCTGAGAGCCTCATGCATGAGGGATCCTCTTTAGTGTGTATTTTTTTTTTGGAGAGTTTAAAGATACATAGTGAATAGCAAAAGTTGAACATATCTTCAATAAGGATATGATTTACTTGATGCTGATTCATTATTTTTTTAACCGTTTATCTTTTGTAATTTAAAACGTAACATTAAACTCTAGTGTCATTGGACTCCTTTACAAAATATCTTTGGTAGAGTTTTGACTCCTTTACAAAACATGGATAAATTTCTAGCTTTAGATGCCGTGAGAAATGAAAAGGCTAATGATATCTATGTTAGTTTATGAAAAGGCTAATGATACCTACATTAGTTTTCTGTCATAGTAATGTGTTCAAAACCATGTAATTTCTAGGTGATCTATTTAGTTCAGTGTGTTCCAGTAATCTTATGGTTATTTGTTACAAATGGGAATGAATTTTGTCTCAATTTTCTTTTAACAGGCTACCATAGTTGTTAGATGACAGATGCTGCTGAGATACACATTATTTTTATATAACAAGTAATTGCATCTAATATGTCCAAGTTTGCAAGATTTGGCTAAATGATGCAATACTAGTGCTTCCTTTGAAATCTTTATTTTTTGTTATTATATGCCTTCTTTTGTTTAAAGTTTAGCTAGTCTACGCGTAAAGGTACCATAATATACATATAAGCATTAACTAATGCTACTAGGTGTGGTAAATGGATGAGCTTGTGTGGGGTATGGGTATGGTACCATAATATACATATAAGCATTAACTAATACATATAAGCATTTGAATCTTTCTGGGGAATTCTTTTATGTTGATTAATAATTGCTGAATTGAAGAATCTCAATACAAGCATAGTTATATTGTTGGTTTTTGAGGAGAAAGGAAAGAATGAAGTTTTGATATGGAAGACAGGAAAGGAAAGCTAGTAGTAAGAAGAAAGGGCAGAATGAGGAAGGAATATAGTTTTGATATGGTTTTTGTTCTTAACTATGTGTCCCTTTTTTAATCCTATTCTTTTGGTCAAAAAACTATTAGCCCCATTTAGATAAAGTAAAATATTACATAAAAATTAATCTAGAAAATTTTTATAAATATGTACTGACCCAAATAAATTTAACTCATGTACTGCACTTCTAATTAATGCCCCATTTTTAAGCCTACTCTATGCAACATATATTAAGTCAGATGGCATATCCTGTTCTCGTACTTGTATCACAACCTTAAATATAGCACATTCTAGGGATCTGTGATCTGAATGGATAAATGTTTTCTAATTAGGTGCATTTGGTCAAAAATTTGTAAGAATACTATCATGGAGTATTTTACCCCATAAATCATGCCAGTCCACCTTGTCGCAAATTCATCCTGCCCTTTTTTGCTCTCTCTCTTTTCCCTTGCAAAATATTTATTTATTCTTTTTTCATCTCTGCCAAACATTTGAATTTTTATTTCTTTCTTGTATCTTCTAGGCAACCAACCTAGCAATATAGTTTGTTGTGGCGAAATTAGCTTAGGAATCTTTCAATTTGAACTAGCTCAATTTGATATGATAGGAGTAACTGAAATGTTAGTGCAAAATTAGAGAATTTGGAAAAATTTACTATTAAATATCTAACTCCAATTTGAGCTTTCTTGGAATCATTTTCTTCAAATTCAAACCTTGTTTTCCACAACTAAGCAAGGTTTAATTGTTTTGAGTGAGAAAGGAGAAGCCAATGGAGAAATGAAACACATTGTTAGAGCGGATGAATGGAGATGGTACTGTTTATAGGGCGAAATTATCCGTTTGATATTCTGTCAAGTAAATCCTGCCAAATGCACCTAACTAAAAATAATTTTCTATTTAAATACTTCATTGTAAAAAAGGTGAAAGTAAAGACTGAATAATGAAATTCAAGAAGTGTAAGCTCCAATAGTATGATAATCCTATGCCCTAACTTGATCCATTTCTTGATCTGAGCTTAGACTTGCCAAGCTGATGTTTTAACCCCCCCTTTAATTTCTTAAAAGCAACTTCAACTATACATTACAATCCTCATATACTTTTAGAGTAGTTATAAATTTTTTGAAACTTGTTCCTGTTTTGTGATATGGAAATTTCAGCAATAAAGCTCTTCAATTTCGCCTTTTTGCATATACATGTATGCCCACTTCCAACACTTGCATCTAAAGAATGGGAGAAAAAGGGAAGTCAAATGGTTTGTATTATAAATCAAAAAGTCATGGCCAATGAGTATTTTTATTTTCAAAGAATAGTTGTGAATTTGTGAACTTTTGGTTGATGTTCAATCATTCAAAACTTTAAGTTGGCCAAATTAAAATTAGCACAAATCTTTTATTTCCGTGCTATTTTTTGCTCCAATGATCTCATTGGCAGAACAAAATTTTGTTATTTAATATTTTCTTTATTTCAAAGAATATTTAAAAGTGTTAAAAAAGAATTTCTTTGAAAAAGAGAAAAAACAATTGAACTATATAAGTTGATCTTGCTGTCCATATGCAAAGGACATTAATTAGCACCAACTAAAAGACCCAAATGAATGAGCTTTTTTCTGTTTTATTTTGAGCTTCCTTTTGCTGAATTTTTTGTTAATTCTTTCACACTGGCATAAAATTCTTGTATTTTAATGAGCTTCCTGTTGTTTTTCTCTGCCTGATTCAACATAGTAGTGCACAGTTTATGGTTTTCCTCAAAGAAACTCTCCTGCAGATAGTTGTGGCATAATCGACATGGCAATGGTTGGCCAACATTGAACATGTTTGCTCCAAAGTGGACATCCCAATGGTAAGGGTCTGGGAAATAGGAGTTTTAGATTCAAATTTTGCAAGAGATGGGGTACTGGGGTGGGGGGGTTATGGGAGGAGGGAACATAAGATTTTGTGCCCAAACTCAATCTAAAAACTTTTTTTTGGCCAAATTAACATAAAACTTGCATAGAGAACAAAATATTCTTAATCCGTAATTTTTTTAATATTTCTTAACAATTTTTTAGAATTTAAGAATCAGAATGAAGAGAGAGAGAGAGAGAGAGAGAGAGAGAGAGAAAGAGAAAGAGAGGAGAATTATGAAATAAACTCAACCAGTCAAGACATGCCCCACCGTCTGATCATCTCCATCACTTGTGAAGCTTACCATCACTAATACTCTAGCTACCCATCCCTATCATTGATATTACCAAAAATAAAAAAAATAAAAAAAGGGTTATGGTGTTTTCTAGCATATGAAAGGGCATTGGAGAGTCCACTAGAAGGCCATGAACCTTCGACTAACTCCAACAGCAACAACCAACAACAATTTTTAAGCTTTGTCTTCAAAACCCAAAAGAAGCTCAAAAACTCAAATCTGTTGTACACTTTGAGTACTCTAAAGGCAACAATGCTTCTCCAACACCAAAGGAGTGGGCGGCACCTAACCAAAATACCACACCACTTCAAGCCCATGCCAATATATAATTAGGTCATCAATTTCAAGCCCATTTGAAGAATGAAGATCAAGCTAACACTTTAATACATATCGTGGACCGAGCCCATACATGCATCAATCATAAATTCTAACATGATATCAAAGCCCAAAAGGCCTAGCGGCCCAACGATTCAAGGTTCAAGATGATGAAATATAGCTGGCGAATTTAGGCCGGCAACAACAAGTCGAGGCTCATGAAAAACTCAAGATCTGCGGCCAAAGACCAGAAGCTCGAAAGAAAGAAGGCTCAGTGAATAAAACCCAGGTATAACTTGTGGCCTCTGAGGTTTCATTTGAAGGAGTATAAGTCCAGGCAAAGAAATAATGAAGAGACATGAGACTTTTGAGACTCAAGAAACACAAGCCCAAGATGAAAATTGAATGCAAGTCACAACTGGGCCAGACTAGTTGGACTTGAGGAGTGTTGGAATCCCACATCGGTGGAGGAAGAAGAAATGAAAGCCTTTAAAAGAGTGGGTGGCACCTAACCAAAATGCCTAAGGGCATTTTGGAGATAGGCTAGCTACACCACTTTAAGCCCATGCCAATATATAATTGGGTCATCAATTTCAAGCCCATTTGAAGAATGAAGATCAAGCTAACACTCTAATACACATCGTGGACCGGGCCCATACATGCATCAATTATAAATTCTAACAATTACAAATGATAGTAAAAGAAATTGACATTCACTTGGTATGATTAAAAACAGAGATGTGTGGTTTTCATTAGAAAAATGTGAGCGATGAAAGAAACCAAAGAATGTCCCATCAAGTCTGGTTCTTTCTGGCAATGATGAAGAAGAGGATAATCTCTCTTGGTCTTTGTTGAGCCCCAGTGACTTCCCTTTATCATTGAAACAATGGAGACTTCTTGGATTGATGGATCAAAGAAATGAGGGTTCAAGGCTTCTCACTTTTGTGTACCAATCTGTCCAATTGATGTTGACAATTCAAGACGCAACTAGTCTTTAGATGTCTTTGCTTACATTAACATAACTGGTAGCAATGGAGATAACAATGGCAATATTTTTCATCATTCTTGTTTCCATGGTTGATTTTATTCTCTTTTTTAATTTTGTAATTTTGTTAAGAAGAAAACTATTAAAACTGTTATGATATATTGATTCTAGGTTGTAAATATTGTGTATTTTCCATTAAGTTGTATATTTTTCTGACTTTATAATTCACTGTTATAACATAAATCCCATCTAGCTCAAGGGAATAATCAAGTTGATTTTTCAGGCTTCATTGAATTCTCGCTCTCTTCTTTCTCTAATTTATCATGATATCAAAGCTCTAGTGCCGTTGCCCTTCTTCTTGTCCGATATTCTCTATTTCACATGGCCCATTTTTGTCTAAGCATCCCACTCACCACCTCTCTCTTTAGGAGCATTGGACGCCAATCAGCCTTCCAGGGAAACCCCATTGCTAGAAAGTCGAGCATTTGACCATGCGCTGTCACAAGTTTCTGTGCACCACGTGCTGATGCATGAGCCTATTTTCAGCTGCCTTTTTGGACGTGACTCTTCCAAAAGTGTCACCTCTTCATTCTGCCTAATTTTGTTGCATTATTTTGCTCTTCCGACATTATTTGGTATTTTTTTTTTTCATTACCTAAATATTCTTTTCTTTTTTCTCCTCATCAAGTATTCTTGGTTCTGTTCAAACAAGGCAAAATTTTGGTTATGCTCAAGTTTTATAGGACTGAATAGAGTTAAGTAATTTGGTTTAAGAGAGTGCTATAACAAACTACATAATTGTACAATAATTTTAATCCATGTTTCCCTATCTTTTTCGTCAATATCAGTGGATTTTCTTTTCTAAATAATCATTATAACCTTGACCCATAAATCATAATTCAACAGAGGCCTCTATGAAATATAATTATCACTACCTTATATAATTTAACACTACTAACAGTTGGAGAATTGGAGATAGATGAGGAAAGGGGTTTGGTCAAACCTAAGGCTAAGACACTGTATGATAATGATATTCAAAGTATTTATAACGTTGTGCCAAAAGTTGTCAATTTACAACAAAACTTTCAAGATATGGCTAGCTTTATGGGTAAGTTGAAACTTTGAAAGATGAATTTAACTCTCATGCCATTTCTACTAACATTATTGAGCAAGAAAACTAAACTGATAAATTCTTTGTGGTATTTTCCTCGATAGGATTCCAGACAGATTTGGCCTTAGTAAGAGATCATATCCTTGCCAATCCAATCATTCCTATTTTGGAAGAAGTCTTTGCACAATTACTTCGTATCTCAAAATAAAAATGAAATTGAATCCCATGCTAGTTGTACAAAAAAAAAGCCAACAGTAAGATAATCACGAAGGGAAAGGGAAAGGCTCTAAATCTCATTGTACTTACTGTGATAAGGGATCACAAACATGTAATGTTATTAAGGCGAGAGGCGACATTGAGGCGAGAGGGCATCGCCTTGCCTTTAAGGCGAGAGGCGAGAGCCTGAGCGAGCCTTTTTTACAAAGGCGCTGCTATAAACAATTTAATATATATAACTATAAATTTCATATATAAAGTAAAAAAAAAAAGCTAAAACATGAAAGTCAACAACAAATATTGTTCATTAAGGGAAAAAAACCATAAAACTTAACTAAAACTCTAAAAGTCTTAAAATTACTAATAGATAACTATTATTAACTACGCGGAATCGGACTCTAATGGCCCCAACTCATCATCATCATCATTGTTACTATTATTTGCTTCCACCTCAAGCTCTTCCTCATCTTCATCAATTAATTGCAATTGTCCAAGTGGCCTTGAACTACTACTAGGCCCTAATCTTGGTGCTTGAGATCTAGACCTTGATTCATAGCGGGATTCATTTACTCCGGATGCTCTACTAACATGATCCCAAGTCAAATCATAATCCGGAAACACATAGTTATCATCTTCTTCTCCCTCCAATTCACCAAGTAACCACTCGTTAGATCCATCAATATTTGATAAATCTATTGGAGTGGTGGTATCATTAATTGAGTATCGGCATAGCAATGCCCTATTGTACCTTACATAAACCATCTGATCCAATTTTTTTTGAAAAAGCCGGTTTCTCTTCTTGCTATGAAGCTGCCATGTGAAAGTGTGCGTCACAATGTGGTGAAAAATATTTTAGAATATAGAAGTCAAAGTTGAATTACTTACATGCTCAAATGTACTCCAATTCCTTTCACATCCACTTGCACTACATGTGAGACTAAGAATCTTCATAGCAAATCTTTGCAATTGTGGGGCACTTGCACCAAATGTACTCCACCATGAAGCTAGAAATATAAATGTAAAATTTCAATTATTAGTTGAGATTTTTTTTAAAAAAGCAAGTGTAAGTGAATTAAAGGAAAAGAATTTACTTGGAGAAGTAGTTGTTCTTGAAGCTCTTGTCATTTCCATTCCAAGCAAACCCGCAGCTTCCTTAAACTTTTCAAGTTGTTGGATAATGGCTTCCCTAGTTTTTTGATCACTAACCATTTTTTCTATGCATTTAAGCAAACCTCCATTCACCTCCTCATCACCAATGATTTGATCTTTGTTTGCATAAAACAATTTAGGATTTAAGAAGTATCCTGCAGCATGCAAAGGGCGATGCAATTGATCATTCCACCTCCTATCAATAATATCACTAACTTGCTTGTATTTATCCTCGTCCTTCAAATCTCGGGCAATTGTTTCCTTTGCCCTATCCATTGCTTCATAAATATATCCCATAGCGGGCTTTTTCTCATTATCAACTAAGCGAAGGACCTTGACAAGAGGACCCGAAACTTTAAGCGCATTAGTCACTGCATTCCACAAACCCGTACTCAAAACGGTTTTTTCACACCTTTTCCCTTTAGCCTCTTTAGCCCATTTGCTAGTAACCCACTTTTCTGAAGTAAACATTGTTCTAAGATTCCTTTTTTGTTGATGAATACGACCAAGTGTAAGGAAGGAAGTGGCAAACCTAGTGGCTCCTGGCCTTAGCAACTCTCTATTACTTGTAAACTCCCGCATCATATTCAAAAGTCGTGTAGATCCATAAATGAAACCGGTGAGCTCCACTGCTTTACGAAATGTTTCTTTATAAACCCGCAACTTGAAAATATCTTCTAAGATCAAATCCAAACAATGAGTTGCACATGGAGTCCAATATAAGTGGGGGAAGGCTGCTTCCAACAATTTTCCTACAAATAACAAACAATATTATCATTAACATGTCTCTTATGTTAAAATGCAATCACACCAGTGTGGTCAGAGGCTCAAGGTGCACTAAGGCGCGAAGGGGTCCTGGAGCCTAGGCGCAAGGCGCTAGGCAAAGGCGCGCGCCTTTTGACAAAAGGCGCATTATTGTAAAAAAAATCAAATATTATAAAAAAGCTATAAAAATAGAAGGAATTCTGAAAGAAGTCAAATCTAATAGCAAAAAAGTCTTAATACTTGATAGTTAGTCATAGAAAATGGACTTAGATGTTCTAAAATTCAAATAATAACCTATGACCTATCAAATTACTAGTTCACTTAATCTAAAGCAAATAGTTAATATCAAAATTACATAAATTGTCTAAATTCAAATACTAATCATCATCATTGTTCAAATCAATATAATCATCTTGAGGAGGCACTTCATCATCTTGCTTCTCATCATCCATGACATCCTTGTACTCTTCATCTTGTTGATAATCATCTTCAATGTCAATAGCATCTTCTTCATCCCCATCCTCATCCTCATCCCTAAGTTGTAGAGATGGGGTTGCTTTGGTTCTTCTTGAAAACACTTTGTCAAGAGGCGGTTTCGGTCTCGGTATGGGTGTGGAAACAACTTGTTTCCCTCTCAATGCTCTAGTGACATAAGTGGGATCTTCAGCTCCGACCGCTCTACCAACATCACCCCATGTCAATTGATCTTCTGTAAACACTAAATCTTCATCTCCCATTTCTTCGAAAACCCGACCCATCAACCATTCATTACTTTCATCAATATCTGTCATAGCTATGGGGTCTATGCGATCACGTGCATCATACCGAAGTTTCAACGCTCGATTGTATTTTACAAACACCAAGTCATTCAAGCGTTTTTGAGCTAACCGGTTTCTTTTATTTGAATGAATCTATAATAATTTGAAGATAGAATGAGTATTAAGTACATAGATCATAATCGAGTTGAAAATAGTAGTGATTGCTTACATGTTCAAAAATGCTCCAATTGCGCTCACATCCCGATGCACTACAAGTTAGACTTAGGATTTTTACCGCCAATTTTTGCAATTCTGGAGTCGCACCCCCATAGGATTTCCACCATTCAGCTGTATTTTAACAACTAAGTATAAGATATT
Source organism: Garcia nutans (assembly GCA_947685225.1). Taxonomy (NCBI): domain Eukaryota; kingdom Viridiplantae; phylum Streptophyta; class Magnoliopsida; order Malpighiales; family Euphorbiaceae; genus Garcia; species Garcia nutans. Next base: position 18,253,861 of record CANTUV010000009.1, on the reverse strand, counting down.
GATATTTTCCTACATGCAACAAGGAACAAGAATTGATAGTTGTACCTGGAGATTTTAATTTCCTTTGCCTAACTGCCAGCTCATTGCCAAACAAGCCTTCAGCATTTTGATAAAGTGACAATTGATCAGATATCTTGTTCTGGACATCATGGCTTGGAACCAACCTTAATATAGTAGTGTATAACCCATTGACAATCTTTTTACACTGTAAAATGTTGGGGTTATCATAAAAGAATGCGGGATTCAAGAAGTGCCCCGCTGCATGCAAAGGTTGGTGGAGTTGGTCTTCCCACCTTGCATCTATAATATCTTTAATGGTCTTGTATTGCTCACTGCTTTCATCAAGCGCTTTTGCAATTGCTTCTTTGGCCCTATCCATTGCTTCATATATATATCCCATTGAAGGTTTTTTTTCACCATCTACCAAACGAAGCACACGAACTAAAGGACCATATACCTTCAATATGTGAAGAATAGAACTCCAAAAAGAAGGCATCAAAACAATCTTTGTCGCCTTTTTTCCACTTGCTTCCGTTCCCCATTTACTTGAGGTCCATTCATCTGAAGTAAACATCTTTCTCAAGTTGTTTTTCTGCGTGTGCATACGTTCAAGAGTAAGGAAAGATGTTGCAAACCTAGTTACACCAGGCCTCAGTAGTTCCATATGTCCAGTGAATTTCCTCAACATGTTAATCACACCCGGTCGAACATAAATGTAGGAGTTCAAAGATATAGCTCTCCTTACTGTATTCTTTACTTGAGGCATCTTTCCAATATCCTCCAACATCAAATCAATGCAATGCGCCGCACACGGAGTCCAAAATAGATGACGGTAGTTGGCCATCAATACTCTTCCTATTATACATAAACAACTCAACTTTATTCAGGGAAAAAAAAGAATTCAAATCATATAATGATAATGAAAATGTGGAAAGATAAGTTACCTGCAACCACATTACAAGATGCATTATCGGTAATAACTTGGACCACGTTTGCTACTCCCACACGCTCCACTATGCTCTCAAGCAATTTCGCCATAGTCTCACCGGACTTAGAGTAATCCAAAGCATCAATGGACTCAAGGAACACCGTTCCTTTAGGAGAATTCACTAAAAAATTTATCAAAGTTCTATGTCTCTTGTCCGTCCACCCATCCACCATAATCGAGCAACCATAATGCGCCCATTCAGATTGATATTCCTTCAATAGCTCATTCACATCACTCACTTCTTTTTGCAAAAATGGTACTCGCGCTTCATGATAACTAGGCGGTTTTAGTCCTGGACCAAATTGCCCAATAGATTCAACCATCACCGCAAAGCTAGGGTGTTTAACGACATTAAATGGTATAGCTGTATCATACATCCATCGACATATGTCTCTACAAACTTTCTCCCTCAACTCCTTACACAACTCATTGATAGTTGTTTGCTTCATTTGTTTCTTCCCTTTCACAATCTTCTCAACATTAGGAGCAAAGTAGACATCTAACGAACCTTTTTTTCTTGGCCGTTTGTTCATTTGATTTGTAGGAAGGTCTTCCTCTTCCTCTTCTTCGAAACTATCACTGAAACTATCTTGTTCCCGAATAACTAGATTCCTTGACTTTGCTTTCGATGCCATGTAAGCTCTAATTTCTTCCTCAACATGAGGCGGACATTTTATACACTTTGTGGCATTCCGAAATCCACCAACTATGTGTTGTTTTGCTCTAAATATACCTCCTCTTTTGGTAATATTACAGAAATTGCAAATCAAGTCATTTGTGCTTGGTGGCTTAGCCAAACGGAAATACTTCCAACCTGGATCTTTCCTAGAAGACCCACTACTATTTGATCCGCCATCGGATGAAGCCATAACATCAATTTCAACACTCAAAACCAATCAATAAACCAATAAATTTACTGCTGAAAAAAAATTTCAGCATTACAAACCTCAATCAATTTGTGTATTAGTCTCATATTACTACAACAATACTAAATAATTCAAACAACTACTTTATTTCCTTCATAAATTAAAAAAAATAAAAAAAAAACACACTTAACTATCAAAATTAGGGTTTCTGAAAAAAATTGGGCAGCATAACCCCATAGAAGATTGATATTTATTTGAAAAAGAAGGAGTAGAAGCTGAGGAATCTTGAGATAAATGAAGAAAGAGCTTGAAAAACTTATCTCTGGCACTTAGGTTTTAGATTTCTCCAACATTTTGCCGTCCTTTTTTGTTTTAGCTCTTCTGGTTTCTGTCTTCGCTAGTTTTTAACCCTTTTTTTTCCCCAAGCTGCCACGTCAGTTAAAAACTAAACTGTGTGCCTTTTGTTAAAAGGCGCCTTTCTTGCGCCTGGAAGAGAACCAAAGGCGCACGCCTTTGCGCCTAAGGCAACGCCCGACAATCCTCGCCCGCCTTGCTGTTTTCAAGGCTCAACGACTTGCGCCTGTACTAAGGCGCGCCCGAGGAATCACACATTGTTTTTAATGCTTACCAGCGGCAACATTATTTGCAGCATTATTTGTCACGACTTGGACTACTTGATCACTTCCAATTGCTTTAATTTCCTTCTCAATCAACTCAGCTAACAAATACCCCGTCTTTGATTCATCAGATGCATCAACTGATTTAATAAACACGCTTCCTTTAGGACCATTTACTAAGAAATTGATCAAAGATCTACCTTTCCTATCGGTCCATCCATCACACATCAATGAGCATCCAAGTCTATCCCAATCTTCTACATGAGTTTGGAAAAGGGACTTTGTGAGCTCCACTTCCTGTTGCAATAATCTTACTCTAATTTCATGGTAGCTTGGAGGTTTTATGTCTCTACCATAGTTTCCAATTGCACGAATAAATTCTCCAAAGCTATCATAATTCACTGCATTGAATGGTATTCCGGCATCATACGTCCACCTAGCAAAGGCCATGCATGCACGTTCTCTCAACTCTTTCTTAGCCGGAGTGTTCTCATCAATTGTTGGTTGTCTTTTGCCTTTTTCTAAAACAACCGGTTTGGGAGCAAAGAAAACATCTAGTGGTCCTCTAAGAGATGCGCTTGTTTTTTTCTTTCTTTTCCCACCATTGTCAACTACTTGCACATCTTCTTCCTCTTCTTCCTCAACTCTTATTTCAACCTCATCATTAAATTCCATATTCATTTCTTACTTTTTCTTCTTCTTCCCTTCCAAGTATCGTCTAATCTCGTCCCCTACCTCTTTTGGACAACGTTGACAACGAGCTACACATCTATAACCCCCCGCTAGATGTTTAATTCGATGAACTCCTCCTTTCACGACTTTATCACAATAGATGCACCGGAGATCATTCGTGTTGTTTTCGAGAACTTGCGTGCAATGATTCTACGCCGTATTGGTTCTTCTACTATTAACCGATGAACCCGTTTGATTTGGGGTGGCGGTACTCATCTATAATCATCAACATTTCCAACAATTCACACACTTTCAAAACAATTTCATATCATTTATGAATTTTTAATAATTTTAAAACAATTTCAATACATTATTAATCATAAGTAATATAACACTACAATCCATATTCCATAATAATTCAAATATTCAATATATTTTCACATTTTCACATCAATTAATCATAATCATTAAGCATAAACAATTAAACAACATGATATGAATTAGACAAAAAAAAAAAAGGTGCTTAGACAAAAAAAATGAATTAGACAAAAAAAAAATAATAATAGGTGCTCAAAAAAAAAGAAGAAGGAAGACTTATTTATAGGCATTAGCCTATTTGGTCAAATTAAACAGAGTATAGTCGGGAAAAAAAAAAGGAATAAAGCTTAAGCTGTACTGGAGCAGGAGCAAAATCAGCAACAAATTTGAAGATTTGCTAAAAAATCATCAAGGAAAACAGTTGGAGAGCTTGCTGTAGAAATTTTGGCAGCATAACCCCTTATCTAAATGATTAATAGATGATGGAGAAGAAGATTTGAAGAAGAAGGGAAAAAAAAAAAAACCAGAAAACGCAAAAACAGCAACATGCAAACAGAAATCAGAGAAATCAAAGAGCACATGTAAGTAGTCGAGTTCCTCTTCTTCTTATTTTTCTTCTTCTTCTTCTTTCTACGGCTTTTCTTCAGATAGGGCTGTCGGCTGTCTAAAACGAGCTAGGTTCTATTCTATTTTTTTTTGGTTATTAAAACATGTTGGAAAGCTTTTATTAAAAAGGCTCACGCCTCGAAGCCTCAACGCCTCAGCGCCTAGGCGTCGCCTTGTGCGCCTCTGCCAGAAAAGCGAAGCGGCCACCAAAAAGGCTGTGACCCTGCGCCTCGCCTCGTCGCCTAGGCGGCGCATTTTTGCGTCTTTAACAACACTGCAAACATGACACTTGTTGGGTTCTTCATGGACGATCTCTCATTTATAATCAGAATAATTGATCAGCTGGTCATATGATCCAGTCTCAAGAAGATAGAATTCTTATTCTACCAATGACTCAAGCCCAAGGGTCCAATTCAGTTACATTGACTGTGGTTGCTTATAATGAATACTTTGGACCAAAAGGACGGTCAAAGAATTCTTATTGTGTTATGTTGACCTTGATGTTTCAGATAAGCTCGAGCACGAGGTGCATCCGAGCGTACTACTAACATGCTGGGTTGGTTAACCTGAACTTAATTCCATGTCATGCAATAATATGAGCCTATACATGCCCTTTATGAACTTACCAAATGAAAATGAAAAACCAAGGTCATAGAGCGAGTATCTACTCGGGGCATTATCCACGATGGTCAGTTGAACAACTTGTTTTGAAGTGCGGCTCCTATGAAAGCCTTCTTTGACCGTCCTTTTGGTCCAAAGGAGCTGATCGATTTCTCTTGTGCCAATCAGATTCATGATGCTAGTGGGGTTGTGCGAGCTTCTCTATTCTTATCAGATTCTTGACTTCTCTTTCGATGTAGATCACTTACTTATGCTACTAACTTGACCATTGCTCAGCATGCTATGGTAGGCTGCTTCTCTTTGATTGTTGGTGCTTGGCTCTTGGACGGACTTTCGTGTGAATGCCTGGGCCTTCGATGAGCTTAAGTGTAAAAGCTTGGTTTTTGAATGTTATTGCTCAGTGTAATTAGGGGTGCTAGTTCTGTGCTCATTGCCTTAACATTTATGTTAAGAGGTTTCTTAGGCGGGCCTTCAGAATACTAGCGAAGCGCCTAGCTATGTACATCAAGGAAATGAGCAGAATAGGGGCTTGAAATAAGTATAAAAAGTGTTTGTACATAGGCCCGCAAATTATTAAGTGCGGGAAATGAATATGAATTTTTGCAATTAGAGCAATTGATGCTCAATTAGAGCTTAAGAGCTCGGTCCTGCATATGCGTCCATAATAAATTGCGCGCTGATGCACTACAAGTAGATTAATGCATAAACGATAAAGCAGTTTAGTGTGCGCAAGGGCACCATAACATACAAACTAATAAAATAGGATTGTTGTGTGATAAAGCAGTAAATTGTCCGATATTGTAAATGAAAATGAAAATGGACGCGCGAGAAAGCGCTAAACAGTTCGGTATTGTAAATTATTCTTATTGCTCAGTTTACTTTAATGAGTTGCTTTTGTAAGCTTGCTTGCTCATACAGAGCTCAGTTTAATTAATTTAATGTGTTGAGTATATACTTTTGCTTCCTGCTGCGATGCGGAGAATGGTAGTTAAATGCGCGACTAGGGCGCTATAGGCTCAGTGTGCGAGGCACGATGAGCTGTTTGAATTATGCGCGACTGGGCGCTGTAATGCTCGGTGTGCGAAGCACGGTGAGCTGTTTGAGTTATGCGTGGCTGGGCACTGCAGAGCTCGGTGTGTAAGGCACGGTGAGCTATTTAATTTGTGTTAAATTTTTGTTGCGCGACCATGGCGCTCGAAAGCTTAACACAAGTGGATTATAAGAGTTTTATGTGCAGGTACAGTATACCATACAAGTCCTTTAAAAAAGTTCAGTATTTATGAATAAAATGAAATACATACACAAGAAATTGTTGCAAAGTTCGGTGTTATAAATAAAGGAAATTGATGAGTTGAACATTGTGGATTGAATTTTGCTGTTTGTGAGAACACTATAGAAGTTTAGCTTGAGAGTACGACATTAGTCTTAGTGCACGAAAGCGCTATAATATGAAATGTTAAAATGAGGTATGGTTAGTGCTTTTCTTACAAGAGCTCGGGACGTACCTGAGGTTTATTGCCTCTGCTGGGGTATAACCTGTTTCTATATTTCTAACTACTAGGACATTACAAACCAGATTATGTGAAAATGGTTGGCAAAGTTCATGAGTCAAATGGATTATGTTCTCTCGTTCTGCTACTTTAATTGCCTTTACTTTTGCAACTTCTGTTGACCTTCATAGCCACTTGGGTCATCCTAGTTTCTACAGACTTCAGAAAATGGTTCTTGGTGTTTCAAAATTGTGTTCCTTTGAATGCGAGTCATGTCAGCTTGGAAAACATACTCCGTTCTTTTCCCAAGCAATTAAATAGTAGAACCTCATCTATGTTTCATATTGTTCACCCAAATATATATTGGGTGTAAGTCGTGTTGGTACCAGCAGGGGGTTTTCTTTATTTTGTTTCTTTCATTGATGACTATTCTCGTCACACTTGGTTTTTTCAAACAAATTATAGATATGAGATGTTCACTATTTTCACTATTTTTAAAAACTTTTATGTTGAAATTAAAAATTAATTTGATGTCTTCATTAAAATCCTACAACTGATAATGCACAAGAATATGCCTCTTCCCTTTCAAGAATTTATAGCTTGTCAAAGAATTGTTCTCCTATCTTTTTGTGCTTATGCCTTTCAACCAAATGGCATAGTTGAATGAAAGAATTGACATCTTATTGAAAACACTCACACCATGCTCATCCATCATAATGTACCACTTCGTTTTTGAGAGATATTGTCCTAACTGCATATTATTTAATCAATCACATGCTTTCTTTAGTTTGCATAACCATAGTCTTCATTCTATTTTATTTCATGATTAACCATCTTACTTTTTCTCTACTCATGTGTTTGGGTATATTTGTTTTGTTCATAATCATACACCTTGTGTAGATAAGCTTCTACCTAGGTCCATTAAGCATGTCTTCCTAGGGTATTCTTGTCTTCTTAAAGGTTGCAAATATTATGATCCAACAACTAAAAAATATTTTGTTTCAAAAGATGTGATCTTTTTTGAAACATCTGCACACTTCTCACAAAACCAAAAGAGCATTATTGAGGCTCTCCCGGTCCCCATTATTCCTATTTCTGATGCCTCACTATCCCCTAAACCACTATAGGTCTACTCTAGATGACATTCTTCACATACTCCTAATGTTCCTCTCGGAGATACGAAAGTGATAAATCGTCCACGTGACTCATCTCTACGCCACTAGCTTCTCCTACACCACTTATGCTTCAAACAGAAGAACCTACTCCACCTATTCCTACCAAAAAAGGTATTTGTTATTCTCATAATCCCCAACCCATTTATAAAATTTTGAGTTATCATCGCCTATCACTTTTATACTGTGCTTTTATCTCAAATTTGTCTACTGTGCCTATTCTAAAAATTATTAGTGAAGCACAAACATGATATATGTTGGCAACAATAGTTGAGGAAATGACGTCCCTTCATGCTAATAATATTTGGGAGCTTGTTCCATTATTTTTTGAGAAATCTGTAGTTGTTTGTCGTTGGGTTTATGTAGTGAAATTTGGTCCTAATGGGAAGATAGACGGCCTAAAAGCCCATTTGGTTGCCAAAGGATACATTCAGATTCCTACTCATGATTATTAGGACACCTCTCTAGTTGCAAAAATTCTTTGTTCGTCTCCTTGCTTCTTTTGCAGCCATACACCATTGGAATATTCATCAACCAGACATCCAAAATGTTTTTTACATGCATAATTGACAAAAAAAAAAAAATTCATATGGAACAACTAACAGGCTTTGTTGCTCAGGAGGAGTTTAGGTTAGTTTGTCGATTGTGGAAATTTGTTTACGGTTTGAAACTATTGGAATCTTATAGTTGTTAGTGAAGATTACTAGGATTTTTATTCCTAATCAGAATTCTTTCCTATTTACTAGGATTTTTATTCCTAATCAGAATTCTTTCATATTTAGCTAGTTTCCTATTCTAGGATTTAACTTGTATATAAACTTCTTGTTGTAAGAGGCTGTAAATTCATTGAAAATAATAGAAACACAAATTTTCCCTTCCCAAGACCTATTTCATCATGGTATCAGATCCTTTTAGAAGGAGAAGGAATTTTAAACAGACCCATATATAGACTCTATAAGATTTTTGACTCAGCAGTTAGAAGCATGTCATTGCCACCTTAGAAGGAAGAACTACTGCCATTCAGCCCTCCAGTGAAGTCTCGTTGCTGTCTGTCAATGTGCGTGAGCACATGCGGCACTCGAAGTTTTGGCCTTTTCTTCACGCGCCTGTGTGTTTCTCCTTTTCTTGGTGAGCTTTTTCGGATCTTCCTTTTTCAACAATCTTTCCAATGTATTGCAAAATCTGATCTACCATTCATAGCATCTGATTTGCTATTTTTTCTCTGGGTGATCTTTACTTTTTGGTATTGCTATTGATGCATCTTTTTTTTTTTTGAGTGATTTGTGAAGTGTATGTTTGAGTGTTCTCTTGGTGCTCGTTGTTTGGTGTATCCTTTGTGTGTTTTTTGTTTGGGTGTTTTTCAATCCCTTTTATTTTTGGGTTATTTGTTCGTTACTGCTTATTCATTATGGATGACAGCAAACCAGAAATAGAATTGAAGATTGCTTTTTCCTCAAACAACCCATCTCTCCAAATTAGTCCTATTAGATTGGATGGAACAAATTTTCTTGTGGTTTAGGTCCTACTTATTAGTCACTCAAGTTAAGGTTTGAAAATTACATTAATGGTGAAAAAAATTGAAAAAAAAAAACCAGATGTGACAGATCCGAATTTGAACAAATGAGAGTTTGAAAATTTCTTATCACATCTTGGTTAATTAAGTCTATGCAGCCCTCAATTGCACGTGAATATTTCTTGACATAGCACAAAAAATATGGGAGGCAGCATTACAAGCATATTATCAATCCAGGAACGATGCCTATGTATATGAGTTGCGAAAAAAGGTTCATGATGCTAAAAGGGGGACTTGACGATTGCTTAGTATATTTCCAAACTTAGTGGGTTATGGCAAGTGCTGGATAATTATCAAGATTTCTAAGGCTCATGTCCAGCTGATGAAACAAAGTTTTGAGCGTATATGTGATTTTCTGGCAGGAATATGACCATATTAGAATTCAAGTTCTTAGGCGAGATCCTTTTCCATCTATAAGATAGACATACGCATATGTGGTAATCAACCAGCATAGATATTGCCTAGAAATAAACTGTCATTTTGTCATACAAAAAAATTAAATTAGGATGTATTGGTACTAACTTTATCAATTCAAATGATCAATTAGCTGGTATTCCCACTAAAGCTCTAAGATGACCTCAGATTGAATATATTTGTTATAAGTTAGGAGCCTATAATATATATATTCCAGTTTGAGAAAGAGTGTTACGATATATTTGATGCTAGGCTGTAAATATTCTGTATTTCCTATGAAATTGTATATTTTTCCTATTTTGTGATTCACAATTATAATATAAATCTCATCTAGCTTGAGGGAATTATCAAGCTGATTTTTCAGAATTTATTTAACTCTCCCTCTCTTCTTCCTCTAATTTATCAAAAACAATGAAAATATAAAATGATAATGTTTTGTTACTTTGTTCGAGAGCGCATATCACTTTGGCAAAAAATTAAGAGTTCTATATTGATATTCACAAATTTGAATTTTTAGCCATTTCAAAATTGGCTTATTAGTTCTAATATTTAATTTATGGTAGCAAATGCAAGATAAACAAGTTTCTCATTAATCTTTTAGATCAACAGCTTGAGAGTGGGCTATTGCCAGATATATAGTGTTGCTTTCATTTGTCTTGAATTTCTTTCTATGCAGTGGTCTCTTTTTTTCTATTCTTTTATCATTTGTTCTTTAATTATTTGCTCTTTTCCTCCTAATTTATACTAGACTGCTGATTACTTCTGAATTCTGCAGGTTTCAGCATGAGTTAGAAGTCAGTACATCGCACCTGATTTTTGTTGATTCTAGCATCAGTGATACTATTAGGACATGCATTGCAATTGCAAATCATCGAGCTGCAATGAAAGTAAAAACAGAGTTTTAAGGTCTGTGAAGTTTTTTCATGTTGACTTGCAGGAGATAAGGAACAGAAAATGGTGTATTCATGTATAATTTTATCCATCCACTTGCAATCTTCATCTTCATTTTGTTGGTGGTTAACTTCCTACAGGTTTCTGAGAAGAGATGGTATTGGCTTAAAGTATTCGGTTTGGCAGCAAAAAGAGATTGGGATTTGCTGGAAAAGTTTGCGAAGGAGAAGAGACCACCAATTGGTAAATCTCTTGTTTATTCTCCAGGTTCCCACGTGCAAATACAGCTATTGCATATCTGTATTTGCTGATTGATTTGTGCTGCCTTTTCTATATATTGATTGAGATGCTTGGATGGGGCAAGATGCACCCTTAGTCCCCCAACTTAGGATAATTTCACCTCTATTTCCAAAATTCAATTTGTTAAATTAATGTCATTGGCCTGCAATTCAGGCATTGCCAAAATTTCTGATCAGTTTTACTTGAAAATCAACCATGGGCCCTGCTATTTGAGGTCAGGTTACTCACAGGTGGTGATGTCCAAGTGATGTTACTCTCTAGCCTCTTAGCAATTGTCAACAAGAACTGCATTGTGGACAAAATCAAAGTTCATTGATAAAATTGGGATAACATGAAGTAACACTTTAATATTATCTACAACATTGATCCAATTACCTCACTTGCATTCATAGCGTGGCCGCATGTATCGAATTTGGTAGAGAACATGAGTTTCCTGTTATGCAATGAGTATGATAATAGTGATTTTTTTTTGGCATGAAAAGGTTACAGGCCATTTGTGGAGGCATGCATTGACGCTGATGAGAAAAATGAAGCTCTGAAATATATTCCAAAGCTTGCAGATCCAAGAGAAAAAGCGGAGGCAATCTAGATTATTTTTATGTTTGTCCGTTTATTTGTCTGTAATACACTACTTTACTGAGGACTCTGATTTTTTCAGGCTTATGCACGGATTGGTATGGCCAAGGAAGCTGCTGATGCTGCTTCTCAAGCAAAAGATGGAAACTTGATTATGAGTAGAATAATATAGTAAGGTTGAGTTGCCCAATCAAAGTGAAGAACATATTGATAAAGTAAAGAAAAGAGAGTGAATTTGGCTTGAAGGTGGCCATAATTGGAGGTTAGTATATACTTTGGTAGTTATGTATTAAATTGGATTGTATTGGCATGCTATAATGTATGTTGATGATTTGTTCCCTGCTACTTTGATGTGAGTGTTCACATATAAAGTGTATGGATATGTATTAAAAGGTGTGAATTGCATGAAGTGTGAGTTATTGTAGAATGACTAATGACATTGTTATGTGAAAATTGTATAATGCAAGTTAAATGGAAGGAATCAGCATATTGTAAATGTGACAAGAAAATATGTTTTTATGATTGAAAAATATGAAAAATGAGCACGAAACGTAAAACATGAGGTAAAAGTGTCAATGTAATTGAAATATGGAAAATACGAGGAGAAGATGGATAAGAAAAGATGATATATATAAAATGTGTATTTATCTTATATAATATTCTGTTCCAAAGACTTGAATTTGGTCTTATTGGCATGCCATGCTTATGATATGATTTGCCTATGGGGCTAGATACTGGAATATCATTATTGATAAAATTATTTGTCTTCGGGCTAAACATTGGGCGTCACTTATGATATTATTTGCCTTCGAGCTAGGCACAAAGGTGTCAACTGTTGCAATAGACCAAATCAATATCTTTGGAACTTGAATATTGTATAGGGTTATTTGAGCTAATGTATGTGATTGTGATAAATGGATGTTGCATATGATTAATGTATGTTCTAGTGCATAATTCATTGCATGATCGGAAAGAAAGCATAAAACATTGTTTTAAAATTATTTTTATTATTATCAAAGTATGTATCGCTAGGCTATAAACTTAGCGCAATTGAATTTATCGCGCAAGTGTCAGGATAGAGGCGGAGAGCTCTGTTAGACCTGACTAGATCTAGATTATTGGATAATGCTAGAATTCTATCAGTTTACCACCAGACCAGTGCCACTGCATAGCCTATAAATATTTGTTTTTAGTTTATCATATTATATTTGTACAAATTATAGTTTACATAAAAATGTTGAACATTTAATGTTGAATTGAGTGTGGTGAATGTTAAAGGTGTTTCCTTATATATATAAGGTTTGTTTAAGCACTATAAACATTGAGATACGTTTTGTATATATATAAATGATCATGTGATTTTTAGTTATTAAGTATGTTTGGGGATAAGAGGGAGTATTGGAAATATATATTGGGAGTATAATTTTTCTTGCAGGTTGTGTAATTATAAATTTAAAATTATAGTAAATTTTCTAATAACCAGAACAGTGATAGTCTTGTGTTTTATATACATATTTTATATATACGGAGTATATATACTATATTGTGTGTTAGTGAGGTTTTGTAAGAGCAGTCATTATTTAAATGATTGTAAAGCCATATTATATAGTTATTATTATTATTTTTATGTTTTAACGTTTGATGGGTAGAAAATTTTGATTTTTATCATTGGTACTTGACCAAGTTCTTTTACTTTTAGGAATTATTTAAATTTTTTAAAAATGATCTCTTACATGTGTTTTTAACTGGTTTTTTTGGCCAAAAGTTATGATCTATAACTTTAAAATCTTTAAATCCTTTAAATTGGAAAAAATACAGTAACAAAATTTTATGATTTGTTGAATACGGAAATAATATTTTAAATAAAGTCAAGTTGTAAATATGCATACCGGCGACTAAAATCATCTATATGATATTATTTTTAAAAACTGCTTAACTCATTTTATTAAAAAAAGGCTATTCATACACCAAAGTGACAAATTTTAAAAAGTTTAATATCGCCAATTATGTAATAAAAGCTTTTCAGAACAAATTAAGAAAAAAACTTACAGAAAATGTAAGGGAAAAGTTAGAAAATCTAGAATAAATACAAAATCTTATTTTATAAATTAATATACCTTTTTACTTTGTAAGCGTTAAGCTTTGATAATTTTATTTAAAATAATTAGAGTGGGTTTATCGATTTGATTCAAAAAATAACTTGGAGTTCATTTTTCATAATATAGTAAAACATAGATAGTCCATTAAAATTAAATATATGATTAGGGTGCATTAACATTTCATTTATAACTAAATTTGTTCATCCCCAATTGTGCTTTGTTTGTGTACAAATAATAAGTGTTCATAAACAACATACAAAAATTAAAAAATAAAAATAAACGTACATCCTCGAACTCCACAACATGCGGTCGTTACAAATTCAATTTGAAGGCTTGAAGCCTTCCAAGTCCATCCACCTTCTTCGATGCACAATAGATCTTCTTCGATACGCAATAGATATTCAGAGTTTAGAAAGTGTACCTAGTCAGCTCATCCATTTTTATAGCAACGCAATGTATGCAATTATTGAGTATTACAACATATATAACTAAGATTTACACTACCTATCACAATAATATTCAGACTTATCTTTCGCTTACGTTATAATTTAGTATCAAAATAATACTAAATAGTTGTTCTAACATCAAAGTAAATGGCATGCATTTGTACTAAATTAAAGTATATATTATTTTCTTATTCACATTTTAGTTTGATGGCTAATTAGTTATTAAACCAAAAATTCATTTTCATGTCATATCATACAAGATCTTACTTTGAATAATGAAAATTTTCACTTAATTTGAGTAATAAATTATACCCTAAACCTATCACCGTTGTTTATATTATCTCTTTGCCACCTTAAATATTATGTACTTATGCAAAAATATTTTTAGTTTATTTTGTATTGCTTTGTTTATATAAAAATATATTAAGTGCATAGCTTTTTCTGTACAAAAATTCTTAAGCAATATTTGAATAAAGGAATTTATTGCATAATTTTTAGTGTATAGAAAATGACAGATAATGATAAGTGCAGTATATTATTCTAAATTTGACAGTTAAGAAATCAAATCTTCTTTTATCCTAATCTTGTTATTTTTCCCTTTTCTATTTTTTTTTTCTATTCATGCAATACTATAAACGTTTTTATTCTTGATTTATTGTTATTATTGAGTGATTAATTAATTAATCAATTAATAAGTTGGGAAAATGTGGTTGATGCTATCCCTGACGTTCGATTTTTAAGCATCGAATCATTTCATTTTTCCCAATCATTACCCTTGTTTAATTAATTAATTAAGCTCTTTTTACTTAATCTATACTTTACTTTTCAGATTAATTAAGATATACGAATCATTTTCTTTCTTGTTTATAGTTAATCTTTAATTATGTGATATTAATTAGATATTCCATGACAGAACCCAATTCAAGAATTATACTGCTTTTCTTCTTGTTTTTTATTTATTTAATTAATGAAGTTAAAGTAGATATAATTAATGTAAATATATTCATCTATAATTACAATTAAAATATATATGAATTTAAATTAAATTTTTGATTGGAACAGTATTTTATAAATAATAAAATAAAGAAAATGAATTAACTGACATCTTGATCATTATAAACATATGTATGAGATAAAAATTAGGATAAAGTTTACTAAATGAGCCTATCGTAATATTATTAAATTCTATAATTTCCAATTGGTTGAGTTTTTTTTTTTTAAATTTTAGCTAATAATAAGTTAAATATAGCTAGTTATAGTTTTAAATAAAATTACAACAAAAATTTATTACATTAAACAAAAACAGCATATTACATTATTTAATCTAACTCTTCTCCTCTTTAAATAAAATTAAGTAAACCATAATCACAATTTTATAATAACAATTACAAACAAAAAACAAATTAAAACCGTAACAGAATACCCACATAAAATTAACACAAAAACAAATAGAAAATTATATTATAATTAAAATAAAAAATTTAACCTGTCAAAAGCAAGAAAACCCCAAAAAATTCGCAACCCCCAGAACACTTGTAATGTTCACCAACAAAAAAAAAAAAAAAAAATCGGCTATCAAAATTCAATATTACTTACCAACAAAAATATAAATCAAAAACAAAGAAAAAATTAAAAACTTAAACAAACTCTTCACCAACAAACAAAAACAATACAAACTCTTCACCAACAAACAAAAACAATATCAGCTATCAAAATGCAATAACACTTACCAATAATAAAACTAGAATAAACAAATTTCATTCAAAAAGGATAAAAAATGAATTAAATTGAAAAAACAAAACAATAAAAAAAAACATAAAACTTACCTTACTGGCTGTTGAAGATAATGGTAATTATTAGAGATAAAGCTTATTTTAAATATCAGTTAGTATAGATAATACTGGAATGTATTTGTATCTGTATTTCTCCCTACAAACTTGGGACTCTTTGTATATTTATACCTCTATCAATAACATCAGGATACACTGGAAAAACCTAATTTAATCTATCATCTAAGTTGGTATCAGAGCCTAAATCATGGCTAATACTTCTTCTAAAGAAGCTGATATAACAGCTCCCTCCGCTTCTTCTGGTTCTCTTTCTTCGTTGGTTCTTCCCCTTCAAACCTCAAACCTTTTCACTACCCCACCACATGCCCAGCTTTCTTTTTCATTAAAACTGAAAGAGACCAATTATCTCGCCTGGAAGACTCAATTTCTTCCTATTATCAAATGCTATAACTTCAATAATCACATTAATGGGACAGCGGCACCGGTTCCGCTCCTTACCAATTCAAAAACCAAACAATCCGAACCAAATCCGGATTATATTAAATGGATCCAAGAAGATCAACTTCTTCTAAGCTGGATTTGCTCTTCTCTTACCGAAGAGGTTATGCCATATGTGACTGGAATTGACACTGCCTATGAAGCTTGGCAGTCCCTTTCTGATGCGTTTGGTGTCACTAATAGTGCCAGACGTGTTCAACTTCATATTGCCTTGCAAAATCTGGTGCTTGGTGATAAAGCTATTAATCGTTTTCTGAGAGAGGCAAAGGTTATTGCCGATGAACTTGCTGCTGCTGGGACTCCGATTTCGACTGATGAGTTCAATGCCACTATATTCCGATTGCTCCCACCAGAATATCATCCTGTTGTTTCAACACTTTCTGCGAGCAAAACTAAGGTTACTTTTTCTGAATTGTCTACTCAGTTGACTGCTCATGAAATTTTGTTGCAGAGTTCCACGCGTGCAGCTCCTATCCAAGCACATATTGCTCGCAACTACAATAACTCAGGGAATAATTATTCCTATTCCAAAAACAACAATCAGCGCAGCTCTAATACAAAAGGATCTGGATCGCAATCAAAAGGAAATAGCAAACGGTGGTACCCAAATCCATGTCAGATTTGTGGTCTCAATAATCATCAGGCGAAGTGGTGTCGCAAACGATATGATCAGGATTCTAATTCTGCTACTGCCAATACTGCGCGAGTTCAGCAATCGAATGATTCTGATATTTGGTTCGCTGATTCTGCTGCTTCTCATCATATGACTCCAGATTTAGCTGCCTTGGATATATCTGATGAGTACAAAGGGGATGACAAGGTGACTGTAGGTAATGGCACTGGTCTCTCTATTAAAAATATTGGTACACGTTTTATTCCTTCCTCTGTTTCACAGCTTGAGTTGCGTAATATTTTGCATGTTCCAACAATGCAAAATCAATTACTATCTGTGTATCGTTTTGCAAAGGATAATAATTGTGTATTTAAGTTTGATGATGTTGGTTTTGTTGTGAAGCACAAGGAAAATAAGCAAGTTCTTCTACAGGGGCCGGTTGAGGATGGAGTTTATAAACTTTCTTGTCCACCTGCTGTTTCGAATAAAAGAGGTCTGATTTCTGTCAAGACTACTCCTACTCCAGTGGATTGTCATTCCAGACTTGGTCATCCTCAGGATTCCACTGTTTCTTTCATTATTTCCAAATTTTGTTTATCTCCTTTAATAAAGCGGTCATCAAAGCTTTGTGAAGCCTGCTGTTTAGGCAAACATCGGCAACTTTCATTACCACTTACTGGTTCAGTTACAACTAAGCCTTTGCAGTTAGTTCATGGAGATGTATGGGGCCCTGCTCCTGAGCTTTCTTTCTCTGGTGATCGTTACTTTGTAATTTTTGTTGACGATTATTCGAGGTTTTGTTGGATTTTTCCCATTAAATTAAAGAGTGATGTTTATTCTAGTTTTATTACTTTTCATAAAATGGTTGAACGGCAGTTTCATACAAAATTAATTCAATTCCAATCTGACTGGGGAGGGGAATTTCGATCCATTAATTCCTATCTTAAGGAGCATGGAATTAATCATAGAATCACATGTCCACATACTCATCAACAAAATGGGACTGTTGAACGCAAGATACGTCATGTTGTTGACATGAGTTTGGCTTTATTGGCTCATTCTTTTGTACCTAAGAGATTCTGGAATTTTGCTGTTACTACTGCCTCTTATCTTGTGAATCGATTACCCTCTTCAGTTCTTAATCAAGACTCGCCATTTCAAAAATTATTTGGTAAGGGTCCATATTATAATTTTTTGAGAGTCTTCGGATGCACCATCTATCCGTTACTCCGACCATATAATCAAAATAAATTCTCTTTCCGCACTACGGCTTGTGTTTTTCTGGGCTATTCAACTCAGCATTTAGGCTATATTTGTTTTAATCCAGATGATCAACGAATTTATGTTAGCCGACATGTGAGATTTGATGAAACAATATTTTTGTTTAATGAGAAAAAGGATGCTGGTAATTCTATTTTGGGATCCCCATCAGCTTCAATGAGTACCGACTATTGGTTGACTCTTACAGCTTCTGCTCCTAGTCGTGATATGCTTTCTGCTCCTTCTCTCAATGTTAGTGCTCACGATTTATCTCATGCAAGTAGTTCTTCTATAGCCGAAGTTGAATCTGAACAGCAGCCGCTGCCAGCTGTTGAACCTGCACGACGAACTCATTCAATGGTGCTACGACCTAATCCCAAGAAAAGAAATTATGCTTACAACGCTGTGGTTTCCGAAGGTTTGCAATCTTTTTCAGAACCTACTTGTTATTCTCAGGCACAAAAATTTACAGTTTGGCGTGAGGCTATGAGCAAGGAGATCACTGCTTTGATACATCACAAGACTTGGGAGCTGGTACCTCGACCAACAAAGGCCAATATTGTTGGGTGTAAATGGGTGTTTAAGCTCAAACATAATCCTGATGGTAGCATCGAGCGTTGCAAAGCTCGTTTAGTCGCTAAAGGTTATAATCAAGTGGAAGGTGTCGATTATGCTGCTACATTTAGTCCTGTAATCAAACCGACTACAATTCGGATAATTTTGTCATTAGCTGTTTCACATCAATGGTCTCTTCGCCAATTAGATATTTCGAATGCCTTTCTAAATGGGTATTTGGAAGAGGATGTCTATATGTCTCAACCACCAGGTTTCACGGATAGTCGATGCCCTGATTATGTGTGTAAACTGAACAAGTCTATTTACGGCTTAAAACAGGCTCCCAGGGCATGGTTTCAACGACTCAGTTCTTACTTGTGTTGTATTGGGTTTGTTGGTTCAACTACAGACTCCTCCTTATTTATCAAGGAACTCAATGGTCAAGTTCTTTACATTCTAGTTTATGTAGATGACATTGTACTCACTGGGAGTTGTTCTAAACAGATTCAAGATTGCATAAATCAGCTGTCCACTGAATTCAAGCTCAGAGATCTTGGTAATCTCCAATATTTCTTAGGCATTGAGGTTCATCGCAAAGCCACTGGTCTTATTTTGTCTCAACAAAAATATTTGAGTGATTTATTGGTATCTACCAAAATGGATCAAGCTACACCAGTAAAAACGCCAATGGCATCTACATGTTTCTTACATCTTCATAGTGGTGAACCTTTGGCCGATGGAAACATTTATCGACGGACAGTTGGGGCTTTGCAATATGCATGTATGACCCGGCCAGACCTTGCTTTTGCTGTGAACAAACTCTGTCAATTCATGGCTGTACCAACAACTGAACATTGGGCAGCTTGCAAGCGGGTGCTGCGTTATGTTAAAGGTACATTGTCTCATGGTTTGTTAATTTCAAAATCACTTAATTCCCAACTTCAAGCTTTTTGTGATGCCGATTGGGCTGGAAATGCACTAGATAGAAGATCCACAGGAGGTTTTGCAATCTATTTTGGTTCAAATCTCATTTCATGGTCTGCTAAAAAGCAACCAACTGTAGCTCGGAGTTCTACCGAAGCTGAATATCGATCGGTGGCTAACACCACGGCTGAGCTTATTTGGATTCGTTCCTTGCTAAGGGAATTGAAACAATCAATTAAGGACCCGACGGTAGTTTGGTTTGACAATATTGGAGCTTCTTATCTAGCGGTTAATCCATGTTTCAAGGCTCGAACCAAACATATCGAAGTTGATTTCCACTTTGTTCGTGAGCAAGTGAAAGATGGTAATATCAGTGTCCAGTATATCTCTACGCTTGATCAAATCGCTGATATATTTACAAAACCTCTGAGCACATTACGTTTTCAGCAACTAAAAAACAAACTGCGAATTCTTGATCGAAGCTCTTAGCTTGAGAGGGGGTATTAGAGATAAAGCTTATTTTAAATATCAGTTAGTATAGATAATACTGGAATGTATTTGTATTTGTATTTCTCCCTACAAACTTGGGACTCTTTGTATATTGGGACTCTTTGTATATTTATACCTCTATCAATAACATCAGGATACACTGGAAAAACCTAATTTAATCTATCATCTAAGTGTAATGGTGAGAAATTGGAGACACCAAGGGCGAGCTCATGAATAATGGAGAAGAAAAAAAGAGAAAAAGGCAGAGAAAAAGAGAAAAGAGAGAGAGAGGTTGCAGGAGAAACAGAGGGTGCTAGGGTTTTTGCCCTTTTATACAAAAGATTTTGCGATGGACTTTCAAAAAAAAGTCCCATTGCAAACAAAGTGCATAGCTTCATTCTTAAAATTAACGGCGGTGTATTATCGCCCATCATAGAATAGTGATAACTAAATTTTATTTTGTCGCAAATGTACCGACAAATTACAACATACCATTGCTATTTTGTGACGATATACAATATACTATCGCTAAATTAGTGACAAACAACAATATATCATTGCAACATTGGTGCCATGAGGAACACACCATTTCACATAGTAAATCGGCAATGGTAACAATATCCATCGGAACATCGCGATGGTCATGGACTAAAAAAGTAGCTATCACTTACTAGTGATGAACACACAATAGTCGTCGCAAATGGTCGTTGATTTATTAGCAACGGCTTGGGTCATCACTATTTTTTCCTTTTTGGCACTTGATATTCACATCTTTTAATAGCAACAAAGCTTGCAACGATTTTTGTATTTTCATCGCTAAATGTGGAGCCAAATCTTTGGAGCCGCACAGGCTAGCGACTGATTAACAACAATTTTAGATTTTTATTGCAAAACTGTCGCATTTTTTTCATGATGTCCGTCATAAAAACCATCACTATATTGCTTCAAATTTGTGTTTTTCGCAAATTTCCATCACAAAATCTAAATTTTCTTGTAGTGTACATTGCTTATTTGATTGTGATGTTTAAATTAATTAATGAGTTAGTAACCAAAAAATGAAATACTACTAGAACCTCAGAGGAGGTAGTTCCAATGAACCAGGCGTATGGGGGTGCTAAGCCATTTTTTTTATCTTTCTCATATGTATCCAACTTTTCAAACCTAATAGGAGTTAGAGATTTTTCAATGTGAGTCTTTATCCCTTCTTTCTCGATCTTTCAGGTGGCAACTCTTTTCTCTGAATTTAGGCTTGTATTTCCTAAGGGTTCGACCCTAAGTAATGCCAAAGTTGCTATGAATGGAAGCCATACTCTTGGCTCACACTACTCCAATAATTGTTGAAAATAGATGCCTTGGAGCTATGATATTGAGGGATTTTGAAACAAGTGCAGAGTGGGAAAAAAAAATAGTGCAACTCATATCTACACATAGGAATGATTTCCAAAGAAATTATTTTACCATTAAAATGGAAATTCTTGAAATTAACATGTGCTTTAAAAATTTCAAATTTATCTTTTAAATCAAAAATTTCTTTTATGCATCAACTGCAAGTCTGCAAAAGGAAATTTACAAGAAGATGTTCAAAACATTGCATCTAAATATTTTTTTTCCAAATGGCAGGTCATTCTTAGCATTTTTTGACTCTCATATTAAATTTGTAAAAGGAGATACAAATTCAGTCCTGATTGTTAACCAAAGAATTTCTCCAAAACATGTCCTAATGCCAAGGACAACAAAAGACAAGGGTAAAAGACTGTACAAAGTCAGAAGGAAACTCCATACATGTTACACTAGTCTAAATTCTCAAGAGTCAAGGAACTCCAATCCAAATTTCCAACAATACAAAGCCTATTGTAGTACAAATGACTTCCATCTTCAAGCCAACCACTTCAACACAACCAAACAAATCATATTTAGATATGGCTACTAAAAGAGATAAGGAGCAATCCTTGTAGAAGGCTTTACAAATCCAACAGTGGGTTGAATCTCTCACCCAATAATCAATGCAACTACTTTAGGCATTATAAAATGCAGCTACATCACTACAACTGCATAATGCCACACAAGCCTCAAAAGGTAAAATTTCTGAGTACATTTTTCCAAAACCAAAGATGGGATTTTCCTCTAAAAAAACCCCATTTCAAAAAGACCAACAAATGAGTACTTTGCCAAATGGTACTAAAATTGTATTGCCTCAGTCCAAATTATCTAAATATGAATATATCACCAAAACTCATTTTTAAAAATTTTCTAATAATGAAAGGTTTTATCATAAAAATCCTTTTGTTTCCATAAAGAAAAATTTTTCATATGGTTGGCATTGCAAATATGAAGATTTAATGAAAGCACAATCTTATTATATGGCAATATGTGAACTCCTAATTTTGCACCTAATTTAGAAAAATTGGAAAATCAGGACGGAAAAATTAATTCGGCATAAGAAAGAATTTTTTTCCATTAAAAAAAGGAAAATTTCTAGTTGCGTCGGACGTGGCTCGGGAGGTCCATCCGAACCCTATAAATTGGGGCCTCCCTTTCTAGTCAAGGGATCTCAATTTTTTAGACCAGGACTCTACCAAATTGCTTTCTGAGTTACTAACATTAATTGAATTCACTATTATTTTATTTTTTGAACTAATTTCCACCACCACAATTATTTGATTTCACTTAATTGCATAATCAAGTGGAGTTACGAAGCGACAAAGCTCTTCAACCATTTGTTAAGAAGAAACGATCACCCAAAGTATTTATTTCTTCACTTTATCTATTTTCATTCGGTAATTGATTAACTAAAATTGGTTAACTAAAGTCCTTTGCAGCTAAGTGCATGAACTACTTACAACTTTGATTCCCATTCAAGTGAAAAAAGTAGGCATACTCGAAATATCACTCCGAGTGGCGAGTCCTCACTTAAATACCAATTGGTCCTATTAATTTGTTTTACCTTTCTCTTCATTTTTTTTAAATTTTATTATTCTTGCAATTCATTATTGCAAGTTGCTTTGTTTTAAGTTTCATTTTTATTTGTTATTTTGAATGGCTGTAATTTTTAATTGAAATTTATTATATATTTTTAATAAGTTTAGTTGGAAACTTGTACTTGACCTAGTATCCATAGAGGTTAGAGTTAAAGCACCCTTGTGTTTGAGTTTTGAAGTTGTAATAATTTATTTTTATTGCAATTGTAGATGTCATATTAATTATTTGATCATGCATATTTAATTGTCATTCATCCTTAATCTTGATATTAACATCAATATATATATTTTACAAACTGCAAAGGTTAAATCAATCAAAGAGAAAATCTTTTATCAAAATTTATTTGAAAACCTAGCCCAGAACCCATCATAATTGATTTCGAATTAGCGTCTTTTTTTGGGTAAAAATTAATCAAATTTAATAGAGCCAACCAAATGAGTTTTTCTTGGATTTTTTCAAAATAAAATAATTTAATATGATGACTCTTCAATTTTTGCTTTTCAAAATAAAAGCCATAATCTCTTTTTTCATAATAAAAGGAGAGTGTTCTTTTTTAAAATAAGTGGAATAAGTCTTTTCAAAATAAGATAATCTTTTAAACTCGCGCTTACCGAACTAACTAAAGATCATACGCGGTGGTGTCGTGTGATACTAAACCCATATGAGCATTTTGGCTCTATTTTTTGAGCAGGTTGGATTGGTGCTCTAGCAAGGCCCCATAGCTAGCGACTCCACTAGGGATCACTTAAAAATTCAAAATAAAATTTTAATGGCCTTTTTTCAAAACTATTTTCTCTTTGATTGGTTTTCTTCTTCAATCATGCATAAGGGTTTCTTACCCTTTAGTTTTAGGGAAACCTAGATAATAAGTAGCATCTACTTGGAAACCTTCATTAGGTATGTTAGGGAGTAGCAAAAGTATCCAACCCGTGGCAAATCCTCAATCCTTTTGAGGTATAACAGACATGCACGTATTGTTGGTGTAACATCCGTATTTTTGCTAAAATAAAATTTAATTGATTAAATAAATAATTTGGAGGGTTGGAAGATGAAGAATATAAGAATTTATATGTAAAATATATGTAGAATATAAATAACATATAAAGTCAATGTGAATAGAAAAGTCAAAGGGTAAAATGGTAAAAAGGGTAAAAGTATAATAATAATAATAATAATAATAATAACAATAATAATATTAGAAATTAATTAAATAATTCAAAAAGAAAATATTAATGAATGGAAGAAAGAAATTATAATTTTAAATAATTAAATAAATAATTAATAAAATAATATATATATGGTTAATATTAAAGAAGAAAGAAAAATCAAAATATCATATTTATCATCTTCCTCCTCCCTTCTTCTTCTAGGCCGAATTTCTCCATGGAAAGAGGGTGATTTTTCTTCATCCAAACATCAAGAATTGCAAAGAATTTCAAGGATTAGAAGAACTTTTGGTGGTTTTCCAATTAATTAGTAAGTATTCTCTTGAGTATATGGAATTTCTTTGAAATTGTGAATATGGAAGATATTAGTTTTTGTTGGAGTATGATATAATTGTTCAAATGGTATTAAATGATGTTATTTTGATAATGAGACAATGCTTTTATAGTTAAATGGTTGGTTTGTTTAAGTTTGGTTAGAGTTTGGATGAAGTAGAGAGGAATTTAAGGTTTTGGTGGGATCTTGATAAAGAATGGTTGTAAAAATTGAATTAAATGGTTTAAATCATGCTATCATATGATTTTAATGATGGACATAAAATTAGAATACAATTTGAATTAGTTTAGAATGAAGTTTCAAAATTAAAGAAGGTTAGGGCTAAAATTTGAAAATTGGAGGGAAATGTGCTAAATTGATTTTTAGTAGTTAGAATATGTAGAAATATGATTCTAATGCATAATATACATTTTTTGTTTAGTTGTTGAGTAGTTGGTAAATGCCCAAATCAAGTAGTGAAGGGCATTTTAGAAAGTGAAGGATAGAGTGAGATTTTAGCATGGAACTTGTTTTGGACTAATGTTAGGGCTCAAGCCTAACTATCTGCAAGTGCACAGGTCGTATCAAGTAATAAAGTGATAAGTATAGTATCCTTCCCATGAGGAGAATTGTTCTAAGTATTAAACAATTAAACTAATTATAATTTGGATGAAAAAATTTGATTTATGATTGAATTGAACTCTTAAAACAAATTGCTTGAATTTAAATCTAATGATATAAAACTTAGGGTTAAGTCACCTTTATGAGTTTATTATGGATTTTCTAAATTATTGACTTTAATTCAGTTTTTCTTTTGATTAATGATTGAATTCTCCTTAATTAAGCTCAAGTCTCTCTCAAGTACTAAAGCTAATCTGAATTTAATCCTTACGTCTATTCTCGTGATCATAAGTAATTAAATCAATTTATTAAGTTTTGTGAGAACCTTGAATCAACCTCTTAAATGTTTATCCTTATCTCTAAGTGAAAAACCTTGTTAAGATTGTTATCCCTATAGACAAATATTGTACTTTCACTCTAGCTCCATCACACAACATCTCAATTCAGTTAATTATTGGCGAGATAATTAAAGCTTTAAGATCAAAGACAACAAAATAATCAAAAGTAAACTTAGTTAAATCAAATAAGCAATAAGTGTTCCTTAATAAACTCAATACAAGGAACTAACCCTAAAAAGAGCTTAGTGATTCATATTTAAAGTAAAATCACAATATTTATTAATTGAAAACATAAAGAGTAAGAAAGAGCAAACTCTAGTTCTTGATTTGGAGAAGAACTCCTTAAGGGCTCTTTGAATCTCTTCTTTGAAACCCTAATTCACTCTTTTCTCAAAAATAGAGACTAGAACTCAATTGATACAAATTTTAAGAACAAAGAATTAATCTTATTGCACTCTTACTTGTATCTAAAACCCCTCTCTTGTTTGCAAAACTCACACTAACTTTAATATAAGATTTTCCTAAAAAATCATAACATAACCTAATATCACATAACATTCTCAAATCCTTAGAGAAATAGTCTTTATATAGAGTACTTGGAGGCTTCTTGATGATGGCAAGCTTTCAAATGCAAGTTGCATCTGTTTAAATCTTTAAAATTTAATTTTTCTGGCTAAAAGTCATCAATTTCTGTCCCATGGTCGTGACATATGGATGCCACGGTCTTGGCCTAGGTTTATTTGGACTGTTTCGAGCCATTTTTAGCTGTAAATAGCGGCTTTATGGGCCATGGTCATGGCCTTTTGAATGCCATGGTCGTGGGGCCTTTAAATGAAGGCTGTAAAATATGACTTTTCTTCCTATTCTTGCTCTGGCAGTAGGGAAATGGATACCAAAGTTTGTGGTCATGCAATGCCACGGTTGTGGCATCCATTTTGCTTTTGGAGCTTTTGTTTCTCTTAAAATTTTGAAGAGGCAGACCCAAAATGAATCCCAGGGTCATGGCCTTTAGGGGCCACGGGCATGGCACTTGATTTTTCCTTCATTTTGCTTTCTTTTCTTTAATTTCTCAACACTAATTATCAAAAACCCTGAATCTTGCCTTTCAAAGCTTAAATACTATAATTCTAACACAAACAAACAAAATTCATCAAATTTAATTAAAAAATAATTAAAATCATGGTTAGAATTACATAAAATATTGATCAAATTTTCACTCTAACAAACTCCCCCAAACTTAAATCATTGTTTGTCCATAAGCAATTGAAGTTTAGGACTATAGATTCCTTTATATGTTGAATTTATATGCAAAAATTTAAGCAATTAAAACTTTAAATTTCATGTTAATATTTAGCATCATAACTTTACCGCTTTCCTTCTTACCTCCTTTGCTCAGGAATTTAATTAATTGCAATTAATCATCAAACTTTGGATAAGCAAATATTCTTTTTAATGCAAACTTAACCTAGTCTCATATGCATGCTTAATTGAGCTTTCTCCACTAATAGACATTACTAAATCAAGAAAAATCAAAAGGTCTTTGATAGGCTTGTAATGGGGTCTATAAAGGTGAAAGTTAACATACGGTTTAAATGAAATAGGTTAAGTATCTTTCAAAAAATTTCTCACCATGTAGCTTTTTGTAGAGGATTTTCTTGAATGCTTTGCTCCTTTCTTGACTCCTTTATCTTCTCTAGGAATTTTTTTAAAAATATAAATTGAATAAGTAATAGATACTTATATATTCCCCCAAACTTTAAACTTAGGAATCTCTTATTATAAACTTGTTATCCTCATAAATGAACACTTTGATTTTGAGAAAATTTTTAAAAGACAATTAACCTTGAAAAGGGTGGTTTATGTAGCTTATCAAATCAAAGAAAATCTCAAGCTAAAATTTATTTTAGGCTCAAAAGGGATAACTACGGACAATGTTAAAATTGGTGGGTATAAAAATTTGGTTCCACAAACAATGCCTAAATCATTTTTTCCTTTTACTTAGCAAGGTTCAATTTCACCTCAAAAGCTTTTTTAAATATGTTTTAGGCCTAGAAAAATAATAATATAATAGAATATAAACTTAATCTAAAATTCAATAACTAATCACTTTCAATTAATTTGAAGAGCTCATTTAGTTAAAAATTCATAAGGTATTATTATTGTACCAAATCTTAACTTTAAAATTTAAAAATTTTAATTGAAAAATTTTAACATATAAAATAACATATAAAGAAATCTAAGGTAACTCCAATTATTTTTATCATAATTCATATTAAAACATACCCAAACTTTTAACTATATATAATCCATAAACCAAAACAAAATAACAAAAATTAAAACAACGCAAAATCAAACCATAAGTATTCTTAAAACAAACATAATGAAACAAAGTAAACCATAGTACCACACGTTTGCATAAATTCAACAATTTTGAGGGAGAACTCCCCAAACTTGAATCACCACTATCCTCAGTGGTCGCCAACAGCAGGATCATCACTAGGTGGAGGAGGTTGTTGTGGAGGTGGATATTACAGTCCAAATTGAGCAAAGAAGGTATTAAACTGCTCACTAAGGCCCGTCATCTGAGTTGAAATAGTGTGCACCTCGTGCTCAACTCCTCCAAACAACTGCTCCAAATTGTCAAAGAGCTAATCCCAGACTGCATTCCTGCGTTTCATCTCATTTTCAAAAGAATCAAGTCTGTTAGCAATATAATCAAATGTGTTTGGTGGTGGAGTAGATGGTCCGACCTCAGAAGGTGGAGGTGGAGCTGATGGACCAACCTCAGAAGTTGGAGGTGGTGGTTGATCTTCGGGTTCCTTGAAATCACCTCTCTCTCCAAATAACTCATCTATTTTCAATATTAATATCGGCATCTGATGGTCCTAAAATTTCATATTGGTTCCCTCTTTTTCTTGCTAATCTCATGGCTAAAATGGTAACCATATCAATTGTAATTTTTCTAGGAATCGGGGCAAGGTGATCAAATCCTATATTGAGATATGCAATAATTTTTGTGATTATCCCCCCATTTACAATCTTATCGCTTTGTCTAACGACTTCCACGCACCTCTTGGCAAACCAAAACCCAACATTGAATACTTTTTCCTTCATGGCAGAATAAAAGAAATGCAACTCTTTGGAAATAACCGTGCTTTGGCTCTCCCCTTGCCCAAAAATTGTGTTTGCTAAAACAACATGAGTATACCAATAGAATGTGTTTGTAAAATTAGAGGCTTTAGATATTTTGCTATTAAACCTTCTCATGCCCCCTAGTCTAGTCCAAGTTTCATTTTCATCAAATTCCTCAGTTCTTCTGATTGTTCCTTGTAATCCAAATAATCCTAAAGCATGCCCAAATCAACAATTAACCAATTATGATTTTGATTGGCTAACTTAAACTCTACCTTCCCATTATGGGAAGCATTACTATCTGGTGAGATAAATAAAAAATTACTCAAGAATTCTAAGGTTAATTCGACATAAGTTGGATAACATATTAGCAAACATAATCCATTCCATATCAGTAAACATCTTAAGCAATGCATCGTTCCATCTCAATTTCATAATAACATTTCCATCTATGAACCTAAAAGGAATAACTTTTGTTATTTTAGATTTTGGTAACTTTGTCATTGTTCCTCATCATGAAAATAAATTTTTGGATACATGCGTGGTCCTTGAGGTGTTGGACATGATGGTAAAGGTGTTGATGAACATGATGATGATCCATCTTGTCACCTTCTTTTAGATCCGCCACCTTTTGATTAGCCTCCTGTTGATTTCTTGGCTAATGTCTTACTTCTAACCATTTTTTGTGTTTGATTTGATGAAAATAAAGAATATTTGAAGAAAATTAAGTGAAAATTGGAGTTTAGGTCGTGGGTGGAGAGGTTTTGGGCATGGTTTCAAACTTGGGCGGCCAGGGCTTCAAAAAGTGAAGGAAGAGAGAAAAATTAGATATTTATATAGGTTTGGAGGGCCATGGTTGTGGCCTATAAGTGCCACAGTCAGAGGGGGTAAGTTGAGTGGTCAAAGTGGTTTTTGCATGGATTGCCACAGTCATGGCCCTTGGGAGGCCATGATCGTGTCTTTGGTTTTGCTTCTACCACTTCGGTTTTCTCGTGCTCTCCTTATTTGGCAGCTTCACTTGCAATACCACGGTCGCAGCCCTTGGGAGGCCACTATCATAGGATTGGTTTTGCCTCTGCCTTTCCTTAATTTCCTTTGTGTTTTCATGTTGGCAGTCTCAACATCAAACCCATGATCGTGGCCCTTAGTAGGCCACAATTGTGGAGTTCTTTTCTTTATTGTTTCTTCAAAATTTTTCCCTCGTTTCCAATTTTACAGTTTCAAATTGATTTCCACGACCGTGGGGATGATTAACCATGGTCGTGGCACCTTTGTTCCTTCAAATTCTTGTGGTTTGGCACTTTAAATCACCTATAAAAAAATCAAACATCATTATTCAAAATTTTAAAAAGAAAATTAATTTAAAAGAACAAAATGAAAAGAAATTGGGTTGCCTCTCAACAAGTGCTAGGTTTACTATCGATAGCTCGACATTCTCTGGTTGAATGCTCATACTAAAGTGATAGATGGTCTCGACGTCTATTGGATCACCAACGAAATAAGATTTCAATCGTTTGCCATTTACTTTGAAAATTTCTCCTCCTTGATTTTGTAAATCGATTGCACCGTGAGGATAAGCCTTCACAACTTTAAATGGTCCCGATCAATGAGATTTAAGTTTCCCAAGAAAGAGTCTTAATCTCAAATTGTACAATAAAACTTGTTGTCCTTCATGTACTTGCTTAAATTTGATAAATCTATCATGACATATTTTGGTTCTTTCTTTATAAATTTTTGCATTTTCATAAGCCTGAAACCTAATCTAATCTAACTTACTTAATTGCAAAAGACGCTTTTTTCTGGCCTTATTCCGATCCATGTTAAGTTGCTTAATAGCCCAATATGTCTTATGTTCTAATTCAACAGGTAAATGACATGCCTTTCCAAAGACAAGTCTATATGGTGACGTACCAATTTAAATGCCGTTCTGTAAGCCTAAAGAGCATCATCCAATTTAATTGACCAATCTTTTCTTGAATTGCTCACTGTATTCTCCAAGATCCATTTAAGTTCCCTATTAGATATTTTCGCTTATCCACTAGTTTGAGGGTGATAAGGTGTTGCCACCTTATGGTTTACTTCATATTTCCTAAGAATAGCATCTAAACTCTTGTTACAAAAATAAGTACCCCCATCACTAATTATAGCCCTAGAAACTCCAAATCGAGTGAAAATATTTTTCTTAATAACCCTAGTTACGACCTTGGAATCGTTTGTTGGACTTGCTAAGGCTTTAACCCATTTTGAAATATAATCTACAACCACTAAAATGTATTGACTATAAAATGATGGTGGAAATGGTCCCATAAAATCAATTTCCCAAATATCAAATAATTCAACCTCTAGAATTGTGTTAAGTGGCATAACTTGTCTTTTGGAAATATTTCATACCCATTGACATCTATCACAAGACTGAACCCACATCCAAGGGTGATCGCCCCTGAAGCTTTGAAAAAAAAATAAAGTCACAATAGTATTCACGGTAAGAAACTCGACTAGAGGAACGACTATGACAGTTAATTCGTACTGTCCATATATTGGGATCATACCTAAAGTGACAAAATAGTCTAACACTCACAGTAAAGAATGCGATGATAGGTGTGGTATGAAGAGTAGTCACGCAACACTATTTCGTGACCGTCCCTATCCATGGGTGACTGTCCATTCATTTCTAAGATAAAATCACATGGATTAGTAGTAGAGTTTGCGGTCTCAGGTGTGCTCAAAAGTTTGACGCGAGTCATCCAATTTGATCGCTATCTCAGATAAGGGCGACCGCACCTTTCATATTTTGGCGAAAAATTACTTTGTCAAATGAAGCAATGATACATGGAATGGCCATTATAAGAGAAAACTTTATATTAAAAAAGGGCAACCATCCCTTGTCTTTGGGAGACCATCCCGACAGTCACAGGCTAGCAAAGGATAGGTAAATCCTCACTAGTAGAGCACTAACATTTGACCGTTAGAAGATTTTCAGATGGAGCGACTGTCCCTATTCAGCATACGACCACCCAATATGCCTGGACGACCGTCCACTATTCTAGGATGACCACTACCTAAGGAAAACTCATTGCAATCATAAAAGCTAGCCTAATAGAATATAACACATTACTTATAACGGTTAGTTAGACTAAATTGGCTATAAATACCCCTAGAAATCTCACTTTTAAGGTGTGATAGTGATTGTAATAGCCAAGTTTAATATCTTTAATTTTCTTATATCAAAACCTATACTTGTATTCTTTGAGTAGTGGGTGTGAGCATTAAACACCATTATAAGTTTGAGTGTGAGCTTTGAAACACTTAGATTTTAGAGTGAGCTTGGAAAAACTCTTGTTAGGTTGTGAGGAAGCTACTCAAACCTTGTAAAAGTTCAGTGTGAGTTTGTAAAAATACTAAGTTAGAGTTGAGCTTGTAAAAACTCAAGATTAGTGGAACCTTAACAAGTTGTTGGGGAAGTGGATGTAGGATTGGGTAAACCACTATAAACTCTTTGTGTCTGTTTTTCTCTACTTTACTATACTCTTATCTTGTTTTGCCTTTGATTTTTAATTTACTATCACTTTCTCAAAATAACCAATTCACTCCTTTCTTAGTTGTCACCTTAGGACAACACATTAAATGACAAAAACTAAATAATCATTTTCTCTGCCTATTTCATACAGTTATAATTAACTATTGAAGTTCAACTAGACATGGCCCTTTCTAATTTATCTAACTGCTTGAATTTTTAAATAACTCTCAAAATCTCAATCAATTTGTTAACCACTTTTGACTTCCTTTTCTAAAGTGAAAAGTTACCATGATTATTTTAGTTTAGCACTCTAAATAATTTATTTTGATTAAAGACTATTTCAATTCAAGTTTATAATTTATAGACATTACTATGTTTTCAATTACTATATTATCTATGAATGCTATCATGTTGAAAATAAAATATATGATTAAATTATATTGACTAAAATATAAAAATTATCTTATTCATAAATTATATAATTTATTAAATTATATAAATTATCTTACTCATTGTACCCGTAAAACCAACAGTGATGTTATTAATAACCTTATTAATATATAATTAATTCTTAAAATATTTGCATAGTTGTTAGGCCTCAATCGAGCACCGATCTGACTTGCTTAGAAAATCAAGAGCTGAAATGTTCATTTGGGCTAAGTTTCACATGACATCGATGCGTACGGTCTTTAGTCAGTTCAGTAAACATATATTTAAAATTTATCTTTTATTTTGAAAAGATTTTTTTCTTTTATTCAAAAGAAACTCTCCTTTATTATGAAAATAAATAATGCCTTTTATTTTAAAAAGTAAAAATTGGACAGTCGCCACCTTAGTTTATTTAATTTGGAAAAATGAAGAGAAAACCCATTTATTTGGCTCCATAAAATTAATCAATTTATACCCAAAAGACACTAGTCCGAAACCAGTGGCAGAACCAGCAACTATGCAGGGGGGGGGGGAGGGCAAAATTTCCACCATTGCAGCGGCAAGGGGGGGCTCCGTTGCACCGGACGGCCAGAGGGGAGGGAGGTCATGCTTCCGACTTACTTATGCCAGCTTCCGGCCGGCCAGTCATGAAGGGTCGTGCAACCCCACACTACCCCACCTGGTTTCACCACTGCCTGAAACTAATTAAGATGAGTTCTGGGCTAAATTTTTTAAAAAAATTTTAATAAAAGTTTTTCTCTTGAATTGATTTTACCATTTTAGATTTGAGAAAAAAATATGATTTTTATGGATTATGCCACAATTAATTATGAATGACATTATTATAATGCATGGACATGTAATAATATGACATTCACAAAATGAAACAAGAAAAATAAATATAACAACTGCACCAAAATAATAATTTTAGGGGAGCTTCAACTCTAGCTCTTATGGATTTTAGATTGAGCACAAATTTCCAATTAATTAATTTAAAGAAAAAGATAAATAAACAAAACCAAAATGATGACCATTGCAATGGAACCCCAAAATATCAAGAAAAAGGAGAAATAATAATAATAATAATAATAATAATAATAATAATAATAATAATAATAATAATTATTATTATTATTATTATTATATTGAAAACAATTAATGATGATGATGATGATGATGATGATGATGATGATGATAATAATAATAATAATAATAATAATAAAATCAAAATTAAAGGACTAGTTGGTTGTTTAGGTGCGGACTCACCACTCGAAGTAATATTCCAAGTATGCCTCCTTATCATGCTTGAATGAAAATTAAAGCTGTATGTAGTTATTGCCTTTAATTGCAAATGATTTTAATTAACTAATTTTAGTTAATTACCAAATGGAAACAAAGTTGAAAAAGAACACGATACCTTGGATAGTCATTTTTTCTAGACAAATGGCTGGAGGGCTTTGCAGCTTCGTAGCTCCACTTGCACGAGAAATCAAATGAAATTGATTAATGAACAGTAGCAAATGATTGATTGCCATGAAAAGAAGATGGAATATTTTAATTAATTATTTTTAGTCTAAATACGTTTCGGCAGAGTTTCAACGTCCAGAATTTGGATCCCAAAATAAGAGAAGGAAGCTTCTATTTATAGAAGTCGTAATGACTACTCGAGCTGCGTGTGATGCAGACAGACCATGCATAATTAGGCTGTTTGCACACAAATGACCAACCATGCCAGGTACCACGGCATAGGGCCTCATGAAGGCGCGGCTTGGCGCGATGACAACAACTGCTTTTTTTGTGTGTAAAAATATGCATGTGCATTTTTAATAATTTTTCAATTTTAATTTTCCTAATTTTTGAATTATATATAAAATTAGGAGTTATCGAAATTGCTTATTGTTTATATATATAAGTGCCATATCACTATACACGTATCTCATCTATTTCAACATGCAGTAAATTTGTGCATCTCCAATTTCTAGGTACATTTTTGTTAATACTTTTGTTATGATTCATTTATCTTTTATAATTTTTTCTCTATTACTATTCACTTTAAAATTCAGATTCATAAAAAAAAGTTAATATATACACTTATTTACTTGATTTCAATTTGTTGAGGAAAATGGATTACAAGTTTCTATGATTATTGGATTTCAATGCATACACACAAACAATTAAAGTTCGAGTGAGAAGAATTTGGAATACTGTAAATTTAAAGACAAATAATGAAATAATAAGTATTAACATGATACGTACTGATGAAGAGGTGTGTAGCTTAGTTCCTATATCAATTGAATGATACTATTCAAAATCTTTATATTTTCTCGCTAATTTTTTTCTTATGTTAGGGTGATTTGATGCATGCATATATGAAAAAACCTCTATCGAATAGGTTCATCCCACTACTACATGAAGGTTCTATACACTTAATTACAAATTTCAACGTTGTTGACGCTGATAAATATTTTTGACCAATTACCAATGAGAAGAAGATAATATTCCTTCTAACAATAAGATTGAAGCTACTAGAAGACAATCCTCCTTTAATCCCTCTTCATAAGTTTGAATTTGTTATTGATCCAGAAATTAGAAAAAGATTGCATGACAATATGATCATGATAGGTTAACAACTTGACTTTAATCATTCCACATGACAATTTTAGAAGCCTTTTAATATACTATCTAATTATAAAAAGCAACTAGTAGTTGTAATGAGAAAGCTAAATGCAGTTGGTCATATTGAACATATAAACATCCGTGGCTCACAAGTACTAAGAAAAGATTGCATACTTCAGCTCTCAAGGCAAGCATCTTTAAAACTATTCAATCATTAGCAAGAGAATTTGACTTTTATGTTCTCTATTTTCCTGTAATAAAAAAAATTAAAATAGTAATAAAAATGAGTAACATAAAATTAATTTTGTCGAAATTTAGTTTCTATTATGTACTATAACATATAAAAGTTAAAATTAAATTTTAATATTTTAAAATTACTTTCATATAAAAATGAATTTTTATATTTCTTTATTAACTTCACGCGAATTTCTAATTTTGCTTAGAATTTAGATAAATATAATCTTATCATTGATTAATTATGATCAATATTAAATGATTATAATATTTTGTTTCTAATTTTGAATAAAATTTAGATAAATATAATCTTATCATTAATTAATTAATTAATATTAAAGTATTTTATATAAGTTTAAAGGCATCCACTTATCAAAGTAAATATGCATGAATTTGTCTTATTAATGATATTCTTTTATGAGCTTTTGACAATTAATTTCATATTTTATGGTGTACATATTAAGCAAAATTGAAGCCATAGATTAAATTATTTGTGTTCTATGTTACGATAAATAATTATTTGTTTACAATAAATAATTATTTTGAGCCAAAGATACCTTTCGTCCTAAAATAATACATTAATTGTGATGTTCCTTTTATAATTGTTTACAGTGGTTATTCAATTAGAATCACATTATGGGACAATCATGCTAATGAAATTGGAGATGGTATTCTATCCAGAAATGAGAAAGGGTCACTTATCATTATTGTTACATCCACAATAGTCAAGATATATGGAGGTATATTTATTGTTATTGATATCAAGATTGAAAATAAAATAATTCTAAATATTATTTATAATTCATAATATGCAGGTGAATTCTATTTATCATCCACAAAAGCAATAAAAGTGTACGTCAATTTGGATATTTCAAAGATGAAAACTTTCATTAAGAGGTAAAAGAATTTAATACCAAATAATAATCGTCTTAAGTTTACGTGTTAAAATAAAAGGCTTTACAATGACAACATTTCATAATCCAAAATTTCGCAGATCAATTGTTGATGAAAGGCAATTACATTATATTGAACAAAAGGAATCAGGACAGAAAAGCCATAAAGAAATTATTCTTAGTAATAGAAACACAATAAATGATATATTACAAATGCATTACCAAGATAATAACCAGGTTGGATTTTACCATTTATTTTTAACTTTAAAGCATTACATAGAATGAAATTTATCCATGTTAAATAATCACTTATTTGTTTCATACAGCCTAAGAGATTAAGTGCAGTTGCTAAAATTAAAAAAATAGGTAATAAATTTAGCTTGTGTTACATTGGGTGTGATATATGCCAAAAGAAACTCACACGTAGTGAAGATTTCTTATGGTATGAAGAATACAAGAACAAGCCAAGTTTTCTAGTAGCAAGGTAAGAACATATATATTATTTTTTTCGTAATTACTAAAAATATTCCATAACTTTATCCAGTTTTAAATATTTTTCAACCTTAAGATAGGTAAACTGACACGTTAAATATGTTTTAATAATTATCAAATATGTTGCATTTAAAAAATTAATTTAATATTATAAATTAAAATGAATGAACTTTTGATTGCATAATTAAATATAATAATTATTATATATATTCCATTTACTAATTTACTTAATATCATAAATTAAAATATATGATCTTTAATTTTCATAATTAAATAAATAATTATGTGACCTTTCATTTTCTTATTTAAAATTTTTAATAATTTAATTAATAATATTAGTTAAAACATATGACCTTTGATTTCCGTAATTAAATATGTCTTTAATATTTTTCAATAATTAAATTCATATTATTAACTAAAATATGTGACTTTTTATTTACCCTATTAAATATGATTTAATAATTACTAAATATACTCCATAATTTTAACCAATTTCAATTTTTTTATGGATACAAAGTTGATCTTATAGTCTCTGATCTTACCGGTAAAACTACATTCATTCTATTTGACGATGAAGTGAAAAGATTATTTAAGATTCTAGCAGAAATACTTACAATGCAAAAGGGCAATTGATAAACAATTCCATCCATGTTACAAACCATTTGTGGTAAGAAGTTGTTGTTCCTCATCAAACCAACAAATTACATTCTTATAGAAGGATCTCAAAACTACTCAGTCACGAGAATTTTTGAACTCAATGAACTCGAAGCACTCGAACATACATCAACGAGAACTAGATAATGACATAAATATTACTATTTTGCAAAGTAAGTGTGTGATTCTTTATAATAAAATCTATGTAATGTATTCTACCATTCTTCTTTTTTTCTTTGTAGAGCATATAAAATGATCCCCATGAAAAAGATGTGCCTTGAAGCATCTTGCCACTTTTAGGATCTAAAAAGGTGATAACAAAAAAAAAAGCATAAACTGCTATGCTCATTTGATTTGTAATAACTAACACCTAATATAATCCTTTTATATCGGAAGGAAAAAAAACTCATAAAGCATGAACAATCACTTTAATTTTCTAAATTAATTTCTATTTCGAAATCTTAATATATAGCATGAAGGCATGATTGGAAGCAATATTATATACAACTCAAGCGCGTTATCCACGCATCCAGAAGAAGATAGTGATGATGAAATTGATAATGTGCATACACTTGCTACGTCAAGAAAGAGAAAGTTGATTTATGTTGAAGACAATGATGAGTGACAACATGGTTCTTCTACAATAAAAATTGCCACGAATCTTCATCTTATAAATAATTATAATTTTCAAACTTCATAATAAGAATTATGCATCGTCAAATTTCATCCCAAAGTTTTGTACTATCAAATATTAATTTTACAAATCATCGAATTCCCACATTCATGACAAGAATCCCGAAACATCATTTTCATTGATCATAACATCATAGTAATTACTAACCTTTAAGAATATTAATAATAGTATCTACATGGATATTGGATTTAAACAAAATGACAGAGTAACGGAAAATGGTGATTTGAAGAAGCAATTAATTTTAAAAAGCTTAGCAAAATCCATAAAACATATGTGTGCCTCTACATCTATATAAACAAATAATCATTGCTAACCATATTAAACCCATTTGTTTTCCTAAAGTTTTAATTTATTTTATTGAACTTGGTAATTTTATGATTATTTTATTAAATTTTTTAATAAATTTCATTCACATATTCCATGTTGTCGAATGTAAAGCAAAGTTATGGTAAATAAATAGAAGAACATACATACTTTTACTTTATCAAAATTGAATTTACAAGTGAAAATTACAATAGGATCGATCTTTTGATTTGCAGACAAATTTTAACTTCTTTTCTCTACTCTTCTTAACAAGTTGTAAGTTCTATGTCACATTTTCAACAACAAATGTCTTAAATATTTCGCATTAAATTTGTTGAAAAAATGATTTGATAATATATATATCATTACTGATCACATTGGCAATCAATTAAACTCATAAGTGAAGATAAAAAGGTCAACAAAAATTTCAGTTTTTATTTTCTAGAATTATTATAACACTCTTATATTCTATATACGTACAATATATACACTCAGTATATGTAAAATACGCATATATGGTGTAAAAATATTACAATTCTGTTTAATAAAAATTTTTATTTTTCTAATTTAAAATCTTAAATATTTTAAAATGTGTATTTAAATAATAAAAAAATATTTATTATTAATTATAGATTCCAAAATAGTATTTTTCATAAAAATCTCTGAGAAAAATTTATCAGAGTTTTGTCTGTAATTTAGATATTTTCAAATTAACAACAAAACACAATCTGCATAAGAAAACACTTCCAATAAAAATCATTTATACATTTCACTCATACTCTTCAATTTCTCCAAGTTTCTTAAGACATTTATACGTATACATATATATTTTTTTATCAAACCACATATACACCCACATTATAAAATTTTATAACCCATTCTTTATAATTTACAATATATATACATCAAAACATAATATAATATGCATAACGTCAAAATGTACGATAATATAAAATATATACATAATGGTAGCGTCTCTGATCTTGATGTCCAAAAATTAACTCTACAATTAAAACCTCAAATCTAGACCCGACTCGGTTTAGAAGAACTCTCCGGCTCTATCAGATCTCCCCTGTCACCTGCGCGATGAGTTACAATCGCTCTAAGCCAAAAGTCTATCGGTACAAACTTTGATAACAATAAAACTTATATGCAATGCCAATGACCAATACTTATATATACATCATGTCACCATGTGGCATACCATTTCATTTTAAACATATTTTTTAATCATTTTAGAATTCAAATAATAACAAACACAAGCATGGGCCCAAAGGATCTAATATGCTATTCAAATTTCAGAGTTACTGTTCTGGTCCATATTGACACCATATGACTAGCCTCGAAGGAAAATCATAGTAATGTTCAAAAGCTAGCCTTGAAGGCAAATCATATCATAGTGACGCCAAATGTCTAGCCCCAAAGACAAATCAAATAATTACTCAAAAGCTAGCCCCGAAGGCAAATAATGAGGATAACCTCATAAGCATTGTAACATCCCGGGTTAATCCCCCCCACCAACCTGCCAGCTAGGCCTCAGGCCACTGCCAATCCCAGTCAGGCCCATGAGACTGCTACAGTATTGGACTGCCCTCACGGGCCCTCCAGCAGGATTTGTTTATTTGGCTCCCTAAGGAGTCGCCTCCCCAGATCGAACCCCTGACCTCCCACTTAAGAGAGCCAGCGAGCGCAATCCAGTAACAATTCTTCCTGGAAGAATTGGTACTGGATTGCGCTCGCTGGCTCTCTTAAGTGGGAGGTCAGGGGTTCGATCTGGGGAGGCGACTCCTTAGGGAGCCAAATAAACAAATCTTGCTGGAGGGCCCGTGAGGGAAGTCCAGTACTGTAGCAGTCTCGTGGGCCTGACTAGGATTGGCAGTGGCCTGAGGCCCAGCTGGCAGGTTGGTGGGAGGGATTAACCCGGGATGTTACAGTTAAAAAGGCGCATAAGTGTAACACCCCCATACTCCATATAAGTACTATACATATACCTGGCATACATACAATACGTATATAAAGTATAAGAATGTCACTGATCGTTATAGTTAAAAACTTTAATCGGAGTTCAAAGAATAGTACATTTACAAAATCATTCCACTTTCAAATATCTTACATATATAAAAATACACTTATACAGATAAATACGTTATTGTCAAAATACAACATATTTAAATTATACATATATGCACCACCTTCTAGTTGGTCTCGAGATACTCTTACCTTTCTCGTGGCACACCGATTGACTCCCAGATCAACCACCTACTCACCTGCGCGATTTACACAACCGCGCTAAGCCCAAAAGCTTAGTAGTACAAATAAATATTATAAACATACATTACAAACAATCATACTCATATGTTAACTTCATATATCATTATTTTCTTATCATATTTTCCCATTTCAATTACATCTTATATATATTTCTACTCTTCTCATAATTATATACATATACACTTATATCATTAATACAACCCATAATTCCATGACTTATTAAAACATTCATAACATAATACTCACAATGTTCACAACCACATCCATATTATACATCATATTGTATTTTCATGTTTCACTTTCACATTTCATCATTCAACATAGTTTTTTTTTATCCATTTTCACTTTCAATAATTTAAATTGTACATTGTAATTGTAATATCCCAATGTATGCCCTAGAAGTTTTGAATATTATTGTTGTTTTAATTGGATTGAATGTATGTGTCAAATTGAAAGAGAAAAGAATTTTTAAAGGAAGTGTATATGTTGCATATATGGTAGTATAAATAACATATACATAAGTCAAAAGGGATGGTCAATGGAAGAGGATATTTATTTGTGATATGTGAAATTACTTAAATGGGCATATGAGTGACAAGAGTTAAGTTTAAATGGATGAGGGCATTTAAGTAATTGTTGTGTTAGAATTGCATGGTGGAGATTTAAAGAAGAAGAGAAGTTTGACTTGTCATTATTTCTTTTCTTCTCTTCTCTTTTGGTGTGGCCGGCTATCAAAGGAAAGGGAGAGGAAGAGAGGTGTTCTAAGTTCTAAACATCAAATTGAAGGGAGAATCAAAGGATTAAGTTGGAGATTTGTGAAATTTCTTCAATTTAGGTAAGTACTCTCTTGTTTTCCTTTGTTATTTGTGAAGTTGTGTTTGAGGTGAGTTATGATTTGTTGGTATTATGATTAAGTGTGTTTGAGATGTGTTTATAAGTGTTGAAATTGATTGTAAGTTACAAAGTTAAATTGGTGTTGGTTTTGGTTTGAAGATGGTAAGTTAAGTGGATGTTGATATTGAAAGAATAAGAATGATGTTGGTTTTAGGGTTTTGAAGTGGTATGTGTTTAAATGTATTGTTAATGTATTGTTAATGTGATTATTGTGATGAACATGTAAAATAAGTGTTAAAGACATTGATTATATCCATTTGAATAAGGTTATGTTGTGTATAATGTGTTTTAATTCAATCAAAAGAGAATTGGCCATGTTTAGGGTTTTTGTCCATGACAGACACGGCCAAACTAAGGATGAGACATGGCCAAAACTAAAGATTTTTGGGAGGCACGGCCAAGTTTGAGGAAATTTGGCCGTGTTGGATCAATTTTGGAGAGACACGGCCACTGGCTTGGCCGTGTCCCTTGCCCGTGTTTGCCACTGCCTGGTATTGGTTGAGAGACACGGCCGTGTTCCCTTGCCCGTGTCTGCCTCGGTTGATTTGGTGTTGAGAGACATGGCCACAAGCTTGGCCGTGTCCCTTGAGTGTGTTGGCTACTGTGATGGTTCTTTGCTCTTTTTGTATTGATGAGATTGAACATACATTTGATGATGCATATGATACTATATGAACAAGGTTATGTTTTATGCATTGTGAATCTTGTAAATGGTAATGTGTTATATAAATAATGTACTTTGTAATGTTACATCAAAGATGCTATATGTAAAATGTGAAGGAGATGATGAAGTAATTGATTATGTATAGCTTGATGGGAGTAGTTCTTGAGGTAAGTACAAACTTACTTAGATGCATTCTTTTATATGATTTTGAGACTTAAAACAATGTTAATTAATTTATTATATTGTTAATATAATGTGACAAGTATTATGACTTGTATAGTGTGAAAGAGACGAGGATCATTCAAAAAGGTATGTACAATGCAATTTATTATGATAAATACTTTTATGATGAATTACCTGAATGTAAATTGAGACATAAAGAGATGTGAAACTAACGTTCTGAGTTATAATGATATGTTTGTTTAGTTAATGTAATTGAGGTTGTATATTAAATGATGATTCAAATGAGATATGAAGCCATTGTGATTGGCTATGATAACACAAATGTGATGTAAAGCCATTGTGATTGGCTATGATGATTCAATTGAAAGACATAAGGCATGTTTGCCTGATTGATGATGAGAATTGAGAATGAAATTGATAAATGAATTGTGTAGCTAATGTGTTATTCCATTTTCAGAGTTTGTTGTTGGTGGCATGCCTAATATTAGTAACAATCTATTGAAGTTAGGTTGGGCTTGATCCTTGAAGCCAAGTTGGGTAGAAGTTTAACATGTTTTACTCCCCTTGAAGCTTGGTTGGGTCTAGTCCTTGAAGCCTAATTGAGATGTTACAACCCTTGAAGCTAGGTTGGGTTGGTTCTTGAAGCCAAGTTGGGTTGATACTTAGCATGCTTTGTTCCCCTTGAAGCTTGGTTGAACATAAATCCTTGAAGCCTAGTTGGGTCTATGATAATGATAAATGTGATAACAAAACCAAAGCATTAACTCTGAAAATTGAATTGCATATTAGTGTCTTTTGGGCCCGAGTCTGTCTTTGTTGTCAATGTGATATACAAATGTTGAAATAAATGAGTAATGAGATCTATGGTTGCTTTGTTGGAAATGTGATTCATGAATGGTGATAATGATTGTCTTCATTGGAAATGTGATTCATGAATGGTGATAATGATTGCCTTCATTGGAAATTTGATTCATGAATGGTGATAATGATTGCCTTCATTGGAAATGTGATTCATGAATGGTGATAATGATTGCCTTCATTGGAAATGTGATTCATGATTGGTGAATTGTGAATAAAATAATGATATGAAGTATGTTATGTAATATGTATATTGATATAATGATTGTGAGTATTAGTGATGGATTGTGGTTGGTGTTAATGATATGTATATATGTATATATAATATATGAGATTAGTAGAGATATATGAAAGGTGCAATTCAAAAGGAAAAACATGATAAGAAACTAATGGTACATGGAAGTGATATTTCATTATATGTTAGAATTTCTATAATGTATGTTTATATGTTATATTTGCACTACTAAGCTCTCGGGCTTAGCGCGGATGTGTAATCGCGCAGGTGACTAGGGGAAAGATATGAAGTCTTTCGTTATGCCACGAGAAGAGTAAGAGTTTATCGAGACCAATTAGAGGGTGATGCATACATGTATAATTTTTAATTATGATGTATTTCTGACAAGAGTATATTTATATGTATCAATGAAGTTTTGATAAAGATAAGATTATGATATATATATATGTAAGATCATTAAAAGTATAATGATTTTGTAAATGTTCTTTAAATTTATGTATTGTGGTTTGAACTCTGTTAAAGGTTTTAAAAATGTATCGAAAAGTGGCATCTTTATACTTTATATACTTACTGTATGTATACCGGGTGTATGTATAGTACTTATATGGAGTATCGGGGTGTTACAGTAATCATCTCATTTCATAATTATCATCATATATCTCATAACATTACATCTTATCCCATAAATCACATTTAAACAAAGACAATCATTAATCTCACTATTCATTCATTTCACAT
Organism: Garcia nutans; assembly: GCA_947685225.1. Taxonomy (NCBI): domain Eukaryota; kingdom Viridiplantae; phylum Streptophyta; class Magnoliopsida; order Malpighiales; family Euphorbiaceae; genus Garcia; species Garcia nutans. Next base: position 18,209,859 of record CANTUV010000009.1, on the reverse strand, counting down.
TTCATGAATCATATTGAAAACAAAGACAAGCATGGGCCCAAAAAGGATCTAATATGTTATTCAAAGTTCAGAGTTACTGCTTTGGTCCATAATCACAATCATCAAGCCCGTAGGCAATATATATATATATCTCTATCCATGGATAGGGTAACAGACCCAGTCTCTTAGACCTCAACCTGCTAAACTTGAGGAGATCCTCAACCCGGCAAGACTGTTACCTGTAACAGACCTAGTCTCTTGGACCTCAACCCAGATAAACCAAGGAGATCCTCAACCCGGCAAGACTGTTACTATAATTCACATTTTACATTTATCAACTGGAATCGGCTTACGACCCGGTCTTTTCACCTATCCAGTACTTTATAGGCATGCCGCCAAACCCAGAACTCAGAAAGTTGAATAACACATTAGGCACACAATTTTTTAATTATTTCATTATCAATTTGATTCTCATTTACTCATTATCACTTAGGCAACCATGCCTCAATCATCTCATTGACATCATTATCATTTTAGCCAACAACCATGGCTCCATACCTCAACAAGAGAGTATATATATATAATCAATTGCATTGAACATCATCTAGGCAAACATGCCTCAATTATGTCATTTACATCATTATAGCCAACAATCATGGCTTCTCATCTCATTAATAAAGTATACATAATTAAATGCATTGAATATCATCATATCTTTCACATTTCGTATTTCATATTTCATATAAACAAACATGCTTCAATTATCTCATTATGTCAATTCATCATTTAAATACTCACAATCAAATGCATTGAACATACTTTAAGAAGGATCATCATATCTTTCACATCATCCAATCATAACCTTAATCAAATTATATTAACAATATAATAAATTACTTAACACATTTACAAACAAATGTGTTAAGTCTCAAATCATGTAAATAAGTGCAATAATATAAATTTGTACTTACCTCATGAGCCATCACACAACACCAAACTCATCTTCCAATAATCTCAATACTTGGATTAGGGCAAAACCTTTCTTCACAACCTAATCCACAAGAAATAACACACACTTACTCAAAGATACACATGAATCCAATACAATTATTCATTTATCAATCTCATACTAGACCCTTAGATCAAAAATTACAAACCGACATCTCTCTCTAGGACCCCATGGTCGTGGCCTACCAACTCCCACTGGCGTGGCATAGCAACCAATTCTGCCTAATTGCTCTAACAACCCCCACGGTCGTGGCCTTCCCACTCCCACGGCCGTGGCATAGAAAGTGAATCTGTCTCCTTTGTTCAACACCTCCACGACCATGGCTTCCAATGGCCACGGTCGTGGCAGCCAAGACCACAGGCGTGGCATCAAAAATGCCTCTGTTTCCGAACCAAACTCATACATATTAAACCCTTACTAACCAATTTCAATAATCCATCATCACCCTCACAAATAACTATATACTCATTATCAAAATTCCAATTCAACATATCTATAACCTTTAATCTTTTACTATCATTATCTTCACACACTAACCAAATCACATATACATAAAATCAATAGAAATCAACTCAAAGAGATAAACACTTACTTGAATATTTTGCCAAATCTTCAATCTCCATCTTCAATTCTCTCAAAACCCTTTATAAATTTGTTGTGTATGCAAATAAAATCTCATCTCTCTTTCTCCTTCTCTCTCTCTCTCTCATGCAAGAAGAAGAAGAAGAAGAAAAATATCTTTTCTCCCCTTCTTTTAATTTTCATTAAACATACACATTAAATCCAAATACAATAATAATTATTCCAAACTTTTAGGGTGTACTTTGGGATATTACAAGCATGCCACCGGATACAAAACTCCGAAAATTGAATAACATACTAGGCAAACAATTATTTTATATTTCTGATTATCGATTTCTTTCTCATTTTTCCATAATCCATTAGGCACATTGCCTTATTTTCTCATTTTTTTTCTCACTTTTCTCACTTTTATCAACACCAATTCATTTTATTTCATCATATTTCAATATATCATCACAATGCATCACATTTTACCTTAAAACTCATTATCCAAATATTTTGGATAATTTCACATAATTCACATATAAATAGAATTTTAATTAATTTAGCTATTAACAATGGCTTTCCATAATGCATATAATGCATTCATAACAAATCACATAACATAACATAAAGTTCATGCATGTTTTATGCATCAAGTAGCTTAACACATTTTTTTTAACTAAAATATGTTAAGCCCAAATTATTGTCAACACATCTAATTAATCAAAAGTTTGTACTTACCTCCAAAAGCTTCCAAAAGCAAGCCACAAAATTATCTCCAACCTTCTCTTCCAACTTGCCCTTCAACACTTGGTTTGGGTAACTCAATTCTCCTTAATACCTATACCAAATATGATCATAAATAATCATCTAGTATCACATTTAAAGGCATTTCCAATCTTAAAGTATAATTAAATATCATTCAAATTAAAATCTCAAAGTTAAGGCTAACCTCACTTTAACTTTAGAAAACCATATTAAGCCATTCAATTTGGTGTTTTAAGTTTGTTTATATTATTTATATATATTTTAACATGTTTAAACCAATTATATTACATAAACACATGTTTATATCCAAAACCCTAAAATGACATAACCTTCACCATTGAAGGTTTTCCATTCCAACTCAATCCAATTATCATTTCAAGCTTATATTCATCATTAATGTCAATAAATAACATGCTTTAACCAATAAAATCAAACAATTCAGCATACTTTAAAAATCCCTTTTCCAAAATCATAAATCACCACTTCCATTTTCAAACTCTATCCAAACTCAACCAAATCCATCATTTGACTTTAAAATACTTATTTATGCATCAAAACAACTCATTTAGAATCAATTTGCACAATTAAAACCCATGATTTCACAAACCCTAAAATTTCATAACCCTAAATTCTCTCTCTTCACCAATCTTTACTCAAACTTAATCATTTCTTCAATCCAACCTTAAAACCGTTGTTAACTACTTAAAATAACTTCATACATACCAATTCCAATAATTAAATCATACTACTTCTGTAATATCCCAATGTATGCCCTAGAAGTTTAATACAATTGTTGTTTGATTTGAATTAAATATACATATATGTTGTTGCAAAGGAAATGATTGTGTTAATGGAATGTATATGTTGTATATATGTTAATATAGATAACATATAAATTGGTCAAAAGAAAGTCAAGAGAAGAATGAGGTGTGGTGGAGGATTTTTGGAAATTATTATTATTATTATTATATGTGGTGAACGTGAGAAGAGGAAAAAGATATTTTCTTTCTTCTTCTTCTTTTGGTTTTGCACGAGAGAGAGAGAGAGAGAGAGAGATAGAGAGATGTGATGATCTTCATCAAAATCTTGGGGTTTTAAGAGAATTGAAGGTAGAGATTGAAGATTTGACAAGATATTCAAGTAAGTATTCAATTCTTTGTTTTGATTTCTATTGTTTGAGTTGGATTTGATATGGTTGGTGTGATGGTGATGTTAATGAAAGATTAAGATTATAGATATGTTGAATTGATAGTTAGATGATGTTAATAAGGTTAATTGTGAGGTTGATGATGGATTATTGAAATTGGTTAGTAAAGATTTTATATATATGAGATGGAGAATTGATTGATTGATGTATGTTTGTCTTTATTGAAGTTGAAATGCATAAAATACATGATGTGTGCCGTGTTTGAAATCTTTACCTTTTGTGAGACACGGCCAGGATGATGGGAGACACGGCCGTGTTGGATCATTTTGGAGAGACACGGCCACTGTCTCGGCCGTGTCACTTGCCCGTGTCTGCTACTGGATTTTTGGTGTTGAGAGACACGGCCACTGGCTTGGCCGTGTCCTTTGACCGTGTCTGTCACTGCTTCTTTTGGTTGAGAGACACGGCCATGCTAGGGGAGTCTTGGCCGTGTTGGAGCATGTGTTGGGAGACACGGCCACAAGCTTGGCCGTGTCCCTTGAGTGTGTTAGCTACTGTGAGAAAAGTGATTGATGAACACGCCCGTGTTGGTGAACGTGTTGGTGGGCGTGTCTTGTGTTAAGGTTGCTCTAATTAATTATCATTCTTATGTTCTTATGGGAATAACTATCTTTGGATTAGGTTTTGAAGAAATTGTGTTGCATTAACTTAATGTGGAGAATTCTTGGAAAAAGAAAATGTAGAGATTGATGGGAGTAGTTTTTGAGGTAAGTACCAATTTATATGATTGTATTTATTTACATGACTTGAGACTTAACACATATGTTTGCAAATGTGTTAAGTGGTTTATTATATTGTTAATATAATTTGATTAAGATGATGATTAAATGATGTTAAGGATATGAAGATCATTAAAAAGGTACGCATAATCCTTATTTGATTGTATATCTCTATATGTCTTTGAACCTTAACACATTTAGATGAATGTGTTAAATAATCTATTATATGATGGATGTAAATGAGTAAGGTAAATTGCTATATATATTTATAAATGATGAAATTGCTATCATATAAGATATAAAGAAATGATGATCATTCTTAAGGTATATGCAATGCAATTGGTTGTGATAAATGTTTTAATACAGAATGGTATTAATGTGTCTTGAGAAATGATGGAAATGAAATAAATGGACATATGGTTTATATGATAATGAATTTAAAATACATGTGTAATGAAATTGATTATGTATGCTTGAATGATAAAGTGTAAAATGTGATTTGAGATATAATGTGATGAGAAGCTATTGTGAATGGCTATGATTATACAAATAAGATTGTTGAGGTATGTTTGCCTATTTGATAATGATAGAAATGGGTTGAGAAAGTAATGTTAAAAGATATAAATGAGCGAACCTATCTGCCTCCTGCGGAACCATGCGGACCCAGAGAGCTGGGCAACCGATCTTGGACTACCGACCTGGTTGGGGGAAGGTTCAGTACAGTCAGTATTATATGTACCTCTTTGCCTCCTGCGGAACCATGTGGACCCTGTGGTTGGGCAACCGAACTTGGACTACCGACCTGGTTGGGGAAATGTACATTACTGATAGTCTTATACGTTCCTATCTGCCTCATGCGGAACCATGCGGACCCTGTGAGTGGGCAATCGAACTTGGACCACCGACCTGGTTGGGGGAAGGATCGTATTTGGTAGTTTTATACGTACTTATCTGCCTCATGTGGACCCCTGGGATTGGCAGTGGCCTGAGGCCCAGTGGGCAACCGACCTGGTTGGGGGAAAGTTCGTATATGATGTTATAGTTGTTGGCTATATTGAGAAACTTTGAATGTGTATAATAGATGATGATATAAATATTGAAATAATGATATGAAGTATAATATGTAAATGAATTGTGATTGATGATAATGATTATCTTCATTGGAATGTGATTCATGATTAGTATGATATGTATTGTGTGTATAGCAATATCGATTGTGAGTATAAATGATGAATCATGATTGGTGAATTGTGAATAAAATAATGTCATGAGATATAATATATCATGTGTGTATTGATATAGTGATTGTAAGAATTAGTAATGGATTATGGTTAGTGAGATAAATGTGTATATATGCATATATTATATGAAATTAGTCAAGATATATAAAAGGTGTAATCAAAAAGGGAAAACGTGATAAGAAACTAATGGTACATGAAATTGATATATTATTATATGTTAGAATGTTTATAATATAAGTTTATATTTTATATTTCTACTACTAAGCTCTCGGGCTTAGCGCGGATGTGTACTTGCGCAGGTAACTAGGTGGAAGATATGAAGTCTTTTGTTATGCCACGAGAAAAGTAAGAGTTTGTCGAGACCAACTAGAGGGTGATGCATACATGTATAACTTTTATTTATGATTTATTTCTGATTTATATATTCATATGTATACATGGGGATTTAATAAAGATAAGATTGTTATATGTATGTAAGATTTGTAAAAATATAATGATTTTGTAAATGTTCTTTGAAAATGAATGTGTTGTGGTTTGAATGCTGTTAAGGTTTTTTTTTTAAATTGCAACAAAAAAAAAGTGACATCCTTATACTTTATATACTTACTGTATACATACCGGGTATATGTATAGTACTTATATGGGGTATCGGGGTGTTACAACTTCATAAACCCAAAACAAACATATTCTTATTTTCATGAAAATTCAAAGAAAAATGTTAGAAAGATTACTAAATATGGAGGAAATCCCTAAAATCCAACTTTAACACTTGAAATCCTTCAATTTTGGGAGGTCGGAAGAAGCAAAACTCCCTCTTTAATGGCTATGGAAAATCGACACAAGGAAGAAGAAGAAGAAGAAGAAGAAGACCACCAAAATTAGATTTTCTCTCTCTTTCCACTTTCATTTCAACCTTATATATATTATAATATATTTTTAATTAATTAATTAATTAATTAATTAAAACTCTAAAATATTATCTTCCATTCAAAATTATTTATTTTTGAATAATTTAAATATTTTTAATTTTTAAAGTTTATTTATCAAAATGCCATTGAGACTTTGACTTTTGACTTTTAAAAATTGACTTTTGTTGACTTTGTATATGTTATGTATATTTTGTATATATATCACATATACATTTCACTTTTTCATTTAAAATTCTCTCATTTTTTATTTAAAATTTTTTATTTAATTTATTCAATTAAATTATAATTTATTTTATTAAATTTTTAAAAATTAGGAATTTTTAAAAATTAAGAATATTACAATTATGTTAATGAATATTGATAACATCAAATTCAAAATTTATTAACTGAAAATATTGATAAATTTATTTATTAAATTATTAATATATGAACATAAAAGGTCCTATATATATGATTCATTTCTTAACTGAAATCAATAATTAATATTAATGATTGATAATTACTATTATTTTAATTGTCAATGATATATTTTAAGAGGATCATGCACATTTTCATCTCTTTAAAAGATGACAACCTGTAAGTGTAGGAAAATGAAAAATTGAAATGATATTAGTTAACTTCAAAATTTGATCAAACAAGAAGTCAAAATATAAAAAAGAAATTGTTGATACTAATTTTTTAACATATACAATGACGTACTCATGAAAATTACGGCATCCCATTGAAATGCACACATGGAAATCACGTAACTCAAGTGCAAGGGACAATTGTTCATAATCTTCCGTCAAAATTCATATAATACATCTAACAATTTTACAGTTTCACTTTATTTTCTATTAATATTCAAATAAAACTTAAATACATTGAAATTCTACTTCCAATACAAAGACCATTATACATAATTTTAAGTTTAATCACATAATGATATAATTAAATATTAAATTAAAATCTTGAATGACATTTTCATGTACCAAAACATCCCATGAGTCACTAATTTCATAACATTCTATTTAACAAACTTGAAGGCAAACTTTCACCTCCATCCTATGCATGTTTCATAATCTTTCATATTCTCAAGAGCAATGTTCCTACCCATTTTCATTGCAAAAATGTGCAAAAAGACAAAGGCTTCTCCAAGTTTTTTACAATATGAACTAATAATCAACATATTAAGTAAGGTCACAAGCACTGATCTTCAATCATATTTCATACTCTCAATGAGCTAAGTTTTGTAGTTCAATAAAAATGTACATCTATCAAACAACTTTTTTTGAATGTTTGATTTTCTCTGTAATTTATTGTGTAGCTCGAAGCTATTCTATGAAATTGCAAATCGGCATTAAATGATAAAAAATCAACCTCTAACCAATACTAGAATGCCAAATTTGAATGATCATGTAAAAATATTCTTTTTCAAATTGGCAGAAGTTGAAAATAAATAAGCACTATTCTTCTTTGAATCAAATATATTCTTCATTAAAAAATAAATAAAGAAAGGACTCCAATTGCTTTGGACTGTTACTCGCACTTTCATACCACAAGTTTTATATAATTATGTTATTGCATCATTAACCTACCGCTCATATAAAGCAGCAGATGCCTTCAGAAAATTGATTACCAACACAAAAGAAGCATCTCTACGAAGTTGTAGGGAGACTTTCAAAATCATGATAAGAGATGAAACAATTTGTACTGTCTAAATAGTGACCAACTGCTATAAAAATAGTGAAGGACACTGGGATAAGGATTGGATGACAATTTACAATAAGAGTGAATGTTTAATTACATACATCTTTTGCAAAATAGACTTAGAGGTAACGAGAATAAATATAGGCATTCCATAAATTGCTGAGTAATTTAATAAAATGAAACTTTAAGACAGAGGTTACTAATAAAGTAATCATACTATTTCTATCAAAATAAACCTTGCATGTATAAAAATTCTTTATAAAATAAAGGTGTTTCACATCACTGACTGTATAATAGTTCAATAATAACAATTTAAATGATAATTTCATAATATCCAATCTATTTCTAAAATTAATATTAAAAAAAATTAATATAATGCAAAATAAAAAAAAATCAAATCCATGCATCGCATGGGACCATGCCTATTTTATTTTCAAATTGATAGACAACAAGGGCACATATTTTTTTACATAGTGTTTTTATAAAATCTTTGATTTTTTTCATATTTTGTTTATGGGTTTGAGTATATATTTCATATATGTGCCAAATATCCTATATAAAAAACATACGATTGTATCTCTTAAACATACAATCATGTGATTTCAATATGAGTGTCATATCAATGATATTAAAAAAGAAATGATATTGTCTCTTTAAGAACTAGAGTGTGTTGTTGATATGGGTGCCATATCATTGATAAAAAAAGACCATATGTTCATGTGTTTTAACCAAATGGTCGTGTGTTTAATAAAGGGAAAATGAACACTTAATTTACAATTGATATACTTAGAAGAGTACTTAACATTATTCTTTGCTAATGTTTTTATGAATATATATTTATAATGTTTATGTCATGAATTTGTTTGTAGAAATGAAAGGAGCACTTTTTGTGTATTTCACAGTGAACATTTTTATTTTGTGAGCTGTGAATATATGAGTGGTATTAGTCAATTTTCGATATTAGATAAAGACATTGATTACAACAGCCTAAAGAAACATGTTTCTATGTTGAATATCGACAATGGATCAAATATTGGGTTAAAATAATGTTTAGAAATTACATGAATTCATTCCAGGATTGTAACACCCCTTCACAATCCTATTAAGAACTATTAAGAGATGTCACACGATGCCTATATATCTTTCATGCAATTTTTAATAAATACTAGAGCTAGTGTCAATAAAAATTTCAACAGAGTCTCCTCTAAAATATGACACTGTCAACATCTTCTCCAGTCAAAACACAACTTGCATAAGAAACACTCCATATATTTCATATATTCATTCTCAATCTCCAACCTATCTCATCTTTTCTCTAACATTTACCCATAATTTAATTCAAATACCATTACTTTTAACAACATGATTGCATAATAAACATTCTCCATAATTATAATTCATAGTATTCTATAATGTTTCAACCCAAACCATATTTGTAAAGTATACAAAACTCTAAGTTAACCATAATTATACAACTGTCATTATAGTTACAATATTGTCATATGAACAAAATAGATACATAATATGAAACCTCTCATTAACCACATTCTGATCTGCAATTGATCTTGAAACTCTATAGCTCACTCAATTGGATCTATCATGCCCGTCTGATTTGTATGCTAGAAATAAATCTAGCATTCTAAGCATTTCTTAGTGGTGCTTTCATGTTCATAATTTGCCAAAAATTATGACAAAAGAAAATAATTGAAATAATGTATGTAAATAAAATTGCAACTTTTAATATCATAACATAATATAAATTCAATTAGAAACAAGCTAATTTATTTTAATATTAATTAATTTAAAACACACTCAATTAATAAAAATTAATCATTTTGTATAATTTTCTTATCTTGATAAATTTTATTTGTTTTGCCCTTACATACTAAATTTTAAATCCTAGGTTAGGATAGGGGGTAAGTAGTGGCAAGCAAATGCCCAGTAATATTAGTTAGTATAGTCAATGGCCTAGTAATGGCAAAATACCCAGTAATAGTAGTGACACAAAATGTTCAATAACAGTAATGACACAGAGTGTCAGTAGCAGTAGTGACATAAAATGTCCAATAACAGTAATGACACAGAGTGTCAGTAGCAATAGTGACACAAAGTATCTAATAATAGTAGGGAAGTCTAGCCTCTAGCTAGCTATTCAATCCATAAGCTAGGTTTAATATTAATATGGTTGAGGAAATTCAATTTTTCCTCATTTCCAATCAAAGTTACATTTTTGGTATCACTTTGTTAAAATCAATAACAATTCTTTAAAAAGAATACACTTTCTTTCTTTATCATTCAAATGTCTTCACTTTAACCATACATATAAAGAAATATTTCTTAAGTTAAATTCAAACATATTTGTATTTCAAATGTATTCACTAAACATATTATAAACAATAATTTTAATTCCAAAACCTTAATCTTTCTCAAAACTCTAAACTTACATAACCTTAAATTCAAAACTTTGAAAACTCAAAAATTTCTTTGAACTTAGTTTTTGTTTAAAAACTACATAAATATACGTATTCTTAATGATTTATGAACATAAAATCAATTTCTTCAAGAATTAGTTCCATAACTATCTCTAAACCCTAAATTTGACAAAACCATAAATCAACTATTTTACGGATCAAAAATTATTTTAGCCATAATTTTAGGTTAACAATTACACAAATATACTTTATTCCACTCACTTACAACTTCTTTTTTAATCAATTATTACACTAACTAGTTCCATATCCAATTATTTATTAAAAACAAATTATTATTATTATATATCCTTTTGTTTTTTTTATCACAATAATAAATATTATTGTAAATTTTCTTATTTAATTCATCAGGCAACACTTAGATAAATTTTGGCATCAGTGTAATATCTAATATTTTTCATCATAGTAGAGGGAAATTTTTGTATCAATTACTAATTGTATATTTACACATACTATTGTTATATTTGTGACTCAATATATATCTGATTATTTTTTGGATCCCTTTTTTTTTAAATCAAAGAACTAATTTGTATTAATTGGAAATATCAGTCACGAAGTGTGAACCCCTAATTCTGCGCCCAAATTATAGTGCATGTGATAAAGGTTCCAACAAAGTTGGAATCGCATAAATTAGAATTCGGACGAACCTGAATAGGCCCAAACCGACCCAAATCGAGCATAAAAATTCTCAATTTTGAACATGAGAAAAAATCTTCAAATTTACCCTTAAATGAAATCCCAAGAGATAACAAGTCTAATGCAATTTTAATCATGCAAATCAAAATTCAAACAACATGAAATGATAAAAATAAATTGTGATGCGTAAGGACTGTTATGCGCACGTATGGCCCGGGGTCATTTTGGTCTGATTTTTTCCTATTTTTAACTATAAATTTAGATTTTCCTTTTCAAAATAGGAATTAGGAATTTTACATATATTTCTAACTAAAAAATACATCAATTCATCTTGGATCCATTTAATCAAATTAAATTTGATTCTCTTATAATTTTTTAGACTCAAAGTTATTTTAGCATATTTTTCTCGAGACTCCTCAATTTAATCAAATTAAATTTGATTTTCTTATTATGTTGCAATTTAATTTAAATAAATGTCATATTTATTTTATATTATCTGCTTTTAATAATTTTAGTTGGGGATTTGTGCTTGGTCTAGTACTTATAAGGGCTAGAGTCAAAGCTCCCCTGTAGATGATATTCTTGGCAATGTAATAATTTATTTTTGTTACAATAGGTGGATGTCATGTGATTATTTGCCCATGCATAATTAATTCGCATTCATATCTATTTCTGTTGCTTGCATTAAAAACCATTCTCAACCACAATGGTTAAAATCATTTAAAGAGAAAAATTATTTTTTTTTATTAAAACTGGTTTAGAAAACTTAGCCTAGGACCCATCGCGATTGGTTTCGGACTAATGTCTTCTTTTTTTTTTTGGTAAAGATCAATTTAATTTAATGGAGTTAATTAAATGGGTTTTCCCTTAATTTTTCCAAATAAAATAAACTAGGGTGGTGACTCTCCAATCTTTACTTTTTAAAATAAAAGCCATCGTCCCTTATGGTCACGTTGCACATATGCTCACGTAAAATATCACCCATACTTGAAGCCTGGTGGTTACTAAAACGTGCACCATTAACATTGCACTTAGAAAAGCCAATAGAAGGGGCACACCACTATTGATCACATCCATTAAGCAGTAAGTGAGTAGAACTGGCTGTTGCAATGTTCGTAGCCCTTGCTTTAGCTTTCCCATCCAACCACTCCTTCCAAGGATTAACAACCATTTGTATAACCCTTGATTAACATCCCATCTTCTAATTTGTGTGCCGATAAGAGCATTAACACATAACTATTCCATTCCCATTCTCAAAGGGCTTGTAACTTTAAAACTTGGAGCACTAGGAATCCATGAATTCCTTCATGCATTAATAGATGAACCATCACCGATTCTCCATATAACACCATGTCCTAACACTTCTTGGGCATGTAAAAAGCTCCACCAACATAGCCAGCCACCTGGCTCACCCATCCACCATACTCAACCACATGGCTCACCTTTTGGGAACACACCTATCCAACTTAGCCATACATTAACTCACCTTCTAACCGAATCATATAACTCACCATCTAATTACATATCCAACTACATGGCTCACCTTTTGAGAACACACCCATCCACCATACATAGCCACATGGCTCACCTTTTGGGAACGCACCCATCCACCATTCAACTAAGCCACATGGCTTACCTTTTGGGAACGTACCCATCCGACTCAGCCACTATGGATTGCCATCCAACAATATGGCACACATTTTTAAACCATAACCATCCAAACTAGCAACAATGGCTTCCCATACACTAGGCCACTTGATCATATGAACCATATCCATATGAATCATGCCTTAGGCTAATAGGCCTAATCACCTATTGCACGAATCATACCCATGTGAACCACCTTAAGCCATGAATCATAGCTCATCTACCCAATCATTTGACCATATGAATCATACCCATGTGAACCATCTCAAGCCATGGACCATAGCCTATCTGCATAACCACTTTTCCACATGTACCAAGCCCCAAAATTCATGCTCCTAGCCATTTCGCTTCACAAGATAGACTTCATATGAACCATGCCCTATGTACCCAACCATCTTGAAACATGAACCATGACATATTGACTAATGGTTTGACCATGCCTAAATTAAAAAGAATCATCTACCCTGGCCTACATATAGACCATTAACCATGAACCACTCATGCCTAACCAAATGGGCCCATCTTTACAAGTCTTTAAAGACCTTATTATCCTATTGAGCAATTCAACCTTTCTTAAAGCCTCTCTTGACCTAGCCTTTTCATGTGAAGGTACACATGTCCCAACAAGGAAACAAAACTGAGATGCCCCCTTACCTGGAAGCTTTTTGATGGTGCGAACTTATGCTATTGCAATACCGCAAGTGCACGGGTTGCTCAAGTAATAAAGTAGTGAGTGAGTTATTGTTCCATTGGGAACAAGGCCAAGTACTAGTGCAAATTTTAACTGTTATTTAGCAAATTAATAGTTTTATGCAGTTTGTAATTAAAGACAATTAACTTAATAACTTAAAGTAAAGTGAGATTAAGTGTTATGCAAAAAGGATTGATGATGAAAATACTATCCAGATATTGAATCCCCCTAGCCATAAAAATATTTATGAAAATTAATTCAATTAAATCAAATAATAGAGCTGAATTGACATTCCTCTAGATTAGACTAAAACATTTCTCAAGTGAATTAATCCCTAATCACTAAGTAGAATGCTGAAATCTCTTCTCAAACATAATTAAATAGATCTTGCATTAAGAACAAGGAATCATAAACCAAAGGATCTTGTAAGTCTATCTCTAGCACTCTAATCAATCCTCAATCCTTATGAGTATTCTATTCGTATCAAGCTTTCTCAAGTCAATAATATGAAAATTGCAACCAATCAATAAGCATTCTATTATCAACTGGAAATAAATCATTAAGCATCATAAGAGTAAAACAACTCAATCAAATGATTTAATTAAATAAAACTATTCAATCCATACAATAAAGCTAGGGTTCATCAATGTCTAGATAGAGAATGAATTAGTTCATGTTCAAAACTAGAAAACCAGAATAAGAGAAATAAGTAAAAGAATCCAAACAATCCATGGCGAATGATTTGTGTTTCTTCACTTGAATCCTTGAATCTTGGTTTAGATCTTGTGTTGAATGGGGCTTCACTTTCAATCTCAGCTATAAAACTCTCTTTCCCTCTCTAGGGGTCAGCTCTAGGTTGTAAAAATTAAAAAATTGGATCCCTAATTCGCGCTTTAGCTCAGCTTTTATAGTGCAGATATGTTAGCCTGACAAGCCCAGTGACATGCCCATGTCACTGGGCGTGTCATTGCTACTAAAATTCTGGATAAAAGGCACGCTTGGTGGCATGCCCATGTCACTGGCATGTCATTGCTACTGGGATTCTAGATAAAAGGCATGCTCGGTGACATGCCCTTGTTACTGAGCGTGTCAATGCTTCTGTATGGAAGTATCAAAGGCACGTCCATTGACACGCCCATGTCCTTGGGCATGTCACTTGAAGAATTTTGCTCTTTTCCTCGACTTTCATCCGTAATTCCCTCCGAAATGACAATAAGCCTCAAAATACAAAGAATTCCTGAAATTAATCCTAAAAAGCACTTGAACAAACAAATTAAACTCAATTGGATAATAATCATATTAAGAGATAGGGGCAAAATATCATCAATTATGCACTTATCAAATTCCCCCACACTTGAGTTTTTACTTGTCCTCAAGCAAACTAAATCACTATAATAAGCAGAAATGATGGACCCCTCTATATCCAAAAAGAAAAGAAAAGTTTGACAATACTCAAATCAGAAAACTCGACGTTCTCAACCAAAAACTAATTCACAATCATAACAGCTGAATCAAGAAGTTTCAAAACAAAAATTTCACAGACCTAAAACTTAAATATCCAGAGTTAAAAGATTGAGCATAAAATTCCAAAAACTCAAAAGTCATGAACAAAGTACGAAAGTATAAATTTTCTCTTAAGTTCTTTAACCCTCTTTATATATATATATATATATATATATATGCATTTTTATTATTTAAGGAGCCTGACTTGTTTGAACTGATACTAACCTTTTGACACGAAGGTAAACATTTGTGATGCCGAACCCCGGTTACTCAGCCAGAATCACCGTTCAAATGGCTACTAGCACTATTCATGATCCCAACTCATTTGATTCAATTCAAGAGTGAAAATCAGCGGAACAGGGATAAATTTTTCAAAGCTCCTTTTATCAGCATTAGTAGTTTTTTTTAAAAAAAAAACTCAAGGGTCAGGAACTTAAGATATTAAAGATGTCATACTAAGTCCGACTCAAGTATATAAGGAATTACAACATGCTCAAAAATGTAACTAAGGTTTTAAACTTCAGATGTGTCCAATTCTGATCAATCCACTACCTAATTATAACTATTACAGTCGATCCTCAGTAATTGATCAAGATAGTCAAGTCAACCTCAACAAGAAATTGTCATTTAGAAAATAAAAAAATTAATTTAATATATAAAGAGGAACCATTTCAATTCACACTATTATAGCAATCTAGCTTACTCGAATCCAAAAACAAGTTGCAGAACTAATTGAGACAAATGAATCAAATGCAAGAATGAAATAATAGTAGCTCAATCAAGAAAGTATACCTGTCCCCAACACGTAAGACATACATTGTCCCCAATGTGTGTGTAAAATAAGAAATAAGTCATTAAATGAGATGAAAGGTGGGTTAGTCAGACATCAGTCCATCACTAGAATCATCACCGCTGGTCTCCCCACTGCTAGCATCATCGCTGGCATCATCATTGGACACATCGACTGGAGGCGCAGGTGGCTGGTATGGTGGAGGTGGTGGCTACAAAGGGTTAAACCCTTGATACCTCCAGAACTCTAACATGGATTGTTCATGCCATTGCCTTCTCAAGATCTCGTGATCCAGCTGGGCTTGGAAGGAAGTAGTCTGTTGATGCATGAACTGCTGCATGTGGTTTTGCTGAGTTAAGATTTTGTTATGATTCAACTCAATAGTCCCTAACTTACCTTGATCCTACAAATTTGTAGCTCAAAATTAGTGGGTTTTCTGTCATCATCCCACTCAACATCAATTGATTGGTGTCAGTCTCGAAATGTAGGGGTCGGGGCAAAGGATGGTCCAGCAGAAGAAGAAGGTGTAGTAGTGGAAGAAGGCCCAGCAGCAGTGGATGAAGGCCCAGCAGTAGTGGATGACCCAGAAAATCTGTCGGTGGGGGTGGTGGTATGTCTGAAGGAGGAGCAGAAGGGACTGGCTCAGAATCCATAGGAGGTGCCTGTAGCCCAGCTACGTTCTCCCAATTTACTCTCTTCAATGTGTCCATACCCAATAGTTTGAGAAAACCATCCACCGTCATAGGTAGGCATCCATCTAACACACCTAAGCGATGAGCCAATCGTGTGACATACATGCCACCATGCAAAGTACCTGGCGCTCCCTTTTTGGAATGCTAGTAAAAGAAGTGTGTGATGGCATGTGGGACATTGCATCGGGTCTTTTACACCATGCAGTTCAAGAAATATAGATCCCTCAGGCTCACCACCCCTATGCTGCTTAGCCGAGCTGTAATAGTGTGAACTAACAGATTGTGCACCACTTGGCAAGGGAAGGACTCAAAGTTGGATGCCTTAGATACCTTGGGCTAGTATCTATCTGTAGTGGGTAGAAAGGTCCTCCACACCAGGGGGGAGCAACTTCATACTCGATGAAATCCATCTCAGAATTAAGATAATCCGAAGTCTGTACCTCCTCTACAATGTCTAACCCTAGATGCACACCAAGGTCATTAATGCTCATATGGAATCTCTACCCCCAATCTGAATTGTATGGTTGGCTCAGTAATTGAAATTTCGGTCTTGTGGAACTAAAAGGTGCAGTAGAATTCCAGTGTCAACTCTCTGTAAGCAGGCTTATTGATGGAGAACAGTTGTTCCCATCCTGGTTGGTTGATCAGTTCCTGAATGTCGGATGCAATGTTAGCTAGCTCCATAGCTTCCCAATCCAAAACACGAGGTGGGGACCAATCCTTGTTGCCGAAAAGCTCAAATCGCTTTTGTTCCTCGGGATGCAAGAATCGAAGGCATTTGTGGTTTGCCATGCACTTGGAGGTTGGTCATGTAGCGGGTTGGCATGAATTGCCTTTGCCTCATGCTCATTTTGCAAGGAGCTTGGAGGATGGTTGTTTGTGAGGGCCCATTATCTGCAAAACAAACAAGAATTCCTCAATAACAACAAAGATGGCACTATACGAAACATCTATAAAAGACCAGTATAAGGTTACCAAAATACCGACATTATAACGATAAAGCACAACATATATTCCAACAAAATGAATGCCAATGGCCAATTGAAAACAAGTTTAACCAACTTATATCAACAAAAATTGATCTAAGCCAATAAGAGCGATGAACAATTTCTAACAAGGGCAATTATGTAGATTCACAAATGAAACCTTGTATCCATAGCCCAACAAAACAAAGCAAACAGTTGATAAATGCATGCTTAAACAATAAACAAATAATTCCTAAATATTGGAACAACAAAATAAAGCAAAATAAATCAACCGCTAAATAAACCAAAGTAGATCGCTCAAAAGTCGGAATAAATCTCAAAATGCTAAGGAAAACATGAGATAATACAAGGAATCCATAAGAAATAGCGAAAGAAATCCAACAAAATTGCAAAAGTGAGAGTTCATATTTGAAAAATGCAGTGAAGAACGTGTGGAATCAAACAAAAAGTAAGTGGACCCATACAAAAATGCAAAATAGGAGTTAAAATCCCTTCTAGAGTGAGTGGGTGTGTGAGTGCGGCAGTGGGAGTGCAAAGAATTTGGGAAAAAATGAATGATGAGGGATTTTGGCTTTGAAATAGAGTTTAGGCAGTTATTAAACCCTTCGGCATGCCTAATGACACGCCCGTAATGCTGGGCGTGTCATATGTACTAGGATACAGTGTATACGACATGCCCAATGACACGCACATGTCCGTGGGTGTGTTTTAGGTACCAGATGAATGAGTAAATGACATGCCCAATGACATGCACGTGTCAGTGGATGTGTCATATGTACTGTGACACCAATGAAATGACACGCCCAATGGTCTAGGCGTGTCCTTTGGTGCTGGCCCTCTTTTTTCTTTATACACGACCAGTGATACGTAGGTGTCACTGGATGTGCCATAGCTACTGTGTGTAAATTAAAACGACATGCTCAGTGACACGCCCGTGTTTTTGGGAGTGTCAATGTTACTGCCATTGAAAATGATTAAGCTCAAGTTCCCTTTTTCCTCTACTTATCCAACTTCATTCAAAACAACACACCACAACTAATGATAGAAGGATTTAAAAATTGAAGACAAACTAAAAATATAGAAATTAAAGAAATAAAAATTAAAGAACGAATAAAATGTTGGGTTGTCTCCCACCCAACACTTCTTTAACGTCGTATTGGTTAGACGTTCAGGGGCAATTTTTCCTAGTCTTGGAGGTGTAAAACCTCCTTCAAATCATGTATTTCTCCCCCCAACTATAATTTGAGCCTGTGCCCATTCACCTTAAAATCTCCTTTTTCCGGATGAGTTATTTTAACCACTCCAAAGGGGAAAACTTCCTTAACTATAAAAGGACCAGACCATCGAGATTTTAACTTCCTTGGAAAGAGTCGAAGCCTCAAATTGTATAATAATACCTGATCTCCCGCTTGAAACTCTTTTCGCTCCTTAATGCGAGCATCATGCCATCTCTTAGTACGCTCCTTATACTTTCTTGCATTGTCATAGGCTTGCAATCTCCACTCATCCAGCTCGTTTACCTGCAATTTTCTCCTTTCATCTGCACTAGCTAGATCAAGGTTAATCTATTTTATAGCCCAATAAGCATTATGTTCAATTTCTATAGGCAAATGACAAGCTTTTTCATATATTAGCCTAAATGGCGTAGTGCCCAAAGGAGTTTTGAATACAGTCCTAAAATCCCATAGAGCATTGTCCAATTTCTCGAACTAATCCTTTCGGGATCGCTCCACAGTTTTTTCTAGAATTCTTTTTATCTCCTTGTTCGTGTTCTCAACTTGGCTACTAGTTTGGGGATGGTAAGGTGTAGCAAACCTATGTGTAACACCTAATCTTTTGAAAACTTTCTCGAGCTGAATGTTACAAAAGTGAGTACCCCTATCACTTATGATTGCTTTCGGTGTACCAAATCGAGAGAACAACTTTTTCAAAAACTTCATCACTACCCTCGCATCATTAGTTGACAAGGCTTGGGCTTCAGGCCATTTAGAGACATAGTCTATAGCTACAAGAATATATTTCTTACCAAAGGAATTTGGAAACAGTCCCATAAAGTCGATATCCCATACATCAAAGACTTCACAAGCAAGAATTCCATTTTGAGGCATCTCATTACGAGATGAAATGTTTCCAGTCCTTTGGCAACTATCACAACAGTTCACAAATTCGTAGCTATCCCTAAACAAAGTGGGCCAATAAAATTCTGATTCTAGTACCTTTTGAGCAGTCCTATTGGCTCCTATATGACCACCAGCTGGTCCAGTGTGGCATTGACGAAGAATGTTCATCGTTTCGGGCCATGCCACACACCATCGGATCATGTGATCCTTATATAATCTAAACAAAAAGGGATCCTCCCAAAAATTATATTTTAAATCAGAAAAGAATTTCTTCTTTTCTTGATAAGTTAAGTCCTTAGGGAGTTCCCTAACCTCTAAATAATTAGCAAAATCTGCAAACCAAGGTATTTCAAAATTTAAACTACTTACCTTACTTACCATGGCGCACAACTGCTCATCAGGGAAATGATCATCAATGTCCCCTTCTTCAAACCTCTCTAAGGTTGGATTCTACAAGTGAGAAAGGTGATCTGTTGCCAGATTTTTAGCTCCCTTCTTGACTTGAATCGTTAAGTCAAATTCCTACAATAACAAGACCCAATGAATTAGCCTTGGCTTTGCATCAATTTTTGCAAATAAATACCTCAAAGCCGAGTGGTCTGGATAAACAATCACTTTTGGCAATATCAGATATGATCTAAACTTGTCAAAAGCAAAAACCACAGTTAGAAGCTCTTTCTCTATAGTTGTGTAATTAGCTTGAGCTATGTTCAAATTCTTGCTTGCATAGTAGATAGGCTAGAAATACTTCTCTTTGCGTTGACCCAAGACTGCTCCCACTGCAAAATCACTTGCATCGCACATTAGTTCAAATGGTAAATTCCAATCGGGAGCTACCATGATTGGAGCATGGGTCAATTTCTCCTTAAGAGTTGTGAAAGCTCTTAAACATTCCTCATCAAAAACAAAATACACATCCTTCTCAAGGAGTCTTGTTAGTGGGTGGGTTATCTTAGAAAAATCTCGTACGAAACTCCGATAAAAGCTTGCATGTCCTAAAAAGCTTCTAATGGCCTTTACAGATGTGGGTGTTGGTAGCTTTGTGATGGTGTCTACCTTAGCCCGATCCACCTTAATACCCTTGCTTGAAATTTTGTGTCCCAACACGATTCCCTCTTGAACCATGAAATGACACTTTTCCCAATTAAGCACTAGGTTTGTTTCCTTACATCCAATCAAGACTCTTTTAAGATTTTCCAAACATCTTTCAAATGAGCTGCCATAAACTGAGAAATCATCCATAAACACCTCTATAATATCTTCAATAAGCCCATAAAAGATTGCCACCATTCACCGTTGAAAAGTCGCAGGTGCATTGCATAATCCGAACAACATTCTTCGATATGCGAATGCCCCATATGGGCCGGTGAATGTAGTTTTCTCTTAGTCTTCTGGGCCAATAGGAATTTGGAAGTAGCCTAAAAGACCATCCAAAAAGCAGTAATACTCATTCCCGGATAACCTCTCCAACACCTGATCAATGTATGGCAAAGGAAAATTGTCCTTCCTAGTTACATCATTCAACTTTCGGTAGTCGATGCAAACCCTCCAATCGGTAACTGTTCTTATTGGAATCAACTCATCATTTTCATTAGGGACCACTGTCATCCCTGCTTTCTTTGGTACTACCTAAACTGGGCTTACCTAAGAGCTATCCAAAATCGGATATATAATCCTTACATTAAGTAGTTTTATCACTTCAGCCTTCGCTACATCTTTCATCTTTGGATTTAGTCTTTGTTGTGGTTGTACTACTGGCTTGAATTCATCCTCCATCAATATCTTGTGAGTGCAATATGATGGACTGATACCCTTGATGTCTGCTATCTTCCAAGCTATCACTTTCTTATACTTCTGTAACAACTGGATGAGCTTTACCTTCTGCTCAGAAGATAGGTGGGAACTTAGAATTATTGGCAATTTCTTTTTCTCCGCTAGAAATCCATACTCAAGGTGATCTGGAAGGGTCTTAAGTTCCAAGTTGAGTGGATCAATCACCGATGGTTTTGGCTTTTCTTCCTTTGGCATCTCAATAGCTTCAAATGCCCGACATTTGAATGATTTGCTTACTTCAAGAAAAGCAAGCTGCTCCATTGCTTCTTGATCCTCAACATTTTCCTGCAATAAACACAACTCAAGGGGATCCTTGGAAACAATGTTAGTAACACAATTTACGGTTTCATGCTCAATAATATCATTGCATGAATCCGCTTCATCAAGTGTAAGTGAGTGTTTCAAAGCATCATGTATTTTAAAAATAACTTTTTCACTACCCACTCTCAAAGTTAATGTGCCATCATGAACATTGATAAGGGCACGAGCTGTATTTAAAAATGGCCTACCAAGAATAAGTGAAACATCCACATCCTCATCGATATCGATGACAATAAAATCATTGGGGAAAATGAAATCCCTGACTTTTGCCAACATATCCTCTATAATGCTATGAGGGTGGACTACTGACTTATCAGCAAGTTGGATGGCCATGAGTGTTGGTTTAGGTTCTCCAATGCTAACTCTTTAAACATCTTATAGGGCATAACACTTATACTAGCCCCCAAATCATCTAATGCACTTTTAACCTCAAGGTTACCTATCAAACATGGAATGGTAAAACTACCAGGATCTTTTAACTTCTTAGGTAACCTCTTTTGCAAAATTGCCGAACTCTTTTCGGACAAATGCACCAAAGATACTTCCTCAAGTTTCCTTTTGTTAGAAAGGAGATCTTTCAAAAAATTAGCATATTTAGGCATCTGCGATAAAGCTTCAGCAAATGGAATATTAATGTGCAATTGTTTAAAAAGTTCAAGGAACTTACCTAACTCAGCATCAATCTTGTCCTTATTCAATCTTGATGGATATGGTACTTGAGGTCGGTTTTCCTTCACTATTGGGCTGGGTTCTTGTGGCTGGTTCTCTTTCTCACTTTCTACTATAGCTTTCTCTCTCGAAGTGATAATAGGATCATATTTTTTTTCTTTTTCTTGTGCTTTAGCCCCTTTCTCTGCCACTTCTTCTCTTTTCTCATCCACATTTCCCTTGATTTCTTTTCCACTCCTTAGTGTAATTGCCTCAAACTGCTCTTTAGGATTTGCCTCAGTGTTGCTAGGTAAACTCCCTTGTGGTCTCTCACTGAGTAGCTTGGAAATTTGCCCCACCTGATTCTCCAAATTATGAATAGAGGCTTGCTGATTTCTAAGGGTGGTTTCAGTGGATTGAAACCTGGTTTCTGAAGTTGTTATAAAGTTCTCCATCATGTGCTCTAAATTGCTCTTTCTTGGAGAGGCAGCTTGTTGATGTTGAGGCTGCTGGAGGGGAAGGTCTTGGATTATTCTGATTATTCCATGAGAAATTAGGATGATTTCTCCACCTCAGATTGTACGTGTTGCTGTAGGGGTTATTCTGCTGTTACCTTGGCATATTTCCAACATAATCTACTTTCTCTTGCTTAGCAAACATATTGCCACTTTGGCAATCTTGACTTTGATGTCCACCCTATAGACCCTTAATTTTTGACCCAATCCGGTCCAATATGTTTTATTTAGTCTAAAATGATTTTTGTTGTCTAATTGGTCCAAAATATTTTTTATTAAATAATTTTTGCTTTAGTATCTAATTTTTATTAATAAAAAATAGAAATGAACAAATAAAAGTCAAAAAATAAAAATAAAAATCGGAGTCGAAAAAATCGGCGACGAAAAAAATTATAGCACGGGCCCATGGGCATTTCGCACGCAGAAAAATTCTGCCTGCGCATGCAGAATTTTTCTGTCTGCGAAATGGCTACGGGCCCGTTCCGCGCGCGCTGCCGCAGCCAACTGCGGCAGAATTTTTTCGCCATCGTATTTTTTTCTGCGGCAATTTTTTTCGGCAGCGCAATTTTTCCGACGTAAATTTTTTGAAATCTAATTCAATTGGGTTTCGGTTTCTTTTTTTTTAATTAATATTACTTACCTTAACTAATTAGAAATAAACCACATCAAACCACTATAAATAAGGACCAAAGGCAATTAAAAAAGGGGAGGCCGAGAGGGACAAGAAAAAAAGAAAATTCAAATTCATAAAAGAAAAGCTTGAATTCAATTGATTTTAAAGTAGCAGAAACACGATTTAAAGGATTAAAAAGGCAAAAAGGCTAGTTTTTTGAGCTTGTTCATCCAAGAAGCAATTTTGGTGCAACTTACAAAAGAAGGTATGAAATTCTAATTTCTTTATTTTTTTTTTCACAATAGCTAAAACTAGGATTTTGTGTTTTTTCAAAAGTTAAAATCTTAGAACTTTAATTTAGTTTTTCTAAAGCCAAAAAACCTTATTTCATTGGTTTATCTTCCAAAAGGCTTAAAATTGTTATTTTTACTTCTTAAAAATCTTAAAACTCTAATTGAACATATTTTTCAACAAAACTAAGATTTAAATTCTGTTTCTTTTAAAATTTTAAAGTAGGTTCTATTTCATTCAAAAAGCCTTAAAAAGCATCTTTTCTACTTATAAAAAGTTTAATTTTTTTTTGTTTAAATTCATAAAACTTCATGAAATTATCAAATTGATTTCCAAATTCTTAAAAATCATGCATCACCGTGACCCTAAATTCTAAAAATCCTAATTCAACACCAAAACGTAAAATAATGAACCCTAACCCTTTTAAAACCTTGAACCCTAATTTTTATGAACCATAATCCCTTTTAAAACATTAAAAACCATAAACCATAAATAGATTAAATTTACACAGTAGCTTAGAAACCCAATAACCGAAAATCATAAATCAAAGTATTTTAAAGTGTCTAAAATCCTAGTTTCATGATTTCATCATTCAAATCTTAATTTGTTTAATCAAAGTGTCTTACCAACCTTTTAAAACATAAAACTTCAATCTATTTTAATTCCATAAAAAAGTCATAGTAGCTTATACTCATGAAATTCCCAAAAACTTAACACATGAAATAAAGAAATCTAAATGGAAATGTAGCTATAATTTGGACTTTTTATTTGCTTTATTCAATTCTATATTTGATTATGCTTTGATTTATTTTATATGCCTTAATTTATTTAAGTTCAATACTTGGTTTATTTTATTTATCATGGCTGGATGTTTACTTTTTATTGATATTTAAATACCTTTGATGATTGATTTATTTATTATGATTGATTATTTACTTTTATCAATTTATTTAGACTTCCAAATGTTGTAAGAGGTATGTTTCCACTTGGTGGGTACCTCATTAGTTAAATATCATGTAATTTAATTTGCTTTTCTATTTTAGAACTAATATAAAGGGCATGTTTCTACCTTTTGGTGGGTGTCCTATTTAGGTGTGTGATGTAAGGACATGTTTCCATCCTTGGATGGGTGTCCATTTATTTTCTTTGTTTGGACATTACTTTGATTTTAATATAATGATGCTTTCTTTTAATTATTGTGTGTAATATGGATAATGTCGTTATATTTAAGAATTTTATAATATTAAGACCTGTAAAGGAGGCCGATTCCAATGAACCGGGCGTTGTGGGGGAGCTGGGCCATTTCTCACCTTCCCCACACGTACCCAACTTTCCGAAACCATTAGGAGGTTGGGGATTCCTTAGAAATTGAGTCATCCACCCCTTTCTTTTTCCCGTCCCGTCCGGGTGGCGACTCCATTTTTCTCCGGACTTAGGTCCGTATTCTCTAAGGTCCCGAGCCTAAACAGTTCCGAAGCCGCAAGAACCATTCCATTGGGAGTGGGGGCGAAAATCCCCGTTCACAGTGGAGACTCCAATGGGGATAAGAGAAGTTGATTCCGTTGGTCTTTATATTAATCTATTCTTTCTTATAATGATATTATCCATTGCATCATATTAGTTTGCATCATTTGCGTGAGTTAGGACGCCCGTGTTACCCGTGTTATGTTATGCAAGGGATACCATACTTTCACTTAAGGTATGGAGATCGAGCATGGCATAACCACTCATAGCCTCGTACCATTTGGCATATACTTGCTATGAGAACCTAAGACTTTTAACCCAAAGACTAAAGCTCATGTAATTGGCTTAGTTACTTTCCTTAGGTTTTACCCTAAATGCATGTTGTTTGACTATGGTTAATTTATCTTGGCTTAAATCATGGCTTATTTGGTTTGTTCTTTTTCTAATATGATCTAAGTACATTGTAAGATCAAAATAAAATTTTCCTTTAAAGTCCAAGAGACCAAAGTTATATTCAAAATTTTTCAAGATGGTCTTTGGACATAAGACTTTTTCTAAAAATAAATCAAAAATTCTTTGGCCCATGGCCCAAATACTAAGCCCAAAATCCAATTTTCTAAAATCTTTTTATAATGGGCTTAGAAACAAAACTATTTTCACCCAACCTTTTCTTACAAAGAGCTTGCAAAAATATTTAGGTCAATTATGAAATACCAAAAATCAATTGTGGGCCTAGTTTATACTAAGAATAAATTAATCATGGGCTTGTTTTTGGCATGAACCATTAGTTACCTTTTTCAAGTGAGAAATCTATCTATAATAAACCTCTTAATTTAGTTTTAATCCAATATAGCATAAAAGCTACTATAGTTGGTTGAATGGATTAAAACCTAATTAATAGGAATTATCATGGATTGATTTCCATTTTCGAAAATATAACTATTAGTTGAAACGTCCGAGGGAATTATTCGAAAACAAGATACCCCATGTTGGTATTTTGTTAACCATATACCTAGGAAAAAGAGACTCGCAATTCATGTGTGGATGTTATAAGGTTGGAAGGAACGCCCTATTTATCCTTATTTGTTGATTGTTTGTGCATACATGCATACATGCATACATTTTCATCTCATATCATTGATCCTCTCTGGCTCACAGCCCTGGATTACGATAGTTCTAAAGCCTACAACAATCCGACCTACGCTGGAGATGAAGTATCTAGCAATGACTCAATCACTTGCTCACCTAAAATAATGGAGCCCGAACAAATTCAAAGGATGGTGGATGAGGCCCTCAACACCAAAATGGAAGAAATCAAAGAGGCCCTAGCTGAGACCATGATGAACCAATTGACTGCAATCTTAGGAAATAATGCCGAAGCATCTGCTAGCACCAAGAAAGTCAAGGGGAAGACTAAAGTTGATGAAGTAGTTTTTGATGATGATAAGGTAATCATTGATGATGAGGATTGGGCTCAATATTACCAAGATCTTCAAGACAAAAAGGAGCCGAAGGTTGTTGAGAAGGCAACTGTTGAAAAGACCGAGACTTTAGATGTTGAAAAGATGATTGTTGATTTAGAAAAGAAATTTGAGAAGAAGCTGAAAACCGAGTAGATGTCCGAGATCGACAAACTATTTGAACAAGATGAAGAGGTCCCTTATAAATTCAAGATGCCTTCCTTTGCTAAGTACAATGGCACCGGAAATCCTCATCTCCATATGAAGCAGTACATCACTGCTATGCAGTCTGCCCGAGCTACTAAGGCTCAAACCCTAAGGTACTTCATGCTCTCATTGGACCCTATTGTCCAAAATTGGTTCAATACATTAGATGAAGGAACACAAAAGAGTTGGGATCTGCTTTACAAAGCCTTCATCCAGTAATATGGGTATAATGTCGAGTTGGAAGTTACCTTAATGGAATTGGAGTCCATTAGACAAAGGCCAAATGAGAATTTTGCGGACTATGTGAAGAGATGGAGAAATAAGGCTGCTTTGCTCAAGAAAAGGCCCGATGAATATGATCAAATAAGGATGATCATGAGAGGTGTCCTGCCCAATCTCCGTGAAAGGATATCTCACACCCTTATAAGGGATTTCAAAGATCTTCTCCAAGCTAGTCTGCAAATTGAAGAGTGGGAAAGGGAGAAGAATCGCTTTTCAATAAGAAGGAATGAAAAAGGGAACAACCAGCCTAGTAATCAAAGAACGCAAAAAGAAGTTGATGTTAATGTAACCGGTCAAGGGAATAAAAGACAATTCTCAGAATTGGAGAAACCTCTATCTTGGGTTTTTAGCAAGCTGCAAAAGAAAGGGTTGTTACAACCGTTAGCTCCTCAACCTTTACATAATCCATTGCTACCAAACTTCAATGCCGAGGCCTTCTGTCAATTTCATCAAATGCGAGGACATGAAACAGATAAATGTGCTCTTCTAAGGCATGAGATCCAAGATTTAATCGACAGTGGTAAGCTACCCGAGCCGGATAAGCCCAATACCAAGAACAACCCTTTGCCTAAATTTGGAAGAGTGCCACCACTGGCAACCTTTATGGTGGGAAAATAATTGGAAGAACATTTTGTTTTATCATCCTTTCAAGATGGGGATATTGAAGATATGGAAGAAAATTAAATGCAACAAACTTTCCTTAGCTTGAATATTTCTTTTTAATTTTACTTTCTTTAATATTAAATTGAACAATCTTGTTTTTTTTTTCAAATTTAAAGTTGCTTGAATAAATTACTTTCATCAAAATTTTTGTTGGTCTTTGTTCATTTTGATGCTAAACCAATGAGGAATCTAGCTTGATAATTCATGAATTAATGTGTCCGGGCATCATGACTTGAATGACATTACTAGATGAGGGAATTGCTCTATAGCATTGAGTTGTGTATGCTTACTTAGAGAGGGCTCCTACATAATTACCTTTGTCTAGGTCCAAGTCAGTCTTAGAACATGCTTTAACAAGCTTTCGAGGCGAAATTGGACTCTGCTTATTTAAGAGAGAAATGATCTAGGCATTGCTTGGTTAGCCAACAACTAGTATCCACCCAATTAAATATCAATCCCTAGTTGTCCCTTTGAGCCTTCATAAAATTTTAGCTTTCTTTTCATTGGTTTACAAACCCCAATAACCTACTCTCCGCACTACCCTCAACTGACTGACACAAATCTCAAAACCATAAGGATAGTTGATATTTTCAAGACCATAAGGGTAGTTGAAGTTCTCAAGACCATAAGGGTAGTTGATGTTTTCCTAATATCTCCAATATATCAACATCAACATCAGAGTAACAAATGATTTATCCCTGCTAAAGAAGATTTGTGTTACTCCACTTATCCATTATTGGAAGCCCAAGCTAGTACAAACGAGACAACTCTTTTAGAGCTAGAACCAAAAAGAAAAAGAAGAGAGAAGAAAAGAAAACAAAAAAGACAAAAGAAAAGAAAAAGAAAAGAAAAAAGAGAAAAAAAGAAAAAAAGAAAAGAAAAAAAAAGAAAAGAAAACCCAAAATGGTTCAAAAAGCCAACTGAGTTCATTTGGTTTATGAGGACGGTTTTACTTGAATTGGTCCAACCCATCCAAAGATTTGATCAAAATCAAAGGAAAAGGAAAAAGACCATCCAATTCTTGAAAGTTCTGTACTTGACAGTCCTTTAAGGAAGAAGGACAAAATGATAAAATGCTCAAAGAAAGGGAAGAGTAAGAGAAATAAAGAAAAGGAAGAAGAAGAAAAGAAACGAATTTGGGAACCAAACCTTTTTGCAAGGGCAAAAACTATCCTAATCAAGATCCAGATTAATGCAAAGAAGATAGAAAGAATTTGGAGTCTAGCAAGATTGCCTCCAAGCTACCTAAAATTCAAACAAGAAATTTATAGTGTGAGGGTTTGTCCATTGTGTCACACCATCTCCAATCTTAAAATGGCCTTCACTTTAACCCATGTCCCTTATAGACCCCATTTCAAGCCTATCAAAGACCTGTTGATCTCTCTTGGTAGGTAGAGTCTATTAGTGGAGATAGTTTGGATAAGCATGCATATGAGATAGACAATATTTAAGCTCAAATGAGACCTTTGGCCAAGTAATGTGTATGTGCCTATCTGAAGTGCAACAATTCTTGCTTAAATAGAAATGATTCCCAAGTTTAGTACGGTAACTAGGGTTGTCATGTTATAGATATGTTAATTTGGAAAATCAAGTCCTGAGGTACATTAACATTAATTTGGCAAAGCCAACATTTGATTTCAAAATTAAAATTTAAAAAATTCAAAAAAAATTCAAATAAAAATTGTTTTTGTCATACAAAGCCTTCAAGTTAAGGGAAGTATGTTGAACCTCCAAAGGACACATTGGGCAAAGGAAATGATTATTGGCAAGGTCATGAAGAAGCTATCAGCCGACATGCTATGGATGCATCCCTGACTCTGCTGCTTGGGGTCTCCACCACTCGTGTTTTCATCATCTTGAAGATAAAAGCCACAAATGCAAAGCTTTTGATCATTCCAATGCAAGACTTGAATGAGCATCAAAAAAGAACCAATGAGAACACTTCTGCTAATCACCTCGGTCTGTGAGACGATGGAACGACTGTAAGTATTATTCATGCATATCATGCATACATGAGCATATCACATCGCACTTTCTTGTCTTGTATTGTCTATTCTTTATCAAAGTGAACAGCAAACACTCTGTGAAGTGAAGAATCAAAAGAAGATGTCAAATCAGGGGGGCATGGAAAGCCCATTGCTTGAGAAAGCTTCAGTAATTTTGCAAAGAGAAGAAATACATGCTTGTGCGAAGAACAAGAAAGCAAAAACATCAATCAAAGCTTGTATGGATAAAATCTTTGGTTTGAGCCTACACAGGGGGTAAAGTTTCTCCTTTTCAATTTATTGAGTTTATATACCAAATATTTTTAAACTCACTTACAAATATTTTGCCACACAGGGGGGCAAGGAGAGGATATAAGGTCCAATTAAAAATAGCTAAATCTTTGCAAAAAGGAAGAACAAAATAATGGAACATTAGAACTCTCAAAAGAATGAAGATGCAAAAGACAAAAGACCAATCCAGCTAAAAGAGCTGAAGCTAGGGTAAAGACCCGACCTCCAATGGATAAAGTCCCGATGTTAAAAGATGAAAATTCATTTTCAAGGATGAAGACCCAATCTCAGAGGATGAAGATCCATTTTGAGGGTGAAAAACCACAATGCATAGAATAACAGGAGCAGTCAAATTTCTCAAATGATAAAAGGTCAGTCAAACTCAATCTCGGGCCCAAGCACCCATTCTCGGGTCCAAGTACCCAAATAAAATCTAATCCCGGGTCCAAGTACCCAAATTAAATCAAAATCAATTCAAATCTCAAGTCAAAATACCCAGGTTAGGATCGAGTATCCCAATCAAGTTTAGGATCGAGTATCTGAAATCAAGTTAGGATCGTGTATCCCAATCCAGTTTAGGATCGAGTATCCAAATCCAGTTAGGATTGAGTATCCCAATCAAGTTTAGGATCGAGTATCCGAATCCAAGTTAGGATCGAGTATCCAAATCTAGTTTAGGATCGAATATCCAAATCTAATTTAGGATCGAGTATCCAAATTCAGTTAGGATCGAGTATCCCAATAAAGTTTAGGATCGAGTATCCGATTCCAAGTTAGGATCGAGTATCCAAATCCAATTTAGGATCGAGTATCCAAATTCAGTTTAGGATCGAGTATCTAAATTCGATTTCAGATCGAGTATCCAAATCAAATTAGGATCGAGTATCCCAATCAAGTTTCGGATCGAGTATCCAAATCGAAGTTAGGATCGAGTATCCAAATCCAATTTAGGATCGAGTATCCCAATCAAGTTTAGGATCAAAAATCCAAATCCAGTTTAGGATCGAGTATCCAAGTCCAGTTAGGATTGAATATCCCAATCCAATTTAGGGTTGAGTATCCAAATTCAATTTAGGATCGAGTAACCAAATCCAGTTAGGATCAAGTATCCGAATCCAGTTTAGGATCGAGTATCCAAATCCAGATAGGATCGAGTATCCAAGTCTAGTTTAGGATCGAGTGTCCAAATCTCTCAGGTCCAGAGCCCAAAACCTCAAAAATTAAGTCTTATTGCTTTTCACTCTCTTCCACTAAGGTTTCATATCATTCAAGCAAGGGGCAAACTGTAGACCCTTAATTTTTGACCCAATCCGGTCCAATATGTTTTATTTAGTCTAAAATGATTTTTGTTGTCTAATTGGTCCAAAATAATTTTTATTAAATAATTTTTGCTTTAGTATCTAATTTTTATTAATAAAAATAGAAATAAACAAATAAAAGTCAAAAAATAAAAATAAAAATAAAAATAAAAGTCAGAGTCAGAAAAATCGACTTCGAAAAAATCATCCCGCGGGCCAGTGGACACTTTGCACACAGAATTATGCCTGCGAAATGGCAGGCCATTTTGCACACAAAATTTTTCTGCCTGCGAACACACAGAATTTTTCTGCCTGCGAAATGGCTACGGGTCCGTTCCTTGCGCGCTGCCGCAGCCAACTGTGGCAGAATTTTTTCGCCAGTGCATTTTTTCCTACTGTATTGCAACGTGTTTGGGACGGGCAGTGACGTACACATGTCATTGGACGTGTCAAAGCTTCTGTGTAGTGGGTATAGGGCATGATCATTGATACGTCCATGTCGTTGAGCGTGTCATTTGTAGATTTTACCTAAGATAGCTCTTTTCCTTGTTTTTCCTTTGTTGTTCTTATCTTTGTGTTGAGAGATCATGTATATGCCTTTATGTGTGATACTAAGTGATTATTTATAATCACATTTGCTTTAGTCATTGAGGAGATTTGATTTGCCTAATCCAAGTGTTGAAGGGTATCTTGGAAGAGAAGGTTGAAGGTGGTGTTTGAGCTTGTTTTGTTGCTTTTAGAGGTAAGTACAAACTATGAATAAATTGATTATGTTTGCATGACATTTGGGCTTAACACATTTTGGTTGGAAAATGTATTAAGTTACTTGATGCATTGATTATGCATGAATAGTATGCTATGACTTGTATAATGTCATAGATGTATGAAATGCATTGTGAAAAGCCATTGATAATGGCTAATTTGAGTAAAAAGTGGAATATATACGATATGTGAAAATGACCCAAAGTGTTTGGGTAATGTGGTTTGTTGTGTATGCATTAAAGATATTGTAGAAAGCCATTGGTGATGGCTAGATTACATAAAATGTGATAAAATGTAATGATATTTTGGGATATGAGAAAATGATGAGTTGAAATAATATGACATTGATCTAAATGGGAAAAATGAGAAAAGAGGCAATGTGCCTAATGAAATATAAGAAAATGAGAAAAAGATTGATAATGAGAAATATGAAATAATTGTGTGCATGTGAGCGGGGATTTTCGCCTCCACTCCCGGTGGAATGGTTCTTGCGACTTTTGCATTGTTTAGGCTCGGGGCCTTAGAGAACACGGACCTAAGTTCGGAGAAAATGGAGTCACCACCCCCTAATGGGTTCGGAAAAAGAAAGGGCTGGATGACTCGATTTCTAAGGAATCCCAACCCCCTAATGGGTTCGGAAAGTTGGGTACGTGTGGGGAAGGTGAGAAATGGCCCAGCACCCCCACAATGCCCGGTTCATTAGAATCGGCCTCCTTTACAGGTCTTAATATTATAAAATTCTTAAATATAATAACATTATCCATATTACACACAATAATTAAAAGAAAGCATCATTATATTAAAATCAAAGCAATGTCCAAACAAAACAAATAAATGGACACCCATCCAAGGATGGAAACATGTCCTTACATCACATGCCTAAATAAGACTCTTTGATTAACAAAATTAAGGTTTGAATGATGATATCATGAAACTAGGGTTTTAAACACTTTAAAAATACTTTAATTTGTGATTTTTTGTTATTGGGTTCCTAAGCTACTGTGTAAAATTTAGGTTTTTAGGTTTTTATATTTTTTAATGTTTTAAAAGGATTAGGGTTCATAAAAATTAGGGTTTAAGGTTTTAAAAGGGTTAGTGTTCATTATTTTGAATTTTGGAAGTTGAATTTGGATTTGATATTTTGGAAGTAGGGTCACGGGTGGTGAATAATTTTTAGGAATTTGGAAATCAATTTGATATTTTATAGAATTTTATGAATTTAAACAAGTGAATTAAAGTTTTTATAACTAGAAAAGATGTTTTAGAAGACTTTTTGAAGGAAAAAGTACCAAGTTTAAAGTTTTGAAAGAAACAGAATTTGATTTTGGTTTTGTTGAAGAATATGTTCAATTAGAGTTTTAAGGTTTTTAAGAAGAAAAAAATAACAATTTTAAGCCTTTTGGAAGATAAACCAACGAAATAAGGTTTTTTTTTCTTTAGAAAAACTAAATTAAAGTTCAAAGGTTTTTAATTTTGATTTCATAAATTTGCCACTGTGTAAAAAAAACAATTAAAGAAAATTAATTAACACATACCTTCTTTTGATGATTTCTCCAAAAACAATTCTTCTTTGATGAACTAGCTCCAAAGACAAGCCTTTTTTGCCTTTGAATCCTCTAAATCGTGCTGCTGCTGATCCAGAAAAGAGTTGAATTGAATTTCTTCTTTTCCTTCCTTGATTTGGTTTCAAATTTTCCAAACTCCTCTTGGATTTTTGCCTCCCCTTTTTTAATTGTCTTGGTCCTTATTTATAGTGGTTTGAGGTTGTTTATTCCTAATTAGTTAAGGTAAGTAATATTAATAAAAGAAAGAAAACAAAATCTAATTGGATTAGGTTTTAAAAAATTTACGTCGGAAAATTTGCGCTGCCGAAAAAAACTGCTGCGGAAAAATTACGCTGGCAAAAAAATCTGTTGCGGCAGCGCGCGCGGAGCGGGCCCGTAAACTATTTCGCAGGCAGAAAATTTCTGCGTGTGAAATAGCACAGTGATTTCGCCCGCAGGAATTTCCTGCGGGAAAAATGCCCACAGGCCCGCACGACGATTTTTCGCTGCCGATTTTTTTGACTCTAATTTTTATTTTTATTTTTATTTATTTATTTTTATTTTTTATTAATAAAAATTAGATACTAAAGCAAAAATTATTTAACAAAAATTATTTTGGACTAATTAGACAACAAAAATCATTTTGGACTAAATAAAACATATTGGACCAGATTGGGTAAAAAATTAAGGGTCTACAGTGCCTAGTATGTTATTCAATTTATAGAGTTCCATGTTTGCTGGCATGCCTATGAGGTTATCCTCATTATTTGCCTTCGGGGCTAGCTTTTAAGCAATTATTGATTTGCCTTCGGGCTAGACGCAGGGCATCACTTGCCTTCGAGTTAGACACTGGGTGTCAATATGGACCAAAATAGTAACTCTGAGATTTGAATAGCATATTAGATCCTTTGAGCCCATGCTTGTGTTTGTTTTTATGTGAATTGTGGAACAATTGAGAAATATGTTAAGATGAAATGATATGAGATATGATATACATAAGCATTGTGCATTGGCATTGCATTTGAACTTTATTGTTATCAAAGTTTGTACCGCTAGGCTTTTGACTTAGCGCGATTGTAATTCATCGTGCAGGTGGCAGGATAGATTAGGTAGAGCCAGAGAGTTTGTCTAGACTGAGCCGGGTCTAGATTTGAGATCTTGAGTGTAGAGTTGATTGTTGGACATCAAGATCAGAAACACACTGCCAGCATGTACATATTTTATATTATCGTATATTTTGTCATTATGTGTACCATATTATGTTTTGATGCATATATATATTGTAAAATATAAAGAATATTTTGGATAAAATTTCATAATGGGGGATTTGTTTGTGTTTTTTGATAAGTAATATTTTATTTGTTATTTAAATTATATCCTTTAAATCATTTAAGATTATACATATCCCAAAAGTAAGGGTTTTTATAGAAACTAGGTTGTGATATTTTTGTACCGTATATGCTTATATTACATATGTTGGGTATATGTATTATATGTATATGGGGTATAAGGGTGTTACAGTATGAGGATGATCTAAAAATATAAAAAATGTTAAAAATGTGGAATAATATGAAAATGTGAGGTGAAGGTGATCATGATAAGGTTGATCGCTTAAAAATATGAAAAGTGTTATTGTGTGTTGGTTACCCCATACAATTACTTATCTAGTGATATTGAGAATGATATTGGATAAATTGATAGACCTAAGTGAGACTAGGTTTTGACCTTAGCAGAGCTACGTAATATGATGAGATTGAAATTGAAAATGGACCCGAGCAAAGCTGGGCCATAAAATTATTATTGTGATAACTGGACTTGATAATTGTATAGGTGTGTTGGGCCCAAAGTGTATGTTTGTGGATATTTTCTGTGTATGTGAGTTATAAATTGAAAATGTTGCATGAGTATTGTTATAGAAAAGTATAATTGAATGTGATACATATATATATTTTATTTGAGATTGTGTACTACTAAGCTGTATAGCTTAGTGTGGTTGCTTGAACTGAGTAGGTAAGAGGATTGTTAATGTGGGAGATCATGATTGTAGCTGATTTTTAGAGTTTGAGGGTACCACGAGACCAACTAGGCCCACTGCATTCATGTATATTTGTGCCTTCTATTATGCATTTTATTTTATGTAAATTGAATCATAATACTTGATTTTGTTTTAAAGGCTTGAAATGATTATATAAATATATTTATATAAGAACTTAATTTTTTGTAAATAATGTTGTAAGTGGTAAAGAGGAAATTTTTTTTGTCATTGGTGGATTTTGTATAAATTATATTTTGGGAGTATTAAAGTTTTTTGTGTAGGTTGTGTGCCCGTTATTTTGAGATTTATCTGAATTACAGACAAAACTCTGGCAAATTTTCCCAGAGATTTTTCATTAAATTATCCACTTTTAGTTTTTAGACTGTTAATAAATATTTTTATTTATTCATTAAAGTATGTTTAAGTTGTAAAATATTTTCTTAAATTTATAAACATTTTATAAGACTGGAAATTGTGACATACTCATACTATATATGCATATATTACATATACTGAGTGTATGTGTTATAAGTATATATGCTATAAGGGTGTTATAAAGCATGTCATGTGCATAGGGAAGATGATCCCTAGGTTCGAGATCTTTCCTGATTTTACTGAGCTTGCTGAGTTGGTAAAGACTCCAGAAGAGATTACTGCACTCATTGAAGATCAATTTGAGAATCTTGCAATATGTGATGATAATAACATTGATGTTGATTTTGATTTTGATTTGTTTACTCTTTATACAGATGATGATGTTTTCTTTTCCAAAATGAATGTAATAAAGTCTGATTTTGCTTACTTGTGTGATGTTTTTCCTGATGGTTGCATACATTCGTGTGGCGATTACATAAGCATTTTTAATATTAACTCTGTTGACACACAATCATTAAATTTGGGAGCAACCAAAAATTCTAAAAATATTAGCATAGCTTCCTACCTTGCTACTCAAGAGAGAGAGAGAGAGAGAGAGAGAGAGAGAGAGAGAGATTTGAAAACATATTTAAAAAAATATGAAGTCTTTACTTGGTCTTACAAGGATATGCCCAAAATTGATCAGGATATTGTTGAGCATATGATTCCAACCTACCCTCACATAAAACATGTCAAGTATAAGTTGAGGTGCCTAAGATAAGAATGGGTAGAATTGATAAAAGAAGTCACCAACAAATACTGGTAAAGTTCTTAGAAGTAATAGATTACCCAGACTAGTTGGCCAATATTATCCTAGTACCAAAGAAAGATGGGAGAATCAGGGTTTGTGCCAACTATAAGGACTTTAATAAGACTTCCCCTAAGGATGACTTTCCTTTACCCCATATAGATGTTCTAATCGATATTGCAGCCTCTAGTGTGCTACACTCATTCGTAGATGAATTTTCTATATATAATCAAGTGTTAATGGCCCAAGAAAATAGCTTTTATAACTACATGGGGTATATTCTGCTATAGGGTGATACCATTTGGATTAAAGAATTTTGGGGCAACTTACTAGAGAATGGCCACTACCTTGTTCCATGATATGATGCCTAAGGAGGTTGAAGTATATGTTGATGATATGATGGTAAAATTAGAAACAAGAGAGCAACATTTCCAGAATTTGGAAATTTTCTTCGAAAGAGAAGTCAACTATAACCTTAGGCTGAACCCAAAGAAGAGTGTGTTTGGAGTTACCTCAGGTAAAATTTAGGCCAAGGTAGGAAGGACCCTATATTGTAAAAGAAATGGTTAAGAAAGGTGCAGTTAAATTGTTAGACATGGTTGGGATAGTGAACCAATAAACATTGACCAGCTGAAGAGGTTCTATGTTTAATATTTAGAAAAATGTAAGCTCGCTAGGTTGAAAACTCAAAAGGGCAGCCTAGGAAAAAATTAGAGTATTCCGCTTGTTTTGAAAACTTGAAAGGGTGGGATAGGCAACGATTAGGCTTAAAATGAGGGAAAATTGTCAATTAGAAAACCTGAAAGGGCTAGTTGACGGCAGGAGTGATTTTGTGTATGTTGGCTTTATGTTTTTTATTGTTTCCAATTTAATAAGGCAGAGTTAATAATAAAATTTTTCTATGTGTACCATCTCAAAAATCTAACCAACAGGGTAAAATAAATTACATAATAGCAAAACTGATGACAAATTATATAAAAAAAAGAAAAATGTCTTTCATCCTAACATTATTTTATCTAAAGACTGACAATTGTAGTTCATGGCAATCGATAAGTGTAACGTGCAGGCCAGCTTTGCCTTAGACGGTCCAGGAAGGTTTCAGTAAGCGAGGGCATGATCAGATCAGTAGTAAAATCAGAATCCTGAGGTTGAGCTCCATACTGGGGGCCTAGGTGGTGTGGAACATTGTAAGTACCTCGGCAAAGGACAGCAAGTGGAATGTACATCAAATATGTCCAAGAAATCAGCCATATGAAGAAGCAGGTCGAATAAGCTTTCTTGCAGAATGGTGTTGAAGTACCTTCCATAATCCACAGTTGGGGTATCGAGTAAGCAAAAATGTTCCTGCAGTCAAATCTAAGAAAAAGAAGGTACTTTAAAAAAAAACCCGCTAGGTTGAAAACCTACAAGGGTGGCCTATGCAAAATTTAGGGTGGCCCGGTAGCTCCAAAAATCTGCAAGGGTGGACTAGGCAAAAATTAGGACAAAAATGAAGAAATAAAACTCGCTAGCTCTGAAAACCTATAAGAGCAGGCTAGGAAAAAATTAGAGAAATAAATAAACACTGACCTAAATTGAAAACCCAAAAGGGAGATTTAGGAAATTACCTGGAGCAGAAGAGGACTTCCAGTCAACCTTCTTGAAGAACCAATCTTTAATTGATCCAATCCAACCAATGTTTCAGCTAAAATCAGAGGTATTAGTGACAATCCTCCCTCCATTTGGTCCATTATATCCAATACTCATGGATCAACTTCACCATCAGAAGAAACAAGCAAAATTTGACCAAGCAAGCGTAGACAAGACATGTGTGTCCCCATGTCTTGATGGGAACCAGATGGGAAGTGCAAAAATTGATCAAAGGGCCGAGCAAGATTTTCTCACCTTTGGTCAATTCAAGAACTTCAAGTTCTGAAAGGTGAAATATAATTTACATTTACTAATGAGTCTTTGAGGTCAATATGGCCAACGCCATTGGATGATTACTTGGATATCCAAGAATGGCCTTGAATTCTTCTATCATAGGACATACTTCAAAGTTGTTTATCTTGAAAGTTCTAGACTCAATATCACAAAAGGAAGTCATAGCATGTAAACAGGGTTTGTAACACCCCTACATCCCGTATACGTACCAAGCATGCTTAAACGATCGTAATATACGTATACTGAATATAGAAAATGCCACAGTTTTAAAATAATACACAACAAATATCTTTGTAAATAAGTGAAACCAATCTCAAACATTTTAAAAGAAATCCAAAAGACACCATATATAAAAACATTTATTAATTCACAGCGGAAGTTATTACAAATATGTTATAAATCAAAGATTACAAAACATAGAATATATATACATGATTGGCAGCTTTTCTCTGATCTTTAAGTCCCAAAAGAAAATCCTCAATGTCTAGTCTCACTTGGTCTCGAGGAGCTCTCAGGTTCAACTCTGTCACCTGCTCGATCAAACACTATCGCGCTAAGCCAACGGCTTAGTAGTACAAAGCATACTAACATGATGCTTTAATATGATATAATGTCACAATTAATCTCATACATCATTTAAAAGAATATCACATTTCCACATCATACTTTGTTCAATGTCATAACAACATTCATATTACATCTTCATAGTTCCATTAATTTTACCATTCAAGAATCACATTAAATACAAAGACAAGCATGGGCCCAAAACACACTAATATGCCATTCAATTTTTAGAGCTAATTCTTTGGTTTTGTTATCACATTTATCATTATCATATACCCAACTAGGCTTCAAGGATTAGGTTCAACCAAGCTTCAAGGGGAACAAAGCATGCTAAGTATCAACCCAACTTGGCTTCAAGAACCAACCCAACCTAGCTTCAAGGGTTGTAACATCTCAATTAGGCTTCAAGGATCAAATCCAACCTAACTTCAAGAGATTGTTACCATTAGGCATGCCACCAACAACAAAACTCTGAAAATGAATAACACATTAGACACACAATTCATTTATTATTTCATTCTCAATTCTCATCATCAATTAGGCAAACATGCCTTATGTCTTTCAATTGAATCATCATAGCCAATCACAATGGCTTCACATCATATTTGAGTTATCATAGCCAATCACAATGGCCTCATATCATATCATATCTCAATTCATATTACACATATAGCATCATTGATATAACATTTCAAAGTACATTATTCATATAACACATTACCATTCACAAGATGCACAATGCATAAAACATAACATTGTTCATATAGTATCATATGCATCATCAAATGTGTGTTCAATCTCAACAAAGCAAAAAGAGCAAAGGACAATCACAGTAGCCAACACACTCAAGGGACACGGCCAAGCTTGTGGCCGTGTCTCTCAACACAAATCAAGCCGAGGCAGACACGGGCAAGGGACACGGCCAAGACAGTGGCCGTGTCTCTCCAAAAATCATCCAACACGGCCAAATTTCTTTAGACTTGGCCGTGTCTCCCAAAAATTCTTTAGTTTGGCCGTGTCTCTTCCTTAGTTTGGCCGTGTCTCTCAAAAATAAAAGCCCTAAACATGGCCAAATCTCTTTTGATTGAATAAAAACACATTACACACAACATAACCTTATTCAAATGGGTATAATCAATGTCATTAACACTTATTTTACATATACATCACAATATTCACATTAACAATACATCAACAATACATTTAATCACTTACCACTTCAAAACCCTAAAACTAACATCATTCTTATTCTTTCAATATCAACATCCACTTAACTTAACATCTTCAAACCAAAACCAACACCAATTTAACTTTGTATCTTACAATCAATTTCAACACTTATAAACACATCTCAAACACACCTAATCATAATATTAACAAATCACAACTCACTTCAAACATAACAAAAGAAAACAAGAGAGTACTTACTTAAAATTGAGGCAATTTCACAAATCTCCAACTTAATCCTTTGATTCTCCCTTCAATTTGATTTTAGAAATCAACAAAAATCACTCTTGTTCTTTGGCTTTGGAGGGCTGGCCACCAAAAGAGAAAGAGAAGAAGAAGAAAAGAAAATGAAGACAAGTCAACTTCTCTTCTTCTTTAAATCTCCACCAAGCAATTCTAACAAAGCAAAATTACTTAAATGCCCTTTTCTATTTGTTCTCACTTCCTTTAAAACTCTTGCCCTCTTTAGTAATTTCACTCATCCCAAATTAAAATATCTTCTTCCCTTGACTCTCCATTTGACCAATATATATGTTATATATATTAACATATATATAACATATACATTCCATTAACACAATCATTTCCTTTGCAAAAATATATATACATTTAATTCAAATCAAACAACAATTGTATTAAAACTTCTAGGGCATACATTGGGATATTACAGGGTTGCTTCAATTTGACATTTTGAAAGTTTTAAAACATTAATTAGAGACCATGATATTTGTTCCCAATGTGTAGCTTTAATGGTCTAGAATAAATTTTATATCTTTTTTAAATTGGCTTCGGTCATTGTTGAGAGTGTGAGGGCTAAAATTGCTTCCAAGTTGTAAGAAGAAAGAAATGAAAGTTGAATTTCCTTCCCTAGATTTGAGAGTTGCCTGAGTTAGATTATTTTAATTGTTGAAGAAAAGAAGGTGAATTATTATTTTATATAGTGAAAGGCTGAAGTCCAAATCGTACAGGGGAAACACGGTTCATGTCAAATAAGGATAGAATTATGAATTCATTATGGATTTTAAAACCTAATCTGTGATGGCATTGCATTACCTAATCGATGTCGAATCCATGTTGAATGAATTCAACATGATTATGTGTATATATGTATATAAAAAGAGAAAATATATATGCCCATATCGAATCCATTTTTAAATGGATTTGAGATGGACTCTATAGCATTAATAAAAAGTGAAAGTTACAGAAAAGCAAAAAAAAAAAAAAGTTGTTGAAAAGTTAAATATTATTATTAAATATTATTATGTGTAACTTAAATTAAACTACAAGATCACTAGGATGGGGGAGGCAGTCTATAGTTAAATAAACCTTAAGAAATTCATCACTTGACAGAAGCACATCATCCTCCCAGAATCCCCTCGAGGAAGAAATACCCGGATCTCTATTGTACTGAAAGTTGATTCTGTAGTAGTCATCACCTGAGAGAGGAGGAGGAATGTCATGGTCATTAGTTTGAGGCCCCCTTGATGAAGAAGCATCAGGATCCATGTAGCCCTAAAACTAGAAGTCTCGAAAGTTTCATTCAAGATAAGTTGTGTGTAACATCCTAAAATTTTTGAAAATTTCTAATTTTTGGAAAATTTAATAAAATAAATTATAATTTAAAAGGATAAATTAAATTAATGGTTTTAGATGAAAAATGAAGGGATCTTAAATGAAAAAGTGGAATATATATGTGATATATATGCAAAATATACATAACATATAAAAGTCAACACTTTTTAAAAGAAAAGGGTATTTTGGTAATTAAATCTTATAAATTCAAAATTAATAAAATAATTCAAAAACAAATTATTTTTGAATGGAAGAGGAAAATTAGGACTTTTAATTATTAAATAAATAAATAAATAAATAATTATTAAATTATTTTAATATATATATATATGGTTTAAAAAAAGTTGAAAAGGAAAAAAATATTAAAAAGTCTTCTTCTTGTTCTTCTTCCTTTAGGATGTTTTCCATGGGAGCTTGGAGCAAGAATTTGATTCTTCCATACTCCATAAATTGAAGGATTTAACAAGTTTCAAGTGGATTTTTGGTGATTTCCACCAAAATTAGTAAGTTTCCAACTCCTTTCTTTGAATTCCTTGGAAATTTGGATTATGTGAGTTTTGGAATTTTGATGTAGTATGTTATAATAATTGAAATTGGTGTGTATGATGTTATTTTGGGTAGTTAACAATGATTCTAAGGTAAGATTGAAGAGATGATGGAGTTTGGATAAAGAATGGTGAAGAGAGAATTTAGGGTTATGAATTTTTGGGGTTTTGAAAACATGAGTTTTAATTGTGCAAATTGATTCCAAATGAGTTGTTTTGATTCATAAACAAGTATTTTAAAGTCAAATATTGGATTTGGTGGTGTTGGGTTGGAGTTTGAGAATGGAAGTGGAGATTTAGGGTTTTGGAAAAGTGATTTTCCAAAGTTGTTGAATTGTGTGATTTTATTTGTTTAAGAATGTTGTTTAGTGTTAAAAGTGATGAATATAAGCTTGGAATGAGTAATGGATTGTGTTGGAATGGAAAACCTTCAATGGGGGAAGGTTATGCCATTTTTGAGATTTTGTGTATAAGAGTGCATTTTTATAATGTAAGTGATTTAAATGTATTAAAATATGTTTTTAATAATATAAATAAACTTAAAACACTAATTTAATTGTAGTAGAATGGAATTCCAGTCTTGAAGTAAGGAAAGGCTAAACTTTTGAAAATTTATAGGAGTGATGTGTAATTATGGTTTAATGTTGGAAATGCCATTAAATGTGATATTAAATGATTATTTGCTATCACATTTGGTTTAGGCATTGAGGGAGGTTGATTTGCTTCATCCAAGTGGTGAAGGGCAAGTTGGAAAGATTGGATTGGAGGTTGTTTTAAGCTTGTTTTGGGTTGTTAGTGGAGGTATGTACAAACTTTGAATATAATGTTTATATTTGCATGACATTTGGACTTAAAACATTTTGGTTGGAAAATGTGTTAAGCTACTTGGTTCATTGATTGTGTATGAATAATGTGTTATGACATTTGTAATGTCATATATGTGTTAAATGCATTGTGAAAAGCCATTGATAATGGCTAAATTGTGTAAAATGTAAAATATGCATATTATGTGGAAATACCCAAAGTAATTGGGTAATGTGTTGTGAATGCAAAAATGAGATATGTGGTATAATGACATGAATTGATATTGATAAAAATGTGAAAACTGAGAAAAATGAGAAAGATGTGAAAATGAGAAAAGTGAGAAAAATGTGAAAATAAGGCAATGTGCCTAGATTAAATATGTGACAATGAGAAAGAGATTAATAATGAGAAAAATGAATAAATTGTGTGACTAGTATGTTATTCAATTTTCAGAGTTCTGGGTTTGGTGGCATGTCTATGATTGCCTACAGGCTAAACGCTGGAATGGTGAAAAGACTGGGTCGTAAGGCCGGCCAGCTGATAAATATGATTTTTTT
Source organism: Garcia nutans (assembly GCA_947685225.1). Lineage (NCBI taxonomy): Eukaryota > Viridiplantae > Streptophyta > Magnoliopsida > Malpighiales > Euphorbiaceae > Garcia > Garcia nutans. The sequence goes on along the minus strand of CANTUV010000009.1, from coordinate 18,165,634 downwards.
GGGGTGAAAAGACTGGGTCGTAAGCCTCAAAAACAAATCCTTGAAGATAGACTGAGTGAAAAGACTGGGTCATAAGCTCAAATCTTGTTGGATTATCCATGGATATATTGCCTACAGGGCTAGACACATGGTGTCATTATGGACCAAAGCAGTAACTCTGAAATTTGAATAGCATATTAGATCTTTTTTTGGGCCCATGCTTGTCTTTTCTTTAATGTGAATTATGAATTGTGATATATGAGTTGTGATTATGAAATATTTGAAAAATATAAGAAAGTGGAATGATGTGACATCTATATGCATTGTGCATTGGCATTGCATTGAGTTTTATTATTATTATCAAAGTTTGTACCACTAGGCTTCGGCTTAGCACGATTGTTTCTATCGCGCAGGTGACAGGGTAGACCCAGATGAGCCAGAGAGTTCTTCTAGACCAGGTTGGGTCTACACTTGTAGTTGAGCTTGTTGAGTTGCTATCGAGATCAGAACACTGCCAGCAACATGTATATATTTTTATGTTATTATACATTTTAAGTATTATGCATAATATATTATGTTTTGGATTTTACGTATTGTATATTATAAAGAATGTTTGGGCCAATGTATTTGAAATGGGAGAGTAACTGTGTTTTAAAATTATATATATATATAAATGTTTAAGAAACTTGGTGAAATTGAGGAGTATGGTTGAGATGGTTATTTGAAATTATTTGGGAGTGTTTTCTTTTTGCAGGTTGAGTAATTGCTAAATTTTGGGATGTTTAAATTATATATAAAACTCTGGTGAATTTTTCCCAAAGATTTATATATATATAATTTATTTTGGGTTCTTATAACAAGTAAAGAATATTTATAAGCTATTTAATTTTATATATTTAGAATTTGAAATTTTAAATTGGAAATATAAATTTTTTTTATTAAACTGGTCTGTGATATTTTTGTACCGTATATATGTATTTTACATATGCTGGAAATATATATTGTACGTATATAGGGTATAAGGGTGTTACATTGTGTGCCGGCAACTGGCAGCCAGTTCTTCATGTAGCTTCCTATTCTATTCCTCAAGCAATCATTGTGAGCTAGAAAAGGAAAAGCTAAGTCCATACATTTTCATGCATACATACGACATAAGTCAACATTAAATAGTTTGTAAACCAAGTAGTTCATATCAAAGTCTTGAGGCTTAAAGGTCGGATGAGCATAAGGTGGCGCATACAAAATGTACGGCTATGGTGCATGGTGCAGCTGCATGAGAAGGATTGACTTCACGGTGACTAGAACCTCCTGACTGTCCGATCACTTGCACAGACTTATAAAAGTTACATAAGTACAGAAAAAAGTAGTCTGAGGTGAATAAATGCAGATATCTGATCAACATATGAAGGGGAAGCCCTGGTATCATCATGTGAATGGAAAGCTAAACCTCCTAAACCTCCCCCCTCTTCATCCTCCTCTTTGGCCATATCATTACCTTCCTCCCTATCATCCTCCTCCTCATCATCATACTCATCTTCATCCTCCTCGTTACCTACCTCATCACCCATCTGTTCTTCTTCTTCTTCTTCTTCTTCCTCCTCCGCTTCTTCTTCATGAACTTCAGAGGAAACCTAAAATTTTAGAAGTTGATCACGAATAAACTCAGTATATGACACACTTGGTGGAAGCAAGAAAACATAGATGTCAAATCTAGTCCAAGCACGCCTCCAAGAATTTTCTGGCATAGAGATGTTATTCAATGTAAATGCTATCTGCCGGCACCCACCTTTGGTTAGGACCAAGGAACCAATTATGCACTCGTTCACCGAGGAACCAACCGTTGGAAAATGGTCTGGCAATAACCCGATGGGAATTCTGAAGGTGTAATGCATTGTTCATTGAGGGAGTCCAGTTAGCCCTCTCACTTGCCCTCCATCAAGCAATATTCAACTGCAAAACAACAAAAGGTATGTTGTCTTTCTCATACATTTTAACGGTAATACTAATTTCATCTTTCTTACCCAATCCCAGGTCAGGCAACTAAGAAGATAATGATTGGTATGCACATGATGGCTACCCAGCACTTCTGTATGGCCCGACAGCCAGAAACTTAGCCTTGGATAATTGATCCACTATCCGGTAATGCCGGGAACTCTCACAAGGTTGTGTTCATATGCCACACCAATAAAAATAAACAACAAAGGTCAAGCTCGCATATGCACATTTCTTGAATCAAAAGTCACAGAAATTTTATACCTCAATGATGACTATGAAGACAGTGAAAGATCTCTTATTCCTACATATTTTTTCAAAACCATGATAAAGGTAGGAAAGGTTGGCCTCCCCTCAGGTGTAAATTTGCACAAGATCAAAATCAGCTAGAGCCCACATAACTGATAAATGAATGGCAGCTTCAATACTACACAAGATGGTCAATGCTAGCAGATATAACAAAAACCCATGAGTATACTATTTTGCCCTCTCACCTTCTACTGGTTGGATGTATCTCATCCAGCGCTCTCATATATACTCATATTTGATTTTGCACAGTCCTTTATACTTAGGCTTCATACAAATCGGTTAGTGGATCTCATCTAGAGTTAAAATATTGTTGGTCAAGGAATTGGCCTCCCGTCACATCTAAGGCGCATTATCGCTAAAAAGTCAACTTGACCAATAGTCATTTCTCCCACAGGGAAATGAAAGGTATGGGTCATATCCACCCACCATTCTGAAAGCACCTGGATTACACTCCTATCAATCTGGTGCCCTCTAGATGGCAATTGCAGGACAAAATCCCGAAAGCCACATTCCTCAATCAGCCTCCTTACTAGAGCTGACACACGACCATACCATTGGCAGGTTTCATGAATCACACAGTTGCCATACTGACATAGCATAGGTAAGTCAGACAAGGTAAGTGTAGACCCTTAATTTTTGACCTAGTCCGGTCCATTATTTTTAATATTTATTTTAGTTAAAAACGGTGAAGTGAATAAAAATAAAAAAATAAAAAATAAATAAAAATAAAAATAAACAAATAAATAAAAATAAAAATAAAAATCAACGACGAAAAAATCGGCGACGAAAAAATTCATCGCCGAAAGCTTGGACGAAATGGCCTGCAGCCAATTTCGCTCGTAGCCCCTCGTGCACCCTCATAAGTTTCTGCGCAGTTTCTCGCAGCGGCCCGCAGCAATTTTTTTCGCCAGCGAAATTTTTCAATGCAATTTTTTTCCGAAACAAAATTCTATTTGGTTTCGATTTTCTTTTCCCAATTAAATACAGTTTCCCTAAACATTTAAAATTAATCATCTAAGTTTCCTATAAATAAGACCAAAAAACACCAAAAAAGGGGGGAGGAAAAACTTTGAAGAGATCGAACTTTAAAAATTGAAGAGGAATTTTTGAAAGGAGATCGAACTTTAAAAATTTTTTGGCGGTGAAAACTATCGGACTTTTTAGAAGAGAATAAACAAGCAAGCAATCAATCCATCAAAGGCAGTCATCTTGCCTTTGTCCTTGTTCATCCAAGAAGTAATTTTTGGTGGAACCATCAAACGAAGGTTTGAATATCTAATTTCTTTTTATTTTCTTACAGTAGTTTCGTTTTTTGATTCATAAGATTATATACACAAAAATTTGATCTTTGAAGATGTAATAACTTGATCTTCATTTCCAAAAACCTTAAATGATTTCCTCTATTTCTAAATGCCTTAAAAACCTTAATTCATTTTTTTGTTTTTCAAAAATCTTAAAACATTCCTTCTGTTTCTTTTAAAAACTCAAGAACCCTAATTCTATTTCTTATAAAATTTAAGAACCCTAGTTCTGTCTTTTCTAAACCTTAAGAACCCTAAAAAATACTCTTTTGTTTCCAAAAACCTTAAAACATTTTTCATATTTCCAAAAGGTTTTAAAAAACCCTAAACTATTTTCCTTTCACTTTTTTCCAAAATTTCCAAATGTTTTTGTTAAATTTCCAAACCCTAAATTTATCTTACAGTTTCTAAAAAATCACATAAGGCTTTATAAGACTATAAATTGTTTTCTCAAATCCTAAAATCAAACATAATTTTTGAAACACCAAAAATCCTAATTCTCTCAAAATCAAAACAGTAAACCCTAAATTTTCCTAAACCCTAATTCATTGAATTAAAAACCCCCAAACTAGTTAATTTAAACCCTAAAATCTTAATTTTCAACACCAAAACCTACAACTCTAAAAACCAATTTCCAAAATTTTATGGGGCGCTGCCCCCTTGACCCCTGCCCGCTAACTGGCTAGCAAGACCGCCGCAAGGGCTCATCAAAGGGGTCAATATTCATTTATGTATTATGCGTCTATGTATTTAACTTTCCTTTTTCCAAAGCCCTAATTTAGTAATTCTAAAATCTTATTTTAAGATGCGAACCCTAAATTATATATTTATTTAATTTTAGATTTAATTATGTAGTTCATTATATGCTTTGATTTATTTAATTTCAATGCTTGATTTATTTAATTTATCATGGATGAATGCTTATTATATATTTTTTGATTGATGTTTAATATCTTAGATAATGATTTAATTATTATGAATGGTTATTTACTTTTATCAATTTATTTTTTATTTCCAAATGTTTTAAGAGGTATGTTTCCACTTTGTGGGTACCTCATTAGTTAAATATCATGTAATTTTGGACCAATGTAAAGGACATGTTTCTACCTTTCGGTGGGTGTCCTATTAGTTTAGACATGGATGATGTAAGGACATGTTTCCATCCTCGGATTGGTGTCCATTTATTTGCTTTGTTTGGATATTGCTTTGATTTTTAATATAACGATGCTTTATTTCAATTGTTGTGTGTAATATGGATGATATTGTTATATTTAAGAATTTTATAATATTAAGACCTATAAAGGAGGCCGGTTCCAATGAACCGGGCATTGTGGGGGTGCTAGGCCATTTCTCACCTTCCCCACACGTACCCAATTTTTCGAACCCATTAGGGGGTTGGGGATTCATTAGGAATTGAGTCATCCACCCCTTTCTTTTTCCCAGCCCGTTCGGGTGGTGACTCCATTTTCTCCGGACTTAGGTCCGTGTTCTCTAAGGCCCCGAGCCTAAACAGTGCCGAAGTAGCAAGAACCATTCCACCGGGAGTGGGGGCAAAAATCCCCGCTCACAGTAAGTAAATGAGCCCTATAAATTTCTTTTTAGCACTTCAATAATTTTATTCTTTTTTCTACAAATACTAAGCTTCTTTCTTTTCATAATTTTTTATTAATAGGCTCTAAATATTTTTGAGACTTTTTTTTGTCCAATATCTTGAATTCATAAATTTTGCTAAATAAGTCTAATTTTCATGCATAATTATTATGAATACCATTAGAAAATGATTATTACTAATATTTTTGTGCCGTTAAATAGTTAATTTGATGAAAAATATTGCTTACTTTTGTTTTCTCTTTTCCACTTCAGTGGAGATGCATTCTAGCTAAAAGAGGGACTTGTTTGAGCCTACTATTCTTAAGATAAGTCAGCAGCCTAGTATTTGGTCAGGGACCATTCCTGGAAGCATGGTGGTTGCCTGCCATTTGTGACAATAATACGAGAGGAAGCTAAAGAAACAAGTTTGAGAGGAAATTGAAAGTTTGAAAGTTGAGACCAAAAGATTGAATATGATTCAAATTTATAGAAAAAAAAAGAAAAAAAAAGCATAAAGCAAACTTGAATGATAGGAAACGGATAAATGCTCCAATATGTTCAAAGTAAAAGCAAAGAAAAGAATAAATAGGAGAATGAAGCAAAGCATAAGTAAAAAGAAAAGAAACATCACATGCATCAATAATTTAGTTCAATAATTGATACTCAGTCTCATACAAATAGTAAAATTTATTATGTTGACAAGTTTTTGCATGTCTAAAAATATTTTTATGCTAACAAATATTTTTCCATGAAGGAGGCAAGAATACATAGGAAACCATATCTAGCTCAATATATATATATCGTAAAAAATAGCTAATTTTTTTACTGACTGATTAAATCAATTTTTTGCAGGTATCTTGGGTCCATAACCCAAATCAAATCTCAAGTCCAGAACCCAAATCCAGTCTTGGGTTTGGAACCCAAATCCAGTATCCGATCTAGAACCCAAATCCAATCTCAGGTCCAAAACCCAAATCCAATCTCGGGTCAAGAATCCAAACTAATTCTTGGGTCTAGAACCCATCCTTATCACTCAAAGTCATATTGCTTTTCACTTTCTTAATGAAGTCAAGATTATTCAAGCAGGTGGCAAAACTGTAGATCCTTAATTTTGACCCTAAGCTAGTCTGATCCCAATTAATAGTGGCCAAGTAAAATTCGATCAATTCTTAATGGCTTAAGCCTAGTTTAATGCTTTTAATTAGATCGACTCTATTTTATAAGCCTAAAATAAGTCGGTTAATTTTTTAAAGCCTAAAGAGGTCAGATCCAAAGTTAAGATAGGTTTTGTTTGGTTTAATTCGATATGGGTCATATCCATGTCGAATTAGAGTTGTCCAATTCAATATGGGTATCACCAGTATCAAATTGGGAGATGTCCAATATGATATTGGTATCACCCATATCGAATTGGACCATTGTTCAATTCAATATGAGTTGATTCATATCAAACTTAAAGCATTTCAATTCGATATAACTTCTATTTCAAAACTTAATCCGGGAAAAATACAGATTATGTTTGTTTTAAATTCTAATTAAGCTCATATAAGTTAGGGTTTTAGTAACCAGATTTAACCTAATTATTCATATAAATATAGGTTTTATCAGCAAGTGGATGGGACGAGAGATTAACATAACAACTATCAAGAGAAAAGCAACCAAATACACAGAAAGCAAAAAGATACAATTAATACACAGCAGCCAATGAGGCAGTAATGATTGTCTCAAGCTTGCTTCATTCCAACCAAAAATAAGAGTGATCTAGGTAGTAGCAAAAGACAAAGAGCGTGGTTCAGTAGAATTGTTTGGTGGAACCAATAAATAGAGGTATGGTTTTTATCCATTAAATCCATGCAATTGATCATCTTCATGTAATCTCTATAAACATGCCATTACCTATCTAAAATTTATTCAAGCTATAGCATTTTTTTCTAAAAACCTAATTACATATTTCATAAAATAAACACAGAAACTTTAATTGTATGTTTTATAATTTGAAACCCTTATTTTTATATATAAAACCCTAGTTTGCATGTTAAACTTAGTTTAGGATTAAAACCTTATTTTACATAATAAAACCCTAATTCACACCTTCAAACCCTAATTCATATATCAAAACTCTAACTTTGCATATCTATTGCCCAATTTGAGGTTAAAACTTATATTTTATTATTTAATTTATTAGTGTATGTTTATGATGGATGATTTGCTTTTATTTTGCTTGTGGTGAATTTTAGAATGGTTTAATATATTTAGTTAATTATTTAAGTTTCAAGAATGTAAAATGCATGTTTTCACTTTTTGGGTGTCTTATTTTATTTGATTTGTTCTTTTATCTTATTTGAGTTTTGAGATTAATGCAAGGGACACCAAATGGTGGGTGTCCTATTTTATTTATTTGTATTTTTGGATATTGGACATTGTAAGGGCATGTTTGTAACACCTCATCTTAGCCTACGTTTATAGACCAAGATGGACTGTTAACTCATGGTGATTGTGTCTTAATATTTTACTTAGCCAATTTTAAATGCAGATTTTTAAAAAAAATTTTGCCATAACCTCCCCTAAAAATGGAGGTCCCAAGTGTCGCCAAAACTGATTTTTCTTACTTTTGAAAAATATTTTATTTCACAATTCAACTCAAGCACACTCCCAATAATCCACCCTTATAACCTCAACTACATTCCTGCAAGAAGAATTCACACTTCTATACTTGCATACATAAGTGCTAAACCCAAATAATATTTATTAGATTACTAGCAGTGTATGTGTTCTAGCTTTTCATTATTATACATTTATTTGCTAGATCATACAAGCTTATGTACATGCCATATTGCTACAATCAATCATATCCAAACTCCTACCCAAAGTAGTAGTCAAGGCCAGCTGCGCAGGACATGCTGCAATTTCGTCTCCTCGTTTAACCTACGAGTTTAGAAGGAAACTAAACTCGCTAAGCAATTGCTTAGTGGGTACTTAAATCATTGCAATAAAATGAAAGAATTATTTGAACATATATTTATATACTTTAAACAATTGAAAGGAATAAATACAAAACACAGAAGGTAAAAAGGCTTGACTGAATATTTTGAATTTAAATCATTTTTCTTGCTTTTATCATTTTGGTTGCTCTACTGGTTTAACAGAACGTCAGCGGATAAGGAAGGGTCATGATAAACATATCTCGTCATGATCATATTTCATTATTTTTCATCATAATTCTTGCACATGTGCCAATGGCCATTATCATTGCATCATTGATCATGTCATTGTAATCATCGGCCTTCTGCCGGAATAACATATCATGTCATAAGCAGTACTGCAGTAATAGTATGATGCATCATACCCTTATCTCAAGGGTTCTGATATACCAAGTAGAGCATAAATAATTTATTAAATTACTTTGGTCATGATATTCAATAGGTCATGATTTTTCCATAATGCATATATTACTAGGATAACTTCTCATGATGCCTTTCTGATTATTCCAACCCCTTTCGTGTCATTTTAAATGATATAAAATCACTCTATATCATAATATTCAAGTTTTAATACATTTAGAAAAATGACCAAATGAATAGTAGCGCGGTGCGTAAAATCGGCAGCGCAATGGTGCGCGACAACTAAATAATAAAATCTGTTTTTACTGCTGAAAACCAGTCAACTTTGGCAACAGTTTTGACCAAGTAAACAACCTTATTTTTGGATGAATTTTTTCAGGAAAACACTTTCATAAGTTAACTAAATGCATGTAAAATTTCGTCAAAAAATTCTTTCGTTTGCCCCTTCAACGGACTGCCCAAAATGAAAGCTGCAGAATGGTGCCCAAAAGGGACCATTCGGCCCAATCTTCAAAATTTGAGGGAAATACATTTTTTTCTTGAAAAATTGATTTTTAGACTCCTTTTGTGATACCATTGAAAGACTAAGGGTCCCTCTTTCAAAAATCAAACCAAAAGAGTGATTAAAAGTTCATCAAAGTTTATGGATAATTGAGCAAAGTTTAGCTAGTTTGTTTTGTTTTCATTCTTTTCACAATCAATTGATTACAAATGGTTCAAGAGCACTTTCCCACATATTTACCACACATAATAACATTATTTCAAAACCATTTCAAAAGTCCTATAATGCAAAATATGTGAATTAATTGAAAAGGCAATGATTTAAGTACCAAACCTTGTTTATTTGCTTTGTTCCTTGCTTGTCCTATTCTTTCTTCCCTTCTTCTTCTTTATCCCTTTGATTTCCTATAATTTTCATAACTTCCATAATAAGAACATGACAAAAACCATATGTTCAAGCCTTGATTCTTGCTATCTAAAGCTACTAATTACCATTTATTCATCACTTCTACATGTATGAATCATTTACTCTAATTTCTCTTCACTTTCTTATCTTTTCCATAATCTTCCCAACTTTTCTTTCATTGATAACTTGAAAACTATCAATCAAATGAATAAAATAAAGCTAGAATTGGAATCCTTACCTTAAAATTAAGCTTTTCCTTCCAAAAATCCACTTGAACACTTGAAAAATTCCTTCCCTTTTGTTGGTGGAGAGAATGCGGCATGCCTCTCAAAGATGGAGAAAAAATGTGTCCTTAATTCTTTAATCATCCTTCTCTCCCTTTTTATATTTTTCCATTTTCCATTTATTTAATTAATTTCATTTTGGAGGGTTAAGATATAACCACCACAAAAGTATCTTAACTAGGATGGTGCCATATGGAGGGTTAAGATTAATCCAACCCAAAAGTGTCTTTAAACAAGATTTTGCCATGTGTCCTTTTCTAGAAAAGTACTATGCCATGTGTCCCTTTTCTAGAAAATGGGTGGAAGTGAAAAGACCAAAATACCCTTCAATGGAAGGTTTTGCCTTTTCTTCGTAACCGGGTGGTTTTACGATGCGTAAAATGTACCGTTCTCCTCCTTTCAACCTCTAGTTTTCATTTTCGACATTTATTCTTGATTTTGAACTAATTTATAAAAATTACGCTCATGCCTTTGACTTTTGTAAAAATTCCCTTTAGGTCCTTACGTGATTCGGGTCTCCACTTAGGTTCGTTCTTCAACATCGATCACTGCAGAGTCCTTCCGTTTACTTCGGATACCTTTACGTGTCTTGTTTTCCAGTGTATAAATTATTATCACAAGAATGACGAAAATACCCTTGGTCGAGAATCCACTGTATCTCTCAAACTATGCATTTTCGGAAAAAAACGTGGTGTTCCGTTTCGACCCAATTTTTCTCTACTTTCCATTTCTGGAGTCTGTTATATGCACTATTAAGAACCTCCAGTACAACTTTTGAAAATTACAGTTACCTCCCCAAAACTTTTTGAAATTACAGTCACCTCCCCAAAACTTTTACAATCTTTTCAGTTAGGTGCTTTTTGTCCTATAAAGCTTCCTTTCACTTCGTGTTCTTTGGTGATTACTTGGGACGACTCCTCTTACTGTACATGGACGTACTATACATATGTACAAATTGGGTCGTGACAATGTTTCCATCCTTGGATGGGTACATATTTTGTTTAATTTATTTCAATAATACGATGAATGTTTATTTCCTTTATCATTGTATGTGGTATGGATAATATTATAACAAGTTAAGAATTTAATAAAATTTGGACCTAAAAAGGAGTTTGGTTCTAATAAACCGGGTGCTATGAGGGTGCTGAGTCATTCTCACATTCCCTATGCATACCCAACTTTTTGAACCTAATAGGGGGTTGGGGATTCCTTAGGAATTGAGTGGTGACTCCATTTTTCTAAGCTTAGGCCTGTGCTCTCTAAGGCCCTGAGCCTAATAGTGCCAAAGTCTTAAGAACTATTCCACCAGGAGTGGGGGCGAAAATCCCCGCTCACAGGTATGTTTACATAGACATTTTAGGTCAAACCTAAAATGGGCCTTTCCTTACCCCCCTTCAAGGTAGGTTTATATAGACATTTTAGTTCAAACTTAGATGAGCCTTCTCTCATCCCATTAGGATAGGTTTACATAGACATTCTAAGATAAACTTAGAATGGACAATCCTAATGTAACACCCCTTCCCGACCTACATGTGTAAGCCGAGTAGAGGCGCCACACTATCCAAATGTTGCTACCAATTTTACTTAGTCAAATTTTTTGTTCCGATTTTACAGAAATTTTGCCAGAGGTTTGCCTAGAAATTTGGGTCCCAAGTGTCGACAAAACTGATTTTTCTGATTTTTGAAAACATTTTTACACAAACCAATGCGAATACAATCAGTTTCAATACACTCCCAATGAATCCACCTTATGCCCTCAACTACAAACTTGCAAGAAGAATTCACACTTCTAATACAAATTAAAGTAGAGGTTTATTATTATTACATACTACTAACATACAGTATAACATAGTACTTCCCAATCTTAAATATAAATATATACATATACATGCCACAACTAGCTAACTCATAATATAGGAAATGAAAGGCTACTCTGAGGCGCTGCGCTGCGTTGTGCTACTCGATGCTAATCACCGAAATCTACTGCTCCGAACCTACGAGTCAAGAAAACTTAACTCGCTGAGCAATGACGCTCAGTGGGTACTTTACCGATGAAAATATAAGTAAAACATGAAAGCATTTGAAATAAAAGGAAATAATTAAATCATAAATCAACCCACCTTAAACCAATGGAAGTTACTGTACATTCAGTGTAAATATGCTTTCAACAAATGTAAAAACCATAATTCAAACTCATTTTGCATTACATAATTTAAAAGAAACACAGGACTTTGGCTCTGGCTCTACTGGCATATAGGGAACCATAGCGATAAGGCAGTGGCCCTCACCACTGTAACATAGGTGGCCCTCACCACCATGGTTATAACCAATTCCGCTCTACGGCCTATCCCCGTAGGTAACCGCCGGAGCATTCCAATCACAATTTCACAACATCTCCGCTCCACGGCCTATACCCAAAGGTAACCGCCGGGGTGTATCAAACACAATAAGTGGCAGTACTGCATAAGTTAGTATAGTGCACCATACCCTTATCTACCACTCCCAACTACCCAGTAGAGCATAAAGGTTAAAATGATTCAATTTAAGTCTCAAACTTCATTTTAGAATGATTCGAGAAATCATTTTAATTCCCATCGCGCTTTGCCATTTACGCCGCGCACCACATTCTTTAGTCAAACCATTACCCTTTTTCACATATTTAACATCCATAATAAACATATCAAACATTTCAAAGCATTCCTCAAAAAGTCACAAATTGACCAAATGAATAGTGTCACGGCACGTAAAATCGGCACGCAAAATGGCATGACCAAATGAATAGTAAAATCTGGATTTTCGTCAAAATTTTAGTCCGTTTCAGTCATGCATTTGACCAGGTAAATGATATTTTTTTTGGCTGAAATTTACAGGAAACGTATTTCATATGTTGACTAATTGCATGTAAAATTTTGTTGAAAAATTCATTCATTAGCTACCTCAAACAATTGCCACAAAAATAGTCCAGAAAGCTGTCACTTTGGGACCATTTCGGCCCAAACATATGAAATACATGGAATAGTTTATTTTTCTTTTTCAAATCAATATGAAGGCTTCTTTAATGATAAAGTGAAGATTCAAACACTTTCCTTTGATAACTTTTGCATGTTTAACTCAAATCAATCCAATTAAAGTTCATCAAATCAACTTGCCAAATTTTCTCAAAACGTTTGGTTTCAATTATATTTAAACAACTTAATTACCATAAGAAACCAAGAACATAACTCAAACATGTAATTTAAACTCAATCAATACATTTAAGCATCAATATCAAAAATTCTATAAACCAAAGTTTGTAAGAAAATAAAATTCCTTTTATGGTAAAGTACCAAACCTTCAAAAATTCCATAAACCAAACATAAACCAAAGTTTGTAAGAAAATAAAATTTCTTTTATGGTAAAGTATTTTTCCAAGGTAAAATACCAAACCTTATTTCTTTAATTCCTCTTAGCTTTTCCTTCTTCTCCTTCTTTAATTCTTTATTTCTCCTTCAATCAATTCAAGATACAACATAAACCTTAGAAATTCAAAATAATAAGTTATCCTCCATTTCTTTTCCAACCGAAACCCTAATCCAACCTTATTAATCTTTATACATCTTGATTCTTCCATTTAATCAATTAATCTCATCACTTAATATTTTTTTTCCAATTCCACATAAAGACTCTAATTCCCAATCTCCCCATAAATATATAAATACCTAATTTTGATACTAAAATTAAAGTCTACATACTTGAAAACCTTAGAACTTACCTTAAAAATCAAATTTGGAGAAACTTGGAAGTCCTTTGGTGTTTCCCTTTGTTGGCCGAAATTTGTAAGTGGAAAAAGAGAGAGTTTGTTCTTCATTTCACATATATTTATATACAAAGGAAATTATGATCACCTTATGTGTTGGTTAAACTCTTTAAGACCACTTGTCCACCTTTCTCTTTCTTCATTTATTATACATGCTAAATGCTTACTTTTGATTGGCCAACATTAGATTTTTATAGTTTTCTTTTCCTTTACTTCTTTCCACTTGTCCCTCTTCCCATAGGATATCATAAAGTTGTCCCGGGTTACCCATCTGGTCCCGACATGAAACCGGGCCCACTTTACTTTCCGGCGATTAATCGATCATATCTTTTAAACCGTATAGTTCCACGAGTCAAACTTCATATAGTTTTGATCCTCTCGACCTCTACTTTCTCTTTATAAGGTCTATTTTAGGTTTCCAAGTCATTTGGAAAAATTACCAACAAACCCTCGACTTTTTATTAAATTCCCTTTAGGTCCTATTTTTGCTCGGGTTTTCTCCGGCTTTGTTTCTACTGACGATCGTTTCATATTTAACCCCTTGCCATTCTCTACGTACTCATGTTTTTATTTCCTACCTTAAATTCATGTATAACTTTAATTGATAATGACCAAAATGCCCCTAGTCAACATTTCTTCGCTTTTCCTTAACGGGACATTTCCTGGAAAAACCGTTACACGTCGTTGCTATCCGATTTTTCTCTACACTCCATTTTTGGAATCTGTTATATGCACTATTAAGAACATCCGGTGCAACTTTTTTTAAATTACATCTACGTCCCCAAAACTTTTAAAAATTACAATTAGGTCCCTTTGGTCATACAACCTTATCTAGGGCTGTTATCAAGAATTATCTTCTCCTTTCCCCTTCTCTTGCTATGCACGTGACTACCCTGCAAAAATGCGGTAGGCGGATGTGACACCTAAACATCATATAGTGAACAATCATCTCATTATATGACATGACATGGTATGTTGCATCGAAGTCATCGTGTTCACACCATCATGGTTGCTTTTTAAACAAAGAAACCATGATGGAGGTAGTTGTGAAATCCTAAATCTGCACCAAAATTATAGTGCAACAAAGTTGAAATCGCACAAATTGAAAATTTTTCGAATCTGAATAGGCCCATATCGACCTAGATTGGGCCCAAAAATTCTTGATTTTGAACATGAGAAAAAAATACTTCATTTTACCCTTAAATGAAAGCCCATGTGATAATGAGTCCAACTCAACTTGAATTGCACAAATCAGAGTTTAAATGGGCTAAAAATGGTAACAATAAGTTGCAGTGCACGCTGTCCAGCTATGGCGCTCATCAAAATGGTTGCATGACTGATCGTCCATGACACATACAGCACGTCTAATACGCGTGCAGCTCGGGGAAATTTTGGTATGATTTTTTCCTAATTTTTCAATATAAATATAGGGTTTCCTCTTCAAAATGGGGATCCAAAATTTTTCATATCAAAACTCTGTCAAAATTATTTCTGACTCAAAAATACAACAAATTCATTGTTAGCAAAACAAATGGTCTTTATTTTGATCTTAGGCAATCAAATTGAATAGAACTAATATTTGTACCAAGTTACATTTTGCAGAACTTTAATTTTTTGAAGAAATCACAAAAAACCCAACCGAACCACAAAACAGACCGACTGGACTCAAGAACAGCCGACCATACCGAGCTATAGTGTGACCTCAATACTATCGACCTATTGAACCAAAAGCAAGTCTGACCACACCAATATCGAGCTGATGAGCATTCCATGAAGAGCATGAACGTTCTAAAGTCGAGCTGATTGAACTGAAATATGGTATGACTAGACCCAGCCTTAGCTGCCAAGATTGAGCATGAGCTGACCGGATTGAGCTTGAGCCAAAATATCTAGTATAGTTCATACTTAGTGTTACTTCCACATTATGAAAGGACAAACTGTCATGACCGAACCATCAAGCAGTCTGACTAGACCGAGTCTGAGCACAAATTCATAAAATATCCAGTAAAGCTCATGGTCCCTAGTACTCCAAAGATTTCAGCATATCATGTCTGGCTCGACCGGACTTGATGCAGCCAACCTAGAACAAGCCAGAGCCAAAAATCCAAAAAAGTTCCAGTAGAGTTCACAATCACTAGTACTCCTAAAATCTCAGGATACCACGAGCAGTTTGACCAGACTGAAGACATTTTGACTGTACCAGTGAAATAGGATTCAAATATTATCGCCTTTTCTTATTTGCTCAATTAGTGGATGCCACGTGCACTAGACATTGGATAACTTTTGTCAGAGAAATGGAGAGCACGATCGGACTAGTCCTCAATCCAACTAGGCGAAACCTTATCCTATCAAAGTAAAGCTAAAGACCAACCATGCCGAGCATGAGCTGACCGGAGTAATCCCAGTCCGACCATGAACTTGCTCTAAATAATGATTAAAGTGGGAGAAAAGAATCAAACATGTTGACTCCTACCTGAACTTGCTAGTTGAAGTCTTGAAGGATATAAATACCACAAGAAACCTCATTTTTGCACGTGATTGTGATTGTAATTAATAATGTAAATATCTTTCATTTCCTTGGATCAAAATTTATACTTGTATTCATTGAGTGTTGGGTGTGAGCATTAAATACCATTGTAAGTTTGAGTGTGAGCTTTGAAACACTTAGGTTTTAGAGTGAGCCTGGGAAAACTCTTGTTGGCTTGTGAGGATTATACTCAAATCGTATAAAAGTTTGGTGTGAGCTTGTGAAAACACCAAGTTAGAGTTGAGCTTGTAAAAACTCATGATTAATGGAACCTTAACTAGTAGTTGAGAAAGTGGACGTAGGATCGAGGTAATCCAAACCACTATAAACTCTTTGTGTTTGTTTTTCTATACTCTACTCTTCTCTTGCTTTATTTTGCTTTTAATTTTTAATTTGTTATCACTTCTTCAAAGCAACCAATTCACCGCCCCCCTCTTGGTTGTCATCTTAGGACAATAGTTGGTATTAGAGCCTCAAAATTTCAAGAAGCTTAGCTATGAAATTAGATCCATCATGGTAGTCACTCCTCCAACCAATACCTCAACCTCTTCATATCATGGGAATATCAATTCCAATTTTAAACCTTACTTTGATGGAATAGATTATTCTTATTGGAAACAAAAGATATTGTTCCTTGATAGTGAGAGAATTAAGCTTTGGAAATATGTAGAAAATGAATGGAAAACTCCTACTCATGAGGTTGATGGTGTTCAAGTATTTCTCCCTAAAGAAAAGTGGACTGATGCTCAAGAAAGAACTCTCTACAAAAATAATAGGCCAACCACCATCTTGGTAAACTCTTTGTCTAGCGAATAAGGTGGAAGAGTTCAACATCTTATATGTGCACATAGCTTTTGGAAAACTCTTGAGAATTATCATGAGGGTACCACCCAAGTGAGGTTCACCAAGAATCAAATGCTTGTGTATGAGTATGAACTTTTCAAAATGAAGCAAATGTCACCGAAATGACGAATTGATTACTTGTTATTTTCAACGACTTGAAGAAAAACGAAAAATTCTATGATCCAGGTGATGTCAATAGCAAAATATTGAGAGCACTTAGAGCCAAGAAGAACTTTAAATCAAAGTTTTCTTCAATTAAAGAGCTCATGACCTTAGCACACTAAGGACCGATGAGCTAGTCAAAAAACTTCTCACCTTCAAATTGCACACCAAAAAAGAAGATGACAAAAGTGAAAAGGATAATAGGAAAGCAATTGCTCTCAAAATTACCAAAGATGTTGAGAGCTCAAGTGGAGAAGATAGTGATGATGATGATGATGAAATGAACATGCTGTCTAAAAGCATAAGTAAATGGAAAAGAAATATGAGATAGCAAGCAAATAAAGGTAATTCATCAAAATCCTCTTTCAAAGAAAAGGAGAGGAAAAATGAAATAAAATGCTTCCAATTGAAGAGCAAGAAAAAATGGGATAAGGAAAAGAAGAAATCTCTTAAAACCATATGGGATGATGACTCTTCAAGTGAAGAAGAAGATGAGGAAGAGTAAGGAATTACAAATCTTTGTCTCATGGCTATTAGAGATGATGATGATCACACCAATGAGGTAGGTACTCGATTCTTAAATTCTAATGCATACAGTAATAATATTGATGATGCTTTGGATGATAATGACTTAGTTGAGTATATGAACCTAAGAGTCCAAAAATATTTCTCTAAGATGAAATTCTATGAAGAAAAATGTTCTAAGCTAGAAAAAGATTTTGTTTCTTTGAAAAACTCTACTTTAGAATTGAAGACATCAAATGAACAATTGTTGAAATCTATGAAATGTCTAGAAATTTATCTCGCTTAGAGAAAATCTCCAAAGAAAATGATATTTTCAAAGGAAAAATAAATGAACTAAAGAACTCTATTGTTAAGTTTCATAAAGGTAAGGAAGCCCTAGATACATTGATTAGTGTTCAAAGGTCACCTTCCTCTAAGTATAGCTTAGGGTTCAATGGCTTTACCACTACTACATCTAATGCAACAATATTTGTTAAAGCCTCTACAACTCAATCCTCTAGTGTTGAAGTTGTAAAAAACACCAATGCACACACTAAGCCTAAAAGTACTAAGAAGACTACTCAAGGCTCACTTAGCTCTAGAACTAAAATTCCAAAAGAAAATTAGGCATGTATGTACACAAAGCATAAACACAACTACAAGCATACACATTGATAATCATATACTATACACACCTGTAATTGCCAATTTAACTCTTCAAAATTCAATAGAAAAAGGATGCAAAAACATAAAATATTGTATCAATGCCAGTATTGCATGAAATTTGATCACAAAAGTACATATTACTACATTAGGAAGGCTCACCTCAAAATGGAGGATTCTTTTATAACTAACCCCTAAGGACCCAAGTTCATTTGGGTACCTAAAAGAAGATAAACCTTATTATCTTGTAGGTATGCCTAAAATCTACTATCAATGAAAGTGTTTGGCTTATAGATAGTGAATGCTCAAGTTACATGACTGGTAATGTAATACTTTTCACAACTCTTACTAATAAGAAAGGAGATAATGTGACATTTGGAAATAATGCTAAATGAAAAATATAGGCATTGGTTCTATTTGTATGCTAGGCAAGAACATGATTGATGATATATGGTTGGTTGATGGATTGAAACATAATTTTCTTAGTGTTAATCAATTTTTTGACAAAGGATATGATGTCAATTTTAATTCTAAAGGTTGCAAAATTAATTCTTCTAGTGGCGAACTTGCATTCAATGGAAGTAGAATTAGTAACACTTATAAAATTGACTTACACTCTAATAATTTCTTTGAATGTTTAGTCACTATTAGTAATGATACTTGGCTTTGGCATAGAAGATTAGAACATGCTAATATGGATCAGTTACATTGTCTATGCAAAAAAGAACTTGTAGATGGACTCCCCAAAATGAAATTTAATAGAGATAAAATTTGTGAACCTTCTCAATTTGGAAAGCAACATAACAGCTCCTTCAAAACTAAGAATTTTGTAAGTACATCTTAAACTCTAGGATTAATAAATCTAGGTTTGTTCAGACCAAATAGAGTTGTTAGCCTAGGAGTGAAGTTGTATGCATTTATACTTATTGATGACTACTCAAGGTTTACACGGGTTAATTTCTTAGGTCAAAAGAATGGAGCCTTCAATCATTTCTAAATTTTGCAAAAAAAGTTCAAAATGAAAAAGGATACATGATCATATCTATTAGAAGTGATCATGGCAAAGAATTTAAAAATGATAACTTCGAAAATTTTTGCAATGAACTTAGAATTTCTCATAATTTTCAACTTCTAGAACACCATAACAAAATAGTGTGGTTGAATGGAAAAATAGAAAATTGGTATAAATGGCTAGAATAATGCTCAATGAGTATAATTTACCTTCTTACTTTTGGGTGGAAGCCATTAATGCATCTTGTTACATTACAAATTGAGTGTTCAAAGATAAACAAAACTTCTTATGAGCTATGGAATGGAAGAAAACCCAAAATATCATACCTTAGAGTATTAGGATGCAAAAGCTTCATATTCAATATTAAGGACAGCCTTAAAAAATTATCATCCAAATCATATGAAGGTATATTCTTAGGGTATTCATCTTTTAGTAAGGCATACAGGGCATTTAATAAGAAAACTCTAGTAGTTGAGGAATCAATGCATGTTATCTTTTGTGAATCCTCTAAACTTGATCATGGGAAAGGTAGTGTTCTCGATGATTTCATAGGTACATTTGAAGAGCATCAAAGGAAAATAATGATGAGCTAGAACAAATTGTGGAACAAGAAGAGACTCAAGAACTACCCAAAGATTGGCATTATCAAAAGGATCATCCAAAAGAACTCATCATTGGTGACACTTCAAAGGGAGTAACTACTAGATTCAAGCTTAAATATTTAGATTCTAATATTGTTTTTTGTTTCTCAAATTTAGCCAAGGACTATTGAAGAGGATATTAATGATGAATGTTGAGTGATTTCCATGCAAGATGAAATCAACCAATTTGAGAGAAACAAGGTGTGGGAGCTTGTTCCTAGACCTAAGGTTCATCAAATTATTGATTGTAAATGGGTGTATAGGAACAAACTTGATGAAGATGGTCTTATCACTAGAAAAAAAAAAGAAGCTAGATTAGTAGTCAAAGGTTATAACCAAGAGGAAGGCATTGATTATTATGAGACATTTTCTCCCATTATTAGATTAGAAGCAATTATAATCTTACTTGCATTTTCATGTCATATGAATTTAAAACTTTTTCAAATGGATGTCAAGAGTGTATTTTTAAATGGCTTTATCAATGAGGAATTTTATGTTGAACAACCTCCAGGTTTTGAAGATTATCGATTTCCAAATCATGTTTTTAAATTAACCAAGGCACTATATGGATTAAAACAAGCTCCAAGAGCTTGGCATGATAGACTTATTGCATATTTGTTGGAAAATAGCTTTGCAAAAGACAAAGTTGATACTACACTCTTTATTAAAAAGAAATTGCATAACATCTTAATTGTACAAATTTATGTTGATGACATTATATTTGGTGCTACTAATAAATCTTTGTGTCAAGAATTTGCTTCTTGTATGACTAAGGAATTTGAAATGAATATGATGGGTGAACTCAAATTCTTTCTTGTTTTACACGTTAAGCAATGCAAGGATGGTATCTTCATCAACCAATCCAAATATACAAAGGAACTTCTCAAGAAGTTTGGCATGGATGGTTGAAAAGCAAGCAAAATCCCAATGAGTGCATCCTTCAAAATGAAGAAAGATGAATTTGGTAAGAAAGTTGATGAAAAGAAATAATGAGGTATTATCAGATTATTTATCTTACCGCTTCTAGACCCGGTATATTGTATAGTGCTTGTTTGTGTACTAGATTTCAATTATGCCCTAAAGAATCACATTTGAATGCGACCAAAAGAATTTTAAAATATTTAAGTGGAACATTACATTTAGGACTTTGGTATCCTAGAAATACATCATTTGACATTTTAGGATTTTCAGATGCGGATTATGCCGGTAGCCTATTGGATAGAAAAAGCACGACCGGTGCATGCATTTATCGCATGTTGTGCAGGTGTATATGATGTGCGTATATTGGGGTACGGGGGTGTTACAACTATTTTTGGTATCAAAGCCTAAGTTTGAGGTTCTCAACCTAGGTTAATTATAAGAAAAAGAAAATTTTGATTTTAAAATATGATTTTTAGATAAGATACATGCACTGGCACTGACAGTTTCTGATCTTTAATGGGGTATTTTGCCGTGTTTACAGATATAGGTAGTGATGGCATCTCACTCATATCAGTTTGTAGAATGTAGTGCTGAGAGTGTAGCTCCTGTTGAGGGTAGAGATGGAGCTAGGGTTGAGTTAACTGGTGAGGCACCTGCTTCTATGCCTGAGAGACCAACTGCTGATGAGATGCCGCCAGTTTGGTTACTACATGTAGTAGATTTTTTGAGGCAGTCTCCAGTGCAGCAGCCGCCACCCCCACCACAGCCAAAAATACCGGTGAGGCAATATGATAAATTAAGTAAGTTCAGAGCTGAGGACTTCTTTGGTACTACAGATCCTACAGTAGCTGAGCAGTGGATGGATAGAGTTTAGAGGGTATTTATCCGTTGCAAGCCACTCCTGAAGAGAAGTTTGATTATGCTAGATCTCTTCTGCAGAGAGATGCATATGATTGGTGAAAGACGATTCCTCATGCCATGGATGATCCACCGACCTTGTCTTATGGTGATTTTCTGCGGGAGTTTGAGTAGAAGTATACTCCGAGGGAGTATAAGGACGCTAAGAAGATGGAGGTTTTGAATCTGAGGCAAGATAACTGGACAGTGACAGAGTATGAGATTGAGTTTATTCGGTTGATTCACTATGACGGTGGGATTATTTCAAATGAGATAGACCAGTGTAGGAGATTTAAGGAGGAGTTGAGGCCCTCTATTATGTGTATTATTACTGGTTCCCGGTATCAAGATCTTTCTCAGCTTGTTGCAGCGGCCCGGAGTATTGAGAGAGCACAAGCTATTGCAACAGCTGCTACTGAGGAAGAGACCAGAGTTAGGAGACCCCAGTTTGAGAGAGGGTCTTCATCTACAAAGAGAGGCCGAGGAGGTCATTTTCAGAGGTTCAGTAGAGGCCAGAGGTAGCCTGTTAGGTCAGTAACACATTAGAGGCAGAGATCGAGACCTACAAGTTCTGTGGCTAGTGCATCGACCCCAGTGGCTCAGCGGTCTACTCCACCTACATGTGTCCATTGTGGTAGAATACATGGGGGTGTTTGTTGAAAGATTGGTGGACTAGCTGTGTGTTTCATATGCGGATTGCCTGACCATTTCATCAAAGATTGTCCTGAGCTACAGGAGGATAGGCAGGCAAATTCTGCAGTTTCTTAACCTAGTGTGAGAGGAGGTTGAATTGGCAGAGATTTCAGTAGAGGTGGTAGACCTGGGTTCAGTCAGAGAGGAGGCTCGACATTTGGAGGTAGTAGGCCAGATGAGACTGGGCCTTCTCAGCGAGTGTATGTGATGCAGCGGCAGCCGGATGCTTCAGCCGTCATTACGGGTATATTTTCTTTATTTGGCATTCCAGTTCTTACTTTGATTGATCCAGGATCTACTCATTCATATATAAGTGCATCCATCTTGCCTGTGTTTGAATTGTATTCTGAGTCCCTAGGATTTGGTGTCTTGGTGACAAATCCTTTATGACATAGTGTTGTGGTGAGTAAGGTGCACCGAGATAGTCTAGTTGTTGTTCAAGATGAGGAGTTTCTTGGTGATTTGATTGAAATGCCTTTTAAGGAGTATAATTTGATCTTAGACATGGATTGGTTGTCTAAGCATGGAGCTGTGGTAGATTGTCAGAAAAAGTGTGTTACCCTGAGAACCCGTGATGGTAGAAGTGTTATGGTATCTAGTGAGCAGAGACAACTTGCATCCATGTTTGTTTCAGCTGTTGCAGCTAGGAGGTTGATTCGGAAGGGATGTGAGGCCTATCTTGCTCATGTTGTAGATACCAGAGTAGTGGTTTCTCAACTTGATAGTATACCCACAGTTTTTGAATTCCCAGATGTGTTTCCCGAGGAGTTGCCAGGGATGCCCCCTGAGAGAGAGGTTGAGTTTGGTATTGATTTGTTGCCTGGTACCTGTGAGCGGGGATTTTTACCCCCACTCCCGATGGAATGGTTCTTGTGACTTCGGCACTATTTAGGCTTGGGGCCTTAGAGAACACAGACCTAAGTCCTGAGAAAATTGAGTCGCTACCCGGACAAGCCGAGAAAAAATAAAGGGGTGGATGTCTCGATTCCTAAGGAATCCCCAACCCCCTAATGGGTTCGGAAAGTTGGGTAAGTGTGGGGAAGGTGAGAAATGGCCCAGCACCCCCACAACGCCCGGTTCATTGGAGCCGGTCTCCTTTACAGGTCTTAATATTATAAAATTCTTAAATATAATAACATTATCCATATTACACACAACAATTAAAAGAAAGCATCATTATATTAAAATCAAAGCAATGTCCAAGCAAAACAAATAAATGGACACCCATCTGAAGATGGAAACATGCCCTTACATAATCCATGCCTTAATAGGACACCCACTGAAAGGTAGAAACATGTCCTTTACATTGGTCTAAAATATAAAAGTAATTTAAATTACATGATATTTAACTAATGAGGTACCCACGAAGTGAAAACATACCTCTTACAACATTTGGAACTCTAAGTAAATTGATAAAAATAAATAACCATTCATCATAAATAAATCATTCATCATAGATATTAAATATCAATAGAATGTAAACATCTCTCCATGATAAACTAAATCAAGCATTGAACTTAAATAAATTAACAAAGCATTGAAAATAAAGTAAAGCATATAATAGACTACATAATCAAATATAAAATTAAATAAAGCAAATAAAGATTCAAATTAGGGCTACTGTTTCCATTTAAGATTCTTTATTTAATGTGTTTAGGGTTTTGGAATTCATGGGTTTAAGCTACTGTAAATTTTAAAAGAATTGAAATGGAGCAAAGTTTTATAATTTAAGAGGTTGATAAAGTTCTTTAATTAACCTAATTAGTGTTTGAGGAGTGAAATCATGAAATTATGGTTTGTACACTTTAAAACATTTAGATTTATGATTTACAGTTACTGGATCATTGTTTTAGGCTTACTGTGTTTGAATTTAAATATTTAGGTTTTTAAAGTTTTAGGGTTTAAAGGATTAGAAAAATTAGGGTTTAATGGTTTTAAGGGAATTAGGGTTTAAGAAAACTAGGGTTTAAGGTTAGCTAGTTTAGGGTTTATTGTTTTGGGTTTTGAAGTTGAATTAGGGTTTTTAGTGTTTCGGACAATGGATTTGATTTTAGAATTTGGAAAAACAATTTATAGTTTTATGATGCTTTATGAAAATAAACAAATGATTTAAGGTTTATAGAAATAAAAAAGATATTTTTTAGGGCTTTTGGAAAGAAACATATTCAATTTAGGGTTTTTGGAAAGAAACAGATTCAATTTAGGGTTTTGAAAAGAAACAGATTCAATTTAGGGTTTTGAAAAATTGGAAAGCAAGTTAGGGTTTTCATAAATTTTGAAACGATTTAAGGTTTTGAAAAGCTAGAAAGTAGATTAGGGTTTTAAGATTTTGAAGAAACAGAAAAAATAATTTTTTAATATTGAGTGATGAAGCTACTGTAAAGAAAAATAAAGAAATTCATACCTTCGTTTGTTGGTTCCACCAAAAATTGTTTCTTGGATGAACAAGAACAAAGACAAGCTTTGCTGCCTTTGATGGATTAAATTGCTTGTTTGCTCTCTCAAAAAGTCCGATCGATTTCACTGCCAAAGGTTTCTCTTAAATCTCAAATTTTTTTTTTCAAATTCTGATCCCAAAATTTTTCTGCTGTGTTGTTTTAGTTATTTATAGAAGATTTTTATGATTAATTTTAGTTATTTACAGAATCTAACATTAATTAAGAAAAAGAAACCGAAACCTAATTGTATTTGGTTTCGAAAAAATTTGAATCGGAAAAATTTCGCTGGCCAAAATAAAACTGCTGCGGAAAAATTGCGTTGGCAAAAAAAAACTACTGTGGAAAAATTGCGCTGGCGAAAAAGCTACCGCAGCTGGCTGCGGGGCGAAAATTGGCCTGCGGGCCATTTCGCCGCAACCCTTTTCGGCGACAAAATTTTTTGTCGCCGATTTTTATTTTTATTTTTATTTATTTGTTTATTTTTATTTTTATTTATTTTTTATTAATTATAAAAATTAAACACTAAAGCAAATATTATTTAATTAAGATAACAAAAATTATTTTGTACTAATTAAAATATATTGGACAACACAAAAATTATTTTGGACTTATTAAAATATATTAGACCAGACTGGGACAAAAATTAAGGGTCTACATTACCACTCCTATCTCTATTACTCCTTATCGAATGGCACCTGCTGAGTTGAGAGAATTGAAGGTGCAGTTGCAGGAGTTGTTAGATAAAGGGTTTATTCGCCCTAGTGTGTCTCCGTGGGGAGCACCTGTTTCGTTTGTGAAGAAGAAGGATGGTACTTTGAGAATGTGCATTGATTATAAGGAGTTGAATAAGGTGATCATCAAGAATAAGTATCCTTTGCCTAGAATAGATGATCTCTTTGATCAATTGAAGGGAGCAGCAGTTTTCTCCAAGATTGATTTGAGATCAGGGTACCATCAGTTGAGATTCAGAGAGGAAGATGTTCCTAAGACAGCTTTCCGCACAAGGTATGGGCATTATGAGTTTTTGGTAATGCCTTTTGGATTGAAGAATGCACCTGCAACTTTTATGGATTTGATGAATAGGGTGTTTAGACCCTATTTAGATCAATTTGTGGTGGTCTTTATTGATGATATTTTGGTGTATTTGCATAATAAGGAGCAGCATGACGAGAATTTTGGATTGTATTGCAGACTTTGAGAGAGAAGCAATTGTATGCTAAGCTGTCTAAATGTGAGTTTTGGCTTGATCAAGTGACTTTTTCTGGGTCATGTGGTGTCAACAGATGATATAAGAGTTGATCCGAGTAAAGTTGAAGCCATTTTGAATTAGAGTTCACCAAAATCAGTGACTGAAGTTAGAAGTTTTCTGGGTTTGGCAGGCTATTATTGACGGTTTGTGAAGGGTTTTTCTTTGATAGCTAGTCCACTCACCATATTACTTCGGAAGGGAGTTAGATTTGTGTGGATAGATCAGTGTCAAGTAAGCTTTGAGCAGTTGAAGGAGATGTTGACTCAAGCTCCTGTTCTTACCTTGCCTGTGGAAGATAAACCATATGTGATTTACAGTGATGCTTCACATAATGGTTTAGGTTGTGTTTTGATGCAGGAGTGTAGAGTCATAGCTTATGCTTCTCGACAGTTGAAGCCGCATGAGTTGAATTACCCGACGCATGATTTGGAGTTAGCAGCCATAGTTTTTTCTTTGAAGATTTGGTGACACTACTTGTATGGGGAGAAGTGTTTCATTTATACGGATAACAAGAGTTTGAAATACTTGGGTGTTTAGAGAGAGCTAAATCTTCGGCAAAGACAGTGGTTGGAGTTGATCAAAGACTACGATTGTTTGATTGATTATCATCCTGGTAAGACAAATGTTGTTGTTGATGACTTGAGTAGAAAGTCTTTGGCAGGTTTGACTGCTTATTCGCTCTTGTTGCTTGTTGAGTTGAGAGCGTTGCATGCTAGTTTCGAGCCTTATAGTGATGGTAC
Source organism: Garcia nutans (assembly GCA_947685225.1). Taxonomy (NCBI): domain Eukaryota; kingdom Viridiplantae; phylum Streptophyta; class Magnoliopsida; order Malpighiales; family Euphorbiaceae; genus Garcia; species Garcia nutans. Next base: position 18,138,845 of record CANTUV010000009.1, on the reverse strand, counting down.
TTTGCTGGCTCAGTTGCAGTTGAGACCGGTGTTGTTGGATCAGATTAAAGAGGCTGGGTTGGCTGATGAGAAAATTTGAAAAGTTGTTTTGGATTGCCAAAAGGGGGAGAGCCGAGACTTTCAGGTGAGAAGTGATTGTAGTTTATGGTTCAAAGATAGATTGTGCGTCCCTAATGATGCAAGATTGAAAAAGACTATTTTAGAAGAAGCACATCAGTCGACTTTTGTTATGCACCCTGGGAGTACTAAGATGTATCATGATTTGAAGCAACATTATTGGTTGTCAGGTATGAAGAGAGACATAGCAGAGTTTGTATCCAAATGTCTCACTTGTTAGAGAGTAAAGGCCGAGCACCATGTTCCTTCGGGGTTGCTCCAATCTTTATCAGTGCCTGAATGGAAATGGGAGCAAGTGACGATGGATTTTGTGACTGGTTTGCCTTTGACTCAGAAGAAGCATGATGCCATTTGGGTGATTGTTGATCGGTTGACGAAGGCAGCTCATTTCCTTCCAGTTCAAATGGACTATTGTCTGGAGAAGTTGGCTGAATTGTATATCAGTGAGATAGTGAGATTACATGGAGTCCCAATTTCTTTGGTGTCTGATCGAGATCCTCAATTCACTTCAAGTATTTGGAAGAGTTTGCATGCTGCTTTGGGTTCTCGACTGCACTTTAGCACTGCTTTTCATCCGTAAACAAATGGGCAGTTAGAGAGAGTGATACAGATTTTAGAGGATATGTTGAGAAGCTGTATCATTGATTTCTCTAGGAGTTGGAACAGATTTTTGCCATTGATGGAATTTGCCTATAACAACAGTTATCAGTCTAGTATTAAAATGGCACCTTATGAGGCATTGTATGGTAGAAGATGTAGAACACCTCTATGTTGAGATGAAGATGGAGAAAGCAAATTGCTTGGTCTCGATTTGATTAAGAAATGGAAGAGAAAGAGAAGATAATTCGGGATTGGTTGAAAGTAGCCTCATATTGGCAGAAATCTTATTCAGATTTGAAGAGGAGAGATATAGAGTTTAGTGATGGAGATAAAGTATTTTTAAAAGTGTCTCCTTGGAAGAGAATTTTGAGATTTGGCCGCAAAGGAAAGCTGAATCCTCGTTTTATTGGACCTTATGAGGTTTTTGAGAGAGTTGGACCAGTTGCTCATCGACTTACTTTACCGCCTAAACTGGATCAAATTCACAATGTCTTCCATGTTTCTATGCTATGGAGTACAGATCAGACCCATCTCATGTTTTGTCAGTGGAATCTATTGAGGTGAGTCTGGATCTATCTTATGAAGAGGAACCGGTGGTCATTTTAGCACACGAAGTGAAAGAGTTGAGACATAAGAAAGTGCCAATTGTGAAGGTTCTTTAGAAGAATCATGATAGAGAAGAGGCAACTTGGGAGAGTGAGTAAGCGATGCGAGATCAGTATCCTCAATTATTTCAGACATGAGAACAGGTAATTTCGAGGACAAAATTATTTTGTAGAGGGGGAGAATTGTAATATCCCAAACTATACCCTAAAATTTTGGAGTGTTAATTGTTATATTGGATTAAATAATTTAAAGTGTATATGTTATGTATATGGAGATAAAAACAATATATATAAGATTATGTCTTTTTGGTCAAAAGAGATATTTTGATTAATTAAATGGATTTGTTTAATGTTAGTGGAAGATGATGTAGTGGATTTAATATTATATTGTTTAAATGTATGGTGGAGAGTAATTTGGGAAAAAGTGGTTTGGTTAAATGAGAAGACTGTTGACTTTCTTCCTTTCTTTCTTCTTCTTCTTTCATCTTCATCTTCTTCTTTTCTTCTCTTTGGCCGATGACCCTTAACAACCAAAGGAAAAGAGATTTTGTTGCTTCCAAGCTCAAGAGATTGAAGGTTTTCAAGAGATCAAGTTGGAATTTTAAGAACTTTCTTCACTTTTGGTAAGCTTCCAACTTATTTCTTGGTTTTCTTTTGAGTTTGTGTTCTTGAGTTTGTTGGATGGTTGTTTGGTATATTTGAGGGTTGTGTTGTTTTGTTAACTTTGATTTTTGGCTTTGGATTGAAGAGAAAAAGGGTTGAGTTTGGTGAAAGAGGCAAGTGTGTGGATTGTATGATTTTTAAGTTGTGAATATGGTTGTGTTTGTGTTTGATGTTTGTAATTGAGTTGTTTTAAGGTTTACTCAAGTATTATATGGGTTGTTGATGGTTTTGGTTGAGTTTGTGTGTTGTTGATATGGCTATTGGAAGATGATTGTTGGCTGTGGCTTTGTTGGTATCGATTTCAGGGTTTTTGGCCTGACACGTCCAGGTGCATGGCCATGTCTTTGGGCGTGTCGTTGGTTCTATTTTTTGGGTTGGTGACATGAGCTGTGACACGCCCATGTCACTAAGCGTGTCATAGCTACTGTGTTGTTGGTTGATTGACATGTCCAGTGACACGCCCATGTCACTGAGCATGTCATAGCTTCTGTGTTGGAGAAGGATTGACACAGCTAGTGACACGCCCATGTTACTGAGCATGTCATAGCTTCTGTGTTGGAGAAGGATTGACACAGCTAGTGACACGCCCATGTTATTGAGTGTGTCATAGCTTTTGTTTTGTGGGTTTAGGGCACGGTCTGGGACACGCCCGTGTTGTTGAGCATGTCAAGTGTAGAGTTTGCCCTAGATAGTTTCTTCCTTATTTCTTCTTGTGTATCACTAAGTGAGTGTGTATGATCACCTTTGGATTAGGTTTTAAAGAGAATTGAGTTACCCAAGCCAAGGTTTGAGTGAGATCTTGGAAGAGGAGTTGATAGAGTGGTGTTGTTGCTCTTAAAGGTAAGTACAAACTTTGAATGATTGCATACATTTACATGACATTGAGACTTAACACATTTAATTGAGAAATGTGTTAAGTTACTTGATATATTATTGATGAATGAGATATATGTTATGTTATGCATAATGTTCAATGATGTGATGAGATATGTGAAAATATAATGGAACAAATTGATATTGATATAAAAGAGAAGAATGAGAAAAGATGAGAAAAATGTTGTTATAATAAGGCAATGAGCCTAGTTTGATTATGAGAAATGAATTGTGAAAGAGATTGATTATGAGATAAATGAATTAATTGTGTGTCTAGTATGTTATTCAATTTTCAGAGTTCTGGGTTTGGTGGCATGCCTATGAAATGAATTGCTGGGCAGGTGAAAAGACCGGGTCTTAAGCCGAGCCCAGCTGATAAATGTGATGTTTTTAAGGTGAAAAGACCGGGTCGTAAGCCTCAAAAACTGTAATAGTCTAGCCGAGTTGAGGACCAAGATACTGGGGCCCTAAGGTCTAGCCGGGTTGAGGTCCAAGAGACTGGGTCGTTACATTATTCATGGATATATATATCACCTACAGGCTTGATAAATGTGATTATGGACCAAAGCAGTAACTCTTTACTTTGAATAACATATTAGTTTCTTTTTGGGCCCATGCTTGTCTTTGCTTTAATGTGAATTATGAAATGTGATGCAAATGATTAATATGTTGAGATATAATGCTATGAGTAGATATATTCATATATATATTGTGCATGAGCATCGCATTGATCTTTATTGAATCAAAATTTGTACTATTAAGCTTTCTGCTTAGCGCGATTGTGGTTCATCGCGCAGGTGATAGGGTAGATTCGGTTGTGCCGGAGAGATCATCTAGACCGAGTCGAGTCTAGGCTTGAGTTTGTGATAGCAGTGTTGAGTTGTGGACATCAAGATCAGAGACAAACTGCCAGCATTTATAAATTCTATAATTTTGTAAACATTGATCTTGATATATATATATATATACAAATGTATTTTCCGCTGCTTATTTAACAAATGTTTTGAACAGACTGTTTTGGATAATCTTTTGGGTACTATTGTTATATATATATATGTATTTTAATGAAGGAATGTTTTATCTATTACTATTTATAAATTAGGTTAAATAATTTAAGTTTATTCGGACTGACTTATGATAATAATATGTTAAAGTTTAAAGATTGGTTTGTTTAGAAATGAACTATGACACCCCTTTATCCGATATGCGTATATCGCGTGTTGTGCAGGCGTATGTGGTGTGCGTATATTGGGGTATGGGGATGTTACAAAGAACATAGGAACATTTTACATTATCAAATCTTATTCTTTGAAAGTAACATTTCCAAAATCATTAAAATTTTTCATTTAATTACATATATACATTTGTACGTTATCTTTCCAAAAATTTACTTATATACAAATACATATGGTCAAACTACAAAATAACAAAATATGCATGCATGCACCACCTTCTAGTTGGTCTCTGGCATAGCCTCAGTCTTCTCATGGAACAAATATCTGGCTTTCAGATCAGCAATCTACTTACCTGCGTGATTCACACAACTGCATAAAGCTTCAAAGCTTCGTGGTGCATACAAACAATATATACATACAAATACACAAATACAAATATCACATCCTTATCCACATATGATATACAACAATATAATTTTGGGATTTGCATCCCACTTACTCATCATTAAACTATTGGAAATCACATTCCATATTCGTACATGACTATTGGGCTTCACATCCCACTCACACATCATTGCAATTACTAAGTTGAGCTGTCACACTATCAGTTTCTTGACCCAACTTTGCTTAGGTCCATTTTCAATTTCAATACATGACCTAACTCTGCTCAGTTCAATCATCATCTCAAACACATGACACAGCTCTGCTCGGGTCAAGGCCTAGCTCTTCTCAAGTCTATTAACATATGCACCTCTAGGCCTAGCTCTACTTAGGACCTCTCATGCATATCCAATCAATCTCATCACAATTCGACAAGTAATAATATAGGTTACATGTATATACCATCACTTTAGTTTATACTTTTCCAGTGATAATCACTATTCATGATCACATCACATTACCAGTTCACACCATTCATACATATAACACATGCATTATCAATACTCATCTTCCATTTCTTTCACATTTCTCACATTCAACAAGGCACATTGCCTCATTTCTCATTTTTCTCTTTCATTTAAATATCATATCATGTCATTTCATCATTTCAATGTCATATCATCACAATGTATCACATTTTATGCAATCTAGCCATTGCCAATGGCTTTTCACAATATCTTTAAAGCATATACAACAAACCACAATACCAAAATACTTTGGGTCATTTTCACATATTGCACATGTTTCACTTTATACTCAATTTAGCCATTATCAATGGCTTTAAAATGCAATAAATGCATACATGACAATCACATGTCATAGCACATTGATCATCTCATCTGTATCATAATCATTATTCATTTATAATTCACACTTGACATCCAACCACATTTCCCATTTTATACTTTCATCGTGCAAGCATGAGACACACTCACCATATGACTCATCAATATACAAATATGTAGCATAATTAACATATTTTCTCATAATTCTACAAGTGACACACTCAACTTCTAAAAAGTTTGACATGCCCAGGGGCATGGGCGTGTCACTACCCGTGTCCTTAATGCTGCCTTATAGCCGCCATGACATGCCCAGGGACATGGGTGTGTCACTGCCTGTGTCCTTAATGCTACCTTATAGTGGCTATGACACACCCAAGGACATCGGCGTATCACTGCCCTTGTCCTTAATTCTATATTACAGTGACTATGACATGCCCAGGGACATGGGCACGTCATTAGTCGTGTTAGGCTAAATCTCTGGTTATGCCTATGATATCGTAAGAACACTCTTTCACTTCATTTCATCAATACAATACTCACATATCACATAGAAACTCACACCTATGTTAAATTAAATATGCACAATCTCAAAATCTTATATATAAACTCAAGATTATATATACAAACCAAAGAAGTTATATATACAAATCTTTGTTTATTCCAATCTTACTCTTCTTTACTCAGTTCTTTTTAATCTAAACATAAAATCATAATAACAATCATCATGTATTTTATTCATACCATCATCCATATATCAATTCACTCAATTCCCAACTCAACTTTACCAAACCCTTACTCTTTTCCTCAATTCCATCTACTCATCATTATCCTCAACATCTAACCATATTTACTTCATCTATGTATTAATTCAACATATATATACACTTCAATATATCATTATCATCACATTATTCAATTAATCATCACTTTCTCTCACTAAATATATAATACATATATATAATCCATAAAATAAGATTAAGAAGAAAGTACTTACTTAAATTACTTGCCAAAACTTGACTATTTTCTTTAATCCCTCTTGAATCACTTATAAACTTTGATATGTAGCATGAAAAGTCCACTCTTCCCACTCTCTCTTTCTATATCACGTTGAAAAGAAGATGAAGAAGATGAAGGAGAAGAAGAACTTCCCTCTTCTTTATTCATCCTTATCCTTATATAAATAAAATATTATAAATAATTCCACTTTAATTCTCTACCACACATCTTCTTCCTTCCGTTGACTTTTTCCTCTTCACTTATTATTAGTATTATTATTATTATTATTATTTAATTAAAATCAACTTTCCCTACAACTAAATATACCTCATGTATATGTGGTGTATATGTTGGATATATGTATGTCTTACTTATGTCATGTTTATTTTAAATATTTATTGTACATATATAACATCCATCATAAATATCTATCTAATATTTTTTCTATCCGTTACACCCATATGCTCTCCCGTATTTACTATTCTAAAATATATAAAAAATTGGGATATTACAATTCTCTCCCCTTAAATAATTTCGTCCCCAAAATTATCTATCTCAATGAATAAATCCCATTAATACAATCACTAATCTCTACTCTCCCCTTATGCACATCCTCAAACATTTATACCAGTATCCCAAATAAAATTAAATAATCCTCAATTCTAACAATTTCATCCAAGAAAGCACACATGCAATCATTACACATCCAATAATACTAGATAATCAAAATTTTACCTTCATCTATCTCTGGAATATCCTACTCTCCCTGCATCGCATACATCCTTTACATTGTTCTATCTCTTTCTAATCTATCCATGGTTGTAGACCCTTCTCTCTGTCTAAATCTTGCCCTGCCACCTCTACCACTTCTGCCTCCTCTAGAACTTGGTCCAAAATCAACAATCTCCACCTGACTGTTAGTTAGTGTGTGAGTGGGGATTTTCATCCCAACTCCCAACTTTGACACTATTAAACTCAAGGCCTTAGAGAACATGGGCCTATACTTAGAGAAAATGGAGTCGCCACCCGGACTAGCCTGGAAAAAAGAAAGGGGTGGTTGACTTGATTCTTAAGGAATGTCCAGCCCCCTAATGGGTTTGGAAAGTTGGGTACGTGTAGGGAGGGTGAGAAGTGGCTCAACACACCCACCATGCTCGGTTCATTGGAACCGGCCTCCTTTTCAGTTCTTAATATTATAAAATTCTTAAATATAATGATATTATCCATATTACAAGCAATAATTAAAATAAAGCATCGTTATATTAAAATCAAATCAATGTTCAAACAAATGGACACCCATCCGAGGATGGAAACGTGTCCTTACTTGGTTCAATGTCTAAAACTAAATAGGACACCCACCAAAAGGTGGAAACATGTCATTTACATTAATCCCGAAATATAAAAATAATTTAAATTACATAAAAATTAATTAATGAGGAACCCAATCATGGAAACACACCTCTTACAATTTTAACAGAAAAATAAACAAATAATAATAATAAAGAAACAATCCATCCATGATAAACAAATCAAATATAGAAATTAAATAAATCAATCATCAAAACATATAATAAACTACATAATCAAATCTAAAATAAAATAAAGTAATAAATGTTTAAGTCTAAAGTTTTAGAATTCTAATAATCGAACTAGGATTTTTAAATAAAGGGAGTTAAACATAAAGGCTTATAATACACAAATAAATATTGACCCCTTCGATGAGCCCATACGACATTTAAAATAAATTTTGAAAATTGGCTTTTAGGATTGTAAGTTTTAGTGTTGAAAATAAAGATTTTAGGGTTTAAGATTTAGAAAATAGGGTTTTGGAATTTTTGAAAATTAGTTTAGTGGATATTAAGATATTAGGGTTTTAAAAAATAATTTTAGGGTTTTAAATAAAGCTTTTGATGCTGGAAAATAAGGTTATTGGAAAACATTTGCAATTGAAAACTCATGTACTAAATATATCAATTTAACACTTTATAAGTCACTGTAACTTAAGCTAATAGGTTGTGGATTTATTTTGTTTGAATAACGAACATCATAAAATCTCTTCACATGAACTAATATGAAAATAAAACAAAAGGAATTAATCCAACCAAATAACCATTATATTTAGCATTTAAAATCGTCAAATCATGTTATATTGAGTTAAGTTAGATGTGTACCATAATTTGTTGGCTCCACCACAATTTGTAGAATGAAATTCTAGTTTAGCTTGTAACCAAGATAGAAGACCTAGCTTGTTGCCTTGATTATGGGTTGTCTCTCATCTCTGTTGCTTTTTTCATTTTCAAAAGAAAGTCCAAAAGTCCTTCAATAATTCTTGAATAATTCTTCAATAATTGTGCTGTCCAAAATTTTCTTCCCTGGCTAAATAAAATTCTTCCTTTTTTCTTCTGTGTATTTTTAATGTGGTATTTATAGGCAATCAAAATAAAAAACCTAGTATGTTAAGGAAAGTAAAAATTGTTTAGAAAAATATTAAAAACCAAGTTAAATAAGGATGGGATAAAAATCGGCAGCGTGCGCGGACTGTTGGGCCTACATGGATTATTGCGGGCTGCCCTGGGATGAGTTTACAGGGTGTGAGAATTTGCTGCGAGCTGGGGTGAGTCTGCATGGACTAAGGAGTTATTTCACCATAGGTTTTGCCTGCCTGCAGCGAATTGGCCTACAACCAATTTGTCGCAGCAACTTTCGTCGCCGTTTCGTCCATTTTTATTTTTTGTCTTTTTTTATTTTTTTCTTAAAAATAACTATTAAATATTATAAAAATAAATAATAAAAAATAAATATTATAGGTAATAAATTTTATTAAAAAATAAATTTTATTAAAATAAATAATAAATATTAAAATACCATAAAAAATTATTTTGGACTTTTTAAAATATCGGACTGGACCTGGTAAAAAATTAACAATCTACATGGTGGCTCTGGACAATCTCTCACATAGTGCTCCTGTGATCCGCATCTACAACTTCCTTGAGAATTGACTCCCCAACAAACACCTCTATGAACTCTACCACACCAACTGGATGTTGATGGAGCAGGTCTCGGAGAACTAAAATTAAGGGTAGTAGCTTCTGATAATATGGGCCTCTGCCCCGATTGAATAGTCCTACTAGGTTGTGCCTGACCCTCACTAACACTCTGGGGGTATTCCCCTCGGCGTCTCTTAACTGATGAAGACCCTGCCTCACTCTGGGATCTCCTACTTTTAGTCTCATCGTCTCTAACAGCTGCAGCAAGACCCTATGCTCTTTCAACACTCCTGGAAGCTGCAACCAACTGAGAAAAGTCCTGAAGTCGAGCGGCTGCTATAAGAAACATGATAGAGGGTCTCAACCCCTCCTCAAACCTGCGACGTCTATCAATCTCATTAGATATAATCCCTCCAACATATTGACTCATTAAGATGAAGTCAATCTCATACTTTGTCACTGCCCTGGTGTCCTATCTCAAACTTAGGAATTCCATCTTCTTCACATCCTATACCAGGTGGTGATAGTTTTGGTGCTACATGGAATAATAAGTAAGTTTCTTCAAATCTTGATGAATTTTCTTGTAAGTGTCAGCTTCTGTAAGACATGATAAATGACACATAAAGTGACACACCCATGTCACTGGGCATATCACAGTTTCTGTAAGGTAGGATAAATGACATATGCAATGACACGCCCATGTCACTAACTTGTCAAAGCTTTTGTAAAGTGAATAAATGACATGGTAAGTGACACACATAATTTGTGGGCATGTCAATTAAAGAATTTTGTCCAAATAGTTCTTTTCCTTTACTTTCATCCTTGATTCATGGCTTGCATAGCTATATCTTTATATAAATTGTATTGAGAATGTATAAATGATTATAAAATTAAGAATAATGTTAAATTTTGATGATTATGATAAATGTTAGTATGTTAATGAGCCATATGGTGAATGGCATAAATATATTGATATATTGTGAAAGGTTTCTTGTTGCCTTATATTATAAATAGTTGCCAAAACATTTTATTTGGTAGTTGGCATGCCATATATGCATGGGATGAGACAGTGTGTGTCACAGATATTTCTACACCCCTGAGTTAGACACGTTGATGTCACTACTGCTGATATATATTATGGACGAGACACTGGGTGTCACAGATATTGCTATGTCCACTAGCTAGACACATTGGTGTCATTATGATGAAATAGGCCAAAATAATAGTTTTGAAACTAGTTTATTGTATAGGGATTGTAGGCCCATTGCATGATGCATGCTAAGAATATATATCTATACAGTTATTTTTATATTAAAGTTTGATGTATCTTTATATTATGTTGCCATATTAATATTGCATCATCAAATATATACCACTGAGCTTGTAGCTCAGCGTGAGTTATTTATCGCACAGGTGAAGGAACAGAAGTTGGAAGTTCTTCTAAACCAGGTCAGACATAGATAGTGATCAGATACAAGAATCGTCGGTTGCCACAGGTCAAGCCTAATCATAGCATGTAAATATTTCTTTTTAGATGTTATGGATGTAAAATTAATTTTGTAAAATATAACGAATTGTATTATGACTAAAAGATGTTTTGTAAATAAATAATATCATATTCACATATTTATATATGTATGTATTTAAAATATGAAATTTTGGGATATTAATGAAAGAGAATATTTTGAGAACTATTATATGTATATATTGGTTAAATTGATTGAATTTGATAATACTTGTATTTTAAGTGAATTGATTTATCTTTCTTATACCTATTCATTTATTTATTTAATAACATAAACTATCAACAAAATAATGTGAATAGATGAGTTATGATTAATGTGTTTAGTAATGCTCTTATGTTCTATCTGTGCATACTACACATTTGAGGAAATGTGCATGATGTGTGGATAGAATATAAAGGTGTTATATTTTTTGATATTAGAGCCTAGGTTTGAGATTCTCAACCTAGATATGAGAGAAAAGGGGGAATTTCAAAGTTGATTTAAAAAAATGTTTTGTACATGTATATGCATAGGCATTTGAATTGACGTTTAATGTGGCAACCCTTGATTTTGTAACAGATAATGGTAGTAAAGATGTCTCAATCTCATAGATCAGATGAGGGTAGTGTAGAGAGCGTTTCTTCAGGGGAAGGTATGGCTGGAGCAAGTATAGGATCTCCTGGGAAGCCATCAGTGCCAGATAGATCAGTTGTAACACCCCATCTTAACCTATGTTTATAGACTAAGATGGACTGTTATCTCATGGTGATTGTGTCTTAATATTTTACTTAGCAAATTTTAAGTGCAGATTTTTTTTTACAGAAATTTTGCCATAACCTCCCCTAAAAATGGAGGTCCCAAGTGTCGACAAAACTGATTTTTCTTATTTTTGAAAAATATTTTATTTCACAATTCAACTCAAGCACACTCCCAATAATCCACCCTTATAACCTCAACTACAATCCTGCAAGAAAAGTTCACACTTCTATATCATTTCTCAAGATTACATATCATTTGCTAAGTTTCATTACCATACCACTGTTTATTCTCTTGTTACATACACCATAATACTTAATATGTTAACAAACCTTTACAATAGATATAATGTACATGCCATACTACTATTTTATGTCAAAAGTCATATCCTAATCACCGTCGAGCTGATGCGAGCCGCTGCAGAAATGCTGATCTTCTATCCACTACCTGCGAGTTAGACATATAACTCGCTGAGCAACTTATTACCCAGTGGGTACTTTAACCATTGCCGAACATAAATAGTGCAAGGAAGGTTGTTGAAACACATATAAAAGTAGAATACTGCATAATTAAACTATTTCCGTACAATGAATTAAGTTAAGATTCACATTCTGTATGTAAACAACATGTAATATAACTTTATTATAATTACGAGTTAATCTGCTCCACTAGGTAATTATGAATACACTGATCTCGAAATGAGGCCTCATATAGAGTTACACGTGGTCTTGACCTCACACGAATAATTGCCATGGTCTTGGTCTCACACGATATAGAATAACTGCGTGGTCTTGGTCTCACACGACTAGTTGCCATGATTTTGACCTCACGCGATATAACCAAGCGCGCGTAAGTAATATCCTGACCGAAGCCATTAAGACAGTACTGCCGGTAGGATGGCATGCCAAACCCCCATTCCAGACCGGTTTTACCCATTTACCGAGTAGAGCATATATAACATTTCATATATACCCATTCACTTCGTATATATACCACATATTCTCCATGTATATACAATATATATTTACACAAATATCACATATACTCACATATGTATCATATGTATTCACATATTTTCCATCTTAATTTATTCTTCATATCATAATTAAACTCAATACCAAAAATAAAATGATAAAACACCCACACCAAGTTTTTGACCAAGTTAATAATGAAAAATTACCATATGAACAATAAACTCTGGTTCTTGACCCAACTTGATCCTTGTTTTAGAAAATTTGTATAAAATAATCCACTTGGCTAAAAACTCTAAAATTTTTACAGAATTTATTTTAAATCTTAAAATCATTCCTTGAAAATTTCAGATCAAACTGGACACAAAATCTTGGTCAACTAGTTCACCCAACCAGACTGCTCCAGTTGCCCTGCATCCTGGCAGCAGTTCTGAATTTTATGAATTCCGTAAATTAAATTCAATCAATGTGGTTCCAAATTATTTTTCTCAAATACTAGAATTACTAAACAACAACATATCAAAATTTAAATCAATATAATTTTTCTATATTTAATTAAAAATCATACAAGTCACAGCATTTTACTAATTGTAAAACAGAAAAATTTTAAAAGGAGTTCCATGGTTAAAGTACCAAACCTTGCTCTTTTAATTCCCTTTTGCTTTTCCTTCTTCTCCTTCCTTAATCTTTTTTTTTCCTTCAAGATATTCAAGAACATAATCTTAAATATAAACCTTAAAAATTTAAAATAATAAGTTATCCTCCATTTCTTTTCAACCGAAACCCTAATCCAACCTTATTAAACTTTATACATCTTGATTCTTCCATTTAATCAATTAATCTCATCACTTAAAATTTTTCCAATTCCACATAAAGACTCTAATCTCCAATCTCCTAATAAATATATAAATATCTAAAATTGATACTATAATTAAAGTCTACATACTTGAAAACCTTAAAACTTAAATTGAAAATCAAACTTGACAAAAATTGGAACTCTTTGGTGTTCTTCCCTATGGTGGCCAAAATTTGTAAGTGGAAAAGAGAGAGTTTGTTCTTAATTTTATGATATATATATATATAAGGAAAATGATGATCACCTTATGTGTTGGATAAATCCTTTAAGACCTTTTGTCCACCTTTCTCTTTCTTCATTTAATACTCATGCTAAATGGTTACTTTTGATTGGCCAACAAGAGATTTTTATAGTTTTCTTTCCCATTACTTCTTCCCACTTGTCCCTCTTCTCATTGGATACCCTAAAGTTGTCCCGTGTTACCCATACGGTCCCGACACGAAACCGGGCCCACTTTACGTTCCGGCGATTAATCGATCATATCTCTTAAACCGTACAGTTCCACGAGTCAAACTACATATAGTTTTGATCCTCTCGACCTCTACTTTCTATTTATAAGGTCTATTTTAGGTTTCCAAATCATTTTGAAAAATTACCAATAAGCCCTCAACTTTTTACAAAATTCCCTTTAGGTCCTTTCTTTGCTCGGGTTTTGCCCGGGTTTCGTTTCTACTAACGATCGTTTCATATTCAACCCCTCGACGTCCTCTACTTACTCTTATGTTTATTTTCTACTTTGGATTAATGTATAAATCTTAATAAAAATGACCAAAACGCCCCTAGTCTACATGTCTTCATTTCTCTTTAACGGGGCGTTTTCTGGAAAAACCGTTACGCGTAGTTGTGACCCGATTTTTCTCTACTTTCCATTTTTAAAATATGTTATGTGCACTATTAAGAACCTCCGATACAACTTTTGGAAGTTACTCTTAGGTCCTTAGCCTTTAAAAAAAATTACCTTTAGGTCCCGTCGACTTCACGGGCCTCCTTCGCACACCAATTTTGTTTTTTACTATCTCGAGCCTGTAACACCCACACATCCAATACACGTACTCCACAACACCACAATGTAGCATACATGCACCGAACATAGGAATGTTACGGTTTTTCGTCAACACTCAAATCATTTTAAAAGATACCATCACCTTTCTCATTATGCATTTTAGAAAATAAGTAATTAGCTTGTAATACAAAACAAAATAGATATATAAATACATTTAGTTAATACGCAGCGGAATTTGTAAAATAGATTTACATATATAAACACATTTAAATCCATATTTACAAATATACATATATTCACATTATAAACAATACTTTACAAAATATTAAAAGAGTTATACATGATTGGAAAATCTGCTCTGATCTTTAAGTTCCCAAAATCAACTCTTCAACGTCTACTCTCACTTGGTCTCGAAGAACTCTCGGGTTCAACTCTATCAACTGTATCACCTGCGCGATTAAACACTATCGCGCTAAGCCAAGGGCTTAGTAAGACAAATCATGCTAATGTCATGCTTTAGTGCAATGCAATGTCAATTCTCAATCCATATTATACATGTAACATTATATATGCAAGGCTAACAACATACCTTTACATATCATAATTCAACATATGTAGACATATCACATTTCAACATCTTTTCATATACCTCATTAGTTACTCATTAAACCATTCATGAACAACACTAAACAAAGACAAGCATGGGACCAAGACACACTAATATGCCATTCAATTTTCAGAGTTAATGCTTTGGTTTTGTTATCACATTTATCAATATCATAATCCCAACTAGGCTTCAAGGATTAGGTTCAACCAAGCTTCAAGGGGAGCAAAGCATGCTAAGCTTCAACCCAACTTGGCTTCAAGAACCAACCCAACCTAGCTTCAAGGGTTGTAACATCTCAATTAGGCTTCAAGGATTCAATCCAACCTAACTTCAAGAGATTGTTACTCATATTAGGCATGCCACCAACAACAAACTCTGAAAATGGAATAACACATTAGCCACACAATTCATTCATTTTTCATTCTCAATTCTCATCATCAATTAGGCAAACATGCCATATATCATTCAATTGGATCATCATAGCCAATCACAATGGCCTTGTCTCATATCATATCTTATTTGAATCATCATAGCATCTTTGATATAACATTTCAATATACATTACTCATGAAACACATTACCATTCACAATGCATAACATAACATTGTTCAATCTCAACAATGCAATTAGGGCAAAGAACAATTTATATCATTCATAGCTTTAGGATCTTCCACATCCATTTGATTAGGGCATTCTTTGTTTGAAGTATGTTTAAAATTTTTATGTTTAGGTTTAGGCACCAAAATACCTTTGAAGAATCAAAACCATGCAAAAGAACAAAGAATAGAAACAATAAGTAACTCATTTGAGGGACACGGGCAGAACACTTGAGGGACACGGCCAAGCTTGTGGCCGTGTCTCTCAACCTCAATTTGACAGTAGGCAACACGGGCAAGGGACACGGCCAAGCTTGTGACCGTGTCTCTCAACTAAATTTTGGCAGTGACAAACACTGGCATGGGACACGGCCGTGTCTCTCAAAAACCAATCCAACACACCCAAATGTCCTTGACTTGGCCGTGTCTCTCATTGCTTTTGGCCGTGTCACCCATGACTAATACCCTAACCAAAGCCAACACTCTTTCAATTTCATCTACTCACTTTTTACATAACAACAATCTCATTCAAATGAACACAATCAATGACATAAAACACATATTTCACATCTTCATCACAAGAATCACTTTAACAATATATTAACATTACATTTAAACACCAACCATCTCAAAACCCTAAACCAACATCCTTCCCCATCTTTCAAAATCAACATCCACCACTTCCAACAACAACACCTATTTAAACTCTTAATTTAAAACCAATTTTAACACTTGAACACACATCACAAACACATCCCATCATCAAATCCACAAACCCTAATTCACTTCAAAAGAATAGAAGAAATCAAAGAAAAGAACTTACTTGTAACACCCCCCATATCCAATGCACACACTACAACCACGACAATGTAGCATAAATGCACCAAACATAGGGATGCTACGGTTTCCTTAACATTCAAAACATTTTAAACAAAACCATAACCTTTCAATTATATACATTATAGAAAAATAGGTCATTTACTTATAAAACAAAACATATTAGATATACATATACATTTAAATATTACACAACGGAAGTTATAAAATATTTACAAATTTACATTATAAACATTACTTTACAAAATATAAAAGAAATATACATGATTGGCAAGTCTCTTCTGATCTTTAAGCTCCTAAAATGGATTCTTCAAGGTCTACTCTCACTCGGTTTCGTAGAGCTCTCGGGTTCAACTCTATTACCTGCGCGATTAAACACTATCGCGCTAAGCCAATGGCTTAGTAAGATAATCATGCAAATGATATGACTTAGTGCAATGCAATGTCATTTCTCAATCCATATCATGCATGTAACATCATATATGCTAAACTAACAACATACTTTCACATTGCATATCACATTTCAATATCTTGTCATATACCTTAGTAGTGTTCATTTAACCATTCATAGTCAACACTAAACAAAGACAAACATAATCTCATTATTCAAACATTTCACCATTTAACATTTACATCTAAACAAACACATGCATGGGCCCAAAACACACTAATATGCCATTCAATTTTCAGAGTTAATGTTTTGGTTTTATCATCACATTTATCAATATCATATACCCAACTAGGCTTCAAGGATTAGGTTCAACCAAGCTTCAAGGGGAGCAAAGCATGCTAAGCTTCAACCCAACTTGGCTTCAAGAACAAAACCCAACCTAGCTTCAAGGGTGGTAACATCTCAATTAGGCTTCAAGGATTCAATCCAACCTAACTTCAAGAGATTGTTACTCTTATTAGGCATGCCACCAACAACCAACTCTGAAAATGGAATAACACATTAGCCACACAATTCATTTAGATTTCATTCTCAATTCTCATTATCATTTGGGCAAACATGCCTCATTTATCTCCATTGAATCACCTTAGCCAATAACAATGGCTTCACCTTTTATTTCGCAATATAACACTTCATTACTCAAGTGTATATTTATCACATTCATGATCACATTATATCTCACATAACATCATTCACAAATATCAACATTTCATAGCATAACTTTGTTCAATCTCAACAATGCAAGAACAACTTATTTTATTTATAGCTTTAGAATCATCCACAAGTGTTTGATCAAGTCATACCTTAGTTTAAGCATGTTTAGAAATGTTTATGTTGAAGTTTAAAGATCACACTACCTTTAAAGAATTCAAACCATGCAAAAAGAATCAAGAAATCAAACAATGTTCAAGTCATTTGAAAGACACGGCCAACTCACTTGATTGACACGCCCAACCACCTTGAGTGACACGCCCGTGTCCTTAAAAAGAAAAGAGGCAGTAGCTTCCTCAAATAAATGACACGCCCAACCAACTTGAGTGACACGCCCGTGTCCTTAAAAAGAAAAGAGGCAGTAGCTTCCTCAAATAAATGACACGCCCGTGTCCCCTTAAAGCATTTGGCCGTGTCACCCACAAACACAACCTAACTAAAACCAACACTTTCTCAATTGCACTCAAACACAATATTCATCATATAACATGTTTCAAATGAACATAAACAATGTTTTAAACACATATTCATTACAAGAAACACTTCACAACACATTAATATAACAATTAAACACACACATCATCTCAAAACCCTAAAACCAACATCTTTCTCCATCCTTCCAAATCAACCTCTATCACTTCTAACAACAACAACTATATAAACTATTAACTTAAAACCAATTTAATACTTGAGAACACAACACAACACATCTCAAATCCATTAAATCACAAAATCACCAAACCCTAACTCACTTCCAACACAACTTCCAAATAAGTAAAGAAAACAAAAGATTACTTACCTACAAGAAGAAATTCCACAAATCCCTTGTCAAATCTTTTGATTGTTTCTTCAATTTGCTCCAAACATCAAGAACACTTTCCTTGCTCTCTCTTCTCTTCAATGGCCGGCCACCTCTTGAAAGAAAAAGGAAAATAATGAAGACACCAAGTCAAATTTTGCTTTTAATCTCCACCAAGTGTTCTTATCCAAGCAATTACCAAAATGCCCTCACTAATTTAACTTACTTCTTGTCTCATATAAGCCCTTATATGTAATTACACACTTAACACAAAAATATCTCTCTTCCTTTGACTCATCCTTTGACCCATTTATATGTTATATATATCCTTATATACACAATATATACCATTCTCTCTAAACCCTAATTCTTTCCCAAAACACTTATACACAAGCATTCTCCTTCCAATTTCTTTTCTTATCCCATCATATACAAACAATTCAATTTATAACAACAACAACAATAACAATATGCAAAACTTCTAGGGCATAAATGAGGATATTACATTACTTTAGTTAAAAACTTCTTGAATCAACACTTGATCACTTAATCTTTCCTCAATTTGAGCTTAACTCTTCAAGATATTCTCTTTGCCTCTTGCTTTCCTTTTTCTAGGGAGGAGCCGGCCAACAATGGAGAAGAAGAAGAAATTATCAAGAAGCAAAGTCAAATTTTACTTTTAATCTCCACCAAGAGTTTTTAACTAAACAATTACCAAAATACCCTTTTCCATTTGTTCTAGCTTTCTTTTAACTTAAATGCCCATATATGTAATTCCACCCTCACAAAATAAATATCTCTCTTCCATTGACTCTCCCTTTGACTTATGTATATGTTAATTATACAAGCATATAAACAATATATACACTTCTCTCTACACCCTTTTTCTTTCCCAAAACACATATACATAACCATTCTCTTACCAATTTCTTTTCTTATCACATAACATATACATTCAATCCAATTTAAAAAAACAACAACAATAACATAATCAAAACTTCTAGGGCATACATGAGGATATTACAATTCTCCCCCTCTAAAAAGAAATTTCGTCCTCGAAATTACCTAATATCAAGTATGAAACAACTGAGGATATTGATCTCGTATTGTCTGCTCACTCTCCCATGTTGCCTCTTCCTTTGCATGATTCTTCCATAGAACCTTCACCAATGGCACTCTCTTGTTTCTCAACTCTTTCACATCACGTGCCAAGATAGCAACTGGTTCCTCCTCAAATGTCAAATCGGGACTCACTTCGATTGACTCAATTGGCACAATATGAGATGGATCCGACCTATATCTCCTCAACATAGAAACATGGAATACGTTATGAATACGATCCAACTCGGGTGGCAAAGCAAGCCGATAAGCAACTGGCCCAACTCTTTCCAAAACTTCATACGGTCCAATGAATCGAGGACTCAATTTCCCTTTCCGACCGAACCTCAAGATCTTTTTCCAAGGAGATACTTTCAAAAATACTTTATCTCCAACATCAAATTCTATGTCTCTCCTTTTTAGATCTGCATAAGACTTCTGTCGGTCTGAAGCTGCTTTCAACTTGCCTCGAATCAACTTCACTTTCTCTTCAGTTTCTTTAATCAAATCAGGCCCAATCAACTTACCTTCACCAAGTTCATTCCAACATAGAGGTGTCCTACACCGTCTACCATACAATGCCTCGAATGGGGCCATACCGATGCTGGATTGGTGACTGTTATTGTAAGCAAATTCCACAAGTGGTAAGAAACTATCCCAACCTCCAGAGAAATCAATGACACGGCTTCTCAACATGTCCTCGATAATTTGTATCACCCTCTCTGACTGCCCATCTGTCTGCGGATGGAATGCAGTACTGAAGTGTAATCGAGAACCCAAAGCATCATGTAAACTCTTCCAAAACCTGGAAGTAAACCGGGGATCTCGATCAGACACTATAGAAGTTGGAACACCATGTAACTTCACAATCTCATGGATATACAGCTCAGCTAACTTCACCAAAGAGTAATCCATCCGAACCGGAAGAAAATGAGCTGTCTTAGTCAATCTATCCACAATCACCCAAAGAGCATCATGCTTCCTTTGTGTCAATGGCAAACCAGACACAAAATCCATTGTCACTCTATCCCACTTCCATTCAGGCACTGACAACGGTTGAAGTAACCCAGTTGGAACTTGATGCTCTGCTTTTACCTTCTGACATGTGAGACATTTAGATACAAATTCAGCAATGTCTCTCTTCAAACCAAACCACCAGTAATGCTGTCTTAAATCATGATAAATCTTTGTATTGCCCGGATGCATAGCAAACACTGACTGATGTGCTTCTTCTAAAATGATCCTTCTCAAATTAACATCATCCGGCACACACAATATGTTCTTAAACCAAAGACTCCCATCATCTTTCACAACAAAATCTCCACTCTTTCCATTCTGGCAATCTGAAACAATCTTCTGAATCTTCTCATCAGCCAACTGAGCCTCTTTAATCTGATCCAACAAAACTGGTTTCACATGCAACTGTGCTAACAATGCACCATCATCACAAGATACAAAACTAGCACACAATGCTCTCAACTCAACAAGCAACGAGAGCGAATAAACAGTCAAACCTGCTAAAGACTTCCGACTCAAGGCATCAGCAACAACATTTGCTTTACCTGGATGATAATCAATCAAACAGTCGTAGTCTTTAATCAATTCCAACCATCTCCTCTGTTGAAGATTGAGCTCTTTCTGGACACCCAAATATTTTAAACTCTTGTGATCAGTGTAGATGAAACATTTTTCCCCAAACAGATAGTGGCGCCAAATCTTCAATGCAAACACAATGGCTGCCAATTCCAAATCATGGGTCGGATAATTAAGCTCATGCGGTTTCAACTGTCGAGATGCATAAGCTATAACTTTACCTTCTTGCATCAGCACACACCCCAAACCACTATGTGAAGCATCACTGAAAATCACATATGGTTTTCCTTCTACAGGTAAAGTAAGAACAGGCGCTTGAGTCAACATTTCTCTCAACTGTTCAAAGCTAGCCTGACACTGATCTGTCCACACAAATCTAATTCCCTTTTGAAGCAATCTGGTGAGTGGAGTAGCTATCAAAGAAAATCCTTTCACAAACCGTCGGTAATAGCCTGCCAAACCCAGAAACTTCTAACTTTCTGTCACAGACTTTGGTGGACTCCAATTCAGAATAGCTTCAACTTTACTCGGATCAACTCTAATACCTTCTGCTGAAACTATATGACCGAGAAAAACTACTTGATCAAGCCAAAACTCACACTTTGACAATTTAGCAAACAATTGCTTCTCTCTCAAGATTTGCAGCACAATCCGCAGATGCTTGTCATGTTCTTCCTCATTACGTGAATACACCAGAATATCATCGATGAAGACCACCACAAACTGATCAAGATAGGGTCTAAACACCCTATTCATTAAATCCATAAAAACTGCAGGTGCATTCGTCAAACCAAAAGGCATTACTATAAACTCATAATGCCCATATCTGGTCCGAAAGGCTATCTTGGAAATGTCTTCAGCTTTAACTCTCAATTGATGGTACCCAGATCTCAAATCAATTTTGGAGAACACTGCTGCTCCCTTCAATTGATCAAAGAGATCATCAATTCTAGGCAAAGGATATTTATTTTTAATAGTCACCTTGTTCAATTGCCTATAATCGATACACAATCTCATAGTACCATCCTTCTTCTTCACAAATAATACAGGAGCTCCCCAAGGAGAAACACTGGGGCGAATAAATCCTTTATCCAGCAACTCCTGCAACTGCACCTTCAGTTCTCTCAACTCAGCCGGTGCCATTCTGTAAGGAGTAATAGAAATAGGAGTGGTACCAGGCAACAATTCAATACCAAACTCCACCTCTCTCTCAGGAGGCAATCCTGGCAACTCTTCTGGAAATACATTTGGAAACTCTGCAACTGTGGGTATATCATCAATTTGAGAACCTCTTACTCTAGTATCTACCACATGAGCAAGATAAGCATCACACCCCTTTCTAATCAACCTTCTAGCCACAACAGCTGAAACAAACAAGGATGCCAGCTGTTCCTGCTCATTAGATACTATCACCTCTCTACCATCACCAGTTCTCAAAGTAACAACTTTCTTTTTACAGTCTACCACAGCTCCATGTCTAGCTAGCCAGTCCATGCCTAGGATCACATCATTTTCCTTAAAAAGCATCTCAATCAAATCTCCCAGAAACTCCTCACCTTGCACCATTACTGCACTATCTCGGTGCACTTTACTAACAATCACACTATGCCCTAACGGATTTGTCACCACTACATCAAATCCTAGGGACTCAGCATGCAAATCAGACACAGGTAAAACAGATGCACTAATATATGAATGTGTGGAACCCGGATCAATCAAAGCAAGTACTGAGATATCAAATAAAGAAAAAGTACCAGCTATGACTGCCGAAGCATCTGGCTGCCTCTGCATTACATATATCCTTTGAGAAGATCCAGCCCCCTCTGGTCAACTCTCCCTGGATGTAGAACCTCCTCTAGAACTGAACCCACACCTACCTCCTCTGCTGACACCCCTGCCTCCTCGACCTCCCCTCACACTAGGTCGAGAAGCTGCAGTATCAACTGACATCTGCTCTTGCCTCTTAGGACAATCTCTCACAAAGTGATCAGAGGATCCACATCTGAAACAAACCCTTGCTACACCAGTCTTCCAGCAAGGACCTCCATGTGGCCTACCACAATGAATGCAGATGGGTGGGGTGGATCTATGAGTCACCGGGGTCGGAGCACTAGCCACTGAAGCTGTTGGTCTAAATCTCTGTCTCTGGAACTGCACTGACCTACCAGCTGATCTCTGACTTCTACTGACCCGAGGAACAAAGCTACCTTTACCTCTCTTTGCAGAAGAAGACCCTGCCTCAAACTGGGGCCTCCTCACCCTAACTTCTTCCTCTGAAGCAGCTGCAATAACTTGAGCTCGCTCTACACTTCGAGCTGCTGCCACAAGCTGAGAAAAATCATGATATCTAGATCCAGCCACTAAGCACATGATAGAGGGCCTCAATCCTTCCTCAAATCTCCTGCATCTATCTATCTCATCAGATATAATACCACCAGCATACTGGCTCAATCAAATAAACTCAACCTCATATTCAGTTACGGTCCGATTATCTTGCTTTAAACTCAAAAACTCCATCTTCTTCCTGTCTTTATACTCCCTTGGAGTATACTTCAATTCAAACTCTCTCAGAAAATAAGTGTAAGACAGTGTTGGTGGATCATCCATAGAATGAGGTACTGTCTTCCACCAGTCATATGCATCCTTCTGCAGCAATGATCTTGCATAGTCAAACTTTTCCTATGAAGTGGCTTGCAACTGAACAAATACTCTCTGTACTCTATCTAGCCACTGTTCAGCTACAGCTGGATCAACAGTACCAAAGAAATCCTCTACTCCATACTTCTTTAGTTTGTCATAGTGCCTCACTGATACCAAAGGCTGAGGGGGTGGTGGTTGTGGTTGCACTGGTGCTTGTCTCAAAGCCTCTACCACATGCCTAACCCAAGCTGGCGGAACCTCCTCACCAACTGGTCTCCCTGACACCGAAGCAGGTGCCTCCCCAGCACTATCAACTCTAACTCCCTCTCTAACCTCATCAGGAGCAATGCTTTCAGCACTACCCTCTACTGATTGCCGTAAGTGAGAGTCCATCACAACCTATGTCTGCAAACACAGCAGATTATACCTTATTAAAGATCAGAGATTGCCAATCCCAAACATGTATTTTTATTTCAAAACCAGCTTTTTTAAAATCAAAACATTTCTTTTTCTTACGTTTTACCTAGGTTGAGAATCTCAAACCTAGGCTCTGATACCAAAACAATTGTAACACCCCCACATCCAATACACGTACTCCACAACACCACAATGTAGCATACATGCACCGAACATAGGAATGTTACGATTTTTCGTCAACACTCAAATCATTTTAAAAGATACCATCACCTTTCTCATTATGCATTTTAGAAAATAAGTAATTAGCTTGTAATACAAAACAAAATAGATATATAAATACATTTAGTTAATATGCAGCGGAATTTGTAAAATAGATTTACATATATAAAAACATTTAAATCCATATTTACAAATATACATATATTCACATTATAAACAATACTTTACAAAATATTAAAAGAGTTATACATGATTGGCAAATCTGCTCTGATCTTTAAGTTCCCAAAATCAACTCTTCAACATCTACTCTCACTTGGTCTCGAAGAACTCTCGGGTTCAACTCTATCAACTCTATCACCTGCGCGATTAAACACTATCGCGCTAAGCCAAGGGCTTAGTAAGACAAATCATGCTAATGTCATGCTTTAGTGCAATGCAATGTCAATTCTCAATCCATATTATACATGTAACATTATATATGCAAGGCTAACAACATACCTTTACATATCATAATTCAACATATGTAGACATATCACATTTCAACATCTTTTCATATACCTCATTAGTTACTCATTAAACCATTCATGAACAACACTAAACAAAGACAAGCATGGGCCCAAGACACACTAATATGCCATGCAATTTTCAGAGTTAATGCTTTGGTTTTGTTATCTCATTTATCAATATCATAATCCCAACTAGGCTTCAAGGATTAGGTTCAACCAAGCTTCAAGGGGAGCAAAGCATGCTAAGCTTCAACCCAACTTGGCTTCAAGAACCAACCCAACCTAGCTTCAAGGGTTGTAACATCTCAATTAGGCTTCAAGGATTCAATCCAACCTAACTTCAAGAGATTGTTACTCATATTAGGCATGCCACCAACAACAAACTCTGAAAATGGAATAACACATTAGCCACACAATTCATTCATTTTTCATTCTCAATTCTCATCATCAATTAGGCAAACATGGCATATATCATTCAATTGGATCATCATAGCCAATCACAATGGCCTTGTCTCATATCATATCTTATTTGAATCATCATAGCATCTTTGATATAACATTTCAATATACATTACTCATGAAACAAATTACCATTCACAATGCATAACATAACATTGTTCAATCTCAACAATGCAATTAGGGTAAAGAACAATTTATATCATTCATAGCTTTAGGATCTTCCACATCCATTTGATTAGGGCATTCTTTGTTTGAAGTATGTTTAAAATGTTTATGTTTAGGTTTAGGCACCAAAATACCTTTGAAGAATCAAAACCATGCAAAAGAACAAAGAATAGAAACAATAAGTAACTCATTTGAGGGACACGGGCAGCACACTTGAGGGACAAGGCCAAGCTTGTGGCCGTGTCTCTCAACCTCAATTTGACAGTAGGCAACACGGGCAAGGGACACGGCCAAGCTTGTGACCGTGTCTCTCAACTAAATTTTGGCAGTGACAAACACTGGCATGGGACACGGCCGTGTCTCTTAAAAACAAATCCAACACACCCAAATTTCCTTGACTTGGCCGTGTCTCTCATTGCTTTTGGCCGTGTCACCCATGACTAATACCCTAACCAAAGCCAACACCTTTTCAATTTCATCTACACACTTTTTACATAACAACAATCTCATTCAAATGAACACAATCAATGACATAAAACACATATTTCACATCTTCATCACAAGAATCACTTTAACAATATATTAACATTACATTTAAACACCAACCATCTCAAAACCCTAAACCAACATCCTTCCCCATCTTTCAAAATCAACATCCACCACTTCCAACAACAACACCTATTTAAACTCTTAATTTAAAACCAATTTTAACACTTGAACACACATCACAAACACATCCCATCATCAAATCCACAAACCCTAATTCACTTCAAAAGAATAGAAGAAATCAAAGAAAATAACTTACTTTAGTTAAAAACTTCTTGAATCAACACTTGATCATTTAATCTTTCCTCAATTTGAGCTTAACTCTTCAAGATATTCTCTTTGCCTCTTGCTTTCCTTTTTCTAGGGAGGAGCTGGCCAACAATGGAGAAGAAGAAGAAATTATCAAGAAGCAAAGTCAAATTTTACTTTTAATCTCCACCAAGAGTTTTTAACTAAACAATTACCAAAATACCCTTTTCCATTTGTTCTAGCTTTCTTTTAACTTAAATGCCCATATATGTAATTCCACCCTCACAAAATAAATATCTCTCTTCCATTGACTCTCCCTTTGACTTATGTATATGTTAATTATACAAGCATATAAACAATATATACACTTCTCTCTACACCCTTTTTCTTTCCCAAAACACATATACATAACCATTCTCTTACCAATTTCTTTTCTTATCACATAACATATACATTCAATCCAATTTAAAACAACAACAACAATAACATAATCAAAACTTCTAGGGCATACATGAGGATATTACAGAGCCTCTATTTGACAACTTATTTATATCCTTCTTGCCTAATACTCGAATATCTAAATTTTGGGATGTGACATCAGTAGTTGAAGAGGTTCTACCAGGATGGGTGAGCCATATGGTGAATTATTGCAACAGGTTTCTTGAGCAGCCACCGCCGCAACAGTAACAATTACTAACCAAAAAGTATGATAAGCTAAGGAAGTTTAGAGCTACGAATTTCTTTGGCACTTCAGATCCAACTATAGTAGAGCAGTGGCTGAATAAAGTTTAGAGGATATTTATCAAGTTATAGGCTAGTGCAGAAGAGAAGTTTTATTATGCCATGTCTTTTCTGCAGGGGGATGCTTATGATTGGTTGAAGACAGTTCCTCATGCCACTAATGATCCTCCGGTGTTGACTTATACCGATTTTCTATAGGAGTTTGATAAGAACTATATTCATTGAGAATATAAAGATGTAAAGAAGAAGGACTTTATGAGTCTAAAGCAAGATACAAAGATAGTGACAGAGTACAAAAAAGTATTTTACTCAGCTGAGCAAATATACAGAAGGGAATTTAAATGATGAGATAGACAAGTGTAGAAGATTTAAGGAGGGTTTGGGGCCAACTATCATGTGTTTGGTAGTGGGCTCATGGTATGATGATTTCTCTAAGTTGGTTGCAGCTTTTAGAAGTGTAGAGAAAGCACAAGGACTTGCAGCAGCTGCCAGAAATTGAGAGTAGAGATAGAAGTCCTCAGTTTGAGGTAGGGTCTTCATCATCTAAGGGAAGCTGAGGAAGTTTTTCACAGAGATCTAGTAGAGGCCAGGGGAAATTCGGTAGAGGATTTCCATAGTAGAGGCTGGAACAAGGACCTGCTATTTCAGTAGCTAGCACTCTAATTTCAGTCGCACAGTGATCTCCTGCACCCACTTGTGCCTAGTGTGGTCGAAAACATAGAGGGGATTGTTGGGGAACAAATTTTAGAGGTTATTTTAGGTGTGGATCTTTAGGTCATTTTATTAGAAATTGTGTAGAGCCACCAGATGAGAGATCAGTTGATACAACATTATCTAGACAGAACAGTAGAGGAAGTTGGGGAAGACAAGGTAGTGGTAGAGGTGGTAGATTCAGAGCTAGTCAGAGAGGGGATTCAACATCTGTTAGTAGGCTAGAGGAGACTATAGCTATTCAGAGAGTTTATGTAATGCAGAAGAAGGCAGATGCTTCAGATGTCATAGCTGGTACTTTTTCTTTATTCGGTACCTCTTTGCATGCATTGATAGATTCTGGATCTACTCATTCATATATTAGTGCATTAGTTTTGCCTGTGAGTGATGTACATTATGAATCTTTAGGATTTGATGTATTGTTGAAAAATCCCTTAGGGCATAGTGTGATAGTTAGTAGAGTTTATCGAGATAGTCCAATTATGGTACAAGAAGAAGAATTTCTCGGTGATTTGATTGAGATACCATTTAGGGAATATGATATTATTTTAGGTATGGACTGGTTATTGAGGCATTGAGCTATAGTTGACTGTCAGCAGAGAATGTTATTTTAAGAACATTTGAGGAAAAAGTAGTAGTGAGAGGTGAGTCATGATACCTCTTGTCTACATTTATTTCTGCAATGGCTACTAGAAGGATGATAAGGAAGGGATGCGAGGCCTATTTGGAACATGTAGCTGATACTAGAGCAGAGAAGTCTAAGCATGATAGTATTCCTACAGTGTCTAAATTTTCTGGATGTATTCCCAGATGAACTACCAGGGTTATCTCTGGTAAGAGAAGTGGAGTTTGGTATCGATGTAATGCTAGGTACCACTCATATCTCTATTACCCCTTATCAAATGGCACCAGCCGAGTTGAAGGAGTCGAAGGTGCAGTTACAAGAATTGTTGGATAAAGGATTTATATGCCCTAGTGTTTCACCATGGGGAGAACCAGTCTTGTTTGTTAAAAAGAAGGATGGTACCTTGAGATTATGTATTGATTATCGACAGTTGAATAAGGTGACAATTAAAAATAAATATCCATTACCTCATATTAATGACCTCTTTGATCAATGAAAGGGAGCAGCTGTGTTTTTTAAAATTGATTTGAGATCAGGGTATCATCAGCATAGAGTGAAAGAGATAGATGTACTCAGGACTGCTTTTCGTATGAGATATGGACACTATGAATTTCTTGTTATACCTTTTTGGTTGATGAATGCACCAGCAGTTTTCATGGATTTAATGAATTGAATTTTTTAATCTTATCTAGATCAATTTGTAGTGGTGTTTATTGATGATATTTTGGTGTATTCACATTGTAAGGAAGATCATGATAGACATTTACAGATTGTATAGCAGACATTAAGGGAAAAGCAACTGTTTGCATAATTATCTAAGTGTGAGTTTTGGTTAGATCAAGTAACATTTCTTGGACATGTTTCAGCAGAAGGTATTAGAGTAGACCCAAGTAAAATTAAGGTGATCTTGAATTGGAGTTCACCTAAAAATGTTATAGAAGTAAGGAGTTTTCTAGGATTGGCAAGTTATTACCGTCGATTTGTAAAAGGGTTTTTCTATGATAGCCATGCCACTCACCAAATTACTTCAGAAAGGGCTGAAATTTGTATGGACAGGAAAATGCCAAATGAGCTTTGAACAGTTAAAAGATATGTTGACTCATGCTCCTGTTCTTACTCTACCTGTAGAAAATAAACCATATGTGATTTATAGTGATGCTTCACATAATGGTTTGGGATGTGTGTTAATGAAAGAAGGTAGAGTCATTGCTTATGCTTCTAGATAATTTAAACCACATGAATTGAATTACCCGACTCATGATCTAGAATTAGTAGCTATAGTTTTTGCATTAAATATTTGGCGACATTATCCATATAAGGAGAAATATTTTATCTATATAGATCATAAAAAGTTTGAAGTATTTGGGTGTGAAAAGAGAGTAGAATCTTCAAAAAAGGCGATGGCTAGAGTTGATTAAAGATTATGATTGTTTGATTGATTACCATTCGGGTAAGGCTAATGTAGTTATAGATGCCCTAAGTCAGAAGTTAATGGCAGGATTAATTGCCTATTCTTTATTGTTGTTAGTTGAATCGAGAGCCTTACATGCTAGATTTAAAATTGATGATGATGGTGCACTTGTGGCACAATTACAAACTAAGTCGTTACTTTTAGAACATATTAAAGAAGCACAAAAGGTAGATGTGAAGATTCAGAAAATTTTGCAAGATTGTCAAAATGGGGAGAGTGGAGATTTTGACATTGGAGATGATAGTAGTTTGAGGTATAAAACACGATTGTGTATACCAAAAGATGCAGAATTGAAGAAAAAGATTTTAGAAGAGGCACATCAATCTACTTTTACTATACACCTTGGGAGTACTAAAATGTATCAAGATTTAAAACAACATTACTGGTGGAAGAGTATGAAAAAGAATATAGCATAATTTGTATCCAAGTGTCTTACTTGTCAAAAGATAAAGGTTAAATGTCAAGTTCCTTCAGGATTGTTGCAGCCCTTATAGGTGCCCAAATGGAAGTGGAATAAGGTAACTGTGGATTTTGTTACTGGATTACCTCTTACTCAAAGAAAGCATGATGCAATTTGGGTAGTTGTGGATAGAATGACAAAGTCAGCTCATTTCTTACCTGTGAGGATGGATTATTTCTTTGATAAATTAGCAAAAATCTATATCGGTGAAATTATAAGACTTCATGGGATTCCAGCTTCATTAGTGTTGGATCGAGATCCTAGATTCACTTCAAGATTTTGGAAGAGTTTGCAAGATGCATTGGGTACTCAATTACATTTCAGTACTGCTTTCCATCCCCAAACTGATGGACAGTCTGAAAGGGTAATATTAGTGTTAAAGGATATGTTGAGAAGTTGTGTTATTGATTTTATTGGCAGTTGGGATAAATATTTTTCGTTGGTTGAATTTGCATATAATAATAGTTACCAATCTAGTATTGGTATGGCACCATATGAAGCTTTGTATGGGAGAAAGTGTAGAATGCCTTTATGTTGGGATGAAGTTGGAGAAGGGAAATTAGTAGGTCCTGAATTGATTAAAAAAACAGAAGAGAAAGTAAAGATAATTCAGGATCAGTTGAAAATAGCTTCAGACTGACAGAAATCCTATGCAGATTTGAAAAGAAAAGACAGAATATAATGTAGGTGACAAGGTGTTTTTAAAAGTGTCTCCATGGAAGAAGGTGTTAAGATTTGGAAAGAAAGGAAAATTGAGTCCACATTTTATTGGACCGTATGAAGTGTTAGAAAGAGTTGGACCAGTTGCCTATAGATTAGCATTACCATCAGAGTTAGATAGAATTCATAATGTATTTCATGTTTCTATGCTACAAAGATATAGGTCAGATCCATCCATGTATTGTCAATTGAATCTTTTGATGTGAATCCATACTTAAGTTATGAAGATGAACCTATAGCAATTTTGGCATGATAAGCAAAAGAATTAAGAAATAAGAAAGTACCTTTAGTGAAGATTTTATGGAAGAATCACTCAACAAAAGAAGCTACATGGGAAAGTGAACAAGTAATACAAAGTCAATACCCACAACTCTTCAGAACTAGCATCAGGTAATTTTGAGGATGAAATTATTTAAGTGGGAGAGAATTGTAATGTCCTGATTTTTATTGAACCTATTTATACATTAATTGGTGAGAGATTAAGGATGGTTTAGATAAAAGAGATAGAAGTATGAACAATATGTACTTCACTTATAAAAAGTTAAATATAAATAATATATATATAACATATAAATGTTAAATGTAAATGGTAAAAGAATTAAAAAGTGGAAAGTGGAAAAGTTAAAATATAAATAATATTATTATATATAAAAATCTAATTAGTAATAATATACTTGTATATATTCATGGTAGGTAAAAAGGAAGGGTTGAGTCAACAATCTCTAGAAATTTCTTTTCTTATTCTTTTCTTTTCCTTCTTGGTCATTCCTCATAGACAAGAGACAGAGAGATGATTTTGATTTCAATCATTATTAAATTTTACTAAGAATATTTCAAGAGGATGTGATAGTTTTGGTGCTACATGGAATAATAAGTAAGTTTCTTCAATTCTTGATGAATTTTCTTTTAAGTAGGATTTTTAATAAATTGAATGATTATTTAAATGGTTCAAATGAAATTTATCAGTATAGAAATGATGAAATTAAAACTTAAGTGAGTGGTGGAATATATTTGGTTAGAGTTTAGAGTAGTAAAGATGAAAAATAAGGTTTTATAAGGGATTTTGCTAAATATGAGTTGGAAGAAGGTTAAATAGCTTAAAAGTATTTATACAAGTTGCTAATATCATATTCGAAATTATAAATTGATTAGGGATTGATTGATTTGAGTGAAGGAATTAATAGAAGGAAGTGAAGGATTTACAGAAATTATTTCTCCAATTTGAGCTTCAAAAAAGTAAGTATATACTTTGATCATGCCCTTGTCTTTGGTTTGCATCATTCTAAGTTTATAGGAGTGTGTTTTGTTGATAAAATTGGTATGAAAAAGGGGTTTTTAGATGTCATGGCTATGTCTATTGGGTGTCTAATTCATACTTTAATTCAAATTTTATATCCAAAAAGTTAGCCCAACACGTGTAGTGACACACCCATGTCATTGGGCGTGTCATAGTTTCTGTAAGGATAAATGATAGGTGCAGTGACACGCCCATGCCACTGGGCGTGTCACAGCTTCTGTAATATAGGATAAATGACACATGCAGTTATACACCCATGTCACTGGGCATGTCACAATTTATGTAAGGTAGGATAAATGACACATGTAGTGACACGCCCATGTCACTTGGTGTGTCAAAGCTTCTGTAAAGTGAATAAATGACACGGTCAGTGACACCCAAATCTATGGGCATGTCAATTAAAGAATTTTATCCAAAATAGTTCTTTTCCTTTACTTTCATCTGTGATTTAAGGCTTGCATAGCTATATATTTATATAAATTGTATTGAGAATGTATAAATGATTATAAAATGAAGAATAATGATAAAGTTTGATGATTATGATAAATGTTAGCATGTTGATGAGCCATATGGTGAATGGCATAAATATATTGATATAATGTGAAAGGTTTTTTGTTTCCTTATATTATAAATAGTTGCTAGAACATTGTGTTTGGTAGTTGGCATGCCATATATGCATGGGGTGAGACACTGTGTGTCACAGATATTGCTATGCCCCTGAGTTGGACACGTTGATGTCACTACTGTTGATATATATTATGGATGAGACACTGGGTGTCACAGATATTGCTACGTCCACTAGCTAGACACATTGGTGTCATTATGATGAAATAGACCAAAACAATAGTTCTAGAACTAGTTTATTGTATAAGGATTGTGGGCCCATTATATGATGCATGCTAAGTATATATATTTATACAGTTGTTTTTATATTAAAGTTTGATGTATCTTTATATTATGTTGTCATATTAATATTGCATCAACAAATATATACCACTTAGCTTATAGCTTAGCGCGAGTTATTTATCACGTAGGTGAAGGAACAGAAGTTGGAAGTTCTTCTAAACCAGGTCAGGCATATATAGTGATCAGATACTAGAATCATTGGTTGCCATAGGTCAAGCCTAAGCATAACATGTAAATATTTATTTTCAGATGTTACGGATGTATTATGTATTTTATAAAATATAGCGAATTGTATTATGACTAAAAGATGTTTTGTAAATAAGTAATATCATATTCACATATCTATATATATATGCATGTAAAATATGAAATTTTGGGATATTAATGAAAGAGAATATTTTTAGAACTATTATATGTATATACAGGTTAAATTGATTGAATTTGATAATACTTGTATTTTAAATGAAACTCAGGCAAAATTTCTATAAATTGATTTATCTTTCTTATTCATATTCATTTATTTATAAAATAACATAAACTATCAACTAAATAATGTGAATAGATGAGGTATGATTAATGTGTTTAGTAATGCTCTTATGTTCTATCTGTGCATACTACACATTAAAGGGAATGTGTATGATGTGTGGATAGAATATAAAGGTGTTACAACTCTGCTACAGCAAGGTCTGTAGTACCAACAAAATCCTCGACTCCAACTTTCTCTGCTTATCATATTTCCTCGTCAATAATCACAGCTGCGGCTGTGGCTGTGGTGCTGCTGAACCAGAGCCTGCCTCAACAACTCCACCATATGTCGTACCCAGCCCGATGGAATCTTATCAGCATCCAGACTCATTGGCACGAAAGTAGATGCCTCACTAGCAATCTCAGCTCCAGCTCTATCTCTATCCTCAACAGGAGCTACACTTTCTTCATTACTGTCATTTGGTATGCATCCTCCGGATGCCATTTGTGAACCTCTAATTTCACCCAAAAAGGATTTTGATGAACATTCACTTGTTGTTGGGAGTCGCCACTCAGTTTTTTTTTCAAAGGGTAAAACTAAGAAAACCCTTGTTTGACTCCAATAATGCATCCAATGTAAAGGTTTCTAATCTATGAACCCAAGGAGGATTCGGGGACTATGTCATGCGTTTGATTAACTTGCAAAAAATAAACAAACCCAAAAAAACAAGGAAAAGGACAAACAGATTGTTAGTGGATTGTGGACTTGCTATTTGAGGTGAATCTCAAAATATGCCTACACACCCCCATTTGAATGGGAGATCAAAGCCCATATAGTTCGATAGTGCCTATTCAAAGGCGATAAGAATTATGCTTCATGCATGTGTGTGTGTATGCTTTGTGCATTGTGAGATTTAATTAACACTTAGTACAAAATTGTGAAATTTAGGTACCTTGTACCAAAAGGATGCAAATTTTAGGCCTTTGGCCAAAAGGGTTGATTGATTCATGGATTAATGCCGAAAGATCGATTGATTAGTTAATTAGGCCTTAGACCTAAAAGGATTAGGTCTTTGACCAAAATGATTGGTTCATGGCTTAATGCTGAAAGATCGATTGATTAGTTAATTAGGCCTTAGACCTAAAAGGATTAGGTCTTTGACCAAAAAGAAATTAAGAAGAAGGTGTAATGCTTATGACATGCTTGAATTGACAAAGGATGAATTAGGATATTACCTTGCTTAGGATTTTCCCACTTCGAAGCTCCAGATCTTGTTTTCTTGGACCTTGGATTATGATTCTTGATTCTTACTTTCTTGATATGATTTGAGTTGATTCCTGCAGCACAAGGTTAGATTTATGCAAAGAAGAGTAGAAGAGAAGCGCCTAAGCGTATAGGAAAATAGGGAGTTCGTCAACACGAAGTCCGGGATCCTTTTATGACTGTTCTGGGGCTATTTATAGTGAAAATCGGACCAAATTCGGATCTGGATGGAGGTTGAATCACTGATCCCGGCGGTTGAACTGCCGTGGACGACGGTTGACTTGCCAGAAGAGGGAAAAAGGGCGGCGGTTGAAACCCTACACGGTGGTCGAACCGCTGTGTGCGACTGTCGAACCGCTGTGCACGGCGGTTGAAACACTGTACACGGCAGTTGGACTTCCAAAAGGAAACTCTGTGATTGAAACCCTACACGGCGGTCGAACCGCTGCATGCGGCGGTTGAACTGCTGGTCACGGCGGTTGGACCGCTGCATGCGGCGGTTCAGCCTCCAAAAAAACACATCAGCTCGCACGATTTTCGCACAAATTGATTTTTTGGGAGCTACGGACCTCTAAAAAATATTCTTAGACCATTTCTATGATCCACGTGTCATTTCAGACATTTCAAGTACCATATCGATATATCTCCGGTGAACTTTTCCAAAGTCACCCAGTTTGAGTCGGCATTTTGCGGTCTGGAGAAATCAGCTTTCCAAGCCTCAAAATTCGAGTATTCACAATTTCCCCCCACTGGGGTCTATAAAAATAATTTATGGGG
Organism: Garcia nutans; assembly: GCA_947685225.1. NCBI lineage: Eukaryota > Viridiplantae > Streptophyta > Magnoliopsida > Malpighiales > Euphorbiaceae > Garcia > Garcia nutans. The sequence continues at coordinate 18,103,182 of CANTUV010000009.1, read as the reverse complement.
CTCAGTGGCCGTCAGAAACGAGAATTTTGAGCAAGGTGCAAAAGACCCGCGTTTTCACCTTTTCTTTATAAATAGGCTCATTTCTATTTCATTTTCATTTACTTTCATTCCTTCTCCTTCTTCCTTTCCTCCAAAATTTCTCTTGACGATGGATTTCTCTGGCCTAGAGGACTTCGACATCCCACTCCCTCCCTGTAATCTTTTACTCGAGGAGGAGAAGCACAGCTCTCGGACCGGCTCTTATGAAGTAAGTACCTTCCCCTTTACTCATCTAGTATGCATGCTTAGGAATTTTATTTATTCCTAGTAAAGAACTTAGAAATAAATTCTAGGAATCTTTCCTTTACATGTACTTGAATTAGCTCTAGTAATGAACTAGAAGTAATACTAGGCTTCACTAAGCTCTGCTATCAATAATTATTTCTAGTAAAGAACTTAGAAATAATCCTCTAGGAAGTCAAACCCCACGGGGGAAAGAACTTAAATTTTTCTGAAGTTGCCCCCAAATTATTCCCAATAATGAATTAGAAAATCTCTCTTTTTTTTAGGACACTATGATTAGGATATCTATCGTCGAGAGTCCCATGAGCACTATTTCGGCTCACATCTTTGATGCCAGGCATCCGGTGGGGGATCTTATCAGACTTGCTTTCCTCCACCGTTTGAGGACCATAGATGTGGGCAGAGATATCCACAGGGAGCTAATCTACGCACTGGCCGAGTGATGGTGGCCCACTACTGATACTTTCCATTTTGCTTATGGGGAGATGACGATGACGCCTACTGACTTTTCTGTCATTTCTGAGATTCCCTTTGGCGTTGAGATGGTGGAGTTCTATGCTGACTGGCAGCGGGACATTCCTTCAGCCAACATGGTTACTTTGATCGGGGTCGACTATCCTCGACATCACGCACCTCGCTGCATTCAGCGAAAGTGGCTTGTAGAGCAGGTGCCAGGCATCTATGCTCGCTACGAGGTAGGCGATCTTACTGCTGGCCAGGTGGCCAGGTTTACCCTAATTCTCCTGTTTGCTAGCTCCTTCTTAGCAAACAGGAAGGACGCAGTGAGTCTCAATGTGCTGAAGAGCCTACTCGACCTGACACGACTTCAGACATACGATTGGGCTAGCATGATACTGTGTAGATTGCACGATGATATGTCAGATCTCTGCTATACCCGCATTGCTCCATGCGACCTATACTACTTCTGGGAGGTAATGTAAAGAACATTTCCCTTATCTTATATATGTTGACATACACCAATTCTGATGTCCTCTTCATTTTTTCAGACTTGGGCTTACGAGTACTTTCCTGGTGTTACCCCTTTCCTTCGTGAGCTACCTGCCCCTACAGATCCTCTTTCTCCCATTGCTTGGAGATGGTATAAAGAGAGGATAGAAACACCAAAGAGGAAGCTTCCTATCAGAGAGCTGAGATCATTCTTCGACAGCTGCTCCATGGACTCGGTAAATACTTTATCCTCATCCTTATTTATTGTATTAGAGAAAATGATTCACTAACATAATAAATTTTTACAGGTTGTCTTTACAGCGATGTCTAGTCGGCTGTCAGAGTGGATTGTTCACGATCATAGCTTTCAGCGATCACAGTTCCTGACTCACCGTCGATTCATACTTCCCCATCCAGAGTATCGACGGTATTATCTCGCTGAGAGAGCGACTTTCCAGATCGCCGGTTTCCGTGCAGCTCCACTGGATCCCCCTGATGATATGCTATCTCTGACGCTTCTGCCGATCACTGCGTCCCAATATGAGGGTGATCCCTTCGAGTCAGCCTATGTCCTGGATGATGATTATGATTTCTACTGCCTTCAGCGACTGATGCCACGCATTGGGACATGGTTCGACCCTGTACCACCTCATCGGTCCTCCCATTTTTCAGTTCCCACTACTAGCACTTCAGGAGACCGTCCCTCTACCAGCCGGCCAGCTGACAGACCTTCTTCCTCTATGGCCGAGGCCTCTGCTTTTAGGGCTGGCCCATCATATACCGGAGCAAGTGGCAGTTCATCACATTTGAGGCCTCCCCCATCTATTCTTGCGGCTACCGGTCAATTGGACCCTGCTTTGGCTGACCTGAGGCTGCCTTATGATATTTGTTATCATGCACCCAACGGTTGGATGAGCCGACCAATCAGTGTGGAGGGTGTACCCTATCGGAGCCTTGCTCACATCACTCATGTATTCTTTTAGAACTTTTCATGAAAAGGATTCATAAAGTTCTCTTGAAATTGACTGTGATTCTATGCTTTTTTGCAGGTACCTGTGAGCCTAGTTGCTGACATGGTGGCACTGATTACTGCTCTGTCAGATGAGCTATCTGGTGCTTAGACTGATAGTGCTTATGAGAGGCAGGACAGGCCGCAAAGACGGAGAGCCCGGCGCTGATTTTTCATATTTGTCTTGTTTTCCTTTTGTATCTGGATTATATTCCTTTTGTACTTTGTACTTTCCATGTTTTTCACCTGTTATTTGAACTTAGATACGAACCTGCACTTATTTGTTAGCATTGACAGCAAACATGTATGTATGATGCTTGTTTTATAGAAATTTATTTTCAGAAAATCCCTGAAACAACCCCAAAAATAGTACCTAACAGGGCCAAAACACAAGAATTTCACAAAACAGCAAAAAAAAGGAACTGAAATTGGGTGAGTGGCAGTTGGACTGCCGAAGACAGCGGTTGGACCGCCGGAGGCAACGGTTGGACCACCGGAGGCAACGGTTGGACCGCTGGAGGAAGCGGTTGGACCTCCATCTGGGTCCAGGGCAGTATATATAAAAAATGGAACTGCAGTGTATTTTTACGACTTTCAAGCCAGAAAACAGGTTTTTTAGTGCAGGATTTTTATTTTTCCCTCAACAATGAACCCTCTTTTTAACCATGTGATGCATAACTAAACCAAGAGCCTGCATAATTTTGAAAGGATCAACATGGGAAGATATGGATTGAAAGCTGTTGCTACTATTAGAGGTGTAGCTGTAGATTGGGATTTCTTGCATGCTTATATCAGATTTTGGGATCCCCAAGCTCACGTCTTCAGATTTGGTGCCCGGATGGACAAGATGTGTCCTCTTTTTGAGGAATTCTGCTCAATTATTGGATGTGACCCAAATGCCCCTTTTGTAAGGCATGAGGTTTGAGTTGGCTATGTGGGGTCTTTTCAAAGGCTTTTCAACTTTACAAGGCCTCAAGCTCAAGCTATGATTGTGGATAGGAATAAGGCAATGCTGCTTCCTTTGATTGATGCATTCCTAACTGCTAATTTTGCAAAAAGCATAGGATGCGAGCTTTTGTTTTCTGCCTGTTAGCTGGGTTTCTTTTCAACCGTGACCCTGGCTTTGGAGATTTAAAGCTTTGCCCCGTGATTAGGTAGATGAAAGAACTTAACTGCATTGGTGGTATGATTCTGGCTGAGACTATTCAGAGTCTTGACAGAACTGCACTTGGATTTGAAGATTGGACTGTTACTCTGATCATTCTTCAAGTAATTTTGTTATACCTTTTGTTTCTTCTCATTTTTCCTTTGTAAATAGAAAGGATCTATTTTTTTTAAATTTTTATTATTATTTTTTTTCTTAGGTTTGGCTGAGAGACCATCTGGTTGCCGCTCCCCATGCCTTGACTTATAACCCTTCTCAGTATCGTACGAGAAGAATCCAGGTTTCTTTTCCTTCTATGACCAGGTGGATTATCTGGTTGTATGAGCTTGGACCAGAAGAATTGCTGTGGTACATCTCTTGGTATGGAATTTCTCGCTTCATGGAGGCAAATGCAATGCATAACCATGTCTACCTTCTTGGTTTCACTCATAGTACATGGTATAGTGCTTCTCGCGTCCTTAGGCAGATGGGGATTGATCAGAGGGTTCCTCTTCCTATTGGGTTTACTATTCCTGCCCCTATTACTCCCGGAGTTACTCGAGCTGTTCTTCAAACTTGGGTTAGGAACCATCAGATGATCAGGCCTTTTGCAGAGCCTTCCCTTGTCCAGCCTACTCCAGAGTATAGGACTTGGTTTATAGCTGCAGGAGCTGGAGGGAGAGGAGGTGGTTCCTCTTAACGAGGAGAAGATAGATCCTGTAGAGAGTTCCGGAGCTAAGGAAGATACCAAAGACTCTGCCCCACGTAGGAGGCATAGGATTTAGACCCTAGGGTTGATTCTATTGTCTGCTTTTTTGGATTGCTTTTACCTTTTTGGTTCATTTGACGTTTTGGACTTATGGTTTGACTCTTTTGATTGGTGTGATATTTCATGGAATGAATGACTCTTTTTGGAATGAATGACTCTTTTCGGAATGAATGACTCTTTTATTTGATTTCCAAGCATTATCTACTTTATTTACTTGCTCTGATTTTTGCTTAAGCCGTCCTTTCAGATTTTCAACTTAGCGAACTCTTACCCATTGTTGCCTAAGCTGCCCTTTGCGGGTTTTCGACTTAGCGGCCCCACTATTACCTAAGCCGCCCTTTGCGGGTTTTTGACATAGCGGGATTTTTCTTTCTTTTCTTTTCTCTTTTTTTTTATGTTGGCAAAAGAAAAATGAATCAATGATTTTTATTGAAATTTAAATCGTGCTCAAGGAGAGCTGCATACATATCTCAAATTAGTTTGCGAGAATCAGGTCTAATGTAGTTCCTTTTTGAGTGCTTCTCTATACATAATATCTCTTTAACTGATCCATGTTACATGGATTTGTGAATTCTAACCCATCCAAATCAGTTAAGATGACGGCTCCACCGGAAAGTATTTTCTTCAAAATGTAGGGTCCCGCCCAATGAGGACGAAACTTCCCACGAGGATCTGAAACAGGTGCTCTGATTTCTTTTAGGACCAAACATCCTTCTTCCAACTTCTAGTTTTTGACCTTTTTGTTGAAATGCCTAGCCATTCGCCTTTGGTACCCTTGAATTTGATGTAGAGGTTGAAGTCTTTTTTCATCCAAACCCAACAACTGATGATGATAATTGTTGATCCATTCAGCTTCATTTATCTGATTTTCTTGAATTATTCTCGCCGATTGAACTTCCAGTTCAATGGGGAGTACTGCTTCCATTCCGTACATCAGTGAATACGGGGTTGCCCCAGTAGGAGTTCTAATTGATGTTCTATATCCCCCACAAGGCCAGTGGTAACTTCTCGTGCCAACTCCTATGTTCCTTGATCATTTTTTGTATGATCACCTTTATAGAATTATTTGCTGCTTCTACAGCTCCATTTGTTTAAGGTCTATAAGGATAGGACTTATGATGCTGGATCTTCTTATCCTTCAAGAGTTTAGCAAATTCTGCTTGAAAATGAGTTCCATTATCAGTGATAATCTCAAATGGCATTTCGTACCGACAAAGGATGTTGGTTCGGACAAACTGTGCTGCCTTTTTGGCGTCTAATTCTACATAGGAAGCTACTTTAACCCAATTTGTGAAGTAATCCACTGCTACCAAGATAAACTAATGTCCATTCGAGGCTTTTGGATGTATTTTGCCAATTATATCTATTCCCCAAGTAGCGAAGGGCCATGGAGAAGTGATCGGATTTAGGGCAATGGGAGGTCGCCTCTGCAGCTTAGCAAATATCTGACACTGATGGCATTCTTGCACAAATGCCACATAGTCTGTATTCATGGTGGACCAATAATATCCTAGATTGGCTATTTTTCGAGCCAAAGTGATCCCATACATATGCGGTCCTGATTCGCCACCATGTACCATTTCCATTATCTGCTTAGCCTCTGCTTCATTCACACACCTTAGGTGCATTCCATTCCAACTTCTTTTGCAGAGGATATCTCCATTAAGAATGTAACCCGTGGCTAGCTGCCTTATTTCCCTCTGATCAACCTTTGATGATCCTTCCGGATAACTTCCATCCTTGAGATAACTCTTAATATCCCAAAACCATGGCTTACCATTAGCCAAGTACATTATATGGGCGGGTTGTTTCTGAAGCTGAACTTTCAAAGGACGAATGGCTTTCCCCCCCTTGATATTGACCATGGAAGCTAAAGTAGCCAGGGCATCAGCAAACTGATTCTTTGCTCTTGGGAGATATTCGAAGGACAGATCATCGAATTGTTGTGCCAAATGATCAAGGCGTTGTAGGTAAGGAACCAAATGCTCTTCTCTTATCTTCCATTTCCTTAAAGCTTGTGATACTATTAAAATAGAATCACCATAGACCTTTAGGTTCTTAATCCCCAATTCCAGGGCGGCTTCAAGCCCATTGATGCAAGCTTCATATTCTGCTTCATTGTTTGTGCAGCTAAAGTCAAGTTTAACTGCAAATGGAATGTATTCTCCACAAGGAGTTTTGAACACAACCCCAATTCCATTTCCATGATAATTGGATGCTCCATCAAAGTACATCTCCCAAACACTCCTTTCCACATTCAAGAGGTCTTTGTCAGGGAAATTCATTTCTCGAATCTCGTCTTTTACGGGTAATTCTACTAACTGGTCAGCTATTGCCCCACCTTTCACAGCTTTCCTTTGAATGAATTTTAAGTCAAAGGCTACCAATGTTGACACCCACTTTGCCATTTTGCTGTCCAAAACAGGCCTTTCAATAAGGAATTTCAAGGGACTCTGTTCTGCGATGACATAAGTAGTGTAAGAAGACAAGTAGTGCTGTAACTTCGTGCAAGCCCAATACAACGCTAAACACAACTTCTCAATCTTGTTATACTTTAACTCATAGTCCAGCATCCTTTTGCTGAGGTAGTAAATTGCATTTTCCACCTTTGTACCTTCGGCCTCTTGAGCTAGCATTGCACCTATGGCTTCATCTGTTACAGACAAATACAAGAGCAGAGGTTTTCCTATTCTGGGAGGTTGCAGAATTGGCGGACTTAACAAGTATTCTTTGATCTTGTCAAAGGCCTTCTAGCAGTCTTCATTCCATTCTTGTGAAGCACCTTTCCTTAGTAGCTTAAAGATGGGACCTCAAGTCTCTGCCAACTGCGATATGAATCGACTGATATACTGTAATCTACCTAGCAAACCTCGAATCTCCTTTTCTGTTCTTGGTGGAGGCATTTCCAGAATAGCCTTTGACTTTGCTGGATCAATTTCTATTCCTTTCTTGCTGACCAAATATCCCAAAAATAAGCCTGATGTTGCACCAAAGAGGCACTTTGCAGGATTAAGCTTCAAATTGTACTTGCGAAGTCTAAGGAAAAACTTCTCAAGTGCTTCAACGTGCTCTTCTGGAGATTTTGATTTGACAATCATATCATCAACATACACTTCTACTTCCTTGTGAATCATGTCATGAAAGATTGTTGTCACCATCCTTTGGTAGGTAGCCCCTGCACTTATAAATCCAAAAGGCATAACCCTGTAGCAGAAAGTGCCCCATTATGTAATGAAAGCTGTCTTCTCTTTGTCTGGTGGGTGCACCATGATCTGATTGTACCCAACCGCAAGGTCAGTCATGGAAACCATCATATGCCCAGCCATCCTGTCTATTAGCAAATTGATGTGTGGTAGCGGGAAATCATCCTTGGGACAAGCCTTATTCAAATCTCTGTAGTCAACACACATCCTGACCTTTCCATCTTTCTTCAGGACTGGCACAATGTTTGCTAACCAGGAAGGGTAGACAATTGGTTCTATGAAGTTATTATCCAGTTGCTTGGCAACCTCTTCTTTAATTTTCAAAGATCATTCTGGCTTCATTCTTCTCAACTTCTGCTTACCGGCTTTGCATCTGGGTATAGCGGAATCTTATGAACTGCTATGGTTGGGTCTATTCCCATGACATCACTTGTCTTCCACATGAAGCAGTCGGCATACTTTCTGATGCACTCAACAACCTGTTCTTTATTCACACAATCATATGCAATGTATGTATATTCATTTTTTTTGCCAATTATTATCTTTTCATTTATTTATTTTATTTCATTTATTTCATTTTTGCTAGATAATACTTGAAAGGCAAAAGACACAGGGTAACCAAGAATTTGAACAGTTTTATTGATAATGGCGGAGTCATTCTCCAAGGTTACATTAAATTTGACATTAGGGTTCTCTAAATCTGAAGCTATAGAAGACTTAGAACTAGACTCTGACTCGGTGTTTGACTCAGGATTTGACTCAGTACAAGACTCAGGTTCAGGGTGTGACACGGGACTAGGTTTGACTATAGCAGCTTGTCCCTCCTCGGCGTACCAGTTCGTCAGCAGTCCATCTGTTGTCTTGATCAGCTTCGTGAAGTCCCTTTTGTCATCGAAATTGATTATCATAGCAACCTCATCAAAGAGACTAGGCCGCATGAAATCTTCCACTTGTGGGTCAGTTATAGGTTCTGGCTCTTCTTCCTTTATGGCCAAAACATCAGCGAACATCTCAAAACCCGGTAGCTTCTTTCCAATCTCGGGAGAATAGAATGGCTCCTGTAAACCATAGTAAGGAACTGCTTTTCCAGGCTTGCAGAAGTGACCGTTCAGAGTTCTAAAGTAAGGATGCATTTTGAGGCTTTTTTTCCCACCAAGTCTTCTTTTTCTTCTTCCCATGCTCAAACTCTTCTATCTCCTCGTCTGTGGGTTTGTACCCCAAGCCAAAAGTTCCATTATTCTCAGGTTCTTCCCATGGCTGCATATGGATGATTTCCTCCCAGACCTTATCATTTCTATTCCGGGTAGCAGACCTACCCTTAGCATCATTCCTACCAAACAATTGACTTGGACCTCCCCAAAGTCATATAGAATGAATGGCCCTTTGGGCCTTTCTCCTTCAATGCATTGAACAGTGTCATAATGGAACTCAGTCAATGCCATAGTAGTTTCACCAGGAACAACCTCAAAGAGGGACTGATCCGTGGTTTTCTTGTTGATTTCACATGTGTCTCCTTTGATAGTGATGATTTTTCCTTCAAAAGGGAACTTAAGTTTTTGATGTAATGAAGAAGGGACAGCATTATTCTGATGAATCCACAGCCTTCCAAGGAGGAGATTAAAGCTCGTGGGTACATCAAAGACTTGGAACGGCACTCCCATTTTTACCGGTCCAATAGCAACTTCCAGAGTAGCAACACCCAAAATTTCTCTTCGAGTGTTATCATATGCTTTGACAATTTGATCAGAAGGTGTAAGATCTATAGCCTCTAATCCCAGACAGCTTGCTACTTTCAAAGGACATACATTTAAGGCTGACCCATTATCAACGAGAACCATGGGCACAGTCTTTCCCCTAGTTTGTAAGGTGATGTATAGAGCATCATTGTGTTTCCTGCCATCTTCTGGTAGGTCTACATCGGAAAACCGGATACTCAATGCCTTGGTTGATTGGGTCAAAGTGGCCACCAAAGCTTCTGGGCTTGTGTCTACTGATGTATCAAGTTGACTCAAAGCTTTGCTGAGAGCCTGATGGTGTGGGAATGAGGAAGCAAGGAGCTCCCAAGTTGACACCTTAGCTTGAGTTTGTTTAAGCTGAGTGTTGCGCTCAAATTAACTCTACCACAAAGCGTCACTCGCAAGTATACGAGGTAGCTGTAGCAAAGGTGATCGCCCCAAGGTCGTCTCACAAGGAAGCTAAAGTGGCTAATCGATTATCAGATTAAAAGTAACAAGTAATGAATAAATTTAAATTGCTAACTAATGAAAATGTTTAATTGAAGTTTAAAACAATAAAAGTAAACAAGAGCTGAGGTTTTGATTCACTTGATAGAATGGTCTAGGGTTTGCACTTCTCTACTACTTATATGTATGAATGTTTATTCCTCTTAACTAATTTAATTTCAAAGATTAAATCTCAAACAACTTAATTAATTGAGTCAAGGAAATAAGCTCTCGCATTCAAACCTCTTACAACTAATCTTATTATAATTGAAACAATCTTTTTAATAGGTTATATCTCTAATTCACCTAAGTCCTTGATTGACTTGTTCCAGCATTAGACTTCATCTCTCAATCCATCATCTAATACCTAAAACACATAATTGGTGGCCAATCAATTATATATTAATAATATTTCATTCAATCAAGGCTAAAGAAATTATTAGCTAAGAGAATAACCAATTCACACAATCATAGCAGATCCATACAAACCCTAAACTAGATCAAATTAGTTCATAATGCAATCAAACATATTCATCTCATTAATGTTCAAAGGAATCAAAATAGACATGATAATATCCATTAATACAATTTCAATGAAAATAAAGAGAATAAGTTCGAGAACAAAACCAAGTTACAAACTCCTTGAAGTTTCTGAAGAATTTCTTGTTCAATCTTGCAAAAAGGATGTCTCGTTGGCTAGAACAAATCTAATCTAAGCTAGATTAATCAAAGTGAAATCAAAATCAAAGAAAACAAATGTTAAAACCCTAACTTTGCTCTCTGATGGCTCAAACAACTCTCCAAATCGTCAACAGTCCCAAACCCTAAGCTCTGCTTTTCCTTTTATATGAAACGTCCGCTTTAAAATCCGCCGCGTGTTTGGTTCATGAGGGACACGGCCAAGTCAGATGTGACTTGGCCGTGTGAGTGGTTTTTGGAGGGACACGGCCAGTGACTTGGCCGTATCCCTTGCATGTGTTCACTTCTGTTTGCTTTCGATCCTTTTTCTTCTTTGGTTGAGTGACACGGCCAAGTCAGAGGTGACTTGGCCGTGTTGCACCATTTTGGAGGGACACGGCCACAAGACTTGGCCGTGTCCCTTGCCTGTGTCTTCCACTGTGAGATTTGCAATTTTTTTCCCTTTGGAACTAAGTGAGACACGGCCAGGTTGGATTGACTTGGCCGTGTCTGGGCTTCATTGGAGGGACACGGCCACTGACTTGGCCGTGTCCCTTGAGTGTGTCCACCTCTGTGACTTTGATCTTCAATTTAACTTTGTATGGGACACGGCCAGTGACTTGGCGGTGCCCTCTGCCTGTGTCAGCCACTGCCCCTTTCTCCTTCAAATTGTTTCCTTGCCTGTTTTAACCTAACACAAAACTCAAACAAACTTTAAACAAGAAGTAAACAGACAATAACCAACAAAACATAAACACAATACTAAAAACTAGATAAAAAACGACATAAACACTGAAAGAACTAAAACTACCAAAATTAATGAAAACACTAAACAAACCAATTAAAACTAACAAAATACCTAAAGAAAACAATAATTATCATACTAAACAAGACACAAATCTATAACAAAAACTAATAAAACAACTACCCCACACTTAAAACTTTGCTTGTCCTCAAGCAAATTCACATGGCATAAATTAAAAATTCAAACAACCTTAACTATAATTCCAGCATATAGATGAAATACTTTAAGAGTCAGACATAAATAATTGCAATTTCCTTCAATCAAGGATTTTCTTAACTCATTCATTAATCCAAAAATACAAATCTTATTCTCATCTAAGTGTTTCACTCGATTTCAAAGGTTAATCACTCAAACCACTCATGAGTGCATACTGCCATAAACTTGCTTAATTATCCAATCTCCCTCACTGATTTTCTCAAGAAATAATCCGAAGGTTTTTTATTTGGATGTAATGGGGCTAAGGTGCATGTGTGAGAAAAGGCATTTAAGCTGGAGCATCAAGAAATAGAGTATCTAAATTAGACAATACTATTGCTAAGAAACTTACAACTCCCTCAAATGGCATACTCACCAATCCTTAATAATTTTACATACTTGCACACTAAAAGAAAAGTATATGAGTCAACATTCCTCTAATGCTAGAAAATATATGAATTTTGTAAATATATATATCTCTTCTTTTTTTCTTTCTCTTTTTTTATTTTTTATTTTTTTTATTTTATCATCATTTATATATATATATATACAAAATATAAACTTGCATAGAACATCTAGCTTAAAATGTAGAGGAAAGGAATAATCAACTCTTAATCCAATACAATGTGCAAAGTATGCATTTCAACCCCAAATAGCAATATCATTTTTTTTACTTACCCCACACTTTGAAATAAACTACCCTATTGTCAAATCATAAAACTCCATTCCTTAATGCATAGGTAAGATGATAATAAGAACATGTTAAGTTGAGAATTGTGTTGATCAAACAAGAAACGGTCAATGGCTCAACTTGGCTCACTAAGGAAATCAATATTAAGGGAAGTCTTTTTAAGCTAAAGGGGCTAACCTAATTTGCCTTCATCATTTTAAAACTTGAGATTAAATCATAATGTGAGTTCAATTAGTATGCAAAAGCAAACTCTAGAGATGCCAAATCATGAAGGTGCACACTTAAGAAAAGAAAATCAATTGACAATAATATCAAATTTATGAGGCTCAAAACTCACACAGGTGGGTTCACAAAGATTTATATGTCATGAATTGCAGAATGCAAAAATTGAACCCGAATGAATTCAAAAGCTCATTTCTATGCTGATACTAAAGTCTCAACTATAATGCAAGAATCAAAGAAAAGATCAATAAATTTTCAACAATTATGCCATGCACAACAAACACAATAAGCAAAACAAGAATTAAAGGAAAGCTTAAAGAATACCCAACACTTAAAATTTGCATTGTCCTCAATGGAAAACAAGAATAATAATAAAAAGAGTTAAAGGACAACCTGTCTTCCATCGTACCTGGTGAGGCAAAACCCTAGCTTTCCATCACAAACAAAAAAAGTTCAAAAACAAAAGTACAATATATAAAATAAAATATCCAAATATAAAAACGTTAACATGAAAACAAAAATGAAAAATAAAAATAAAAATACACTAAACAAAATAAAACAAGGAACTCAAAATCTATAGAAAAGGCTGGCGTGAAGATGATGCAGCTGAGGGATGGAGACTCAAGATCTTTGCAAGGTTGCTATTAATCTGTTCCAACTGCTGCAAAACCTCATCATGGTTACGGTCCACCTTGCCATCCAGTCGATCCACTTTGCCCTCCAGGGCCTCAATCCTCAGAAGTACCTCTTGACTTTTCGAAATCGGAGCATCCTCATCTAGGTTAAGAGAATCCGAGTCGGACTCCTCTTGGACCCGTGCTCTCTTCTGCCTGTCCCCCGGTGCTGCAGGCTCAGCTGAAGGCATCACATAAGTCCCTCTCCTATGCACCACCATGTGCATCTTCTCAAGTGTAGCTAAATCCAAAGAGTCATTACCCGAAATTCTAGTCATGCGACTAGTAGTCGGGTCAAAATCCTCAACAAGGGCTACTGCTAATGTGGTAACCAACCCTCCAACACAAATTGCCCCCTTTCTTTTGTTAGCCACAGAATAAAAAATATCGGCTAACCAATAGCCGGCACTGACATGCATTGCATTAAAAGCACAATCCAAGAAAAATAGTTCACTCACTTCAACCACACCCAGGCTCTCCTTCCGAGCAAAGAATCCGCAAGCCATAAACCTATGCAAATATCTCAAAGCAGAATTTCTTAACTTAGATGCCTTGGCCGATTTGGCCACATAAGTACCCGAGCCTAAAGCTCCCCAAGCAAATTGTTGTTTAAATTCTTTGGGTACCGACCTTTCCCCGTGCTGATGAAAACCATATATATCATTTAACTGGTCAATATTGAGCACATAAGATTTACCCAGCAATTTAAACAGCAATCTAGTGCAAATTTTCTTATCATTTCTTTCAACCTTGAGAGATGTCAAAAATTCTAAAGTAAGTTCCTCAAACTGCAAAGGTCTCAAGGTGACTAGAGTTTCCCATCCAAGAAATTGCACATATCGCTCAAAATTAGTCCTAATTTGCAAGGCATCAAGAGATTCATCGTTAACATACCTTGTCGGGAAAAAACCCCGAGCCAAAAGACTTGCTCTCTTCGAAGATAAAGTTGATGAAGAGGAAGAAGCTCCTTCGGTTGTAGGCCTCTTCGTCTTACGGTGTGAAACAGTCTTAGTTCTCGGTATCCTTAGAAATCTGAAAATTCAAACCAAAACTTGATCAAATCAAAATTATATGAGCAAAGAAGAAGTTTTAAGTGATTATCTCTAGTTTTGGTGAAGAAATTTGATGTTTAAAGGAAGATTTGGAGTTTTGAAATCAAAAAATATGGTTTTGGTGATACAGAGAGCGAGAGAGCGAGAAAGAAAAAGAACAGGAGATTAGGGATTTAATGGAAAGAAACTGGGCCAAAATCGGGTTTTTAAAAGTCTAAAATTGAGGGACACGGCCGTGTTGGTGTGGACTTGGCCGTGTTCGTGTGTGAAATTGGAGAGACACGGCCAAGTCTAGGTGACACGGCCGTGTCTAATGCAATTGGAGGGACACGGCCACTGACTTAGCCGTGTCCCTTGCCTGTGTTCGTCTCTGTGAAGAAAAGGTGCAAAATAAAAATCAAGAACAATTTTGGTAAAGTCTTGGCCGTGTGTGACACGACCAAGGGACACGGCCAAGTCCTTTGGCCGTGTCACTCACTGTGACAACATGCAAAAATAACAAATCGATGAAGTCTTGGCCGTGTGTGACACGGCCAAGGGACACGACCAAGTCCTTTGGCCGTGTCTCCTTCTGCCACTTTTTAACTTTAACTTTTTTTTTTATCACCAAATATTAAAGATTTTGCAAACCTTCTTCTTCAAACACTCTGAAACACAAAATAAAGAAAAACCGATCAAAGCACCAATTCCATTTATTTAGACTAAACATAAAATCAAAACTTGCTAAAATTAAAATTACAACTATCAAAAATAAATGCAAACCGATGGGTTGCCTCCCATTAAGCGCTTCTTTAATGTCATATAGCTAGACATCATGCAAGGCCTAGGGATCATGAATCAAAGTGCTGTCAATGACCCTCACTTCCTGAAATACTTCATTGTATGGCTTAACTCTCTGTCCATTCACTTTAAAAAGTCTCACTTGTTTGAGAGTTAAGTAATTCAATGGCACCAGAAGGATACACCTGAGTCATCTCGAAAAGACCACTCCATCGAGACTTGAGTTTAACTTGTTGCGCTCAAATTAACTCTACCACAAAGCGTCACTCGCAAGTATACGAGGTAGCTGTAGCAAAGGTGATCGCCCCAAGGTCGTTCTCTCAAGGAAGCTAAAGTGGTTAATTGCTTATCAGATTATGTTTAACAAGTAATAAAGAGATTTATAAATTGCTAAATAATGAAGAAGATTGATTAAAGTTTAAAACAATAAAAGTAAATTGAGCTGTGTTTTGATTCACTTAATAGAATGGTCTAGGGTTTGCACTTCTCTACTACTTATATGTATGAACGGTTATTCCTCTTAACTAATTCAATTTCAAAGATTAAATCTCAAACAACTCAACTAATCGAGTCAAGGAAATAAGCTCTCGCATTCAAACCTCTTTCAACTAATCTTGTTATAAGTGAAATAATCTTTTTAATAGGTTATATTTCTAATTCACCTAAGTCCTTTATTGAATTGTTCAAGTATTAAACTTCATCTCTCGATCTATCATCTAATACCTTAAAACACATAATTGGTAATCAATCAATTATATATTAACAATATTCCATTCAATCAAGGCTAAAGAAATTGTTAGCTAAGAGAATAACCAATTCATACAATCATAGCAGATCCATACAAACCCTAGACTAGATCAAATTAGTTCATAATGCAATCAAACATATTCATCTTATTAATGTTCAAAGAAATCAAAATAGACATGATAATATCCATTCAATGAAAATAAAGAGAATAAGTTCAAGAACAAAACCAAGTTACAAACTCCTTGAAGCTTTTGAAGAATCTCTTGTTCAATCTTGCAAGAAGGATGTCTTGATGGCTAGAACAATTTAATCTAAACTAGTTTTAATCCAAAGTGAAATAAAAATCAAGAAAACAAATGTTTAAAACCCTAACTTTGCTCTTGACGGCTCAAAAATTTGCTCCAAATCCGTTCTAAATCGTCCCTCAAACCCTAGCTTTTATTTTCCTTTTATATGAATCGTACGCGTTAAAAATCCGATGCGGGCTTGGAACATGAGGGACACAGCCAAGTCAGAAGTGACTTGGCCGTGTGAGTGATCTTTGGAGGGACACGGCCAGGTCACTTGGCCGTGTCCCTTGCCTGTGTCCACTTCTGTTGCTTTCGATCTCTCTTTCTTCTTTGTTGAGTGACACGGCCAAGTCAGAGGTGACTTGGCCGTGTTGCATGTCTTTTGAGGGACACGGCCACAAGACTTGGCCGTGTCCCTTGCATGTGTCCTTCACTGTAAGTCTTTAGTCTTCTTTCCTTTGGAACTTGGTGAGACACGGCCATGTTTGAGGTGACTTGGCCATGTTGCTTCATTTTGGAGAGACATGGCCAAGTGACATGGCCATGTCGCTTGCATGTGTCGCCTGACTTGGCCATGTCGCTTGCATGTGTCGCCTGACTTGGCCATGTCGCTTGCATGTGTCGCCTACTGTGATGATTTCTTCTTCTTCAGTCTTGGTTCCTTGGCTTTTTTAACCTAAAACAAAACATCAAACAAACTTTAAACAAAAAGTAAATAAACAATAACCAACAAAACTTAAACACTATACTAAAAACTAGATCAAAAACAACACAAACACTAAAATAAACTAAAACTATCAAAATTAATGAAAACACTAAACAAACCGATAAAAACTAACAAAATACCTAAATAAAACAATAATTATCATAATAAACAAACTACAAATCTATGACAAAAACTAACAAAACAACTACCCCACACTTACAACTTTGCTTGTCCTCAAGCAAATTCACATAGCATAAATTAAAAACTCACACAACCTTAACTATAATTCCAACATAAGATGATATACTTTAAGAATCAGACATAAATAATTTGCATCTTACTTCAATCAAGATTTTCTTAACTCATTCATTAATCCAGACATACAAATCTTATCTCTCATCTAAGTGTTTCACTCAATTTCATAGGTTAAATCACTCAAACCACTCATGACTGCATGCTACCATAAACTTGCTTAATTATCCAATCTCCCTCACTGATTTTCCCAA
Source organism: Garcia nutans (assembly GCA_947685225.1). Lineage (NCBI taxonomy): Eukaryota > Viridiplantae > Streptophyta > Magnoliopsida > Malpighiales > Euphorbiaceae > Garcia > Garcia nutans. Next base: position 18,086,259 of record CANTUV010000009.1, on the reverse strand, counting down.
GAAATAATCCGAAGGTCTTTCATTTGGGTGTAATGGGGCTAAGGTAAAGGTGTGAGAAAAGACATTTAAGCTGGAGCATCAAGAAATGGAGTATCTATATTAGACACTACTCTTGCTAAGAAACTCATATCTCCCTTAAATGACATACTCACAATCCATTGATAATCTTTCATACTTGCATAAAAATACATGAGTCAACATTCCTCTTTTGATAACCAATGCTAGAACATATATGAATTTTGTATATATATAACCCTTCTTTTTTTTTTATTTCTATCATTTTTTTTAATATATATATACAAAATATAAACTTGCATGGAACATCTAGCTTAACATGTAGAGGAAAAGAATAATCAACTCTCAATCAAATACAATATGCAAAGTATGCATTTCAACCCCCAAATAGCAATATCATTTTTCTTTTTTTTTTTTACTTGCTTACCCCACACTTTGAAATAAACCACCCTATAGTCATATCATAAAACTCCATTCCTTGATGAAGGTATGATGATAATAAGAGAAAGTTGAGCTGTGAATTGTGTTGATCAAACAATAAAAAGGTCAAAGGCTCAACTTGGCTCACTAAGGAATTAAATATTAAGGGAGGTCTTTTTAAGCTAAAGGGCTAGCCTAATTTGCCTTCATCATTTTAAAACCTGAGATTAAATCATAATGTGAGTTCAATCAGTATGCAAAAGCAAACTCTAGAGATGCAAAATCATGAAGGTGCACACTTAAGAAAAGAAAATCAATCATTTAATCTATAAGGCTCAAAACTCACAAAGGTGGGTTCTCAAAGATTTATATGTCATGAACCGCAGAATGTAAAAATTGATCCTGAATGAATTCAAATGCTCATTTCTATGCTGATACTAAAGTCTCAACTATAATGCTAGAATCACAGAAAAGATCAATAAATTTTCAACAATTATACCATGCACAACACAATAAAACATACCAAGGCAACCAAAACAAAAATTAAAGAAAAGCTCAAAGCTTACCCCACACTTTAGAATTTACATTGTCCTTAATGGAAAACAAGAATAATAAAGAGAAAGAATTAAGAACAACCTGTCTTCCATCATATCCTGGTGAGGCAAAACCTAACTATCCATCACTAACACAGATGTTCAAAAATAAGATGCAAGAGAGCTTTAGGGTTTCTATTTATTTAAACTAAACATAAAATCAAAATTGCAAAATATAAAATTATAACTAAGAAAAAGAAATGCAAACCGATGGGTTGCCTCCCATTAAGCACTTCTTTAATGTCATTAAGCTGGACATCATGCAAGGTCTAGGGATCATGGATCAAAGTGCTGTCAATGATCCTCAATTCCTGAAATCCTTCTTTATATGGCTTAACTCTATTTCTATTTGCCTTAAAAATCTTATTGGTTCTAGAGTTAAATAATTCAATGGCACCAGAAGGACATACCTTAGTTACCTCGAAAGGACCACTCCATCTAGATTTGGGTTTACCTGGAAACAGACTGAGTCGATAATTAAAAAGTAAAACTTTCATACCTGGACTCAATGTCTGTCGCACAGTAAATCTGTCATGAAATATTTTAGTGCGATCCTTAAAGTTCCTCGAGCTCTCGAATGCTTCTGGGTTAGGGCACCCTTGGGTCTTCCCCACTGGTTTAGCTCCCTCTTCTAAAGTCAGTTTCAGCTCCAATTTATCTGGGGAGTCTGTCTGCAACACAACATCTGAAACAACTGCTTCAACACAATCAATGAAAGAACAATCCTCATATAAAGCAGTTGTAGGAATAGGAGAAGTGTTAAAAATAGAAAATTCCACAGTTTGTCCCAAAACAGTCATTGATAATTTTCCATTTTTAACATCTATCAAAGTGTTGGTAGTCGCCATAAAAGGCCTACCCAGCAGAATGGTGTGTGCAGATGGTGAAGAATTACCTACTTCCATGTCAAGAACAATGAAATCCACAGGTACTATCAAACCACCAACTTTAACTAACACATCTTCTATAACCCCTTTCGGGAATCTAAAAGACCTATCAGCTAATTGCAAAACCATTTTTGACGGTTTAAGCTCCCCTAGTTCTAATTCTTTAAACACAGAATAAGGCATCAAATTCACACTAGCTCCTAGATCACACATACCCTCAGTTCCTTTGCCATTCCCCACTGAAATTTGAATTATAAAGCTTCCAGGATCCTTTAGTTTGGGAGGTAGTTTATGCTGCAGAACAGCACTAGCTACCTCTGAAACTATCACCTTTTCATTCATCTCATACCTCTTTTTCTTAGTGATCAACTCTTTGAAGAACTTGGTATAAGCCGGCATATTCTTTATTGCCTCAAGTAAGGGTAAGTTAATACTTACCTTAGACAGCATGTTGAAGATGTTAGAAAATTGCTTATCTGTTTTATCATCCTTCAACCTGCTAGGGAATGGTACAGGTGGCCGGTATGGGTTGCTTGCCTTATGTAGATCTGCTGTAGGGGACTTCTCCACTGATCTTTCTCCAGCACCTTTGTTCTTTGGTTCTCCTTCCTCCTTGTTCTCTTTGTTACCTGCATTCACAGAATCATTTTCAACATTGTTATAAATTTCCTTACCACTTCTAAGAACAGTCACTGATTGTGCCTGCTCAGTTTGACTTGGGAATTTCCCCTTTTGTTGAATCTTCATCTGTTGTGCAAGTTGTCCAACTTGTGTCTCCACCTTCTTAAAAGATGCTTCTAGTGAATCCAGTCTCTTGTTGGTCACCTATTGATTTTTAGCACTGACTTGAATAAAAGCTTGTAAACTTTCCTCCAAGCTCTCTATCCTAGACTTCCCTTGATTTGAGGATTGGCCCAACTCTTGATTCTGTCCTTGAAGCAAATGGAAAGGCTGCTGAGAATTATTCTTTGCCCAAGAAAAATTTGGGTGATTCCTCCAACCAGGGTTGTAAGTGTTGGTGTAAGGATCATTTCTGGCCCTGGGTTGGAATCCTCCCATAACATTGACCTGCTCAGCTTCATTCCCATAGGACTCATATGCAGAGGGGCAAATATTTGCTCCATGCCCCAAAGTTCCATAAATTTCACATGCTTCATGAGTAGAAGAAGAAATATTATTCTTCATATTCAGCATCTGCACTTGCTTTGTCAACTCAGCTATCTGATTGACCATCTCACTATTGGCTTCTAGTTGATTCACTCCTTTACTTCTTCCCCTTACATTTTTCTGTTGAGAATTAGCTCCCAACATCTCAAAGATCTCATAAGTTTCAGATGCTGTCTTTTCTCCCATGGCTCCCCTAGCTGCATTATCAACAGTGTTCTGAAATTGCTGGGTTAGACCATCATAGAAAAACTGGTTCAGAAGTTGAAGTGGATAGTGATGATGTGGACACTGGATCAATAACATTTTAAATCTGTCCCAAGCCTCATGAAATGGCTCTCCTTCAAATTGAGAGAATGTAGCAATCTTCCCTCTCAACTCAGCTGTCTTCTGATGTGAATAGAACTTGCCCATGAATTTATTATAAACTTGCTCCCAAGTTGTCAGTGAGTTTTCGGGCAACATCATAAGCCAACTCTTTGCTCTATCTTTCAAAGTATATGGAAAACACCGCATCCTCAACTGATCCTCTGTTAATCCTCCCAATGGAAAAGTGTTGAGGGTGGAGTAGAAATCCCGAATAAAGTTCAAAGGATCTTCATTTGGAACTCCATAGAATGAGGGCAGCATATTGTAATGGATGTTCTTCAATTCATAATTTCTTGCTGCATCTGTCAGTCTTATGCAAGAAGTGGAAGTTCCAATGACAGGTCTAGCAAAGTCTCTCATCGTCCTTTGTCTTTCTTCAGCCATTTTAACAGATTGTGCAGATTCCGACTCACAATCAGAAGTGTCCTCCTCTGAAGTATCAAATCCTGTGTAAAGCTCAAACTCTTCCCTGCTCCTTTTCACCCTCTGAATGTCTGGAATGAATGGATGTAGCTCTCCTTCGAGTGATCTCCTGCCTTGCATAAACAGAATTGTCTAGAAAAAGAAACAATTAAAAGAAAAAGACAAAATAAAATAAAATGAAAACAATGAAAAATAATCTAAAATAATTTTTTTTAATAAACAATTACGCCAATTAGCCTCCCCGGCAGCGGCGCCAAAAACTTGTTGCGCTCAAATCAACTCTACCACAAAGCGTCACTCGCAAGTATACGAGGTAGCTGTAGCAAAGGTGATCGCCCCAAGGTCGTTCTCTCAAAGAAGCTAAAGTGGTTAATTGCTTATCAGATTATGTTTAACAAGTAATAAAGAGATTTATAAATTGCTAAATAATGAAGAAGATTGATTAAAGTTTAAAACAATAAAAGTAAATTGAGCTGTGTTTTGATTCACTTAATAGAATGGTCTAGGGTTTGCACTTCTCTACTACTTATATGTATGAACGGTTATTCCTCTTAACTAATTCAATTTCAAAGATTAAATCTCAAACAACTCAACTAATCGAGTCAAGGAAATAAGCTCTCGCATTCAAACCTCTTTCAACTAATCTTGTTATAAGTGAAATAATCTTTTTAATAGGTTATATTTCTAATTCACCTAAGTCCTTTATTGAATTGTTCAAGTATTAAACTTCATCTCTCGATCTATATTCTAATACCTTAAAACACATAATTGGTGATCAATCAATTATATATTAACAATATTCCATTCAATCAAGGCTAAAGAAATTGTTAGCTAAGAGAATAACCAATTCATACAATCATAGCAGATCCATACAAACCCTAGACTAGATCAAATTAGTTCATAATGCAATCAAACATATTCATCTTATTAATGTTCAAAGAAATCAAAATAGACATGATAATATCCATTCAATGAAAATAAAGAGAATAAGTTCAAGAACAAAACCAAGTTACAAACTCCTTGAAGCTTTTGAAGAATCTCTTGTTCAATCTTGCAAGAAGGATGTCTTGATGGCTAGAACAATTTAATCTAAACTAGTTTTAATCCAAAGTGAAATAAAAATCAAGAAAACAAATGTTTAAAACCCTAACTTTGCTCTTGACGGCTCAAAACTTTGCTCCAAATCCGTTCTAAATCGTCCCTCAAACCCTAGCTTTTATTTTCCTTTTATATGAATCGTACGCGTTAAAAATCCGATGCGGGCTTGGAACATGAGGGACACGGCCAAGTCAGAAGTGACTTGGCCGTGTGAGTGATCTTTGGAGGGACACGGCCAGGTCACTTGGCCGTGTCCCTTGCCTGTGTCCACTTCTGTTGCTTTCGATCTCTCTTTCTTCTTTGTTGAGTGACACGGCCAAGTCAGAGGTGACTTGGCCGTGTTGCATGTCTTTTGAGGGACACAGCCACAAGACTTGGCCGTGTCCCTTGCATGTGTCCTTCACTGTAAGTCTTTAGTCTTCTTTCCTTTGGAACTTGGTGAGACACGGCCATGTTTGAGGTGACTTGGCCATGTTGCTTCATTTTGGAGAGACATGGCCAAGTGACATGGCCATGTCGCTTGCATGTGTCGCCTGACTTGGTCATGTCGCTTGCATGTGTCGCCTACTGTGATGATTTCTTCTTCTTCAGTCTTGGTTCCTTGGCTTTTTTAACCTAAAACAAAACATCAAACAAACTTTAAACAAAAAGTAAATAAACAATAACCAACAAAACATAAACACTATACTAAAAACTAGATCAAAAACAACACAAACACTAAAATAAACTAAAACTATCAAAATTAATGAAAACACTAAACAAACCGATAAAAACTAACAAAATACCTAAATAAAACAATAATTATCATAATAAACAAACTACAAATCTATGACAAAAACTAACAAAACAGCTTAACTCTCTGTCCATTCACTTTAAAAGTCTCACTTGTTTGAGAGTTAAGTAATTCAATGGCACCAGAAGGATACACTTGAGTCATCCCGAAAAGACCACTCCATCGAGACTTGAGTTTACCTGGAAAAAGACGGAGTCGTGAGTTAAAAAGTAAAACCTTCATACCTGTACTCAATGTCTTTCGCACTATAATTCTGTCATGAAGTGCTTTAGTGCGATCCTTGTAAATTCTCGAGCTCTCATACGCCTCATTTCTCAGCTCATCTAACTCTGAAATTTGCAGAAATCGTTCTCTCTTCGCTTTGTCCAAGTCCAAATTCAGAGTCTTGATTGCCCAATATGCTCTGTGCTCTAACTCCACTAGTAAGTGACAAGCTTTTCCAAAAACCAATCGGTATGGACTCATACCAAGAGGAGTTTTGAAAGCAGTCCGATATGCCCATTGTGCATCATGCAATCTGTTTGTCCAATCCTTCCTTGATGTGTTGACTGTTTTCTCCAAAATTCCCTTAATCTGCTTGTTGGATGTTTCCACTTGTCCAGAAGTCTGTGGATGATATGGGGTTGCCACTCTGTGCTTAACACCAGATTTGTGCATTAACTTCTCAAAAAGCCTGTTGTAAAAATGGCTCCCCCCATCACTGACTATCACCCTTGGCGTACCAAATCTGCTAAGAATATTTTCCTTCACAAATTTAACAACTACATTAGCATCATTAGTACGGGTGGGGATTGCCTCCACCCATTTGGAAACATAATCAACAGCAACTAAAATATACTCATATCCAAAAGACTTGGGGAAAGGACCCATGAAGTCTATTCCCTACACATCAAACAGTTCAACAATAATATATGATTGAAGGGGCATTTCATTCCTCCTCCCAATGTTACCTACTCTTTGACAATGGTCACAGTGCTTACAATACTCTTGAGCATCTTTAAATAAAGTAGGCCAGTAAAAACCACTTTGTAGCACCTTTTCTACAGTCTTTCTTCCTCCAAAATGACCCCCACAGTGAAGATCATGACAAAATTGAAGAACACTCAGTTGTTCTTCCTCAGATACACACCTGCGAACTGTAACACCCCCATATCCAATGCACACACACTACAAACACCACAATGTAGCATAAGTGCACCAAACATAGGGATGCTACGATATCCTTAACATTCAAAACACTTTAAAACTTAATACAATACCCTTATCATTATACATTATAGAAAAATAGATCATTTACTTATAAAACAAAAACATATTAGCTATCTATATATATATATACATTTATAAATTACACAGCGGAAGTTATAAAATATGTACATATATGAAAACATTTGAATACATATTTACCATTATACATATATTTACATTATCAACAATACTTTACACAATATAAAAGATTTATACATGATTGGCAAGTCAGCTCTGATCTTTAAGCTCCCAAAATCAACTCTTCAATGTCTACTCTCACTCGGTCTCGAAGAGCTCTCGGGTTCAATTCTATCAGTTCTATCACCTGCGCGATTAAACACTATCGCGCTAAGCCAAGGGCTTAGTAAGATAAAACATGCAATCGATATGCTTAGATGCTATACAATGCCAATTCTGATTTATATCATATATGTAACAACATAGATGCAAAGCTAACAACATACCTTTACATTTCATAACCTAACATACATATATGTATCTCAAAATTCAACATCTTTGCATATACTTTATTAGTTAATCATTTAATCATCCATGAACAACACTAAGCAAAGACAAGCATGGGCCCAAGACACACTAATATGCCATTCAATTTTCAGAGTTAATGCTTTGGTTTTGTTATCACATTTATCAATATCAATATCATATACCCAACTAGGCTTCAAGGATTAAGTTCAACCAAGCTTCAAGGGGAGCAAAGCATGCTAAGCATCAACCCAACTTGGCTTCAAGAACTAACCCAACCTAGCTTCAAGGGTTGTAACATCTCAATTAGGCTTCAAGGATTCAATCCAACCTAACTTCAAGAGATTGTTACTATCATTAGGCATGCCACCAACAACAAACTCTGAAAATGGAATAACACATTAGCCACACAATCCATTTAGTTCTCATTCTCAATTCTCATTATCATTTAGGCAAACATGCCTCATTTATCTCCATTGAATCACCTTAGCCACTAACAATGGCTTCACATTTCATTTCACAATATAACACTTCATTATTCAAGTGTATAATTATCTCACATAGCATCATTCATAAATATCAACATTTCATTCCATATTAATCATGAAACACATTATCACTCACAATGCATAATATAACAAGGCTCAATCTCAACAATGCAAGAACAATATATATATAATTCATAGCTTTAGGATCATTCACAAGTGTTTTTAATTCATCCCTTGGTTTAAGTATGTTTATGTTTAGGTTTAGAGGCCAAACTACCTTTGAAGAATCTAAACTATGCAAACAAGAACAAAGAAATCAAGCAACATTCAATTCATTTGTGGGACACGCCCAACTCACTTGAAGGACACGCCCAACCTAGTTGAGGAACACGCCCGTGTCTTTAACAATAAAAGAGGCAGTAGCCAATTCAAATAATTGACACGCCCAGCACCTTTGATGGACACGCCCGTGTCACTAAAACCAAAAGAGACAGTAGCCAATCCAAATAATTGACACGCCCACTCCCCTAAATTGCTTTTGGCCGTGTCAACAAATCACAAAACATTAACTAAAACCAACACTTTCTCAATTGCACTCAAACACAATATTCATCATATAACATATTTCACATGAACATAATCCATGTTCTAAACACATATTCATCACAAAAACCACTTCATCACACATTAATATCACAATTAAACACATATTCACCACAAAACCCTAAAACCAACATCCTTCTCCATCCATCCAAATCAACAACCACCATTTCCAACAACAACCTCCAATTAAACTCATAACTTAAAATTAATTTAACACTTGAAAACACAACACAACACATCTCAAATTCACTAAATCACAAAATCACCAAACCCTAATTCACTTCCAATACAACTTCCAAATAAGTAAAAAAAACAAGAGAATACTTACTTACAAAGAAGAAATTCCACAAATCCCTTGTCAAATCCTTTGATTGCTTCTTCAATTTGCTTCTATCATCAAGAACACTTCTTTTTCTCTTTTTCAATTTGGAGAGCCGGCCACCTCTTGAAGAAAGAAGACAATGATCAAGATACAAAGTCAAATTTTGCTTTTAATCTCCACCAAGTGTTCTTATCCAAGCAATTACTAAAACACCCTCAATCATATAACTAACCTTTGTCTCATATAAGTCCTTATATGTAATTTCATTAACAACCAAAAATATCTTCTTCCACTTAACCATCACCTTGACTCTTCATTTGACCACTTTATATGTTATATATATCATCATATACACAACATATACATTTGTCTCTAAACCCTATTTCTTTCTCCAAAACACATATGCACAAGCATTCTCATCCCAATTTCTTTTCTTATCCCATCATATACATTCAATTCAATTTAACAATAACAACAACAACAACAACAACAATATAATCAAAACTTCTAAGCCACATATGAGGATATTACAATTCTCCCCCTCTAAAAAGAAAATTTCGTCCTCGAAATTACCTGAAATTAACTCTGAAACAACTGAGGATATTGCTCTCGCATCGTTTGCTCATTTTCCCAAGTTGCTTCTTCTTTCCCATGGTTCTTCCAAAGAATCTTCACCAATGGCACTCTCTTGTTTCTCAATTCTTTCACAACACGTGCCAAGATAGCAACTGGTTCCTCTTCAAAAGTCAAGTCTGGGCTCACTTCAATTGATTCAAATGGCAACACATGAGATGGATCCGACCTGTACCTCCTCAACATGGAAACATGGAATACATTATGAATACGATCCAACTCAGGTGGTAAAGCAAGTCGATAAGCAACTGGCCCAACTCTTTCTAACACTTCATATGGCCCAATGAAACGAGGACTCAATTTTCCTTTCTGACCGAACCTCAAAATCTTTTTCCAAGGAGACACTTTCAAAAATACCTTATCTCCAACATCAAACTGAATGTCTCTCCTTTTCAGATCTGCATAAGACTTCTGTCAGTCTGAAGCTGCTTTTAACCTGCCTCGAATCAATTTTACTTTCTCTTCAGTTTCTTGAATCAAATCAGGACCAACCAACTTATTATCTCCAAGCTCATTCCAACAAAGAGGTGTCCTACACCGTCTGCCATACAATGCTTCGAATGGTACCATACCAATGCTGGATTGGTGACTGTTGTTGTAAGCAAACTCCACAAGAGGTAAAAACCTATCCCAACTTCCAGAGAAATCGATGACACAACTTCTCAACATATCTTCAAGAATCTGTATCACCCTCTCTGACTGTCCATCAGTTTGTGGATGAAAAGCAGTACTGAAGTGCAGTCGAGAACCCAAAGCATTATGCAAACTCTTCCAAAATCTTGAAGTAAACCTGGGATCTCGATCAGACACTAAAGAAGTTGGAACACCATGCAGTTTCACAATCTCCTGGATATACAGCTCAGCCAATCTCTCCAAAGAGTAATCCATCCGCACCGGAAGGAAATGAGCTGTCTTAGTCAATCTATCCACAATCACCCAAATGGCATCATGTTTCCTTTGTGTCAATGGAAAACCAGACACAAAGTCCATTGTCACTCTTTCCCACTTCCATTCAGGCACTGACAACGGTTGAAGCAACCCGGTCGGAACTTGATGCTTTGCTTTAACTTTTTGACAAGTGAGACATTTCGATACAAACTCAGCAATGTCTCTCTTCAACCCAATCCACCAATAATGTTGTCTCAAATCATTATACATCTTCGTACTACCCGGATGCATAGCAAACACTGACTGATGTGCTTCTTCTAAAATGACTCTTTTCAAATCAGCATCATCGGGTACACACAATCGGTTCTTAAACCAGAGACTCCCATCATCTCTCACAACAAAATCTCTAGTCTTCCCAATCTTGCAATCTGAAATAATCTTCTGAATCTTCATATCAATCAACTGAGCCTCTTTGATTTGATCTAACAAAACTGGCTTCAATTGCAACCGTGCCAACAATGCACCATCATCACAAGGTACAAAACTGGCATGCAAAGCTCTCAACTCAACAAGCAACGAGAGCGAGAAAACAGTTAAACCTGCTAAAGACTTCCGACTCAAGGCATCAGCAACAACATTTGCTTTACCTGGATGATAATCAATCAAGCAGTCGTAGTCTTTAATCAATTCCAACCATCTCCTCTAACGAAGATTGAGTTCTTTCTGGACACCCAGATACTTCAAACTCTTGTGATCAGTGTAGATGAAACATCTTTCCCCAAATAAATAATGGCGCCAAATCTTTAATGCAAACACAATGGCAGCCAATTCCAAATCATGGGTCGGATAGTTAAGCTCATGCGGTTTCAACTGTCGAGATGCATAAGCTATAACTTTCCCTTCCTGCATCAATACACATCCCAAACCTCTATGTGAAGCATCACTGTAGATCACATATGGTTTGCCTTCAACAGGTAAAGTTAAAACAGGCGCTTGAGTTAACATTTTTCTCAACTGCTCAAAGCTAGCCTGACACTGATCCGTCCACACAAATCTCACTCCCTTACGAAGCAATCTGGTGAGTGGAGTAGCTATTAAAGAAAACCCTTCACTCTAGTATCTATCACATGAGCGAGATAGGCTTCACACCCCTTTCTAATCAACCTCCTGGCTGTAACAGCTGAAACAAATAAGGAGGCTAGCTGTTCCTGCTCATTAGATACTATCACCTCTCTATCATCACCCGTTCTCAAAGAAACAATTTTCTTTTTACAATCCACCACAGCTCCATGTCGAGATAGCCAATCCATACCTAAGATCACATCATATTCCTTAAATGGCATCTCAATCAAATCTCCAAGGAACTCCTCACCCTGCACCCTCACTACACTATCCCGGTGCACCTTACTCACAACCACACTATGCCCTAACGGATTTGTCACCAGCACATCAAATCCTAGGGACTCAGCATGCACATCAGATACAGGCAAAACAGATACACTAACATAAGAATGCGTGGAACCCGGATCAATCAAAGCAAGTACTGGAGTATTAAATAAAGAAAAAGTACCAGCTATGACTGCCGATGCATCTGGCTGCCTCTGCATAACATACATCCTCTGGGAAGAACCAACCTCCTCTGGTCTACCCTCTCTGGATGCAGCACCTCCTCTAGAACTGAACCCTGGCCTACCTCCTCGGCTGACACCTCTGCCTCCTCTACCTCCTCTCACACTAGCTCGAGAAGCAGCAGAATCAACTGGCATCTGCTCTTGCCTCTCAGGGCAATCTCTCACAAAGTGGTCTGGTGATCCACACCTGAAGCATACCCCTGCAACACCAGCCTTCCAACAAGGACCACCATGTGGCCTCCCACAATGGATGCAGATGGGAAGAGTGGATCTCCGAATCATCGGGGTCGGAGCACTAGCCACTGAAGCTGCAGGTCTAAATCTCTGCCTCTGGAACTGCACTGGCCTACCAGCTGATCTTTGACTTCTACTACTCCGAGGAACAAAACTTCCTCTACCCCTCTTAGCAGAAGAAGAACTTGCCTCGAACTGGGGCCTTCTAACTCTAACCTCCTCTTCAGAAGCAACTGCAACTATGGCCTGGGCTCTCTCTACACTCCTAGCTGCTGCAACTAACTGGGAGAAATCCTGATACCTGGAGCCTGCCACATGACATATAATTGAGGGCCTCAATCCCTCCTCAAATCGCCGACATCGATCAATCTCATCAGCAATGATACCCCCAGCATACTGACTCAGTCGAATAAACTCAACTTCATACTCAGTAACAGTCTTGCTGTCTTGCTTCAAGCTTAAGAACTCCATCTTCTTCATGTCCTTATACTCCCTAGGAGTATACTTCAACTCAAATTCCCTTAGAAAATCAGTGTAAGACAGTGTTGGAGGATCATCCATAGAGTGTGGCACTGTCTTCCACCAGTCATATGCGTCCTTCTGCAGTAATGACCTGGCATAATCAAACTTTTCCTCAGGGGTGGCTTGTAACTGAATAAAGATTCTCTGCACTTTGTCTAACCATTGCTTAGCCACTGCTGGATCAGTGGTTCCCAGAAAATCTTCCGCCCCAAACTTCCTCAATTTATCATACTGTCTCATCTGAACCTGAGGCTGGGGTGGTGGTGGAGGTGGCTGTACTGGTGCTTGTCTCATTACTTCCATCATATGTCTAAACCAAGCTGGCGGAACCTCCTCTCCAGCTGGTCTACCCGACACCGAAGCAGGTGCCTCCTCAACACTATCAACCCTAGCTCCCTCGGCAGGAGCAATGCTCTCGGCACTACCCTCAACTGACTGCCTTGAGTGAGGATCCATCAACACCTAATACTGCAAACACAGCAGATTACATCTTATTAAAGATCAGGGACTGCCAATCTCAAATGTATATGTTATTCAAAACCACTTTTTAAGTAAAAATATTCTTTTTCTTACAATTTTACCTAGGTTGAGAATCTCAAACCTAGGCTCTGATACCAAAACAATTGTAACACCCCCATATCCAATGCACACACACTACAAACACCACAATGTAGCATAAGTGCACCAAACATAGGGATGCTACGATATCCTTAACATTCAAAACACTTTAAAACTTAATACAATACCCTTATCATTATACATTATAGAAAAATAGATCATTTACTTATAAAACAAAAACATATTAGCTATCTATATATATATATACATTTATAAATTACACAGCGGAAGTTATAAAATATGTACATATATGAAAACATTTGAATACATATTTACCATTATACATATATTTACATTATCAACAATACTTTACACAATATAAAAGATTTATACATGATTGGCAAGTCAGCTCTGATCTTTAAGCTCCCAAAATCAACTCTTCAATGTCTACTCTCACTCGGTCTCGAAGAGCTCTCGGGTTCGATTCTATCAGTTATATCACCTGCGCGATTAAACACTATCGCGCTAAGCCAAGGGCTTAGTAAGATAAAACATGCAATCGATATGCTTAGATGCTATACAATGCCAATTCTGATTTATATCATATATGTAACAACATAGATGCAAAGCTAACAACATACCTTTACATTTCATAACCTAACATACATATATGTATCTCACAATTCAACATCTTTGCATATACTTTATTAGTTAATCATTTAATCATCCATGAACAACACTAAGCAAAGAAAAGCATGGGCCCAAGACACACTAATATGCCATTCAATTTTCAGAGTTAATGCTTTGGTTTTGTTATCACATTTATCAATATCAATATCATATACCCAACTAGGCTTCAAGGATTAAGTTCAACCAAGCTTCAAGGGGAGCAAAGCATGCTAAGCATCAACCCAACTTGGCTTCAAGAACTAACCCAACCTAGCTTCAAGGGTTGTAACATCTCAATTAGGCTTCAAGGATTCAATCCAACCTAACTTCAAGAGATTGTTACTATCATTAGGCATGCCACCAACAACAAACTCTGAAAATGGAATAACACATTAGCCACACAATCCATTTAGTTCTCATTCTCAATTCTCATTATCATTTAGGCAAACATGCCTCATTTATCTCCATTGAATCACCTTAGCCACTAACAATGGCTTCACATTTCATTTCACAATATAACACTTCATTATTCAAGTGTATAATTATCTCACATAGCATCATTCATAAATATCAACATTTCATTACATATTAATCATGAAACACATTATCACTCACAATGCATAATATAACAAGGCTCAATCTCAACAATGCAAGAACAATATATATATAATTCATAGCTTTAGGATCATTCACAAGTGTTTTTAATTCATCCCTTGGTTTAAGTATGTTTATGTTTAGGTTTAGAGGCCAAACTACCTTTGAAGAATCTAAACTATGCAAACAAGAACAAAGAAATCAAGCAACATTCAATTCATTTGTGGGACACGCCCAACTCACTTGAAGGACACGCCCAACCTAGTTGAGGAACACGCCCGTGTCTTTAACAATAAAAGAGGCAGTAGCCAATTCAAATAATTGACACGCCCAGCACCTTTGATGGACACGCCCGTGTCACTAAAACCAAAAGAGACAGTAGCCAATCCAAATAATTGACATGCCCACTCCCCTAAATTGCTTTTGGCCGTGTCAACAAATCACAAAACATTAACTAAAACCAACACTTTCTCAATTGCACTCAAACACAATATTCATCATATAACATATTTCACATGAACATAATCAATGTTCTAAACACATATTCATCACAAAAACCACTTCATCACACATTAATATCACAATTAAACACATATTCACCACAAAACCCTAAAACCAACATCCTTCTCCATCCATCCAAATCAACAACCACCATTTCCAACAACAACCTCCAATTAAACTCATAACTTAAAATTAATTTAACACTTGAAAACACAACACAACACATCTCAAATTCACTAAATCACAAAATCACCAAACCCTAATTCACTTCCAATACAACTTCCAAATAAGTAAAAAAAACAAGAGAATACTTACTTACAAAGAAGAAATTCCACAAATCCCTTGTCAAATCCTTTGATTGCTTCTTCAATTTGCTTCTATCATCAAGAACACTTCTTTTTCTCTTTTTCAATTTGGAGAGCCGGCCACCTCTTGAAGAAAGAAGACAATGATCAAGATACAAAGTCAAATTTTGCTTTTAATCTCCACCAAGTGTTCTTATCCAAGCAATTACTAAAACACCCTCAATCATATAACTAACCTTTGTCTCATATAAGTCCTTATATGTAATTTCATTAACAACCAAAAATATCTTCTTCCACTTAACCATCACCTTGACTCTTCATTTGACCACTTTATATGTTATATATATCATCATATACACAACATATACATTTGTCTCTAAACCCTATTTCTTTCTCCAAAACACATATGCACAAGCATTCTCATCCCAATTTCTTTTCTTATCCCATCATATACATTCAATTCAATTTAACAATAACAACAACAACAACAACAACAATATAATCAAAACTTCTAAGCCACATATGAGGATATTACACGAACTATCTCATCTTTGCAAATCCGGAATAGATAAGGTTCATCCCAAAAATAAAACTTACTCAAGTGTAAAAACCTTTTCTTTTCCTGAAATGACATGTTAGTACGCAAAATACCACAAGCCAGATAGTTAGCAATATCTGCAAACCAAGGTGCATCAAATACCACAAAAAGATGCTCATCAGGAAATGCTTCTAAATTTTTATGAATGCTATCAGATGCAAGATTTTCACTAAAGAAGGGTAATCTAGATAAATGATCAGCAACAACATTCTCACTACCCTTAGTATCCTTGATTTGAAAATCAAATTCTTGCAGTAACAACACCCATCTAATTAAGCGGGGTTTAGCATGTTGTTTTGTTAACAGATATTTAAGAGCTGCATGATCAGAATGCACAATAATTTTTGACCCAATTAAATATGCTCTAAATTTGTCTAAAGCAAAAACAACAGCTAACATTTCCTTTTCAGTTGTGGTGTAGTTCATTTGTGCACTATTCAGGGTTAAACTGGCATAATATATTACTCTCAAGTATTTATCAACCCTTTGCCCAAGAACAGCTCCTACTGCATGATTAGAGGCATCACACATGATTTCAAAAGGTAAAGTCCAAACAGGAGCTACAATCACTGGTGCACTAGTCAATTTTTCTTTAAGGGAATTAAAAGCTTACATGCATTGTGCTGTAAATTCAAATGGAACATCTTTCCCTAGCAAATGGCACAATGGTTGGCTTATTTTGGAAAATTCCTTAATAAACCTCCTGTAAAATCCTGCATGCCCTAGAAAACTTCTTATTCCCTTAACCGAGGTAGGTGGGGGTAACTTAGCAATCAATTCAATTTTAGCCTTATCCACCTCAATCCCTTTACTTGACACCACATGACCTAAGACAATGCCCTGAGTAACCATAAAATGACTCTTTTCCCAACTTAAAGTGAGGTTGCATTCAATGCATCTCTCAAGCACATGAACAAGTTTATTGAGGCAATTATCAAAAGAATTACCAAAAACAGAAAAGTCATCCATAAATACCTCAATAAAATCATCTATCATGTCAGAGAAGACAGACATCATGCATCTCTAAAAAGTTGCAGGTGCATTGCACAAGCCAAAGGGCATACGTCGAAATGCATAAGTCCCAAAAGGACAAGTAAAGGTTGTCTTGGACTGATCCTCTGGAGCTATTGGCACCTGATAGTAACCTGAAAGGCCATCCAGAAAACAATAATGTGAGTGCCCAGAAAGTTTATCTAACATCTGATCAATAAAAGGAAGAGGGAAATGATCTTTCTTTGTAGCATTGTTCAACTTCCTATAATCGATGCACATTCTCCATCCAGTAGTAGTCCTAGTAGGAACCAATTCATTATTCTCATTTTTCACCACAGTGATTCCAGATTTCTTAGGAACTACATGTACTGGGCTTACCCACTCACTATTAGCAATTGGATAAATTACTCCTTCATCCAGCAATTTGAGCACTTCCTTCTTAACCACTTCACTCATATTTGGGTTAAGGCGCCTTTGGGTCTCCCTCACAGGTTTAGCTCCCTCTTCTAAAGTGATTCTATGCATGCACATGGAAGGGCTAATACCCTTGATGTCACTAAATCCCCATCCTATTGCTCTCTTCAATCTTTTAAGCTCACTCACTAACCTCATCCCCTCCCCTTCACTAAGTTCACTAGATATTATCACAGGTAAAGTGTTGTGATCTCCTAAAAACACATATTTTAGGTTCTTAGGTAACTCTTTCAGCTCTAACTCTAGTGAGGGGTTCTTCTCTTCTTTTTCAATGAGGGAAGGTTCAAAAATTGGGTCCTCCTTGAGCTCCTCTATTTCAGCACCCTCTAAAGTCTCAAGGCAACTGGCTATTTCTGCATCAAAAATATCCACATCACTCTCTAAGGTCAATGCCAGCTCCAATTTGTCAGAGGAACCTGTCTGCAAGAAAACATCTGAAACAACTGCATCAACACAATCAATGAAAGAACAACCCTTATATAAAGCAGTTGTAGGAATAGGAGAAGTGTTAAAAATAGAAAATTCCACAGTTTGTCCCAAAACAGTCATTGATAATTTTCCATTTTTAACATCTATCAAAGTGTTGGTAGTTGCCATAAAAGGCCTACCCAGCAGAATGGTGTGTGCAGATGGTGAAGAATTACCTACTTCCATGTCAAGAACAATGAAATCCACAGGTACTATCAAACCACCAACTTTAACTAACACATCTTCTATAACCCCTTTCGGGAATCTAAGAGATCTATCAGCTAATTGCAACACCATTTTTGTTGGTTTAAGTTCCCCTAATTCCAAATCAAGATAGACAGAATAAGGCATTAAATTCACACTAGCTCCTAAATCACACATGCCATCAGTACCTTTTCCATTCCCCATAGTAATTTGAATAATAAAGCTTCCAGGATCCTTTAGCTTAGGAGGTAGTTTATGCTGCAAAACAGCACTAGCTACTTCAGAAACTATCACCTTTTCATTAGGCTCAAACCTCTTTTTCTTGGTATTCAGTTCTTTGAAGAATTTAGCATAAGCCGGCATGTTCTTAATTGCTTCAAGTAAGGGTAAGTTGATACTTACCTTAGACAACATGTTGAAGATATCTGAAAATTGCTTATCTTTTTTATCATCCTTTAACCTGCTGGGGAATGGTATAGGTGGCCGGTATGGATTGCTTGCCTTGTGCAAATCTGCTGTAGGGGACTTCTCCATTGATCTTTCTTCAGCACCTTTGTTCTCTAGTTCTCCTTCCTTTTTATTCTCTTTCTCACCTGCATTCACAGAATTATTTTCAACATTGTTATTAATTACCTTGCCACTCCTAAGAACAGTCACTGCTTGTGACTGCTCAGGTTGACTTGGGAACTTCCCTTTTTGTTGAATCTGCATCTGTTGAGCAAGTTGCCCCACTTGGGTCTCCACCTTCTTAAAAGATGCTTCCAAGGAATCCAGCCTCTTGTTGTTCATCTCCTGATTTTTAGTACTGACTTGGATAAAAGCCTGTAAACTTTCCTCCAAACTCTCTCTCTTAGGCTGACCTTGATTTGAGGATTGGCCCTGTTGTTGATTCTGTCTCTGGAGCAAATGGAAAGGCTGTTGAGCATTATTTGTTGTCCATGAAAAATTGGGGTGACTCCTCCAACCAGGATTGTAAGTGTTGGAGTACGGATCATTCTTTGCTCTTGGTTGAAATCCCCCCATAGCATTAACTTGCTCAGCTTCATTCCCAAAAGACTCATATGCAGAGGGGCATATATTTTCTCCATGCCCAAATGTCCCACAGATTCCACACACTTCTTGAGTGGATGAAGAAATATTGTTCTTCATGTTTAGCATTTGAACCTGCCTTGTCAACTCAGCTATTTGACTAACCATTTCAGTATTGGCTTCCAGTTGATTCACCCCTTTACTTCTTCCCTTACACTCTTTTGTTGAGAATTAGCTCCCAACATCTCAAAGATCTCATAAGTCTAATCAGCTGTCTTTTCTCCCATGGCTCTCCCAGCTGCATTGTCAACAGTGTTCTGAAATTGCTAGGTTAGACCATCTGAAATCCGAGTAAGGGGAAGCTGAGCAAATTGATTGTAATAGAAAATTTCACAGTTTGTCCCAAAACAGTCATTCATAATTTTCCATTTTTAACATCTATCAAAGTGTTGGTAGTTGCCATAAAAGGCCTACCCAGCAGAATGGTGTGTGCAGATGGTGAAGAATTACCTACTTCCATGTCAAGAATAATGAAATCCACAGGTACTATCAAACCACCAACTTTAACTAACACATCTTCTATAACCCCTTTCGGGAATCTAAGAGATCTATCAGCTAATTGCAACACCATTTTTGTTGGTTTAAGTTCCCCTAATTCCAAATCAAGATAGACAGAATAAGGCATTAAATTCACACTAGCTCCTAAATCACACATGCCATCAGTACCTTTTCCATTCCCCATAGTAATTTGAATAATAAAGCTTCCAGGATCCTTTAGCTTAGGAGGTAGTTTATGCTGCAAAACAGCACTAGCTACTTCAGAAACTATCACCTTTTCATTCGACTCAAACCTCTTTTTCTTGGTATTCAGTTCTTTGAAGAATTTAGCATAAGCCGGCATGTTCTTAATTGCTTCAAGTAAGGGTAAGTTGATACTTACCTTAAACAACATGTTGAAGATATCTGAAAATTGCTTATCTTTTTTATCATCCTTTAACCTGCTGGGGAATGGTATAGGTGGCCGGTATGGATTGCTTGCCTTATGCAAATCTGCTGTAGGGGACTTCTCCATTGATCTTTCTTCAGCACCTTTGTTCTCTAGTTCTCCTTCCTTTTTATTCTCTTTCTCACCTGCATTCACAGAATTATTTTCAACATTGTTATTAATTACCTTGCCACTCCTAAGAACAGTCACTGCTTGTGACTGCTCAGGTTGACTTGGGAACTTCCCTTTTTGTTGAATCTGCATCTGTTGAGCAAGTTGCCCCACTTGGGTCTCCACCTTCTTAAAAGATGCTTCCAAGGAATCCAGCCTCTTGTTGTTCATCTCCTGATTTTTAGTACTGACTTGGATAAAAGCCTGTAAACTTTCCTCCAAACTCTCTCTCTTAGGCTGACCTTGATTTGAGGATTGGCCCTGTTGTTGATTCTGTCTCTGGAGCAAATGGAAAGGCTGTTGAGCATTATTTGTTGTCCATGAAAAATTGGGGTGACTCCTCCAACCAGGATTGTAAGTGTTGGAGTAAGGATCATTCTTTGCTCTTGGTTGAAATCCCCCAATAGCATTAACTTGCTCAGCTTCATTCCCAAAAGACTCATATGCAGAGGGGCATATATTTTCTCCATGCCCAAATGTCCCACAGATTCCACACACTTCTTGAGTGGATGAAGAAATATTGTTCTTCATGTTTAGCATTTGAACCTGCCTTGTCAACTCAGCTATTTGACTAACCATTTCAGTATTGGCTTCCAATTGATTCACCCCTTTACTTCTTCCCTTACACTATTTTGTTGAGAATTAGCTCCCAACATCTCAAAGAACTCATAAGTCTCATCAGCTGTCTTTTCTCCCATGGCTCCCCCAGCTGCATTGTCAACAGTGTTCTGAAATTGCTGGGTTAGACCATCTGAAATCCGAGTAAGGGGAAGCTGAGCAAATTCATTGTAATAGAAAATTCCACAGTTTGTCCCAAGACAGTCATTGATAATTTTCCATTTTTAACATCTATCAAAGTGTTGGTAGTTGCCATAAAAGGCCTACCCAGCAGAATGGTGTGTGTAGATGGTGAAGAATTACCTACTTCCATGTCAAGAACAATGAAATCCACAGGTACTATCAAACCACCAACTTTAACTAACACATCTTCTATAACCCCTTTCGGGAATCTAAGAGATCTATCAGCTAATTGCAACACCATTTTTGTTGGTTTAAGTTCCCCTAATTCCAAATCAAGATAGACAGAATAAGGCATTAAATTCACACTAGCTCCTAAATCACACATGCCATCAGTACCTTTTCCATTCCCCATAGTAATTTGAATAATAAAGCTTCCAGGATCCTTTAGCTTAGGAGGTAGTTTATGCTGCAAAATAGCACTAGCTACTTCAGAAACTATCACCTTTTCATTCGGCTCATACCTCTTTTTCTTGGTATTCAGTTCTTTGATGAATTTAGCATAAGCCGGCATGTTCTTAATTACTTCAAGTAAGGGTAAGTTGATACTTACCTTAGACAACATGTTGAAGATATATTAAAATTGCTTATCTTTTTTATTATCCTTCAACCTGCTGGGGAATGGTATAGGTGGCCGGTATGGATTGCTTGCCTTGTGCAAATCTGTTGTAGGGGACTTCTCCATTGATTTTTCTTCAGCACCTTTGTTCTCTAGTTCTCCTTCCTTTTTATTCTCTTTCTCACCTGCATTCACAGAATTATTTTCAACATTGTTATTAATTACCTTGCCACTCCTAAGAACAGTCACTGCTTGTGCCTGCTCAGGTTGACTTGGGAACTTCCCTTTTTGTTGAATCTGCATCTGTTGAGCAAGTTGCCCCACTTGGGTCTCCACCTTCTTAAAAGATGCTTCCAAGGAATCCAGCCTCTTGTTGTTCATCTCCTGATTTTTAGCACTGACTTGGATAAAAGCCTGTAAACTTTCCTCCAAACTCTCTCTCTTAGGCAGACCTTGATTTGAGGATTGGCCCTGTTGTTGATTCTGTCTCTGGAGCAAATGGAAAGGCTGTTGAGCATTATTTGTTGTCCATGAAAAATTGGGGTGACTCCTCCAACCAGGATTGTAAGTGTTGGAGTAAGGATCATTCCTTGCTCTTGGTTGAAATCCCCCCATAGCATTAACTTGCTCAGCTTCATTCCCAAAAGACTCATATGCAGAGGGGCATATATTTGCTCCATACCCAAATGTCCCACAGATTCCACACACTTCTTGAGTGGATGAAGAAATATCGTTCTTCATGTTTAGCCTCTGAACCTGCCTTGTCAACTCAACTATTTGACTAACCATTTCAATATTGGCTTCCAGTTGATTCACCCCTTTACTTCTTCCCCTTACACTCTTTTGTTGAGAATTAGCTCCCAACATCTCAAAGATCTCATAAGTCACATCAGCTGTCTTTTCTCGCATGGCTCCCCCAGCTGCATTGTCAACAGTGTTCTAAAATTGCTGGGTTAGACCATCTGAAATCCGAGTAAGGGGAAGCTGAGCAAATTCATTGTAATAGAAAATTCCACAGTTTGTCCCAAAACAGTCATTGATAATTTTCCATTTTTAACATCTATCAAAGTGTTGGTAGTTGTCATAAAAGGCCTACCCAGCAGAAGGGTGTGTGTAGATGGTGAAGAATTACCTACTTCCATGTCAAGAACAATGAAATCCACAGGTACTATCAAACCACCAACTTTAACTAACACATCTTCTATAACCCCTTTCAGGAATCTAAGAGATCTATCAGCTAATTGCAACACCATTTTTGTTAGTTTAAGTTCCCCTAATTCAAAATCAAGATAGACAGAATAAGGCATTAAATTCACACTAGCTCCTAAATCACACATGCCATCAGTACCTTTTCCATTCCCCATAGTAATTTGAATAATAAAGCTTCCAGGATCCTTTAGCTTAGGAGGTAGTTTATGCTGCAAAACAGCACTAGCTACTTCAGAAACTATCACCTTTTCATTCAGCTCATACCTCTTTTTCTTGGTATTCAGTTCTTTGAAGAATTTAGCATAAGCCGGCATGTTCTTAATTGCTTCAAGTAAGGGTAAGTTGATACTTACCTTAGCCAACATGTTGAAGATATCTGAAAATTGCTTATCTTTTTTATCATCCTTCAACCTGCTGGGGAATGGTATAGGTGGCCGGTATGGATTGCTTGCCTTGTGCAAATCTACTGTAGGGGACTTCTCCATTGATCTTTCTTCAGCACCTTTGTTCTCTAGTTCTCCTTCCTTTTTATTCTCTTTCTCACCTGCATTCACAGAATTATTTTCAACATTATTATTAATTACCTTGCCACTCCTAAGAACAGTCACTGCTTGTGCCTGCTCAGGTTGACTTGGGAACTTCCCTTTTTGTTGAATCTGCATCTGTTTAACAAGTTACCCCTCTTGGGTCTCCACCTTCTTAAAAGATGCTTCCAAGGAATCCAGCCTCTTGTTGTTCATCTCTTGATTTTTAGCACTGACTTGGTTAAAAGCCTGTAAACTTTCCTCCAAACTCTCTCTCTTAGGTTGAACTTGATTTGAGGATTGGCCCTGCTGTTGATTCTATCTCTGGAGCAAATGGAAAGGCTGTTGAGCATTATTTGTTGTCCATGAAAAATTGGGTGACTCCTCCAACCAGGATTGTAAGTGTTGGAGTAAGGATCATTCCTTGCTCTTGGTTGAAATCCCCCCATAGCATTAACTTGCTCAGCTTCATTCCCAAAAGACTTATATGCAGAGGGCATATATTTGCTCCATGCCCAAATGTCCCACAGATTCCACACACTTCTTGAGTGGATGAAGAAATATTGTTCTTCATGTTTAGCATCTGAACCTGCCTTGTCAACTCAGCTATTTGACTAACCATTTCAGTATTGGCTTCTAGTTGATTCACCCCTTTACTTCTTCCCCTTACACTCTTTTGTTGAGAATTAACTCCCAACATCTCAAAGATCTCATAAGTCTCATCAATTACGCCAATTAGCTTCCCCGGCAGTGGCGCCAAAAACTTGTTGCGCTCAAATTAACTCTACCACAAAGCGTCACTCACAAGTATACGACGTAGCTGTAGCAAAGGTGATCGCCCCAAGGTCATCTCACAAGGGAGCTAAAGTGTCTAATCGATTATCAGATTAAAAGTAACAAGTAATGAATAAATTTAAATTGCTAACTAATGAAAATGTTTAATTGAAGTTTAAAACAATAAAAGTAAACAAGAGCTGAGGTTTTGATTCACTTGATAGAATGGTCTAGGGTTTGCACTTCTCTACTACTTATATGTATGAACGGTTATTCCTCTTAACTAATTTAATTTCAAAGATTAAATCTCAAACAACTTAATTAATTGAGTCAAGGAAATAAGCTCTCGCATTCAAACCTCTTACAACTAATCTTGTTATAATTGAAACAATCTTTTTAATAGGTTATATCTCTAATTCACCTAAGTCCTTGATTGACTTGTTCCAGCATTAGACTTCATCTCTCAATCCATCATCTAATACCTAAAACACATAATTGGTGGCCAATCAATTATATATTAACAATATTTCATTCAATCAAGGCTAAAAAAATTATTAGCTAAGAGAATAACCAATTCACACAATCATAGCAGATCCATACAAACCCTAGACTAGATCAAATTAGCTCATAATGCAATCAAACATATTCATCTCATTAATGTTCAAAGGAATCAAAATAGACATGATAATATCCATTAATATAATTTCAATGAAAATAAAGAGAATAAGTTCGAGAACAAAACTAAGTTACCAACTCCTTGAAGTTTCTGAAGAATTTCTTGTTCAATCTTGCAAGAAGGATGTCTTGTTGGCTAGAACAAATCTAATCTAAGCTAGATTAATCAAAGTGAAATCAAAATCAAAGAAAACAAATGTTAAAACCCTAACTTTGCTCTCTGACAGCTCAAACAACTCTCCAAATCGTCAACAGTCCCAAACCCTAAGCTCTTCTTTTCCTTTTATATGAAACGTCCGCTTTAAAATCCACCGCTGTTTGGTTCATGAGGGACACGGCCAAGTCAGATGTGACTTGGCCGTGTGAGTGGTTTTTGGAGGGACACGGCCAGTGACTTGGCCGTGTCCCTTGCATGTGTTCACTTCTGTCTGCTTTCGATCCTTTTTCTTCTTTGGTTGAGTGACACGGCCAAGTCAGAGGTGACTTGGCCGTGTTGCACCATTTTGGAGGGACACGGCCACAAGACTTGGCCGTGTCCCTTGCTTGTGTCTTCCACTGTGAGATTTGCAATTTCTTTCCCTTTGGAACTAAGTGAGACACGGCCAGGTTGGATTGACTTGGCCGTGTCTGGGCTTCATTGGAGGGACACGGCCACTGACTTGGCCGTGTCCCTTGGTGTGTCCACCTCTGTGACTTTGATCTTCAATTTAACTTGGTATGGGACACGGCCAGTGACTTGCCCGTGCCCTCTGCCTCTGTCAGCCACTGCCCCTTTCTCCTTCAATTTGTTTCCTTGCCTGTTTTAACCTAACACAAAACTCAAAACAAACTTTAAACAAGAAGTAAATAGATAATAACCAACAAAACATAAACACAATACTAAAAACTAGATCAAAAACGACATAAACACTGAAAGAACTAAAACTACCAAAATTAATGAAAACACTAAACAAACCAATTAAAACTAACAAAATACCTAAAGAAAACAATAATTATCATACTAAACAAGACACAAATCTATAACAAAAACTAATAAAACACTGAGCGAGGACAAGGTCTTCCTTTGGTTCTAGCGTCTTCTTATAGGGGTGACTTGGAGTTTTAGGGGCTTCCCCCAAGTCGAGTGGCTGATATTGCCTTCCGCTTCTTATCAAAGCATCGACCTCTTCAGCGAGGTCATTCAGATCCAGCACACATACTTCGTTCATTTCCAAGAGAAGTTTGAAAGGATCAAACAGCTCTTCTTCCACAGTGATGGCGTGGATGGAATGATTGGGCAATGGGTTAGTATTAATGTTTGGTTGACTTTTGAGAGGAATGATGTCACCACTATCCACCAGATCCTGGACGCGGTTTTTCAGAGTACAGCAAGCATCTGTTCTATGCCCATTTCCTTGGTGGTATTCACAGTACTCATTGACCCTATAATTGGAGGGTAATGGGTTTGGAGGAGGCCTTGGGTCCAAAGGCTTCAAGTACTTCCCTTCCATGACTTTTTTAAACACCATATGAAGGGGCATCCCAAGGTCGGTATATTGCCTTCTTGGCTGATTTCTCTGCCCGAGATTGCCCACACGTACAGGATTCGCAGGGGCAATATTAGCCACTTCATTGACCTTGCTTGATGAAGCAGCTTGGCCTTATTTCTTGTACTTCGAAGTAGCTCCCTCATCTACTATCTTACCCAATTGTATCAAATCTTCTACCTTGGTTGCAGTCGCAATGAGCAATTTGAAAGTAGGCAGGTATTGGGTTTGCAGTTGAGCTTGATATGTAGGCCTTAAATTCTTGATTATGATATCAATTTTCTCCTATTCTGAAGGGTGATTGATCATTTGGGCGGCCTTTGCCCTCCACCTCGTAAGGAACGAGGAGAAGGGTTCATTATTGTTCTGCTTGGTAGTCTCAAGCTCCCTTCTAGTGACATCCACTTCAATATTGTAGTGGTATTGAGTGTTAAATGCATTGCAGATGTCTTCCCAAGTCTTGATCTTGGCACGATCCAGGCTTACAAACCATTTAAGGGCACCACAAGTCAAGGATTGTTGGAATAGTTGAGCAAAGAGCTCATCATTTAAACCCCCAAGGGCTTAAGGCCCTCACATACATCTTCAGGTGGGTTTTAGGGCAAGTAGTCCCATCAAATCTATCCATCCCCGGCATCTTGAATTTTGGAGGCAATCTAGCTTGGGGAAACAAGGATAAGGAATCCATGTCTACCACCTCTTTATGAGTTTTCATGGCAGTGATTGACCTTTCAAGCAATTCAAGTTTCTTTTTTAGTTCATCAGTTTCAGTAGCATTCTTAGAGGGTGGATCCTCCAAATTGATGATAGGAGTATTACCCTGAGCAGTCGTGGGGGTACTAGTTTGCCCCACAGTAGTTTCTTTCCCTAGATTTCCAGGAGTAGTGGCTGTCTTTGGTGCCCCTCCCAATTCTGCCAAGATGGCTACCCTTTGGGCAGTCAAAGCTTCATCAATTCTTTCTTGCATCCTAGCTTCAATCTCCCTAATCTGTCCATCTAGCAAGGCCTTAATCTGTTCAATAGTAGCCATTTCAGTAATTGGGGTAGTTAGTGAAGTTGGGGAAGTAGAACTTATGGGTGATTGCACAGTTGGAGTTGGTGTAGCTTGTGTAGGTGAAGGCACATAGATAGTGGATACCTGCAAAGGTTAAGGGTAAAGGACTAGGGTAGTGAGTAGGGTAGGAAGACTCTTGGTCCACTTGTATATATCAAAAGGTTTTCCCTAAAACGATGTTGTTATGTTGCATGAATGCACCTCATCACATCATAATTCATTTTAATGGAATGTGGTACTATCATTGGGTACATACAACCTAAGGGAGGGTTCTATTATTGAATGAAAATAGAGAATGGGCTTATAATAGGGACCCTTAAACCTCGAGTAAGATATACCTACCACATGTGAAACAAGGAGTTTCACGTGGGTCAAAGTGTACGATATACTCGTGGGCCATTCCAAAAGGATTGGAATGGTTTGCGGTAATAGGGAGGACGCTTTGGCTGTCCGCCGGCATAATCAAGGAGACCTGCCGGTCAGCACTACTTGCTATCTAAACTCATAACTTTGAACAGAAAGAGAAGAAATTCATTTGAAAATAAATTTTATGCAACGGGAGAAAAGGATTCCCCCATATAATGCAAGAGAAAAAGATTCTCTAAATGACAAAACAAATGCACAATTAATCAAACAAGGGATCCATCAAAGGAAAAAGATTCCCTTTTGTCAATCTTCAATTCCAATATCCTTAAAGAAAGGATAAACATTGCTAAGGTACCCTACAAAACAAATAAAAGTACCCTAAAGAAGGGCAAGTTAGTAAAAAAAATGCAATTGTAGTCTACTAGGAAGTCCCCAGTGGAGTCACCAGATTGTGAACCTCTAATTTCACCCAAAAAGGATTTGGATGAACATGCACTTGTTGTTGGGAGTCGTCACTCAATTGTTTTTTGTTCAAAGGGTAAAACTAAGAAAACCCTTGTTTGACCCCAATAATGCATCCAATGTAAAGGTTTCTAATCTACTAACCCAAGGAGGATTCGGGGACTATGTCATGCATTTGATTAACTTGCAAAAAAGAAACAAACCTAAAAAAATAAGGAAAAGGACAAACAGATTGTTAGTGGATTGTGGACTTACTATTTGAGGTGAATCTCAAAATATGCCTACATACCCCCGTTTGAATGGGAGATCAAAGCCCATGTAGTTCGATAGTGCCTATTCAAAGGCGATAAGAATTATGCTTCATGCATGTGTGTGTGTATGCTTTGTGCATTGTGAGATTTAATTAGCACTTAGTGCAAAATTGTGAAATTTAGGTACCATGTACCAAAAGGATGCAAATTTTAGGCCTTTGGCCAAAAGGGTTAATTGATTCATGGCTTAATGCCGAAAGATCGATTGATTAGTTAATTAGGCCTTAGACCTAAAAGGATTAGGTCTTTGACCAAAATGATTGGTTCATGGCTTAATGCTGAAAGATCGATTGATTAGTTAATTAGGCCTTAGACCTAAAAGGATTAGGTTTTTGACCAAAAAGAAATTAAGAAGAAGGTGTACTGCTTATGACATGCTTGAATTGACAAAGGATGAATTAGGATATTACCTTGCTTAGGATTTTCCCACTTCGAAGCTCCAGATCTTGTTTTCTTGGACCTTGGATTATGATTCTTGATTCCTACTTTCTTGATATGATTTGAGTTGATTCCTGCAGCACAAGGTTAGATTTATGCAAAGAAGAGTAGAAGAGAAGCGCTAAGCGTATAGGAAAATAGGGAGTTCGTCAACACGAAGTCCGGGATCCTTTTCTGACTGTTATGGGGGCTATTTATAGTGAAAATCGGACCAAATTCGGATCTGGATGGCGGTTGAACCACTGGTCCCGGCGGTTGAACCGCCGTGGACGACGGTTGACTTGCCAGAAGAGGGAAAAAGGGCAGCGGTTGAAACCCTACATGGCGGTTGAACCGTTGTGTGCGGCGGTCGAACTGCTGTGCATGGCGGTTGAAACGCTGTACACGGCGGTTGGACTTCCAAAAGGAAACTCGGCGGTTGAAACCCTACACGGTGGTTGAACCGCTGCGTGCGGCGGTTGAACCGCTGGTCAAGGCTGTTGGACCGCTGCATGTGGCGGTTTGGCCTCCAAAAAAACACATCAGCTCGCACGATTTTCTCACAAACTAATTTTTCGGGAGCCACGGACCTCCAAAAAATATTCCGAGACCATTTCTACTATCCACGTGTCGTTCCGGACATTTCAAGTGCCATATCGATATATCTCTGGTGAACTTTTCCAAAGTCACCCAGTCTGAGTCGACATTTTGTGGTATGGAGAAATCAGCTTTCCAAGCCTCAAAATTCAAGTATTCACACCATTACAAGCTATATCTGTCATAACAAATAAACACAAATATTACCACATCAGAGACAAACTTATGTGCCAATGCAAATGCATGTACTACAACTCATTTCAAATTTCAAAGCTTTAATTTCCTTTCTTTTTAAAAAACACGCTTAGGCTTAGAATCTCGAACCTAGGCCCTGATACCAAAATAAATATAACATCCTTATACCCTATATACATACTATAGATATATAACCTATATTTGTACAATATGCATATACGACATAAGGATGCCCCATTATAGATCCATTCAAACCTTTCATTATATTATATATATAAGAACATTTTACATTATCAAATCTTATTCTTCAAAAGTAACATTTCCAAAATCATTAAAACTTTTCATTTAATACATTGTCTTTCCAAAAATATACTTATATACAAATACATATGGTCAAACTACAAAGTAACAAAATGTCCATGCATGCACCACCTTCTAGTTGGTCTCTGGCACACCCTCAGTCTTCTCGTGGCACAAATATCTGACTCTCAGATCAGCAATCTACTTACCTGTGTGATTCATACAACAGTGCAAAGCTCCAAAGCTTAGTGGTACATATAAATAATATATACATACAAATACACAAATACAAATATCACATCCTTATCCATATATAATATACATCAATACAATATTGGGATTCACATCCCACTTACACATCATTACACTATTAGAAATCACATTCCATATTCAAACATGACTATTGGGCTTCACATCCCACCCATCATCATTTCAATTACTAAGTTGAGCTACCACACTATCAATTTCTCGACCTAGTTATGCTCGGGTCCATTTTCAATTTCAATCACATGACCTAGCTCTGCTCAGGTCAACCATTATGTCAAACACATGACTCAACTTTGCTCGGGTCAAGACCTAGCTCTGCTCAGGTTTATTAACATAAGCACCTCTATACCTAGCTCTGCTCAAGACCTCTTGTGCAAATCCAATCAATCTCAAGACAATTAGACAAGTAATGATATAGGTTACATGTATACACCATCACTTTAGTTTTTGATTTTTTAGTGATCATCACTATTTATGATCACATCACATTACCAGTTCACACCATTCATACATAGATCACATGCATTACCAATACCCATCTTCCATTTCTTTCACATTTTCTCACATTCAGCTAGGCCATTGCCTCATTTCTCATTTTTCTCATTCATTTCAATATCATATCATATCATTTCATCATTTCAATGTCATATAATCACAATGTATCACATTTTATGCAATCTAGCCATTGCCAATGGCTTTTCACAATATCTTTAATGCATACACAACAAACCACATTACCCAAACACTTTTGGTCATTTTCACATATTGCACATGTTTCACTTTATACTCAATTTATCCATTATCAATGGCTTCACAATTCATTAAACGCATACACAACAATCACATGCCATAGCACATTGATCTTCTCATCTGTATCATAAATCATTATTCATTTACAATTCACACTTGACATCCAACCACATTTTCCCATTTTATACTTTCATCATGCAAGCATGAGCCACACTCACACATATAAATATGTAGAATAATTAACATATTTTGTCATAATTCTTCAAGTGACACGCTCAACTTTTGGAAACTTGGACATGCCTAGGGACATGGGTATGTCACTGCCTGTGTCCTTAATGTTGCCTTACAGTCACTATGATAGACCCAGGGACATAGGCGTGTCACAATTAACCCTTTGTACAAAGACATGAACCAATCATTTTGGTCGCCCAAAGACGTTAATGTAAAAGATCGATTAATTTTGTCATATGTACAAACCAAAGACGTTATCTATACAAATCTTTATTTATTCCAAGTTTACTCTTCTTTACTTACTTCTTGTTAATCTAAACATAAAATCATAATAACAATCATCATGTATTTTATTCATACCATCATCCATATATCAATTCACCCAATCCCCAACTCAACTTTACCAAACCCTTACTCTTTTCCTCAATTCCAACTACTCATTATTATCCTCAACATATAACCATATTTACTTCATCTATGTATCAATTCAACATATATATACACTTCAATATATCATTATCATCATATTATTTGATTAATCACCACTTTCTCTCACTAACTATATCATACATATATATAATCCATAAAATAAGCTCAAGAAGCAAGTACTTAAATTACTTGCCAAAACTTGACTATTTTCTTTAATCCCTCTTGAATCTCTTATAAACTTTGATATGTAGCATGAAAAGTCCACTCTTCCCATTCTCTCGCTCTATCTTACGTTGAAAAGAAGAAGAAGAAGATGAAGGAGAAGAAGAACTTCCCTCTTCTTCATTCATCCTTATCCTTACATAAATAAAATATTATAAATAATTCCACTTTAATTCTCCACCACACATCTTCTTCCTTCCTTTGACTTTGTCCTCTTCACTTATTATTATTATTATTATTATTATTATTATTATTATTTAATTAAAATCAACTTTCCCTACAACCAAATATACCTCATGTATATATGGTGTATATGTTGGATATATGTATATGTCTTATATATGTCATGTTTACTTTAAATATTTAAAGTGCATATATAACATCTATTATAAACATCCGTCTCATATTTTCTCTACCCATTACACCCATATGCTCTCCCTTATTTACTATTCTAAAATATATCAAAAATCGGGATATTACATTTCTATTAAGGTTTGATACCAGAAATAAATGGACAAATAAATGCTACTAGAGTAGTTGCTGAAGAAGTAGAATCTGTGGGTTTGGAGAATTAAATTTTAGGTATAGTAATCAAATTAGAAAAAACTAAAATGTTAAATATAAGTCCATGTATGTATCTAGTACGCATGATTAAGAATTTGTAATCTCTAGTTGAGATTTAATGATGAATGAAAAGTTGAAAATTGAGATTTGTATGAAATTAAAAATCGGGTAGAATTGTGAAATTAAGGAACACACTAAATTTTATGTAGCAAATAAATGGAAGGACAACTAAATGAAAATTTAGGATGGAATTTGATTGTAATTAGGGAAAGATATTAATTATTTGGTTCAATGAATGAGTATAGTGTTGAGTTATTGGATTATATGAATGAGGATTATATTCATATACAAATGTTTGGTTGGATATAAATTAATAGTTATATAAAATTATTGGTTATGTATTTATTTATGGATATGAGTTTAAGTATTGATGAAAATTATCAGTATTGAAAGGGGAATGACAAAAAAAAAAGAAATGAAGGGGTATTAATTCAGTACAAATTCAGAGTATAAAATTTATAAGTTGTCTTGTCAATTTAGAGGAAAATAGTGGAGATCAAATTCACATAGTTGTTCATGGAGAAGAAATATGGATGTGTTGTGAGTTGGTGAGATAATTTATTTAAGGCAGAAGTGATTTATTTTATTAGGATGTGTGATATAACTTAACAAGTGTGTGTGTTATGGATAAAATTTGATTTGAATTGTATAGTGCAAAGTATTTAGTAGTGTTCTTTTGTAATTCATCTATAAAATGATGGAAATGCGAAAGGTGGATTTTAATTCAAAAGAATCAAAAGTAAAAATAAATATGATTATAATTGTTAACCTATATTGTTGAAGTAAATATGTTTATGAATTTGATATGGATGAGAAAATACTAGAGTAAGTAAATGAATATTATGGCAAAAAAAAAATTGAAACTTGAGAAAATTATTAACCAATGTAAGTGAAGAATCAAAATGAATGTATAGTTAGTGTATAGAAGGATGATAAGTAGATATGATTGGTAAATATTGAGATAGTGTTGAAGAAAATGATAAGTGCTATCAATGATAATTGAAGTGGAAAAGATTAGCTTGAATAAGAAATATTAGTATGTAATTGAATGAAGCTTAATGTAAATATATTGTTATAAAAATTGTTGGATTTTTTATGCAAGGTTAAGATTGAAATTGATTATATTCTTGAAGTGATAGGCATTGTAGATTGATCTAAATAGGAGAAATGATATAGGCATGTTGAGAGAAATTTGGAAGTACTTGTAATTATTGATGGATTGTTTTAATATTGGAAAAAAGAACACATTATTAAATCTTAGAATGGTAAATTATTAATAATTTAGAATGGGTTAAAAAAGAGACAAAGGAAATAAAGAGGAGAAGAATGGAAATAATTTCATGGTGAAAGTTAGATATTGTGAAACATATATATATATATATATGCACATGCATACAATATACATATGGTATGCCTAGTAGTAATACTACAGAGTGATTTAAGTTAATTGATAAATTACATATATAAGTATTTGTGATTTTAGAATAGATGATTATAAAGAGTGCAATGAGTTAAACAATGTTGATGATAAATTATTAAAGAAGAAGGAATTATTATTAGTAAAGAAATCAGATGAAAAAGAAATTTTAGTATTTTGTGTTACTATAAGTATCAATGAAATTTTTTTTGAAAGGTTGAAGAGATATTTAAGAATGAAAAAAGAGATTAAATGCTATGTTTAAAGAAAATAATTAAGTTATAATGGAAGATGTGTGTATAAGAATTATTGATTTGTAAATTGGAGTTACTGTTATTTTGAAGTATTATAAGAATTTATTTATGATAGTAGGATGGAAATTATGAAACAAAGATATAATTTTGTGATAATTTTAATAGTTAGTATTTATATTTTGAAGATGTTGTTTGTTAATTCTTAAATTTAAGATAATAAAATCATACGGGTCTAAAAGAAAAGTTCACATTTGGAAGCTAATAAAAAGAGACAATTATCGTTTTGAGATAGATTGTGTGAGACGGATGTTATAAGGAATTGATTAATGTTAAGATTAATTGTGTATGTTGACGGGTAATTTCGAGGATGAAATTCTTTTAAGGGGGAGAGAGTTGTAACATCTGCAAATTTACTAAAATAAAATAGAATAAAATTTAATTAAACTAAAATGAAAATTTTGAGGGAGAAATGAAGAGTAAGAAGTGAGAAGAATAGATTGTATATATTAAATATACGTGTAATGGAAATGACATATAAAAGTCATAGGTGAATAGTGAAAGGTAAAAAAATTAATTAAAATTATTAATTAGAAAATTACCATAGTGGAAGATGATGGTAAAATTTTAAATTTATTAAATAATTCAAAATTGAAATAATTTGAATGGAAGATAGAAAATTGAAGTTTTAAAATAATATATATACATGTTTCATATAAAAGAAGAGAGAAAAGTCAAAATAAAAGAGATGCTCATCATCTTCACTTTTCTCCTTTGGTAATCGAGACTCTCCATGGAGAAAGAGGAAAAAAATATCTTTACCAAATCATCACATTCATCAAGATTTCCAAAGGAATTATAGAGTTTTTAAAGGAATTGCTTGAAAGAGGTAAGAATTCTTTGATTTTTTTTAGGTTTTCTTAAGATATATGATTATGTGTGAATTCGATTTATGGTGGAGTGTGATATAATTGGTCAAATGGGTTTGTAAGATGTTAGTTTGATGTAAAAGGAATGATGTTAAAGTTAGATTCAAGAAAAGGTTAGGTTTGGTTAGAGTTTGGAAGAAGAAGAATGTAATTTAGGGTTTTGGAAGAGATTTGTTAAAGTA
Source organism: Garcia nutans (assembly GCA_947685225.1). Taxonomy (NCBI): domain Eukaryota; kingdom Viridiplantae; phylum Streptophyta; class Magnoliopsida; order Malpighiales; family Euphorbiaceae; genus Garcia; species Garcia nutans. Next base: position 18,050,827 of record CANTUV010000009.1, on the reverse strand, counting down.
TTCATGTTCATTTGATTTCATGATTTCAATCATGTTATTAAATGATTTTTATGATAGATATGAACTTAAATTGACAATTGGAATTGATTAAAATGAAGAACAAAAATTAAAGAAGCATAGGGAAAATTTTTGTATTTTTAAGAAAATCTTACATATTATATGTTAATGTTTGAAATGTTTTAAAATATAATGTTAGAGATATATTTGAGGTTAAAACTCAATTTGGAAATGATTAGAATTAACTTTCAAAGTTAAAGTCCATTAGGGCTAAAAAAAAAAGAGAAATTGAAGGAATGTGTTTTAATTAAGGTCGAATAGTTAAAACACCTAAAGATGTGATTCTAATGTATAATTTACATTCATAATTTGATTAGGTGTTGCGTAGATGGTTGTTCCCACAATTTAGTAATGAAAGCCATATTGAAGAGTTGGTGGAAAAATATATATTTTGGCTTGGAAGTGCTATTGTTAAGAGGTTAGTACATACTTTGATTGAAATGTGTTTATATGAACTTGAATGGCATGTTACATTATATGTGAAAGTGATAACTACGCTATTTTGATGTGTGAGTACACATGAAAAGAGTAAAATATATGTTTATGTTATGAAATGTATGATGTGTGATTGAGTGAGCCACTTTAAGATGGCTGAAAGCATTTAATAATGTGATTGTGAAAATGTGTAATTATGCCTAATGTAAGCATAATTTGGCCATATTGAGGATGAGGCAAGTAAATTGATGAAATTGATGAAAATATATGGAAATAATAAAAAAATATGGAAAAAGTGCAAAAAGAATGAAAATTGGCATAATTACCAAAGTATGAGAAAAATGTGAAATTATTTGTGTTATATGTAAAACCTTATGTAATATCAATTTTCAGAGTATTGTATATGGTGTTATACAGTATACAGGTTATTTGCCTTTGGGCCAATTGCTAGGCATCACTATTGTTGCCTTCAGGCCAAATGATAGGCATCACTATTATATTGACTTCGGGCCAGATGTTGAGCGTCACTATTATTTGCCTTCAGGCTAGACACTGGGTGTCAATTATTAGTCAAAAGCAATATCTCTAGAACTTGAATATTACGTAGGGACATTTGAGCCTAGTGCATGTGAAAGTGTAATGTGATAGCTTAAATTTGATAAGTGTTTAAATTGATACTTATAATTGCATGCCACTTCAAAATTGTAAAAAAAGAAATGCATTTTTGCATTATTCATTAGTTGTTGTTTATATTAAAGTACGTACCACTATGCAAAATGCTTAGTGCGATTTGTCCAACGCATGTAGCAGTTGAGAGATGGATAGCCTAGAAGTTCATCAATTCACCACTAGACCAGTGCCACTTCATAGCATGTAAATATGTATTTTGATTAATTATACAACATTTGTATAAACTGTATTATATCTAAGAGATTGAAACTTGATAAGTATGTAAATATTTAAATATATTATCTATATATACAGGATCTTGAAGCTTTTAATTAATTTGGGTTGTGAGAATTATATTTTAGAAATTGATAAATGAATGGGAATATGCATGTATATATATATTTTGGAAGTGTAAATTTTTATATAGGTTGTGTATGTTTGTTTTTGGGATTACTCAAATTACAGATAAAACGCTGGCGAAATTTTTTCAGAGATTTTTAATGAATAAATATTATAGTAATATTTAAATTGCTTATACTCATCTATTTAGTTAATGTATTACCTTTTAAATGAATAAATTATTTTATTTGAATTAATAAAAAAAATTTTCTAATGGCTTTAATAGTGGCATTCTTGTATTCTGTATACGTATGTTGTATATACGAAATGTATGCATTGTATGTATAAAGGGTATAGGGATATTACACAATATATATATCCCGTATATGTATAGTACATATATAGAATACAAGGGTGGTATGGTAATTTACTGCCCAATCACCTTTTTCAAACTATATTATGTTAAAATATAATTAAATAAATATGATAAATAGATATATTAATATTTACTAAATCAACAATTCTTTAAAATGAAATATATGAGGAACATTCGCTATAATTTTATCTGTAATTTTGATAAATCCCAAAATCATCTAGCACACAACCTGCAAAGAAAGATTCACTCCTAAATACTTATAGATACAATCTCCAGTATTTTTTTCCAAACTTTTCAAAGCTTCCTCATTATTCATCATTTTATAAATATTCAAAAACCATAAACATAAACAATGTACATTTCAAATTTATATTTTAAGTTACAATACTTTTTAAAATACTCATATATACCTTACACTTCCCAAAATATGTCTAATATACATATAATATTTTTACTATACAAATTTCATATTACATAGTGCATAAAATTATACATGAATGCATCACCCTCCAAATTTGTCACGTGGCAATCTCATCTTCATGTCCCAAACACACACTAGTTCACCCTGATCTGCACTTCTAATTCATGCACAATACACACTACCACACTAAGCTTACAAGCTTAGCGGTATATACTATGATAATATATAATCATTAAAAGCGATACATATTTATCATAACACAAACTATTATGCCATTACTCTATGGCATGTTTCACACAATGTATTTTTCCTTATTCAAATACTTAATACATACATATATATATCTTATAGACACGCATACACACACATACATTGGACCCAACAAATCCCTGCATAATACCCAAGTTCCAGAAATACTAATTTAATCCATCTAGAGACCGGTGCAAGTGTCACATGAATCACTTGAAGGCCGCCCCTATGGACACTGAGGCAAGTGTCATAAAATCACCGGTAGGCTGCCTCTATATACACCGAGGGCAAGTGTCATATAAATCACTCATATGCTACCACTAGAGGCAAGTGTTATATAAATCACCCGCAGGTTGTCCTCTCTTGACATTGGAGGCAAGTGTCAAATAAATCACCCGTAGGCTGCCTCCTCAGTACAGTACCATTCTCGATTTTCTAGAATGAGTAGTTATACAAGGCAATACAAATACAAATCATAATATACCACATTTATCATATTCTCATTTAATATTCTCTTTACACATCTCATTGTCATATCTTCATCACATTTTCTCATCTCTCACAAATTTTCATATAAACCTCATGATCATCTAAAAACATGATCATTATCACATTTCACATTTTTCCATTACCACTTCTCACATTTTAAATTAATTTGACAACTTTTCATATTTTTACATATTTCACATATTATATGTATTTCTTGTTCGTAATTTCCTCATTGTCAGCAAATTTCCATATTTTCCTTTGCATTACTTACCACTTTACTCATTTTCACATATTTAAAAATGTTTGATTATTTTCCATAATATTTCCATATTCCTTAATTATTTTTCCAAGTTTTCTATTCATAAAAAATATATTACTTAACCACATTCGTAATGTGGCCAATTTCATTATTTTATTCTATTTTTCAGATTTTTATATTTGTTTCCCCATGTACACATCATATTAGGCATAATGTACATTTCTCATAAAATGTACATAACATTCAAATTAACCATAATACAATGGTTTAGCATTTCATTTTTCATGCCTTAAACACACTTTATTAATGCAATACCCATATATTATATCAAAATAAATATTAAGTAGCATAACACATTCAGCGCAATGTGTTATGCCAACTCAAATGCAATTAAAACATAATTTACCAAAGTATATACTAACCTCTAGAAATACCAATATCCATGCCAATTCACAACCCAAGCATTACTTCCTCCAAAAGCCTTTCCTTTCTTTAAGTTGGCAATGTCTCCTTACCCATTCCTAAACTAAATTACAAGTGAAAATAAACCATTAAAATCATATTATTATCCATCTCACACTATCAAGCATCATTTACACAATGCTTTATTCAATTCCTATCAAAACCCTAATTCTCCCTTTACTAAGTTATTTAAACTTCAACCAACCACCATATTTTCCATCAACCAAGCATAAAATCATTACACCCACATCAATATAACAACAAAACAATGCATATTAGTAATTATAAACACTTTCTCCAAAACCTCTAAGTTCACATACTCTTCACATAAACCCTAGTTCCACCACAACCAACCCATCCTCACTTTTAACCATTGAATTGTCATATACATATCAAGCAAACTTCAAAATAAACTATATTATGAATTATAACCATCACCATCAAAATCTCAAAATCCACATAATCTTAAATTTCAAGAAAACCCATTTAATTCTAAAGAAAACTTACCTAAACCTTGATTAATCTTCAAAATCACCATAATTACTTTAATTTCTTTGGAAAATTTGGTGTGGATGATGGAAGAAGAATTTCTTCCTCTCTTGGATATGTTGGACGAATTCTTGAAGAAGAAGAAGAAGAAGAAGATGGAATTTTATTTTTGGTCTTCTTTTCTTATTTTAATTCTAAGCACAAATATATATATATATAGATAGATATTTATTTAATTTATTTATTAATTATTTAAAATCCATAATTCTCCACTACCATTAAAATATATTTTAATTTTGATTTATTTTATTATTTTTTAACTTTTTACCATTTTCCCTCTAACTTTACTTTTTGACTTTTTATCTTTTTATGAAAGTGTGTATATTATATATATGTTAGGTGTATATTATGTTTTCACCTTGCATATCTTGTATATATTATGTGTATGTCTTATATTTCTCTATTCCAACATACTAATTATCCTCCAAAATAATTAACAATATTTAAAAATTTACAAGTATTACAATGCATGCCAACATATTGTTATGGAATACATGCATGCATAATCACATTATCATAAAATTAAATTGGACACATTAATGTCTACTTGTTATACCAAAAGATCAATTGAGAACAAGTGTTGGTTGGCATCTGGAAATGATAGACATGTTAAACAAAGAAGCAAAAATAGATGGTGATGGTGAAAAGTGAGGGGATAAAAGTAATAATTAAGGAATCTAAGAAACAATTAGAATAATTAATCAAAGAAATACAATGTGAAAAAATGAAGATTAATCATCTTCAAACGTGTACAAAGGAAGAACAATAATGGCTTTGTTAATTGACAAGTGTATTTAAACTTGACAGGTGTGAGATTAATTGAATGTAAAATTAGTAAAATTAACAATGAATTTGATAACTCCACCAAGAACTATGTTTATATATATGTGTAGGAAAAGTATTTAATATGATTCTTAAAAACTCACATTCAATACAAATCCTAAGTACCAAAATTTAATAAAAATAAATGCCAAATTGAATAACTGGATCGGTGCAATTTGAAGTAAAAAAGAAAGATATGATTTACTTATTTATGTGATGATTTTTTTTGGGTTATAGTTAATAAAATTTAAGAAGAATTAATTTCTAAAAATAATTTTATATGAGTTTTAGCTTAAAATCTATGTAAATTATGCTAAATTAATTTAATTGCTAGAGGTACCAAAATTCAATTATTTAGCAAGAAATATTGATAATTCAAATAAACATACTGCACATATTTTTTGTAATTAAAACAGAATTTTATTTTAGGATTGTGAAATAATTCAAGTTATAATTAAAGATGATGAACTATAATGATATTTATGTAAATATTACACAAATACTAAACACATGTACAATTTAATATTATGTTCACGTGAACTTTAAAGAGCATGTATACATATGATAATATAATGTAATAAGTAAATTATTTGCATGAACTCATAAAGATATGAAGAAATGATTGAGAATTAATTATGAATTAAGTAAATTGAATAAAATATAAATATAAATGAAACCTTAAAATAAAATATAACTGATACGGGTTAGGTTATCTATTGTGATATAATTATTGTAAAATAAATTGATACCTAATGTAGGAAGAAGGGAAGTAAGAGAACCCTATGGCTTAAAGGGCAAAACACCTCAGAAGGCTATAAGTGAGTGATAATCTAATGTGTTTTTTGACCTGTCTGATTTTGAATAGCATTGCTTAACTCTGGTTAGGTAGTATCTTATTTTTTTTACACCCTAATTTCTGTTACCCTAGATTGTATTATGTTTCTTGATAAGCCCTTATTGGTTGAAATAATTGCTTCTGAATCTCTATTTATCACATAGCCATTCTGTTGATTCCTTGCAAAATTTTTATGAAGTTATTTTTATTGACTTTGACACCTTGTTGAGTTATTTATTTATTGACCCTCTAATTACTCTATTAAGTTTATTGTTGAGCTATTATTATTGATTCTAATTTTTCTGTTGATTAGAGATCCATAATTATCGAATTTTTTAGATTATTTTAAAGAGATAGCTTGATGAGCTTATTATTTGACATCCACTATTGTGACATAGCCCAACTCTGCTGGGGCTTAAGCCATTGGATCGTGTACACCAATGTTTTGTTATGCACAAAAGGGGAAAGTTACCACCCTATTATATAGCTAATGGATACTCTATTCTTAATGTCACAATATGCATCTATTTATATAACTATTGTTATGTGTTATTTGTTATTCTTCTGAGAGTTTCCTTATCTGTTGAGATTTAACTACTCCTGATCCATTGATCACTCTTACACTAACTTGCATGTGCGTCTACTTAAGTAATTTATTGGTTATCTTACTTAGCTGCATGTTAGGTTATGATTCATTGAGTTGATGACTAATGTCTCGTCACCATTTTTTTCAGATTAGTGATCTGCAGGTTGAAGTGCCTGAATTTCTACTTTTCAGTTGTTCACTCTTTTGGTTAGTGCTAGAAGCAAATTATGTAATAATATATAAAGATTGTAAAATATTTATGTTTTGTAGTACTCCGTTGGGTACAATGTAACAACATGAATTTATACTTATGCCTACAAAATTAAAATATAAAGAAGGCTATATTAATATATATTTTTGTAAAGATATTAAATGATCTGGAAATATTTTAAAAAAGGTTCTTTGTGGTATCCAATGGCTTTAAGCCTACTCGAACCCTAGGACCGTCACACTATCCTTTCCCCAAACTAAACCGGAGGTGGGATGTGAAATAAGTGACTTTTAGGAAAGCAAAATTAGATTAATTATTTGAGACCTTGACCTAAAACTATTAATGTAGGAGAGAACCTTAGTATTAACACACTCAATTAATTAACTCTATATGTGGAAGTTGATTCAAACAAGAATCAAGAATAAGAGAAAACTCTCTTAAAACAAGAACAAAGTTCTTAATCTTTAATTGATCAAAATTTAGTCTCCCTTTAAAATGTAGAAAAGAATGCCTTATATAGGTTGCAAAGAAAACCTAACACTAAAAGGAAACAAAGAGTATTTAGGAAGTAATTACTCATCTCCTAATTTAACTATGATACTTAAAGCAGCTAGGGTAGTTAATATTACATATGATATTAAAAAAAAATAAGATGTTTACCTTAAGTAGATAATCAATAAAATATAAAATATAAAAATAATGTAAAATACAAAAATTGTTAATGAGAAGGCAGTGTAGTTCATGGTGGGATGCGCAACCGTGAGGCAATGCATGGCCTTGCTACTTAAATGCTTGACCAAAAGCAAAATGGTTCAAGCTGAAGTAAGGTTCATGGTGAGTCCTGCGACTGTGAGTTTGACTGCAAGATCGAAAGTACAACCATGCAATGGATGGTGAGATCGCTAACTCTATTGTGTCTTCACAAAGTTAAACCAGGCATTGATCTATATGCTAAAGTCCAAGCTTATAGTTGGAATCTTCCTTGTACTTTTCAATGGTAGCTAATAAAAAAAGCCTCCTTGAACTTCTTCAAGCATCCTCTTATGATGGGTCCACTAGGTAAGTGAAGTAGATTTATGGACTTGGGTATTGTTGGCTCTTTGGTTGCATTAAAAACATCTTTCTTATTTAGATTTCAAACTTAGTGAGGGTTAAACTGTAACACCCCTACATTCAATACATGCACACTACAAACACCACAATGTAGTATACATGCACTAAACATAGAAATGCTACGGATTTTCTTAACATTTAAAACATTTTAAACCATACCATAATCTTTCAATTGTATACATTATAGAAAGATAAGTAGTTAACTTGTAATACAAAACTAAATAGATATATATAGATACATTTAATTGTTACGCAGTGGAATTTATCAAATATTTACATATATGAAAACATTTAATTTCATATTTACAAATATACACATATGTACATTAAAATCATTACTTTACAAAATATAAAAGAGTTATACATGATTGGCAAGTCTCCTATGATCTTTAAGTTCCCAAAATCAACTCTTCACTGTCTACTCTCACTCGGTCTTGAAGAACTCTCGGGTTAAACTCGGTTACCTGTGCGATCAAACACTATCGCGCTAAGCCAACGGATTAGTAAGACAAAATGTGCTAGTGTTATGCTTCAGTGCAATGCAATGCCAATTCTCAATCCATATTATACATGTAACATCATATATGCAAGGCTAACAACATACCTTTACATTTCATATGCCTCATTAGTTATTCATTTAACCATTCATGAACAACATTAAACAAATCATGACTCACATTAAACAAAGACAAGCATTGGGCCCAAGACACACTAATATGCTATTCGATTTTCAGAGTTAATGCTTTGGTTTTGTTATCACATCTATCATTATCATATACCCAACTAGGCTTCAAGGATTAAGTTCAACCAAGCTTCAAGGGGAGCAAAGCATGCTAAGCTTCAACCCAACTTGGCTTCAAGAACCAACCCAACCTAGCTTCAAGGGTTGTAACATCCCAATTAGGCTTCAAGGATTCAATCCAACCTAACTTCAAGAGATTGTTACTATCATTAGGCATGCCACCAATAACATACTCTGAAAATGGAATAACACATTAGCCACACAATTCATTTACATATCATTCTCAATTCTCATCAATTAGGCAAACATGCCATATATCTTTCAATTGAACCATCATAGCCAATCACAATGGCTTTATAGCATTTCATATCTCAATTCATATTGTGTATATAGCATTATTAGTATCACATTTCAAAGTACATTATTCATAATACACATCACCATTCACAAGCCTCACAATACACAATACATAACCTTGTTCATGTAATATCATATGCATTATCAATTCCATATCATCTCACATTTCATGATTCAACAATGATGTTAGACAAATGATCTCTATTTTGATCCTTGACAACTCAAATGGATGATCTATTTAACATGTATTTGAGAATCTTGTTGTAGGATTAGATTGCTTCCAATAAGGTGAACAGAACCTTTCTAGTGGTCGCACCTCACCTGAATACGACCGCGCCATACAATTACAAGATGAAACCTTATTACAGTAGGTTTCGCGGCCAGAAGCCCGACCTAAGTCGCGACCGCACTTCACAATCAAAAGATGAAACCTTATTACAGTAGGTTTCGCGGCCAGAAGCCCGACCTAAGTCGCGGCCGCACATGAATAATAGCGACCGTCCCAAATTACGTGTCTCTCATGAATAAACCCTAAATGTAGCCAAATTTCTTTTGGTTAACTTAAAACACATTGTACACAACATAACCTCATTCAAATGGACATAATCAACATCATTAGCAATTATTTTACATGCTCATCACAATATTTTCATCACCAACATTCATTAACAATACATTTGATACCTTATCACATTTACAAACAAAAGTGTTTTAAGATTAAACAATATATGCATGTTTGTAACCATATAGTTTGTACTTACCTTTAGCACCAATTATACAACTCTAAACACTTCCTTTTCTCCAAGAATTCTTCACTTCTCAAATTAGAGCAAATCACTTTCTTCCAAAACCTAATCCAAAATAACACAATATAATTTATCACTTACCATTTCCAAAACCCTAAACCAACATCACTCATAACTTATCATCTTCAAATCCAAAACCAACACCACAACCAATTAAATCCAACATATAACAATCAACACAACCCCACTTTAAAATCCACAATCAACTCACAAACAACTTAAATAACTTAAAAGAATCAAGAGAAACTTACCAAATATAGTAAATCTTCTTGGATTTCCACTTAACCACTTAGAACTTCTTCAATTTGAGCTCAAAATATCATCAAACCTTTGCTTTCTCTCTTGTTCTTTAGGTTGGCCGGCCACACGTGAAAAGAAGAAAGGAAATTGATCAAAATAAAAGTCAAACTCTCTATTAATCTCCACCACACAATTTCAAAAGAAGAATTACCAAAATGCCCTCTTTAACATAGTTAAACTTCTTTTCATTATGCATGCCCTTTATAGTAATTTCAATAACAACCAAAAATATCTTCTTCCACTCAACCATCACCTTGACTCTTCATTTGACCAATTTATATGTTATATATATCATCATATACACAACATATACCATTCTCTCTAAACCCTATTTTCTTTCCCAATTTCTTTTCTCTTGCAATTAACACATATATTCAATCCAATATAACAACAACAACAATAACAACAACATAATCAAAACTTCTAGAGCATATATGAGGATATTACAATTCTCCCCCTCTAAAAAGAAAATTTCGTCCTCGAAATTACCTGATATCAAAGCTGAAACAACTGAGGATATTGCTCTCGCATGGATTGTTCACTTTCCCAAGTTGCTTCTTCTTTTCCATGATTCTTCCATAGAACTTTCACCAATGGCACACTCTTGTTCCTCAACTCTTTCACTTCACGTGCCAAAATAGCAACTGGTTCCTCTTCAAACGTCAAATCTTGATTCACCTCGATAGATTCAATCGGCAAAACATGAGATGGATCCGATCTGTATCTCCTCAACATAGAAACATGGAATACGTTATGAATACGATCCAACTCAGGTGGCAAAGTGAGTCGATAAGCAACTGGCCCAACTCTTTCCAAAACTTCATACGGTCCAATGAAACGAGGACTCAATTTCCCTTTCCGACCGAACCTCAATATCTTCTTCCAAGGAGACACTTTCAAAAATACCTTATCTCCAACATCAAACTCTATGTCTCTCCTTTTCAGATCTGCATAAGACTTTTGTCGGTCTGAAGCTGCTTTCAGCTTGCCTCGAATCAACTTCACTTTCTCTTCAGTATCTTGAATCAAATCAGGCCCAATTAACTTACCTTCACCAATCTCATTCCAACACAAAGGTGTCCGACACCGTCTACCATACAGTGCTTCGAATGGTGCCATACCAATGCTAGATTGGTGACTGTTATTGTAAGCAAACTCCACAAGAGGTAAAAATCTATCCCAACATCCAGGGAAATCAATGACACAGCTTCTCAACATATCCTCAATAATCTGTATCACTCTCTCAGACTGCCCATCTGTCTGCGGATGAAAAGCAGTACTGAAGTGTAATAGAGAACCTAAAGCACTATGCAAGCTCTTCCAAAATCTTGAAGTAAACCTGGGATCTCGATCAGACACTAAAGAAGTTGGAACACCATGCAACTTCACAATCTCATGGATATACAGCTCAGCCAATCTCTCCAAAGAGTAATCCATCCGAACCGGAAGGAAATGAGCTGTCTTAGTCAATCTATCCACAATCACCCATATAGCATCATGCTTCTTTTGTGTCAATGGCAAACCAGACACAAAATCCATCGTCACTCTATCCCACTTCCATTCTGGTACTGATAATGGTTGAAGCAACCCGGTTGGAACTTGATGCTCTGCTTTTACCTTCTGACAAGTGAGACATTTCGATACAAACTCAGCAATATCTCTCTTCAAACCTATCCACCAGTAATGCTGTCTCAAATCATGATACATCTTTGTATTACCCGGATGCATAGCAAACACTGACTGATGTGCTTCTTCTAAAATGACTCTTTTCAAATCAGCATCATCGGGTACACACAATCGGTTCTTAAACCAGAGACTCCCATCACCTTTCACAACAAAATCTCTAGTCTTCCCATTCTTGCAATCTGAAATAATCTTTTGAATCTTCTCATCAGCCAGCTGAGCCTCTTTGATCTGTTCCAATAAAATTGGTTTCAATTGCAACTGTGCCAATAATGCACCATCATCACAAGATACAAAACTGGCATGCAATGCTCTCAACTCAACAAGCAACGAGAGCGAATAAACAATTAAACCAGCTAAAGACATCCGACTCAAGGCATCAGCAACAACATTTGCTTTACCTGGATGATAATCAATCAAACAGTCGTAGTCTTTAGTCAATTCCAACCATCTCTTATGCCGAAGATTAAGCTCTTTCTGGACACCCAAATACTTCAAACTCTTGTGATCAGTGTAGATGAAACATTTCTCCCCAAACAGATAGTGTCGCCAAACCTTCAATGCGAACACAATTGCTACTAGCTCTAAATCATGGGTCGGATAATTAAGCTCATGCGGCTTCAACTGTCGAGAAGCATAAGCTATCACTCTACCTTCTTGCATCAGTACACAACCCAAACCATTATGTGAAGCATCACTGTAGATTACATATGGTTTGCCTTCCACAGGTAAAGTAAGAGCAGGCGCTTGAGTCAACATTTCTCTCAACTGATTAAAGCTAACCTGACACTGATCTGTCCACACAAATCTAACTCCCTTTCGAAGCAATCTGGTGAGTGGAGTAGCTATCAAAGAAAATCCTTTCACAAACCGTCGATAATAGCCTGCCAAACCTAGAAAACTTCTAACTTCAGTCACAGACTTTGGTGGACTCCAATTCAAAATAGCTTCAACTTTACTTGGATCAACTCTAATACCTTCTGCTGAAACTATATGACCAAGAAAAGCTACTTGGTCCAACCAAAACTCACACTTCGACAGTTTAGCAAACAACTGCTTCTCTCTCAAAATCTGCAACACAATCCGCAGATGCTTGTCATGCTCTACCTCATTACGCGAATATACTAGAATATCATCTATAAACACTACCACAAACTGATCCAGATAGGGCCTAAACACCCTATTCATCAAGTCCATAAAAGCTGCAGGTGCATTCGTTAGACCAAAAGGCATAACTAGAAATTCATAATGCCCATACCTGGTCCGAAAGGCTGTCTTAGGAACATCTTCAGCTCTGACTCTCAACTGATGGTACCCTGATCTCAAATCAATTTTAGAAAACACAGCTGCACCCTTCAATTGATCAAAGAGATCATCGATTCTAGGCAAAGGATATTTATTTTTAATAGTCACCTTGTTCAATTGCCTATAATCGATACACAACCTCATAGTACCATCTTTCTTCTTCACAAATAGCACAGGAGCTCCCCAAGGAGAAACACTGGGGCGAACAAATCGTTTGTCCAACAACTCCTGCAATTGCACTTTCAACTCCCTCAATTCTGCTGGTGCCATTCTATAAGAAGTAATAGAGATAGGAGTGGTACCAGGCAACAATTCAATACCGAACTCCACCTCTCTCTCAGGAGGTAACCCTGGCAACTCCTCTGGAACCACATCTGGGAACTCTGCAACTGTGGCAATACTATCAATAGGAAAACCTCTTACTCTAGTATCTACCACATGAGCAAGATAGGCTTCACATCCCTTTCTAATCAACCTCCTGGCTGCAACAGCTGAAACAAATAAGGAGGCTAGCTGTTCCTGCTCATTAGATACTATCACTTCTCTACCATCAGCAGTTCTCAAAGAAACAATTTTCCTTTTACAGTCTATCACAGCTCCATGTCTAGATAGCCAATCCATACCTAGGATCACATCATATTCCTTAAATGGCATCTCAATCAAATCTCCAAGGAACTCCTCACCTTGCACCCTCACTGCACTATCTCGGTGCACCCTGCTCACAATCACACTATGCCCTAAAGGATTTGTCACCAACACATCAAATCCTAGGGACTCAGCATGCATATCAGACACAGGTAAAATAGATGCACTAATATAAGAATGGGTGGATCCGGGATCAATCAAAGCAAGTACTGAAGTATCAAATAAAGAAAAAGTACCAGCTATGACTGCCGAAGCATCTGGCTGCCTCTGCATAACATACATCCTCTGGGAAGACCCAACCTCCTCTGGTCTACTCTCTCTGGATATAGAACCTCCTCTAGCACTGAACCCAGATCTGCCTCCCCGGTTGCTAGCTCTGCCTCCCCGACCTCCCCTCACACTAGGTCGAGAAGCTGCAGTATCAACTGACATCTGCTCTTGCCTCTCAGGACAATCTCTCACAAAGTGATTAGGTGATCCACATCTGAAGCATACCCCTGCTACACCAGTCTTCCAGCAAGGACCACCACGTGGCCTACCACAATGAATGCAGATGGGTGGAGTGGATCTCTGAGTCATTGGGGTCGGAGCACTCGCCACTGAAGCTGCAGGTCTAAATCTCTGCCTCTGAAACTGCACTGACCTACCAGCTGACCTCTGACTCCTACTAACTCTAGGAACAAAGCTTCCTTTACCTCTCTTTGCTGATGAAGACCCTGCCTCCCACTGGGGCCTCCTAACCCTAACCTCTTCCTCTGAAGCAGCTGCAATAACTTGAGCTCGCTCCACACTCCTAGCTGCTGCCACAAGCTGGGAAAAATCGTGATATCTAGATCCAGCCATTAAGCACATGATAGAGGGCCTCAATCCCTCCTCAAATCTCCTGCATCTATCTATCTCATCAGCTATAATGCCCCCAGCATACTGGCTCAATCGAATAAACTCAACCTCATATTCAGTTACAGTCTTGTTGTCTTGCTTCAAGCTCAAGAACTCCATCTTCTTCATGTCTTTATACTCCCTCGGAGTATACTTCAATTCAAACTCTCTCAGAAAGTCAGCATAGGACAAGGTTGGTGGATCATCCATAGAATGGGGCACTGTCCTCCACCAGTCGTATGCATCCTTCTGTAGCAAAGATCTTGCATAATCAAACTTTTCTTCCGATGTGGCTTGCAACTGAATAAAGATCCTTTGTACTTTATCAAGCCACTGCTCCGCTACAGCTGGATCAACTGTACCAAGGAAATCCTCTGCTCCATACTTCCTTAGTTTATCATAGTGCCTCACTGATACCACAGGCTGAGGGGGTGGTGGTGGTTGCACTGGTGCTTGCCTCAAAGCCTCTACCATATGCCTAAGCCAAGCTGGTGGAACCTCCTCACCAACTGGTCTCCCCGACACCGAAGCAAGTGCCTCCTCAGCACTATCAACTCTAGCTCTATCCTCCGGAGCTACACTCTCCTCACTACCCTCAACTGACTGACGCAAATGAGGATCCATCACAACCTATGTCTGCAAACACAGCAGAATACTTCTTATTAAAGATCAGAGACTGCCAATCCCAAACATATATGTTATTCAAAACCACTTTTTAAGTAAAAATATTCTTTTTATTACATTTTACCTAGGTTGAGAATCTTAAACCTAGGCTCTGATACCAAAACAAATGTAACACCCCTACATTCAATACATGCACACTACAAACACCACAATGTAGTATACATGCACTAAACATAGAAATGCTACGGATTTTCTTAACATTTAAAACATTTTAATCCATACCATAATCTTTCAATTGTATACATTATAGAAAGATAAGTAGTTAACTTGTAATACAAAACTAAATAGATATATATAGATACATTTAATTGTTACGCAGCGGAATTTATCAAATATTTACATATATGAAAACATTTAATTTCATATTTACAAATATACACATATGTACATTAAAATCATTACTTTACAAAATATAAAAGAGTTATACATGATTGGCAAGTCTCCTCTGATCTTTAAGTTCCCAAAATCAACTCTTCACTGTCTACTCTCACTCGGTCTCGAAGAACTCTCGGGTTAAACTCGGTTACCTGCGCGATCAAACACTATCGCGCTAAGCCAACGGCTTAGTAAGACAAAATGTGCTAGTGTTATGCTTCAGTGCAATGCAATGCCAATTCTCAATCCATATTATACATGTAACATCATATATGCAAGGCTAACAACATACCTTTACATTTCATATGCCTCATTAGTTATTCATTTAACCATTCATGAACAACATTAAACAAATCATGACTCACATTAAACAAAGACAAGCATTGGGCCCAAGACACACTAATATGCTATTCGATTTTCAGAGTTAATGCTTTGGTTTTGTTATCACATCTATCATTATCATATACCCAACTAGGCTTCAACGATTAAGTTCAACCAAGCTTCAAGGGGAGCAAAGCATGCTAAGCTTCAACCCAACTTGGCTTCAAGAACCAACCCAACCTAGCTTCAAGGGTTGTAACATCCCAATTAGGCTTCAAGGATTCAATCCAACCTAACTTCAAGAGATTGTTACTATCATTAGGCATGCCACCAATAACATACTCTGAAAATGGAATAACACATTAGCCACACAATTCATTTACATATCATTCTCAATTCTCATCAATTAGGCAAACATGCCATATATCTTTCAATTGAACCATCATAGCCAATCACAATGGCTTTATAGCATTTCATATCTCAATTCATATTGTGTATATAGCATTATTAGTATCACATTTCAAAGTACATTATTCATAATACACATCACCATTCACAAGCCTCACAATACACAATACATAACCTTGTTCATGTAATATCATATGCATTATCAATTCCATATCATCTCACATTTCATGATTCAACAATGATGTTAGACAAATGATCTCTATTTTAATCCTTGACAACTCAAATGGATGATCTATTTAACATGTATTTGAGAATCTTGTTGTAGGATTAGATTGCTTCCAATAAGGTGAACAGAACCTTTCTAGCGGTCGCACCTCACCTGAATACGACCGCGCCATACAATTACAAGATGAAACCTTATTACAGTAGGTTTCGCGGCCAGAAGCCCGACCTAAGTCGCGACCACACTTCACAATCAAAAGATGAAACCTTATTACAGTAGGTTTCGCGGCCAGAAGCCCGACCTAAGTCGCGTCCGCACATGAATAATAGCGACCGTCCCAAATTACGTGTCTCTCATGAATAAACCCTAAATGTAGCCAAATTTCTTTTGGTTAACTTAAAACACATTGTACACAACATAACCTCATTCAAATGGACATAATCAACATCATTAGCAATTATTTTACATGCTCATCACAATATTTTCATCACCAACATTCATTAACAATACATTTGATACCTTATCACATTTACAAACAAAAGTGTTTTAAGATTAAACAATATATGCATGTTTGTAACCATATAGTTTGTACTTACCTTTAGCACCAATTATACAACTCTAAACACTTCCTTTTCTCCAATAATTCTTCACTTCTCAAATTAGAGCAAATCACTTTCTTCCAAAACCTAATCCAAAATAACACAATATAATTTATCACTTACCATTTCCAAAACCCTAAACCAACATCACTCTTAACTTATCATCTTCAAATCCAAAACCAACACCACAACCAATTAAATCCAACATATAACAATCAACACAACCCCACTTTAAAATCCACAATCAACTCACAAACAACTTAAATAACTTAAAAGAATCAAGAGAAACTTACCAAATATAGTAAATCTTCTTGGATTTCCACTTAACCACTTAGAACTTCTTCAATTTGAGCTCAAAATATCATCAAACCTTTGCTTTCTCTCTTGTTCTTTAGGTTGGCCGGCCACACGTGAAAAGAAGAAAGGAAATTGATCAAAATAAAAGTCAAACTCTCTATTAATCTCCACCACACAATTTCAAAAGAAGAATTACCAAAATGCCCTCTTTAACATAGTTAAACTTCTTTTCATTATGCATGCCCTTTATAGTAATTTCAATAACAACCAAAAATATCTTCTTCCACTCAACCATCACCTTGACTCTTCATTTGACCAATTTATATGTTATATATATCATCATATACACAACATATACCATTCTCTCTAAACCCTATTTTCTTTCCCAATTTCTTTTCTCTTGCAATTAACACATATATTCAATCCAATATAACAACAACAACAATAACAACAACATAATCAAAACTTCTAGAGCATATATGAGGATATTACAATTCTCCCCCTCTAAAAAGAAAATTTCGTCCTCGAAATTACCTGATATCAAAGCTGAAACAACTGAGGATATTGCTCTCGCATGGATTGTTCACTTTCCCAAGTTGCTTCTTCTTTTCCATGATTCTTCCATAGAACTTTCACCAATGGCACACTCTTGTTCCTCAACTCTTTCACTTCACGTGCCAAAATAGCAACTGGTTCCTCTTCAAACGTCAAATCTTGATTCACCTCGATAGATTCAATCGGCAAAACATGAGATGGATCCGATCTGTATCTCCTCAACATAGAAACATGGAATACGTTATGAATACGATCCAACTCAGGTGGCAAAGTGAGTCGATAAGCAACTGGCCCAACTCTTTCCAAAACTTCATACAGTCCAATGAAACGAGGACTCAATTTCCCTTTCCGACCGAACCTCAATATCTTCTTCCAAGGAGACACTTTCAAAAATACCTTATCTCCAACATCAAACTCTATGTCTCTCCTTTTCAGATCTGCATAAGACTTTTGTCGGTCTGAAGCTGCTTTCAGCTTGCCTCGAATCAACTTCACTTTCTCTTCAGTATCTTGAATCAAATCAGGCCCAATTAACTTACCTTCACCAATCTCATTCCAACACAAAGGTGTCCGACACCGTCTACCATACAGTGCTTCGAATGGTGCCATACCAATGCTAGATTGGTGACTGTTATTGTAAGCAAACTCCACAAGAGGTAAAAATCTATCCCAACATCCAGGGAAATCAATGACACAGCTTCTCAACATATCCTCAATAATCTGTATCACTCTCTCAGACTGCCCATCTGTCTGCGGATGAAAAGCAGTACTGAAGTGTAATAGAGAACCTAAAGCACTATGCAAGCTCTTCCAAAATCTTGAAGTAAACCTGGGATCTCGATCAGACACTAAAGAAGTTGGAACACCATGCAACTTCACAATCTCATGGATATACAGCTCAGCCAATCTCTCCAAAGAGTAATCCATCCGAACCGGAAGGAAATGAGCTGTCTTAGTCAATCTATCCACAATCACCCATATAGCATCATGCTTCTTTTGTGTCAATGGCAAACCAGACACAAAATCCATCGTCACTCTATCCCACTTCCATTCTGGTACTGATAATGGTTGAAGCAACCCGGTTGGAACTTGATGCTCTGCTTTTACCTTCTGACAAGTGAGACATTTCGATACAAACTCAGCAATATCTCTCTTCAAACCTATCCACCAGTAATGCTGTCTCAAATCATGATACATCTTTGTATTACCCGGATGCATAGCAAACACTGACTGATGTGCTTCTTCTAAAATGACTCTTTTCAAATCAGCATCATCGGGTACACACAATCGGTTCTTAAACCAGAGACTCCCATCACCTTTCACAACAAAATCTCTAGTCTTCCCATTCTTGCAATCTGAAATAATCTTTTGAATCTTCTCATCAGCCAGCTGAGCCTCTTTGATCTGTTCCAATAAAATTGGTTTCAATTGCAACTGTGCCAATAATGCACCATCATCACAAGATACAAAACTGGCATGCAATGCTCTCAACTCAACAAGCAACGAGAGCGAATAAACAATTAAACCAGCTAAAGACATCCGACTCAAGGCATCAGCAACAACATTTGCTTTACCTGGATGATAATCAATCAAACAGTCGTAGTCTTTAGTCAATTCCAACCATCTCTTATGCCGAAGATTAAGCTCTTTCTGGACACCCAAATACTTCAAACTCTTGTGATCAGTGTAGATGAAACATTTCTCCCCAAACAGATAGTGTCGCCAAACCTTCAATGCGAACACAATTGCTACTAGCTCTAAATCATGGGTCGGATAATTAAGCTCATGCGGCTTCAACTGTCGAGAAGCATAAGCTATCACTCTACCTTCTTGCATCAGTACACAACCCAAACCATTATGTGAAGCATCACTGTAGATTACATATGGTTTGCCTTCCACAGGTAAAGTAAGAGCAGGCGCTTGAGTCAACATTTCTCTCAACTGATTAAAGCTAACCTGACACTGATCTGTCCACACAAATCTAACTCCCTTTCGAAGCAATCTGGTGAGTGGAGTAGCTATCAAAGAAAATCCTTTCACAAACCGTCGATAATAGCCTGCCAAACCTAGAAAACTTCTAACTTCAGTCACAGACTTTGGTGGACTCCAATTCAAAATAGCTTCAACTTTACTTGGATCAACTCTAATACCTTCTGCTGAAACTATATGACCAAGAAAAGCTACTTGGTCCAACCAAAACTCACACTTCGACAGTTTAGCAAACAACTGCTTCTCTCTCAAAATCTGCAACACAATCCGCAGATGCTTGTCATGCTCTACCTCATTACGCGAATATACCAGAATATCATCTATAAACACTACCACAAACTGATCCAGATAGGGCCTAAACACCCTATTCATCAAGTCCATAAAAGCTGCAGGTGCATTCGTTAGACCAAAAGGCATAACTAGAAATTCATAATGCCCATACCTGGTCCGAAAGGCTGTCTTAGGAACATCTTCAGCTCTGACTCTCAACTGATGGTACCCTGATCTCAAATCAATTTTAGAAAACACAGCTGCACCCTTCAATTGATCAAAGAGATCATCGATTCTAGGCAAAGGATATTTATTTTTAATAGTCACCTTGTTCAATTGCCTATAATCGATACACAACCTCATAGTACCATCTTTCTTCTTCACAAATAGCACAGGAGCTCCCCAAGGAGAAACACTGGGGCGAACAAATCGTTTGTCCAACAACTCCTGCAATTGCACTTTCAACTCCCTCAATTCTGCTGGTGCCATTCTATAAGAAGTAATAGAGATAGGAGTGGTACCAGGCAACAATTCAATACCGAACTCCACCTCTCTCTCAGGAGGTAACCCTGGCAACTCCTCTGGAACCACATCTGGGAACTCTGCAATTGTGGCAATACTATCAATAGGAAAACCTCTTACTCTAGTATCTACCACATGAGCAAGATAGGCTTCACATCCCTTTCTAATCAACCTCCTGTTAGGAAATTAAGGAGATCACTGCAAACAAAAACACGCAGCGGAAAAATATTTGATCTCTGATTTCCCACCAGGATCCATGCTGTTCGTTTAATTCGACAAAAGTGTTCAAAGAACTAACCTGTTGATGATTCGAAATCACAGTTTTGAAGAGATGCCTCGATCGCGAAACACCCTCTATCGCGTATCCACACGAATGCTACCGTTTGGAGTGCTAGCTCTCTGCAACAGCGAAGGCTGGAAAAACGTTTTCTCTAAAAACGTATTTGGGTTACCTTTTTCGTTCCTCTTTGTTTTTATTGTTACCTCTCAGAAGACTTAACGTCTGGAGTGAATATAATCACTCCAGAATCCAATTCAAAATTGGATACGGAAAGTCAAATTCAGAATCCAAGTCTAATTAGGATTCTGAATACATTATCTAATAATAAATATAATTGGATAAGGTAAGTCAAATTCAGAATCCAAATCTAATTAGGATTCTGAATATATTATCTAATAATATATATATATAAAAACGAAAATAATAATAATAATAAATATTAATATCTAATATTAATATTATTAATATTATATCCAGCCCAAAACGCATTCTTGTGTGTGACCCGATAGGCCCATATTAATTGGCAGTCAATTTAATCTCTATTAAATCAACAAGTCATAATTGGCCTCTAGCAAGGCGTTACAACTACCCAATTAATATAAGGAATGTCCAATTTGCCTAATAATAGTATATGCATTAATCCCTTTGTCACACGATATCTAGCTTGAACATAAGTCATGGTCAACGTCATACTTATATTGTCCAAACTTATGATTACTCGATCTCCAAGTAGACTGATAAAAACAAATGAAATTGATCACATTATCAATTCATTTGAGCACGGCCATGCATTTCACAGTCTCACTTATCGAGGGGCCCAAAAGATATCTCTCTCAAAGAGAGGGACAAATTCTATCTTGATTGTTCATTATCCTCTACATAATTTCTATCATATATGAACATAACCTTTATTACTATCCAGTTACGGATAATGTTTGATCATGTCAAAATATAATAGTCCTTATATTGGAAACTATGACAATCTCAAGTCAAAGAATTATTACATAACTATCATGAGATTTACTTATGACACTAACCCATGTAGTAATCTCATGATGGGTCTATCCAATACATTGTTCTCTAACAAGTATTTATGAAATTGATTTGTATCACTATACACATAACCATCTGATGATCATCAAATCAATGTTCATACTGGTTAAGAATTATTTATTTTTTTTTATCTCTATAACAATAATAAACCAGGGACAAATATCAAAATTGTGTAACATGCAAACAACAATAATGATAATAAAACCTCATTTATTAATAATGAATGTATAACATAAAGATCCAAACAAATGGCCTAGGGCACATACACTAACAATCTCCCACTTGCACTAGGCCTACAAATTTCTAAGACCCATAGATCTAGTGTGCTGATCATGCTTGACCCGTGAGAGAGGCTTTGTTAATGGATCTGCTATGTTATCATTTGTGTCAACTTTGCATATCTTGATATCTCCTCTATCGATAATGTCTCGAATGAGGTGAAAACGCCTGAGTATATGCTTAGATCTTTGATGAGATCTAGGCTCTTTTGCCTGTGCTATGGCACCATTGTTGTCACAATAAATGTCCACAGGATTTGCAATGCTAGGCACCACTCCTAGCTCAGTGATGAATTTCTTCAACCAGACTGCTTCCTTAGCTGCATCTGATGCTGCTATATACTCAGCCTCTGTTGTAGAATCAGCCACAGTGCTTTGTTTTGAACTCTTCCAACTAACAGCTCCACCATTCAATGTGAATACAAAACCTGACTGCGATCTAAAATCATCTATGTCAGTTTGGAAACTAGCATCTGTGTAACCATTTACAACTAGCTCATCTTCCAAACCTCCATAAACCAAGAATACATCTTTAGTCCTTCGAAGGTACTTAAGAATATTCTTGACAGCTGTCCAGTGACCTTCACCAGGATCAGCTTGAAATCTACTAGTTGCGCTTAATGGATATGAGACATCTGGTCTAGTACATAGCATGGCATACATAATAGATCCTATAGCAGAAGCATAAGGAATCTTATTCATTCGATCTCGCTCATCAGATGTCATAGGACATTGACTCTTGCTGAGATGAATGCCATGAGACATAGGCAAGAATCCCTTTTTGGAATCTTGCATGTTGAACCTCTTCAACACTTTATCTATGTATGTACTTTGACTCAGGCCAATTATCCTTCTAGATCTATCTCTATAGATCTTTATACCAAGGATATAGGCAGCCTCACCTAAGTCTTTCATTGAGAAAGAATTCCCTAACCAAGTCTTAACATTTTGCAAGGTAGGGATATCATTCCCAATGAGTAATATGTCATCCACATATAAGACTAAAAACACTACTGCACTCCCACTAACCATCTTGTAAACACAAGGTTCATCTTCATTCTTGATGAAACCAAAGTTCCTAACTGTTTCATCAAAACGAAGATTCCAGCTTCGAGATGCTTGCTTCAATCCATAAATGGATCTTTGAAGCTTGCAAACCTTTGTAGAATTCTCAGGATTTACAAAACCCTCAGGTTGTGTCATATACACATCCTCAAGCAAGTTTCCATTAAGGAAAGCGGTTTTGACATCCATTTGCCATATCTCATAATCATAGTATGCTGCAATGGCAATGAGAATTCTAACAGACTTAAGCATAGCAACTGGTGAAAAGGTTTCATCATAGTCTATACCATGAGTTTGCTTGAAACCTTTTGCAACAAGCCTTGCTTTATAGGTCTGCACATTCCCATCCATGTCAGTTTTCTTCTTGAAAACCCATTTGCAACCAATAGTCTTAATACCCTCTGGAGGATCAATTAAAGACCAAACCTGGTTGTCAAACATAGATTGCATCTCAGATTTCATGGCTCCAAGCCATTTGTCTGAATCTGGACCTGACACAGCTTCTTGATAGGTAGTAGGCTCATCTTGATCTATGAGCATTACTTCACTATCATCAGTCACAAGAAATCCATATCTCTCTGGATGACGACGTGTCCTATCAGACCTGCGAGGGATTTGTGTTACATCTTCAGACTCCACAACTATTTGTGGTTCTGAAATAGGCTCTATAGACGGCTCAATGATTTCTTGTGGTACTTGAGTTTCCTCAAGTTCTACTATACTCCCACTAGTTCTCTTAGAAAGAAATTCCTTTTCCAAAAAGATCCCATTTCGAGCAACAAACACTTTATTCTCTGAAGGAGTATAGAAATAGTATCCTTTAGTTTCCTTAGGATACCCCACAAAATTACATTTGATAGACTTTGGAGCTAACTTATCTGAAACTGGTCTTTTCACATAAGCTTCACAACCCCAAATCTTAAGAAAAGACAAACTAGGTGTCTTACCTGTCCATATCTCATATGGTGTCTTTTCAACCGCCTTAGATGGTACACGGTTCAGAATGAATGCAGCTGTCTCCAAGGCATAACCCCAAAAAGATAAAGGAAGATCCGCTTGACTCATCATTGATCGAACCATATCTAATAGAGTTCGATTTCTCCTTTCAGAAACTCCATTCCACTGTGGAGTTCCTGGAGGAGTCAGTTGTGAAACAATTCCACAATCCCTTAGATGATCATCAAACTCTTGGCTCAAATATTCACCACCTCGATCTGATCGAAGTAGTTTAATTGTTTTACCAAGTTGATTTTGTACTTCATTTTGAAAAGTTCTAAACATTTCAAAAGACTCATGCTTATGTTTCATTAGGTAGACATAGCCATACCTACTGAAATCATCAGTAAAAGTAATGAAGTATCGAAATCCTCCTCTGGCACTAATGCTAAAAGGACCACATACATCTGTATGTATCAAGCCCAATAAATCATTAGCCCTTTCACTATGACCAGTAAAAGGATCCTTTGTCATCTTACCAAGCAAACAAGACTCACATGTTTCAAATGATTCAAAATCAAATGAATCTAATAATCCATCTTGATGGAGCTTAGAAATGCGTTTCTCATTTATATGGCTAAGGCGACAATGCCATAAATAAGTAGGGTTTAACTCATTTGGCTTAGTTCTCTTAGAAGTTATGTTATAGATATAATTACCATTAGAATCATCAAGATTAAGGATATAAAGGCCATTATAAGAATTTGCAATACCATAAAGCAGATCATTTTTATCAAAAATAGAACATTTCTTATTCTTAATAAAAAATGAATAACCTTCATCATCCAAAACAGATACTGAAATAAGATTCCTACTCATAGTAGGAACATAAAAGCAATTGTTCAAAATTAACAAAAACCCATTGGGCATAACAAGCTCATAAGTTCCTACAGCTATAGCAGCAACTCTTGCTCTATTGCCAACACGTAGGTCCACTTCGCCCTTCTTCAGCATCCTACTCCTTTTGAGTCCCTGCATATTTGTACAAATATGAGATCCACATCCGGTATCTAATACCCAGGAAGAAGGAATAGATAAATTAATTTCTATAACATAAATACCTGAAGATGTAGTCGCACTACCCTTCAACTTCTTTAACTCATCCAAATAGAGTTGACAATTTCTCTTCCAATGCCCAGGCTTGTTGCAATGGAAACAAGTCCCTTCCTTAGGAACTTTAGCCTTAGGTACAGGTTTTGGTTTAGCTTGTCCCTTGGACCCTTTAGCACCTTTTGCCTTACCCTTGCCTTTAGTATCTTTGGCTTTCTTTTTCATTTGTTTAATATTGACATTCAATATTTGGGTAGGCTTTTTGATATTCCCCTCAGCAGTTTTGAGCATACCATGTAGCTCAGGAATGGATTTCTCCATGTCATTCATGTTATAGTTCATGACAAACTGTGAGAAACTGCTAGGCAATGAATGTAGGATCAAATCCGTGGAGAGTTCTAAACTCAGGGGATATCCAAGTCTAGCAAGGTGATCTAGATAGCCTTTCATCTTCAAAACATGAGCACTAACAGATTCACCTTCAGACATTTTGCAGTCAAATAATGCAACAGTGGTGTTAAACCTATCTTGCCTAGCCTGTTGTTGGAAAGCTTGTTTGAGATGCACACTCATCTCATAAGCCTCTAAGTGTTCCAGATCCTTCTGAAGTCCTGGACACATAGTAGCCAACATAAGACATCCTATGTCATTGGAATCATCTACATGCTTCTTATGCTTACTCTTAGCAGCATTAGAAGCATCGGCAGGAGGTGGGTCAGGGATAGCTTCATCAAGCACGTAGGACTTTTTCTCTTGTTTGAGAACAATTCTCAGGTTCCTAAACCAGTCAACAAAATTAGTCCCACATTCTTTCAGTTTTTCCTTCTCAAGGATAGATCGCAGTGATAAGGTGGAATTGTTATTAGCAGCCATCTGTTGATAAATATGCAAAGTCAAATTTTAATTAATAATGAGGTTAAAATTATTTAAACTCCTACTAAAAAATATAACCCTCTAAAGAAATATTTTAGTAGGCTAAGATCCGTATTTCACTTAATTCTAAACTCAGCTTTGGCGTGACGCTTAAAATCAAGTTATTTAGGTAGGTAACATCTTTACCAATTACATCTCATGTAACTCTTAGTAATTATGGAATATTGACATCATATATCATAGCATGTTGAATTCCATCTAATGCCTTAGGCCCAAAACCATTTTGATAGCCTAATTAAGTCTAACCAATTTTAAAACATATGAGTAGCACTATTACTCATCCTACTTAGCTAGGAATGTTTAAAGCATATTGCTTTGGCAATACCTACTTTAATACAATCTTAGTTTTGATAGGTGTTCAAAACGTGGATGGCATTTAGACTTAAATTATTAATGAGGGTTCAACTAAATTATTATCATGTCTTGCATTACATATCATTATATTTTAGCATCCTATATGCATATATATAATTTATCACATAAGCATCATATACCAAATGACAAAATATGTAAACGTGACATAGCATGGCCAAACTAAATATTATCTTCAAGAGACCAAATGAAGATCATAAAGGCAACCCTAGGTGAAAAACCTATCTATTACAACACTTGCAATATTACATATCTTCAAAACTTGAGCTTGTGCTTCCATCACCATGGAACCATCTTCTCCTTGGTATGAATCTCCATCACAAACATTGTAGCTTGAATCTTCATATATTACAATAAAAGAAAATCTAACTACTAGTAAAATAAATTACAACAAAATAAACGACACGCAGGCCGTATTTACCCAAAATAAAGATATGAATAAACCAATCACATAGGTCATAAGGCCATGCTATGCACCATGCCAAGACATCAAACAAACATAACATATTCATCACCAACATGTTAAATAGAAACAAATATATTGACATTCTTAATGTCGCGGTAACGAACTATAGAGCGCGAACATACGGCGGTCCCGCTAGCCGGTTAGCGGGCGGGGCTCCCGCTGGCCGGTCAGCGGGCGGGGTTCCGAAGGGGCAGCGCCCCTGGGCGGGGTCGAGGGGCAGCGCCCCTCGAAGCCAAACAGAAACGTTAATCTCATTAACATTTTTCTTTGGCGAAACCCTAAAACAGAACCGTTAATCTCATTAACCTTCTTACTGTTTTATTTCGAATATGTACAACCCATTACAGAATCATTACCAAATGTTTATATCACATATAAACTTAATCGTTTTCATCATATGAAAATCATTTTAATCAACCAATCATATATACGTGATCATCTCATGAAAACGAAATTAAAAACACCAATCCTTTCTCATCATATGAAAAACGAATTAGGGTTTTACAGAAACGAAACCAAAAACCAATCCTTTCTCATCATATGAAAAACGAATTATGGTTTTACAGAAACGAAACCAAAAACCAATCCTTTCTCATCATATGAAAAACGAATTAAGGTTTTACAGAAACGAAACCAAAAACCAATCCTTTCTCATCATATGAAAAACGAATTAAGGTTTTATAGTTAACATGCCATACGAAATCAATATATCTCATGTAATCATATCAACATGGCATTTTCGACTTAAACGAAAACAACAAGTGGCTCTGATACCACTGTTAGAAAATTAAGGAGATCACTGCAAACAAAAACACGCAGCGGAAAAATATTTGATCTCTGATTTCCCACCAGGATCCATGCTGTTCGTTTAATTCGACAAAAGTGTTCAAAGAACTAACCTGTTGATGATTCGAAATCACAGTTTTGAAGAGATGCCTCGATCGCGAAACACCCTCTATCGCGTATCCACACGAATGCTACCGTTTGGAGTGCTAGCTCTCTGCAACAGCGAAGGCTGGAAAAACGTTTTCTCTAAAAACGTATTTGGGTTACCTTTTTCGTTCCTCTTTGTTTTTATTGTTACCTCTCAGAAGACTTAACGTCTGGAGTGAATATAATCACTCCAGAATCCAATTCAAAATTGGATACGGAAAGTCAAATTCAGAATCCAAGTCTAATTAGGATTCTGAATACATTATCTAATAATAAATATAATTGGATAAGGTAAGTCAAATTCAGAATCCAAATCTAATTAGGATTCTGAATATATTATCTAATAATATATATATATAAAAACGAAAATAATAATAATAATAAATATTAATATCTAATATTAATATTATTAATATTATATCCAGCCCAAAACGCATTCTTGTGTGTGACTCGATAGGCCCATATTAATTGGCAGTCAATTTAATCTCTATTAAATCAACAAGTCATAATTGGCCTCTAGCAAGGCGTTACAACTACCCAATTAATATAAGGAATGTCCAATTTGCCTAATAATAGTATATGCATTAATCCCTTTGTCACACGATATCTAGCTTGAACATAAGTCATGGTCAACGTCATACTTATATTGTCCAAACTTATGATTACTCGATCTCCAAGTAGACTGATAAAAACAAATGAAATTGATCACATTATCAATTCATTTGAGCACGGCCATGCATTTCACAGTCTCACTTATCGAGGGGCCCAAAAGATATCTCTCTCAAAGAGAGGGACAAATTCTATCTTGATTGTTCATTATCCTCTACATAATTTCTATCATATATGAACATAACCTTTATTACTATCCAGTTACGGATAATGTTTGATCATGTCAAAATATAATAGTCCTTATATTGGAAACTATGACAATCTCAAGTCAAAGAATTATTACATAACTATCATGAGATTTACTTATGACACTAACCCATGTAGTAATCTCATGATGGGTCTATCCAATACATTGTTCTCTAACAAGTATTTATGAAATTGATTTGTATCACTATACACATAACCATCTGATGATCATCAAATCAATGTTCATACTGGTTAAGAATTATTTATTTATTTTTTATCTCTATAACAATAATAAACCAGGGACAAATATCAAAATTGTGTAACATGCAAACAACAATAATGATAATAAAACCTCATTTATTAATAATGAATGTATAACATAAAGATCCAAACAAATGGCCTAGGGCACATACACTAACACCTCCTGGCTGCAACAGCTGAAACAAATAAGGAGGCTAGCTGTTCCTGCTCATTAGATACTATCACTTCTCTACCATCAGCAGTTCTCAAAGAAACAATTTTCCTTTTACAGTCTACCACAGCTCCATGTCTAGATAGCCAATCCATACCTAGGATCACATCATATTCCTTAAATGGCATCTCAATCAAATCTCCAAGGAACTCCTCACCTTGCACCCTCACTGCACTATCTCGGTGCACCCTGCTCACAATCACACTATGCCCTAAAGGATTTGTCACCAACACATCAAATCCTAGGGACTCAGCATTCATATCAGACACAGGTAAAACAGATGCACTAATATAAGAATGGGTGGATCCGGGATCAATCAAAGCAAGTACTGAAGTATCAAATAAAGAAAAAGTACCAGCTATGACTGCCGAAGCATCTGGCTGCCTCTGCATAACATACATCCTCTGGGAAGACCCAACCTCCTCTGGTCTACTCTCTTTGGATATAGAACCTCCTCTAGCACTGAACCCAGATCTGCCTCCCCGGTTGCTACCTCTGCCTCCCCGACCTCCCCTCACACTAGGTCGAGAAGCTGCAGTATCAACTGACATCTGCTCTTGCCTCTCAGGACAATCTCTCACAAAGTGATTAGGTGATCCACATCTGAAGCATACCCCTGCTACACCAGTCTTCCAGCAAGGACCACCATGTGGCCTACCACAATGAATGCAGATGGGTGGAGTGGATCTCTGAGTCATTGGGGTCGGAGCACTCGCCACTGAAGCTGCAGGTCTAAATCTCTGCCTCTGAAACTGCACTGACCTACCAGCTGACCTCTGACTCCTACTAACTCTAGGAACAAAGCTTCCTTTACCTCTCTTTGCTGATGAAGACCCTGCCTCCCACTGGGGCCTCCTAACCCTAACCTCTTCCTCTGAAGCAGCTGCAATAACTTGAGCTCGCTCCACACTCCTAGCTGCTGCCACAAGCTGGGAAAAATCGTGATATCTAGATCCAGCCATTAAGCACATGATAGAGGGCCTCAATCCCTCCTCAAATCTCCTACATCTATCTATCTCATCAGCTATAATGCCCCCAGCATACTGGCTCAATCGAATAAACTCAACCTCATATTCAGTTACAGTCTTGTTGTCTTGCTTCAAGCTCAAGAACTCCATCTTCTTCATGTCTTTATACTCCCTCGGAGTATACTTCAATTCAAACTCTCTCAGAAAGTCAGCATAGGACAAGGTTGGTGGATCATCCATAGAATGGGGCACTGTCCTCCACCAGTCGTATGCATCCTTCTGTAGCAAAGATCTTGCATAATCAAACTTTTCTTCCGATGTGGCTTGCAACTGAATAAAGATCCTTTGTACTTTATCAAGCCACTGCTCCGCTACAGCTGGATCAACTGTACCAAGGAAATCCTCTGCTCCATACTTCCTTAGTTTATCATAGTGCCTCACTGATACCACAGGCTGAGGGGGTGGTGGTGGTTGCACTGGTGCTTGCCTCAAAGCCTCTACCATATGCCTAAGCCAAGCTGGTGGAGCCTCCTCACCAACTGGTCTCCCCGACACCGAAGCAAGTGCCTCCTCAGCACTATCAACTCTAGCTCTATCCTCCGGAGCTACACTCTCCTCACTACCCTCAACTGACTGACGCAAATGAGGATCCATCACAACCTATTTCTGCAAACACAGCAGAATACTTCTTATTAAAGATCAGAGACTGCCAATCCCAAACATATATGTTATTCAAAACCACTTTTTAAGTAAAAATATTCTTTTTATTACATTTTACCTAGGTTGAGAATCTCAAACCTAGGCTCTGATACCAAAACAAATGTAACACCCCTACATTCAATACATGCA
Organism: Garcia nutans; assembly: GCA_947685225.1. NCBI lineage: Eukaryota > Viridiplantae > Streptophyta > Magnoliopsida > Malpighiales > Euphorbiaceae > Garcia > Garcia nutans. Next base: position 18,019,425 of record CANTUV010000009.1, on the reverse strand, counting down.
CACTACAAACACCACAATGTAGTATACATGCACTAAACATAGAAATGCTACGGATTTTCTTAACATTTAAAACATTTTAATCCATACCATAATCTTTCAATTGTATACATTATAGAAAGATAAGTAGTTAACTTGTAATACAAAACTAAATAGATATATATAGATACATTTAATTGTTACGCAGCGGAATTTATCAAATATTTACATATATGAAAACATTTAATTTCATATTTACAAATATACATATATGTACATTAAAATCATTACTTTAAAAAAATATAAAAGAGTTATACATGATTGGCAAGTCTCCTCTGATCTTTAAGTTCCCAAAATCAACTCTTCACTGTCTACTCTCACTCGGTCTCGAAGAACTCTCGGGTTCAACTCGGTTACCTGCGCGATCAAACACTATCGCGCTAAGCCAACGGCTTAGTAAGACAAAATGTGCTAGTGTTATGCTTCAGTGCAATGCAATGCCAATTATCAATCCATATTATACATGTAACATCATATATGCAAGGCTAACAACATACCTTTACATTTCATATGCCTCATTAGTTATTCATTTAACCATTCATGAACAACATTAAACAAATCATGACTCACATTAAACAAAGACAAGCATTGGGCCCAAGACACACTAATATGCTATTCGATTTTCAGAGTTAATGCTTTGGTTTTGTTATCACATCTATCATTATCATATACCCAACTAGGCTTCAAGGATTAAGTTCAACCAAGCTTCAAGGGGAGCAAAGCATGCTAAGCTTCAACCCAACTTGGCTTCAAGAACCAACCCAACCTAGCTTCAAGGGTTGTAACATCCCAATTAGGCTTCAAGGATTCAATCCAACCTAACTTCAAGAGATTGTTACTATCATTAGGCATGCCACCAATAACATACTCTGAAAATGGAATAACACATTAGCCACACAATTCATTTACATATCATTCTCAATTCTCATCAATTAGGCAAACATGCCATATATCTTTCAATTGAACCATCATAGCCAATCACAATGGCTTTATAGCATTTCATATCTCAATTCATATTGTGTATATAGCATTATTAGTATCACATTTCAAAGTACATTATTCATAATACACATCACCATTCACAAGCCTCACAATACACAATACATAACCTTGTTCATGTAATATCATATGCATTATCAATTCCATATCATCTCACATTTCATGATTCAACAATGATGTTAGACAAATGATCTCTATTTTGATCCTTGACAACTCAAATGGATGATCTATTTAACATGTATTTGAGAATCTTGTTGTAGGATTAGATTGCTTCCAATAAGGTGAACAGAACCTTTCTAGCGGTCGCACCTCACCTGAATACGACCGCGCCATACAATTACAAGATGAAACCTTATTACAGTAGGTTTCGCGGCCAGAAGCCCGACCTAAGTCACGACCGCACTTCACAATCAAAAGATGAAACCTTGTTACAGTAGGTTTCGCGGCCAGAAGCCCAACCTAAGTCGCGACCGCACATGAATAATAGCGACCGTCCCAAATTACGTGTCTCTCATGCATAAACCCTAAATGTAGCCAAATTTCTTTTGGTTAACTTAAAACACATTGTACACAACATAACCTCATTCAAATGGACATAATCAACATCATTAGCAATTATTTTACATGCTCATCACAATATTTTCATCACCAACATTCATTAACAATACATTTGATACCTTATCACATTTACAAACAAAAGTGTTTTAAGATTAAACAATATATGCATGTTTGTAACCATATAGTTTGTACTTACCTTTAGCACCAATTATACAACTCTAAACACTTCCTTTTCTCCAAGAATTCTTCACTTCTCAAATTAGAGCAAATCACTTTCTTCCAAAACCTAATCCAAAATAACACAATATAATTTATCACTTACCATTTCCAAAACCCTAAACCAACATCACTCTTAACTTATCATCTTCAAATCCAAAACCAACACCACAACCAATTAAATCCAACATATAACAATCAACATAACCCCACTTTAAAATCCACAATCAACTCACAAACAACTTAAATAACTTAAAAGAATCAAGAGAAACTTACCAAATATAGTAAATCTTCTTGGATTTCCACTTAACCACTTAGAACTTCTTCAATTTGAGCTCAAAATATCATCAAACCTTTGCTTTCTCTCTTGTTCTTTAGGTTGGCCGGCCACACGTGAAAAGAAGAAAGGAAATTGATCAAAATAAAAGTCAAACTCTCTATTAATCTCCACCACACAATTTCAAAAGAAGAATTACCAAAATGCCCTCTTTAACATAGTTAAACTTCTTTTCATTATGCATGCCCTTTATAGTAATTTCAATAACAACCAAAAATATCTTCTTCCACTCAACCATCACCTTGACTCTTCATTTGACCAATTTATATGTTATATATATCATCATATACACAACATATACCATTCTCTCTAAACCCTATTTTCTTTCCCAATTTCTTTTCTCTTGCAATTAACACATATATTCAATCCAATATAACAACAACAACAATAACAACAACATAATCAAAACTTCTAGAGCATATATGAGGATATTAGATAAACATAAAACAAAAAAGACATCAGAAAATGACATGTTTAATCTCAAGTAGCAGTCATGTACGAATAACACTTCACAAATAGAAGAGATAAATGTTAAGCAAAGTAATGCAAAAACGGTAATGAATGAACAACTATAAACATCACATACACATTCAAGCCAAGAAAAATAAAATAAATGTCAAAAGGGGTTTAGAATATGAAACCATTATTGTCGGTTCCTTTAATCTCGAAACTCAAAAATTATTTAAGGTGGTCCACTTGGATCTATCTTAGTCACTTTTGGACTTTTTTTCTTCAATGATGAAGATGTGAGATGTTAATTTTTGTTGAAAGGAGTAAATTTTTTTCAACTGCTGTAAGGACTATTGATGATGATTATTTTAAGTGTTGTGGTTTTTTGAATAATGAACCATGCTGAATGTGGGATAGAAAAATGGAGGTTTTTATCTCCCATAAATTAACTGCTGCATTAGGAAACATCACACATAATGCTAAATCCATTCTACAAGCTTTGTCCTCATCTCTTTGTCTTTGCACGCTAGGTAGGGCCAAGTAGATTAAGAGTCCGATGAACAAAGCATTGCTTCTGGATGATTGTTCACAGTGATTGGTGCATGCGTCTTTTTCCTTTAAGTGAACAATGTCTATGCTGAAAAGAATGCCATTTAGGGAAAATGGGTGGGGTTTGAAGGAATTGTTGTTTGAATGAGCTCCAGATCCCTAAATGAGGAAGCCATGCCATAATGACTGGCATCTCTGAAATACCAAGTGGTGAGAACATTTCAAAAGTCAGCAACGTTGATTCATTGTCATCTCTTCTTGATCTGCCCCTCTTTTAGGTCTAAATTATGGAACTAACGTATTTTTTAGGTCTGCCAAGCCTTTTCTTATCCTTTCTTTTTCCTGCTTGGCCCAAGGACAACCACCATATCTAGAAATATGATCAATGATGCATATTTTATGTTTTTCCTTTGATGACCATGTTTTAATATCATTACTAAGCTATTGTATATAAGTCTATGATGTATCTTTTGTAATTTCTTGTTTAATATTTGATTGTAGTTGTTATAATTGTTCATCACACATCATCAATGCTATTATAATAGTTGTTATTAGAACTTTCATTATAAAACTTCTTGATAAATGCAAAGAATGAAGTATTAAGATTATTTAATTTATTGTCTAGTAGACTGCCATTATCAAACCCAATATAAAGAATCAGACTAACCCTCTTTGTTGATGATCATCTATTAAGTCAATGCACCTATTTTGATATATTCTTGATCTGTACCAAGTGGCCACTCCTGAGTCTGGCTTGCTTACAACTTGTATATTCTAGTTGAGAGAGTTCTTACTAAAAGTTTGTTTGCTTAGTTGCCTTATCTTGTGAGCTTGTGTTTATAAAACGTCTTGACAGACTTTAACTTTCATTTTACATTTTGTGTGTGATGTTCTAAGGGCAAAATCTCAAAGTCAAACTATTGGTTGAATTCTTATAGTCAAATTATTGTAATAGTTTGCGTAATATCCGATTCTCATTAGTTTAACTGTAAATGATGATCTTGGGGGACTGAATATAAAAGAAGTCAATTTCTCCAAATTACTATAAAATCAACCTAATGTTTTCTTTCCTTCTTCCATTGTCTTGGTTATGCTTTTATTATTTATTTTACTTTTTCTTAGTGCAGGGAATCTAAGATTTCTTAACATCCTATTTATTCTTCCTCTAGTATTTTGCCATAATTAGAATAATACTAATGTTTGGAATTCACCTCATAAGTGAAAAAAAAAATAAAACTATATAAAAATTTGTATAACTTATTATTGAAATCCAATCAATTAACACAATTTTTTTTTTATGATTTTTAACAATATCAGCAACATTGCAAAAGTCCTTTATAAATTTATCATATAATTTAAATATACCAGTACATAATTAAATTAAAATTAGAGTTAGTAAATTTAAATATTAAGAATAAATTGGAAATCCACTATTAAAAATTACAGGATTTAGTCATTTACAGTGGCGGAACCAGAACTTCAAGGAAGGGGGCAAAATTTATAAATAAAAAAAATTATATACAAATTTATATTTGATTTTATTTTCATATTAATAAAATTAATACAAATAATTAACATTAATATTTATATTCAATTTTTTTTTCATATTAAATAATTAAATGTTAAAATTTTTATTATTTTTATTTTAATATTTAAATTTTACTTTGAAAAATTACAAGTAAAATTATATAATATATATTATTTTTTAAATAACATTTATATATTTTTGAGATATTTTAAAGAAAGTGTTTAAACTAATTATTTTAAAATAAATTTATATGATAAAATATGTTGAGATTGTTAGACAATCAAACTCTACTTTGATCAATGACAATCAAATTGATAAAGAGCTAATGATTTCCAACAAACTCTTTTATTCATTGATAATCAAATTGATAAAGAACTAATGATTTCAAACAAGTCTACTTTGCAGATGTGAGAGGGGATCTTTGCCCCCACTCCCGATGGAATGGTTCTTGCGACTTCGGCACTGTTTAGGCTCGGGGCCTTAGAGAATACAGACCTAAGTCCAGAGAAAATGGAGTCACCACCCGGACGGGCCAGGAAAAAGAAATGGGCGGATGACTCGATTCCTAAGGAATCCCCAACCCCCTAATGGGTTCGGAAAGTTGGGTACGCATGGGGAAGGTGAGAAATGGCCCAGCACTCCCACAACGCCCGGTTCATTGGAACCGGCCTCCTTTACAGGCTTTAATATTATAAAATTCTTAAATATAATAATATTATCCATATTACACGCAATAATTGAAATAAAGCATCGATATATTAAAAGTCAAAACAATGTCCAAGCAAAACAAATAAATTGACACCCATCGAAAGATGGAAATATGCCCTTACATAATCCACGTCTAAGCTAAATAGGACACCCACCAAAAGGTAGAAACATGTCCTTTACATTGATCCAAAATATAAAAGCGATTTAAATTACATAGAACTTAATTAGTGAGGTACCCACAAAGTGGAAACATACCTCTTACAACATTTGAAAATCTAAATAAATCGATAAAGTAAATAATCATTCATCACCAAAATATAAAATAAACATCCATCCATGATAAATTAAATAAAGCATTGCAAATAAATCAAAGCCAATAATAGACTACATAATAAAATAAAGCAAGTAAAAATACAAATTGACGTTTATTGTTTTCATTTAAAGTTCTTTAATTAATATTTAAAATTTTGGGATTTTAATATATTAAGGTTTATGCTACTGTAAGTTTTAAAGGAATTGAAATGGATTAAAAGTTTATAATTTAAGAGATTGATAAAGTTCTTTGATTAACCAAATTAGTGTTTGAGGAGTAAAATCATGAATTAAGGGTTTGGATACTTTAAAACATTAGGTTTATAATCATTAGCTACTGGATTGTTGTTTTTAGGCTTACTGTGTTTGAATTTTAACATTTAGGTTTATAAGGTTTTAGGGTTTTAAGGATTAGGGTTTAGGTAAAAACTAGGGTTTAAGATTTTAAGGGAATTAGGGTTTAAGAACACTTAGGGTTTAGATTACTAGTTTAGGGTTACTGTCTTTGGGTTTTGAAGTTGAATTAGGGTTTTTAGTGTTTCGAAAGATGTATTTGATTTCGGAATTTGAAAAAACAATTTAGAGTTTTATAAATCTTTATGAAAATAGGTAAGACAATTTAAAGTGTTGGAAACAGAAAGTATTTTTTAGGGTTTTTTTGGAAATAGAAGGATTAGTTTAGGGTTTTAAGGTTTTGAGGAAATAAATTACGGTTATTAGATTTTAGAAGAAACAGAAAAGTAATTTTAGGGTTTTTGAAAATAGAAGGGACGATTTAAGGTTCTAAGGTTTAGAAAAAGTAAATTAGGGTTCTAAGGTTTTTAAAATAAAAAGAAACAATTTAATGATTCAAGCTAATGTAAAGAAAAAAGAGATTTGATATTTATACCTTCGTTTGTTGGTTCCACCAAAAATTACTTCTTGGATGAACAAAGACAAAGGCAAGATGGCTACCTTTTATGGATTTGTTGCTTGGTTGCTTCTTCTTCTCTAAAAAGTTCGATTGTTTTCACTGCCAAAAAGTTGTAAAGTCCGATCTCCAAAGTTTTTCAGTCCGATCGATTGTCCTCACGATTGTCCCCCCCTTTTCTGTGATTTTTAGTGTTATTTATAGGAAATTTAGATGATTAATTCAACTTGTTTATGGAAACTAACATTAATTAAGAAAAGGAAACCGAAACCAAATAAAAATTTTGCTGGAGAAAAAAAACTACTGCGGAAAAATTTTGCTGGCGAAAAAACTGCTGCGATGATTGCCGTGAAAATTTGCGAGAGTTGGCGTGCTGGGCATTTCGCCTACAGGATTTTACTATGGGTGAAATGGCCCAAGACCATTTCATCCAAACTTTTTGGTGACAAATTTTTTCGTCGCCGATTTTTTCGTCGTCGATTTTTATTTTTATTTTTTTATTTTTTTATTTATTATTATTGATTTTTTAAAAAATTATAAAAAAAAATAAATACTAAAACAAATATTATTTAATTAAGATAACACAAAAATTATTTTGGACTAATTAAAATATATTGGACAGCACAAAATTATTTTGGACTAATTAAAATATATTGGACCGGACTGGGTCAAAAATTAAGGGTCCACAGTTTGCCCCCTGCTTGAACGATCTGAGACTTTAGTAAAAGAGAGTAAAAAGCAATAAGACTTAATTTTTGAGATGGCTGAGGTTTTGGGTTTTGGAACTGGTTCGAGTTCTAGACTCAAGGATAATTTTAGGTTCTGGACCTAAGGACAATTTTGGTTTTGGACCCGAGCTAAGTTTTGGACTTAGAAGAGATTCTAGGTTCTGGACCTAAGGATAATTTGGATTCTGGACCATAGTTATGTTCTGGACTTAGAAGATATTCTAGGTTCTGAACCTAAGGATAATTTAGGTTCTGGACCCTAGCTAAGTTCTGGACTTAGAAGAGATTTTAGGTTCTGGACCTAAGGATAATTTGGGTTCTGGACCCTAGCTAAGTTCTGGACTTAGAAGAGATTTTAGGTTCTGGACCTAAGGATAACTTGGGTTCTGGACCCTAGCTAAGTTCTGGACTTAGAAGAGATTTTAGGTTCTCGACCTAAGGATAACTTACATTTTGGACCCTAGCTAAGTTCTGGACTTAGAAGAGATTTTAGGTTCTGGACCTAAGGATAATTTGGGTTATAGACCCTAGCTAAGTTCTGGACTTAGAAGAGATTTTAGGTTCTGGACCTAAGGATAATTTGGGTTCCAGACCCGAGCTAAGTTCTGGACTTAGAAAAGATTCTAGGTTCTAGACCTAAGAAAAATTTGGGTTCTAGACCCGAGCTAAGTTCTAGACTTAGAAAAGATTCTAGGTTTTGGACCTAAGGAAAATTTAGTTTTGGACCCGAGCTAAGTTCAGGACTTAGAAGAGATTCTAGGTTCTGGACCTAAGGATAATTTGGGTTCTGGACCCGAGCTAAGTTCTGGACTTAGAATAGATTCTAGGTTCTGGACCTAAGGAAAATTTGGATTATGGACCCAAGCTCATAAAGATTTAATTATCTGCAAAAAATAATTTTTTGGTTTCAAAACGTTTGGCTAATTTTTATGCACATATCTTCTTCTTGACCCCTGCGTGTAAAAATATTTATACACACGCAAGTATTTGAATGATTAAATTGAATAATTAAATTTACTGATTATTTACTATGTAGTCACTGTTTATGCACTATTTACTATTCGTAAATAGTAACCTACTATTAGTAAATAGTAGCTTACTATTATAAATAGTAATTTACTATTCATAAATAGTAAAATTTAGTATTCATCAATAGTAAAATTACTTTTGAATTTTATTTTTTTCCTTGTCATTCCTCTATATAAATGAACGAATTCTTTCATTTCATTCACATCAAATTCTTTAATTTCATTCACTACTGTAATTCTTTCAAATTTAGCATATAGTTTTGAAAAGAAAATGCATGTTTCAAGGTCAGGAACTCATTCTAATGCCGAGTTATTGGAGTTTATTCACATAATAAAGATGGGAATATAGATCTACTAACCGTGATGTCACTTTATCGTTGTTCAAACCAAAAGAGTACGGTAAGTTTTTCTTCTTTTCTTTTTTTTTCTTTTTTGATTTTTTCATCCTTTTGTTATTTATTTGTTTTTTTTATTTATATTTGTTTATTTATTTTTTATATATTTTTTAAATTTTTTATGTTTGTCTTTATTTTTTTATTTATATTTTTATATTATTATTTTTTAGAAGATTTAGGAAAAATATATTAATTTAAGCAGATAGAATAATATGTACTTACTTGGTATTAACTTACCTGGCTCCGTGTTAGCGTGATCGTTGCGTTGTTCGGGCCAGAGGGTGCATCTACAAAGCTCGATAATGGTACGATGTAGTGCCTTTACGGGTAAGGCAAATTATTCGAGATTGCGGCTTTGAGAGCTTCATCTTAAAATTGCCATTCGAGGAGTATCTGATAGACCGGAGTGTAGTTCAGGCGCTTGTAGAATGATGGTTGGACAGAAACCAGACTTTTCACTTGCCCATTGGAGAGATAATAATTGGTCCGGTAGATTTTGCTGCTATAACCGGCCTTTGGTATGATGGTGTTCCGGTTCCTCTAACCAATGATATTTTGACTTTTGAAGAAATTCAACAATTAATTAGTATGAAACCATCGTATAAAGGGCCTTTTAAGATAAAGATCGAGCCAATTTGTAGTTATTGGATGAACTACGAAGGACGGGTTCACAGAGACACAGCCCAACAGTATGCTCGAGGATTTTTGTTATATTTGCTTGGGTCGACCATCTTAGGCAGCACTTAATCCTCCATCCATTTGTCAGTGTTGAGGGCCCTTTCTTATTTCAGAACGGTACATCTTATGGCTGGGGTGAAGCTGGTCTCGCCTATCTTTACCATGGTCTCGATAAAATTTGCCGAAATAAGAAGTCTTTTGTCGGCTTGATGGCGGTTGTCGAGGTACTCTTCTTCTACCAATGTCAATTACAAAATGGTTTTTGCTCTTAACTGATTTATTTCTCTTATCCTTAATTGAATGGAATAATGTTAATATATAATTGATTAGCCACCAATTATGTGTTTTAGGTATTTAGATGAAGGATTGAGAAATGAAATCTAATACTGGAATAATTCAATTCGGGACTTAAGTGAATTAGAAATATAAACCTAAGGAAAAGATCATTTTGATTGTAATAAGATTAATTGAAAGAGGTTTGAATGCGAGAGCTTATTTCCTTGATTTGATTAATTAAGTTGCTTGAAATATGATCTTTGAAATTAAACCAGTTGAGAGGAATAACCATTCATACATATAAATTAGTAGAGAAGTGTAAACCCTAGGCTTTTCTATTAAGTGAATCAATATCCTTGTTTAGTTTCCTTTTGTTACTATAAATTCAATTCATTTCTATTTTCATTAGTTTTCCAGCAATTCAATCTTATAAATCAAAAACTACTAATTAATAATTTGTTCATTACGATTTGATAAATAATTAGCCTATCTAGCTTCCTTGTGAGACGACCTTGAGGTGTTCACCAAAATACTACAGCAGCCTCGTATACTTGCGAGTGTGGCTTTAGTAGTGTTTACTAGAGCGCAACACATTTATCCTTATAAAATTTCATCTTAGAAAAATACTTTTCCATCATAAGGTTCAGATGTTCAATAATATCACTATCATTTAAAGCATCATCAACATCATTATCATATGCAATTAAGTTCAAGGATTGAGTAACTACCTCATTGGAGTCATTTTCATCCTCAATAGCCATAAGACATAGATTAGTAATTCCTTCCTCCTCTTCTTTTTTCAACTTCACTTGAGAAGGAATCATCCCATGTAGCTTTGAGTGATTTGTTCTTTTTTCTTATCCTACTCCTTTTTGTTCTTCAACTTGAAGCAATCCGATTTTATGTGATTAGATTTTCCACATTTATAAAATTTCACTTCATTCTTTTTATCTTTGTATTTGAATGAGGATTTGGAAAATGCACCTTTTATTTTCTTACAACCTTCTCTTTCTCTTTCAATCACTCATTCTTTTTGAAAACATTTCCATTTCATCTTCATCGTCACTATCTCTATTACTTGAGCTCTCAAATTTTTTTATTGCCTTGAGAGCTATTACTTTCCTTTTTTCTTTCTCACCTTGTTCTTCTTACTTTTCATTGTGCAGTTCAACAGTGAGTAGTTTTCCCACAAGTTCAATGATTCTCAAGGTTCTAAGATCATGAGCCTCTTAAATAGAAGAGACTTTTGAATCAAAGCTCTTCCTTGCTCTAAGAGCTCTCAAGATTTTACTATTGACATCACCTTGATCATATACCTTGCATATTACTTTGGTTCGTTGGCAATAGCAAGCAAGAGGTTAATCATGTTGGTTACATTTTCGTTGTGCTTCATTTTAAATAACTCATAGTCATGTACATGCATTTGCTTCTTGGTGAACCTCATTTGGGCAGTGCCTCATGATAGTTCTCAAGAGTTTTCCAAACGCAATGTGCACAAGTGAGATATTGGACTCTCACACCTTCTTTTCATGATATTGAATTCATCAAGATGGATGATGCTCTATTGTTCTTGAACTGATCTTTCACATTGGAACATGACAATTGTGATTTAGTAAGAGGAACTCGGATACCATCAACTTCATGAGTAGGAGGTTTCCACTCACTTTCAACAAAACTCCAAAGCTCAATTCCTTTACTATCTAGGAACAAATACATCTTATGTTTCCAATAGGAAAAATCTATTCCATAAAATAGGGTCTAAGAGAGGAATTTAGGTTTCCATGTGTAGAGGTGTTTGTTGGAGGAATGGCTACCATTTTGGATCAAATTTCATAATGATGTTTAAAGAAATTTACTAGCTCTGATACCAATTGTTGTTCCAAGATAGCAACCAAGAGGGGAGTGAATTGGTTTTTATAAGGAGTGATGGTAATTCGAAAGTCCAAAAGCTAGAAATAAAGATGTAGAAGAAAATTGAGTAGTGTACATAATAAAAAACACAAAGATTTATAGTGGTTTAGATTTACCTTAATCCTACATCCACTTTCTTAACAACTTATTAAGGTTCCACTAATCTTGATTTTTACAAGCTTAACTTTAACATGGTGTTTTCACTTGTCATACCAAACTATTATAATGATTTGAGATCAATCGTCACAACCTTTACAAGAGTTTTCCCAGGATTACTCTCACAATCTAAGTGTTTCTAAGCTCGCACTCAAACTTTGACGGTGTTTAATGCTCATACCCAACACTCTAAGATTTTGATCTTTCATTTTTAGACAAGATAACAAAAATTATTGTTCAATGAAATTACAAGTACAATCAAAGTATTCTACAACCATAAAAGTGAAGTTTAATGTGGTATTTATAGCCATTTGGCTTAAACTATCCATTTGAGGTGGTTCCTACATGTTTAGTGATTGTCTTACACTAATTTTGTGGCTGGAGCTCAGTGTGCGGTAGCTCAACTCGGTGTCCAGTTGCTCAATTTAAAAGCTTTATGTAACAATTAGTTCCAATGATCAAATTTTATTGTCTGACAGAATCTAGCTTACCCATACCTTTATGTCATGTGGTCATCCAGCTCGGTGTGTGCTCGCTCAGTACAAGGTTACCATTGAATTTAAATTTCTTCATCCATAAGTTCGGTTATCATTGGTCATATACAATTGGTGGTAAGATTCAAATTTGTCGGAGTTGTGCAATCACTCGGTTCTTCTAGGCAGTTGCATAGGGGTTTGAGCATCGAGGAAGCACCACAAGAGATGACCTCTATCTCTTCTATTCATTTTAGATATTTAGCTTTCTTGTTATATGCCTTCCCTCAGACGCCTTGAGCGGGCACATGAAATTTGAGCATCATGACTTCATCGTTCACTGACAAGGTGAGCTCTTCTATGAGAAATGTTGACTTAGCTCAATTGGTTGTAGTTAGCTAGACCTTGTCTAGCCCGGTATGCTCAACTTGACATTTTGGTTCCCTCCATCTTTGGTAGTATCTCCTAAGCACAGTAGTTTTATATCTAGCTCGACACTTTGTTTCCCTCCATGAGAAATTTTTCAGCAGCAGTTTTTTCGCCAGCAAAATTTTTCAGACGCAATTTTGTCCGAAACCAAATTCTATTTTGTTTCAGTTTCCTTTTCTTAATTAATGTTAGTTTCTATAAACAAGTTGAATTAATCATCTAAATTTTCTATAAATAACACTAAAAATCACAGAAAAGGGGGGACAATAATGAGGACAATCGATCGGACTGAAAAACTTTGGAGATCGGACTTTAAAAACGATCGAACTTTTTAGAGAAGAAGAAGCAACCAAGCAACCAATCCATAAAAGGCAACCATCTTGCCTTTGCCTTTGTTCATCCAAGAAGTAATTTTTGGTTAAACCAACAAACGAAGGTATGAATATCAAATCTCTTTTTTCTTTACAGTAACTTGAATCATTAAATTGTTTCTTTTGATTTTAAAAACCTTAGAACCCTAATTTACTTTTTCTAAACCTTAGAACCTTAAATCGTCCCTTCTATTTTCAAAAACCCTAAAATTACTTTTCTATTTCTTCTAAAATCTAAGAACCCTAATTTACTTCCTCAAAACCTTAAAACCCTAAATTAATCCATCTATTTCCAAAAAACCCTAAAAAATACTTTCTGTTTCCAAAAACCTTAAATCGTCTAGCGTATTTTCATAAAGCTTTATAAAATTCTAAATTGTTTTTTCAAATTCCAAAATCAAATACATCTTTCAAAACACTAAAAACCCTAATTCAACTTCAAAACCCAAAGACAGTAACCCTAAACTAGTAATCTAAACCCTAAGTGTTATTAAACCCTAATTCCCTTAAAATCTTAAACCCTAGTTTTTTCCTAAACCCTAATCCTTAAAACCCTAAAAGCTTATAAACCTAAATGTTAAAATTCAAACACAGTAAGCCTAAAAACAACAATCCAGGAGCTAATAATCATAAACCTAATGTTTTAAAGTATCCAAACTCTAATTTCATGATTTTACTCCTCAAACACTAATTTGGTTAATCAATGAACTTTATCAATCTCTTAAATTATAAAACTTTAATCCATTTCAATTCCTTTAAAACTTAAAATAACATTTATATATTTTTGAGATATTTTAAAGAAAGTGTTTAAACTAATTATTTTAAAATAAATTTATATGATAGAATATGTTGAGATTGTTGGACAATAAAACTCTACTTTGATCAATGACAATCAAATTGATAAAGAGCTAATGATTTCCAACAAACTCTTTTATTCATTGATAATCAAATTGATAAAGAACTAATGATTTCAAACAAGTATACTTTGCAGATGTGAGCGGGGATTTTTGCCCCCACTCCCGGTGGAATGGTTCTTGCGACTTCGGCACTGTTTAGGCTCGGAGCCTTAGAGAATACGGACCTAAGTCCAGAGAAAATGGAGTCACCACTCGGACTAGCCAGGAAAAAGAAACGGGAGGATGACTTAATTCCTAAGGAATCCCCAACCCCCTAATGGGTTCGGAAAGTTGGGTACGTATGGGGAAGGTGAGAAATGGCCTAGCACCCCCACAACACCCGGTTCATTGGAACCGGCCTCCTTTATAGGCTTTAATATTATAAAATTCTTAAATATAATAATATTATCCATATTACACGCAATAATTGAAATAAAGCATCGATATATTAAAAAACAAAACAATGTCCAAGCAAAACAAATAAATTAACACCCATCGAAAGATGGAAACATGCCCTTACATAATCCACGTCTAAGCTAAATAGGACACCCACCAAAAGTTAGAAACATGTCCTTTACATTGATCCAAAATATAAAAGCAATTTAAATTACATAGAACTTAATTAGTGAGGTACCCACAAAGTGGAAACATACCTCTTACAACATTTGAAAATCTAAATAAATCGATAAAGTAAATAACCATTCATCATAAATAAATCATTCATCAAAGATATCACCAAAATATAAAATAAACATCCATCCATGATAAATTAAATAAAGCATTGCAAATAAATCAAAGCCAATAATAGACTACATAATTAAATAAAGCAAGTAAAAATACAAATTGACGTTTACTGTTTTCATTTAAAGTTCTTTAATTAATATTTAAGATTTTGGGATTTTAATATATTAAGGTTTATGCTACTGTAAGTTTTAAAGGAATTGAAATGGATTAAAAGTTTATAATTTAAGAGATTGATAAAGTTCTTTGATTAACCAAATTAGTGTTTGAGGAGTAAAATCATGAAATTAGGGTTTGGATACTTTAAAACATTAGGTTTATGATTATTAGCTACTGGATTGTTGTTTTTAGGTTACTGTGTTTGAATTTTAACATTTAGGTTTATAAGGTTTTAAGGTTTTAAGGATTAGGGTTTAGGAAAAAACTAGGGTTTAAGATTTTAAGGGAATTAGGGTTTAAGAACACTTAGGGTTTAGATTACTAGTTTAGGGTTACTGTCTTTGGGTTTTGAAGTTGAATTAGGGTTTTTAGTGTTTCGAAAGATGTATTTGATTTCGGAATTTGAAAAAACAATTTAGAGTTTTATAAATCTTTATGAAAATAGGTAAGACAATTTAAGGTTTTGGAAACAGAAAGTATTTTTTAGGGTTTTTTGGAAATAGAAGGATTAATTTAGGGTTTTAAGGTTTAATTTAGGGTTTTACTTTGAAAAAGTACAAGTAAAGTTATATAATATATATTATTTTTTAAATAACATTTATATATTTTTGAGATATTTTAAAGAAAGTGTTTAAACTAATTATTTTAAAATAAATTTATATGATAGAATATGTTGAGATTGTTGGACAATCAAACTCTACTTTGATCAATGACAATCAAATTGATAAAGAGCTAACGATTTTCAACAAACTCTTTTATTCATTGATAATCAAATTGATAAAGAACTAATGATTTCAAACAAGTCTACTTTACAGATGTGAGCGGGGATTTTTGCCCCCACTCCCGGTGAAATGGTTCTTGCGACTTCGGCACTGTTTAGGCTCGAGGCCTTAGAGAACACGGACCTAAGTCCGGAGAAAATGGAGTGCCACCCGGACGGGATGGGAAAAAAGAAAGGGGTGGATGACTCGATTCCTAAGCAATCCTTAACCCCTTAATGGGTTCGGAAAGTTGGGTACGTGTGGGGAAGGTGAGAAATGGCCCAGCACCCCCACAATGCCCGGTTCATTGGAACCGACCTCCTTTATAGGTCTTAATATTATAAAATTCTTAAATATAACAACATTATCCATATTACACACAATAATTAAAAGAAAGCATCATTATATTAAAATCAAAGCAATGTCCAAACAAAACAAATAAATGGACACACATCCAAGGATGGAAACATGTCCTTCACATAGGTTCTAAAATAGAAAAGCAAATTAAATTACATGATGTTTAACTAATGAGGTACCCACCAAGTGGAAACATACCTCTTACAACTTTTGGAAATCTAAATTAATTGATAAAAGTAAATAATCATTCATCAAAGCTATTAATCAAAATATAAAATAAATATCCATCCATGATAAATTAAATAAATCAGGTATTGAAATTAAATAAATTAAAGCATAAGAAATAAATCAAAACATAATCAAATATGGAATTGAATAAAGCAAATAAAAGTCCAATTATAGCTACTGTGACTTTTTATGGAATTAAAATAGATTAGGGTTTTAAGTTTTAAAAGGTTGGTAATACTCTTTGGTTAACTAAATTAATATTTGAATGGTGAGATCATGAAACTAGGGTTTTAGACACTTTGGAATTGTTTTGATTTGTGATTTTAAATGGTAATTTCAAGCTACTGTGTAAAATTTATGGTTTTATGTTTTTATGGTTTTTAATGTTTTAAATGATTAGGGCTTAGAAAAAGTTAGGGTTTAAAGTTTTAAATGACTTAAAGTTTAATATTTTAGGTTTAGAAGTTGAATTAGGGTTTTAGTGTTTTAGAATTAGGGTCTCGGTGATGAATGAAGCTTTTGGGATTGAAAATCAATTTGGTACTTTTATGAGATTTTATAAGTTTAAACCAAACAAATTAAAGTTTTTATAAATAGAAAAGATTTATATAATTGGAAAAATGTTTTTAGGGTTTTTTTTTTGTGAGAAACAGAACATGTTTTAAGATTTTATAAATTTAGAAAACAAATTTTAGTTTTGGGGTTTTGAAGAAATAAAACTAATAACTTTAAATTCTTTGGGAAATAAAGCAATGAATTAGTATTTTTGACTTTAGAAAATCTAAATTAAAGTTCAATGGTTTTTAATTTTGAATAACACAATTTCCTAATTTTAGCTACTGTGTAAAAAAAACAATTAAAGAAAATCAATTAACACATACCTTCTTTTGATGATTCCTCCAAAAACAATTCTTCTTGGATGAACTAGCTCCAAAGACAAGCCTTTTTTGCCTTTGAATTGCTTAAATCGTGATGCTACTCCTTTAAAACTCAATTGGATTCAATTATTACTTTTCCACTTCACTTTCGGATTCAAATTCTCAAAGCTACTGTCCAATTTTTCCTCCAATTTGGTTGCCTTTGGTCCTTATTTATAGAGGTCTTTCTATGTATATTCCTTATTATTCACGGCAAGTAATATAAATAAGAAAAGGAAACTAAAACTTAATTAAATTAGGTTTCGGAAATTTTGCGTCGGAAAAAATTGCGCTGCCGAAAAAAATTGTCGTAGGAAAAAATGCGCTGGCAAAAAAATTCTACCGTAGGAAACTGCGGTAGTGGGTCTCAGTGGGCCTGCGGGCGACTCGCCTGCAGGAAAATCCTGCGAGCGAAATAGAAAAGCTATTTCACTCGCAGGAAAATTCTGTGAGCGAAATAGAAAAGCTATTTCCCCCGCAGGAATTTCTTGCTGGCGAAATAGCTTGGGCTATTTCGCCGGCTGGAAATTCCTGCGGGCGAAATGCCCACGGTCCCGCTCGATAATTTTTTCGTCGCCGATTTTTCCATCTCTGATTTTTATTTTTATTTTTATTTGTTTATTTTTATTTTTTATTAATTAAAATTAGATAATAAAGCAAAAACTATTTAATTAAAATTATTTTGGACCAATTAGACAACAAAAATCATTTTGGACTAATTAAAACATATTGGACCGGATTGGGTCAAAAATTAAGGGTCTACAGTTTGCCCCCTGCTTGAATGATCTGAAACCTTAGTGAAAGAGAGTGAAAAGCAATAAGACTTAATTTTTGAGATGGCGATTTAAATTTATTTTGGGTACTTGGACCCGAGATTGGGTACTTGGACCCGAGATTGATTGAATTTTGGTACTTGGACTCGGGATTGGGTACTTAGACCTGAGATTGATTTAATTTGGGTACTTGGACCCGAGATTGAATTTGATTTGGGTACTTGGACTCGAGATTGGGTACTTGGACCTGAGATCGGGTACTTGGACTCGAGATTGATTTGATTTGGGTACTTGGACCCAAGATTGAGTACTTGGACTTGAGATTGAGTTGAATTCGATTTGGGTACTAGGACCCAAGATTGGATGGAATTTGGGTACTTGGACCCAGGATTGGGTACTTGGATCCGAGATTGATTTGATTTGGGTACTTGGACCCGAGATTAGATTTGATTTGGGTACTTGGACCGGAGATTGGGTACTTGGACCCGAGCTTGAATTGATTTGGGTACTTGGACCCGAGATTGAGTGCTTGGACCCGAAATTGGGTACTTGGACCCAAGATTGGATTGAATTCAATTTGGGTACTTGAACCCAAGATTGGATGGAATTTGGGTACTTAGACCCATGATTGGGTACTTGGACCCGAGATTGATTTGATTTGGGTACTTGGACCCGAGATTAGATTGAATTTGGGTTCTTGGACCAGAGATTGGGTACTTGGACCCGAAATTGATTTTGATTTTGGGTGCTTGGACCCAATGTTGAATTGGAATTGGGTACTTAGACCCGAGATTGAATTTAATTTGGGTGCTTGGACCCGAGATTGAATTGGATTTGGGTTCTGGACCCGAACTAAGTTCTGGACTTAGAAGAGATTCTAGGTTCTTGAACTAATCAAAATATGGGTTCTGGACCCTAGCTAAGTTCTGGACTTAGAAATAATTCTAGGTTCTGGACCTAATGGTAAATTTGGGTTCTAGACCCGAGAGATTTGGATACTCGATCCTAAACTAGACTCGGATACTCGATCCTAACTGGATTCGGATACTCGATCCTAAACTAGACATGGATACTCGATCCTAAATTGGATTTGATTTGGGTACTTGGACCCTAGATTGAATTTGATTTGGGTACTTGGACCCATGATTGGATTAAATTTGATTTGGGTACTTGGACCCGAGACTTGGACCCGAGATTGGATGCTTGGACTCGAGATTGATTTGAATTTGGGTGCTTAGACCCGAGATTGAGTTTGACTGACCTTTTATCATTTGAGAAATCTGAATCCTCCGGTTATTCTATGCATTGTGGTTTTTCACCCTCAAAATGGATCTTCATCCTTTGAGATCATGTCTTCATCCTTGAAAATGAATCTTCATCTTTTGACATCGGGTCTTCACCCTTGCAAATGGATCTTCATCCTTTGAGATTGGGTCTTTACCCTTGGAGGTCGGATCTTTACCCTGGCTTCAGCTCTTTTAGCTGGATTGGTCTTTTGTCATTTGCATCTTAATTCTTTTGAGAGTTCTAATGTTCTATTCTTTTGTTTTTCCTTTTTGCAAAGATTTAGCTATTTTTAATTGGACCTTATATCCTCTCTTTGCCCCCCTGTATGGAAAAATATTTGTAAGTGAGTTTAAAAATATTTGGTATATAAACTCAAAAAATTGAAAAGGAGAAACTTCGCCCCCTGTGTAGGCTTAAACCAGTGATTTTTTTATACGGACTCTGATTGATGTTGTTATTGTCTAGTTCTTCGCACAAGCATGTATTTCTTCTCTTTGCAAGATTACTGGAGCTTTCTCAAGCAATGGGCTTTTTATGCCCCCCTGATTTGATAAGAAAGTGCGATGTGATATGCCCATGTACAGTTGTTCCATCGACTCACAGACCAAGGTGATCGGCAGAAGTGTTCTCATTGGTTTCGTTTTGACGCTTGTTCAAGTCTTACATAGGAATGATCGAAAGCTTTGCATTTGTGGATTTTATCTTCAAGATGATGAAAACATGAGTGGTGGAGAACCCAAGCAGTAGAGTCAGGGATACATCCATTTCAAACTATTTTTCAGCATGTCGGCTGGTAGTTTCTTCATAACTTTGCCAATAATAATTTCCTTTGCCCAATGTGTCCTTTGGAGGTTCAACATACTTTCCTTAACTTGAAGGCTTTGTGACAAAACTTTTTTTTTCGAATCAAATGTTGGCTTTGCCAAATTAATGTCAATGTACCTCAGGACTTGATTTTTTCAAATTGACATATCTATAACATGACAACCCTAGTTACCATACTAAACTCGGGAATCATTTCTATTTAAGCAAAAATTGTTGCACTTCAGATAGGCACATACACATTACTTGGCCACAAGTCTCATTTGAGTTTAAATATTGTTTATCTCATATGCATGCTTATCCAAACTATCTCCACTAATAGACTCTACCTATCAAGAGAGATCAACAGGTCTTTGATAGGCTTGAAATGGGGTCTATGAGGGACATGGGTTTAAATGAAGGCCATATTGAGATAGGAGCTGATGTGACAAAATGGACAAACCCTCACACTGCAAATTTCTTGTCGGAACTTTAGACAATTGGGAGCAATGTTGTTGGACTCCAAATTTCTTCTGTCTTCTTGGCATTAATCTGGATCTTGATTAGGACAGTCTTTGCCCTTGCAAAAAGTTTAAGACCCAAATTTGTTTCCTTTCTTCTTTTCCCTTTCCTTTCCACTTTATTTTTCTTACTCTTCCCTCTTCTTTCTCTTTATTTTCCTTACTCTTCCCTTTCTTTGAGCATTTTATCATTTTGTCCTTCTTCCTTGTAGGACTTTTAAGTACAGAAATTTCAAGAACTAAATGGTCTTTCTCCTTTTTCATTGATTTTGATCGAATCTTTAGTTGAGTTGGACCAATGCAAGTCAAAATGTCCTTATAAACCAAGTGGAAGCATTTTGTTGTCTTAGGTAAAAGAGAACTCAGTTGGCTTTTTGAACCATTTTGGGTTTTCTTTTCTTTTTTTTTTCTTCTTTTTTCTTCTTTTCTTTATCTTTTTTGTTTTCTTTTCTTCTTTTTTCTTCTTCTTCTTTTTTTTGGTTCTAGCTCTAAAAGTGTTGTCTTGTTTGTACCAACTTGGGCTTCCAATAATGGATGAGTGGAGTAACATAAATCTCCTTTAACAGGGATAAATCATTTGTTACTTTGATGTTGTCTTGATATATTGGAGATATTAAGGGAACTTAAACTACCCTTATGGTCTTAAAAACTTCAACTACCCTCATGGTCTTGGGAACATCAACTACCCTTATGGTCTTGAGACTTCAACTTTGTTAGCTAACCAAACAATGCCTAGATCATTTCTCTCTTAAATAAGCAGAGTTCAATTTCACCTCAAAAGTTTGTCAAAGCATGTTCTAAGATTGACTAGGACCTAGACAAAGATAATTATGCAGGAGCCCTCTCTAAGTAAGCATACACAACTCAATGCTATAGAGCAATTCCCTCACCTAGTAAAGTCATTCAAGTCATGATGCCTAGATATATTAAATCATGAATTATCAAGCTAGATTCCTCATTTGTTGAGCACCAAAATGAACAAAGACCAACAAAATTTTTGATAAAAGTAATTTATTCAAGCAATTTTAAATTTGAAAAACAAGATTGTTCCAATTAAATATTAAAGAAAGTAAAATTGAAAAACAACATTCAAGCTAAGGAATGTTTGTTGAGTTTAAGCTTTTTTTCCTTTCACATCTTCAATATTTCCATCTTGAAAGGAGGATAAGACAAAATCTTCTTCCAATCCTTTTCCCACCATGAAGGTTGCTAGTGGAGGCACCCTGTTGAACCTTGGAAATGGATTACCTTTGGTATTGGGCTTGTTTGGCTCAGGCAACTTGCCATTATCAATTAAATTCTGGATCTCATGCCTCAACTTCATACAATTGTTTGTTTTGTGTCCAGGCATTTGATGGAATTGGAAAAATGCATTAGTATCAAAGTTAGGTGGAAGAGGATTAGGCAAAGGACGAGGAGTCAAGGGTTGTAACAATACTTTCTTTTGCAGCTTGCTAAAAACCCAAGATAGAGGCTTCCCTAGATTCGAAAATTGTCTTTTATTTCCTTGACCAGTTGTATTGACATTAACTTCTTTTTGTGTGCTTTGATTGCCCGACTGGTAGTTCCCTTTCTCATTCCTTTTTATTGAAAAGCGATTCTTCTCCCTTTCCCAATCTTCAATTTGTAGACCAGCTTGGAGAAGATCTTTGAAGTCCCTTATAAGGCTGTGAGACATTCTTTCACGGAGATTGGGCAGGACTCCTCTCACAATCATCCTTATTTGATCGGATTCATCGGGCCTCTTCTTGAGCAAAGCGGCCTTGTTTCTCCATCGCTTCACATAGTCCATAAAATTCTCATTTGTCCTTTGCCTTATGGACTCCACTTCCATCAAGGTAACTTCCAACTCAACATTATATCCATATTGTTGGATGAAGGCTTTGTAAAGTAGATCCCAACTCTTTTATTGTGTGTAGTATGGATAATGTTATTATACTTAAGAATTTTATAATATTAAGACCTGTAAAGGAGGCCGGTTCTAATGAACCGGGCGTTGTGGGGGTGCTAGGCCATTTCTCACCTTCCCCACACGCACCCAACTTCTCGAACCCATTAGGAGGTTGGGGATTCCTTAGGAATCGAGTCATCCACCCCTTTCTTTTTCCCGGCCCATCTAGGTGGCGACTCCATTTCCTTCGGACTTAGGTCCGTGTTCTCTAAGGCCCCAAGCCTAAACAGTGCCGAAGTCGCAAGAACCATTCCACCGGGAGTGGAGGCGAAAATCCCCGCTCACAGTGGCAACTCCACTGGGGATAAGAGAAGTTGATTCCGTTGGTCTTTTTATTATTATATTCTTTCTTATAATGACATTATCCATTGCATCATCTTAGATTGCATTGTGTGCCTGTGTTACCTGTGTTATGTTATGTAAGGGATACCATACTTTCACTCAAGGTATGGAGATCGAGCATGGCATAACCACTCATAGCCTCGTACTGTTTGGTATATACTTGCTATGGGAACCTAAGCCTTTTTAACCCAAAGACTAAAGCTAATGTAATTGGCCTAGTTACTTTCCTTAGGTTTTACCCCAAATGCTTGTTGTTTGACTATGGTTAGTTTATCTTAGCCTATATCATGGCTTATTTGGTTTGTTATTTTTCTCAAAATAAATTTTTCTTTAAAAACCAAAAGACCAAAACTATTTTTAAAATTTTTCAAGATTGTCTTTGGACATAATACTTTTCTAAAAAATAAATAAATAAATTCTTTGGCCCATGGCCCAAATACTAAGCCCAAAATCCATTTTTCTAACCTTTTTTACAATGGGCTTAGAAACAAAACTATTTTCACCCAACCATTTTTTATAAAGAGCTTGCAAAAATATTTAGGTCAATTATGAAATACTAAGAATCAATTGTGGGCCTAGTTTATACTAAAAATAAATTAATCATGGGCTTGTTTTTGGCATAAACCATTAGTTACTCTTTTCAAGTGAGAAATCTATCTATAATAAACCTCTTAATTTAGTTTTAATCCTATATAGCATAAAAGCTACTTTAATTGGTTGGATGGATTAAAACCTAATTAATGAGAATTATCATGGATGGATTTCCACTTTCGAAAATATAACAATTGGTTGAAACGTCCGAGGGAATTATTCGAAAGCAAGATACCCCGTGTTGGTATTTTGTTAACCATATACCTAGGAAAAAGAGACTCGCCATTGTTGTGTGGATGTTATAAGGTTGGAAGAATCGTCCTAATTACACTTGTTTATTGGTTGATTGTGCATACATGCATACATGCATACATTTGCATCTCATATCATTGATCCTCTCTGGCTCATAGTCCTGGATTACAAAAGTTCAAAAGCTTACGACAATCCGACCTACGCCGGAGACGAAGTATCTAGCAACGACTCAATCACTTGCTTGCCTAAAATAATGGAGCTTGAACAAATTCAAAGGATGGTGGATGAAGCCCTTAATGCCAAAATGGAAGAAATCAAAGAGGCCCTAGCTGAGACCATGAAGAACCAATTGACTGCAATCTTAGAGAATCATGCCGAGGCATCTGCTAGCACTAAAAAACCAAAGGACAAAGGGAAGACTAAATTTAGTGAAGTGGTTTTTGATGATGAAAAGGTGATCATTGATGATGATGATGATTGGGCTCAATACTACCAAGAGGTTCAAGAAAAGAAGAAAGAACCGAAGGCTATTGAGAAGGCAACTATTGAAAAGACCGAGACATCCGATGTTGAAAAGATGATTGCTGATTTAGAAAAGAAATTTGAGAAGAAGCTGAAAACCGAAGAGAAGTATGAGATCGACAAACTTTTTGAACAAGATGATGAGGTCCCTTATAAGTTCAAGATGCCTTCCTTTGCTAAGTACAATGGCACTGGAAATCCCCATCTTCATGTGAAGCAGTATATCACTGCCATGCAATCTGCCCAAGCTACTAAGGCTCAAACCCTAAGGTACTTTATGCTCTCATTGGACCCTGTTGTCCAAAATTGGTTCAATACCTTAGATGATGGAACACAAAAGAGTTGGGATCTACTTTACAAAGCCTTCATCCAACAATATGGATATAATGTTGAGTTAGAAGTTACTTTAATGGAAGTGGAGTCCATAAGGCAAAGGCCAAATGAGAATTTTGTGGACTATGTGAAGCGATGGAGAAACAAGGCCGCTTTACTCAAGAAGAGGCCTGATGAATCCAATCAAATAAGGATGATTGTGAGAGGGGTGTTGCCTAGTCTTCGTGAGAGGATATCTCATCCATGATTTCAAAGACCTTCTCCAAGCTGGTTTGCAAATTGAAGAATGGGAAAGGGAGAAGAGTCGATTTGCAGCAAAAAGGAACGAGAAAGGGAGCTATCAACTTGGTAGCCAAAGCATGCAAAAGGCCATCGGTGTTAATGCTACTAACCAAGGAACAAGGAGACAATTTTCTGAATTGGGAAAACCGATGTCTTGGGTTCTCAACAAGCTTCAAAGAAAGGGATTGCTACAACCCTTAAATCCTCGTCCTTTGCCTAATCCTCTCCCACCTAATTTTGACACCAAAGCATTTTGTCAATTTCACCAAATGCAAGGACATGACACAGATAGATGTGTGAGGTTGAGACATGAGATTCAAAATCTAATTGATAATGGGAAGCTACCAGAGCCCAACAAGCCAAACATCAAAGACAACCCATTACCAAAATTCAATAGGATACCACCACCGATGACTTTCATGATTGGAAGAGGTTTACATGAGGACTTTGTCATGTCTTCTTTTCAAGATGTGGTGGAGGCAACCAAAGAAGAAGAGGCATTTGTCAAAATTGAACAAGCTATGATGGGTGGAGAAATAGCAATTTGTGTTGTCAACGGGTTTTGGGATTCAAGTGATAGTGATGATGATATCATACCCAAGAAGGAGGAGTGGACTTGGTCCGAGCCCGAAGAAGATGAGGTGATGAATACTAGATCTGGTAAGCCTTACGCAAGGCCACCACCTAAGGAGATAGAAACGAATAAGGGAAAGGAAGTTGAAGTGGAAGAAGATGATGTTGTGCTAAAGCAATTGAAAAGAACCCAAGCAAGTGTTAGCATTTGGGACTTGTTAGCTACTTCTAAAAAGCACCGAGAAACTATGGCCAAAGCCTTAGCTAGCATGCCCATTTCTACCTCCACAACACCGGAGGAGTTGATCAACTTCATAAAAATTGGGGAAGTAATGAAATGTGAAGAGGTCCAAGAAAAGAGTGAAGTTAATATGGGAGCAGTTTCTTTTTTTGATGCAGACTTACCGCAGGAGGGAAGAGACCACATCCGCCCTTTCTTTATCAAAATAGAATTCAAGGGGAAGAGGACTCCATGTGTAATGGTCGATGATGGGTCCGCCATAAATGTTTGTCCACTTAAGATATTGCCAAAGCTAGCCATGTCAACAAGAGATCTAAACCCAACCGAGGTGACAATTCGTGCTTATGACAACACTAAGAGGCATGCCGAAGGGACTTTCAAAGCGCTCGTCAAGGATGGTCCAATTCAATCTATTATTGAGGTTGTTGTTTTAGATATACCAGTTACCTTCGTCTTGCTCTTGGGGAGACCATGGTTTCACCCTCTTGGTGGAGTTCCTTCCACCCTTCATCAAAAGATCAAATTCTCCAATGGAAATGAAACAGTGGTCATTGAAGCTAAAGATAATGAGATTGTTAATGCTCTAATGGTTGAGAGGCCTCTCAATGGTTTTCAAGTAGCTGTAATTTCTGATGATGAAGCAGTGGACTCCAAAGTCTTGAATATGATGAAGAACATGAACTACCTTCCCGGAGCTGGTCTTGGAAAGGGTAAGGCCGGTTTAACAAAGTTGCCAGATTTTAGAACTCAAGCTTCCAAGAAGGGGTTGAGATATGACAAAGCCAATGATGTTCAACCAAAGAAGAATGAGAAGATGAGCTTCCCACCACTTAAAGAGATCTTTGTCAAAGCTCCAAATATGGGACCACTCCAAGGAAAGCCCGAGCCAATCATGTTCATGGGTAAGTTAATTCCAGGTTTTGAAATTTTTGCAGATGTTGCTGAGCTAGTGGAGCAAGTGAAGAAAGAGCTCACCTTGTCAACCAACAAAGAATCCAATCCAAAAGAGAAGAATAAAACTGCCCTGAAACTCGAGAAGACTCCAGAAGAGATTGCTGGCCTGGTTAAAGAAAAGTTTGAAGACATCCTGCTTTATGATTCTGAGAACAATGATTTTGATTTTAATTTTAATTTGTCTGCTTTGTGTGAGGATGATGATGTTTTCTTTTCCAAAATGAATGCAATAAAGTCTTATTTTGCTTACTTGTGTGATGTTTCTCCTGATGGTTGCATACATTCAAATAGCAGTTACATGAGCATCTTTAATATTAATTCTATCAACACACAATCATTAAATTTGGGAACAACTAAAAATCCTAAGAACATTAGCATAGCATCTGACCTTACTCCTGATGAGAGAGAGAGTTTTGAAAAAATATTTAAAAAATATGAAGAAGTGTTTGCTTGGTCTTACAAAGATATGCCGGGGATAGATCGAGACATAGCCAAGCATCATATTCCTACTTACACTCACATTAAGCCTGTCAAACAAAAGCTTAGGCGACTAAGACCTGAGTGGGCTGAGTTGGTTAAAGAAGAGGTCACTAAGCAAATACAAGTGAAGTTCCTTGAAGTGATAGAATACCCAGATTAGCTAGCCAACATAGTACCTGTGCCAAAGAAAGATGGAAGAATAAGGGTCTGCGTGAACTATAGAGATTTGAACAAGGCTTCCCCTAAGGATGATTTTCCTTTACCTCATATAGATGTTTCTCATTGATAGTGCAGCCTCTAGCATGCTACACTCGTTTGTAGATGGATTTTCCGGATACAATCAAGTGTTAATGGCCCAAGAGGATAAAGCCAAAACTGCCTTCACTACTACATGGGGTATATTTTGTTATAGGGTGATGCCTTTCGGCTTAAAAAATGCTGGAGCAACCTACCAAAGGATGGCCACCACACTATTTCATGACATGATGCACAAAGAAGTTGAAGTATATGTTGATGATATGACGATGAAGTCGGATACAAGGGAGCAACACTTCCAGAACTTGGAATTATTCTTCGATAGAGCTTTGAAATATAAGCAAAGATTAAACCCAAAGAAGTGTGTATTCGGTGTTACTTCAGGCAAATTGTTGGGACATGTAATTGGTCTGAATGGTATTGAGATTGATCCTGACAAAGTCAAAGCAATCAGGGATATGCCAACAGAGAGAAGTTCGGGGATTCATTGGTAAACTGCAGTACATTAGCAGATTTATAGCAAAGCTCACAACAATCTGTGAGCCTATCTTCAAATTGCTTAGAAAGAATCAGCCGGTCGTATGGAATGAAGAATGTCAAAAGGCCTTTGACCGAATAAAAGAGTATTTGTTGAATCCACCTGTTTTGAAACCACTTAAACCCGGCAAACCTCTATTACTATACTTAGCAGTAGAAGAAGAATTGATAGGAGCCATGCTAGCCCAAGCAGATGAGTCGGGGATTGAGCATGTCGTTTACTATTTGAGTAGAAAGCTCCTACCTTATGAAATTAAGTATAGCATCATCGAAAAGACATGTATAGCTGTGGTTTGGACTTTTAAGAAGTTGCGACATTACTTTCAATCATATAGTGTGCAAGCAATTTCTAGGTTGGATCCAATGAAATACTTGAGGGAGACACCCTCTTTAATTGGGAAATATGGTTGATGGTTGATAATATTAGAAGAATTTGAGATCGAGTATGTATCCAGGAAAACAATCAAGGGTAGAGCGGTGGCAGAATTCCTGGCTCAACAACCATTACTAGAAAGTGAAGAGGTAATCTTGGAATTTCCAGATGAACATTTAGAAGCAATTGAAGTATAAGGGTGGAAGATGTATTTTGATGGAGCAACGAACAAGAAAGGAGAAGGTTTGGGAGTTATACTAGAATCGCCCGAAGGAGAACTTATCCCTTTAGCCAAGAAGTTGAAATTTAGGGCAACCAATAACATGGTGGAGTATGAAGCGTGTATTTTCAATTTGGAAACCCTAATGATTATGAAGGTGGATAAGGTGGAAGTTTATGGCGATTCATTGCTAGTAGTATCCCAAGTAAATGGAGAGTGGGAGTTAAAAGAGGAAAAATTAAAACCATACCACCATTACCTGACCATGATGAAGAAGAATTTAAAGGAGTGTAGGTTTATACACCTGTCAAGAGAAGAAAATCAGATGGCTGATGCCCTAGCCACATTGGCTTCGGTATGGGAAAATCCTGCCAGCTTATTCCTTAAGCCTTTGATCTTGACCAGTTCATCAACTCCTTGTTATGAATATGAGACAATCGTGGAAATTGATACGGACCATGATGCGTTGTATGATACTATAAGGCAATTTTTAGAGGAAAGAGAATACCCACCGGGGGCAACAAAGAAAGAGAGAAGAGCCATAAGGAGGTGGTCATTGCAATACATCACCTTCCATGGAGAGTTTTATCGAAGATGGCCTGATGGAGTGCATTTGAGGTGTTTAAGAAAGCCTGAGGTGGAGCGCATCATGTCTGAAATACATGCAGGGAGTTGCGGTCCGCACATGAGTGGTTTGGCCCTAGTTAAGAAGATTATTCGATAAGGTTACTATTGGTTGACCATGGAGAAAGACTGTATTGAGTTTGTAAAGAAGTGCCAGCAATGTCAGATGTATGGTAACTTGAATCATATGCCTCCTGAAGAACTGCATTCAATGTCTTCACCTTGGCCATTTGCCACCTGGGGTATCAACATTATAGGAGAAATACATCCGACAGCCTCAAACAGTCACCATTTCAATGTAGTAGCAGTTGATTATTTTTCAAAATGGGTCGAAGCTGAATCCTTCAACAAGATGGGTGCAAGTCAAATGGCTACGTTTATTGAAAAGAATCTCATCTGCATATATGGGGTCCCGCACAATGTGATATCAGACAACGGGGTACAGTTTCAAGGAGCAGTTAATGATTTATTCTCCAAGTACCAAATCCATCATCATCGCTCCTCTCCTTATAGACCAAAGGCTAATGGTGCCGTGGAGGCAACAAATAAGACAATTAAGCAAATTCTGTCCAAGATGACCAGGACTTATAGGGACTAGTCGAAAATGCTTCCCTTTTCTTTATGGGGATATAAGACGAGTGTGCGAACACCTACTGGGATGACACCGTTCTCTTTGGTTTATGGGATGGAAGCGGTATTGCCAATTGAAATTGAGATCAAGTCATTAAGAGTAGTCTTGGAAGCGGAGCTACCTGAAATGGAATGGGTAATAAGCAGATACACACAGTTAGCTCTATTGGAAGAGAGAAGGTTAAAGGCACTGTATCATCACCAACTGTATCAAAAGAAGATAGCTCGGGCCTACAGTAGAAGGGTCAAGGTCAGAAAATTCAGAGTTGGGGATTTGGTGTTGAAGTAATGTAAGCCTACTGTATCTTATCCAAGAGGGAAGTTTAGACCTAGTTGGGAAGGGCCATATGTCATGAAACAGGTCATGAGCAAAGGTGCGGTGAAGTTATCAGACATGGATGGGAATGAATTTAGTGAGCCAGTAAATATTGACAGGTTGAAGAAGTTTTATGTATGAAAAATAAAAAAGAGAGAGCTCGCTAGGTTGAAAACCCAAAAAGGGAGGCCTAGGCAAAAGTTAGAGCAGTCCGCTAGTTCCGAAAACCCGAAAGGGCAGGCTAGGCAACAATTAGGGCTAATGAGAGAAAATCGTCAATTAGAAAACCCAAAAGGGCTAATTGGCAATAGGAGCCAATTTAATAAAACATAATTAATAATTAAATTTGTTCTATGTGCACTGTTATAAGTATTTGACCAGATATGGATGAAATAAATAATCATAATTGCAAAGGTGATGACAAATTATAATTGGAAAATAAGCATCTTTTATTACTTTAGTTATTTTTCATCCTAACAAAACACTTTTTTGAATTGACAAATGTAAAATCTATGGCAGTCTATAAGTGTAACGTGTAGGACAGCTTTGCCTTAACCGATTCAAGTAGGCTTCAGTCAAGCAAGGCATGTGTAGGTCAGAAGCAAAGTCAGAATCACGAGGCTCAGCTCCATACTGACGCCCAAGTCGGCGAGGATCATAGCATGTACCTTGACGAAGAGCAGCAAGGGGAACGTACATCAAGTATGTCCGCATGGTGATACGAGAGATCTTCCACCAAGATACCAACCAATGGATATTGACTTTAGAGCATGAGTAGATCCAGTCAACCCAGTCAGCATATGAAGAAGCACGATGGAGTAGCTTCCTAGCAGAATGATGATGTGGCAGGTATCTGGCAAAATGCATGGAGGGGGTATCAAGCAAACAAAGACGCTCCTTAAGCCAAATCTGTGAAGAAAGAATTAAGAAAAAAAAAGAAAAAAGTTTGTTGAGTTGAAAACCCGCAAGGGCAGCTTAGGCAAAAATAAGGACAGCTCGCTAGTTTCAAAAACCCGCATGGGCAGACTAGGCAAAAGTTAGGGCAACGGAAAAAAAATACGAAAAAAAAAAATTTAATTGTATATTTTTCATAATTGTATAATGTTTTACAATTGCTACAATATTTGCATATCACTAAGAGGGTGGTGGAAGGTCACCAAATAAAGACTTGAAAAAGTCGTCGCCTGTTGGAGGAGGGGGCAAATTACTCGTCCAGGGATCATCCGAAGCAGAAGCACTGAAACGCCTATTGCCTTGGAGTTTTGATTTGTCATGGTCCTCATCAGAAGCAGATGAAAGGATCTCATGGTCATCAGTCTGGGGGTCTCTCGATGAAGAAGCACCGGGATCCCTCATTCCTTGAAATCGAAAGTCACGAAAATTTTGTTCGGATTGATGATATAAACTTTCAAAATGAGAAGCTTGCTGACGACTTGCAGCCAACTCTTCTTGAAGTTCCTTATTTTGTTCTTCAAGCATCCACTCATGAGCCAAGAGAGAAAAAGATAAGAGCATACATAATCATGCATACATATAGCAAAAACTTTTATGAAATGAGGAACGTACTAGCTAGTTCACATCGATACCCTGTGGATGAGATGGCATATCCGGCAGGTTAGAATGAGCAAACAAAGGGGCAGCAGAAGAAGGTCCAGCCTCGTGATCAAATGAGCCAACAGCCTGCAACAATCAATAAAGAATCAAAGAAAGAAAAAGCAGTTGCAAGGGAGAAGTGGTTAAAGTGCAAAAAACTCCCTTGGGAGATCAAAACAAGGAAAGAAGAGCATGAATCAAGTAAGACATGGTCAAGCCAAATCGAGCTTAGCCGTGTCACCTCAAAAGAAAATTTGGTAGAATATGACATGGGTAGGCGACACGGCCAAGCCACTGACCGCGTCTCACCTAAAGGACAAAGTCAAGAAGGACCAAGCAAAGAAAGAAAAGAAACAGTAGGTGACACTGGCAGGCAACATGGCCAAGCCACTGGCCGTGTCCCATCCTAAGCCAAGAACAAAGAAGAACCAAAGAAAAGACACAGAAGCTGACACACCAAGGAAACAAGGCCAAGCCACTGGCCGTGCACTCCCATCTTCAAAGAACAAAGAAGACCCCGATCTCCAAGGATGAAGATCCATTTTCATGGGTGAAGACTCGATCCCCGAGGGTGCAGATCCATTATGAGGGTGAAGAATCACAATGCATAGAACATCCGGAGCAGTCAGACTTCTCAATTGATAAAAGGTTAGTTAAATTCATTCTCGGGGCCAAGTACTCATTCTCGGGTCCAAGTACCCAAATCGAATTCAACCCAATCCTGAGTCCAAGCACCCAAATCAATTCAAGCTCGGGTCTAAGTACCCAATCATGGGTCCAAGTGCCCAATCTCGGATCCAAGTGCCCAATCTTGGGTCCAAGTACCCAAATAAAATCAATTTAGGGCCGAGTATCAAAATACAGCTAGGATCGAGTGTCCAAATCCAGTTAAGATCGAGTATCCAAATCCAGTTTAGGATCGAGTATCCGTATCCAGATAGGATCGAGTATCCGTATCCAGATAGGATCGAGTATCCAAATCTCTCGGGTCCAGAACCTAAAATTTTTCTTAGGTCCAGAACCTAGAATCTCCTTTGAGTCCAGAACTCGAACCGAGTCCAAAACCCAAATTTTCCTTAGGTCCAGAACCTAGAATTATCCTTGAGTCCAGAACTCAAACCGGGTCCAAAACCCAAATTTTCTTTAGGTCAAGAACCTAGAATTATCCTTGAGTCCAGAACTCGAACCGGGTCCAGAACCCAAATTTTCTTTAGGTCGAGAACCTAGAATTATCCTTGAGTCCATAACTCGAAGTGGGTCCAGAACCCAAATTTTTCTTAGGTCCAGAACCTAGAATTATCCTTGAGTCCAGAACTCGAACTGGTCCAGAACCCAAATTTTTCTTAGGTCCAGAACTCGAACCGGGTCCAGAACTCAAATTTTCCTTAGGTCTAGAACCTAGAATTATCCTTGAGTCTAGAACTCGAACCGGGTCAAGAACCCAAATTTTCCTTAGGTTCAGAACCTAGAATTATCCTTGAGTCCAAAACTCGAACTAGGTCTAGAACCCAAATTTTCCTTAGGTCCAGAACCTAGAATTATCCTTGAGTCCAGAACTCGAACCGGGCCCAGAACCCAAATTTTTCTTAAATCGAGAACCTAAAATTATCCTTGAGTCCAGAACTCGAACCGGGTCCAGAACTCAAATTTTCCTTAGGTCCAGAACCTATAATCTTCCTTGAGTCCAGAACCCAAATTTTTCTTAGGTTAGAACCTAGAATTATCCTTGTGTCCAGAACTCGAACCTGGTCCAGAACCCAAAACCTCAACCGTTTTATCAAAAATTAAGTCTTATTACTTTTCACTGTCTTTCACTAAGGTTTCAGATCATTCAAGCAGGGGGCAAACTGTAGACCCTTAATTTTTGACCCAATCCGGTCCAATATGTTTTATTTAGTCTAAAATGATTTTTGTTGTCTAATTGGTCCAAAATAATTTTTATTAAATAATTTTTTCTTTAGTATCTAATTTTTATTAATAAAAAATAGAAATAAACAAATAAAAGTCAAAAAATAAAAATAAAAATAAAAATCGGAGTCAAAAAAATCGACAGCAAAAAATTATCACTGTGCTATTTCGCACGCAAAAATTTTCTGCCTGCGAAATAGCTTACGGGCCCGCTCCGCGCACGCTGCCGCAGCCAGATTTTTTTGCCAGCGCAGTGTTTCCGTAGCAGTTTTTTTCGGCAGCGCAAATTTTTCGACGCAAATTTTTCGAAACCTAATCAAATTAGGTTTTGGTTTCTTCTTTTTTTTTATTAATATTACTTATCTTAACTAATTAGGAATAAACAACCTCAAACCACTATAAATAAGGACCAAAGACAATTAAAAAAGGAGAGGCAAAAATCCAAGAGTAGTTTGGAAAATTTGAAACCAAATCAAGGAAGGAAAAGAAAAAATTCAATTCAACTCTTTTCTGGAACAGTAGCAGCACGATTTAGAGGATTCAAAGGCAAAAAAGGCTTATCTTTGGAGCTAGTTCATCCAAGAAGAATTGTTTTTGGAGAAATCATCAAAAGAAAGGTATGTGTTAATTAATTTTCTTTAATTGTTTTTTTTACACAGTAACAAATTTATGAAATCAAAATTAAAAACCTTTGAACTTTAATTTAGTTTTTCTAAAGCAAAAAAAAAAACCTTATTTCTTTAGTTTATCTTCCAAAAGGCTTAAAATTGTTATTTTTTTCTTCTTTAAAAACCTTAAAACTCTAATTGAACATATTCTTCAACAAAACCAAAATCAAATTCTGTTTCTTTCAAAACTTTAAACTTGGAAATTTTTCCTTCAAAAAGTCTTCTAAATCATCTTTTCTAGTTATAAAAACTTTAATTCACTTTTTTAAATTCATAAAATTCCATAAAATATCAAATTGATTTCCAAATTCCTAAAAATTATTCACCACCTGTGACCCTACTTCCAAAATATCAAATCCAAATTCAACTTCCAAAATTCAAAATAATGAACACTAACCCTTTTAAAACCTTAAACCCTAATTTTTATGAACCCTAATCCTTTTAAAACATTAAAAAACATAAAAACCTAAATTTTACACAGTAGCTTAGGAACCCAATGACCAAAAATCACAAATTAAAGTATTTTAAAATGTTTAAAACCCTAGTTTCATGATATCATCATTCAAACCTTAATTTTGTTAATCAAAGAGTCTTACCAACCTTTTAGAACATAAAATCCTAATTTATTTTAATTCTATAAAAAGTCACAGTAGCCATAATTGGACTTTTATTTGCTTTATTCAATTCCATACTTGATTATGCTTTGATTTATTTCTTATGCTTTAATTTATTTAATTTCAATACTTGATTTATTTAATTTATCATGGATGGATGTTTATTTTATATTTTGATTAATACCTTTGATGAATGATTTATTTATTATGAATGGTTATTTACTTTTATCAATTTATTTAGATTTCCAAAAGTTGTAAGAGGTATGTTTCCACTTGGTGGGTACCTCATTAGTTAAACATCATGTAATTTAATTTGCTTTTCTATTTTAGAACCAATGTAAAGGGCATGTTTCTACCTTTTGGTGGGTGTCCTATTTAGGCATGTGATGTAAGGACATGTTTCCATCCTTGGATGGGTGTCCATTTATTTGTTTTGTTTTGTTTGGACATTGCTTTGATTTTAATATAATGATGCTTTCTTTTTATTGTGTGTAGTATGGATAATATTGTTATACTTAAAAATTTTATAATATTAAGACCTGTAAAGGAGGCCGGTTATAATGAACAGGGCGTTGTGTGGGTGCTGGGCCATTTCTCACCTTCCCCACACGTACCCAACTTTTCGAACCCATTAGGGGGTTGGGGATTCCTTAGGAATCGAGTCATCCACCCCTTTCTTTTTCCCAGCCCGTCCGGGTGGTGACTCCATTTTCTCCGGACTTAGGTTCGTGTTCTCTAAGACCCCAAGCCTAAATAGTGCCGAAGTCGCACGAACCATTCCATCGGGAGTGGGGGCATCCTGCCCAATCTCCGTGAAAGGATGTCTCACACCCTTATAAGGGATTTCAAAGATCGTCTCTAAGCTGGTCTACAAATTGAATAGTGGGAAAGGGAGAAAAATCATTTTTCAATAAGAAGGAATGAGAAAGGGAATTATCAGCCTAGCAATCAAAGCATGCAAAAAGAAGTTGACGTTAATGCGACTGGTCAACGAAATAAAAGACAATTCTCAGAATTGGGGAAACCTCTGTCTTGGGTTTTTAGCAAGCTGCAAAAAAAAGGGTTGTTACAACCATTAGCTCCTCGGCCGTTACATAATCCACTGCCACCAAACTTCAATGCCGATGCCTTCTGTCAATTTCATCAAATGTGAGGGTATGAAACAGATAAATGTACTCGTCTAAGGCATGAGATCTAAGATTTGGTTGATATTGGTAAGCTACCTGAGCCGGATAAGCCCAATACTAAGAACAACCCTTTGCCTAAATTTGGAAGAGTGCCACCACCAGCAACCTTCATGGTGGGAAAAGGATTGGAAGAAGATTTTGTTTTATCCTCTTTTCAAGATGGGAATGTTGAAGATGTGAAAGGAGAAGAAGCTTATTTCAACAAACTTTCCTTAGCTTGAATGTTGCTTTTCAGTTTTACTTTCTTTAATATTTAATTTAAACAATTATGTTTTTCAAGTTTAAATTAGTTTGAATAAATTACTTTCATCAAAATTTTTGTTGGTCTTTGTTCATTTTGGTGCTCAACCAATGAGGAATCTAGCTTGATAATTCATGAATTAATATATTTATGCATCATGGCTTGAATGACTTTACTAGATAAGGAAATTGCTCTATAGCATTGAGTTGTGTATGCTTACTTAGAGAGGGCTCCTGCATAATTATCTTTGTCTAGGTCCTAGTCAATCTTAGAACATACTTTGACAAACTTTCGAGGCAAAATTGAACTATGCTTATTTTAGGGAGAAATGATCTAGGCATTGTTTAACGAGCCAATAACTAGTATCCACCTAATTAAATATCAATCCCTAGTTGTCCCTTTGAGCCTTCATAAAATTTTAGCTTTCTTCTAATTGGCTTACAAACCCCAATAACCTACCCTGAGCTGTTGTGATACTTTTGACAAGTCTTATGATCACTAAGGTGAAGAGGTAAGAAGATCAAAGAAAGGAATGAATAGTCAAGATCATAAGGATAGTCGGTGTTCTCAAGACAATAAGGATAGTCAAAATTTACCTTGTATCTCCAATCTATCAGGATAATATAAGAGTAACAAATGATTTATCCCTATTAAAGAAGATTTATACCACTCCACTCATCCATTATTGGAAACCCAAGTTGGTACAAACAAGACAACTCTGTTTAAGCTAGAACCAAAAAAGGAAAGAAAGAAAGAAAAGAAAGAAAGGAAAAAAAAGAAAGAAAAGAAAGAAAAAAGAAAGAAAATAAAAGAAAAGGAAAAAGAAGAAAACAAAAAGGAAAAAAGAAAAATAAAACCTAAAAAGGCGGTTCAAAAAGCCAACTGAGTTCTCTTCTACCTAAGACAACAAAAGGCTTCCATTTGGTTTATAAGGATATTTTGACTTGAATTGGTCCAACCCAACCAAAGATTCAATCAAAATTGGAGAAAAAAAGGAGGAAGACCATCAATTCTTGAAAGTTCTATATTTGACAATCCTACAAGGAAGAAGGATGAAATGATAAAATGTTCAAAGAAAGGGAAGAGTAAGAAAAATAAAAAGAAAGAAAAGGGAGAAGAAGTAAAGAAATGAATTTGGGTACCAAACTTTATGCAAAGGCAAAGACTGTTCCAATCAAGATCCAGATTAATGCCAAGAAGATAGAAGGAATTTGGAGACTAGCAAGATTTCTCCCAATTGTCTAAAGTTCCAACAAGAAATTTATAGTGTGAAGGTTTTTCCTTTGTGTCACACCAGCTCCAATCTCAAAATGGCTTTCATTTAACCCGTGTCCCTTATAGGCCCCATTTCAAGCCTATCAAAGACATGTTGATCTCTCTTGGTAGGTAGAGTCTATTAGTGAAGATAGTTTGAATAAGCATGCATATGAGATAGACAATATTTAAACTCAATGAGACCTTTGGCCAAGTAATGTGCATGTGCCTATATGAAGTGCAACAATTCTTGCTTAAATAGAAATGATTCCCAAGTTTAGTATGTAACCAGGGTTGTCATGTTATAGATATGTTAATTTGGAAAAATCAAGTCCTCAGGTACATTGACATTGATTTGGCAAAGCTAACATTTGATTTCAAAATCAAAAAATCAAAAATAAAAAAATGTTTTGTCATACAAAGCCTTCAAGTTAAGGGGAATATGTTGAACTGTTGAATCTCCAAAGGACACATTAGGCAAAGGAAATAATTATTGGCAATGTCATGAAGAAGCTACCAAATGACATATTGAAACATAGTATGAAATGGATGTATCCCTGACTCTGCTGTTTGGGGTCTCCATTATTCATATTTTTAACACCTTGAAGATAAAAGCCATAAATGTGAAGCATTGTGTCATTCCAATGCAAGACTTGAAAGAGCATCTGAAAGGAACCAATGAGAACACTTCTGTTAATCACCTCGGATTGTGAGTCGATGGAACGACTGTGAGTATTATCATGCATATCATGCATACATGAGCATATCACATCGCACTTTATTATCTTGTATTGTCTAATCTTTGTCAAAGTGACCAGCAAACACCCTGTGAAGTAAACAATCAAAAGAAGATATCAAATCAGGGGGGCATGGAAAGCCCATTGCTTGAGAAAGTTCTAGTAATCTTGCAAAGAGAAGAAATACATGCTTGTGCGAAGAACTAGACAAAAAAAATCATCAATCAAAGCTTGCATGGAAAAAATCTTTGGTTTGAGCCTACACAGGGGGCAATGTTTCTCCATTTTAATTTTTGAGTTTATGCGTATACAAAATATTTTCAAACTCACTTTCAAAATCTAGTTTAGGATCGACTAACCAAATCCAGTTAGGATCGAGTATCCCAATCCAATTTAGGATCGAGTATCCAAATCCAGTTAGGATCGAGTATCCCAATCCAGTTTAGGATCGAGTATCCCAATCCAATTTAGGATTGAGTATCCAAATCCAGTTAGGATCGAGTATCCCAATCTAGATTAGGATCGAGTATCCCAATCCAGTTTAGGATCGAGTATCCAAATCCAGTTAGGATCAAGTATCCCAATCCAGTTTAGGATCAAGCATCTCAATTCAGTTTAGGATCGAGTATCCCAATCCAATTTAGTATCGAGTATCCAAATCCAGTTAGGATCGAGTATCCCCATCTAGTTTAGGATCGAGTATCCCAATCCAATTTAGGATTGAGTATCCAAATCCAGTTAAGATCGAGTATGCCAATCCAGTTTAGGATCGAGTATCCCAATCCAATTTAGGATCGAGTATCCCAATCCAGTTTAGGATCGAGTATCCCAATCCAGTTAAGATCGAGTATCCAAATCCAATTTAGAATCAAGAATCCAAATCCAGTTAGGATCGAGTATCCAAATCCATTTCAGGATCGAGTATCCAAATCAAATTTACGATCGAGTATCCAAGTCTAGTATAGGATCGACTATCCAACCCAAATTACACTTAGGTCCAGAACCTAGAATCTCTTCTAAGTCCAGAACTTAGCTTGGGTCCAGAACCCAAATTATCCTTAGGTCCAGAACCTAGAATCTCTTCTAAGTCCAGAACTTAGCTCAGGTCCAGAACCTAAAATCTTTTCTAAGTCTAGAACTTAGCTCGGGTCCAAAACCCAAATTACCCTTAGGTCCAGAACCTAAAATTATCCTCGAGTCCACAACTCAAACCGGGTCCAAAACCCAAAACCTCATCTATCTCAAAAATTAAGTCTTATTGCTTTTCACTCTCTTTTACTAAAGTCTCAGATCGTTCAAGCAGGGGGCAAACTGTAAACCCTTGATTTTTGACCCAGTCCATTCCAATATATTTTATTTAATCCAAAATATTTTTGTGTTATCTTAATTAAATAATATTTGTTTTAGTATTTATTTTTTATAAATTATTATAATAAAAAATAATAAAAATAAACATAAAAATAAAAATAAAAATAAAAATCGGCGACAAAAAAATTCATCATCGAAAGTGTTGGATGAAATGGCCCGCAGCCCTCCCCTCATAGTTTTTTACTCGCCAGTTCTCGCAGCTAGCCGACGCAAGTTTTTTTCGTTAGCAAAATTTTTCCAATGCAATTTTTTTCGAAACCAAATTCTATTTGATTTCGGTTTCCAACTCAACATTAATGATAGTTTCCGTAAACAAATTGAATTAATCTTCTAAATTTCCTTTAAATAACACTAAAAAAACACAAAAAAGGGGAGAAAACTTTGAAAGAAGATCGGACTTTAAAAATTCTTTTTTGCAGTGAAAACAATCGAACTTTTTGAGAGAAGAATAATCAACCAAGCAATCAATCCATCAAAGGCAGCCATCTTGCCTTTGTCCTTGTTCATCCAAGAAGAAATTTTTGGTGGAACCAACAAACAAAGGTTTGAACATCTAATTTCTTTTTTCCTTATAGTAACTTCAATCATTAAATTGTTTCTTTTGATTTTAAAAACCTTAATTCGTTTATTTGTTTCCCAAAAATCCTAAAATTGTTTTTTTGTTTCTTCTAAAACCTAAGAACCCTAATCTATTTCTTCAAAATCTTAAAACCCTAATCTACTTTCCAACTTTCCAAAACCTTAAATCGTTTTACTAATTCCCAAAACCCTAATCTGCTTTCCAATCTTCCAAAACCTTAAAACACTAAATTGATCCTTTTATTTCCAAAAACACTAAAAAAATATTTTCTGTTTCCAAAAAACCTTAAATCGTCTTGCCAATTTCCAAAAACTTTATAAACTTTAAATTATTTTCTTAAATTCCAAAATCAAGACAGTAACCCCAAACTAGCTAATCTAAACCCTAAGTGTTCTTAAACCCTAATTCCCTTAAAATCTTAAACTCTAGTTTTTCTAAACCCTAATCCTTAGAACCTTAAAACCTTATAAATCTAAATATTAAAATTCAACACAGTAAGCCTAAAAACAACAATCCAGTAGCTAATAATCATAAACCTGATGTTTTAATATCCAAACCCTAATTTCATGATTTTACCCCTCAAACCCTAATTTTTGTTAATTAAAAAACCTTATCAGTCTCTTAAATTATAAAAATTTAATCCATTTCAATTCCCTTGAAACTTACAGTAGCCTAAACCAATAAACTCCAAAACCCTAAACATTAATTAAAGAATCTTAAATAGAAACAGTAGCCCTAATTTATGTCTTTACTTTCTTTATTTAATTTTATATTTGATTAGGTAGTCTATTATATGCTTTAATTTATTTTCAATGCTTTGTTGATTTATTTAATTTCAATGCTTAATTTATTTAATTTATCACGGATGGATGTTTACTTTCTACTTTGATTGATGTTTAATATCTTTGATGAATGATTTATTTATGATGAATGGTTGTTTATTTCTATCGATTTATTTTTTATTTCCAAATGTTGTAACAGGTATGTTTCCACTTTATGGGTACCTCGTAAATTAAATATCATGTAATTTAAATTGCTTTTATATTTTGGACCAATGTAAAGGACATGTTTCTACCTTTCGGTGGATGTCCTATTTAGTTTAGACATGAACAAAGTAAAGACATGTTTCCATCCTCAGATGGATGTCCATTTATTTGTTTTGCTTAGACATTGTTTTGATTTTAATATAACGATGCTTTATTTCAATTATTGTGTGTAATGTGGATAATATTGTTATATTTAAGAATTTTATAATATTAAGACCTGTAAAAGAGGTTGGTTCTAATGAACCGGGCATTGTGGGGGTGTTGGGCCATTTCTCACCTTCCACACACGTACCCAACTTTTCAAACCCATTAGGGGGTTGGGGATTCCTTAGGAATCGAGTCATCCACCCCTTTATTTTTCCCAGTCCGTCCAGGTGGCGACTCCATTTTCTCTGGACTTAGGTTCATGTTCTCTAAGGCCCCGAGCCTAAACAGTGCCGAAGTCACAAGAGCCATTCAACCGGGAGTTGGGGCGAAAATCCCTGCTCACAATTATGTAATTTTTGGGGATTTGAAATCATGATTTTTAATTATGAAAATTGATTCCAAATGAGTTGTTTTGATGTATGAATGAGAATTTTAAAGTCAAATGTCGGATTTGGTTGGGTTTGATTGAAGTTTGAGAATGGAAGTGGAGATTTAGGGTTTTGGAAAAGTGATTTTTTTAAGTTGTTGAATTGTTTGATTTTATTGGCTTATGTATGTTGTTTAGTGTTAAAAGTGATGAATATAAGCTTCAAAGGATAAATGGATTGAGTTGGAATGGAAAAGCTTCAATGGGGGAAGGTTATGCCATTTTAGGGTTTTGGTTATTAGTGTGTATTTTTGTAATGTAATTGATTTAAATGTTTTAAAATATTTTTTTAATAATATATAAAAATTGAAAATACCAAATTGAATGGCCTAGTATGGTATTCCAAAGTTAAAGTGAAATTAGCCTTAACTTTGGGATTTTTGCTTGGATGATGTTTAATTATGGATTAAGATTGAAAATGCCTTATAATGTGATACTAAATGATTATTTATGATGACATTTGGTTTAGACATTGAGGAGAGTTGATTTGCCCCATCTAAGTGTTGAAGGGAAAGTTGGAAGAGAAGAATTGGGGGGTGTTTAAGCTTGCTTTTGGTTGTCATTTGCGGCAAGTATAAACTTTGGATGAATTGGTTATATTTGCATTACATTGGCTTAACACATTTTGGATTGAAAAATATGTTAAACTACTTGATTCATGGAACATATATGAATAATATGTTATGAC
Organism: Garcia nutans; assembly: GCA_947685225.1. Lineage (NCBI taxonomy): Eukaryota > Viridiplantae > Streptophyta > Magnoliopsida > Malpighiales > Euphorbiaceae > Garcia > Garcia nutans. The sequence continues at coordinate 17,977,002 of CANTUV010000009.1, read as the reverse complement.
ATGTGTAATGTCATATATGTGCTAAATGCATTGTGAAAAGCCATTGTTAATGGCTAAATTATGTAAAATGTGAAATATGTGTATTATGTGAAAATGACCCAAAGTGTTTGGGTAGTGCCATTTATTATGTATGCATTTAGAGCATTGTTAAAAAGTCATTTGTAATGGCTAAAATGCATCAAATGCGAATGATATGAGAAATTATCCAAAATATTTGAGTGATGAGTTTTAAGGTAAAATGTGATGCCATGTGATGATACGAAAAAATGTGATGAGTTGATATTGATATAAATGAGAAAAATGACATAAGTGAGAAAAAGATGAGAAAATGATATGAAATGAGAAAATTGAGAAAAGAGGTAATGTGAAAATGAGAAAATGAGAAAGAGACTGATAATGAGTGTGAGCGGGGATTTTGCCCCCACTCCTGGTGGAATGGTTCTTGCGACTTCGGCACTGTTTATGCTTGGGGCCTAAGTCCGAAGAAAATAGAGTCATCACCCGGATGGGCTAGGAAAAAGAAAGGGGTGGATGACTCGATTCCTAAGCAATCCACAACCCCCTAATGGGTTTGAAAAGTTGGGTACGTGTGGGGAAGGTGAGAAATGGCCTAGCACCCCCACAATGCCCGGTTCATTGGAACCAGCCTCCTTTACAGGTCTTAATATTATAAAATTCTTAAATATAACAATATTATCCATATTACACTCAACAATTGAAATAAAGCATCGATATATTAAAAATCAAAGCAATATCCAAGCAAAACAAATAAATGGATACCCATCCGAAGATGAAAACATGCCCTTACTTCATCCATGTCTAAGCTAAATAGGACACCCACCATGAGGTAGAAACATGTCCTTTACATTAGTCTAAAATATAAAAAGCAATTTAAATTACATAGAACTTAATTAATGAGGCACCCACAAAGTGAAAACATACCTCTTACAATATTTGAAAATAAAAAATAAATCGATAAAAGTAAATAACCATTCATAATAAATAAATCATTATCAAAGATATTAAACATCAATCAAAATATATAATAAGCATTCATCCATGATAAATTAAATAAATCAACCACCAAGGCATACAATAGACTACATAATCAAATATAAAATTAAATAAAGCAATAAATCTATAATTTACGGTTCGCATCTTAAAATAAGATTTTAGAATTTTAATTACTAAATTAGGGCTTTGGAAAAAGAAAAGTTAAATACATGGACTCATAATACACAAATGAATGTTGAGCCCTTTGACGAGCCCATACTGGGATCCCACTAGCCGGTTAGCGGAGGGGGTCAAGGGGGCAGCGCCCTAGAAAATTTTAGAAACTGGCTTCTAGGATTGTAGGTTTTAGTGTTGAAAATTAAGATTTTAGGGTTTAGAATTTAGAAAATAGGGTTTTGAAATTTTGAGTAAGTAATATTATTTTTAAATGAATAATTCTACTAGACATTTTAAAGATTTAGGGTTTTGGATGTTTTATGAAAATAATGCTACTGTGATTTAAAAAAAAAAGTTTGGTAACAGATTATTATTTTGATTTTTAGGGCTTAAGGAATTTAGATTTAAGATTTTTGGAAACAAAATGTATTTTTTTTTGGGTTTTTTGGAAATAAGAGGATCAATTTAGGGTTTTAAATTTTAGAAGAAACAAAATTAGGGTTCTTGAGTTTTAAAAGAAACAGAGGGAATCATTTAAGATTTTTGGAAAACAAAGAAACGAATTAAGGTTTTTAAGGTATTTAAAAACAAATGAAATCATTTAAGGTTTTTGGAAATGAAGATCAAATTATTACATCTTCAAAGATCGAAGGTATAATCTTATGAATTAAATAAAGAACGAAGCTACTGTAAGAAATAAAAGAAATTAACGATTCAAACCTTCGTTCATTGGTTCCACCAAAAATTGCTTCTTGGATGAACAAGGACAAAGGCAAGGTTGCTACCTTTGATAGCTTGATTGCTTGCTTCCTTCTTCTCTTCTAAAAAGTCTTATAAATTTGTAAAGTTCCAGTTCAAAATCCAAGTCCCAGTCCAAAGTCCGATTGTCCCCCCTTTCTTTTTGTGTTTTTTGGTCTTATTTATAGGAAATTTAGATGATTAATTCAAATTGTTTAAGGAAATTATGTTTAAATAGGAAAAGAAAACCGAAACAAATAGAATTTGGTTTTAGAAAAATTTTCTTCGGAAAAATTTTGCTGGAGAAAAAAATGCTGCAGGCTGCTATGAGGAACCGCATCAAAAATTGCGAGGGGCAGGCCGCGGGCCATTTCGCCCGCATGAAGTTCCTGCAGGCGAAATGGCCCAAGGCCATTTTGTCCACTATTTTCGGCGACGAATTTTTTTCGTCGCCGATTTTTTCATCGCCGATTTATTTTTATTTATCTATTTATTATTATTATTATTATTATTATTAAAAATTATAAAAAATAAATACTAAAACAAATATTATTTAACTAAGATAACACAAAAATTATTTTAGACTAATTAAAATATATTGGACTGGACCGGGTTAAAAATTAAGGGTCTACAGTTTGTCCCCTGCTTGAATGATTTGAGACTTTAGTAAAAGAGAGTGAAAAGCAATAAGAATTAATTTTTGATGAGATGATTATTTGAATTTGTTTTGGGTACTTGGACTCGAGACTGAACTTGATTTGGGTACTTAGACCCGAGACTAGATTGAATTTGGGTAATCGGACCCGGAATTGGGTACTTGGACCCGAGATTGATTTGGGTACTTGGACCCGAGATTGGGTACTTGGATCCAAGATTGATTTGTTTTGGGTACTTGGACCCGAGATTGGGTACTTAGACCCGGGATTGATTTGATTTGGGTACTTGGACCTGGGATTGGGTACTTGGACCCGAGATTGATTTTATTTGGGTACTTGGACCCGAGATTGGGTACTTGGAACCGAGACTGATTTGATTTGGGTACTTGGACCCGGGATTGGGTACTTGGACCCGTGATTGATTTGGATTTGGGTACTTGGACACGAGAATGCGTACTTAGACCTGAGACTGAATTGAATTTGGATGGTTAGACCCGAGATTGAATTGGATTTGGATTTGGACCCGAGATTTGGTACTTGGACCCGAGATTGGGTACTTGGACCCGAGACTGATTTTATTTGGGTACTTGGACCCGAGACTGATTTGATTTGTGTGCTTGGACCAGTGAATGGGTTTGATTTGGGTACTTGGACCCGAGATTGGGTTGAATTTGGGTACTTGGACTCGAGACTAGATTGAATTTGGGTACTTGGACACTGGATTGGGTACTTGGACCCGAGATTGATTTGATTTGGGTACTTGGACCTGAGATTGAGTTTGACTAACCTTTTATCAGTTGAGAAGTCTGACTTCTCTGGCCGTTCTATGAATTGTGGTTCTTCACCCTCAAAATGGATCTTCATCCTTTGAGATCGGATCTTCATCCTTGAAAATGGATCTTTAACCTTTGAGATTGGGTCTTCACCCTTGAAAATGGATCTTCATCCTTTGAGATCGGGTCTTCACCCTTGAAAATGGATCTTCATCCTTTGCGATCGGGTCTTCACCCTTGAAAATGGATCTTCATACTTTGAGATTAGGCCTTCACCCTTGAAAATGGATCTTCAACCTTTGAGATCGGGTCTTCACCCTTGAAAATGGATCTTCATCCTTTGAGATCGGGTATTCATCCTTGAAAATGGATCTTCATCCTTTGAGATTAGGACTTCACCCTTGAAAATGGATCTTCATCCTTTGAGATCTGTCCTATATTGGCTTCAGCTCTTCTAGCTGGACTGATCTTTTGTCTTTTGTGTTTTCATTCTTTAGATAGTTCTAATGTTCCATTCCTTTTGTTCTTCCTTTGCACTTTTGCAAAGAAAAAGATTTCAACCATTTTTTTTTTTAGCTAGCCTTCATATCTTCTCCTTGCCCCCCATGATTTTCTATGTGAGCTCTAATTAATGTTTTTGTTGCCTAGTTCTTTGCACAAGCATGCATTTCTTCTCTTTGCAAAATTACTGGAGCTTCCTCAAGCAATAGGCTTTCTATGCCCCCTTTAATTTAATATCTTCTTTTGATTCTTTACCTCGCAGGGTGTTCGCTGTTCACTTTGACAAATAATAGATAATACAATACCAGAAAATGCGATGTGATATGCTCATGTATGCATGATATGCATGAATGATACTTATAGTCATTCCATCGACTCACAGACCGAGGTGATCAGCAGAAGTGTTCTCATTGGTTCCTTTCAGATGCTCATTCAGGTCTTGCTTCGGAATGACAGTATGCTTCACATTTATGGCTTTTATCTTCAAGATGTTAAAAATGTGAGTGGTGGATACCCCAAGCTGCAAAGTCAGGGATACATCCATTTCAAACTATGTTAGTCGGTAGCTTCTTCATGACCTTGCCAATAATCATTTCCTTATCCCAATGTGTCCTTTGGAGGTTCGACAGTTCAACAGACTCCCCTTAACTTGAAGGCTTTGTATGACAAAAACATTTTTTATTTTTTGATTTTGATTTTTTATTTTGAAATCAAATGTTGGCTTTGCCAAATTAATGTCAATGTACCACAGGACTTGATTTTTCCAAATTAACATATTTATAACATGACAACCCTAGTTACCATACTAAACTTGGGAATCATTTCTATTTAAGCAAGAATTATTGTACTTCAGATAGGCACATACACATTACTTGGCCAAAGGTCTCATTGAGTTTAAATATTTTTTATCTCATATGCATGATTATTCAAACTGTCTCCACTAATAGACTCTACCTACCAAGAGAGATCAACAGGTCTTTGATAGGCTTGAAATGGGGTCTATAAGGGACACGGGTTTAAATGAAGGCCATTTTGAGATAGGAGGTGATGTGATACAATGGACAAACCTTCACACTACAAATTTCTTATTTGAACTTTAGGCAGCTGCGAGCAATCTTGCTAGACTCCAAATTATTTCTACCTTCTTGACATTAATCTGGATCTTGATTAGAACAGTCTTTGCACTTGCAAAAGTTTAATAGCCAAATTCATTCCTTTTCTTCTTCTCCCTTTTCTTTCTCTTTATTTTTCTTACTCTTCCTTTGCTTTGAGCATTTTATCATATTTATCCTTCTTCCTTGTAGGATTGTCAAGTACAGAACTTTCAGGAACTGGATGGTCTTTCTCTTTTTTCTCATATTTTGATTGAATCTTTGGTTGGGTTGGACCAATTCAAGTCAAACCATCCTTATAAACCAAATGGAAGCCTTTTGCTGCTTTAGGTAAAAGAGAACTCAATTAGCTTTCCGAACCATTTTGGGTTTTATATTTTTTCTTTCTTTCTTTTTCTTTTTTTTCTTTTGTCCTTATTTTTGGTTCTAGCTCAAACAGAGTTGTCTTGTTTGTACCAACTTGGATTTCCAATAATGGATGAGTGGAGTGATATAAATCTTCTTTAACAGGGATAAATCATTTGTTACTCTGATGTTTCTTGATAGATTGGAGATATTAGGGGAGCTTCAACTACCCTTATGGTCTTGAGAACATCAACTATCGTTATGATCTTGAGAACTTCAACTATCTTCATGGTCTTTACTATTCATTTCTTTCTTTGATCTTCTTGCCTCTTCACCTTAGTGATCATAAGACTTGTCAAAAGTATCACAACAGCTCAAGGTAGGTTGTTGGGGTTTATAAGCCAATGAAAAGAAAGCTAAAATTTTATGAAGGCTCAAAGGACAACTAGAGATTGATATTTAATAAGGTGGATACTAGTTGCTGGCTAACCAAACAATGCCTAGATCATTTCTCTCTTAAATAAGCAACGTTCAATTTTGCCTCGAAAGTTTGTCAAAGCATGTTCAAAGACTAACTAGGACCTAGACAAAGTTAATTATATAGGAGGCCTCTCTAAGTAAGCATACACAACTCAATGCTATAGAGTAATTCCCTAACCTAGTAAAGTCATTCAAGTTATGATGCCTAGACGCATTAATTTATGAACATCAAGCTAGATTCCTCATCGGTTAAACACCAAAATGAACAAAGACAAATAAAAATTTTGATGAAAGTAATTTATTTCAAGCAACTTTAAATTTGAAAAACACAATAGTTCCAAAATATTAAAAAAAGTAAAATCAAAAAGCAACATTCAAGCTAAGGAAAGTTTGTTGAGTTTAAGCTCTTTTCCTTTCACATCTTCAATATTTCCATCTTGAAAGGATGTTAAAACAAAATCTTCATCCAATCCTTTTCCTACCATGAAGGTTGCTGGTGGAGGTACTCTGTTGAACCTTGGAAAATGATTACTTTTGGTATTGGGCTTATCCGGCTCAGGCAACTTGCCATTATCAATTAAATTCTGGATCTCATGCCTCAACTTCATACAATTGTCCGTTTCATGTCCAGGCCTTTGATGGAATTGGCAAAATGCATTAGTATCAAAGTTAGGTGGAAGAGGATTAGGAAAAGGACGAGGAGTCAAAGGTTGTAACAATCCCTTCTTTTGTAGCTTATTGAGAACCCAAGATAGTGGCTTCCCCAGATCTGAAAACTACCTTCTATTTGCTTGACCAGTTGTATTGGCATCAACTTCTTTTTGCGTGCTTTGATTGCTAGGTTGATAATTCCATTTCTCATTCCTTCTTATTGAAAAGTGATTTTTCTCCCTTTCCAACTCTTCAATTTGTAGACCAGCTTGGAGAAGATCTTTGAAATCCCTTATAAGGGTGTGAGACATCTTTTCACGGAGATTGGGCAGGACGCCTCTCACGATCATCCTTATTTGATCATATTCATCGGGCCTTTTCTTAAGCAAAACAGCCTTATTTCTCCACCTTTTCACATAGTCCACAAAATTTTCATTGGTCGTTGACTAATGGACTTAACTTCCATTAAAGTAACTTCCATTTCAACATTATATCCATATTGTTGGATGAAGGCCTTGTATAGAAGATCCCAACTCTTTTATGTTCCATCATCTAAGGTATTGAACCACTTTTGGATAAAAGGATCCAATGAGAGCATAAAGTACCTTTGAGTTTGAGCCTTAGTAGCTCGGGCAGACTGCATAGCAGTGATATACTGCTTCACATGGAGGTGAGGATTTTCGATTCCATCAGACTTCGCAAAATATGGCATCTTGAATTTGTATGGAACTTCTTCATCTAGCTCAAATGATTTTTCAACTTCGGACATTTCTTCGGTTTTAAGTTTCTTCTCAAATTTCTTTTCTAAATCTGCGATCATCTTTTCAACATCAGAATTTTTAGCCTTTTCAAAAGTTGTCTTCTCAACAACCTTCGGCTACTTTTTGTCTTGAGGATCTTGAAAGTATTGAGACCAGTCATCATCATCATCAATGATCACCTTATCATCATCAAAAGCTACTTCGCCAATTTTAGTCTTCCCTTTGTCCTTTGGCTTCTTAGTGCTAGCAGATGCCTCGGCATTATTTCCTAAAATTGTAGCCAATTGGTTCTTCACGGTCTCAGCTAGGGCCTCTTTTATTTCTTCCATCTTGGCATTGAGGGCATCAACCACCATTCTTTAAATTTGTTCGGGCTCCATTGCTTTTGATGAAAAAGTGATTGAGTCATTACTAGATTCTTCATCTCCGGCGTAGGTCAGATTGTCGTAAGCTTTTGAACTATCGTAATCCAAGGCTAAGAGCCAGAGTGGATCAATGATATGAGATGCAAATGTATGCATGTATGTATGTATGCATAAGCCATTAACAAACAAGGACAAATAGGACGTTCCTTCCAACCTTATAACATCCACACACGAATGGTGAGTCTCTTTTCCTAGGTAATATGGTTAACAAAATACCAACATGGGTCATCTTGTTTTCAAATATTTCCCTCGGACGTTTCAACCAATAGTTATATTTTCAAAAATGGAAATCAATCCATGATAATTCCCATTAATTAGGTTTTAATCCATTCAACCAACTAAAGTAGCTTTTATGCTATATTGGATTAAAACTAAATTAAGAGGTTTATTATAAATAGATTTCTCACTTAAAAAAAAGTAACTAATGATTCATGCCAAAAACAAGCCCATGATTAATTATTCTTAGTATAAACTAGGCTCACAATTGATTTTTAGTATTTCTTAATTGACCTAAATAATTTGCAAGCTCTTTGTAAGAAAAGGCTGGATAAAAACAATTTTGTTTCTAAGCCCATTGTAAAAAGATTTTAGAAAAAATGGATTTTAGGCTTAGTATTTGGGTTATGAGCAAAAGAATTTTTGATTTATTTTTAGAAAAGTTTTATATCCAAAGACCATCTTGAAATGTTTTGAAGATAGCTTTGGTCTTTTGGATTTTAAAGAAAAATTTATTTTGTGCTCACAATGTATTTAGGTCATATTAGAAAAAGAACAAACCAAATAAGCCATAATTTAAACCAAGATAAATTAACCATAGTCAAACAACATGCATTTGAGGTAAAACCTAAGGAAAGTAACTAGGCCAATTACATGAGCTTTAGTCTTTGGGTTAAAAGGCTTAGGTTCCCATAGCAATTATATACCAAATGGTATGAGGCTATGAGTGGTTATGCCATGCTCGATCTCCATACCTTGAGTGAAAGTATGGTATTCTTTATATAACACAACACGGGTAACACAGGCGTCCTAACTCACGCACACAATGTAATCTAATATGATGCAATGGATAATATCATTATAAGAAAGAATAGAATAATATAAAGACCAACGGAATCAACTTCTCTTATCCCCAGTGGTGTCACCACTGAGAGCGGGGATTTTTGCCCCCACTCCTGGTGGAATGGTTCTTGTGACTTCGGCACTATTTAGGCTCGGGGACTTAGAGAACACGGACTTAAGTCCAAAGAAAATGGAGTCGGCACCCGGACGGGCTGGGAAAAAGAAAGGGGTGGATGACTCAATTCCTAAGGAATCCCCAACCCCCTAATGGGTTCGGAAAGTTGGGTACGTGTGGGGAAGGTGAGAAATGGCCCAGCACCCCCACAATGCCCGGTTCATTGGAACCAACCTCCTTTACAGGTCTTAATATTATAAAATTCTTAAATATAACAATATTATCCATATTACATGCAACAATTATTTATTTTAACATCAAATTATTTTTCATTTTTTTATGTTTTTATGTGTGTTTTTTTTAAGATTTAGGAAAAATAAATTAATTAGATGAATATATTTAATAATTTAACAAATAAGTAAATAGATAGACTACAAATCAATGGTATTGATATGATGACATACTTACCTTGTGTTAAATTACCTGGCTCTATGTTAGCGTGATCGTTGCATGATCCAGGGCTGAGGGTGTGTCTATAACTCTTGACAATGATATGATGTAGTGCCTTCTTGGGTAAGACAGATTATCCGAGATTGCGGTTTTGAAAGCTTTATCTTGCAATTACCATCCGAGGAGTGTCCGGTAGATAGGAGTGTAGTTCAAGCATTGTCAGAGCGGTGGATGGACACGATCCATACTTTTCACCTACCTATAGGAGAAATGACCATTGGCCAGTCGATTATACAACCATTACTATTATTCGGTACTATGGCCTTCCGGTCCCTCTTACCAATAATATTCTAACATTCAAAGAAGTCCAACAGTTAATCGGTATGGAACCATCATTTAAAGGACCTTTCAAGATAAAAATTGAGCCAATTCGGAGTTATTAGATGAATTATGAAGGACGGGTTCATAGGAAAATGGACAAGCAATATGCTTGAGGATTTTTACTGTATTTGCTCAGATCGACCATTTTATGCAGCACCGAATCTGTCATCCATTTGTCGGTGTTGAGGGCCCTTACTGATATGAGTATGGTACCGCTTTACAGCTGGGGTGAAGCTAGCCTTGCCTATCTTTACCATGGACTTGATAAGGTTTGCAGAAATAAGAAGTCTTTTGTTGGCTTTATGGCGGTTGTCGAGGTACTCTTCTTCTACAATGTCAATTACATTCTTATTCTTGCATGAATTTGATTTTTATTATTGTTGTAGATATGAGCATATGAGCACAATCTTGTGAGGGTGCTTGGCATTTCCCGAGAGAGAATCAGGTATCTGAGATTAAATTTTTGGTTATCAGATTGTGTAGAAGTTCCCAGCTCTCACCATGTGCAGACCCAACGCTATATCTTGAGCTGCTTAACATGGGGCCAGGTAAATTAACATTAGTATACTTTAAAATTTATATAAAAGTCCACTTACCTTATGTCATTTTGTAAGTCAATTTGGCCTGGTGGAACACAGGAGAGCGGATGAAATGGACTTCCTCTATGAATGTTGCACTGCCTTTTCAACACACCCGCCGAGTCATTGCTGGCCCTATGTCTAGTGGCTGGTTTCTCAGAGAGAGAGTGTGTATGAGTGGTTTCTTGGTCTCGAGTAGAGAAGGATCCTAATGTGTTGTCCAAAGTATACTTTAAATATCACATCAATGTCAGAGAATGCATGGTGGTTAACTCGGCATGGTTATGTTGTTGAAACCTTTCTCTATCCACCGGGTGCATCTTATATCTAGTTTATTCAAGTAGGACTTTTGAACTTTGATGTATCCCCTGTTGGTGTATTAGAGATTCCTGAGGAAAATGAGGATAGAGATGAGGAGAAGTATCATGAAGAGGGAAGAGAGTCTGTCTCACATCTCGGGGCTAGCACTTCTCAGGTAAACTTTTACCATTTTTCCCATTGTAATTGCTTCTTTCTTAACTTGTTTTGACTTTTTTTAATGATTGTTATAGGCTACTGGCTCATTTGGTCATGAGATTGGACCTTCTTTTACTGCTCCTCCATTTGCTCATTCTAATCAACCGGAGATGCCATCTCCCCACAGGGCATTGATATGAATTACCTTGTAGGTTTTCTTATTCCATGATAATTTATGCTATATGTATGCTCTTACTCTTTTCCTTTTTGGCTCACAGTAGATGCTTGAGAAACAAAACAAGAAACTTCAAGAAGAGTTAGCTGCTAGTCATCAACATGTTTCCTATTTTGAAAAATTATACCATTAGTCAGAACAAGATTTTTGAGACTTCCGATTTTAGGGGATGAAAGATCCTAGTGCTTCGTCATCTAGAGGCCTCCAGCTGATGACCATGAGATCCTTTTGTCTACTTTGGATGAGGACCGTTACAGATCTAAATTCTAGGATAATAGAGATTCTGGTGCTCCTACTTAAGGCGAACTCGGGATAGGTGATATGCCTCCTTCTTCAATAGGCAACGACTTTTTTAAGGCTTTGTTTAATCATGATCCACCACTCCATTCTTAGTGATCTATTAGTATTTGTATGAATTGGGGAAATATTGTATAATAAGGATAATAATAAAAATAATAATGATATAATTTTTATTTTTACTGCAACTCTTTTTTTTCTTCTTCTTCTTTTTTTTTCTTTTTTTATCATCATTATTACTATGATACAATTATTAAACTTTCCTCTTCACATTTAATATTTCCACAGTATCAATAACCTACAGAACCGAATGCAATGTGACAGTTCAAGACCTTTCATCGCCGATTCCCTATCCCCGTGCGTCTCGGTCTCACACTTTTCCTTATCAATTTTGGAATAGCACAATCATCCCATATAAATCTCTTTTCATGCCACAATTTCATACAGAAGGTAGGAGATTTTATACTTCAATGTAAAAACTCCTTTTAACAATTCTAATTTTCCTTTAGTCGTCAACAATGATCGAACTCCATTTGAAAAAAACAAAAGTTCTATTTAAAAATATGAATGCCATTCATTGGAAACAAATATCTTGGTCAAAAATCGATACTTTGAAGTGTTTTCAAAATGTTAAATTGGATCATTCTTTTTTACATGCCATGGCTTCTTTTTGGAATGTGAATTCTAGGACATTTAAAATTAATGGCTTTGAAATATCTAGGCATATGTCTCGATCTATTCCAGGCATATCCTCATAAGACCAGGCAAATACTTTTTCATATTTTTTTGAATATTTTTTCAAATCTCTCTCTCTCATCAGGAGTAAGGTCGGATGCTATGCTAATGTTTTTAGGATTTTTGGTTGTTCGAAAATTTAATGATTGTGTATCAACAGAGTTAATATTAAAGATGCTCATGTAACCGCTATTTGAATGTATGCAACCATCAAGAGAAACATCACACAAGTAAGCAAAATCAGACTTTATTGCATTCATCTTGGAAAAGAAAACAACATCATTCTCATACAAAGCAGAAAAATTAAAATCAAAATCAAAATTATTGTTCTCAAAATCATAAAGCAGAATATCTTCAAACTTCTCTTCAACCAGGGTAGCAATCTCCTCCGGAGTCTTCTCGGCTTTTAGATAGCTTCCTTCTTTTCTTCTGGATTAGGCTCCTTGTTGGCTGGCAAGGTGAGCACTTTCTTCACTTGCTCCACTAGCTCGGCAACATCTGCAAAAAATTCAAAATCCGGAATCAACTTTCCCATGAACATGATTGACTCGGGCTTTCCTTAGAGTGGTCCCATGTCTGGAGCTTTGACAAAGATTTTTTCATGTGGCAGGAAGCTCATCTTCTCATTCTTCTTTGGCTAGATATCTTTGTTGGCTTCTTCACAGCCTAATCCTTTCTAGGAAGTTTAAGTTTTGAAACCTAGAAGCTTTGTCAAACCGGCTTTGCCCTTTCCAAGACCAGCTCTGGGAAGGTAGCTCATGTTCTTCATCATGTTTAAGACCTTAGAGTCCACTACTTCATCATCAGAAATTACAGCTACTTGGAAACTATTAAGAGGCCTCTCAATCATTAGAGCATTAACAACCTCATTATCTTCGGCCTCGATGACCACTGTCTCATCTTTGTTAGGGAACTTGATCTTTTGATGGAGGGTAGAAGGAACTCCACTAAGAGGATGAAACCATGGTCATCCCAGGAGTAAGGCAAAGGTAACAGGTATGTCCAAAACAACAAATTCAATAATAGATTCAATTGGACCAACCTTGACAGCAGCTTTGAAAATTCCTTCGGCATGTCTCTTGGTGTTGTCATACGCCCGATTGGTTACCTCAGTTGAGTTTAGATCCCTTGTTGACATGGCTAGCTTTGGCAATATTTTAAGTGGACAAACATTTATGGTGGACCCATCATCAACCATTACACATGGAGTTCTTTTTCCTTTGATTTCCAATTTAATAAAAAGAGGGCAGATGTGATCTCTCCCCTCTTCCGGTAAATTCACATCTGAGAAAGATACCGCTCCCATATTAACTTTGCTCTTCTCTTGAATATCTTCACATTTCATTGCTCCTTCAATTTTTATGAAGTTGATCAGCTCCTCCGGTGTTATGGAGGTGGAAATTGGCATACTGACCAAGGCTTTGGCCATAGTTTCTCGGTGCTTTTTAGAAGTAGCCAATAAGTCCCAAATGCTAACACTTGCTTGGGTTCTTTTCAATTGCTTGAGCACAATATCATATTCCTCTTCTTTGTTTCCTACTTCGACTTCCTTTCCTTTATTACCTTCTACCTCCTTAGGTGGTGGCCTTGCATAAGGTTTACCAGATCTAGTATTCATTACTTCATCTTCTTCGGGCTCGGACCATGTCCATTCCTCCTTTTTGGGTACAAGATCATCATCACTATCGCTTGAATCCCAAAACCCATTCACTACACAAATTGCTACTTCTTTACCCACCATAGCTTGTTCAATTTTCTAAATACCTCTTCTTCTTTGGTTGCTTCTCTACTCACGTCTTGGAAAGAAGACATGAAAAAACTTTCATGCAAACCTCCTTCAATCATGAAGGTTGCCGGTGGTGGCACTCTATTGAACCTTGGCAATGAATTATCTTTGGTGTTTGGCTTATTGGGCTCCTACAGCTTTCCACTGTCAATCAAATTTTGGATCTCATGCCTCAACCTCACACATTTATCAGTGTCGTGTCCTTGCATTTGATGAAATTGAGAAAAGGCCTTAGTGTTGAAATTAGGTGGGAGAAGGTTAGGCAAAGGATGAGGATTTAAGGGTTGTAACAATCCCTTCTTTTGTAGCTTATTGAGAACCCAAGACAGCGGTTTCCTCAATTCTAAAAATTGCCTTCTTGTTCCTTGGCTAGTAGCATTCATACCAACTGCCTTTTGCATGCCTTGGTTACCAGACTGATAGTTTCCTTTCTTGTTCCTTCTTGTTGAAAAATGGTTCTTCTCTCTTTCCCATTCTTCAATTTCCAGACCAGCTTGGAGGAGATCTTTGAAATCACGGATGAGTGTATGAGACATCCTTTCATGAAGACTAGGCAACACCTGTCTCACAATCATTCTTATTTGATGAGATTCATCGGGCCTCTTCTTGAGCAAAGCGGCCTTATTTCTCCATCTTTTCACATAGTCCACAAAATTTTCGTTTGGCCTTTGTCTAATGGACTCCACTTCCATTATGGTAACTTCCATCTCGACATTGTATCCATATTGTTGGATAAAGACCTTGTATAGCAGATCCTAACTCTTTTGCGTGCCGTCGTCTAAGGTATTGAACTAGTTTTGGATAATAGGATCCAATGAGAGCATAAAGTACCTTAGAGTTTGAGCCTTAGTAGCTCGGGCAGACTGCATAGCAGTGATATACTGCTTCACATGGAGGTTAGGATTTCTAATTCCATCAAACTTTGCAAAGGATGGCATCTTGAATTTGTATGAAACTTCTTCATCTAGCTCAAATAATTTGTCAACTACGGACATTTCTTAGGTTTTCATCTTCTTTTCAAATTTCTTTTCCAAATTTGCAATCATCTTTTCAACATCAGATGTTTTGGTTTTCTCCATAATTGATCTTTCAACAATCTTTGGTTCTTTCTTCTTATCTTGAGAATCTTGGAAGTATTGAGCCCAATCATCATCATCATCAATGATCACCTTATCATCATCGAAAACCACTTTACTAACTTTAACCTTCCCCTTGTCCTTTGGCTTCTTAGTGCTAGCAGATGCTTTGGCATTATTTCCTAAAATTGCAGCCAAATGGTTCTTCATGGTCTCAGCCAAGGCCTCTTTTATTTCTTCCATCTTGGCATTGAGGGCATCATCCACCATTCTTTGAATTTGTTCGGGTTCCATTGCTTTTGGTGAGCAAGTGATTGAGTTGCTACTAGATTCTTTGTCTCCGGCATAGGTCAAATTATCGTATTCTTTTGAACTGCCGTGATCTAGGGTTGTGAGCTAGAGAGGATAAATGATATGAGATGCAAATGTATGCATGTATGCACAAACAATCAACAAAGAAAATTAGGACGTTCCTTCCAACCTTATAACTTCCACACACGGATGGCGAGTCTCTTTTCCTAGGTATATGGTTAACAAAATACCAAAATGGGGTATCTTATTTTCGAATAATTCCCTCGGACGTTTCAACCAATAGTTATATTTTCAAAAATGGAAATCAGTTCATGATAATTCCCATTGATTAGGTTTTAATCCATTTAACCAACTAAAGAAGCTTTTATGCTATATTGGATTAAAACTAAATTAAGAGGTTTATTAAAAATAGATTTCCCTCTTGAAAAAGTAACTAATGATTCATGCCAAAAACAAGCCCATGATTAATTATTCTTAGTATAAACTAGGCTCACAATTGATTTTTGGTTTTTCATAATTGGCCTAAAAATTTGTAAGCTCTTTTAAAGGTTTGATGAAAATAATTTTGTTTCTAAGCCAATTGTAAAAAGATTTAAGAAATAATGGATTTTGGACTTTGTATTTGGGTTATGAGCAAAAGAATTTTTGATTTATTTTTAGAAAAGTTTTATGTCCAAAGACCATCTTGAAAAGTTTTGAAAATAGCTTTCATCTTTTGGATTTTAAAGAAAAATTTATTTTGAGCTCACAATGTATTTAGGTCATATTAGAAAAAGAACAAACAAAATAAGCCATGATTAAAGCTAAGATAAATTAACCATAGTCAAACAACAAGCATTTGGGGTAAAACCTAAGGAAAGTAACTAGGCCAATTATATGAGCTTTAGTCTTTGGGTTAAAAGGCTTAGATTCCCATAGAAAGTATATACCAAATGGTACAAGGCTATGAGTGCTTGTGCCATGCTCGATCTCCATACCCTAAGTGAAAGTATGTGTGAGTGGAGATTTTTGCCCCCACTCCCGGTGGAATTGTTCTTGCGACTTCGGTAGTGTTTAGGCTCCGGGCCTTAGAGAACACGGACCTAAGGCAGGAGAAAATGGAGTCGCCACCCGGATGTACTGGGAAAAAGAAAGGGTTGGATGACTCAATTCCTAAGGAATCCCCAACCCCCTAATGGGTTCTGAAAGTTGGGTACCTGTGGGAAAGGTGAGAAATGGCCCAGCACCCCCACAACGCCCGGTTCATTGGATCCGACCTCCTTTGCAGGTCTTAATATTATAAAATTCTTAAGTATAACAATATTATCCATATTACATGCAACAATCAAAATAAAGCATCATTATATTAAAATCAAAGCAATGTCCAAACAAAGCAAATAAATGGACACCCATCTGAAGATGGAAACATGTCCTTACATCATCCATATCTAAACTAAATAGGACACCCACCAAAAGGTGGAAACATATCCTTTACATTGGTCCCAAAATATAAAAGCAATTTAAATTACATAATACTTAACTAATGAGTAACCCACAAGGTGGAAACAAACCTCTTACAATTTTAACACTAAAATAAACAAATAATAATCATAACAATAAAGAAAATAATTATCCATAATAAATTAAATAAATCAAGCATTGAAATTAAATAAATCAACCATCAAAACATATAATAAACTACATAAAAAAATCTAAAATTAAATAAAGTAAATAAAGATACAAATTTAGGTTTATGTTAGAATTTAGAGTTCTTTAATTAATATTTAGGGTTTTGGGATTTTAGAATTATTATTATTATTATTTAGGCTACTGTAAAGATTTTGAAAATTTGGAATGGATTAGGGTTTTATAAATTTAAGAAAGTAGTAAGGTTTTTTGGTTAATCAAATTATGGTTTAGGGGTAACATCATGAAATTAGGGTTTGGAATCTTAAGACATTAGGGTTTATAATTCATGGTTACTAGATTATGGTTTTAGGTTTACTAGATTATGGCTTTAGGGTTTAGATTTACTTGTCATAAAATTTTGATATTTTTAGAATTAGGGTTTGGGAGAACTAGGGTTTACTGTATTGGGTTTTGAGAAAATTACAGTTTTTGATAATTTAGAAAACATATTTGATCTTAGGATTTAAGAAAACAATTTAGAGTTTTATAGAAATAATTATGATTAAAGTTTTTAGAAACTGTAAAGAAGATTAGGGTTTGGAGATTTAAGAAGACTTTTGGAAATTTTGGACAAAAAGTTAGAGTTAGATGAAAATAGTTCGGGGAAAACAATTTATGGTTTTTAAAGTTTTTGGAAACAGAAGAAACAATTTAGGGTTTTTAAGGTTTTTGGAAGCAGAAGAGTAATTTAGGGTTTTTAATGTTTTAGACACAGAAGAGTAATTTTGGGTTTTTAAAGTTTTTAGTTTTTATAAAACATGGAAGTGGACTTTTGAAAACCAACTAATTAATGTATTAACTAAAGTAAACAATTAAAGTTATTGAAACAAAGATCAAATTACTACATATTTAAATATCAAGGTACTGCATGCATGTTCTTATTAATCAATGAAACGAAGCTACTATGAATATATAATTTGTGATTAAAGATCAAACCTGTATAGTTGGTTCCACCAAAATTGACATCTGGATGAACAATAACAAAGGCAATATTGTTGCCTTTGATGATTGATTGCTTCTTATTGCTAATGTCTCTTACTTGCTAAGGTTTTTCTTTTGGCCAATTGAATGGTTGAGTCTCTGATCCAATAAAACAATTTTTTCCTCCTTTAATTCTGTGTTTTAATGTGGTATTTATAGGGAAAAATTTAAACTTACTTCTAATTGTCTAAGGAAATTAAAACCGATTAGGAAAAGAAACCAAAACCAAATAGAATTGGGTTTCGAAAAAAACTGTGTTGGAAAATTATGCCAGCAAAAAAACTGCTGCGGGCAAATGAAAACTTGCTAGCACTAGCTAGGGCGGGCGCCAATTCGCTTCAAGAATTTCTTGCGGCGAATTGGCCTGTGGCCAATTCACCTTTTGTGATGAAATTTTTTTGTCACCGATTTTTCCATCGTCAATTTATTTATTTATTTTAAACTTTACTAATATTACCATTTTAATTTTAATTTTTATTGTTAAAAATTATAAATAATAAAATAAATATTATTTAATAAAAATACCACAAAAATTATTTTGGACCATATAAAAAATATTGGACCAAACTGGGTAAAAAATTAAGGGTCTACAGTTTGCCCCCTGCTTGAACGATCTGAGACTATGGCAAAAGAGAGTGAAAAGTAATAAGACTTAGACCTAATTTTTCTGAGATGGTTTAGATTTTGGGTTCTGGACCCGGTTCGAGTTCTGGACTCGAAAAAGACTTGGGTTCTGGACCCAGGATGGCTTGGGTTATGGATACAGTTTGAGTTCTGAACTTTTGAAGGAATTTAGGTTATGGACCTAAGCTAAGCTCTAGACTTAAGGATAATTTGGGTTCTGGACCCAAGCTAAGTTCTGGACTTAAGAAGGAATTTAGGTTCTGGATCTAAGCTAAGTTCTGGACTTAAGGATAATTTGGGTTCTAGACCTGAACTATGTTCTGGACTTAAAGGTAATTTTGGATTCTTGACCCGAGCTAAGTTCTGGACTTAAGAGAGATTTTAGGTTCTAGACCTAAGCTAAGTTCTAGACTTAAAGGTAATTTGGGTTCTGGACCCGAGCTAGTTTTTGGACTTAAAGGTAATTTTGGGTTCTGGACCCAAGCTAAGTTCTGGACTTAAGAGAGATTTTAGGTTCTGGACCTAAGCTAAGTTCTGGACTTAAGGGTAATTTGGGTTCTGGACCCGAGCTAAGTTCTTGACTTAAAGGTAATTTTAGGTTCTGGACCCGAGCTAAGTTCTGGACTTAAGGGTAATTCAGGTTCTGGACCCGAGCTAAGTTTTGGACTTAAGAGAGAATTTAGGTTCTGGACCCAAGCTAAGAGAGATTCAATTGTCTGTAAAAAATAGTTGTAGTCAATAGGATACTAAAGGAATTTGCAAAAAATTTAGCTAATTTTTATCATGCACATATCTTCTCCTTACCCCTTGCGTGTAAAAATATTTTAAAAGTGCAAAAATATTTATATACACGCAAGTATCTGAATGATTAAATTTAATAATTGATTTTCTTATTTATTTACTGTGTAGTTACTGTTTATTCATCACTATTCATTTACTATTTATAAATAGTAATTTACTATTTATCAATAGTAACATTACTTTTTATTTTCTTTTTATTTTACTTTTCTTTTTTCACGAGAATACTGTTTTCCTTTTTGAAATTTGTCTTTTTCCTTTGCCATTCCTCTATATAAACGTTGCAAGTAGCAGTTCATTTCTTCATAGTTATACATTTTTATCTCAGAGATTTTAGAGAGTTTAACATATAGTTGAGTAGAAAATGCATACTTCAAGATCAGGAACTTGACGGCGGCATGAAGATGGAAATATAAATCTACTAGCCGGGGTGCCGCTCCATCGCAGTTTAAATCAAAAGAGCAAGATAATTATTTATTTTAATAGCAAATTATTTTTTTGTAATTTGTGTTTTTGTTTTTTTTTTCTTTTTTTCTTCATCTTTTTTTTAAGATTAAGGGAAAATAAATTAATTAGATGAATATATTTAAGAATTTAAGTAAATAGATAGACTAAAAATAAATTTAGCCTAAAACTCAATGGTATTGATATGATGATATACTTACCTTGTGTTGGCTTACCTGGCTCTGTGTTAGCATGATCGTTGCGTTATTCGGGGCGGAGGGTGTGTCTACAAAGCCCGACAATGGTATGATGTAGCGCCTTCTCAGGTAAGATGGATTATCCGAGATTGCAATTTTGAAAGCTTTATCTTACAATTACCATCCGAGGAGTATCCGATAGACAGGAGTGTAGTTCAAGCTTTGTCAGAATGGTGGATGGACATGACCCATACTTTTCACCTACCTATAGGAGCAATGACCATTGGCCCAGTCAATTATGTGGCCATAACTGGTATCCAGTACTATGGGCTTCCGGTCCCTCTTACCAATGATATTCTAACATTCGAAGAAATCCAACAGTTAATTGGCATATAACCATCATTTAAAGGGCCTTTCAAGATAAAAATTGAGCCAATTCTGAGTTATTCGATGAACTACGAAGACGAGTTCACAGAGACATAGTTAAACAATATGCTTGAGGATTTTTGTTGTATTTGCTCGGGTCGACCATTTTAGGTAGCACCGAATTTGCCATTCATTTGTCGGTGTTGAGGGCCCTTACTGATATGAGTATTGTACCACTTTACGGCTGGGGTGAAGTTGGTCTTGCCTTTCTTTACCATGGACTTGACAAAATTTATAGAAATAAGAAGTCTTTTATTGTCTTTATGGCGGTTGCCGAGGTACTCTTCTTCCACCAATGTTAATTCCATTCTTATTCTTGCATGAATTTGATTTTTATTATTGTTGTAGGCATGGGCATATGAGCACAATCTTGTGATTGTGCCTGGTATTTCCCCAGAGAGAGTCGGGTATCCGAGATTAAATTTTTGTTGTCAGATCGTGTAGAAGTTCCCGGCTCTCACCATGTGCATACCCAACGCTTTGTCTAGAGCTGCTTAACTTAGGGCTAGGTAAAATAGTATTAGTATACTTTAAATTTTATATAAAAGTTCACTTACCTTATGTCTTTTTGCAGGTCAATTTAGCATGGTGGAATACAAAAGAGCGGACCAACTGGACTTCCTCCATGAATGCCGTACTGCCTTTTCAACATACCCGCCAAGTCATTGCCGGCCCTGTGTCTAGTGGCTGATTTCTCGGAGAAAGAGTATATGAGTGGTTTCTTGGTCCCGAGCAGTGGAGGATCCTAATGCGTTGTAAGAAATATACTTTAAATATCACATCAATGCCAAAGAATGCATGGTGGTTGGCTGGGCACGGTTATGATGTTGAAACATTTCTCTATCCACTGGGTGCATCTTATACCCAGTTTATTCAAATAGGGCTCTTGAACTTTGATGTATCTCCTGTTTGTGTATGGGAGATTCTCGAGGAAAATGAGGATAGAGATGAAGAGGAGTATCATAGAGAGGGAGGAGAGTTTGTCTCACATCTCAGGGCTAGCACTTCTCAGGTAAACTTTTACCATTTTTCCATTGTAATCGCTTTTTTTTTCTTAACTTGTTTTGACCATTTTAATGATTGTTGCAGGCTGCTGGCTTATTTGGTCATGAGGCGGGACCTTCTTTTACTGCTCCTCCATTTTCTCAATCTAATCAACCGGAGATGCCATCTCATTCACATGGCATTGATATGAATTACCTGGTAGGTTTTCTTGTTCCATGATAATTTATGCTATATGTATGCATGATTATGTATGCTCTTACTCTTTTCCTTTCTGGCTCACAGCAGATGCTTGAACAACAAAATAAGAAACTTCAAGAAGAGTTGGCCAATAGTCGTCGACAGGTCATCCATTTTGAGAAATTGTATCACCAGTCAGAGCAAGATTTTCTAGACTTCCAATTTCAGGGGATGAGAGATCCTAGTGCTTCTTCATCTAGAGGGCCCGAAGCTGATGACCATGAGATCCTTTTGTCTACTTCGGATGAGGACTATTACAGATCTGAATTCCAAGGTAATAGAGATTCAAGTGCTCCTACTTCGGGTGATATGCCTCCTTCTTCAATAGGCGATAACTTTTTTAAGGCTTTGTTTGATCATGATCCACCACCTCATTATTAGTGATGTATCAGTATTGTATGAATTAAGGAAATATTGTATAATGATAAAAATAATAATGATGTGTAATTTGCATTTTCACTGCAAATTTTTCACTATTTTTTCTTTTTTAAATTTTTTTCTTCTTCTTTTCATATCTTTTCCTTGCCCCCTGTGTAGGTTCAAACCTATGATTTTTCCTATTCAGCTTTGGTTGATGTTTTGTATATTGTCTAGCTCATCGAATCAAGCATGCATTTCTTCCTTTCTTTTTCAAAATGACTAGAGTTTCCTCAAGCAAAGGGTCTTTTATGCCCCCCTAATTCAATATAGTGGTTTCATCGACTCACAGACCGAGGTGATCAGCTGAAATGTTCTCACAAATTTTTTTCAAATGCTTGTTCAATTCTTATTTTGGAATAACAGGATGCTTCAAATTTATGTCTTTTATCTTTGAGATATTGAAAACATGAATAACAAAGGTCCCAAGCAGCAAAAATACATCCATTTCAAATTATGATTCAATACCTTCTTCATAACCTTGCCATTAATCATTTCCTTTGCCCAATGTGTCCTTCGAGGTTTGATATTTCAACATACTTCCCTTAACTTGAAGCTCTGTATGACAAAAACATTTTTTATTTTTTTGAATTTTGATTTTGAAATCAAATTGTTGGCTTTGCCAAATCAATGTCAATGTACCTCATGACTTGATTTTTCCAATTAACATATCTATAACATGACAACCCTAGTTACCATACTAAACTCGGGAATCATTTCTATTTAAGCAAGAATTGTTGCACTTCAGATAGGCACATACACATTACTCGACCAAAGGTCTCATTGAGTTTGAATATTGTCTATCTCATATGCATGCTTATTCAAACTATCTCCACTAATGGACTCTACCTACCAAGAGAGATCAATAAGTCTTTGATAGGCTTGAAATGGGGTCTATAAGGGACACGAGTTAAATGTAAGTCATTTTCAGATTAGAGCTAATGTGACACAATGGACAAATCTTCACACTATAAAATTCTTGTTGGAACTTTAGACAGTTGGGAGCAATCTTGCTAGACTCCAAATTCTTTCAATCTTTTTGGCATTAATATGGATCTTGATTGGGACAATCTTTGGCTTTACAAAAAGTTTGGTACACATCATCATTTTTCTTTTCCTTTTTTCTTTCTCTTTCTTTTTCTTACTCTTCCCTTTTCTTTCTCTTTATTTTTCTTACTCTTCTCTTCCTTTGAGCATTTTATCATTTTGTCCTTCTTCCTTGTAGGACTGTCAAGTACAGAACTTCCAAGAACTGGATGGTCTTTCTCCTTTTCCTCAAATTTTAATCGAATCTTTGGTGGGGTTGGACCAATTCAAGTCAAACTATCCTTATAAACCAAATGGAAGCCTTTTGCTGCTTTAGGTAAAAGAGAACCTTAGTTGGCTTTCTGAACCGCCTTTTTAGGCTTTATCTTTCTTTTTTTTTCTTTTCTTTTTTTCCTTTTTTTTCCTTTTTTTTCTTTTTTTTTTCTTCTTTTCTTTTTTTTTTCTAGCTATAAAAGAGTTGTCTTGTTTGTACCAACTTGGGTTTCCAATAATGGATGAGTGGAGTGACATAAATCTTCTTTAATAGGAATAAATCATTTTTTACTCTGATGTCATCTTGATAGATTAGAGATGTTAGGAGAACTCCAACTACCCTTACGGTCTTGATAACATCAACTATCTTTACAGTTTGAAGAACTTCAACTATCTTCATGGTCTTGACTATTCATTCCTTTCTTTGATCTTCTTGCCTCTCCATCTTCGTGATCATAATACTTGTCAAAAGTACCACAACAGCTCAGGGTAGGTTATCAGGATTTGTAAGCCAATGAAAAGAAAGCTAAAATTTTATGAAGGCTCAAAGGGACAACTAGGGATTAATATTTAATAGGGTGGATACTAGTTGTTGGCTAACCAAACAATGCCTAGATCATCTCTTCCTCAAATAAGTAGAGTTCAATTTTGCCTCGAAAGTTTTTCTAAGCACGTTCTAAGACTGACTAGGACCTAGAAAAGTTAATTATGCATGAGCCCTCTCTAAGTAAGCATACACAACTCAATGCTATAGAGCAATTCCCTTATCTGGTAAAGTCATTCGAATCATGATGCCTAGATATGCTGATTTATAAACATCAAGCTAGATTCCTTATTGGTTGAGCACCAAAATGAACAAAGACCAACAAAAATTTTGATGAAAGTAATTTATTCAAATAAATTTAAATTTGAAAAACACGATTGTTCCAATTAAATATTAAAGAAAGCAAAATTAAAAAGCAACATTCAAGTTAAGGAAAGTTTGTTGAGTTGGAGTCGAAGATACTCCATCTATTTAGACATATCAATGGCAAGGATTTTTTCCATCATTAAGGATCATTGCTTCATCATTCATAGTTAATCCAAACTTGTTAGTAGTACATCCTCTTTAGCAGCTTCTCTATCCATATCATGATGAGATGACAACATAAAACTCATCATGAAGGTTGCAAGCGGTGGTGCCCTTCCAATTTTAGGCAAAGGCTTATTCTTAGTGTTGGGCTTATCAGGCTCAAGCAGTTTACCATTGTCGATTAGATCTTGGATCTCATGCTTCAATCGAGTACATCTATCGGTCTCATGTCCTTGCATTTGATGGAATTGATAGAAGACCTTGGCATTAAAATTTGGTGGTAGAGGCTTATGTAGAGGTCGAGGTGCCAATGGTTGTAGCAAATCCATCTTTATTAGATTTTCTAACATCTTTTACAAAGGTTCCCCCAAGTTTGAAAATTTATGCTTCTTTGCTGGTTCAGTTGCTACATTTTTCTCAACACCTCTTCTTTTCCTTTGACTTTGCTCATTGGAGTGGTAGCTTCCCTTATTGCTCCACTTTAATAGCACATGATTTGTTGGTCTCGTAGAATAGGGATTGATCCTTCATTTTCCATTCGATCTCTATTAGTGAACATGTTCTCTGTGGATGCTGCCTTTCCCTTCTTTCTTATGTCAACGTGAGATGCCTCATTAGCATTGTTGATGAGTTCCAGAATTTCAATCAACTGGGTCTTCATAATTTCAAACAATTGATCTTGTAGCTCGGCCATCCTAGCTTTGACAACTTCATCGATTATTTCCCTTAGTTGGTTTGCATCCATCCTCCCAATGAAGCACTTGAATTAAAATCAATGTTGTAGGTGGTATTGTTGTATGCTCTTGAATTATCATATTTCAGGTCTATGAGCCAGAAAGGATTATTGATATGTCATGTGATGCATGTATGCATGTGTGTATGTATGCACAAACAATCAACAAAGAAAGATAAATAGGACGTTCCTTCCAACCTTATAACTTCCACACACGGATGGCGAGTCTCTTTTCCTAGATAATATGGTTAACAAAATACCAACATGGGGTATCTTGTTTTTTGAATAATTCCCTCGGACATTTCAACCCATAGTTATATTTTCAAAAATGAAAATCAGTTCATGATAATTCCCATTAATTAGGTTTTAATTCATTCAACCAACTAAAGTAGCTTTTATGCTATATTGGATTAAAACTAAATTAAAAGGTTTATTATAAATAGATTTCTCACATGAAAAAGCAACTAGTGGTTCATGCCAAAAACAAGCCCATGGTTAATTATTCTTAGTATAAATTACGCTCGCAATTGATTTTTGGTATTTCGTAATTCACCTAAATAATTTGCAAGCTCTTTGTAAAAAAGGTTGGATGAAAATAATTTTGTTTCTAAGCCCATTGAAAAAGATTTTAGAAAAAATGGATTTTAAGCTTAGTATTTAAATCATGAGAAAAGAATTTTTTATTTGTTTATGGAAAAGTTTTATATCCAAAGACCATTTTGAAAAGTTTTGAAAATAGCTTTGGTCTTTTGGATTCTAAAGAAAAATTTATTTTGAGCTAACAATATACTTAGGTCATATTAGAAAAAAGAACAAACAAAATAAGCTATGATTTAAGCCAAGATAAATTAACCATAGTCAAACAACAAGCATTTGGGGGTAAAACCTAAGGAAAGTAACTAGGCCAATTACGTGAGCTTTAGTCTTTAGGTTAAAAGGCTTAGGTTCCCATAGCAAGCATATACCAAATGGTACAAGGCTATGAATGGTTATGCCATGCTCGATCTCCATACCTTGAGTGAAAGTATGGTATCCCTTACATAACACTACGTGGGTAACACAGGCGTCCTAACTCACACACACGATGCAATCTAAATGATGCAATGGATAATATCATGATAAGAAAGAATAGAATAATAAAAATACCAATGAAATCAACTTCTCCTGTCTCCAGTAGAGTCACCACTATGAGCGGGGATTTTTCCCCCACTCCCAGTGGAATGGTTTTTGCGACTTCGGCACTGTTTAGGCTCGAGGCCTTAGAGAACACGGACCTAAGCCCAGAGAAAATGGAGTCGCCACCCAGATAGGCCGAGAAAAAGAAAGGGGTGGATGACTCGATTCCTAAGGAATCCCCACCGTAATGGGTTCGAAAAGTTGGATACGTGTGGGGAAGGTGAGAAATGGCCTAGTACACCCACAATGCCCGGTTCATTGGAACCTACCTCCTTTGCAGGTCTTAATATTATAAAATTCTTAAGTATAACAATACTATCCATATTACATGCAACAATCAAAATAAAGCATTATTATATTAAAATCAAAGCAATGTCCAAACAAAGCAAATAAATGGACACCCATCCGAAGATAGAAACATGTCCTTACATCATCCATGTCTAGACTAAATAGGACATCCACTGAAAGGTGGAAACATGTCGTTTACATTGGTCCCAAAATATAAAAGCAATTTAAATTACATAATACTTAACTAATGAGGTACCCACAAGGTGGAAACATACCTCTTACAATTTTAATACTAAAACAAACAAATAATAATCATAACAATAAAGAAAATAATTATCCATGATAAATTAAATAAATTAGGCATTGAAATTAAATAAATCAACCATCAAAACATATAATAAACTACATAATCAAATCTAAAATTAAATAAAGCAAATAAAGATATAAATTTAGGATTATGTCTCAATTTAGAGTTCTTTAATTAACATTTAGGGTTTTGGGATTTTAGAATTATTATTATTATTATTTAGGCTACTATGAAGATTTTGAAAAATTTGAATGCATTAGGGTTTTATAAATTTAAGAAAATAGTAAGGTTTTTTGGTTAATCAAATTAGGGTTTAGGGTAACATCATGAAATTAGGGTTTTGGAATCTTAAGACATTAGGGTTTATAATTCACGGTTACTGGATTGTGGTTTTAGGTTTACTGGATTATGGTTTTAGGTTTTAGATTTACTTGTCATAAAGTTTTAATGTTTTAAGAATTAGGGTTTAGGAGAACTAGGATTTACTGTATTGGGTTTTGAGAAAATTAGGGTTTTTGATATTTTGGAAAACATATTTTATCTTAGGATTTAAGAAAATAATTTAGAGTTTTATAGAAATAATTATGATTAAAGTTTTTAGAAACTGTAAAGAAGATTAGGGTTTGGAGATTTAAGAAGACTTTTGGAAATTTTGGACAAAAAGTTAGAGTTTAGATGAAAATAGTTCGGGGAAAACAATTTATGGTTTTTAAAGTTTTTGGAAACAAAAGAAATAATTTAGGGTTTTTAAGGTTTTGGAAGCAGAAGAGTAATTTAGGGTTTTTAAAGTTTTAGACATAGAAGAGTAATTTTGGGTTTTTAAAGTTTTTAGTTTTTATAAAACATGGAAGTGGAGTTTTGAAAACCAACTGATTAATGTATTAACCATTGTAAACAATTAAAGTTATTGAAACAAATATCAAATTGCTACATATTTAAATATCAAGGTACTGCATGCATGTTCTTATTAATCAATGAAATGAAGCTACTATGAATATATAATCTGTGATTAAAGATCAAACATGTATAGTTGGTTCCACCAAAATTGACTTCTGGATGAACAATAACAAAGGCAATATTGTTGCCTTTGATGGATTGATGATTGCTTCTTGTTGCTAATGTCTCTCGCTTGCTAGGGCTTTTCTTTTGGTTGATAGAATGGTTGAGTCTCCGATCCAATAAAACAATTTTTTCCTCCTTTAATTATGTGTTTTAATGTGGTATTTATAGGAAAAAATCCTAAACTTACTTCTAATTGTCTAAGGAAATTAAAACCAATTAGGAAAAGAAACCAAAACCAAATAGAATTTGGTTTTGAAAAAAACTGCATTAGAAAATTACGCTGGCAAAAAAACTGCTGCGGGCGAATGAAAATTTGTGAGCACTGGCTGGGGCGGGCTCCAATTCGCCGTAGGAATTTCCAGTGGCGAATTGGCCCAAGGCCATTTCACCGTAAGAATTTCCTGCAGCTATTTGGCCTGTGGCTGATTCACCTTCGCGATGAAATTTTTTCATCACCGATTTATTTATTTATTTATTTATTTTTAACTTTACTAATATTACCATTTTTATTTTTATTTTTAAAAATTATAAATAATAAATACTAAAATAAATATTATTTAATTAAAATACCACAAAAATTATTTTGGACTATATAAAAAATATTGGACTAGACTGGGTAAAAAATTAAGAGTCTACAGTATGGTATCCCTTACATAACACAACACGGGTAACACGGGCGTCCTAACTCACACACACAATGCAATCTAATATGATGCAATGGATAATATCATTATAAGAAAGAATATAATAATATAAAGATCAACAGAATCAACTTCTCTTATCCCCAGTGGAGTAGCCACTGTGAGCGAGGATTTTTGCCCCCACTTCTGGTAGAATGGTTCTTGCGACTTCGGCACTGTTTATGTAACACCCCTATACCCCATATACGCACACTACATACCATCACATCTGTAATATACGTATACTAAATATAGAAATGCTATGGTTTACTCAACACGCAAATCATTCCTTTTACAATAATATGAGCAAATTTAAAACATTTAAGTTATATTATGAAACACAGTAGATAAAATATTTATTCAATACACAGCGAAAAATATAGCAGTATTTACAAATACATATACATCAAAAACAAATTTTTACAAAACATAAAGTTTATACATGTTTGGCAGTCCGTATTTGATCTTTAAGCCCACTATCCACACTTCAGAATCTAAACTCAACTCGGCCTAGAGGAACTCTCCAGTTCTACCCTGTCACCTGCGCGATGAACCACAATTGCGCTAAGCCAATGGCTTAGTGGTACAAACTACAATAATATTATGCTTCAATGCAATGCCAATGTCATACAATCAAGTTTCAAAAATAATTCAAATGAATATTATATTTCACAACCTTGCATTATTCAATAACTTATCAAAACATTCATGAGGTAACATTCACAATTTTCCACATCCATAGACATATTACACATCATGTTGTATCTTCATAGTTTCATTACTCAACATAGCTTTCCAAGCCACATTCATTTTCATTAAGTTACTTATGTATTATAATCATTTCATAACCTTATATCTCATTCCATAGTTCATATTAAAACAAAGACAAGCATGGGCCCAAAAGACACTAATATGCCATTCAACTTTCAGAGTTAATGTTTTGGCTTAATTATCACATTTATCATTATCATTATCCCAACTAGGCTTGAAGGATTAGGCTCAACCAAGCTTTAAGGGGAACAAAGCATGCTAAGTATCAACCCAACTTGGCTTCAAGAACCAAACCCAACCTAGCTTCAAGGGTTGTAACATCTCAATTAGGCTTCAAGGACTAGACCCAACCAAGCTTCAAGGGGAGTTAAGCATGCTAAACTTCAACCCAACTTGGCTTCAAGGATCAAGCCCAACCTAACTTCAAGAGATTGTTACTATAGGCATGCCACCAACAACAAAACTCTGAAAATGGAATAACACATTAGACACACAATTCATTCATTAATTCATTATCAAATTCATTCTCATTTTCTCATCATCATTTAGGCAACCATGCCTCACTCATCTCATTTACATCATTATAGCCAACAACAATGGCTTCACATCTCTTCAATTGAGTATACATAACCAATTACATTGAACATCATGATCTAGGCAAACATCCCTCTATTATCTCAATTCACATTAAAACAACTCATCATTGAAGTATTCATCATAACCAATTGCATTGCACATACATTTCATATTTCATCATATCATCATATCTTTCACATTTTCAACATACATTCCACAAAGTTCACATTATGCAAAACATAACATTATTAATATGCATCAACAATGCAATAGATTACTTAACACATTTACAATCAAATGTGTTAAGTCTCAAGATCATATAAAGGTATGCAATAATGTAGGGTTTGTACTTACCTTAAGAACAACTCACACCAATCTATACCCTTCCTCTTCCAAGAATCCTCAACACTTGAATTAGGGCAAACTAACTTCTTCACAACCTAATACAAAAAGAATAATACACACTTAATTACAAATACACATGAATCCTTAATACAATTATACACCTATTAGCCTCATACTAGACCCATAGATCATAAATTTCAAGCCAACATTTCTCTCTAGGACCCACGGTCATGGCCTCCCAACCCCCAAGGGTGTGGGTTAACAAACGGTTCTGCCTCCCTTGCTCAAAACCCCCACGGCCATGGCTTCCAATGACCACGGTCGTGGCAGCCAAAGGCCACGGGCGTGGCATCCAAGATGCTTCTATTTCGGACCAAATTCATGTATTCTATGCTTTAAACTTCATCAAACACAATTATCATAAAGATCTACAAGAATAGTTAATCAAACTCAACATCTATAACAATCACCAATTCAAAACCCTAACACAAACACAACTCATACACTTCCAACACCAACACCAACCTAACTTATTATCTTTAATTCAATTCCAACACTCTTAAACATACCACTATTAAACATAATCACACTATCACATATCAACAATCAAACTCAATTACAACTCAAAATAAAACAAGAAGATCAAGAGGAAACTTACCAAAAATGATGAAACTTCTTAAATTTCTAACTTAATCACTTGAATCTTCCTTCAATTTGATCTTAGAAAATCAAAACTCTCTCTTGCTCTCTTGTCTTTGGGATACCCGGCCAACCAAATGGAAAAGAAGAAAAATGAAAAAGAATAAGAGACAAAGTCAAATATTTAGTCTCCACTCAAATCTCCACCAAGCAATATATCATTAAAATATTCAAATAATTCTCTTCCACTCATAATTTTCTTTTCAATTTATTTAATTAAATTAAAATAAATAATATCTTCTTTTGACTATCATCACATTGACTTGTATATGTTGTATATATTTCCATATATACAACATATACACTCTCTCTTTAATTCTTTTCTCTTTCCAATTTAACATATACATTAAATCCAAATACAACAATAAATATTCCAAAACTTCTAGGGCATACTTTGATATATTACAATTCTCCCCCTCTAAAAAAAATTTCATCCTCGAAATTACCTGATATTAATTCTGAAACAACTGAGGATATTGTTCTTGCATCGTTTGCTCACTCTCCCAAGTTGTGTCTTCCTTTGCATGATTCTTCCAAAGAACCTTCACCAGTGGCACTTTCTTATGTCTTAACTCTTTCACTTCATGTGCCAGAATATCAATTGGTTCTTCTTCAAATGTCAGATCCGGACTCACCTCAATAGATTCAACTGGTAAAACATGAGATGGGTTTGATCTGTACCTCTGCAACATAGAAACATGGAAGACATTATGGATTCTATCCAACTCAGGCGGCAAAGCAAGACGATAAGCAACTGGTCCAACTCTTTCTAAAATCTCATACTGTCTAATAAAATGAGGACTCAGCTTCCCTTTTCGACCAAATCTTAAAATCTTTTTCCAAGGAGACACTTTTAGAAATACTTTATCTCCAACATCAAATTCTATGTCTCTCCTCTTCAAATCTGAATAAGATTTCTGCTGATATGAAGCTGTCGATCTAAAGTATCATGACCGTAATTGCACCCCATATAATATAGTATAACAAAAATTACAAATCGACAGACACTATTGACAATTATAGAAACATATTACAAAATAGTCAAAAATTCAGCAAAAGGCAGAGCAGTCAACTCCAATCAAGTATGTTCTTCTTTCTTCTTATTTTTTGATTAATAATGGTAAAAATATTCTTTGTCCTAATGAATTGAATTTTAATCGACCGTTCACTTCTATCATCCTAGTCTCAGAAACTGAGACTGCCATGATGGGTGATAGCTATAAACCAAAATATTTTCACCTAAAATTAAAATTCAGTCTTTTAGGGTCATAATGCAACTTGCAACTTGAATCACCCAAAACAGACATCAGACGAGAGAGAACATGCCTTCTAAAGGTTGTTGTGCAATAATGGGTTCGTTGCGACAACACAATGAGCCTGATGTGGGTCTACTGTAGGTGTACTATATGACATACGTAGGCTTCCATGTGGCATCCTTGGCCAAATTTGTGTCACGACAAGCTGATTTTATGTCGCATAAGTCTTATCCAAATTTTTTAAATTTTTTTTATTTTAGCCTCTAAAAGATCTATAAATAGGTCTCCAAATCCCCATTTTCCACACACCATTCAACCTAGCGAAACCTACATGCAAGTTGTATAATTTCTTTTCTTCCTTTCTTTTTTCTTTAAAGAAAAAGGTTCTCTTTTCTTTCGAAAGAACCACCTAAAGCATACTTGCTTAACTAGTTTGGGTGCTTAATCCTTTTTGACTTAGTTTTTCTTAAACAAAATCAAACCAAGTTGCTTCATTAGCAAAACCCTACCCTCAATTTTTATTTTATTTTGCTTCCTTAGAAAAATGAAATCCAAACCAACATGGAATTAAGATCTGGCCATATACTCAAGCCTCCACCAAGCAAGCCAGCAAGAAAGAAGGTAAGAATTCTCAATACTCAACTTAATTTCATTATTTTGCCCTAATTTTGAGGTTCATCTTTTGAATTTCAAAATTAAAGTCTAAATTCCTAATTTTTCCCAATTTAGAAGATTATCATTTGATCTTCAAAATTAGCCTAATAAATTGAAGTCAAATTAAACTTTCTCAAGTCAAAATTATCTTTCAAATACAATTATTTTCAAATTAGGGTTTCATCTAGTTGTCTTCCAAAATCATTTTTCAAATCAAGGTTTCATTTAGTTGTCTCTAAAATTTATTTTTCAAATTAGGCTTTCATCCAAAAACCATTTTCTAAATTAGGTTCTATCTTGTTGTTCCTAAGGTTATTTTTCTAAATTAGGTCCTATCTAGTTAGTCCTAAGGTTATTTTTATAAATTAGGTTCTATCTAATTAGTCCTAAGGTTATTTTTCTAAAATAGGTTCCATCCAGTTGGTCCTAAGATTATTTTTCTAAATTAGGTTCTATCCAGTTAGACCTAAGGTTATTTTCTAAATTAGGTTCCATCCAGTTGGTCTTAAGGTTACTTTTCTAAAGTAGGTTCCATCTAGTTGGTCGTATAATTAAGTTGCTAAACCTAAAATCAATGTAGACTTAAGCTCACCTAGCTTAGGTTAAAACCCCTTTTTTTTCAGTTTTAAACCAACCATCTCATGATGGTTAGAAATCTATGGGCTTTGGTTCTAATTCAAATGGATATGCAGGCTTACTTGAAATTTGAGGAAAGATCTTATTTAAGGAAACCTAAGTCACTAGAAGTTTCTCATAGTTAGGGCACGTCTAAAGAGCCAATTAAGATAAGTAGTTTTTAACCTCAAGCTAGAAACAATTTTTGTCGAGGTCCCTTTATTTTTCTTTTTTGGAATGTAATATTTAATTCAATTTTTGTCTTATATTATCTTGTTATGTATGGATGTATGAATTATATTTAATTGTCATTTCATATTAGACTTGTCATATGATGAAATCCATTTTATAAGTTCTTATTTAATCTAATG
Organism: Garcia nutans; assembly: GCA_947685225.1. Classification (NCBI taxonomy): domain Eukaryota; kingdom Viridiplantae; phylum Streptophyta; class Magnoliopsida; order Malpighiales; family Euphorbiaceae; genus Garcia; species Garcia nutans. The sequence continues at coordinate 17,943,209 of CANTUV010000009.1, read as the reverse complement.
TTAAACTATTTTTACTTAAAAGCCTAAACCTAACTTCCAAATCCATCCTTTCGGTCGATGTTAGTGATTTTATAATATTAGAGCCAATTTAGGGTTTTTCTTAAATTCTCCCTTTTCCAAAATAAATTTGAGTGGCAACTCATTTTTAAAAACATTTTGCTATCGATCTGACATAACCAATGAAGGTTGAGTGACCTTTGTGAAACTTGGCCCAATTTTCTAACACTCCGATTTTGTATTCTTCGCAGGCCATGCCTGAACAGGCATGTTTGGGCTGGGGTCACTGCATGAAGTTAAAAGAAAAATTATAATTACATAGTGGAGACATTAAATGGCAAGGAGTCATATGCTGAAAAAGGAAATTTTCAAATTTTGTTAATGGCCATGCATTGGTCAAATATTACGGCTTCAATATTGGAAAAATTGTAAATGTTTATGCATGAGAAAGTAGACAATGATAATCTTTGGGATGCATGAATATATAATGGCTCTTATAGGAGCTTGAATAAAATTTAAGTCAAGAACCAAAATATGTCTTTTAGAAGGTAATACATGATAATAGCAAGAGGAGCAAATAATGAGAAATTGCTCAAACTAACCCTAAAAGACTAAAATGATTATTTTATGGACTAAAAATCAGTTTCAAAAAAATCAAAATTTACTTGAACTGAGCATAGCCTACAATGGCATAGTGACCTCCATACTTTTCATAAGACTTAGCCTAATTTTTTAACATTTCGGCTTGTATCTTTTAGGGGCTAGGCATGTTGTCTGTAAATGCTATTTATTTTGGCTTAGATTGACCGAGTAAAAGAATTATTGGTGCTACCAACACAAACATAGTTGATCGACAATATTGACATAAGAAAATATTTTATGATAAAAGTTTGTGATTCTTAAAAGTAATTTATCGATCGGCTAACTCAGTATTTGTTAATAGATTTTTTCTCTATAATTATTGACCGAGTTTTTATCAGTAATTAACCGTAATAAGCTTCTGTCAAAAAATTCACGATACTTACCAAGAGATTGTTTATTCTATCAGTGATTCTATTACTAGCAAAGTTATTGACAATAGAAATATTTTTTCAATAATCATTCGGTAAATTATTTTAACAACAAAAAATTTAGGATTACCATTAAAATTTTCCATTGGTAATCTGATTTATTCTTCTAATGCTTGTAAGGTAGCAGCTAGGGAGATCCTGATATCTTGTGTTGATTGATGTCCTCAAAAGCTTCATGGGGTTGTATAACATAGTGGAGTAGTGAATATGATTAGTGAAGATGACATAATAAATAAATAAATAAATGTGTAATAAATACGTATACGTTTGCACAGGCGTGCATTACTAACAAAATAATCCATTATGTATATATAATTAATATGTTGTAGTTTAATAATAATAAATATTAAATTTTGTACTATTATGATCCAGAAGTTAATTAATTCAGATTTTATGTGTTATCCGACAACCTTAAGCCAACTTGATCCCTAGGATCATTGCCCCTCTAAAAATTAGGGCATGACAAAATGCCTGTATATTTCAAATCCTACTCTAAATCTCCATGTGATGGAAATAACAAAGACTATATTGTTATACCATAAGGTATATAGAAGCTAATACAGTGGGAGTGGTTAACACTCTCCTCATTTATATTATACTCTTTGTTCTTAGAATAAGGGGAGAAAGCTAAATAATTGTTTAGCGCCGATTTGCCTTCCTCCATCGCTGATTTACCTTCCTCCACTGCCGATTTGCCTTTCAACGCTGATTCTATTCCTATTTCTACTGATTCTTCTTTGCCAAGAAGTAGAAACCATCATCGTTTGCTATCGAGTTCCAAACCCCATCGCAATCGCTTAAGCTTGTGGGTCTTCTGGAGATTGTAGATTGGCTCAGTTCATGTCCATCTTTCTCCTTCACTTCGATCTGTTTATAAATCTAAGATTCATGAGTAAAAGGTCAAATTCCCAAACACACAAGTTATCTTCAGCTTCTTGTATTAGTGTACTGCTGCTTGTGCTGTTGATAAAGATCTTTTTTTCACTGTTACTGTTGCTTCTGCTGCTTGTGCTGTTGATAAAGCTCTTTTTTTCACTGTTACTGTTGCTTCTGCTGCCTTTTTATTACCAAAAGAGACACAGAAGAGGGGATTGTCATACACGGCCCTGGGTTCCTCCGACCACGGTGACAAAGCTGCAGAAAAATTTTTCCACCTCCAGAGCAGAGTAAACGAAATTGATTGTAACCTGTTCGAAGAAATTCCTAAATGAGCGCCTTATGTTAAACATGCCAAGATACTGGTGCAAATAACAAACTGCAACAAGAACCAAGACAACAAGAATTGCAAAACTGAAGGCCACATTCCCATCGCCAGGGTTTGACTCATCTACATCACGGACTTGGCTTCTCCACCGGCAGCCGCCCCAGGAGGGCAGGCTGGTTGGACCTTTGCTGAGGTTATGCGTTCTGGGAATTCTTCATTGTCTTTTGATCTGGCTCCTGTGCTAACCTCTCCTCCAAACACTAATTCGGATGTTTGCTTTCCGCCCAAGCAACCATTTAGATTCAAAGGAGTTCCGGCAATTTCTTTCTCTGAGGATGAATTATCTCATTATGCACAGCCATTCAAATTCGCTTTGGTTGGATTTTTTGCTACCGGTCGACCGAGAATGAAGGGATTGAAAAAGGCTTTAGATTATATGGGTTTTAAAGGTGATTTTCTCTTTGGTCTTCTTGATGAACAAAATGTGTTGATCAAATTTTCTATTGAAGAGGACTTTCTGAGATTTTGGCTTCGCCAGGTTTGGTATTTTCATGGTTTGCAATGAGGGTATTCCGTTGGACTACTGATTTCAAATCTGGAATTGACAGCCCTTTGTATCCTGTTTGGATTACTTTGGACAACTTACCAATTCATTTATTTCACAAGAAACCTTTGTTTCAAATTGCACAACTAAGTGGTAGACCTTTAAAGATGGATTCAGCTACTTCTTCTCTGATTCATCCATCTGCAGTGCGCCTCTGTGTTGAGGTTGATTTATCTCATGAATTGGATGATTGAGTGTGGATTCAAACGGGGAAAACTGGTTTTTTCCAGTCCATAACATATGAGAACCTTCTGAAATACTGTCCCTCTTGTTGTAAACTGGGTCACTCGATTAATTCCTGCCCTCATCGGGCAATTAATAGTAACGATGATCAGATAATCAATGCTGAAATTGCCAAACCAGTTGAAAAAATTTGGGTACCCAAAAAGGATAAAGTTGTGATTAATAATGAGACTTTGCATGCTACTGCTCCTTTGGCCAATGGAATTTCTTCTGTTATTAATGAGGCTCCTATTGCTAATTCTGTTGAGGCTCCAATTGCTAATTCTGTCAAGAATTTACCAGAACAGAGCATTCATATTGCTTCATCTTCGAGGTTGAATCCTCACCCTGCATTAATTCCGGCAACGGGTATTGACAATATGGAGAAAGTTGATCATTTGGATGTTTCAATTACTTCAGATAAGGAGAGCAGTCCGATGCATGATAACCATGAGCTTGATAAGCTTATCAATAGTGACATAGAAAAAAATGCTAAAGAGTCTGATTTTGAAGCAGTTCTCTCCGAGGATAATCTGACATTTGATCACGGTGATGTTGTGGAGCCCCCTGCTACTGTGACAGAAATGGTTCTAGAGGAGGAATCTAAGAAAGGGAAACGCGGACGAGGTCGACATCGTAAAGGTCAGCAGGTATATAAAACTGAGGTTGTCAATAAATCATTGGTTGATCATCATATTTCTCAATGAATGTCCTTTTCTGGAATGTTCGAGGAGTCTCTTCCTCTATGAATCGCTTACATAAACTCCTTTCTGTTCATCATATTGGTTTGTTTATTTGTATTGAGCCTATGGTTGGTGTTGCTAAGCTGAATTTTATTGCTGCTAAGCTGGGTTTTCATAGTGCCTTTTCTTCTATGGATAATAAGTTGTGGATTATGTGGCATGATCATATGTACGACTTGCAAAATTTTTGTGATGTTGCTCAAGTTCTCTCGTGTGATGTTTTATTTCGTCCATCTCATTTCCGTTTTTGTATATTGGCTGTTTATGGCTATCATACTCGGCCTGCTCGTTCGGGTCTTTGGGATTATCTTATTCATTATGCTACTAGCTGTTCTTCACCTTGGCTGGTGGGGGGAGATTTTAATGTTGTAAAGTGTCCTTCTGAATATTGTGGAAATAGCTCTCTAGATTTACAAAGTATCCAGGACTTTGTGGATTGTGTTAATGAATGTAGTCTTGTTGATATTCCATTTCAAGGAACCAAATTTACTTGGACGGGGGTTCGTTCTAATGGTCGTGTTTGGGAGAGAATTGATCGGATTATGGCTAATATTTCATTTTTTGATGCTTTTGATGCTATTAGTAATCGACACTTGGGTAAAACGTCCTCTGATCATTCTCCAATGCTGCTTTCTTATGAGCAATTGAATCAGAGAGTTTCGAAGCCTTTTAAATTTCAACATATGTGATTGTCCAATGACTCTTTTTTGCCTTTTGTAAGACAGCGATGGTCTGCTAATTTTTTTGGAGGAGGAATGCGTGGGTTATGTGACAAATTAAAAGATCTCAGAAAAGGCTTACGAGAGTGGAATAAATCTCATTTGGGCATTTATTCAATGATATTGCTAAGGCCGAGGTAGCTGCTGAGGAGGCCGAAGCAAGGTATAGTCAAACGCCTTCATCGGAAAATTGTAAATCTTGGCATGACAGGCAATCTGAGCTTCTTCACAAGTTAAAATTGGAGGAAATCTTCTGGCGTCAGAAAGCCCATATTTCTTGGATTCAGGATGGGGATCAGAATACAAAGTTCTATCATAATTTTGTTAAGATGCGAAGAAAGCTTCATCGCATTGTTTCTATTGTTGATGCTAACAGTTCTAGACTTACCACTCAAGATGATATGGGGGCTACTGCTGTTAGGCATTACACTAATCTGTTTTCTAGTGATAGCAGTCGAGATGGTATAGCTGTGGATCCCATTTTAGATTTTATTCCTCCTTTAGTGACTACGTTGGATAATGAGGGTCTTGAATGTATGCCAGTAGATATGGAAATTAAAGAGGTGGTTTGGCAACTTAATCCAGATAGTGCTCCTGGACCGGATGGTTTCGATGGTTTTTTCTTTAGACATTGTTGGGATATTGTGCAATGGGATGTCTATAGCGCGGTTAAAGAATTTTTCCTAGGGGTTTTTATCCCTAATGGTTTAGTAGCGCTCAGATTATTCTTATTCCTAAAGTTGAGAATCCATCTTCACTTGCCCAATATAGGCCTATTTGTTTAGCCACATTTATCAGCAAAGCTTCTACGAGAATTATTGCTAATCGTCTTGATTCTGTGTTGGATAAGATAATTTCTAAGGAGCAGGTGGGTTTCATGAAAGGCAGATCAATTCATGCTCAAATTATGTTAGCAAATGAAATGATTCATGAAATCGATAAAAAACGAGGGGACACAATTTGGCTATCAAGTTAGACATGGCTAAGGCGTTCGACAGAGTCTCTTGGATTTTTTTAAAATCCGTCCTCTTGAGGTTTGGTTTTTCTGGGAAATTTGTTGATATTATCCTGAATCATTTATCCTCCACACATCTGTCAGTGCTTGTTAATGGAGTTTGTTATGGATTTTTTCAGCCTGAACTAGGAGTTAAGCAAGGTGATCCTCTCTCTCTCTCCCCTTTTGTTTATTATTGCCTCTGAAGTTTTTTCTAGGGGTCTTAATGATTTTATTTGGAAGGGTCTTATTGCACCTTATAAGCTCCATAGGCATAGCCCCATTGTTTCTCATCTTGGTTTTGCTGATGATCCGTTGATCTTTATTAATGGGGATGTCAAGTCGATTAAATGCTTTAAGAAGTTTCTGGAAGATTACCAGGCTACTTCAGGACAACTCATAAACTTTGTCAAGAGTGCTTTCTATTGTTCTACAAAAGTTCCTTTGGTTAAGGTGAAGAAATTTGAGGATCTTTTATCTATTCGTCAAAGCTCACTGCCTTTCACATACTTGGGCGCTCCTATTTATCAGGGCATCAATCGAGCAAATTATTGTAAAGATCTCTTGAAGAAGATTGATGTCAAGCTTATGGGTTGGCTTAAACGGTTTTTATTGCCAGGAGGATGCTTAGTTTTAATCAAGCATGTGCTCAGTTCCATTCCAATTCATATTATGGGAGCTATGTTGCTTCCGAAGTCTATAATTAGCACAATGGATCGCAAATTTGCTCATTTTTTCTGGAATTCAGAAGCTACTAATAGTCATCACTGGGTCCGATATCAGAATTTCCTATTTCCTATGGTGGAAGGAGGTCTTGGAATTTGTTCGATGACTGCTATTCAAGATGCTTATTCTATCAAACTCCTTTGGATGTTATTTTCTGGTAATTCTTTATGGGCTCATTACATGAGGAAAAAATATTTTAGGAAGGGTAATATGGTTTATTTGCAAACTGATTCTTGCTTGTGGAAGAGGATTTGCCAAGCTTATAGTCTTTATTCGGATTTCTTTAAGATCGAAGAAGACTCAATTACTTGGTCTGCTTCAAATTCGAATAAATTCCAGCTTTCATATGCATATGACTTGGTTCGCCCTCGGCAATCCTCGTCATTGGTTTGTAAATCGTTATGGGACTCATCTATTCCGAAGAAGTTTTCTGTTTTCTCTTGGAAGTTAATTCATAATGCTCTTCCTCTTCCTCTTCAATTGCAGAAAATTGGAGTGCATTTGACTGGATGTTGTCTTTTTTGTTTTCAAGGACCAGCCACTGTTGATCATATTTTCATCAATGTGAGGCTATAAACAAGATTTGGAGGTATTATAAGGCTTATCTTATTCCTTATGATAGAGGGAGACAGCTTTCTTTGCATCACGAACTTATTACTTGGTGGATACAAGCAAAAATGAATTCTACAAAAGGGAAGTTGTGTTTATTGATCCCTCAAGTAATTCTTTATTCAATATGGACAGAGTATTGCAGGTGCTGCTGGGGAGGAGAGAAATTTTATGTTGCTTCAGTCGAGCTGCAGATATCAAAGTGTATTTTGCATTGGGGTGTTGCATTCTCTTCGGCAAAATTTGTTGTCCAGTCTGCTTCTTTTTCTGATCTATTGCCTTCCAACTTCAGGCGTGGAATTCTCAGACCAAAGCTGGTCTGTTGGTCTCGCCCTCGTCTTGGATTTGTCAAGCTCAACGTCGATGCCTCACATACCTCCCAGACTTCAGCAGGTGGTGCTCTAATTTGGGATGACTATGGCCATTTTATATCTGCTTTTTCTTTCCGTTTGCAGGCCAGCAGTCCTGCCATGGCTGAGATAGTTGCAGTCAATGAAAGTCTCAAATGGTGTTTCTCTCAAGGATTTTATCAAGTGCAAGTGAAGACCGATGCTACTACGGTGGTTACTGCTCTTTCTACGCCTCGTGCTACTTGACCTCATTGCTTCCAATGGATTGGTTCAGCAGATTGTGATGTTTCTTTTCATCATGTTTATAGAGAAGGCAACATGGCAGCTCATTACCTTAGCCAATATAGTCGATTAAACAATGCTACTAGAGTTTTTGTTTCTTTTCAATCACTACCTCCTTTCATTAAAGGTGTGATTTTAACTGACTGTATAGGTTTACAAAATATTCGGTACGCCCGCTTACTATAAGGGTGTTCTATAAACGTTTATATGGGTTTGACATATTTTTATTATAATTAATAAAAATCACGGTGGTACCGTCCACCTTTACCAAAAAAAAAAGGGAGAAAGCTAACATGACAACCAATGTAATATCCCAATTTTTGATGTACTTTAGAATAGTTAATACGAGAGAGCATATTAGTGTAATGGGTAGAGAAAATAAGGGGTGGATGTTATATATATATATATTTGAAATATAAGAGAAATATAAATAGAATATATAAGACATATACATATACCTAACATATTCTATACATATGCTTGAGGTAAACATTGGTGGTGGCAAAGAATTCAAGTAAGTACTTTCTTCTTGAGCTTATTTTATGGATTATATATATATATGTATGATATAGTTAGTGAGAGAAAGTGGTGATTAATTAAATAATATGATGACAATGATATCTTGAAGTATGTATTTGTTGAATTGATACATAGATGAAGTAAATATGGTTAGATGTTGCTGATAATGATGAGTAGTTGGAATTGAGGAAAAGAGTAAGGGTTAGATAAAGTTGAGTTGGGGATTGGGTGAATTGATATATGGATGATGGAATGAATGAAATATATGATGATTGTTATTATGATTTTGTGTTTAGATTAACAATAAGTAAGTAAAGAAGAGTAAACTTGGACTAACCGAAGGTTTGTACATAATCTCTTTGGTTTATACACATGATCTTGAGTTTATATATATGATCTTGAGTTTTGATTTAATATGATTTGGAGTTGTTTATGTGATATGTGAGTATTGTATTGATGAAAATGGAATGGAAGAGTGTTTTTACGATGTCATAGGCGTACCCAGAGATTTAGCCTGACACGCCCAATGACACCTCCGTGTCTCTAGGAGTGTCGTAGCCACTGTAATACAGGATTAAAGACACATGCAGTGACACGTCCATATCACTAGGCATGTCATAGCTACTATAAGGTAGAGTTAAGGACACGGGCAGTTACATGCCCATGTCCTGGGCGTGTCTAAGTTTCTGTAAGTTGAGAGTGTCACTTAAGAATTATGATAAAATATGTTGATTATGCTAAATATTAGTATGATGATGAGTCATACGGTGAGTGTGGCTTATGCGCATGATGAAAGTATAAAATGCGAAATGAGGTTGGATATCAAGTGTGAATTATAAATGAATAATGATTATGATAAAGATGAGATGAATATGATATTATTGTTAGTTTGGAAACTTATTATAGTATTAGTTAATGAGAAACTCCAAAGTACGGAGTATTGAATTAAGTGTTATGAGTTAAGAATGAAAGAGAGGATTTGAGTTGTATAATTGAGATCTATAGATTGATGTTATTAATAACTTGACAATTCATATCTTGATTAGAAGATCAAGTTATGAGAAGTTAAAGAAAGTAAATATTTAAGGTAACTTGATTATTCATATCTTGATTAGAAGATCAAGTTTTGAGGAGTTAGAGAAAGTAAATATTTAAGGAGTTTGGCTTGAGTTTGAGTTATGTTGCATGACATTGGACTTAACACATTTTGGATGGAAAATGTGTTAAGCTATTTGATATTTTGAACATTGATGAATAATGTGCTATGACATGTGATTTGTCATGTATGCATTAAATGCATTGCGAAGCCATTGATAATGCCTAAATTGAATAAAAAGTGAAATATGTGCAATATGTGAAATGATCCAAACTGTTTGGGCAATGTGGTTTATTGTGCATGCATTAAAGATATTGTGAAAGGCCATTAGCAATGGCTAGATTGCATAAGTATGTGAATTATGCGAAGATACCCAAACTATTTGAGTAATGTGCTTTAATGTAAAATGTGATTCATTGTGATGATATACTAAGAAATGATGAAATGAAATGATGTGACTTATATATGAATGATGAGAGCTAGTAATGTGATGTGATCATGAATAGTGATTATCACTAGAAAAGTATAAACTAAAGTGATGTTGTATATATGTAACATATATCATTACTTGTCTAATTGTGTTGAGATTGATATATATGCACAAGGGGTCCTAAGCATAGCTAGGCCTAGAGGAGCATATGCTAATGGACCTGAGCAGAGCTAGGTCTTGACCTGAGTAGAGCTGGGTCATGTGTTTGAGATGACGGTTGACCTGAGCATAGCTAGGTCTTGACCCGAGCAAAGTTGGGGCCATGTGTTTGAGATGATGGTTGAACTGAGCAGAGCTAGGTCATGGTATTAAAATTGAAATGGACCCGAGCAGAGCTGGGTCGAGAAACTGATAGTGTGGCAACTTAACTTAGTAATTGTATAGAGGTATTGGGCCCAATAGTTATGTATGAGTTTGGAATGTGATTTCCAATATTGTAATGATGTGTGAGTGGAATGTGATTCCCAATATTGTATTGATGTGTGAGTGGGATGTGAATCCCAATATTATATTTGTTTATATTATATGTGGATCAGAATGAAATGTGATTTCAATGTATGTATATGTTGTTTATATGTACAACTACGCATTGAAGCTTAGCACAGTTGTGTGAATTGTGCAGGTAAGTAGGTTGTTGATCCGAGAGTCGGATAGTTGTGCCACGAGAAGACTGAGAGTGTGCCAGAGACCAACTAGAAGGTGGTGCATGCATGTACATTTTGTTATTTTGTAGTTTGATAATTTGTATATGTATATGATGGATTTTGTAAAGGATAATGTATATTTGTATGCATATAATCGAATGAATCTTGTAAATGGTTTGGAAATGGTATTTTCAATGAGAATGTGGTTTGGTAGTGAAAAGTGTTCTTATATATATATTTGTATAAATACAATTATGAAAGATTTAAATAGAACTGTAATGTGTCATCCTTATGTCTTATATACATGTTATATATATAATGGGTATATGTTTAGTATGTATATAAGGTATAGGGGTGTTACAACCAAAGTAAAATTTCTAGGATCCCTAAAATTTATCCTTGATTTTCATCTTATTTATAATAGGTCTTACTGAGATTTATGGCAAAGTATAGAAATAACCATATATTAGAGTGCACACTATTTAATGCTTTTTTCCTTTTGTTAAAGATAATGGAAATAGAAAATTTAATACATTGATTCAATTAATGAGATCATAATACAAGCAAATTGACAAAAAAAGAAGGAAACTAATAGGCAATTTTGAGTCTTAAACTTGTTGTCAGCATTTTTTTCCTTTTCCACCCAAACTCTAGGTCGGTTCTTGTTCTTGATATTTTTTTTTGCAGCCTGCATGGAAGAAAGGAGAAAGGACGAATTACTTTTAGCAAAAAGAAACAGAACCTAACATGCATGTAAAATTCAAGATTCAGTATTGTAATAAACAAAGCATGACCACAAGTTCCATACCGGTTGGAAAAGTAGTGGGTCTCAATGGAGACAATTTCATTTAATTTTATTTTTTCTTGATCCTAAAAAGAGGAAGGCTAGATCTCATATGACGTGAGTTATCTATGGTTCAGAGACAGGATAAGCAGTGAAACAGATATAGGTCATAGGAGTGAGGAGTAGCTTTTTCTATTAAATATGAAATGTTAACTAGTTAGGTGAATATGATGTTGGCCTAATCATAAGAGGGGAGAATGGTGGACCACTTTAATGATAAAATTATAACTTTAGAGTTCCCCATCTCCACTTTCTTGGATTATTCTACGGCCCCATCTCAATAATTCACTTAGATTAATTTTGATTTGCTTTGCTCTATTTTACTACACATATTTTTGTATCATATGCATCAACAATTATATATAATTAAATCATTTTTAATTTTTTATTAAATATAATTAATTCAATCAAATGAATTTTATTATTTTTTTATATTTTATTACATTCAATTATCAAATAAAACTGTATATATTTTAAAATTTTAAGAACATAAAAAAATACTGAGTGAGAAAGCATTGAATAATAAATTTAAATTCAATTTTTTTTTAAGAATTAAGCACTGTATATATTCAAGTTTGATCTAAGCTATTTACCTTTTGCCCTGGATATATAATGCCTTAGCTGGCGTTTCCACTTGACTTATAATTTGGGAATGGAACTCTTCCAGATTCAATTTCTTTGACATCTTTGATAAGAATTTCATAATGTCTCTTTACTTCCTCTGGAGATTTCCCACCTACAGCTTTTGCAACATTCAGCCACCGGTCTGGAGTATCCTTATCGTATAATGCCAAAGCCTTTTCAAATAGCTTATTTTGTTTAGGTGTCCAAGAATTAGATGCCATTAAAGAGAAAAAAAAAATTATATATATATATATATATGTATATGTATATATTATTGAATCCCAAATGAATATTTTAAGTGACAATAAAGAAACGAAAAGAAAATAAGAGCAAAAGAGAGAAAAATGACTTAAAATCTAGCACAAAGATAGCTGCTTATATGAAGGAGAAATAGAAAAGGATATATATAGTGGGGGGTTAAAGCCAATTTGGCGAATATATCCTCCAAAAGGGTAGAATAAGAGTGACTCGCCCTCTTCATAACCACAAAATTGACTGGAGGAGAAAGAAAAAGAAATAACAAAGTCAAAAAAAAAAAAAAAAGAATCAGCACCAAAAAAGGGCATCCTCCCTCTTTAATGATATTGTTAATAGATCACAAGTTAGATTTTTCGTTCGATACATGATAAATTGTGTTTTTAAACTTTAGTTGAAATTAAATTAATTTAAAACGTCAAATTAAAAAACCCATTCATTATTAAAGAATTATATTTAAGAGTCATATGTTCAGGATTGTAAAATTGTCAGTTGTACTTGAAAGCAAAATTTAGAGTCATGGAGTTGTAATTTCTAATAATATAATTTTTATTTTTTTTTCTTTTTTGTCGACAGTAATTTGATTTTCTTTGATGGTTCTGTCAGGAGATTACAATCGTATAAGGTGGAGGAGCAAACCACTATGCAGTGTTTTCTGGAAACATTAGTGTTGTGGGTTCACAAGGCCCTTAGTTGTAATTTTTATTTTTATGTTTTTAGTTTTATTTAGCATTATTATTTTTAACTGCACTTTTGTTTAGCATTATAGTTCATTGAAATTTATCTTTATTAATATGATTATTTACATACTATAATTATACTTTCAAAAATATCATCAAATTTAAAATGCTAATTCATATTGCATAATTTTAAGGAAAACAAAAAGCTAACGAAAAATTTTTAAAATTTAAAATTTAATTCATATATTACATTATTATGTTTATTTTTGACAAAATTTTGATTCATAATTCTTAGCGCTGACTTGGTAACAAAAATTTAGAATGGATTAAAAAAATATTATCCTCAATAACCTTATAATGCAGATAAAAAACTGGTTGGTAAAATTTTTTTTTGGGTTAAATTTGCCGACCGACATATCTATTGGAAAATCATTAATTTTTTATTTATTTTTAATCTATTGCAAATATAAAAATTTTTTAAAAAAAGGAAGAGAAATATTAAAAAAAAAAAGTTAGAAGAACATAAAGATTTTTATTCCTTGTAAGTTCCTCAATATACATTACCCATGATGGGTTTATAGAGAGATGAAAGAAGGCGTGAGATATAAACATTTAATTAAAGTTTGACTTGATTATTACAACTATAATTTGGATAAGATAAAGTCTAATTAAGTAGCTATCCATATATTTTCTAACATTTCCCATTGGATGACTACCCCTATAAATATGTCTCGTTAAAACTTTCCTTAAAAAAATTCGGTGGGATAAAAATTTCGTAAACGAAAAAAGAGTACAATATTCATAACTTCCCCTCAAAAATATATCCAACTAAGATATATTTTAAGTGAACACATTCTAATATTATGTACATGTCTTTTAACAATTCATATCAACAATGTCGTTATGGATAATTTTTCTAGACTGTCACTTGCGCGAATCTTGCAAATATCAATTTATCTTTCTTTCATGACCTCATAAGTGCAAAAGAACTTTGGCGAGATATATTTAGTTTTATCACCCTTTGTGTGGCCTCCTTCAATTTGAATAATACATGTTGCATTATCTACGTATAATATTGTTCTCTTGTTACCTTCTTACAAGAAATATTCATGCTCCTTTGATATAGTTAACCATATTTTTCATTCATAAATATTCACAACATGCTCTTGAATAGCTAGTAATTCTAAATGATTTGATGGAGCAATGGTAATTGTCCACTTTGTAGATCATCATTAAATAGCAATGCTGTTATATGTAAGGATAAAACTCTATTCCAATATCTTTATTACAAAATTCAATCATATTAACAAATTAACTACAAAAGAACTATACATGTTCTAATAATATTTGTAAAGTACATAAATATATAGAAAAGTAGTCATATTGCATTGAGATATGATACTTCAGGACCAAGAATTTTTTTTTATTATCTTCTTATGAAAGAAAATAATTCTTTTTAGATCAAGAGAATAAACAACCATTATAGTGCCCAATGGATAAGATTTATCCATATAAAATTATTTCATAATTTTCTCTATATAAAATGATTGATATATAAAAATTCCATTTGATAAAAATTTGTTAGCCAAATAATTGGTCTCTATTTTGATCTTCGACAATCAAATTGAATAAGACTAATATATATACCAAGTCATATTTTGCAGGACTTTGATTTTTAAAGAAACCTCAAGAAAAGTAGGCCATACCGAGATAAAATATGACTGCACCATTACCAAGCTGACGGACCAGAAGCAAGTCCGACAATACCAATATCGAGTTGACAAGTGTTCCACGAATGAGGTGAAAAGAGGATGAATGTTCCAAAATTGAGTTGACCGAAAGAAGCATGAGCTGACCAGATTGAGCTTAAGCCAAAGGATCCAGTCAGTTTTATGCTCAGTGTCACTCATACATTATGAACAGACTAGTTGTTATGACCAGACCACCGATTAGTCCGACCATACCATGACCGAGCTAATATCTCAAAACATCGAGTAGAGCTCACCGTCCCTGATACTCTAAAAGTCTTAGCATACTATGCCTGGACCGACCAAACCTAATGCAGTTAGATCGGACTGAGTTAGAGTTAAAAATCTAACAAAGTTCCAGTAGTGATCATGGTCATAAGTACTCCCAAAATCTCATCATGCCACGAGTAGTCTGACTGGACTACAAACATTTTGACCATACCAGTGAAACATGATTCAAATATTATAGTCATTACTTATCCACTCAATTGTTGGTTGCCATGTGTACTAGTCATTGAAGAACTCTTGTTAGAAAAAGAATGAGCCCGATCGGACTAATGATTAGTCCAACCGTGCCGAGCCTGAGCTGACCAGACTAGTTGTAGTCTGACCATGAACTTGCTCTGAAAAGTGATTTAAGTGGGATACAAGAATCAAACATTTTGACTCCCATCTCAAATGGCTAGTTGAAGTCTTGAAGGCTATAAATACCATAAGAAACCTCATTTTTGAAATAGATTATGATTGTAATTGCTAAGATATATATCTTTCATTTTCTTGCATTAAAATTTATACTTGTATCCATTGAATATTGGGTATGAGTACTAAACACCATTGTAAGTTTGAGTGTGAACTTTGAAACACTTAGGTTTTAGATTGAGCTTGGGAAAACTCTTGCTAGGGTTGTGAGGAAGATACTCAAACCTTGAATAAGTTTGGTGTGGGCTTGTGGAAACACCAAGTTAGAATTGAGCTTATAAAACTCAAGATTAGTGGAACCTTAACAAGTTTGTAACACCTCTATACCCTGTATACGTACCAAGCATGCTTAAACGATCGTAATATACGTATACTGAATATAGAAAATGCCACGGTTTAAAAAGACACAACAAATATCTTTGTAAATAAGTGAAACCAATCTCAAACAAATAAAAGAAATCCAAAAGACACTATATATAAAATGTTTAATAATTCACAGCGGAAGTTATTACAAATATGTTATAAATCAAAGTTTACAAAACATAGAATATATACATGATTGGCAGCTCTTCTCTGATCTTTAAGTCCCAAAAGAAAAATCCTCAATGTCTAGTCTCACTTGGTCTCGAGGAGCTCTCAGGTTCAACTCTGTTACCTGCGCGATCAAACACTATCGCGCTAAGCCATCGGTTTAGTAGTACAAAATATACCAACATTATACTTTAAGGCAAAGTAATGTTACACATCTAAATCATAAAGTTAACATCATAAGTGAAAAGCTAACATCACACCTTTATATTTCATAAACCATACACATAGAAGCACATCACATTACCACATCATACTACATTCAATGTCATAACAATATTCATATTACATCTTCATAGTTTAATTAATTTTACCATTCAAGAATCACATTATATACAAAGACAAGTATGGGCCCAAAACACTCTAATATGTCATTCAATTTTCAGAGTTAATGCTTTGGTTTTGTTATCACATTTATCATTATCATAAACCCAACTAGGCTTCAAGGATTTAGGTTCAACCAAGCTTCAAGGGGAACAAAGCATGCTAAGTATCAACCCAACTTGGCTTCAAGAACCAACCCAACCTAGCTTCAAGGGTTGTAACATCTCAATTAGGCTTCAAGGATCAAATCCAACCTAACTTCAAGAGAATGTTACCAATAGACATGCCACCAACAACAAAACTCTGAAAATGAATAACACATTAGACACACAATTCATTTATTAACTCATTCTCAATTCTCATCATCAATTAGGCAAACATGCCTTATGTTCTTTCAATGGAATCATCATAGCCAAATCACAATGGCCTCATATCATTTCATATCTCCTTTCATATTATACATATAGCCTCATTAATATAGCATTTCAAAGTACATTATTCATATACACATTACCATTCACAAGATTCACAATGCATAATACATAACCTTGTTCATATAGTATCATATGCATTATCAAATGTAAGTTCAATCTCAACCATGTAAGAAGAGCAAGGAAAAATCACAGTGGCCAACACACTCAAGGGACACGGCCAAGCTTGTGGCCGTGTCTCTCAATCAAAAGCAACAGAAGCAAACATGGGCAAGGGACACGGCCGTGTCTTCTCCAAAATTTATCCAACACGGCCAAATTTCCATAGACTTGGTCGTGTCTCTCAAAAATTCTTTAGCTTGGCCGTGTCTCTTATGAACAAAAACCCTAACCATAGCCAACACTCTTTTGAATGAAATTAAACACATTATGCACAACATAAACTCATTCAAATGGATGTAATCAAAGTCATTAACACTCATTTTGCATGTTTAACACAATATTCACATAAACCATACATATAATCATTTACCACTTCGAAACCCTAAAACCAACTTCACTCTTGATCTTTCACCATCAACATCCACTTAACTCACCATCTTCAAAACAAAACCAACACCAATTCAATTTCTTTTAACTTACAATCAATTTCAACACTTGTAAACACATCTCAAACACACCAAATCATAATATCAACAAATTATAACTCATCTTATACAAAACTTCAAAATAACAAAAGGAAACAAGAGAGTACTTACCTTAAATGAAGAAATTTCACAAATCTCCAACCAAAACCTTTGATTCCTCCTTCAATTTGATTCTAGCATTAAGAACACCTCTCTTGCTCTCTCTTTTCTTGGATAGCCAGCACACACATGAGAAGAAAAGAAAAATAAACACAAGTCAAACTTCTCTTCTTCTTTAAATCTCCACCAAGCAATTCTAACAAAGCAATTACCCAAATGCCCTCATCCAATTAACTTAACCTTTGTCACTTATATGCCCATTTAAGTAATTTCACATATCACAAATAAATATCCTCTTCCATTGACCATCCCTTTTGACTAATGTATATGTTATATATATAACCATATACCCAACATATACACTTTCTCTCTACACATTACTTTCCTTTTTAAACAATACATAAACATTCTCTTTCCAATCTTTTTTTTTCTTTCAAATCAACATATACATTCAATCCAATTAAAACAACAATAATATTCAAAACTTCTAGGGCATACATTGGGATATTACAAAGTTGTTATGGAAGTGGATGTAGGATTGAGGTAATTTGAATCACTATAAATTATTCGTGTATGATCTTCTCTACCCTGCTCTTTTCTTACTTTGTTTTGTCTTTAGTTTCTTAATTTACTATCACTTCTTCTATAACATTTGCACGTTAAAATCAAATTAAATTTTGTTAAATTAAAATTAATAATTTGAGGGATAAATAGAGAGTTGGAAGTGAGAAGTATGAAATATATATGTAATGCATATGTTAAATATATATAACATATAAAATTCAAAATAGTAAAAATAAAAGTCAAAGGTAAAATAGTGAAAAGGGAAAAAAGGTAAAAAAATTCAAAAATAAATTATTTTTGAAAGGAAGATTAAATTTGAGATTTAAAAAAAAATAATATAATTAATATTTAATTAAATAATTAACTATATAATTGGGTTGAGGAAGGAAAAAAAATAAAAACTTTATCTTTGTCTCTTTCTTTCTTCTTCTTCTTCTTCCTCTTCTCCCTTTGCATGAATTTCACTATAGCCAAGGGAAAAAATTGCTTCATCCAAACACTAATTTTAAGAAGGATTTTCAAGAATTAAAAAGAGTTTTGGTGATTTTCCAACAAACTAGTAAGTATTCTTTTAAAATTATAAAGTTTCATTGAATTTTTTACTATGTAAGATATGAGTTTTTGTTAGAGTGCCTTATAAATATTTAATTGGATATGGAAGATGTTATTTTGATGAAGAGACAAGGATTTTATGGTTGGATGGTTGATTGGTTTAGATCTTGATGGAGTTTGAGAAAGGAAGCAGCAAATTTAGGGTTTTGGACTTTGTTAAAGAATTGATATTAATTATATTTAATTGCTTAAATCATGTTATAATATGATTTTAGTGATGAAAATTAACTTAAAATGTAATTTGAATTGGGTTAGAATGGTGGTGTAGACCCTTAATTTTGACCCCAATTTGATATGGTCCTGATTAAAAGATGCCAAAATAAATTTGATCTGACTTTAAAAGATTTAAACCTAGCTTATAATTTTTAAATAAGTCGGTTCGGATTAAAGAGGCATAAGTTCAATTATAAAACCCTAAAATCAAGTTGAATCGGCCCAAATTAAAACATTTAGGTCCATAAGTTAAAAAATACAAGAATAATTCGAGTCAAGCCGGCCGAGGAGACATGAGCAATTACTCATGTCGACCTGGAGGGCTCAGGTCGACATGAGCATGCCTCATGTCGATCTGGCAGCCCAGATCAACATGGGGTTGGACTCATGTCTACCTGGGCTACCAGGTCGACATGGCCTTAACTCATGTCGATCTGGTTGCCAAGATAAAAATTTTTTTAGATTTTTTGACCGAAATTTCATAAAGAGCTTAGAATTCTTCTGAAAGACAAATTAGCAGAGTTAGGTTTAGGGCTTTTTAAATGGTTTTTCATATAAATAAGAACTCTTAATACTTTAAAAGGAAGGGGGGAGAAAGAAAGAAAGAAAGAAAGGGAAGTGGGGAGGAATTTTTAGCAACGTTGGGTCGGTAATTAGATTTAGAGGAGTAAAACAGCAAGGCAGAAAACAACAAAAATAAATTATCAACAATCGAGGAGTAAACAACCAACATTCATCAACCAACAAAGGCAGTGATCACTATCTTTCATATTTGCTCAGCCAAAAATAAATATTGATGCATGCAGTAGCTTGGAGTCAATAAACAATTTGATGCAACCTTCAACATAGGTTTTGTGTCTTAATGTTGAATTTGCTTAAACATTTAATTGTTATATCATTTTTGTTCTTATTGGTTTTTATTTGGTTATTTTTGTTATCACTTTGATTCAATAGTCTAAACTGATAAACCCTAATTATATATTCTGTTCATTATTGTTTCATCCAATAGCTCAAAAATTAAGAGAATTCCAAATTCTAATCCGTCTTGTTAATCCAAAAGCCCTGAACTATTTTCTTAATCATCTAAACCTAACTTATTTTTTTGAAACTTCAAAATGTCTTCTTGATTCTTCAAACCCTAATCTTCTTTATAGTTTCTAAAAACTTTAATCTTAATTGTTTCTATAAAACTCTAAACTGTTTTCTTAAATCCTAAGATCGAATATGTTTTCCAAAATATCAAAAACCCTAAACTATTTTCTTAAATCCTAAGATCGAATATGTTTTCCAAAATATCAAAAACCCTAAACTATCTTATTAATTCTCAAAACCCTAACCACAGTGTCTTAATTCCTTAATTTTCCTAAACCCTAATTTTCTTAAAACCTAATCCAGTAAACCCTAGTTTTCCTAAACCCTAATTCTTAAAATATTAGAATCTTATGACAGGTTCATCAACACCCTAAAGCCCTAATCTAGTGAGCCTAAAACCCAATCTAGTACATTTAAAATCCTAATTCCTAATTCAATAACCATAATCCTTAGAGCATAAAATCTTAAATTCCAAATCTCAATCCCTAATTTTATTTACTTGGTGAATTAAATTCCAATTTTAATTGTTTATTTGGTTTGCTATTTTTTATATGATGAATGATTTATTTTACTTATGACTTATGTTTTATTTTAGGTATAGCACTTGAATGATTTAATTTTGCTTAATCATTTATTTGGTATTAAAATTGTAAGAGGTATGTTTTAATTATTGGGTACCTCATTAATTAATTTCATGTAATTTAAATTGAATTTTTAATAAAATTTAGAAAACTAATCTTCAATTGAATTTTGGATATGTTGTTTTTTAGTGAGTCTAGTATTTGATAAAAAGAATTTGGAACCACATTGATTGAATTTAATTTACGGAATTCACAAAATTCAGAACTGCTGCCAGGATGCAGGGCAACTGGAGCAGTCTGGTTGGGTGAACTACTTGACCAAGATTTTGTGTCCAGTTTGATCTGAAATTTTAAAGGAATGATTTTAAGATGTAAAACTAAATTCTGTAAAAATTTTAGAGTTTTTAGTCAAGTAGATTATTTTATACAATTTTACAAAATAAGGATCAAGTTGAGTCCAAAACCAGAATTTACTATTCATATGGTCATTTTGCTACTATTCATTTGGTCATTTTTCAAAAGTAATCCAATTGATTCCTTATGCATATAAATGAGCATAATATGTTATTAAAATGACAAAATATGATATTTCATGTTGAAATAATATAAGAAACATAAGTCGATAATTGTATAATGCATATTCGATTAAGAAATGGCTTGAAAATTTTTGGCTCCACTTGGTATCTGGGATAGTACTGAGTAGGGTAAGGGTATGATATATCATACTATATGCAGTGCTGCTTTAATATAGGACTTCAGTCCGAGTTATATAGGGTGACGACCCGAGCTATATAGGACTTCGGTCCGAGTTATATAGGGCAATCGCCCGAGTTATATAGGACTCCGGTCCGAGGGCTTCGGCCACAGATTCCACAGGGCTTGGTCAGTAATTTTTTTTAGGGCCACAGCCATAGAATATATATATAGTTGTTTCAGTTAGTTCCTTACCATGCGTTAGTCTACCAAATTACCTTGTGGAGCGAACTGATAAAATGATAATAACTGAATATATGACATGTATGGATTGTTTTTACTGTGATATTATTTTTCAATACGACTCATTACTTTTAAAAGTGCATTATGTTTTTATTATTTATTTTTCGTAATTAGTTAAAGTACCCACTAAGCAATGCTTAGCGAGTTTAGTTTCTTCTAAACTCGTAGGCTATTAACAAGGAGCCAGTAGCGAGCAGAGGAGTCCTGCGATCTGTCGGTCATCAACAAACTTAGGTGGTGCTCTTCGTTTTGTATTTTGGTATTAGAAACTGGCATGTACTTATTTGAACAATACAAAGAGATAACTTGATGTAGCATGTAAATCTAGTAATGTATAATAACTGTATGGTTTTAAATTGAGTTGGGTTGTGAATATAGAAGTGTGAATTCTTCTTGCAGGATTGTAGTTGAGGTTATAAGGGTGGATTATTAGGAGTGTGCTTGAGTTGAATTGTGAAACAAAATATTATTCAAAAATAAGAAAAATCAGTTTTGTCGACACTTGGGACGTAGAATTTTAAGGGAGACTCCGTCAAAATTTTTGGAAAATTTTTATAAGGAACATTAAGTAAGCTGACATAACTAGAGCTCGTATCCCGATGTAGCATTCCTCCTCGGCTTATTCATAGGTCGAGAAGGGGTGTTACAATATAATTGGGTAGGAAGAAGGAAAAGTCAAAACTTATCTCCTCCTCCTCCTCCTCTTCTTCCTCCCTTTGTTGGCCGAAATTCTATGGTTGTCTAAGGTGGATTTTTTTCTTCTTTAATTCATCAAATTCCTTAAGTTTTTCAAGAGTTTTAGGGTGATTTTGAAGTTTTATCAATCAAAGGTAAGGTTTCTTTTGAAATTAAGATGGTTTCTTGAAAATTTAAATTATATGAGTTTTTTATTTTTTGAAGGAGGATGTTATATTTGTTTAAATGATATAAAATGAAGTTATTTCAATGTGGATGATGAGTTTATGGTTAGTTGTTTGATTTGTTTAAGTTTGGTTGAAGTTTAAAAGAATTATATGTAAATTTAATTTAATTTCCTAAATTAAGTTAGAATATGATTTTAAAGACATAATTGAACTTAAAATATGATTAATAATTGACTAGAATAGATTTTAAAAATTAAAGTGCATTAGGGAAAAAGTTAAAAATTTTAAGGGAATGTGATAAAGTAAGTTTTATTAGTTATAGTGTATAGAAATGTGCTCCTAATGAATAATTTAAACTCATAATGTGGATAGGGGTTAACTAGAACCAAATGCCAAATCAAAGTGTGAAGGGCATTGATAGAAGTTGGTTTGTGGAGGAGAAATTGACTTGTATTTTGTCAATTGCAAGGTTAGTACATGCTTTGGTAACCATTGTATCAATTGCATTTTAGACATAACACATTGCATATAAATGAATGTGTTATGTTACTTGAACATTGATGTTAGTGTATGATAAGCATTGTTTGAAGTAACAATTCATAATTTACAAAACTTCTGGCATATTAAGCGATTAAAGAATGGCTACTAGTAGTGATATGCACAAAATATAAAAAGTTCAAATTATGCACTAAAACATGGGAATTAGCCACATTTACCTTATGAATAAGAATGATGTTGGTTATGAATGGAATTTTGGAAAATGAATATGAAATGTGAAAAGATATGATAACATGAAATATGATGAATGTGTATTGCAGGTTGCCTTATATAAAGTCTAGTTTCGAAAAAATATTTTTGGAATTATTTGGCATGCCATATGCCTACAGATAAGACTTGCTAGTGTCACAGTTATGATTACCTCATTGGGCTAGACATGCTGATGTCATGGTTATTATGACACCTTAGAGCAAGACACGTTGATGTCGTTATTATTGAGATAGGTCAAAATAATATTTTTGGAACTAGAATAGTGCATTAGGATTTTTAATCCCAAAGTGTGTTGGCGAATTATATATATATTGCTTGACATTGAGGCATGATGCATTTTCAGAAAATTATATTTATAATATCATTTATTATTACCAAATTATATACCACTAAGTTAGTTGCTTAGTATGATTGAATTTCATTGCACAGGTGACAGGGTAGATCCAAATGATTCGACTAGACATGATCAAGTCTAGGGTATTTAGAGTGTTCGTAAAGTGTCTTATTGCCAATGAACTAGAGCCTTCGACATATCATGTGAATAACTATTTTAATTTTATAATAATATATACATTATACTATAGTGAAAACTATATTGAAGAAAAGTTGGGTTTATAAAATGTAAATATTTGAATACTACATGTATATATGTGATTATATGATGTTGGAGGATTTTAAGTTATTAGGTACTTTTTTGGAGAAATGTTGGAGAAATGGATAATTGCAAGTATTTTGAAAGTGTATATTTTATGTAGGATGTATTTTGATAATTTGGAAATGTCTAATTTACAAACAAAACTCTGAAGATTTTTTCTCAGAGATTTTCTTTAAAATTTGCATTTTTGATGATTAGTTACTAATGTGTATTCCTATTTATCTATTAAAGCATATTTTAAAGCTAAAAATATTTTTCTTAAATTTAGGGAAAATTTTAAAATGATAAGGATGTTGACATTCTTTTATTCAATATATGTATTTTACCTATACGGGGTATATGTACTATACGTATATATGGTATAAGGGTGTTACATATATTTTAGTATTAGAGAATAGATTTTTGGTTCTCGACCTAGGTGGGTTTATAAAGAAAGGAAGGGGATTTTAAATGTGACTTCAACACATGTTATACATGCATATGCATTGGCATTTAAAGTGCTCTCTGATGTGGCAACACTTGCGTTGATTATAGATATAGGTTAAGTTGGCATCCCAGATGCATAGATTTGATGAGGGTAGTGTCGAGAGTATTGCTACAAGAGAGGGTAGAGCTTCAGCTAGTGCAAAGGTTTCTAGTGAGGCATCAGTGCCAGCCAAACTAATAGCTCAGGAAGTTCCGCCAGTCTGGGTGCAGTAGATGGCAGGGTCACTTCTTCAACCTCCAGTATAGCAGTTGCAGTAGCAGCAGACTAGAAAATATGACAAGCTAAGGAAATACGAGGCTACATACTTCATGGGCACTATAGATCCAACCAATATAGAGCAGTGGCTAGACAAGGTTGAGCGGGTGTTTGTGCT
Source organism: Garcia nutans (assembly GCA_947685225.1). Classification (NCBI taxonomy): domain Eukaryota; kingdom Viridiplantae; phylum Streptophyta; class Magnoliopsida; order Malpighiales; family Euphorbiaceae; genus Garcia; species Garcia nutans. Next base: position 17,918,797 of record CANTUV010000009.1, on the reverse strand, counting down.
ACTAGGGGCCACTGTAGAGGAGAAATTCAATTATGGCATTTCTCTTCTCCAAGGACATGCATATGATTAGTGCAAAACTATTCCATGTGGATTAGACCGACCTCTAGTGCTATCATATGATGACTTCCTGAGAGAGTTTGGAAATAATTTTTCACCCATAGACTATAGAGATGCAAAGAATACGGAGTTTCTAAATTTGAAATAGGGTACGTAGATGGTCACAAAATATGAGAAGGAATTTCTTTGGCTGAGCAAGCATACGGGTGACATTATGATAAATAAGATAGAATGTTGCCAAAGACTTGAGAAGGGGTTGAGGCCATCCATTATGTGCCAGGTGGCTATCATGCAGTATGAGAATTTCACTAGGATGGTATTAGTTGTGCGTAGTGTAGAGAAAGCCCAAGGGCATACAACTGTAGCTAGAGCAAAAGAGAGTAGAGACAAGAGACCTCAAACTAATGTAAGGTCTTCATCTTTGAAGAGAGGTCGAGGGAGTTTCTCATAGAGGCCTAGTATAGGCTAAAGGCAGCCTAGCAGGTCATTACGTAGCAAAGATAGAGGCAGGGGCTTATAGCCTCAGTAGTTAGTACCCCTGACCCATGCACCACAGAGATCTCCTCTACCATTTGTGCCCAGTATGGATGATTGCACAGGGGTGTCTGTTGGAGGACCATTACACCAACTTATTTTAGATGCGGCTCCACATACCACTTTATTATAGATTATTTAGAGCTTCCAGAAATTGATCATGGTCAGGCAGAGGCCGTGGTGTCCAGAACCTGTGTCAGAGGGGGTCGAGGCAGTAGAAGTAGTGCTAGAGGTGATAGAGCAGGGTCCAGATAGAGGGGAGAATCCACAACTGGAAGTAAGGAGGAGGAGACTAGGTCATCAGAGAGGGTGTATGTGATGTAGCGATAGTATTTCAGATGTGATAGCTGGTACATTTTCTCTATTTTGTATTTCAGTTCATGCATTGATAGACCCTAAATCTACATATTCATACATCAGTGCACTCATCTTGACTGTGAGTGATGTATATTCAGAGTCCTTAGGGTTTGATGTGTTGGTTACCAACACTTTGGGGCACAGTGTCGTAGTTAGTAGGGTATACTGAAATAATCCACTAGTGGTTCACGATGAGGAGTTTCTTGGTGATTTAATTAAGATACCCTTTAAGGATTATGATATTATTTTGAGTATCGATTGGCTATCGAGACACCAGGCAGTAGTAGTGTAGGCCCTTAATTTTGGCCCTAAATGAGTTCAATCTCAATTAAAAGGGTCCAAGTCAAATCCAATCCAATTTAAAGATGCTTAAACCTAATGTGGTCAAATTTTAAAAGCTTGAATTAATTCTTGTCCAATTAAAATACCAAACCAATTTCGATCCAATTTGAAAAAGGGGGCTAAAGCGACCGGACTGACAAAATGGGCCATCCCAATTCGACATGAGGCATGCTCATGCCAAATTTGCTAGGCCAATTTGCTATGAGTCCTTAATTTCTGCTTGATTCAGTTTTAGTTGTGTTTAATTTCAAATAGGCTCAGATAAATGATAGCTTTTCAAATAGGATTAGGATTAATGAACCGAAGCGCGCCCTAATTACTACCAATCAATATAAAAGCACAGGAAACAAAGGGGGCCATAAATTAGCAATTAAGCAGCCATTACCAAAGCAAACAAAAAGCAAGAAACAAAGAGCAATTAAAAGAGATACAAAAGAGAAAGCAAGATTATACAATAGGGAAAATAGGAATAATATTTAGATTGTTTCTGTAACATCCTTGTACCATATATACGCATAATACACACACACCGATATATGTAAATTATGCATATACAGTATTAAAATGTCACAATTTCATATTTACAAACATTTCCATAATTATTACAAAATATTTTAAAATCATAACATATTTAAAAGTCAAATAAAAAGATATATTAATATTTAAAATAAAACTAAAATTAAATATTTTACATTAAATCTATAGAAAAAATTCGTCACAGTTTTGTCTATAATTTGGACAATCCGAAAATTTTAATTTACACAACCTGTAATGTAATACACTCTCAAAGATTCTTTTAATACATCCATCTCTCCAAAATGGCCAAAGGGGCCAAAACAACTATTATTTTAGAAAAACATTCAAACATTTTTAGATATTAACATGTACAAATATTGTAACACCCCCACACCCAATATACGCACACCGCATACACCCGCACAACAAGCGATAGACGCATACCGGAAAAAAGAGTGCCACGGTTCATTTCTAAACAAACCAAACTTTAATCTTTAACATATAAGCATCATAAGTTAGTTCGAGTAAACTTAAATTATTTAACTCATGTTATAGTAATCAATAGAGAAAACAATTATATATATATATAACATTAGTACCCAAAAGCTTATCCAAAACAATATGTTCAAAACATTTGTTAAATAAGCAGTGGAAAATACATATGTATATATATATATATCAAAATCAATGTTTACAAAATTATAAAATTTATACATGCTGGCAATTCGTCTCTGATCTTGATGCCCACAACTCAACACTGCTATCACAAACTCAAGCCTAGACTCGACTCGGTCTAGACGAGCTCTCCAGCATAACCGGATCTACCCTGTCACCTGCGCGATGAACCACAATCTCGCTAAGCAGAAAGCTTAGCGGTACAAATGTTGATGACAATATGCTTCAATGTAATGCCAATGTCATACTTTCAAGCAATAGAAATAATATTCAAAAATGCTATATTTCAGAACATTACATTTCATTATATTTTATTTCAACATTTATGATTCACATTTAAGCAAAGACAGGCATGGGTCCAAAAAAGATCTAATATGTTATTCAAAGTTCAGAGTTACTGCTTTGGTCCATAATCACATTCATCAAGCCCGTAGGCTATATATATATATATCCATGGATAATGTAACAGACCCAATCTCTTGGACTTCAACCTGGCTAGACCCTAGGGCCCCAATATCTTGGTCCTCAACCTGGCTAGAATATTACAATTTTTGAGGCTTACGACCCGGTCTTTTCACCTCAAAAACATCATATTTCACATTTTTCAGCTGGGCTCGGCTTACGATCTAGTCTTTTCACCTGCCCAGCGATTCATAGGCATGCCGCCAAACCCAGAACTCTGAAAATTGAATAACATACTAGGCACACAATTAATTCATTTATCTCATTATCAATCTCTTTCACAATTCATTTCTCATAATCAAACTAGGCTCATTGCCCTAATATATCATCTTTTCTCAATTTTTCTCATTCTTCTATTTCATCTCAATATCGATTGGTTACATTATGTTTTCACATCTCATATCACATATTTCCACATTTCTTTTCATATACAATACTTTACTCAATTGCATTGATACATCAACAAATTCACATTATGCATATCACAACATATAACTCATTCATCAACAATGTATGAAGTAACTTAACACATTTCTCAACTAAATGTGTTAAGTCCCAATGTCATATAAATGTATGCAACCAAACAAACTTGGTACATACCTCTAAGAGTAACAATGTAATATCCCGAGATATACCTTAAAAGTTTTGGAGGAGTTGTTGTATTTGGATTTAATGTATATGTGATGTATATGTATATGTCTAATTGTAATATCCCTAAGTGTGCCTAGAAGTTATGATAATATTGTTATAATTGATTTGAATGTGTAATTGATAAGTGGTATATTTGTATAGGGTTTGGTTGAATGGTAAAAGTATTTGAGAGAAATGAATATGTGTATTTGCAAAGGAAAGAATTGTATAGAGAGAGATAGTGTATATGTTGGGTATATGGCAATATATATGACATATATGTTGGTCAAAGTGCTTAGTCAAGGGAAGAAGATATTTAAATTGTTGAATGTGAAATTACCAAAATGGGCAAGAGCTTGTAAAGAGAATTAAAATGTGTATGAGGGTAAGATAGTAATTTTCTTTTGGAGGAATATTTAATGCCTATTGACTTTGTGTTTTCTTCATCATTTCTTCTTCTTTTTCCTTGTGTGGCCGGCTCACCTAAGACAAAGGAAAGCAAGAGAGTAAAAGAAGGGTTTGATGTTCTAAGCTCCAAAGTTGAGAGAGATTCCAAGTAACCAAGTTGGAATTTCAAGGAATTTCATCATTTTGGTAAGATTTCTCTTGTTTGCTTTGGTTCTTTTTGAAGTTGTGTATGGATTGAGTTAGGTTTATGGATAGTATGATTAAGTGTGTTTGTGTATGGTGTGTGTAAAAGTGTTGAAATGGAATTAAAGATAAGAAGCTAGGTTGGTGTTGGTGATGGAAGAGTAAGAGTTGTGTTTAGTGAATTTTTTTCTGTTTTACAATTAGTAAAGGCTGTGACTTGTATGGTTTTAATTAATTATAGAAAAATGTTCTTAAAGTGAATTTTTGATATGTTGTGCCTCTATGAGTCTAGAATGACTGAAAAATATGTTGATTCGATTTTGGAATGGTTATGAGTTTAGAAAGATTATTTTTATTAGACCTGTTCCAGCAGGTACCTTAACTGAGACAGCTATATTTCGGGATTTTTAATAAAATGTATAAAAATCATGTCCAATTGAATTTTGGATATGTTGTTGCTTAGTGAGTCTAGTATTTGAGAAAAATAATTTGGAACCACGTTGATTGAATTTGATTTATGGAATTCACAAAGTTCAGAACTGCTGCCAGGATGCAGGGCAATTGGGGCAGTCTGGTTAGGTGAACTATTTGACCAAGATTTTGTGTTCAGTTTGATCTGAAATTTTAAAGGAATGATTTTAAGATACAAAAATAAATTCTGTAAAAATTTTAGAATTTGTAGTCAAGTAGATTATTTTATACAATTTTTCAAAATAAGGATAAAATGGAGTCTTAAACCAGAATGTACTATTCATATGGTCATTTTGCTAATATTCCTTTTGGATTAGATTGTGAAGAGGTTGAATTGCCCTAACCGTGTCCCTCAAGTGGTGCTGCCCGTGTCCCTCAAAGGTTTTGAAGAGATTGGGTTGCATTAACCTAAATGTGGAGAATTCTTGGAAAGAAAAGAAATGTATAGATTGATGGGACTAGTTCTTGAGGTAAGTATCAATCCATATGATTGTATTTAATTACATAATTTGAGGCTTAACACATTTGTTTGCAAATGTGTTAAGTGATCTATTATATTGTTAACATAATTGGACTAAGGTGATGATTGAATGATGTAAAGGATGTGAAGATCATTAACAAGGTAAGCATAAACCCTATTTGATTGTATATCCTTATATGTCTTTGAACATTAACACATTGGGATGAAAGTGTTAAATAAGCTATTATATTGTGAATGTAAATGAAGAATATATATAAAGGATGAAATATGAAATGGGAAAGGTAGGAAGAAATGAGGATCATTCTTAAGGTATGTGCAATTTGTTATGATAAATGCTCTAGTAATGAATGATGTTAATGTGTTTTGAGAAGTGAGAAAATGTTATGTTATATGCATTGTGAATCTTGTGTATGGCAATGTATTATATGAATAATATACTTTGAAATGTGATATCAATGATGCTATATGTATCATATGGATTGAGATATGATATGATATGAAGCCATTGTGATTGGCTATGATAATTCAATTGAAAGAGATAAGGCATGTTGGCCTAATTGATGATGAGATTGATAATGAAATAATAAATGAATTGTTTGTTTAATATGTTATTCAGTTTCAGAGTTCTGGATTTGGGTGGCATGCCTAAGAAATGATGAAAGGTAACAGTCTTGCCGGGTTGAGGATCTCCTCATATGTGTTGAGTTGATGGTCCAAGAGACTGGGTCTGTTACACTATGAGAATTGTGAATATGAGATATATGATTTGTAAAAGTCTTGCCGGGTTGAGGATCTCCTCATATGTGTTGAGTTGATGGTCCAAGAGACTGGGTCTGTTACACTATCCATGGATAGAGAGACATGTATATACATTGCCTACGGGCGTGATGATTGTGACTATGAACCAAAGCAGTAACTCTGAACTTTGAATAACATATTAGTGTTTTGGGCCCGAGTCTGTCTTTATTGTCAATGTGAAATGCAAGTATTGAAATATTGATTGTGAGTATTAATAATGAATTATGCTTGGTGAATTGTGAATAATATAATGTTATTAAGTGTAATATGTAAATGAATTGTGGTTGATGATAAAGGTTGTCTTTATTGGAAATATGATTTATGATTTGTATGATATGTAAATTGTGTATTGCAATAATGGTTGGTGTGGTATATATATAATGTAGGGGTATTAATATATTGGTTTTGAGTATTGGTGATGCATTGGGGTTGGTGATAATATTATGTATATATATACATCATATATGAAATTAGTTAGGATATATTAAAGATAAAATTAAAAAGAAAAGAAGATATGATAAGAACTAATTATATATTGAATCGATGTATCATTATATATCAATACTTCTATACTATATGTTTATATTTTATATTTGGACTACTAAGCTCTCGGGCTTAGCGCGGGTGTTTATTCGCGCAGGTATATAGATGGAAGATATGAAGTCTTTTGTTATGCCACAAGAAGAGTAAAGTTTGTCGAGACCAACTAGAGGGTAATGCATACATGTATAAATTTTAATTATAATGTATTTCTGACGAGAGAGTATTTATATGTATAAATGAAGTTTTAATAAAGATAATGATTTTGTAAATGTTATTTAAATTAATGTATTATGGTTTGAACTCTGTTATAAATATTTTAAAAGGTAACGAAAAGTGACATCCTTATACTTTATATATTTACTGTATGTATACTAGGTATACGCATAGTACTTATATAGGGTATCGGGGTGTTACAATTGTTTTGGTATCAGAGCTTAGGTTCGAGATTCTCGGCCTAAGTAAAATTAAAAAGAAAAAGTTTTGAAACGCTTAAAATGAATTAAAAAGAAGAGTTTTGAAAATGAAATTTGTAATACATGCATATGCATTCACACCTAGGTTGGTCTCGGAGGTGGCATTATATGATTTGTAGTATATCTATGTTATATGAGATGGATGTTAATGTGTGAATGATGTTTTACATGAAAATAAAATTAGAAAATGAAATGATATGAATTTATATAAGTCTAATTGATAATTAAAAATGGAAATTTATGCTAGTAAAGGAAAGTGTTGAATGTGTTGAAGTATAAAGAAATGAAACGGAAAATAAAGCTGAAAATGAGATGGAAACAAAATTAAGATTAGAATATGTACTCTCTCTTCTACACTTTGAATCTCTTTATAATAAGGTTGTGTTGGGTTAGTTAGATGGAGGAAATATTGCTGGATTGATAATATTGAAAGATACGTTATTGAAATGAAAAGAGTATGGTGGGATATGGAATGAGTTGATGAGTATAGATAAAGTGTGACTATTTAAAGTTTAGGATATATATATAAAGTTAAGGTTTTGTTTAAAAAAAAAATAATATTGGTTAAGTAAGAATATCAATTGGTATTGTTGTTATAATGCAAATATTGTGAATTCAAGGTTAGAAATGTGAGATGCTTGGATATTGTGAAAGCTCATGGTAATGGTAATAATATATGATATTTGAGATTTTTCAAAATGAGCTTAATAATTGGGGAAGAAATATGTGTTGATATTGCTTTGTGATATATAGATATATATATATATATATCCGAGATGTTTTTAAAGTTGATTTTAAGAAAAGATGAGTTTGGTAAATTGAAGTTTAAGCAAAGTAGTAAGTTGAAAAGTTAAAGTTCTACTAGAATTTGATAAAGATTGATTGGATATTGATGGTTTAATGTATATTCAATACCTGAGCCAGGTGAAATGATTAATATTGCACATGAAAGTATTATGACTTAAGTAATGTGATTGATGGTATGAGAATTTGTTTTGAAGTAAAAAGAGAAATAGATAAGCAAATGAAAAGGAGCTATTTTAAGTCATTTTATTGCAAAAATATATATATATATATATAGATATGGTAGTATATTAAATGTTTTTTTTAAGATGAAAGTAAAAGAAATGTCACATTGGGAATGTGACCAAGATGGATGTGAAGTGTTATTATAGTCAGAATATATATATTTGTAGTGTGAATAAATACTTTTTATCATATTGGAAGAATGAGAATAATAGTATTTAAAAGAAAGTGATAAACACTAAATTTGTAGTGAATGTATGAAAAAGGAAAATAAAAATCAGAGCATATAATTAAGTGTATAGGAGCTATTGGGCTCAATGTGTATATTATTGGGTGTAATGTACATATGTATAAATATATGGGTAAAATATATATATACGTTGAATGGTAAACAAACGGATATAAAGATGATATATTAAATGCATTTCAAAATAAAGGTGAGAGAGATGTCACCTTGGTAAGGTGACTAAGAATTTGTGAAGTATTATTATGGTTAGGATATATATGTGTGGAATTGATAAATAACTTAAGCCATGTCAAAAAGGGATAAGAATGATGTTGTGCAATGAGAAGAAATAAATGTAAAATACTTGAGTTGTCTTGGAAAAATAGTCCCGGATTGGAGGTAAGTGAGGGCCACGACCGTGGGGTTACAAACATGACTGTGTCTTTATGCATTTTGGTAGCACAGAAGAGTTTTCTATGCCACAACCGTGGCTCTTGAAGGCCACGACCGTGGGGACTTAAATGTTGATATGACCTGTAATTTGTGATCTAAAGGCTTAAAAATGAGACTAATATATGAATGTATTATATGTTGTGATGTGCATAAGGTGAGTTTGTTGAGGCATCAATGTCATTGAGTAATGAATTGCATATGAAATGAGAAATGTAATGAAATGATTATAACACTTGAGCAATTACATAAAATGAATATGGTTTGAGAAGCTATGAATAGTAAGTACAAAACCCTATTTGATTTCATATATTTATATGACTTTGAACCTTAAACCATTTAATTATAAATGTGTTAAGAAATCTATTATATCATTGATACCTATGAATAATGTTATATGTGTATAATGTAAATTGCTATGAATATATCAATAAGAGTATATGAAATGTGAGAGCATTCAATAATGTATATGCTATGATGATGAAATGAGAATTTATTTGGGAAATATTGGACAGTAATATGGTTATAGGTTCAAAGTAAGTGTATGAGGAAATGTTTTATGTATACAGGTATAGAAAGAGATTGTAATGGAAGAAGAAAGTATAATGTATGAAATTTCGAGAAGAGTTAAATTGGAAATAGAGTAATGAACGAACTTGGGTAAAAATTGTATATGATCAAATGTTGTGCATAGGAGATGTTAAAGATAACATATTTGAATATGAATTAGGCTATTAATGATCAAGTAATCAAAAACAAAGTGTTTTGAAGTGAAGTTGGAATGTGCTAAATCTTGATGTAGCCAAAGTTTGGAGAATGGATATATAATCCTTGTGATCCAACTTAGCAGTGTAATTGAAAAGTTTGGAAACAGAATAATTAAGGAATAGTATTGATCTATAAGTTACAAATGTGACCATTAAGCTCTTATGGCCATATGATTTGTTTAATGTGTGTGGTCGGTTAGCTTTGTTATCCACAGAATTTGGATTGAAATGATTTGATTGTAGCACAATTTTGGTAAAACAGACAATTATGTTTCTAGTATCATGGTTGAAAGTTATGATTGGTAAATGTGTATCTTATAACTTTTGTGTTAACAATTTGGTTATAATTTTGAAAAGTAAAGAAAGGAAAGAGAATTGTGATAATATTTTGAGTTATGAATAATGTAATAAAAAGGCAATTATTGTAATTATAGTAATGTTATAAAAAGGTGAAGAGATGATAAATGGGAAAAAGTGTAATTTGTGATTGAAAGTTATATTGAATATGTTTATGGTATGAGTTGAATAAGTGGATGGTTATAAAGTTTAAATGAGTGAATTATGAGTAATAAATATGGTACGAGATAATCTTGCGAATTTGGTGGAAATTGTACTAAGATAATAGAAGATAAATTATGTGTATATTGAAAGATAATTGGAAGTGATTTGTTATTAATGATCATAGTTTCAAAAAGTTGAATATGGAGTTAAAGGAATTAGAAGGTGGAAATAAGTTGGATCTAATGGAATTAAGTTATATATATTGTGAAATCCAATGATAAATTTAAATAAGTTAAGTGTTGGTTTGAATCAAACCAGATTGAATGTGGTATATTGTGACAAATTGATCGAATGATCTAGATTTCACCAAGGTGGTGAATCAATGATTTTTTTTTTAGTGTAAATTAAGAGAATAGTTATAAAGAGATGAAGTGGTAAAGTATTTGAATGTAATAATGGGACGAAGATGATTGGATTCTTGTACATAGATAAGGTATTTGGGATTGTAATGAGTTATTTTGAATATTGGATAAAATGTAATAAGATATATATATTATGACAAGTTATGGAATTGAAAAAGATGATTGATTCTAGGAGGAAGAATACACATTATGTGATTGGATGAAACCAGAATATAAGAATACTATTCATAATATATGAAGATTTAAGATGGCGTATTGTTAAGAAGGGAGTGTTATTGAACTGGTTAATTTCGAGGACGAAATTATTTAAGGGGGAGAGAATTGTAATATCCCGAGATATACCTTAAAAGTTTTGGAGGAGTTGTTGTATTTGGATTTAATGTATATGTGATGTATATGTATATGTCTAATTGTAATATCCCTAAGTGTGCCTAGAAGTTATGATAATATTGTTATAATTGATTTGAATGTGTAATTGATAAGTGGTATATTTGTATAGGGTTTGGTTGAATGGTAAAAGTATTTGAGAGAAATGAATATGTGTATTTGCAAAGGAAAGAATTGTATAGAGAGAGATAGTGTATATGTTGGGTATATGGCAATATATATGACATATATGTTGGTCAAAGTGCTTAGTCAAGGGAAGAAGATATTTAAATTGTTGAATGTGAAATTACCAAAATGGGCAAGAGCTTGTAAAGAGAATTAAAATGTGTATGAGGGTAAGATAGTAATTTTCTTTTGAAGGAGTATTTAATGCCTATTGACTTTGTGTTTTCTTCATCATTTCTTCTTCTTTTTCCTTGTGTGGCCGGCTCACCTAAGACAAAGGAAAGCAAGAGAGTAAAAGAAGGGTTTGATGTTCTAAGCTCCAAAGTTGAGAGAGATTCCAAGTAACCAAGTTGGAATTTCAAGGAATTTTATCATTTTGGTAAGATTTCTCTTGTTTGCTTTGGTTCTTTTTGAAGTTGTGTATGGATTGAGTTAGGTTTATGGATAGTATGGTTAAGTGTGTTTGTGTATGGTGTGTGTAAAAGTGTTGAAATGGAATTAAAGATAAGAAGCTAGGTTGGTGTTGGTGATGGAAGAGTAAGAGTTGTGTTTAGTGAATTTTTTTCTGTTTTACAATTAGTAAAGGCTGTGACTTGTATGATTTTTAATTAATTATAGAAAAATGTTCTTAAAGTGAATTTTTGATATGTTGTGCCTCTATGAGTCTAGAATGACTGAAAAATATGTTGATTCGATTTTGGAATGGTTATGAGTTTAGAAAGATTATTTTTATTAGACCTGTTCCAGCAGGTACCTTAACTGAGACAGCTATATTTCGGGATTTTTAATAAAATGTAGAAAAATCATATTTAATTGAATTTTGGATATGTTGTTGCTTAGTGAGTTTAGTATTTGAGAAAAATAATTTGGAACCACGTTGATTGAATTTGATTTATGGAATTCACAAAGTTCAGAACTGCTGCCAGGATGCAGGGCAATTGGGGCAGTCTGGTTAGGTGAACTATTTGACCAAGATTTTGTGTTCAGTTTGATCTGAAATTTTAAAGGAATGATTTTAAGATACAAAACTAAATTCTGTAAAAATTTTAGAATTTTTAGTCAAGTAGATTATTTTATACAATTTTTCAAAATAAGGATAAAATGGAGTCTTAAACCAGAATGTACTATTCATATGGTCATTTTGCTAATATTCCTTTTGGATTAGATTGTGAAGAGGTTGAATTGCCCTAACCGTGTCCCTCAAGTGGTGCTGCCCGTGTCCCTCAAAGGTTTTGAAGAGATTGGGTTGCATTAACCTAAATGTGGAGAATTCTTGGAAAGAAAAGAAATGTATAGATTGATGGGACTAGTTCTTGAGGTAAGTACCAATCCATATGATTGTATTTAATTACATAATTTGAGGCTTAACACATTTGTTTGCAAATGTGTTAAGTGATCTATTATATTGTTAACATAATTGGACTAAGGTGATGATTGAATGATGTAAAGGATGTGAAGATCATTAACAAGGTAAGCATAAACCCTATTTGATTGTATATCCTTATATGTCTTTGAACATTAACACATTGGGATGAAAGTGTTAAATAAGCTATTATATTGTGAATGTAAATGAAGAATATATATAAAGGATGAAATATGAAATGGGAAAGGTAGGAAGAAATGAGGATCATTCTTAAGGTATGTGCAATTTGTTATGATAAATGCTCTAGTAATGAATGATGTTAATGTGTTTTGAGAAGTGAGAAAATGTTATGTTATATGCATTGTGAATCTTGTGTATGGCAATGTATTATATGAATAATATACTTTGAAATGTGATATCAATGATGCTATATGTATCATATGGATTGAGATATGATATGATATGAAGCCATTGTGATTGGCTATGATAATTCAATTGAAAGAGATAAGGCATGTTGGCCTAATTGATGATGAGATTGATAATGAAATAATAAATGAATTGTTTGTTTAATATGTTATTCAGTTTCAGAGTTCTGGATTTGGGTGGCATGCCTAAGAAATGATGAAAGGTAACAGTCTTGCCGGGTTGAGGATCTCCTCATATGTGTTGAGTTGATGGTCCAAGAGACTGGGTCTGTTACACTATGAGAATTGTGAATATGAAATATATGATTTGTAACAGTCTTGCCGGGTTGAGGATCTCCTCATATGTGTTGAGTTGATGGTCCAAGAGACTGGGTCTGTTACACTATCCATGGATAGAGAGACATGTATATACATTGCCTACGGGCGTGATGATTGTGACTATGAACCAAAGCAGTAACTCTGAACTTTGAATAACATATTAGTGTTTTGGGCCCGAGTCTGTCTTTATTGTCAATGTGAAATGCAAGTATTGAAATATTGATTGTGAGTATTAATAATGAATTATGCTTGGTGAATTGTGAATAATATAATGTTATTAAGTGTAATATGTAAATGAATTATGGTTGATGATAAAGGTTGTCTTTATTGGAAATATGATTTATGATTTGTATGATATGTAAATTGTGTATTGCAATAATGGTTGGTGTGGTATATATATAATGTAGGGGTATTAATATATTGGTTTTGAGTATTGGTGATGCATTGGGGTTGGTGATAATATTATGTATATATATACATCATATATGAAATTAGTTAGGATATATTAAAGATAAAATTAAAAAGAAAAGAAGATATGATAAGAACTAATTATATATTGAATCGATGTATCATTATATATCAATACTTCTATACTATATGTTTATATTTTATATTTGGACTACTAAGCTCTCGGGCTTAGCGCGGGTGTTTATTCGCGCAGGTATATAGATGGAAGATATGAAGTCTTTTGTTATGCCACAAGAAGAGTAAAGTTTGTCGAGACCAACTAGAGGGTAATGCATACATGTATAAATTTTAATTATAATGTATTTCTGACGAGAGAGTATTTATATGTATAAATGAAGTTTTAATAAAGATAATGATTTTGTAAATGTTATTTAAATTAATGTATTATGGTTTGAACTCTGTTATAAATATTTTAAAAGGTAACGAAAAGTGACATCCTTATACTTTATATATTTACTGTATGTATACTAGGTATACGCATAGTACTTATATAGGGTATCAGGGTGTTACAAACAACACCACTCTATCAACTCCTCTTCCAATATAACTCTCAACACTTGAATTAAGGTAGCTCAATTCCCTTCAAAACCTAATCCAAAGGTGATCATACAACACTCTCTTAGGGATACACAAGAAGAAAATAAGAAAGAGAACTATTTAGGGCAAACTCTACACTTGACACGCTCAACAACACGGCCCTAAATCCACAACACAGAAGCTTTGACACGCTCAGTGACATGGGCGTGTCACTGGCCGTGCCAATCTTCCTCCAACACAGAAGCTATGACATGCTCAGTGAGATGGGTGTGTCACTGGCCATGTCAATTCTCATCCAACACAGAAGCTATGACACGCTCAGTGACATGGGCGTGTGATTGGTCGTGTCAATCCTCCTCCAACACAGAAGCTGTGACACGCTCGGTGAGATGGGCGTGTCACTGCTAGTGTCACCAACCCAGAAAATAGAACCAACGAAACGCCCAAAGACATGGCCGTGCTCCTGGGCATGTCAGGCCAAAAACCCTGAAATTGACACCAACAAAGCCACAACCAACAATCATCTTCCAGTAGCCATATAATACTTGAGTAAACCTTAAAACAACTCAATTACAAACATCAAATACAAACACCACCATAATCACATCTCAAAAATCACACAATCCACACACTTGCCTCTTTCACCAAACTCATCCATTTTTCTCTTCAATCCAAACCCAAAAATCAAAGTTAACATGACAACACAACCCTCAAATATAACTAAACAACCATCCAACAAACCCAAGAACACAAACTCAAAAGAGAACCAAGAAACAAGTTGGAAACTTACCAAATGTGAAGAAAATCCTTAAAACTCCAACTTGATCTCTTGAAATCCTTCAATCTTTTGAGCTTGGAAGCAACAAAATCTCTTTTCCTTTGGTTGCTAAGGGTGGCCGGCCAAAGAGAAGAAAAGAAGAAGATGAAGATGAATGAGGAAGAAGAAAGAAAGAAAGAAATAAATAAATAAATAAAGAAATAAAGTCAACCACTTAACAACTACTCTCTCCTCAAAACACTCTCCACCAAGCAATAAAACAATATTATAATCACCCACTAACATCATCTTCCATTAACATAAATAAATCCATTTAATTAATCAAAATATCTCTTTTGACTTTTAAGACCCATTGACTTGTATATATTGTTTTTATCTCCATATACATAACATATACACTTTAAATTATTTAATCCAATACAACAATTAACACTCCAAAATTTTAGTGTATAGTTTGGGATATTACAATTCTCCACCTCTACAAAATAATTTCATCCTCGAAATTACATGTTCTCATGTTTGGAATAACTAAGGATACTGATCTTGCATCGCTTGCTCACTCTCCCAAGTTGCGTCTTCTTTACCATGATACTTCCAAACAACCTTCATAATTGACACTTTCTTATGTCTCAATTCTTTCACTCCATGTGCTAAAATGACCACCGATTCCTCTTCATAAGATAGATCCGGACTCACCTCAATGGATTCCACTGACAAAACATGAGATGGGTCTGACCTGTACCTTCGTAGCATAGAAACATGGAAGACATTGTGAATACGATCCAGTTCAGGCGGCAAGGCAAGTCAATAAGCAACTGGTCCAACTCTCTCTAAAACCTCATAATGTCCAATGAAACGGGGACTCAGCTTTCCTTTGCGGCCAAATCTCAAAATTCTCTTCCAAGGAGACACTTTCAGAAAAACTTTATCTCCTACATTGAACTCTATATCTCTTCTCTTCAAATCTGAATAAGATTTTTGTCGATTTGAGGCTACTTTCAACCGATCTCGAATTATCTTCACTTTCTCTTCTGTTTCTTTAATCAAATCAGGACCAACCAATTTGCCTTCTCCAACTTCATCCCAACATAGAGGTGTTCCGCATCTTCTACCATACAATGCCTCATAAGGTGCCATTTTAATACTAGACTGATGACTGTTGTTATAAACAAATTCCATCAATGGCAAGAATCTATCCTAACTCCTAGAGAAATCAGTGACACAACTTCTCAACATGTCTTCTAAAATCTATATCACTCTCTCTGTCTGCCCATCTGTCTGTGGATGAAAAGAAGTGCTAAAGTGCAATCAAGAACCCAAAGCAGCATGCAAACTCTTCCAAAACCTTAAAGTAAACTGAGGATCTCAATCAGACACTAAAGAAATTGGGACTCCATGCAATCTCACTATCTCACTGACATACAACTCAGCCAACTTCTCAAGAGAATAGTCCATCTGAATTGGAAGGAAATGAGCTGTCTTCGTCAATCGATCAACAATCACCCAACTTCCATCATGCTTCTTCTGAGTCAAAGGCAAACCAGTCACAAAGTCCATCGTCACATGTTCCCATTTCCATTCTGGCACTGATAAAGTTTGGAGCAAGCCCAAAGGAACTTGGTGCTCGGCCTTCACTCTCTGAAAAGTTTGAGACACTTGGATACAAACTCCGCTATATCCCTTTTTATACCTGACCACTAATAATGTTGCTTCAAATCAAGATACATCTTAGTACTCCCAATGTGCATAGCAAAAACTGACTGATGTGCTTCCTCTAAAATAATCTTTTGTAGTCTTGCGTCATAAGGGACACACAATCTATCTTTGAACCATAAACTACGATCACTTCTCACAAGAAAATCTCGGCTCTCCCCCTTTTGGCAATCCGACACAACTTTCCAAATTTTCTCATCTGCCAACTGAGCCTCTTTAATCTGATCCAACAACATTGGTCTCAACTGTAACTGAGCCAGCAGAGCACCACCACTACAAAGCTCAAAACTAGCATGCAATGCTCTCAACTCAACAAGCAGCGAGAGCGAATAAACAGTCAAACCTACCAAAGACTTCCGACTCAAGGCATCAGCAACAACATTTGCCTTACTCGGATGATAATCAATCAAACAATCGTAGTCTTTGATCAACTCCAACCACCGTCTCTGCTGAAGATTCAGCTCTCTCTGAACCCCCAAATATTTCAAACTCTTGTGATCCGTATAAATGAAACACTTCTCCCCATACAAGTAGTTTTGCCAAATCTTCAAAGCAAACACTATGGCTGCCAACTCCAAATCATGCATCGGGTAATTCAACTCATACGGCTTCAACTCCTGAGAAGCATAAGCTATAACTCTCCCTTCTTGCATCAAAACACAACCTAAGCCATTATGTGAAGCATCACTGTAAATCACATATGGTTTATCTTCCACAGGCAAGGTAAGAATAGGACTTGACACTGATTTGTCCACACAAATCTAATTCCCTTCCGAAGCAATCTGGTGAGTGGAGTAGCTATCAAAGAAAAACCCTTCACAAACCATCGATAATAGCCTGTCAAACCCAGAAAACTTCTAACCTCAGTTACAGACTTTGGTGGACTCCAATCCAAAATAGCTTCAACTTTACTCGGATCCACTCTTATACCATCTGCTAACACCACATGACCCAGAAAAGTCACTTGATGAAGCCAAAAGTCACACTTCGATAGCTTAGCATACAATTGCTTCTTTCTCAAAGTTGGTACATACCTCTAAGAGCAACAACACCACTCTATCAACTCCTCTTCCAAGATAACTCTCAACACTTGAATTAAGGTAGCTCAATTCTCTTCAAAACCTAGTCCAAAGGTGATCATACAACACTCTCTTAGTGATACACAAGAAGAAAATAAGAAAGAGAACTATCTAGGGCAAACTCTACACTTGACATGCTCAACAACACGGCCGTGTCCCTGACCATGGCCTAAACCCACAACACAGAAGCTTTGACATGCTCAGTGACATGGGCATGTCACTGGCCATGCCAATCTTCCTCCAACATAGAAGCTATGACATGCTTAATGACATGGGCGTGTCAATCCTCATTCAACACAGAAGCTATGACACGCTCAGTGACATGGGCGTGTCACTGGCCGTGTTAATCCTCCTCCAACACAGAAAGCAGTGACACGCCCACGCTCAGCGAAATGGGCGTGTCACTGCTCGTGTCACCAACCCAGAAAATAGAACCAAAGACACGCCTAAAGACATGGCCATGCTCCTGGGCGTGTTAGGCCAAAAACCCTGAAATCGACACCAACAAAGCCACAACCAACAATCATCTTCCAATAGCCATATCAACATCACACAAACTCAGCCAAAACCATCAACAAACCATATAATACTTGAGTAAACCTTAAAACAACTCAATTACAAACATCAAATACAAACACCACCATAATCACATCTCAAAAATCACACAATCCACACACTTACTTCTTTCACAAAACTCATCCCTTTTCTCTTTAATCCAAACCTAAAAATCAAAGTTAACAAGAAAACACAACCCTCAAATATACCAAAATAACCATCCAACAAACCCAAGAGCACAAACTCAAAAGAGAACCAAGAAACAAGTTGGAAACTTACCAAAAGTGAAGAAAATCCTTAAAACTCCAACTTGATCTCTTGAAATCCTTCAATCTTTTGAGCTTGAAAGCAACAAAATCTCTTTTCCTTTGGTTGCTAAGGGTGGCCGGCCAAAAAGAAGAAAAGAAGTAGATGAAGATGAACGAGGAAGAAGAAAGAAAGAAAGAAAGAAAGAAAGAAAGTCAACCACTTAACAACTCTCTCCTCAAAACACTCTCCACCAAGCAATAAAACAATATTATAATCATCCACTAACATCATCTTCCATTAACATAAATAAATACATTTAATTAATCAAAATATCTCATTTGACTTATAAGACCCATTGACTTGTATATATTATTTTGATCTCCATATACATAACATATACACTTTAAATTATTTAATCCAATACAACAATTAACACTCCAAAGTTTTAGGGTATAGTTTGGGATATTACAGATATCCCATTTCCAACTCCCAATATTTAACCTAAAAGAAGATTTTTTTATAATTTACATCATATTCACATTTATAAATATAATTACATGCTTTACAAAATGTTAAAAACAAAGTTTAAAATATTTACATGAGATGCAATGGCTCTAGTCTGTGACAACACAATATCCAAAAAGACCACTACAACCTAGACCTGATTTGGTCTAGCAGCACTATCCAGAATCTCCGGATCAGCCATATCACCTGAGAGATGAATTTCAACCATGCCAAACAGTTTGCTCAGTAGTAAATAGTTTGGTATAAACGAATAGAAAATTATATTATATATGTAATATCATAACATACATTGTGTTTCATTGCCAAGCAATGTAAACATATAACTTATTAACAAATCAATCATCAATACACATGCAATGGCCCATCTAACCCTATATATTGTTCTACTTTTAGAACTATTATCTTAAGCTATCTCATTCATTGGTGAACTAGTGTGTCTCGCTCGAAGTCATCATGCTATCAGTGACACCAGTGTGTCTCGCTCGAAGGTGTCATACTATCCAATAACAATATTCTAGAATTAGACTATATATAAGGCAACATACAATCATAATTCAATATCCACTACTCGTAATCAACCTCATTTCCTCATACATTACAAATATAGCTTATTTTACATCATAGTGCAAAATTTTCACTTTTCTCATTTTTCACATATCATAACTTTTATTCATTTTTAAAAGTCATATCATACTACATTAATTCAAAACAAGCATTGTTACTTCAAACAATGCCACACATACATACACATTATCAATCAAGTATCATAACACATTTTCCATATTCAATGTGTTATGAATAAAAACAATTCAATCAATGTTATTAAATGCCAAATTATGTACATACCTCTTTAATGGACAAAAGTGAGCCAAAGCTCCACTTCACTTCAAAATTCCTTATCACCCTTCACTAATAAGTTGGTGCAATGACTAACTACGCAACACCTAATAAAAATGTGAATGCATAACATACATTAGAATCACATTTTAAGGTGTTTACAATATAAAATATAAATTAAAACACATTCAACCATTTCCCCCTTTTCTTAGCCTTATACACTTTACTATTAGAACTATAATTCATTCAATTCCAAATTACGTTTTATGTTCAAATATGTCTATAACATCATATTTTAAGACAATTTAAGCAATTAAACTCAATTTAGATATATTCTTTCCAAAACTCTAAAATGTACCTCAACTCACTTCCATTCTTGTTATTCATTCCAACCGCTTCCAAATAACAATTTGAGTCCATTTCCATCATTTAAATCATTATTAAACAACATGATTTAAATGTTGAAACCAATTGAACAAGCATTCTTT
This sequence comes from Garcia nutans, assembly GCA_947685225.1. Classification (NCBI taxonomy): domain Eukaryota; kingdom Viridiplantae; phylum Streptophyta; class Magnoliopsida; order Malpighiales; family Euphorbiaceae; genus Garcia; species Garcia nutans. The sequence goes on along the minus strand of CANTUV010000009.1, from coordinate 17,898,588 downwards.
AACAAAATGCTTTTTCATAACCCTAAAACTTACTAACCAACTCAAACTTCAACTTAACCCAATCTAATCAATTATTAAACCATAAAATCATTGTTTACTCATCCAATAAACATAATTCATACCCATTCAAATAATTAAAACACGTAATTGCAAAATCCCAAATCACACATAACCCGAAATCACCTTCTTCACCAAAACTCAAACCAAACTTAATCATTTCTTCCATCTAACTTAAAACTCATTACTTACTAATAAAAATAACATCATTCATACTAATTCCAACAATTATAGCATACATACCCAAAATTTCAAATCAAACATATTCATATATATCCATAAATCATAAAAAAAAATGTAAGAAAACTTACTTTTGATGGGAAAAACTTTAAAATCACCCCAAAACCCCAAAGAAACATGAAGATTTGATGTAAGAAGAAGCAAAAGTCTTCCTTCTACAAACATGGAAATTTCGGCATACAGAGAGGAAAAGGAAGAAAACTTTTATTAATTATTATAAATACTAACCATTTATATATTATTATATTATTTTAATTAATTAATTAATTAATTTAAAAATTCCAATTTTCATCTTCCATTCAAAAATATTTTCATTTTAAATTATTTTATTAATTTTAAAAATTTGCAAGATATATTTACTAAATTGCCATTATTTTACTATTCACATTTTTGTCTTATTCTCTCTTATTTTCAAGTTTATATGTTACGTATATTTCTTTATATGTTACATATACCTTTGTTAATTTCTCAATTCTACCTTAACATTTCTCCCATAAATTATTTATTTTAATTAATTGAAATTAATTTCAATCCTAAAGCATATGTTACAATTCTCTCATCCTAAAGAAAATTTCGTCCTCAAAATTACCTAGTATCAGCTCTGGAAAAGGTAAGAATACTGGCTTCACATCGTCTGCTCAGTCTCACATGTTGCATCCTTAGTGGAATGGTTCCTCCATAAAACTTTAACAAGTAGCACCTTCTTGTTTCTCAACTATTTTACCTCTCATGTTAAAATTGCCACTCGTTGTTCTTCGTAAGTTAGATCTAGATCATCTCGATAGACTCCATTGTCAAAACATGAGATGGGTTTGTTCTGTATCTTCGAAGCATAGAGATAAGGAACACCTTATGTATATGATCTAACTCTGGTGGCAGAGCTAATCTATAAGCCACTGGTCCAATTCTCTCCAGTACCTCATAAGGTCCTATAAAGTGAGGGCACAACTTCCCTTTTCGACCAAATCTCAGAATCTTCTTAAATGGAGAAACCTTTAGGAACACCTTATCTCACACACCCGAATTACCTTCATTTTCTCTTATGTTTCCTTGGTCAATTAGGGACCTACCAGTTTACCTTCTCCAACCTCATCCCATCATAATGGTGTCCTGCACTTCCTACTACACATGGCCTCATATGGTGCCATCCCAATAATGAAACATATGATTGCTATTGTAAGTGAACTCTATCAGCGGAAAATATCTATCCCAGCTCCAAGTAAAATCAATGATACAACTCCTTAACATATCCTCTAGAACCTATATCACTCTCTCTGACTGCCTATCTGTCTGTTGATGGAAAGCAGTACTAAAGTACAATCAAGAACCCAATTCATCCTGTAACCTCCTCTAAAATCTCGATGTAAAATGGAGATCTCGATCTAACACCAATGACACTAAGACTCCATGCAATCTCACAATCTCACTGATATACAGCTTAGCCAACCTATCAAGTGAGTAATCTATCCTAACTAGAAGAAAATGGGCTACCTTTGTCATATGATCAACTATCACCCAAATCGCATCATGCTTCTTCTGGGTCAAAGGCAGTCCAGTCACAAAATCCACAGTCACTTGCTCCCATTTCCACTCAGGTACTGACAATGGCTATAGCAACCCTGAAGGAACTTAGTGCTCTGCCTTCACTCTCTGGCAAGTGAGACATCTTGATACAAATTATGCTATGTCCCTCTTCATACATGACCACCAATAGTGTTGCTTCAAGTCTTGATACATTTTGGTACTTTCAGGGTGCATAGCATAGAATGATTGATGTGCTTCCTCTAAAATCTTCTTCTTCAATTCCACATCATCAGGAATACACAATCTATCTCTGTACCATAAACTACCATCATCTCTTACATAAATGCCTCTGCTCTCCCCCTTCTGGCAATCCTCCATAATCTTTTGGATTTTCTCATCTGCCTATTGTGCTTCCTTAATCTGATTTAACAATACTAGCTTCAACTGCAACTGAGCCATCAGTGTACCATCATCACATAACTCAAATATAATATACAACACTCTCAACTCAGCAAGCAACGAGAGCAAATGGGTAGTCAAACCTGCCATGGACTTCTGACTCAAGGTATCCGCAACTATATTTGCCTTGCCAGGATGATAATCAATCAAGTAGACATAGTCCTTTATTAACTCCAACCATCACCTCTGTCTCAAATTTAACTATTTTTGGACACGTAAATACTTCAAATTATTATGATCAGTGTAGATGAAACATTTCTCCCCATACAAGTGGTGTCGCTAGATCTTCAATGCAACAACAATGGCTGCTAACTCTGAATCATGAATTGGGTAATTCAACTCATGAGGCTTCATCTGACGGGATGCATAAGTAATGAATCTACCCTCCTGCATCAGAACACAACCTAAACCATTATGTGAAGCATTTTTGTAAATCACATATGGTTTACCTTCCACAGGTAGAGTAAGAACTGGAGCTTGAGTCAACAAATCTCTTAATAGCTCAAAGCTCACCTAATACTGATCTGTCCACACAAATCTTACACCTTTCCAAAGTAATTTGGTAAGTGGTGTAGCTATCATCGGAAAGCCGATCACAAACTGATGATAATAGCCTATCAAACCCAGAAAACTTTGAACCTCTGTCACATTCTTTGGTGGACTCCAATTCAAAATGGCCTCGACTTTACTCGAATCAACTCTAGTACCCTCTGTTGATACCACATGTCTGAGGAAAGTCACCTGATCTAGCCAAAGCTCACACTTAGACAACTTAGCATATAACTACTTCTCTCTCAATGTCTATAGTACAATTCATAGATGCCTATCATGATCTTCCTTGTTATGCAAATACACCAGAATATCATCAATGAAAACCACTATGAACTAATCCATATAAGGTCAGAAGACCTAGTTCATCAAATCCATGAATGCTGCTATCCTATTCGTTAGTCCAAATCCAAATGCCATCACCAGAAACTCATAATACCCAGACCTCATGCGAAAAGTAGTATTAGATACATCTACATCTCTAACTCTCAACTCATGGTACCCTGATTTCAAATCAATCTTAGAGAATACTAATGCTCTTTTTAACTAATCAAAAAGATCATCTATACAAGGTAGTGGATACTTGTTCTTGATGGTCACCTTATTTAACTGCCGGTAATCAATTCATAATCTAAAGGTGTCATCTTTCTTCTTCATAAATAGAACAGGTGCTCCCAACGGTGATACACTAGGGCAGATGAACCCTTTATCCAATAGCTCCTGTAACTGCACCTTCAACTCCTTTAATTCAGCAGGTGCCATTCGAAAAAGGATAATAGAGATGGGAGTGGTATCAGGCATCAAATTGATACCAAACTCCACCTCTCTCTTAGTAGGTAGCCCTGGAAACTCATCTGGGAAAATATCTGAAAACTCGACAACTATAGGTATACTGTCAAGTTGGGTCCCCACTGCTCTATTATCTATAACTGAGCCAGATATGCCTCACACCCCTTCCGGATCATTCTTCTAGATGATATAGCTAAGATAAACATGGATGAGAGGTGTCTTTGCTCACTAGATACCACTACATCTCTTCCGTCATGTGTTTTCTGAGTAACACATTTCTGCTGACAGTCTATCATAACCCCATGTCTAGATAACCAATCCATACCTAGAATTAGATCATACTCCCTGAAAGGCATCTCAATCAGGTCACTGAGAATCTTTTTATCATGAATAACAATTGGACTATCTCGGTGCATCTTGCTAACTATGACACTGTGCCCTAAAGGAATAGTAACCAATGCATCAGATCCTAGGGACACTGAATGCATATCACTCATATGTAAGTGGATGCACTAAAATATGTATGTGTCAACCCAAAAGTCTATCAATGCATGAACAGAAATGCCAAATAAAGTAAAAATACCAACCATGGCTTCCTTAGCATTTGGCTTCCTCAGCATTGCAAAACTCGCTGTGATGGCCCTGCATCATCTAGTCCACTCCCTGCTGTAGAATCTCATCTCTGACCGAACCTTTGTCTACCACCCCTACCACTACCTCTACCACCACGATCCCCTCTAAAATTTTCTCAAGATGCTGCTGTATCAACCTATCTATCCTCAGGTGGCTGATAAGGCAGTCACATTTAAAATAACTAGGCAATGTACGCGTCCCTTAGAAAACACCTTTATGCACCCATCCACATTGAGCACAAATAGGTAAAACATATCTCTACACAACTGGAGTTGGTGTACTAGTGAATGAGGCTACAGGTCTCTACCTCTACTGCTTTGGAGATCCCCTGCTAGGCTATCCTTGGCCTCTGCCAAATCTCTATGGAAAACTCCCTTGACCTCTCTTTACTAATGAAGACCCTGCCTCTGATCATGGTCTTCTATCTTTGCTCTCTACTCCAGATGCAACTTCAATCCCATTAGCCTTCTCCACATTTCTAGCAGTATAAAACAATCGAGAAAATTCCTCATATTAACTTCCAGCCACCTGACACATGATGGATGGCCTTAATCCCTCTTCAAACCTCCAATATCTATTAATCTCATATGTCACAATTCCCCCTGTATATTTACTCAGCGGGATGAACTCTATCACATTCTCAATCACCGTCTTCATCTTCTGCCTCAAACTTAAGAATTCCTTCTCCTTAGCATCTTTTTACTCTCTGGAGGTGTATTTGTTATCGAATTCCAGCAGGAAATTTCCATATGTCAACACTGGAGGATCAGTAGTTCTATGGGGAACTGTTTTCCACCATTCATAACCATCTCCCTACATAAGAGACTTAGCATGATCAAACTTCTCTTCTGCAGTGGCTTGCAACTGCATAAATATCCCATGTGCCTTATACAATCATTGCTCCGTTACAACTGGATCAATAGTGCCGCAAAATTTGTAGCTCTAAACTTCCATAACTTATCATATTTCCTAGTCTATGGTTGTGGCTACAATGGCTGTTGTTGCTACTGTTGTATCTATACTGGGGCATGATGAAGCAACTCCAATGTCTACTAAACCCAAACTGGTGGATCTCCCTATCTTGCTGGTTTGACTGGCACTGAAGCATATGCCTCCCCAATAATCTTAGCACTAGCTTCAGCTTTACCCTCTTTTGGAGCTACATTCTCAGCACTCCCCTTAGTAGACTGGTGTGTCTTAGACACCATGTCTACTTATGTCTATAAATTCTAAAAGAATCACCACATCAGGGACCAGATAAAATGCCAATGCAAATGCATTTATGAAAATTTAAAATTACATTTAAAATCCTATTTTATCTCTCCAAAAATCCACATAGGTCACGAACCTCAAACTTAGGCTCTAACACTAAAATAAATGTAACACCCTTATACCATATATATACATAATACACGCACAATGGTATATGTAAATTATGCAATATAGTATGAGAATGTCACAGTTCCATATTTATAAACATTTCCATAATGATTACAAAATATTTTAAAATCACAACATACTTAAAAGACAAATAAAAAGATACATTAACATTTAAAATAAAACCAAATTACATATTTTACATTAAAATCCCTGGGAAAAATTCGCTAGAGTTTTGTCTGTAATTTTTACAATCTCAAAATTTCAATTTACACAATCCGCAATGTAATATGCTCCAAAATATTATTTTAATACATTCTTCTCTCCAAAATGGCAAAACAGCCCAAAACAACCAATATATCAGAAAAACTTTCAAATATTTTTAGATATTAATTAATACATAAATATATCCCATTCTCAACTTCCAACATTTAACCTAAAAGAAGAATTTTTTGTAATTTACATCATGTTAAAATTTATATATATAATCTACATACTTTACAAAAATGTCAAAAACAAAATTTAAAATATTTACATGAGATCCAATGCCTCTAGTCCGTGACAGCACAATAATCTCTAAAATGATCACTTCAACCTATACCTGGTGTGTTCTAGCAGCACTATCCGGAATCTCTGGATCAGCCCTGTCACCTGCACTATGAATTTCAATCGCACTAAGCATATTGCTTAGCAGTACATAGTTTGGTATAAACAAATAGAAAATGATGTTATATATATGATATCATAGCATACATTATGTTTCAATGCCAAGCAATGTATACATACAACTTATTAACATATCAATCATCCATACACATGCAATGGGCCCATCTAACCCTATTTAATGTCCTAATTCCAGAACTATTGTCTTGGGCTATCTCACTCATTCATGACAACAATGTGTCTAGCCCAAAGGCATCATGCTATCGATGATACCAGTGAGTCTCACTCGAAGGCATCATGCTATCAGTGACACTAGTCTATCTCGCCCAAAGGCATCATACTATCCAATAACAATATTCTAGAATCAGACTGTATATAAGGCAACATACAATCATATTTCATTATCTACTACTCATAATCAACCTCATTTCCTCATACGTTACAAATATAGCTTATTTTACATCCTAGTGCAAAATTTGCACTTTTCTCATTTTTCACATATCATCATTTTTATTCATTTTTAAAAGTCATATCATACTACATTGATTCAAATCGAGCATTTTTACTTAAAATGATGCCATACATACATACACATTATCAATCAAGTATCATAACACATTTTTCATATTTAACGTGTTATGACTAAAAACAATGCAATCAATGTTATTAAATTGCAAATTATGTACATATCTCTTTAATGCACGAAAGTGAGCCAAAGCTCCACTTCACTTCAAAATTCCTTATCACCATTCACTAGTAACTACCCTTAGGTTCACTTTTGTGAATGACTACCTACTCAAAACCTAATCAAATGTGAATGTATTGCATACATTAGAATCACATTTTAAGGTTTTTACAATATAAAACATAAATTAAAACACATTTCATCATTTTTCCCTTTTCTTAGCCCTATACAATTTAATATTAGAACTACAATTCAATCAATTTCAAATTGAGTTTTAAACTCAAATATGTCTATAAAATCACATTTTAAGACACTTTAAGCAATTAACTTAATTTAGAAACTTTCCTTCCAAAACCTTAAATTGTGTCTCAACTCACTTCCATTCTTGTTCTTCATTCCAACCACTTCCAAATAACATTTTGAGTCCATTTCCAACATTTAAATCATTAAACAACATGATTTAAATGATGAAACCAATTGAACAAACATTCTTTAACAAAACCCTTTTCCATAACTCTAAACCTTGCTAACCAACTAAAACAAGCTAATCAATTATTCATATAACACCCTTGTACCCTGTATACGTACAATACATATATCTAATATATGTAAAATATGCATATAAGGTATAAAAATGTCACAGTCTGGTTTAATAAAAATTTTCTGTAACACCCCTTCCCTGCCTACTTGTGTAAGTCGAGTAAAGGCGCCACACTATCCTAATGTTGCTACTAATTTTACTTAGTCAAATTTTAATTCTGATTTTACAGAAATTTTGCCAGAGTTTCGCCTAGAAATTTGGGTCCCAAGTGTCGACAAAACTTGTTTTTCTGGTCTTTGAAAACATTTTTACACAAATCAATGTGAATACAACAAATTCAATACACTCCCAATGATTCCACCTTATACCCTCAACTACATCATGCAAGAAAAATTCACACTTCTAATCCAAAATAAAGTAGAGATTTATTATTATTACATACCAATAACATACAGTATCATATACTGATTCTCAATCTTATTTATACATATACATGCCACAACTAGCTAACTCATAATGGAATCTAAAAGATCTACCCTGAGATATGCTGTGGGTCTGGTCGTCACTTTCCAAGACTTTGCTACTGCTCCGAACCTACGAGTCAAGGAAAACTTAACTCGCTGAGCGTTGTCGCTCAGTGGGTACTTTACCAATAAAAATAAAAGTAACATATGAAAGTATTTGAAATAAAAGGAAATAATTAAATCATAATTTAACCAACCTTAAACCAATAGAAATTATTGTACATTCAGTGTGATATGCTTCCAATAATGTAAAACCATAATTCAAACTTATTTTGCATTACATAGCTTAACGAAAAATATGACTTCGGCTGAGGCTCTATTAGTATATAGGGAACCATAGCGATAAGGCAGTGGCCCTCACCACTGTAACATAGGTGGCCCTCATCACCGATATCAGATCACAGGAATGGCCCTCACCATCTTGGTTATAACCAATGGGCCTCCCCATTGGCTTCAGTGGCCTCAGCACTGAATAAAATATCATATCACAATAATGAGCAGTACTGCATGCGTTAGTATAGTGCACCATACCCTTATCTACCACTCCCACTATCCAGTAGAGCATAAAGATTAAAATGATTCAATTTAAGACTCAAACTTCATTTTAGCATGATTCAAGAAATCATTTTAAATTCTCATCGCGCTTTGCCATTTACGCCGCGCACCACATTCTTTGGTCAAACCGTTATTCTTTTTCACATATTTAACATCCACAATAAACATATCAAACATTTCAAAGCATTCCTCAAAAGATTACAAATTGACCAAATGAATAGTGTTGCGGCGAGAAAAATCGGCAACGCAAAATGGCATGACCAAATGAATAGTAAAATCTAGGTTTTCGTCAAAATTTCAGTCCACTTCAGTCATGTATTTGACCAGGTAAATGATCTTATTTTTGGCTGAAAGTTTACAGAAAACTTATTTCATATGTTAACTACTTACACGTAAAATTTTGTTGAAAAATTCATTCATTTGCTGCTTCAAACAATTGTCACAAAAAGATCCAGAAAGCTGTCTTTTTGGGACCATTTCGGCCCAAACATATGAAATACATAGGATAGTTTATTTTTCTTTTGCAAATCAATATGAAGGCTTCTTTAATGGTAAAGTGAAGATTCAAACACTTCCCTTTAATAACTTTTGCATGTTTAACTCAAATCAAACTAATTAAAGTTCATCAACATCAAAAATTCCATAAACCAAAGTTTGTAAGAAAAATAAAATTTCTTTTATGGTAAAGCACCAAACTTCCAAGGTAAAGTACCAAACCTTATTCTTTTACTTCCCCTTTTGCTTTTCCTCCTTCTCCTTCCTTAATCTTGTTTTTCCTTCAAGAAATTCAAGAACACACCCTTAAACATAAACCTTAACAATTTAGAATAATAAGCTATCCTCCATTTCTTTTCAAGCTAAACCCTAATCTAACCTTATTAAACCTTAGAAACCTTGATTCTTTCATTTAATTGATTAATATCATAACTACTTAAAATTTTCCCAAATCCACCATAAGAACCCTAATCTCCAATCTCCCAATAGTTATATAAATACCTAAAATTGATACTAGAATTGAATTCTACATACTTGAAAACCTTAAAACTTACCTTGAAAATCAAACTTGACAAAAATTGGAAATCCTTTGGTGTTCTTCCTATGGTGGCCGAAATTTTGAAGTGGGAGAGAGAGAGTTTTGTTCTTCATATCATGATATATATATATATAAGGGAAATGATGATCACCTTTGGAAGAATGAATGTTTGAAAGCCTAATGTTCACACTTTTCTCTTTCTTCTTTATTATAACTTTTAAATGTCCACTTTTCATTAGCCCAAATGTCTCCTACTTTTATTTATTTAAAAACCCAAGTCCTTAAACTTTCTTTTAATTATATTTTGGCCCCTCCACCATCTTGTGTTGAAATATCTATGGTCTAAGGTGTGAAAAGACCAAAATACCCTCTGGCGATTATTTATTCGTAACTTTTAACCCATACAATTACACGAGGCAAACTATGTATATTTTTTATCCTCTTGACCTCTACTTTCTATTTTTAAGGTCTATTTTAGGTTTCCAAGTCATTTTGAAAAATTACCAATAAGCCCTCGACTTTTTACAAAATTCCCTTTAGGTCCTTTCTTTGCTCGGGTGTTACCCGGGCCCCATTTCTACTGACGATCATTTCATATTTACCCCCTTAACGTCCTCTACTCACTCTTGTGTTTATTTCCTACTTCGAATTCATGTATAATAACCAAAATGTCCCTAGTCAAAATCCCCCATATCTTCCAAACCGTGCGTTTTCTGGAAAAACCGTTACGCGTCGTTATGACCTGGTTTTTCTCTATTTTCCATTTTTGGAATCTGTTATGTGCACTATTAAGAACATCCAGTATGACTTTTGGAAATTACATTTACCTCCCCAAAACTTTTGAAAATTACAGTCACCTCCCCAAAACTTTTTGAAATTACAATCACCTCCCTAACACTTTGCATTTTTCTTCAATTAGGTCCCAGTGGTCCTATAGCCTTATCTGGGGCCGTTGTCAGGAATTATCTTCTCTTTTCCCCTTCTCTCACTGTGCATGTGACTACAATGCAAAAATTAGGTAGGCGGATGTGGCAGTTCCTTCCTCGTTAATTTAGGCTTCATCTCGAAGCCCATCATATTGAAATAAATATGGATACTGCTTCCTCATTGTTTCTTCATGTTCCCATGTGGCTTCTTCTACTTTGTGATTCCTCCAAAGCACTTTGACCAATGGAATCTTCTTATTCTGCAACTCTTTGACTTCCCGTGCTAAGATTTCTACCGGCTCTTCCTCGTATGTCAGGTCGGGCTAAATCTCGATATCTTGGGCTTGTATAACATGGGTTGGATCTGATCGATACCTTCTTAGCATTGAAATGTGGAAAACATCATGTATTTTACTTAATTCGGGTGGTAACGCCAACTGGTAAGCTACCGGACCTACCCGTTTGATGATCTCATATGGTCTGATGAATCTAAGGCTTAGCTTGCCTTTCTATTTAAATCGTAACACTTTTCCCCGTATAGGTAGTGTCTCCATGTCTTGAAAGCCAAAACAATCGCTGCTAGTTCTAAGTCATGCGTGGGATAATTCCTTTCGTGTGGCTTGAGCTGTCGAGAGACATACACAATGACTTTGCCCTCCTGCATCAATACACAACCTAACCCGATATGGGATGCATCGTTATAGATCACAAAATCTTTTCCTGATTCGGGTTGTGTAAGAATGGGCACTTCAGTAAGTTTTTGCTTCAGCCTTTCAAAACTTTGTTGGCAAGCATTGGTCCACTGAAATTTGGCATTCTTCTGAAGTAGCTTGGTCATAGGTGCGGCGATCATGGAAAACCCTTTGACGAATCTCCGATAATATCTTGCTAATCCTAAGAAACTACGGACTTCCGTTACTGTCTTAGGTGGCTTCCATTCCAATACTGCTTCTATTTTCTTGGGATCGACCCTTATTCCTTCTGCTGATACAATATGTCCCAAGAAGGCTACTTCTTCCAACCAAAATTCGCATTTGCTGAATTTAGCGTATAACTGCTTTTCTCGCAGGGTTTGCAAAACAATCCTAAGGTGACTTGTAACACCCCCACATTCAGTACACACACACTACAACACCACAATGTAGCATATGTGCACCGAATATAGGAGTGCTACGGCTTTTCATCAACATTCAAAACATTTTTATATAATACCATCATCTTTCTCAATATACATTATAGATATATTAATACATTTAAGTAGTACACAGCGGAAGTTATAAAATATTTACACATATGAAAACATTTGAGTACTTATTTATCATTACATATATATATTTACAATATAAACAAAATCTTTACAAAATATAGAAGAGTTATACATGATTGGCAAATCTCCTCTGATCTTTAAGTTCCCAAAATCAACTCTTCAATGTCTACTCTCACTCGGTCTAGAAGAGCTCTCGGGTTCAACTCTATTACCTGCGCGATTAAACACTATCGCGCTAAGCCAAGGGCTTAGTAAGACAATTCATGCTAATGTTATGCTTTAGTGCAATGCAATGTTTCACATTTGTATTAATAAATCAACATCAATGATACACACACAATTAGTAAAGATCATACTCAATAAACAATATTCCGTGAATAGTCTGTTTCATCATATAAGTAATATTAACATTTCATTACATTAGAACAACATTTATGTTATACATAAAACCTAGACACCTATGGGCCCATCAAGTATTTAATACGATATTCAGAATTCAGAGTTACTGCTTCAGTTCATAAACACCATTATCACGCCCGTAGGCAACATATACATATATATCTCTATCCATGGATAGTGTAACAGACCCAGTCTCTTGGATCATCAACTCATCTAACTCGAGGAGATCCTCAACCCGGCAAGACTGTTACAAATCTAATATTTCATAATATCAATTATCATAGTGTAACAGACCCAGTCTCTTGGACCTCAATTCAACTCAATTTGAAGAGATCCTCAACCCGGCAAGACTGTTAACTTTCATTAAATAGGCATGCCTCCAAAAAACCAGAACTCTGAACTGAATATCATATTAAACATACACTTATTTCAAACTCTTTATCAATCTTTCTCATCAATTAGGCAAACATGCCATACATCATTCAATTATATCATCATAGCCAATCACAATGGCTTTATAGCATTTCATATCTCAATACATATTGTGTATATAGCATTATTAGTATCACATTTCAAAGTACATTATTCATAATACACATCACCATTCACAAGCCTCACAATACACAATACATAACCTTATTCATGTAATATCATATGCATTATCAATTCCATATCATCTCACATTTCATGATTCAACAATGATGTTAGACAAATGATATCTATTTTGATCCTTGACAACTCAAATGGATGATCTATTTTAACATGTATATGAAAATCTTGTTGTAGGATTAGATTGCTTCCAATAAGGTGAACAGAACCTTTCTAGCGGTCGCGCCTCACCTGAATACGACCGCCCCATACAATTACAAGATAAAACCTTATTACAGTAGGTTTCGCGGCCAGAAGCCCGACCTAAGTCGCGACCGCACCTCACAATCAAAAGATAAAACATTATTACAGTAGGTTTCACGGCCAGAAGCCCGACCTAAGTCGCGACCGCACTTGAATAATAGCGACCGCCCCAAATTACGTGTCTCTCATGCATAAACCCTAAATGTAACCAACCCTCTTCCAAATGCATTTTAACATATAATTCCCAACACAAACTCACTCAAATGGATATAACTCATGTCATAACACATATTCATCACAATAACCACTTAAACAACACATTTGAACACAAACCATCTCAAAATCCTAACTCAAACTTTACTCTTGATTTTCCACTATCACTCTTCACTTATTTTTCCATAATCACAACCAAACCAACACCAATTCCAATTTTTTTACTTTAAATCAATTCTAACACTTGCAAACACATATCAAATACACCAAATCATTAAATCAACAAATCACACTTCACTTTAAACATAACTTCAAAATTTACAAAGGAAAAACAAGAGATTTCTTACCTTAGATGAAGAAATTTCACAAATCTCTAACCAAACTCTTTGATTGCCTCTTCAATTGAACTCTAGCATCAAGAACACTTCTCTTCCTCTTTCTCTCCTTCAATCACCGGCACCCAAAATGAAAAGAAAACAAAATAGCCACAAGTCAAACACTTTTCCATCTTTTAATCTCCACCAAGAGATTTCTAAAGGTAAATTACCTCAATACCCTTAACCATATAACTCACCTTTTGTCTCATATAAGCCCATTTAAGTAATTACACACTCAACACAAAAATATCTCTTTTCCTTTGACTCTTCCTTTGACCCATTTATATGTTATATATATCATCATATACACAACATATACCATTCTCTCTAAACCCTATTTTCTTTCCCAATTTCTTTTCTCTTGCAATTATCATATATATACAATCCAATATAACAACAACAACAATAAAAACATCATAAACAAGACTTCTAGGGCATATATGAGGATATTACATGACTATCATGGTCCTCTCGATTCTTTGAATACACCAATATGTTGTCAATGAATACAACCACAAACTGATCTAAATACGGGTGGAAGATTCTGTTCATCAGATCCATGAATACTGCTGGTGCGTTTGTTAATCCAAAGGGCATAACAATGAATTCATAATGTCCATGGCGAGTTCTAAATGCGGTTTTTGGTATGTCTTCGTCTTTGATCCCCAATTGATTATAACCTGATCGTAGATCGATTTTTGAAAAGACTCCAGCACCTTTGAGTTGATCAAACAGATCGTCTATGCGAGGTAGCGGATACTTATTCTTGATGGTCAGCTTATTAAGTTGACGGTAATCTACACACAACCTTAAGGATCCATCTTTCTTTTTCACAAACAATACTGGCGCTCCCCATGGTGACACGCTTGGTCTAATGAATCCCTTATCTAAAAGTTCCTGTAGCTGTACCTTTAGTTTTTTTAGCTCTGCTGGCGCCATTCGATAAGGTGCGATGGATACTGGTGCAGCTCCCGGGTACACATCTATGGCGAATTCCACCTCTCGTTTAGGTGGTAATTTGGGTAAATCATCAGGAAATACGTCAGGGAAATCACACACAGTAGGTATATCTTGTAACTTTGGTGCCTCTTCTTTCGCTCCTAACGCGCATACCAGGTATGCCTCATAGCCTTTTGCATTAACCTCTTAGCCGTCATGGCGGAAATGATGTTAGTTAGATAGTCCTTCCTCTTTCCCACTAAGGTCACTTCATCGCCGTCTGCAGTATGCAGAGTAACTCTCTTCCGTTTACAGTCAACCAGTGCATCGTGTTTGGCCAACCAACCCATCCCAAGAATAAAGTCAAATTCTTGAAATGGTAGTTCAAATAAGTCTCCCCGAAAGATATGTCCGTGTATCTCCACGGGGCAATCTTTCACTACCTTCCTCGTAATCACCTCACTCCCTAATGGACTAGTAACTAATATTCCCTCTTCCTCTAGTTCTACCTTTAGGTTCCCAAGTTTTTCATTTTTCGTGCACATATATGAATGGGAAGAACCTGGATCTATTAAAAAGTAAAGCGGAACTCCAAACATAGACAACTGACCTACAATCACGTCTAACGCTTCTTCATCTTCTCGCACCCTCATGGCATACATTCTAGTAGGAGCCCTCGCTTCTGGTCGATTCACCATCTCAGACTGCATACGTGACGGATTTTCATTCCTACCTCTGCCTCGGCCTCGACTTGCTGCTGCTTGCGATTCCTCAGTATCCCTAGGCCGATTCTGCATTCGCTGGGGACACTCTCGCATAAGGTGGTCTAAAGATCCACATATATAGCATGCAAATGTCCGACCCCAACATTATCACAACGTGGATTAATATTTTTGCCTTCATTACCTCTCGGAACGGTAGAAAAGTTACCTCCACTTCAGTTGAACCCTCTTCCTTGCCCTCTTCCGGATCGTCCGGTACTAGCGACTGAGGTGGCTTGACTTGGGCCATTGCGATTTGATCCCTGACTGTAAACTCAGCATTGATCGCCTCCCGTAGAAGCACTGCCTCAAAATCGCTTCCTTGATGATTGGTAATTTCCTGAATAGTTTTGGGTACCTCTCTTCTATTTCATCTTCTGTCTTCTATTCTGCTCATCATACTGACATTGCTCTACTTCTAGAGCCCTAGTGACCAACTCGGAAAATTCTTTGATATTAGCAGCAATTAGCTGCATCCTAATCTCATTATTCAAACCATTCTGGAACTGCTTACACCTATCATGTTCGTCTTCAATTGTCTTCTTGGCATACCTACTCAGCCTAGTAAATTCCCTCTTGTATTCGGCAACGGTCAGTCGACCTTGCTTTAAGTGTAAAAATTCCTTTTTCCTGGCATCTAGGTATGCCTCAGATATAAACTTCCTCTTGAACTCATTCAGAAAGAAATCCCATGTCCTCTGCTCCAGTGGAACTCGTTGTTGAACTGTGTCCATCATATATATGCTTCTTCCACTAATAAGGAATTAGCACATACCACTCGCTCTTCTGGTGTACACCGTAACTGATCTAAGGCTCGTACCGTCCCTTCTAGCCAATACTCGGCTGTAGAAGAATCATCGTCCCTTCGAGCCCTAAACTCCTTCGCCCCGTACTTTCTTATTTTTTCGATCAGGGGTTTTCTTTCCCCTCCTACAGCAGGTACTGGTATGGGTGCTGGCGCTGGTGGTGGTGCTGGGGCGGCACCGGCTATCTGCCGTAATACGGTAGCCATTTGTTGCAACATTTCGTTAGGAATAGGAGCATCAGCTAGTGATTGCTCCGACGCAGGTATCTCCGATGCATGCGTTTCTACAGTTTGGGAGGCCTGAGACTCGACCTCCTCCTCTATATCACGCTGTGCTATTTGCGACATCTAAAGAACAGAACAAAACATATATAATCCCATCATCAGTAACGACCTAGCCCAACAGCATAATATTACCCTAGGTGGCATGTATATACATATAAAATTCTTAAATAACACATATACAACACAACTTTTATTTATTTCCAAGCAAAAGTTTTTACATTACTAGGAAGCCCTTATGTACATTCCAAAATTTAGGACTCCTTACTACTATATCATCATTCCATACTACCATACAATGTCTACCCGATAACACATATATACATAACCAAAAGATCCTCCAAAACGCAACACATCCCGAAGCTCAGTGAGTAGGTGCCCCAGGTGAGGTGGCACTATCAGAAGAATACTCTTCTATCTCAGGATCAAAGTCTGGGTCATGCGATGCTTCACCAGGTAAGTACTGGCCTAGCTCCTGGACCCTCTCCTGTAAAGCACAGATCTCTCTATGTGCTACTCCGAGGCTCCTACAGGCACTATCAAACTCCACTCTATAACTAAGCCTGTCCTCCTTTAACATCTACACGTCCCTCATCAAGGTGGTAATCATCTCATGTTTTTCTCTCAGGTCTTCACGATCCTGTATACTTCGATATGCCAGAATTTCTATGGTTTCATCTTGCTCTTATACTATTTGCTTTAGCCTCTCTACTTCCATCCTCAGCTCCCTCATCTCATCGTTTTGATCACCCAAAATTACTCCTGTTATAATTAGAATAACATAACTAACAATACTCCACACATGTATAGTTACATAATTAAAACCCCTATCCTAACCCTATGTGTCATACATTTAATGTTTAGTTCCACTAACTACCCAGAACCGGCTAAACCTCGCTCTGATACCACAAATTGTAACACCCCTTCTCGGCCTACTTGTGTAAGTTGAGTAGAGGCGCCACACTATCCTAATGTTGCTACCAATTTTACTTAGTCAAATTTGAATTACGATTTTACAGAAATTTTGCCAGAGTTTCGCCTAGAAATTTGGGTCCCAAGTGTCGACAAAACTTATTTTTCTGGTCTTTGAAAACATTTTTACACAAATCAATGCGAATACAACAAATTCAATACACTCCCAATGATTTCACCTTATACCCTCAACTACATCCTGCAAGAAAAATTCACACTTCTAATCCAAAATAAAGTAGAGATTTATTATTATTACATACCAATAACATACAGTATCATATACTGATTCTCAATCTTATTTATACATATACATGCCACAACTAGCTAACTCATAATGGAATCTAAAAGATCTACCCTGAGATATGCTGTGGGTCTGGTCGTCACTTTCTAAGACTTTGCTACTGCTCCGAACCTACGAGTCAAGGAAAACTTAACTCGCTGAGCGTTGTCGCTCAGTGGGTACTTTACCAATAAAAATAAAAGTAACATATGAAAGTATTTGAAATAAAAGGAAATAATTAAATCATAATTTAACCAACCTTAAACCAATAGAAATTATTGTACATTCAGTGTGATATGCTTCCAATAATGTAAAACCATAATTCCAACTTATTTTGCATTACATAGTTTAACGAAAAATATGACTTTGGCTGAGGCTCTACTGGTATATAGGGAACCATAGCGATAAGGCAGTGGCCCTTACCACTGTAACATAGGTGGCCCTCACCACCGATATCAGATCACAGGAATGGCCCTCACCATCCTGGTTATAACCAATAGGCCTCCCCATTGGCTTCAGTGGCCTCACCACTGAATAAAATATCATATCACAATAATAAGCAGTACTGCATGCGTTAGTATAGTGCACCATACCCTTATCTACCACTCCCACTATCCAGTAGAGCATAAAGATTAAAATGATTCAATTTAAGACTCAAACTTCATTTTAGCATGATTCAAGAAATCATTTTAAATTCTCATCGCGCTTTGCCATTTACGCCGCGCACCACATTCTTTGGTCAAACCGTTATTCTTTTTCACATATTTAACATCCACAATAAACATATCAATATTTCAAATCATTCCTCAAAAGATCACAAATTGACCAAATGAATAGTGTTGCGGCGAGAAAAATCGGCAACGCAAAATGGCATGACCAAATGAATAGTAAAATCTGGGTTTTCGTCAAAATTTCAGTCCACTTCAGTCATGCATTTGACCAGGTAAATGATCTTATTTTTGGCTGAAATTTTACAGAAAACTTATTTCATATGTTAACTACTTACACATAAAATTTTGTTGAAAAATTCATTCATTTTCTGCCTCAAACAATTGTCACAAAAAGATCCAGAAAGCTGTCTTTTTGGGACCATTTCGGCCCAAACATATGAAATACATAGGATAGTTTATTTTTCTTTTGCAAATCAATATAAAGGCTTCTTTAATGGTAAAGTGAAGATTCAAACACTTCCCTTTAATAACTTTTGCATGTTTAACTCAAATCAAACTAATTAAAGTTCATCAACATCAAAAATTCCATAAACCAAAGTTTGTAAGAAAAATAAAATTTCTTTTATGGTAAAGCACCAAACTTCCAAGGTAAAGTACCAAACCTTATTCTTTTACTTCCTCTTTTGCTTTTCCTCCTTCTCCTTCCTTAATCTTGTTTTTCCTTCAAGAAATTCAAGAACACACCCTTAAACATAAACCTTAACAATTTAGAATAATAAGCTATCCTCCATTTCTTTTCAAACTAAACCCTAATCTAACCTTATTAAACCTTAGAAACCTTGATTCTTTCATTTAATTGATTAATATCATAAATACTTAAAATTTTCCCAAATCCACCATAAGAACCCTAATCTCCAATCTCCCAATAGTTATATAAATACCTAAAATTGATACTAGAATTGAATTCTACATACTTGAAAACCTTAAAACTTACCTTGAAAATCAAACTTGACAAAAATTGGAAATCCTTTGGCGTTCTTCCTATGGTGGCCGAAATTTTGAAGTGGGAGAGAGAGAGTTTTGTTCTTCATATCATGATATATATATATAAGGGAAATGATGATCACCTTTGGAAGAATGAATGTTTGAAAGCCTAATGTTCACACTTTTCTCTTCTTTATTATAACTTTTAAATGTCCACTTTTCATTAGCCCAAATGTCTCCTACTTTTATTTATTTAAAAACCCAAGTCCTTAAACTTTCTTTTAATTATATTTTGGCCCCTCCACCATCTTGTGTTGAAATATCTATGGTCTAACGTGTGAAAAGACTAAAATACCCTCTGGCGATTATTTGTTCGTAACTTTTAACTCGTACAATTACACGAGGCAAACTATGTATATTTTTTATCCTCTTGACCTCTACATTCTATTTTTAAGGTCTATTTTAGGTTTCCAAGTCGTTTTGAAAAATTACCAATAAGCCCTCGACTTTTTACAAAATTCCCTTTAGGTCCTTTCTTTGCTCGGGTGTTACCCGGGCCCCGTTTCTACTGACGATCATTTCATATTTACCCCCATAACGTCCTCTACTCACTCTTATGTTTATTTCCTACTTTGGATTCATGTATAATGACCAAAATGTCCCTAGTCAAAATCACCTATATCTTCCAAACCGTGCATTTTCTGGAAAAACCGTTACGCGTCGTTATGACCCGATTTTTCTCTATTTTCCATTTTTGGAATCTGTTATGTGCACTATTAAGAACATCTAGTATGACTTTTGGAAATTACATTTACCTCCCCAAAACTTTTGAAAATTACAGTCACCTCCCCAAAACTTTTTGAAATTACAATCACCTCCCTAACACTCTGCATTTTTCTTCAATTAGGTCCCAATGGTCCTATAGCCTTATCTGGGGCCGTTGTCAGGAATTTTCTTCTCCTTTCCCCTTCTCTCACTGTGCACGTGACTACAATGCAAAAATTAGGTAGGCGGATGTGACATTTTCAACTTTTTAAATTTAAAATCCTAAATACTTTAAAATGTATTTTTAAAGACAAATAAAATATTATTATAAATAATATGTTCTAAAATAAGCATTTTTCACAAAAAAAAATCTCTGGGAAAAATTCTCCAGAGTTTTGTCTGTAATTTTAACATTCCCAAATTCAATAAACAACACAACTTCCACAAGATAACACACCCAAATAATATCAAATCACCATTTCACCCATACTCCTCAATTCTTCCATAATTTCTCAAAAACATTTATACATATATATATATATATGTTTATCCAAAAGCACATACAAAATCCACATTATAAATTTCAACCCATTCTTTATAATTTACAATATATATACCTCAAAACATAATATAATATACATAATATCAACATATACGATAATATAAAATATATACATGTTGGCAATCGGCACTGATCTCGAAGAAGCAGCAAAATCAACTCACACAATCTCAAAGCTAGACCTGACCTGGTTTAGACGAACTCTCCGGCTCCACCGGATCTACCTTGTCTCCTGCACGATGAATTTCAATTGCGCTAAGTGAAAAGCCTACCGGTACAAACTTTGATAACAATACAACTCAAATGCAATGCCAATGCACAATGCATATGGATTCATATCTCATATCATTTCATTTTAACATATTTCTCAATTATTTCACAATTCACAATTCACATAAAAATAAACATAGGCATGGGCCCAAAGGATCTAATATGCTATTAAAATTCTAGAGTTACTGTTTTGGTCCATATTGACACCCAGTGTCTAGTCCGAAGGCAAGTGACAGCCAGCATCTAGCCCAAAGGTAAATCATAGTGATGCCCAGCATCTAGCCCGAAGGCAGGTGACGTCCAACGTCTAGCCTGAAGGCAAATCAATAATTGCTTAAAAGTTATCCCCGAAGGCAAATAATGAGGAAAACCTCATAGGCATGCCACCAAACATAGAACTCTAGAAATTGAATAACATACTAGGCACACAATTAATTCACATTTCTCATTATCAATCTCTTTCTCATTTTCTCATAATCAAGCTAGGCACATTGCCTCATTTTTCATTATCTATTAGGCACATTGCCCTATTTTCTCATATTTTCTCATTTTTCTCATTCATAGCAATATCAATTTATCACATTTCATCGTATCATCACATTGCATCACATTTTACCTTAAAACTCATCACCCAAATATTTTGGGTAATTGCATATAATCCACATATGATTCACATTTTATGCACTTTAGCCATTACCAATGGCCTTTTAACAATGCCCTTAATGCATACACAACAAATGGCATTACCCAAACAATTTAGGTCATTTTCACATAATACACATATTTCACATTTTACATAATTTAGCCATTAACAATGGCTTTTCACAATGCATTTAATATATATATGACATTACACATGCCATAGCACAATATTCATACATGTTCCATGTATCAAGTAGCTTAACAAATTATCCAATCCAAAATATGTTAAGCCCAATGTAATGCAAATATGTCCAGTTCATCCAAAGTATGTACTTACCACAAATGACAACCAAAGCCAAGCTTAACACCACCTCCAATCTTCTCTTTCAACTTGCCCTTCAACACTTGGATTGGACAAATCAACTCTCCTCAATGCCTAAACAAAATGTGATCATAAATAATCATTTAGAATCACATTCTAAGACATTTTCAATCTTAAATCATAATTAAACATCATTCAAACAACATTCCTAAAGTTAAGGCTAGCATCACTTTAACTTTGGAATACCATATTAAGCCATTCAATTTGATGTTTTAAGATTATTTATATTATTAAAAATATATTTTAACATGTTTAAACTAATTATATTGCAAAAGCACACACTTATAACCAAAATAATAAAATGGAATAACCTTCCCCCATTGAAGGTTTTCCATTCCAACTCAATCCATTGATCATTTTAAGCTTATATTCATCACTTTTATAACTAAAAAATATGCTTTAACCAATAAAATCAAACAATTCAACAACTTTGGAAAATCACTTTTCCAACCCTAAATCAACACTTCCATTCTCAAACTCCAATCAAACTCAACCAAATACAATATTTGACTTTAAAATACTTATTTATGCATCAAAACAACTCCTTTATAATCAATTTGCACATTTGAAAACCATGGTTTCTCAAACCCTAAAAGTCTATAACCCAAAATTCTCTCTCTTCACCAATTCTTACCCAAATTCAATCATTTCTTCAATCCAACCTTAAAATCATTGTTAATCACTTAAAATAATTTCATTTAACAACAAATAGATAATTAAATCATACTACTTTACATACCCAAAACACACATATTCAATCTTCCATGAAATTTCAAGAAAAGAGGTTGAAAACTTACTAAATTTGGTGGAGATTAACAAAAATCAACTTTGAATACTTGAAATCCTTCAATTAATGGAGTATGGAAGAAGCAAAAGTCATTGGCTTTCTTCAATAGAGGTTTGACTAGAATGGAAGAAGAAGAAGATAAAAAATAATAATTTAATTTTCTCTTTCTTTTGACTTTTATTTATAGCCATATATATAATTTAATTAATTAATTAATTAATTATTAATCCAAAAATTCCTCTTCCTTTTAAAAATAAATTATTTTTGAATAATTTTATTAATTTTATATTTGCAAAGTTTATTTACAAAAATGCCATTGGACTTTGACTTTAACTTTTTAAAATTTAACTTTTTATATGTTATATATATTATGCATATATATCATTTTCAAAAAAAAAATATTATGCATATATATCACATATTTATTTCACTTTTTCATTTAAAATTCCTTCATTTTTCATTTACTATCATTAATTTAATTTATCCAATTAAATTATAATTTATTTTATCAAATTTTCAAAAATTAAGAATTTTAAAAAATATTTGGGATATTACAATTCAACCATAGAATCATTCTCAATAAATAAACATCATTCCTAGCCATTCAAATAATTAAAACACATATTTACAAAATCTTAAATTACATAAAGCTTAATTAATGAGGTACCCACAAATTAGAAACATACCTCTTGCCTTATTAATACCAAGATAAACAATTAATAATAATAATAATAAAGAAAACATCAATCCATGATAAATTAGACAAATAAAACATCAAAATCAAATAAATCAATAATCAAAATATATAAAAAATATGCATATAATTAAATAAAGCAATAAATAAATATATAAATCTAGGTTTACATCTTGAATTAGGGCTTCTTGAATAAAATTTAGGGTTTAGAGTGTTTAGGTATAAAAATTAAGATTTTAGGATTTTGAATTTAGAAAATAGGGTTTGATTTATAGAACTAATATTATTATTATTATTATTTAAAAATATTAAGTTACTGTGTAATTTGAGAAAAAAGGATTAATTAGGGTTTAGTTTTATAAACTAGAATTTTAATTAAAAACTAACATTATTATTATTATTCATAAAGAATTATGACCACTGTATAATTTAAATCAAGGTTTATGAAATAATTTCTATGAAAATAATTGCTAGAGTTTATGGTATACTGCATTGATTAGGGTTTGAGAAAATGGATTAAAGTTTAATGATTATATTATTTTCTAAAATTAAAAACTTAACTACAGTATGAACCGAAATTAAAAAAGAATTTGATGATAGATACTGTGATGAGAGTTTTAAGGGTGGAGATGATTGTTGATTCAATAAACAAAGTTAGATAAACATACCTATGTTTGAAGGCTCCACCAAAATTGTTGGATGAAATTCTAGATGAGCTAACATTGAGACAGAAGACTGCTTGCTGCCTTGGATTGTCTCTTGTTGTTGGTTCCTTGCTTGTGAAAGAATTCCAGGAGCATCAGTGTGTAAAGTCACTGAAAAGAATTGCCAAAGTCAAAAAGTCTAGAAAATCAAAAGTCCCAAAAGTTTCGTCTCCAAAAATTGTCAAAAGTGCAAACAATCCCCTATCCAAAAATTGTCAAAAGACCCTCTTTAATCTTATAACTGTGTTATTTATAGGAAAACAAAAAAAAACCTAATACTTCTTTGATAAGAAAATATAAACCATTTAGGAAAAATAAAAAAAAAACTGAGTAAAATAAGGTTTAGGCAAAAATTGCTCGAGGGTGCGGGCTGCAAGGAATTGGGCCTGCTGAGCGCGACGTGCAAGCGATGCGGTGTTGGACTGCTAGGCACTATGTCCGAGTTACATGGGCAAGCTAGAGAGCGAGGCTATGGGTTAGGTGTATTTGGCTTGCGGTGAATCGGCGTGCCATGCCAGCTGTCGCGCGTCACTCGCTAATTCATCCAATTTTTATTTTTTATTTATTTTTTATTTTTTATTTTTAAAAATAAATATTATATTTAAAATAAATATTTATAATTTTCTTTTTTCTTTCGATATATTAAATAATAAATATTATAAATAAATAGTAAATATTATAAAAATTATTTTGTAGCATTTTAAAATATTGGACTGGACTTGGTCAAAAAATAAGCGTATACAGTTTGCCTCCTGATTGAATGATCTGAGACTATAGTAAAAGAGAGTAAATAGCAACATATTTTTTGATTGGGTTTAGAGCCGGACTGACCCTGTATCTAAAGTCGAATTGAGTTCTGGACTCAAAAAAAATTTTAGGTTCTGTACCCGAGGGTGAGTTCTAGAATCAAAAAATGATTTGGGTTCTGGATCCGAGGGTGTGTTTTAGACTCAAAAATAATTTGGGTTATGGACCCAAGGTGAGTTTTGGACTCGAAAATGATTTAGGTTCTAACCCTGAGGTGAGTTCTTGACTCAAAAATGATTTGGGTTCTGGACCTGAGATGAGTTCTGAACTCAAAAATAATTTGGGTTCTGGACCCAAAATGATTTCAGTTCTGGACTCAAGGTGAGTTTCAAACACAAAAATAATTTGGATTCTGGACCCGAGATGAGTTCTGGACTAAAAAATGATTTGGGTTATGGACCCAAGGTGAGTTATAGACTCGAGAATGATTTAGGTTCTAGACTCGAGATGAGTTCTGGACTCAAAAATATTTTGGGTTCTAGACCCGAGTTGAGTTCTGAACTGAAAAATGATTTGGGTTCTGGACCCGCGCTTGTAAAAGATAATTGTATTTAGTATGATATTAATAAACAATATGCAAAAAATTTATCTATTTTTTATCATACCTATATTCTCTTGCTCCCTGCATGGAGTAATATTTTAAAAGTGCAAAAAATATTTTTAGACACGCAAATAACTGAATAATTGAATTTACTATTGAGACACTATTCATCACTATTTGCTCACTATTTACTAATAGTCAATTCACTGTTGTTTTTTATCACGAGAATTATTGTTTTTCCTTTTTCTTTTTGTCTTTTCCTTCATTGTTTGCCTATGCAAACATCGGTTGCCATCATTTTTCATTCATACTCACATTTTCATTTGTTAATACTTATTTAGTTTGAGAGAATAGAGAGCTGAGCATAGAGAATAGAGAGTTGAGCAGAGAGTAGGTTAAATAAGCAGCAAATGAAGAGAATGCATGCTTCAAGATAAGGTAATCGATCCAATGCTGAGTTGTTGGAATTTATTCAACAGTACGAAAATGGAACTATAGATCTATGAGCTGGGATGCAGCTTCATCATAGTTCAAATAAAAAAACTAAGGTAACACTGCAATTTAATATTTTAACTGCACAAATATGTATTCATCATTTTTCTTTTTCTTTTTTATTTTCATTTTATTTTTAAATTTTAGTTTTAAATTTAGTTATCAATCTCTATTCTAATTAGGAAACACTTTAATACTAAAAATAAATTAACTAATGGAATATTAATAAAAATTTAATAAATAAATAAATTTAAATAGAAAGTAATGAGTAGTATTAGGCTATAAAACAATAATATTGGTAAGATGATGTACTTACCTCATATTGGCCTACCTAGTTCAGTGCTAGCATGGTGCTTTGTTGTCTGGGGCAGAGGGCGTGTCTATAAATCCCGGCAATGGTATGACGTAGCACCTTCTCGGGTAAAACAGATCATCCGAGAGTGTGGTTTTGAAAGCTTTATTTTACAATTACCATCCGAGGAGCATCCGACAGACAGGAGTGTAGTTCAAGCATTGTTGGAATGATGGATGGACACAACTCATATGTTCCACCTTCCTGTGGGAGAGATGACCATTGGCCCAGTTGATTTTGCGGCTATAACTGGTCTTGTGTACCATGGCCTTTTGATTCCTCTTACTAACGAGAACATGACATGTGATGGAATTTAATAGTTAATCGGTATGGAACCTTCACTAAAAAAGCCATTCAAGATAAAAATTAAACTGGTTCATTAGACGAACTATGCTGGATGGAATCATTGAGAAATGGCCGAGTGATACGCCCAAGGATTTTTGCTATATTTGCTCGCATCAACCATCTTATGGAGTACTGAAACTGTCATCCATTTGTTAGTGTTGAGGGCTCTTGTAGATATGGATTTCTTATGGCTTTACGACTGGGGTGAAGCTGGACTTGCTTGTTTCTATCATGGTCTCGACAAGTTATATAGGAACAAAAAGTCTTTCACTAGCTTCATAGTGATTGTTGAGGTACTATCTCCTACCATTGTCAAATCAACTCATATGATAGCATGAATTTGATATCCATTGTTATTACAGGTATGGGCTTATGAGCACAATCTCGTGAGGGTGTCTGATATTTCCTAAGAGATAGTTGGGTATCCAAGGTTAAACTTTTGGTTGTCCGATCGCATAACAGTTCTCTGCTCTCATCATGTGCACACCCAGCATTATCACTTGAGTTGCCTAACCAACGACCAGGTAAAATAGTATTAGTATGCATTATAATTTATATAAAAATTTTACTTACCTTTTGTCATCTTGCAGGTTGACTTGGTGTGGTGCAAAGTTGAGGAGCGAATGAATTGTGCTCCTTTCATGAATGTTGCACTACCTTACCAGCACTCCCACCGAATCATTGCTGGTCCTATGTCTAGTGGCTAGTTTCTCAGAGAAAGGGTGTATGATTGGTTCCTTGGTCCCAAGCAGCAGAGGGTTTCGATGAACTTTCCAGTGTACACTTTGAATATTACATCAATGCCAGAGAATTCATGGCGATTAGCTCATAATGGCTATGATGTGGAAAATTATCTTTATGTATCGGGCGCATCATACACCCAATTCATTTGAACACAACTCTTAAACTTTGATGTGTCTCATGTTGGCATCCGGGGATTACCCAAGGAAGAAGAAGAAAATGATGAGGAAACCAATGATGAAGAGGAGGAGAGAGAATCTATCTCTCATTCTGGGACTGGAACCTCTCAGGAAAATACGTGTCACTCTATCATTGCAACTCCTTTTTCAACTTAGCTTGATTTTTCTCATAATTATTCTAGGTTGTTGGCTCATTTGATCATGAGGTTGAACCTTTCTCTGTTGTTCCCCCATTTGCTCCTTCTTATCCATCGAAAGTGTCATCTTATCTGCAAGGCTCTGATACGAGTTACCTGGTAGGTCATGTTGTTCCATGATTATTTATGCTATATGTATGCATGATTATGTCTGCTCTTCCCTTTCCTTTTCTGACTCATAATGGATGCTTGAGGAGCAAAACAAGAAACCGCAAGAGGAGTTTGCTGCTAGCCGCTGAGAGATAGCCCATCTTGAAAGATTGTATCATTAGTCGGAAAGAAACTTTTGAGACTTCGATTCCAGGAAATGAGGAATCCTAGTGCTTCATCTTCTAGGGGGCCCTAAACTGATGACCATGAGATCCCTTCTTCTACTTCATATGATGACTGCTATAGGCCTGAATTTCAAGAAAATAGGGACTTAGGTACTTTTCCTCCGAGCGGATCCCAAATGGGTGATATGCTTCCTCCTCCATCGGGCGATGACTTTTTAGGGCTTTATTTGATCAAGGCCCACCTCCTCCTTCTCAGTGACCCATCATTGTATTAATTGTGAAAATAATGTATTATTATTAATTATAATAATAATAATGATATTAATAATAATAATAATAACAATTTTTATTTTTACTGCTAATTTTGACTTTCAATTTTTTTTGTCATTTTGTATTATTATTTATTATTATCATTATTATTACAGTATACACAAAAATTCTTTCTCTTACAATTCAGAATCCTAAAGCATCACACATTTGCAAAACCAAGAGGAACGCGGCAAGTCAAAAATCATTTCATCGTTGATTTCCTATCCTCGCGTGTCTCGGTCTCAAGCCATTCTTCGTAAACTTTGGTATAGCCAATTTCCTATATAAACTATCCTTCAATGTTATAACCCCAAACAAAAATGAAGAAATTATCCACGAATTTTTATTTAAGCATCAAAATCTCTTTCAACAATTTTAACTCAATTTGAAGAAAATTAAAGGTTTATTTAAAACCATGAAAGCTATTCATTGGGAGAAAATATCTTGTTCTCAAATTAACACTTTAAAGTGCTTTCAAAATGTTAAATTGGACCATTCTTTTCTATATGCCATGATTTCCTTTTAGTATGTGAATTCTAGGACATTCAAGATAAACGACTTTGAGATATGTCCTATGATTGCAAAATTTGAGGCCATCCTTGGATATCCAAGCAATCAACTAATGGAATTGCCTATATTGACTTCCAAAACTCAACAAATGATGTAAAAGTTTTTTCAAATTTCAATGCCCAAAGTTCTGTAGTTGACTAGAGGTGAGAAAATTCTGCTTGGTCACTTGATTGACTTTTGCACTTCTCATTTGGCTCCCACCAAGGCATGGGGATGCATGCTTTGTCTATGCTTGCTTGGCCAATTCTTACTTATTTCTTCTGATGGTGACATCGATCCATGGGTACTGGATATCGTGGACCAAATACAAGGAGGTTTTTTGTCGATACTCGTGGTCTTCGCCGTTGGATTGGATCAATTCAAGTTAGAATCTTTGAGGAGATTGGCCGAAAGCCCCTTGCTGCAATAGGTAATTACCTAAACCACCCTTTTAGGTTTTCAATTTAGGCCTTTTTTATTTTTATTACTCTAATTTTTACCTAGTCCGCCCTTGTGGGTTTTCAAAACTAGTTAGCTATCCTAACTTTTGCCTAAGTCGCCCTTGCTGGTTTTCAACTTAACTGAAAACTATTTTTTTTTATTATTGATTCTATTTTTGCCTAGACTGGCCTTATAGGATTTCATAACTAGCGAATCACCCTAACTTTTGTTTAGGCCACCCTTGTGGGTTTTCAACCTAATGGGCATCATTTTTTTTTAATTTGTTTTCTTAGGCTTACAAATTTGTTTTCAAGAGCACCTCTGCTCGCTCGACACTCCATCCATGGTTTTTTTAGATATTTGCCACGACATCATTCTGCCAAAAAACTTCTCCATCCTGCTTCTTCACATGCCGATTGGACTGACTGGATTCTCTCTCAAGCTACAATTAATATCCATTGGTTGGTACCTTGGTGGAAGATCACTCTTGTCACCATTCGAATGTATTTGATGTATGTTTTGCTTACTGCACTTCGTTGAGGTACCTGCTATGATCCTCACCATCTTAATCGTCAGTATGGAGCTGAGCCTCAGGGTTCTGAGTTTACTCCTGATTTGGACATGCCTCGACTGACTAAGGCCTTTGTGGATCCATTAAAGCAAAGTTGACCTGCACACTACTCTTATTGTCTGCCATAGATTTAACATTTGTTAATTCTTTTAGAACAAATAATGTTAGGATAACAATAATAAAAATAATAAGAGATGCTTCTTTTCCTTTTATAACATTTCATCACCTTTCACTATTGTGTTATTTATCTCACCATATTTGGTCAAATACTTAAAATAGTGTACATAGAACAATTTTAATATTAACTTCATTTATTAAATTGGGAAATTATAAACCCTTAATTTTTTACCAGGTCTAGTCCGATATTTTAAAACAGTCCAAAAAATTTTTGTGGCATTTATTATTTATTATATTTATTTTTATTTATTATTTATTTTTAATAATGTAAATATTTATTTTTAATAAA
The DNA here is from genome assembly GCA_947685225.1 of Garcia nutans. NCBI lineage: Eukaryota > Viridiplantae > Streptophyta > Magnoliopsida > Malpighiales > Euphorbiaceae > Garcia > Garcia nutans. The sequence goes on along the minus strand of CANTUV010000009.1, from coordinate 17,868,163 downwards.
AAAATAAAATAAAAAGTAAAAAATAAAAATGGATGAATCGACAACGATAGTTGCAGTGACGAATTGGCTTGAGCCAATTCGCCGCAAGTGTGCTTGTGGTGAATTAGCCACAGATTTGCCTGTGACGAAATTGTGCCCTAGCCCACAGAAGCAGCCAAGCATGACCTCACCAGCCCACAACAGCACACCGATCCTCGCACGCCAGTCTCGCCCAACAGCCGCACGCTCTGCCGATATCTGTCCAAAGCTTATTTTACTCGGATGGTTCAATTAATTTCCTAATTAGATTTTATTTCATTAATCAAGTAGGCTTCATTTTTTGAATTGCCTATAAATACCACATTTAAAACACACAGAAGAGGAGAAAAATTTACGGAATAATTATTCAAACTTTTTCTTAGCAATTGATTCAGGGACTAGACCTTGAAAATTTAAAAGGAGATAATCAATAATAAGGCAACACACCAACTCTACAAAGGCAGTACACACACTATCTTTGCAGAAGCTCATCCAGAATTCTCGTTTAAAAATTTTGGTGGAGCCAACAAACAATGGTATGCTTTAAATTAAATAAAAATTATATGTTTTGACTGTTTTAAACATTAAAAGGGTTCATTCTTCATTTAATTAAAATCACAATAGGCAATTCCTTCTAAAAATAGTTTATGTATTAGTTTATAAGAAGTGCAGACTCTTATTTTGATAAGTCATAACAAATACAGCTAGTAAACTTGTTTGGCACAGATTGTTTATTTGTTTTTATCTTATGGTTATTTAATCAACTTGTTACTCAGAATCACATTAAAGCTTTTCTATATTAAACCTAACAATAGATTTTAAGGCTAGGAAAAATATTCACAATAACTTAATTCGTATAAACTTTAAAATTTTAATTAGTTTTTCACAAATACTAAACCCTAATTGCATGATATTAATCCTAAATCTTAATATTATTTTCATAAAACTTTCAAAACCCTAAAATCATAAGTTTTTAAACAAGAAGTCTGTAAACCCTAAATTTCCCCAAGAAACCCTAGTGGAAATCTATAACCCTAGTTTCTATGTTTATCACTTAGATGTATATTTATGATAATGTTGATGGAAGATTTATTGCATGTCTCAATGGATGATTTATTCTTACTTGATTTTATGATGAATATTGGAATGCTTTGATTTATTTTTAGTTTCAAGAAGTTGTAAGAGGTATGTTTCCATAATTGGGTAACTCAAATTATTAAATATCCTATGTAAAGGATATGTTTCCACCAATTGGTGGGTATCCTGGTTTCTTTATTTTCTTTTGGAAGTTGGACAATTGTAAAGGCATGTTTCCATCCTTGGATGGATGGCTATTTGTTTGTTTTGTTTGGGCCTTGCCATAATTTTTGATAAAGTATTTATTTATTCTATTGATCTCATGTAGTATGGATAATATCATGTTAATTAGGAATTTTATAGTATTGAGACCTGAAAAGGAGGCTGGTTCCAATGAACCGGGAGTTGTGGTTGTGTTGGGTCATTCTCACCTTCCCCATACATACTCAACTTTTCGAACCCATTAGAGGGTTGGGGATTCCTTAGGAATCGAGTCATCCATCCCTTTCTTTTTTCCTGCCCGTCCGGGTGGCGACTCTATTTTCCCCGGACTTAGGCCCGTGTTCTCTAAGGCCCTGAGCCTAACAGTGTCAAAGTCGCAAGAACCATTCCATGTGGGAGTGGGGGCAAAAATCCCTGCTCACGTGGTGACTCCACTGGGGATAAGAGAAGTTGATTCCATTGGTCTTTATATTATTCTATTCTTTCTTATCAAGATATGATCCATTGCATCATTTAGATTGCATCGTGTGCGTGAGTTATGACACCCGTGTTACCCGTGTTGTGTTATATAAGGGATACCATACTTTCACTCATAGACTTGTACCTTTTCGTATATACTTGCTATGGGAACCTAAGCCTTTTAACTAAATGACTAAAGCTCATGTAATTGGCCTAGTTACTTTCCTTAGGCTTTTACCCAAATGCTTATTATTTGACTATGGTTAATTTATCTTGGTTTAAATCATGGCTTATTTGGTTTGTTCTTTTTCTAATATGATCTATTTACACTATGAGCTCAAACAATTTTTTCCTCTAAATCCAAAATACCAAAACTATTTTCAAAATTTTTGAAATGATCTTTGGACATAAAATTTTTCTAAAAACAAGTCAAAAATTCTTTTCTCATGACCCAAATACAAAGCCCAAAATCCATTTTTTTTTCTAAAATCTTTTTACAAATGGCTTAGAAACAAAATTATTTTGACAACCATTTCAAAAGAGCTTACGGATATTTAGGTCAATTATGGAAATACGAAAAATCAATTGTGAGCCTAGTTTATACTAAGAATTATTAATCATGGGCTAGTTTTTGGCATGAATCATTAGTTACCTTTTCAAGTGAGAAATCTATTTATAATAAACCTCTTAATTTAGTTTTAATCCAATATAGCATAAAAGCTGTTTTAGTTGATCGGATGGATTAAAACCTAATTAATGGGAATTATCATGAACTGATTTTCATGTTCGAAAAATATAACTATTGGTTGAAATGTCCAAGGGAATTATTCAAAAACAAGATACCCTATGTTAGTATTTTGTTAACCATATACCTAGGAAAAGAGACTCACCATCCATGTGTGGAAGCTATAAGGTTGGAAGGGACGTTCTACCTATCTTCGTTTGTTGTTTGTGCATACATGCATACATACATTTGCATCTCATATAATTGATCCTTTCTGGCTCACAGCCCTAGATTACAATAGTTCAAAAGTCTACGACAATCCAACCTACACCGGTGATAAAGAATCCAGTAGCAACTCAATTACTTTCTCACCAAAAGCAATGGAGCCCTAACAAATTCAAAGAATGGTGGAAGATGCTCTCAATGCCAAGATGGAAGAACTAAAGGAGGCCCTAGATGAGACCATGAAGAACCAATTGGCTGCAATTTTAGGGAACAATGCCGAGGCATCTGCTAGCACCGAGAAGTCAAAGGACAAAGGGAAGTCTAAGGTTGGTGAAGTGGCTTTTAAGGATGACAAAGTAGTCATTGATGATGATGATGACTGGCCTCAATACTTCCAAGATCCTCAAGATAAGAAGAAAGAGTCGAGGGTTGTGGAAAGAGCAACTATGGAAAAGACTGAAACTTCTGATATTGAGAAACTAATTGCTAATTTGGAGAAGAATTTTGAGAAGAAGCTAAAAATTGAAGAAATGTCGGAGGTCGAAAAGTTGTTTGAACAAGATGAGGAGGTCCCTTACAAGTTCAAGATGTCTTCCTTCACTAGGTACAATGGTACAAGAAATCCTCACTTGCATGTCACACAATACATCACTGCCATGTAATTTGCCAGAGCTACTAAAGCTCAAACTCTGAGGTATTTTATGCTTTTATTGGATCCTGTTGTGCAAAATTTGTTCAATACCTTAGAAGAAAGTAGCCAAAAAAATTGGGACATGTTGTACAAAGCCTTCGTTCAACAATATGGGTACAATGTCGAGCTAGAAGTTACCTTGATAGAGGTGGAGACCATTAGGCAAAGACCAAATGAGAACTTTGTTAATTATGTAAAGAGATTGAGAAATAAGGCTGCTTTGCTCAAGAAGAGGCCTGATAAGTCAGATCAGATTAGGATGATTGTGAGAGGGGTGTTGCCTAGTCTTCATGAAAAGATGTCTCATACACTCATCCAGGATTTCAAAGATCTTTTCCAAGCTGGTCTACAAATTGAAGAATGGAAAAGGGAGAAGAACGGCTTTTCAGTAAGAAGGAATGAGAAAGGGAACTATCAGTCGGGTAATCAAAGCACGCCAAAAGTAAGTTGATGTTAATGCAACTGGTCAAGGAAATAAAAGACAGTTCTCAAAATTGGGGAAACCTCTATCTTGGGTTTTCAACAAGCTACAAAAGAAGGGGTTGTTACAACCATTGGCTCCTCTACCACTACATAATCATCTAACACCAAACTTCAATGCCGAGGCCTTCTGTCAATTTCATCAAATACAAGGGCATGAGATGGAAAAATGTGCTCATCTAAGGCACGAGATCCAAGATTTGATTGACAGTGGTAAGCTACCCGAGCCGAATAATCCAATACCAAAAGCAATCCTTTGCCTAGGTTCAACAGAGTGCCACCACCAGCAACTTCATGGTAGGAGGATGATTGGAGAGAGATCTTGTCTTATCCTCTTTTCAAGATGGGAATATTGAAGATGTAAAGGGAGAAAAAGCTTAACTCAATAAACTTCCCTTGGCTTGTTTGTTTTTTTTTATTTTCTTTATTTGATGTTTTACTGAATAATCATGTTTTTCAAATTTAAAGTTGCTTGAAATAAATTATTTTCATCAAAATTTTTGTTGGTCTTTATTCATTTTGGTGCTGAACTGATGACGAATTTAACTTGATATTTATAAATTAGCATATCTAAGCATCATGATTCAAATGACTTTACCAGGTGCGGGAATTGCTCTATAGCATTGAGTTGTGTATGTTTACTTAGAGAGGGCTCCTGCATAATTACCTTTGTCTAAGTCCTAGTCAGTCTTAGAACATGCTTTGACCAACTTTTGAGGCAAAATTTGAACTCTGCTTATTTAAGAGAGAGATGATCTAGGCATTGTTTGGTCAGCCAACAACTAGTATCCACCAAATTAAATCTTTGAGCCTTCATAAAATTTTAGCTTTCTTTTCATTGACATATAAAGCCCAACAACCTACCCTGAGCTGATGTGTTATTTATGACAAATTTGATGATCACTAAAGGGAAGAGGCAAGAAGATAAAAAAGAAAGGAATGTATAGTCAAGACCATAAGGATAGACACAAAAAAAAAAAGAAAGAAGAAAAAAAGGAGAAAAAAAGGAAAAAGAAAAAGAAAATAAAAAAATAAAATAAAATACAAAAGGCAATTCAGTAAGCCAACCAAGTTTTCCTTTACCTAAAGCAGCAAAAGACTTCCATTTGGGCAGTTTGACTTGAATTGGTCCAACCCAACCAAAGATTCAATCAAAATCATAGAAAAAGGAGGAAGACCATCCAGTTCTTGAAAGTTCCATACTTAATATTCCTACAAAAAAGAAGGACAAAACGATAAAATGATCAAAGAAAAGGAGTAAGAAAAAGAAAGAGAAAGAAAAGGAAAAAAAAGAAAAGAATGTAGGTATCAACCTTTTTATAAGGAAAAAGACTATCCCAATCAAGATCCAGATTAACGCCAAGAACATGAGAGAATATTCAAAGCTCTATCTTTTCATATTTCCACCTGTATAAAGTTCCAGCAAAAATTTTATATTGTGAAGGTTTTTCCATTGTGTCACTTCAGCTCCAATCTCAAAGTGACCTTCATTTAAACAATGTCCCTTATTGATCCCATTTTAAGCCTATCAAAGACCTGTTGATCTCTCTTGGTAGGCAGAGTCTATTAGTGGAGATAGTTTGGATAAGCATGCATATAAGATAGACAATATTCAAACTCAAATGAGATCTTTAACCAAGTAATGTGTATGTGCCTATCTGAAGTGCAATAGTTCTTGCTCCAATAGAAATGATTTTATCGTGTCCTGAGGTATAATGACACTGATTTGACAAAGCCAAAATATGATTTTAAGGTTTTAAAAATATGTTTTTGTCATACAAAGCCTTCAAATTAAGAGAAGTTTGTTGAACCATCGAACCTCGAAGGATACATTGGACAAAGTAAATAATTATTGGCATAGTTGTGAAAAAGTTGCCAACTCGCGTGCTGATTCCTAATTTGAATTGGATGTATCTCTTCTGCTTAGGTCTCACCACTCATGTTTTCAACATCTCTAACATAAAAGCCATAAATGCAAAGCTTTCTGTCATTCCAATACAAGACCTGAACATGCATCCAGAAGGAGTCAATGAGAGCACTTTAGCTGATCACCTTAGTCTGTGAGTTGATGAAACCACTATAAGTATTACTCATGCATATCATGCATATATTAACATATCACACTGGATTTTTCTTTGTCAAAAGTAAACAAGAATACTTTATGAAGCAAACATGAAGCAGACATGGAATCAGGTGGCATGGAAGGCCCATTGCTTGAGAAAACTCCAGTCATTTTGCAAAAGAAAGAAGAAATGCATGCTTATGCAAGGAACTAGACAAAATAAAAGCATCAATCAGAGCCTGCTTGAGAAAAATCATTGGTTTGAGCCTACACAGAGGGCAAAGTTTCTCCTTTTTAATTTTTGAGTTTATGCATGTACAAAATATTTTCAAACTCACTTTCAAATATTTTGCCACACAGGTGGTAAGGAGAAGATATGAGAGCCTGCTAAAAAATAGCTAAATTTTTTTTAAGAGGAAGAATAAAAAAGAATGGAATAGCCGGTTCAGCCAGAATTCTCAACTGATAAAAGGTCAATCAAAATCTAGTTTCGGGTCGAGCACCCAAATCTAGTCTAGGATCGAGAATCCAATTTAGGATCAAGCACCCAAAATTCAGTTTTGGGTTGAGCACCCAAATCTAGTTTATGATTGAGAATCTAATTTCGGGTCGAGCACCCAAATCTAGTTTTGGGTCGAGCACCCAACTCCTTTCTCAGGTCTAAGTAACCAATCTACTTTTGGGTCGATCACCTAACTCCTGTCTTGGGTCCAAGTACCCAATTCAATTTTGGGTCGAGCACCCAAAATCCAGTTTTAGATCGAATATCCAAATCCAATTTAGGATCGAGAATCCAAATCCAATTTAGGATCGAGCATCCACATTCAGTTTAGGATCGAGTATCCAAATCCAGTTTTGGGTCAAGCACCCAACTCCAGTTTCGGGTTGAGAACCCAAATCCAAATCAGTCTTGGATTGAGCTCCAAAAAATGTAGTTTCAGATCGAGAACCCAAATCCAAATCCAGTATTTGGTTGAGAATCCAAAAATCTAGTTTTGGATTGAGCACCCAAAAATGCAATTTCGGGTCGAGCATCCAAATCCAATTTCGGGTCAAGCACCCAAATCCAGTTTTGGGTCAAGCACCCAACTTCAGTTTCAGGTCGAGAACCCAAATCCAAATCAATCTCTGGTAAAGCACCCAAAAGTCCAATTTTAGGTCGAGAACCCAAATCCAAATCTAGCATTGGGTCGAGTACACAAATTCAAATTTTGGGTCGAGAATCTAAATCCAAATCAGTTTCGGGTTGAGAACCTAAATCTAGTCTTGGGTCGAGCACCTAAAAGTCAGTCTCGGGTCGAGAATCCAATCAAATCTAGTCTCAGATAGAGAACCCAAATCATTTTAAAGTCGAGAACCCAACATCGGATCAATAACCCAAACCATTTCTAATCTTGGGTCTAGAACCCATCCTCATCCAAAATTTGCTCAAAGTCATATTGCTTTTCACTCTCTTCAACTAAAAATCTCAAATTGTTTAGTCAGGGGGAAAACTGTAGACCCTTAATTTTTTATCAAGTTCGGTCCGATATTTTAAAATAGTCCTAAATAATTTTTATGGTATTTATTATTTATAATATTTATAATATTTATTATTTATTTTTAATAATATAAATATTTGTTTTTAATAAAAAATAAAATAAAATAAAAAATAAAAAATAAAAATGAATGAATCGGCGATGGTAGAATCGGTGATGAAAGTTGCGATGACGAATTGGCCACAGGCCAAAGCCTGCGGCAAAATTGTGCCCCAGCCTGAAAAAGCAGCCCAGCATGCCCTCGCTAGCTTGTAGCAGCACACCGATCCTCGCATGCTAGTCTGGCCTAGTAGCCTGCGCACATTTCTGATTTATGCGCAAACCTTATATTACTCGGATGGTTCAATTTATTTCCTAATTAGATTTTATTTCATTAATCAAGTAGGTTTTATTTTTGAATTTCCTATAAATACCACATTAAAAACACACAGAAAGACGAGAAAAATTTACGAAAGAATTTTTCAAACTTTTTCTTAGCAATTGATTAGGGAACTAGACATTGGAAAATTAAAAGGAGACAAGCAACAATAAGGCAACACACCAACACTACAAAGGTAGTACACACATTGTCTTTGCCGAAGCTCATCTAGAATTCTCTTTTAAACAATTTTTTTGGAGCTAACAAATGATGATATACTTTAAATTAAATAAACACTATATGTTTTAATTGTTTTAAACATTAAAAGGGTTCGTTCTTCATTTAATTAAAATCATAGTAGGCAATTCCTTCTAAAAATAGTTTATGTGTTAATTTATAAGAAGTGCAGACTATTATTTTGATATGTCATAACAAATACAGCTAGTGAACTTGTTTGGCACGGATTGTTTATTTGTTTTTATCTTATGGTTATTTAATCAACATGTTACTCAAAATCACATTAAAGCTTTTTTATATTAAACCTAACAATAGCTTTAAAGGCTAGGAAAAATATTCACAGTAATGTAATTCATACAAACTTTAAATTTTTGATTAGTTTTTCATAAACACTAAACCCTAATTGCATAATATTAATCCTAAATCTTAATATTATTTTCATAAAACTTCCAAAACCCTAAAATCATAAGTTTTAAAATAAGAAGTCTGTAAACCCTAAATTTCTCCAAGAAACCCTAGTTGAAATCTAAAACCCTAGTTTCTATGTTTATCATTTAGATGTATATTTATGATATATGTTAATGGATGATTTATTGCATGTCTCAATGGATGATTTATTCTTGCTTGATTTTATGATGAATATTGGAATGCTTTGATTTATTTTTAGTTTCAAGAAGTTGTAAGAGGTATGTTTCCATAATTGGATGCCTCAAATTGTTAAATATCAGGTAATTCAATTTATTTTTAAGTATTGGACTTATAAAAAGAATAAATTTCCACCAATTGGTGGGTATCCTATTTTCTTTATTTTCTTTTGGACATTGGACAATTGTAAAGGTATGTTTCCATTCTTGGATGGGTGCCTATTTGTTTGTTTTGTTTGGGCCTTACCATGATTTTTAATAAAGTATTTATTTATTCTATTGATAACATGTAGTATAGATAATATTATGTTAATTAATAATTTTATAGTATTGAGACCTGAAAAGGAGGCCGGTTCCAATGAACCGGGCATTGTGGGGATGTTGGGTCATTCTCACCTTCCCCACACGTACCCAACTTTTTGAACCCATTAGGTGGTTGGGGATTCCTTAGACATCAAGTCATCCACCTCTTTCTTTGTCCCAGCTCATCCAGGTGGCGACTCCATTTTCTCCAAACTTAGGCTCATGTTCTCTAAGGCCCTGAGCCTAACATTGCCGAAGTCGCAAGAACCATTTTCATATGGAAGTGGGTACAAAAATTTTTCTTCACAAGAATAACCAAACATAAAGCCAGTATACACAAGATCACTCTTGTCGCCAATCAGCCCTTACAGATTTTCTAAATGATAATTTTCTCTAGTTTAGACCTTATTGTTGCCTAGTCCGCCCTTTTGGATTTTTGAAACTAGTAGACTGCTTTAACTTTTGCCTAGGCCGCCCTTTTGGGTTTTCAACCTAGTGAGCTCCTCTCTTTTTTTATATTTATACATAAAACCTCTTCAACTTGTCCATGTTCACTGGCTCACTATGCTCGTTCTCGTCCATATCTGATATTTTGACTACACCCTTGCTCATGACTTGTTTCACAACATATCATCCTTCCCAACTAGGCTTAATTTTCCTCTTGGATCAGAGACATTAGGCTTACACTACTTCAACACTTGACCTTAACCCTTCTATTGTAGGCCTGAGCTATCTTCCTTTGATACAGCTGATGATGATACAGTGCTTTCAACCTCCTCTCTTCTAATAAAGCTAACTATGTGTATCTGCTTACTACCCACTCTATCTCTGGTAGTTCAACTTCCAGGACAACTCTTAATGACTTGATCTCTATCTCAATTGGTAACACTGCTTCCATCCCATAAACCAAGGAAAATAGTGTCATTCCAGTAAGTGTTCTTACACTTGTTATGTATCTCCATAAAGCAAAATGAAGCATCTCTGACTAATCCCTATATGTCTTTGTCATCTAGGATAGAATCTACTCAATTGTCTTGTTTGTCGATTCTACTGCACCATTAGCCTTCAGTCTATAAGGGGAGGATTGATGATGATGAATTTGGTACTTCGAGAATAAGTCCCTAACCACCCATGAAACTGTACCCCATTGTTCGATATCATACTGTGTGGGACTCCATATCTACATATGAGATTCTTTTCAATGAACCTAGCCATTTTCCTTCCCCCAGCTTATTGAAAGATTAATCTTCGACCCATTTTAAAAAATAATCCACTATTACTACGATAAAGCGGTGACCATTTGAAGCCATCGAATGCATCTCTCCTACAATGTCAATCCCCCAAGTCGCAAAGGGCCAGCGTGAATACATAGAATATAATTCTTCTGAGGCGTGTGATTCAAATTACCATAAATCTGACATTGCTGGCACTTCTTCACAAATTCAATACAATCTCTCTCCATGGTCAACCAATAGTAACATTGTCAAAATATCTTCTTATCTATGGCTATCCCATTCATGTGTGGACCACAAATTCCCGCATGTACTTTAGACATGATATGCTTAGCTTCAGGCTTCCTCAAGCACCTCAAGTGCACCCATCAGGCTATCTTTGATACAACTCTCTCTGAAAGGTGATGTATTATAAGGATCATCACCTTATGGCTGTTCTTTCTTCCCTTGTTGCCCCCAATGGGTATTCCTTATTCTCCAAAAATTGTCTTATGGTGTCATACCACGCATCATGGTCTATATTAGTTTCCATGATTGATTCATATTCATAAAAAGGAGTTGATGAACTAGTCAAGACAAGAGGCTTAAGAAATAAGTTGACAGGATTTTCCCATATCGAAGCCAATGTGGCTAGGGCAACACCCATTTGGTTTTCTTCTCTTGGTAGGTGTATAAACCTGAACTCCTTAAAATTTTTCTTCATCATGGTCAAGTAATGGTGGTAAGGTTTTAGCTTCTCTTCTTTTAACTCCCACTCTCCATTTACATGGGATACTACTAGCAATGAAACACCAAAGACCTGCATCTTATCCACCTTCATAATCATCAGGGTTTCCAAATAAAAAATACATGCCTCATACTCCACCATATTATTGGTTACCTTGAACTACAACTTCTTAACTAAAGGGATAAGCTCCCCCTTCGAGTGGTTCTAGTATGACTCCCAAACCTGCTCCTTTTCTATTTACTGTTCAATCAAAATACATCTTCCATCATTGTACTTTTATGGCCTCTAAATGTTCATCAGGAAATTCCAAGACTACCTCTTCACTATACGATAATGGTTGTTGAGCCAGGAATTCTACTACTGCTTTACCTTTGATTGTTTTCCTAGGTACATACTCAATCTCAAATTCTTCCAAAATTATCAATCATTGACCATATTTCCGAATCAAAGAGGGTGTCTCTCTTAAGTACTTCATTGGATACAACCTGGAAATGGCTTACACACTATAAGATTGAAAGTAATGCCGCAACTTCTTAGAAGACCAAACCATGGCTATACAGGTCTTTTCAATGATATTATACATAATTTAATAAGGTAGGAGCTTTCTACTCATATAGTAGACTGCATGCTCAATCCCTGACTCATCTACTTGGGCTAGCATAGCTCCTATTGACTCTTCCTCTACTTCTAGGTGGTTTCAAAATAGGTAGGTTCATCAAATACTCTTTTATATGCTCAAAGGCCCTTTGACACTCTTCATTCCACTTGACTGGCTAGTTCTTTTTAAGTAACTTGAAGATAGGTTTGCAAATTGTGGTGAGCTTTGCTATGAACCTACTAAAATACTATAACCTACCAATGAACCCCTAAACTTCTCTCTCCAACTTAGGGGTTGGCATATCCCTGATTGCCTTAACCTTGTCAGGGTTAATCTCAATTCCATTTGGACCAATCACGTGCCCCAATAACTTGCCTAAAGTAACCCCAAATACACATTTCTTTGGGTTTAGGCTTAGTTTATACTTTACTGCTCTCTCAAAGAATAACTCTAAGTTCTAGAAGTGTTGCTCCCTTGTATATGACTTCACTATCATATCATCAACATACACCTCGACCTCTTTGTGCATCATATCATGAAATAAAGTGGTAGCCATCCTTTGGTTGGTTGCTCTGGCATTCTTTAACCCAAACGACATCACCCTATAACAAAATATACCCCACGTAGTAATGAAGATAGTTTTGGCTTTATCCTCTTAGGTCGTTAACACTTGGTTGTATCCAAAAAATTCATCTATGAACGAGTGTAGCACGCTAGAGGCTGCACTATCAATAAGGACATTTATATGGGGTAAAGGAAAATCATCTTTAGGGGATGCCCTGTTCAAGTCTCTATAGTCCACACAGACCTTAATTCTTCCATCTTTCTTTGGCACAGGCACTATGTTGGCTAGCCAATCTGGATAATCTATCATTTCAAGGAACTTTACTTGTATCTTTTTAGTAACCTCTTCTTTAATCAATTCTGCCTATTTCGGTCTTAATCATCTAAGCTTTTGTTTGATAGGCTTCATGTGAGTATAAGTAGGAATCAGTTGTTCGGCTATGTCTCGATCTATTCCAGCCATGTCCTTATACGACCAAGCAAACACCTCTTCATTTTTTTTAAATATTTTTTCTAATCTCTCTCTCATCATAAGTAAGGTCAGATACTATGCTAATATTTTTAGGATTATTAGTTGTTGCCAAATTTAATGATTGCGTATCAACAGAGTTAATATTAAAAATGCTCATGTAACCACTATTTGAATGTATGCAACCATCAGGAAAAACATCACACTAGTAAGTAAAATCAAACTTTATTGCATTCATTTTGAAAAAGAAAACATCATCATCCTCATACAAAGCAGACAAATTAAAATCAAAATTAAAATCATTGTTCTCAAAATCATAAAGAAAAACATCTTCAAACTTCTCTTCAACTAGAGTAGCAATCTCCTCTGGATTATTCTCGACTTTCAGGACAACTTCCTTCTTCCCTTCTGAATTAAACTCCTTGCCAACTGGCAAGATGAGCTCTTTCTTCGCTTGTTCCACCAGTTCAGCAGCATCGGCAAAAATCTCAAAACTCAGGATTAGTTTTCCCATGAACATGACTGGCTCAGGCTTCCCTTGGAGTGGTCCCATGTCTGGAGCTTTGACAAAAATCTCTTCAAGCGGTGGGAAACTCATCTTCTCATTCTTCTTTGGCTGAACATTTTTGTTGTCTTCCTCATATCCCAACCCTCTCTTGGAAGTCTGAGTCTTAAAATCTGGAAGTTTTGTCACAAATGTCTTACCGTTTCCAAGACCAACACTAGGAAGATAGTTCATGTTCTTCATCATATTCAAGACTTTGGAGTCTACTACTTCATCATCAGAAATTGCAGCTACTTGGAAACCATTGAGAGGCCTCTCAATCATCAAAGCATTTACCACTTCATTATCCTTGGCCTCGATGACCACTGTCTCATCTCCATTTGGGAACTTAATCTTTTGATGGAACGTAAAGGGAACTCCATCAAGAGGATCCTACTAGTAGTGCAAAAGTAACAGGAATGTCCAAAACCACGAACTCCATCATAGATTCAATTGGACCAGCCTTCACAATAGCTTTAAAAGTCCCTTTAGTGTGCCTCTTAGTATTAACATAAGCCCTAATGGTCACTCAGGTTGGGCTCAAATCCCTTATTGACATATTAAGCTTTGGCAAGATTTTAAGTGGACAGACATTTATGGAGTACCCATCATCAACCATCACACATAGTGTGAGCGGGAATTTTTGCCCCCACTCTCAGTGGAATGGTTCTTGTGACTTCGGCACTGTTTAGGCTCGGGGCCTTAGAGAACACGGACCTAAGTCCGAAGAAAATAGAGTCACCACCCGGATGGGCCGGGAAAAAGAAAGGGGTGGATGACTCGATTCCTAAGGAATTCCCAACCCACTAGTGGGTTCGGAAAGTTGGGTACGTGTGGGAAAGGTGAGAAATGGCCCAACACCCCAACATCGCCCAGTTCATTGGAACCGGCCTCCTTTACAGGTCTTAAAATTATAAAATTCTTAAATATAATAATATTATCCATATTACATTCAATAATTGAAATAAAGCATCGTCATATTAAAATCAAAGCAATGTTCAAGCGAAGCAAATAAATGGACACCCATCTGAGGATGGAAACATGTCCTTACACCGTTCATGTTTATACTAAATAGGACACCCACCAAAAGGTAGAAACATGTCCTTTACATTGGTCCAAAATATAAAAGCAATTTGAATTACATGATATTTAACTAATGAGGTACCCAAAAAGTGGAAACATACCTCTTACACTTTTAATACTAAAACAAGCAAATAATAACAATAAAGAAAACATCCATCCATGATAAGTTAAAAAAATCAAGCATTGAAATTAAATAAATCAAGCATTGAAAATAAATCAAAGCATATAATGAACTACACAATCAAACCTAAAAATAAAGCAAGTAAAGATACAAATTAGGGTTTGTTGTTTCTATTTAAAGTTCTTTAATTAATATTTTAGGACTTTGGGATTTTAGTATTATTATTGTTATTTGTTTAATCTACTGTAAAGGTTTTAGAAAATTGGAATGGATTAGGGTTTCATAAATTTAAGAAATTAGTAAGGTTCTTTGATTGATCAAAATTTAGGGGTAAATTTATGAAATTAGGATTTTAGAATATTAAAATATTAGGTTTATAATTCTTGGTTACTAGATTGTTGTTTTGGATTTACTGTATTGAGTTTGAATGTTTAGGTTTATAAGGTTTTAAGGATTAAGGTTTAGGAAAACTAGAGGTTACGTATTAGTTTTGAGGGAATTAGGGTTTAGGAAAACTTAGGGTTTAGATTTACTGGTTTGGGGGTTTACTATTTTGGTTTTGGAGTTGAAGAAAATAGTTTAGAGTTTTGTAAAGTACTTATGATTTTAGAAACTGTAAAGTAAGTTAGGGTTTGGAGATTTAACAAAATATTTTGAAATTTTGGAAAAGAATTAGAAGAAAATAGTTTAGGGTTTTTAAAAGCTTTTGGAAATAGGAAAAACGATTTAAGATTTTTGGAAACAAAAGAGTATTTTTTTAGGGTTTTTGGAAATAGAAGGAACAATTTAGGGTTTTAAGGTTTTAAAGAAATAGGTTAGGGTTCTTAAGTTTTAGAAGAAACAGAAAAGTAATTTTTAGGGTTTTTGAAAATAGAAGAAACGATTTAAGGTTCTAAGGTTTAGAAAAAATAAATTTAGGTTCTAAGGTTTTTAGAATCAAAAGAAACAATTTGTTAATTTTCAGTGATTGAAGCTACTGTAAGAAAAAAAAAGAAATTAGAGATTCAAACCTTTGTTCGTTGGTTCCACCAAAAATTGCTTCTTGGATGAACAAGGACAAAAGCAAGGTTGCTGCCTTTGATAAATTATTGATGGCTTTGCTTATTCCTCTCAAATCTGAAGTACCAAGTTCAAAGTTCTAGTCCTAAGTTTTTCTCCCTCTAGAGTCTCCCATCCAAAGATCTTTTTCTTTCTCTTTTTTCTGTGTTTTTTAGTGTTATTTATAGGAAAATTTATAAGATTAAGTCTAATTGTTTAAGAAAACTAAGATTAATTAGTAAAAGAAACCAAAAATCAAATAGAATTTTGTTTTGGAAAAAATTGAGTTGGAAAAATTTCGCTGGCAAAAACGGTGATAGGCTGCAAGGAATTTCGCTTGGTGCGAGTGAGAATTGGCATGCTAGCGGACTGCCAGGCCATTTCGCCCGTAGGAAGTTTCTGCGGGAGAAATTGGCCTTGGCCAATTGCTTTCAGCGACGAATTTTTTCATCGCCGATTTTTATTTTATTTATTATTATTATTTTATTAAAACTTATAAAAAATAAATACTAAAATAAATATTATTTAATTAAGATAACACAAAAATTATTTTGGACTATATAAAAAATAACAGTCCGGACTGGGTCAAAAATTAAGGGTCTACAGTTTGCCCCCTACTTGAACGATCTGAGACTTTAGTAAAAGAGAGTGAAAAGAAATAAGACTTAATTTTTATGAGATGGTTACTTGAATTTGTTTTGGATACTTGGACCCGAGACTGAACTTGATTTGGGTACTTAGACTTGAGACTAGATTGAATTTGGGTACTTGGACCCGGGATTGGGTCCTTGGACTCGAGATTGATTTGATTTGGATACTTGGACCCAAGATTGGGTACTTGGACCCGAGACTAAATTTGATTTGGGTACTTGGACCTGAGATTGAATTTGATTTGGGTACTTGGACCCGAGATTGAATTTGATTTGGGTACTTGGACCCGAGATTGAATTTGATTCGGGTGCTTGGACCCGAGATTGGGTGCTTGGACCTGAGATTGGGTACTTGTACCCGAGATTGAATTGGATTTGGGTACTTAGACCTGAGATTGAACTTGATTTTGGGTACTTGGACCTAAAATTTAATTGGATTTGGGTACTACGACTCGAGATTGGGTACTTGGACCCGAGATTGGGCACTTGGACCAGAGATTGTGTACTTGGACCCGAGACTGATTTGATTTGGGTACTTGGATCAGAGAATGGGTACTTGGACCCGAGACTGAATTGAATTTGGGTGTTTGGACCCGAGACTAGATTGAATTTGGGTACTTGGACCCGAGACTAGATTGAATTTGGGTACTTGGACCCTAGACTAGATTGAATTTGGGTACTTGGACCTGAGAATGATTTGATTTTGGGTGCCTGGACCCGAGACTGAGTTTGACTAACCTTTTATCAATTGAGAAGTCTGACTGCTCCGGCTGTTCTATGCATTGTGGTTCTTCACCCTCAAAATGGATCTTCATCGTTGGATCTTGGATCTTCATCCTTAGTGTCTATTCTTCACCTTTGAAAATGGTTCTTCATCCTTGGAGATCGAGTCTTCACATTTTGAAATTGGATCTTTATGCTTGGAATCAGGTCTTCACCTTTTATCAGTTGAGAAGTCTAACTGCTCTGGTTGTTCTATGCATTGTGGTTCTTCACCCTCAAAATGGATCTTCATCATTGGACCTTGGATCTTCATCCTTAGCATCGGATCTTCACCTTGGAAAACGGATCTTCATTCTTGGAGATCGGATCTTCACATTTTGAAATTGGATCTTCATCCTTGGAATTAGTTCTTCACCTTTGAAAGTGGATATTTATCCACTGGAGGTCAGGTCTTTACCCTTGAAACATGGATCTTTATCCCCTAGAGGTTGGGTCTTTACCCTTGAAACATGGATCTTTATCCATTGGAGCATTAGAGGTCGGGTCTTTACCCAGGCTTCATGGATCTTTATCCATTGGAGATCGGGTCTTTACCCTTGAAAGTGGATCTTTATCCACTTGAGGTCAGGTCTTTACCCTTGAAACATGGATCTTTATCCCCTGGAGGTTGGGTCTTTACCCTTGAAACATGGATCTTTATCCATTGGAGGTCGGGTCTTTACCCTGGCTTCAGCTCTTGTAGCTGGGCTGATCTTTTGTCTTTTGCATCTTCATTCTTTTGAGAATTCTAATTTTCTTCTTTCTTCATTCTTTCTTGCTCTTCCTTTGCACTTTTACAAAAAATTCAGCCCTTTTTAGCTAGCCTTCATATCCTCTCCTTACCCCCTGCGTGGTAAAATATTAGAAGTAAGTCAAAATGTTTTGTTCATGCATAAACTTAAAAATTGAAAAGGAGAAACTTTGCCCCCTGTGTAGGCTCAAACCCATGATTTTTCGATGCGGGCTCTGATTGATGTTCTTATTGTCTAGTTCTTCATAAAAGCACACATTTCTTCTCTTTGCAAAATTACTGGAACTTTCTCAAGCAATGGGCTTTTCATGCCCCCCTGATTTGATATCTTCTTTTGATTGTTTACTTCACAGGGTGTTTGTTGTTCACTTTAATAAGGAATAGATAATACAAGACAAGAGAGTGTGATGTGATATGTTCATGTATGCATGATATCCATGAATAATACTTACAGTGATTCCATGACTCATAGACTGAGGTGATCAGCATAAATATTCTCATTGGTTCCTTTCAGATGCTCGTTTAGGTCTTGCATTGGAATGACATAATGCTCCACATTTATTGTAATATTCCAAAATGTGCCCTAGAAGTTTTGATATAATTGTTGTTTTAATTGAATTTAATGTATTTGTGTAATTGGTAAGAGAAAGGAAGTGAAGAGAGAGTTTATATGTTGTATATATGGAAATATATACAACATATACAAGTCAAGTTAGTGGAGGTCAAAGATGATTAGTTAATGATTTTAATTAATTAAGTTAATTAATGGAAATGGAAAATTAAGTGAGTGGAATGAGATATTTGGAATATTTTAATATTAAAGCTTGGAGGAGAGGATTTTGAGGAGAGAGTGGTTGAGATTTGACTTTGCTTTCTATCTTTTCTTCTTTCTTCCTTTGTTTCTGCGTGGTTCACTTTCTTTCCTTTCCTTTTCTTTTCTTTTGGCCGGCTATCACAGAATCAAGAGAGCAAGGAAGAGATTTGATCTTTTAAACTCAAGATCTAAGGAAGTTTTCAAGTGATCAAGTTGGAAATTTAAGAGTTTCTTCATCCTTGGTAAGTTTCCTCTTGATCCCTTGATTTTCTTTTAAGATGTGTTTGAGTTTGTTGGTTAATTATTGATGGTATGTGATTATGTTTGATTAAGATGTGTTTAAGAGTGTTTGGTTCAAGTGATTTTGGATTTTGGGGTTGGATTAAAGGAAAGAGTAAGTTGTCGGAAGTGAAAGTATTGTGGTTGTGTTTTGGGTTTGTGGTGATGATTTTGATTTGTGTTGGATGTATATTTTTTTAGTTGTTTTGGCGTTTTTGCAAGTTTGTTATGGTTCTTGGGTATGTTGAGCTAAGTTTGTTTGAAGTGGATTTTGGTGAAAGGAAGTGATTTGTTGGTTGTGTTGT
Source organism: Garcia nutans (assembly GCA_947685225.1). Classification (NCBI taxonomy): domain Eukaryota; kingdom Viridiplantae; phylum Streptophyta; class Magnoliopsida; order Malpighiales; family Euphorbiaceae; genus Garcia; species Garcia nutans. The sequence continues at coordinate 17,849,188 of CANTUV010000009.1, read as the reverse complement.
TGATGTGGCCGGAATCTGGATTTTTGGCCTGACACGCCCATGAGCACAGCCAAGTCTTTGGGCGTGTCGATGGTTCTATGTGCTTGGATGGGTGACACGAGCAGTGACACGCCCATGTCACTGAGCGTGTCATAGCTTCTGTGTAGTTGTAGTATTGACATGTCCAGTGACACGCCTATGTCACTGAGCGTGTCATAGCAACTGTGTTGGTGAGGAATTGACACGCCCATGTTGTTGGACGTGTCAATGTTTCTGTGAGACAGAATATATTACACGTTCAGTGACACGCCCGTGGTTCTGAGCGTGTCAAAGCTTCTGTGTTGTGAGTTTAGGGCACGGTCAGGGACACGCCCGTGTTGTTGAGCGTGTCATGTTTAGGGTTTGCCCTAGTTGGTTCTTAGTCTTATTATCTCATATGTATCTCTAAGTGAGTATGTATTATCACCTTTGGTTTAGGTATTGAAGAGGATGAATTATCCTAACCTAGGTGGTGAAGAATTCTTGAAAGAGAAAGGTTGTAGATTGGTGTGAGTTGTTCCTAAGGTAAGTACAAACTACATTGTTGCATACATTCACATGATTTGATACTTAACATATTTGATTATACATATGCTAAGCAATTGATTATAGGGTTAAAACATTTGATGAAATATGAAAGGTATGTTAATGCAATTGGTTGTGTATACTTGAATGATCAATTGATTTAATGTGAAATGAGATGATTGAGGCATGGTTGCCTATTTTGATTATGAGATATGAAGCCATGGTTGTTGGCTATAATGATGAGAAAGAAATGTATAAAGATATAAATGAAAAGATTATGTGTCTAATGTGTTATTCAACTTTCAGAGTTTTGGGTTTGGCGGCATGCCTATATAGTACTAGATAGGTGAAAAGACCGGGTCGTAAGCCGATTCCAGTTGAATAATGTGAAATGTGAATTAAAGTAACAGTCTAGCCGGGTTGAGGATTTCCTACGGTTTATCCGGGTTGAGGTCCATGAGACTGGGTCTGTTACAGGTAACAGTCTAGCGGGGTTGAGGATCTCCTCAAGTTTAGCGGGTTGAGGTCTAAGAGACTGGGTCTGTTACCCTATCCATGGATAGAGATATATATATATATATATTGCCTACGGGCTTGATAATTGAGATTATAGACCAAAGCAGTAACTCTGAACTTTGAATAACATATTAGTGTCTTTTGGGCCCAAGTCTGTCTTTATTTTCAATGTGATTTATGAATGATAAAATAAATGAAAAATGAGATTCTTGAGAATTGTTTATATGTTTGAGATTATGAAATTTGCATTTCATTAAAGTATAATATTATTATAGTTTGTACCACTAAGCAGTTGGCTTAGAGCGATTGTGATTCATCGCGCAGGTGACAGAGAAGAACCAGAGAGTTCCTCTAGACTGAGTAGAGTCTAGATTTCGAGGGGTTGATAGTGGAGCTTAAAGATCAAAGACATACTGCCACACATGTATATATTTTATGTTTTGTAAAACTTGAGTTTTGATGTATAAGTATTTGTAAATAATTATTATATTTTCCGCTGCTTTTAAATAAACACTTTATCTTTTGTGTTTATAGTTTCTTTTAAATGTTTTAAGTTTGTTCATGTTTTTGAAAAGGGATGAGTCGTTTGTTTAGTAAACAGTGGCAACTCTATATTCAGTATACGTATATTACGATCCTATTAGCATGCTGTGTACGTATACGGGGTATAGGGGTGTTACATTTATGGCTTTTATCTTTAAGATGTTGAAAATATGAATAATGGAGGCCCCAAACAGCAGCGATACATCCATTTTAAATTATGATTCAGTATGTCTATTGGTAGCTTCTTCATAACCTTGTCAGTAATCATTTCCTTTGCCCAATGTGTCCTTCGAGTTTTGATGATGCAACAAACTTCTCTTAACTTGAAGGCTTTGTGTGACAGAAACATTTTTTATTTTTTGAATTTTGTTTTTGAAATCAAATGTTGCCTTTGCCAAATCAATGTCAATGTACCTCAGGACTTGATTTTTTCAAATTAACATATCTATAACATGACAACCCTAGTTACCATACTAAACTTAGGAATCATTTCCATTTAAGTAAGAACTGTTGCACTTCAGATAGGCACATACACATTACTTGGCCAAAGGTCTCATTGAGTTTAAATATTGTCTATCTCATATGCATGCTTATTCAAACTATCTCCACTAATAGACTCTACCTACCAACAGAGATCAACAGGTGTTTAATAGGCTTGAAATGGGGTCTATAAGGGACACAGTTTTAAATGAAGGTCATTTTGAGATAGGAGGTGATGTGACACAATGGACAAACCTTCACACTACAAACTGCTTTTTGAAACTTCTGGCAGCTGGGAGCAATCTTGATAGGCTCTAAATTTTTTCTATCTTCTTGGCATTAATCTGGATCTTGATTAGGACAGTCTTTGCCCTTGTAAAAAGTTTGTTACCCAAATTTGTTTCTTTTCTTCTTCTCCCTTTTCTTTCTTTTTATTTTTCTTACTCTTCTCTTTCTTTGAGCATTTTATCATTTTGTCCTTCTTTCTTATAGGACTGTCAAGTACAAAACTTTCAAGAACCGGATGGTCTTTCTCCTTTGTTTCCCCAATTTTGATTGAATCTTTGGTTGGGTTGGACCAATTCAAGTCAAATTGTCCTTGTAGACCCTTAATTTTTGACCCAGTCTGGCCCAATATATTTTGTTTAGTCCAAAATAATTTTTGTGTTGTCTAATATATTTTAATTGGTCCAAAATGATTTTTGTTATATTAATTAAATAATTTTTTCTTTATTATCTAATTTTTATTAATAAAAAATAAAAATAAACAAATAAAAATAAAAAAATAAAAATAAAAATTGGCGGTGGAAAAATCGGCGACGAAAAAATGGTCGCCGAAAATTCCAGCGCGGGCTTGACCGTGGGCCATTTCGCCAGCAGGAGTTTCCTGCGGGCGAAATGGCCCGCAGGCCGATTCCCCACTCCCTGTACAGCCAACTGCGGCAAATTATTTTGCCAGCACAATTTTTTCTGCAGTAAATTTTTTCGCCAGCGTAATTTTTCCGCAGCAATTTTTTTTTGCCAGCGAAATTTTCTGACGCAAATTTTCCAAAACCGAATACAATTAGGTTTTGATTTTCTTTTCTTATTCTATAATGTATGTCGTGAGCAACTAGGAAAAAAATTCAAAAACTTCTACAAATATGGATTAAACAACACGAAAAGGGGAGGAGAATTGAGGGACGAAAATTGGGAGAGTTGCAAACCGAATCTGTGAAGGAAAGGCAGCAAATCAATTTGACTTTTTGAGAGCAACAAGCAAAGCATTAACAAACGATCAAAGGCAGCAACTGCCCTTATTTTTGTTCATCCAAGAAGAATTATTTGTTGGAGGAACTATCAAAAGGAGGTATGTATTAAATTCTTTAGTTATATTTTTCACAATAGCTAAAATTATGAAATTGTGTTTGTCTAAATCAAAAACCCTAGAACTTTAATTTAGTTTTTCTAAAGTTAAAAATCTTATTTCGTTGCTTTATTTTCCAAAAGACATAAAATTGTTATTTTTACTTCTTCAAAACTCCCAAAAACTACTTTTTTGCTTTTATAAGCTTTAAATCATTTGTTTATTTTCATAAAACTTCATAAAAGAATCAAATTGATTTTCAAACCCTAAAAGCTTCATGCATTCACCAAAACCCTAAATCAAAAACATTAAAACCCAAATACAACTCCAAACCTAAAATAGTAAAACCCTAACCCCTTTAAAACCTTAAACCCTAATTTTTTCTAAACCCTAATCCTTTAAAACTTTAAAAACCATAAAAACACAAATATTTTAATTTCACACAGTAAACTTGAAATCACAAATTAAAAGTATTTTAAAGTATCCAAAACCCTAGTGTCATGATTTCACCATTCAAACCTTAATTTGGTTAATTAAAGTGTCTTACCAACCTTTTAAAACAAAAAATCCTTAATTTATTTTAATTCTTTAAAAAAGTCACAGTAGCTTAAACTCATGAAAATTCAAAACCCTAAACATATAAAATAAAGATCCTAAATGAAAACAGTAGCTATAACTTATATTTTTTTATTTGCCTTATTCAATTCTATATTTGATTATGCATTAATTTATTTTATATGCTTTAATTTATTTAAGTTCAATGCTTGGTTCATTTAATTTATCATGGATGGATGTTTACTTTGTATTGATATTTAATACCTTTGATGAATGATTTATTTATGATGAATGGTTATTTACTTTTATCAATTTATTTAGATTTCCAAATGTTGTAAGAGGTATGTTTCCACTTGGTGGGTATCTCATTAGTTAAATTCATGTAATTTAAATTGCTTTTCGATTTTAGAACTAATGTAAAGGGCATGTTTCTACCTTTCAGTGGGTGTCCTATTCAGGCATGTGATGTAAGGATATGTTTCCATCTTCAGATGGGTGTCCATTTATTTGTTTTGCTTGGACCTTGCTTTGATTTTAATATATTGATGCTTTCTTTTAATTATTGTGTGTAATATGGATAATGTTGTTATATTTAAGAATTTTATAATATTAAGACCTGTAAAGGAGGCCAGTTCCAATGAACCGGGTGTTGTGGGGGTGCTGGGCCATTTCTCACCTTCCCCACACGTACCCAACTTTCTGAACCCATTAGGGGGTTGGGTATTCCTTAGGAATTGAGTCATCCACCCCTTTCTTTTTTTTCGGCCCGTCCAGGTGGCGACTCCATTTTCTTTGGACTTAGGTCCGTGCTCTCTAAGGCCCCGAGCCTAAACAGTACTGAAGTCGCAATAACCATTCCACCGGGAGTGGGGGCAAAAATCCCTGCTCACAATGGCGACTCACTGGAGATAAGAGAAGTTGATTCCGTTGGTCTTTTTATTATTCTATTCTTTCTTATAATGATATTATATATTGCATCATCTTAGATTGCATCATGTGCATGAGTTAGGACGCCCGTGTTACCCTTGTTATGTTATGTAAGGGATACCATACTTTCACTCAAGGTATGGAGATCGAGCATGGCATAACCACTCATAGCCTTATACCATTTGGTATATACTTGCTATGGGAACCTAAGCCTTTTTACCCAATGACTAAAGCCCATGTAATTGGCCTACTTACTTTCCTTAGGTTTTACCCCAAATGCATGTTGTTTGACTATGGTTAATTTATCTTGGCTTAAATCATGGCTTATTTGGTTTGTTCTTTTTTCTAATATGACCTAAGTACATTGTAAGCTCAAAATAAATTTTTCTTTAGAAAATCCAAAAGACCAAAGCTATTTTCAAAATTTTTCAAGATGGTCTTTGGACATAAGACTTTTCTAAAAACAAATCAAATTCTTTGGCCCATGGCCCAAAAACTAAGCCCAAAATCCATTTTTCTAAAATCTTTTACAATGGGCTTAGAAACAAAATTATTTTTATCCAACCTCTCCTTACAAAGAGCTTGCGAAAATATTTAGGTCAATTAAGAAATACCAAAAATCAATTGTGAGCCTAGTTTATACTAAGAACAAATTAACCATGGGCTTGTTTTTGGCATGAATCATTAGTGACCTTTTTCAAGTGAGAAATCTATCTATGATAAACCTCTTAATTTAGTCTTAATCCAATATAGCATAAAAGCTACTTTAGTTGGTTGAATGGATTAAAACCTAATTAATGGGAATTATCACGGATTGATTTCTATTTTTGAAAATATAACTATTGGTTGAAACCTCCGAGGGAATTATTCGAAAGCAAGGTGCCCCATGTTGGTATTTTGTTAACCATATACCTAGGAAAAGAGACTCGCCATTCGTGTATGGATGATATAAGGTTGGAAGGAATGTCCTAATTACCCTTGTTTGTTGATTGTTTGTGCATACATGCATACATGCATATATTTGCATCACATATCATTGATCCTCTCTGGCTCACAGCCCTGGATTACGACAGTTCAAAAGCTTACAACAATTTGACCTACGCTGGAGACGAAGTATCTAGCAACGACTCAATCACTTGCTCACCAAAAATAATGGAGCCCGAACAAATTCAAAGGATGGTGGATGAGGCCCTCAATGCCAAGATGGAAGAAATAAAAGAGGCCCTAGCTGAGACCATGAAGAACCAATTGACTGCAATCTTAGAGAATCATGGCGAGGCATCTGCTAGCACTAAGAAGCCAAGGGACAAAGGGAAGACTAAAGTTGGTGAAGTGGTTTTTGATGATGAAAAAGTGATCATTAATGATGATGATGATTGGGCTTAATACTACCAAGATATTTAAGAGAAGAAGAAAGAACCGAAGGTTGTTGAGAAAGCAACTATTGAAAAGACCGAGACATCCGATGTTGAAAAGATGATTGCTGATTTAGAAAAGAAATTTGAGAAGAAGTTGAAAACCGAAGAGATGTCTGAGATCGACAAACTATTTGAACAAGATGAAGAGGTCCCTTATAAGTTCAAGATGCCTTCCTTTGCTAAGTACAACGGCACCGAAAATCCTCATCTCCATGTGAAACAGTATATCACTGCCATGCAGTCTGCCCGAGCTACTAAGGCTCAAACCCTAAGGTACTTTATGCTCTCATTGGACCCTGTTGTCCAAAATTGGTTCAATACCTTAGATGATAAAACACAAAAGAGTTGGGATCTACTTTACAAAGCCTTCATCCAACAATATGGATATAATGTTGAGTTATAAGTTACCTTAATGGAAGTGGAGTGTAACATCCGTGATTTTGGAGAAATTAAATAAGTATTTGGAGAGATAAATTGTTTATACTCAATATATATATCTAGAGTATACATAACGTATACATATGGTATATTAATTGTATATGTTGGATTAATACATTACATACTTAATATTTAATACAAACATAAGATACATTTGATGTGTATATAAGATACACATTACTTGTACATATGTGTAATATCCAAAATTTTTGAAAAGTTCTAATTTTTGGAAATTTGATAAAATAAATTATAATTTAAATGGATAAATTAAATTAATGGTTTTAAATGAAAAATGAAGGGATTTTAAATGAAAAAGTGGATAATATATGTGATATATATGTAAAATATACATAACATATAAAAGTCAACACTTTTTAAAAGAAAAGTCAAAGTAAAAGGGTATTTTAGTAATTAAATCTTAGAAATTCAAAATTAATAAAATAATTCAAAAATAAATTATTTTTGAATGGAAGAGGAAATTTATGACTTTTAATTTATTAAATAAAAAAATAAAAAAATAATTATTAAATTATTTTAATATATATATATATATGGTTAAAAATAAAAGATGAAAAGAAAAAGAAAATTTAAAATTTTTTTTATCTTCTTCTTCTTCTTCTCCATCAAGGGCCGGCCACCATGGATATTAATCTCAAGAATTTTGATCTTCCATACTCCACAAATTGAAGGATTCAACAAGTTTAAAGTGGATTTTTGGTGATTTCCACCAAAATTAGTAAGTTCCCAACTTCTTTCTTTGGATTTCATAGGAATTGTGATTATGTTTGTTTTGGGTTTTTAAAGTTCTAAGATTTAATTATCTATTTGGGTATATATGAAGTTATTTTAAGTGATTAACAATGATTTTAAAGTTGGATTAAAGAAATGGTTGAGTTTGGGTAAGATTGGTGAAGAGAGAGAATTTAGGGTTATGTAATTTTTGGGGTTTTGAAATCATGGTTTTTAATTGTGTAAATTGATTCCAAATGAGTTGTTTTGATACATAAACAAGTATTTTAAAGTCAAATATTAGATTTGGTTGTGTTTAGTTGGAGTTTGAGAATGGAAGTGGAGATTTAGGGTTTTGGAAAAGTGATTTTCCAAAGTGGTTGAATTGTGTGATTTTATTTGTTTAAGCATGTTGTTTAGTATTAAGAGTGATGAATATAAGTTTGAAATGAGTAATGGATTGTGTTGGAATGGAAAACCTTCAATGGTGGAAGGTTATGCCATTTTATGGTTTTGTATATAAGAGTGTATTTTTATAATGTAAATGGTTCAAATGTTTTAAAATATGCTTCTAATGATATTAATAAACCTAAAACACTAATTTAAATGGCTTGATATGGTTTTTCAAAGTTAAAGTGAGGTGAAGCTTAATTTTGGGATTTGGTTTAGAGTGATGTTTAATTATGGTTTGATGTTGAGAATACCTTAGAATATGATATTAAATGATTATGTATGATCACATTTGGTATAGGCATTGAGAGAGGTTGATTTGCTTCATCCAAGTGGTGAAGGGCAAGTTGGAAGGATAGGATTGGAGGTTGTATTAAGCTTGCTTTAGGTTGCTAGTAGAGGTATGTACAAACTTTGAGTATAATGTTTATATTTGCATGACATTTGGACTTAACACATTTTGGTTGAAAAAAGAGTTAAGCAACTTGGTTCATTGATTGAGTATGAAGAATGTGATTTGACATTTGTAATGCCATATATGTGTTAAATGCATTGTGAAAAGCCATTGATAATGGCTAAATTGTGTAAAGTGTGAAATATGCATATTATGTGAAAATACCCAAAGTAATTGGATAATGTGTTATGACTGCAAAAATGAGATATAGGGAATAATGAAATGAATTGATATTGATAAAAATGAGAAAAAAAATGAGAAAAGTGAGAAAAATGAGAAAGATGTGAAAAATGAGAAAAAAAAATGTGAAAATAAGGCAATGAGCCTACTTTGATTATGAGAAATAAAATGAGAAATGAATTGTGAAAGTATTTGATAATGAGATAAATGTATTAATTGTATGCCTAGTATGTTATTCAATTTTCAGAGTTCTGGGTTTGGCGGCATGCCTATGAATTGCTAGGCAGGTGAAAAGACTGGATCATAAGCCGAGCCCAGCTGATAAATGATAAATATGATGTTTTTGGGGTGAAAAGACTGGGTCTTAAGCCTCAAAAACAGTAACAGTTTAGCCGGGTTGAGGACCAAGATACTGGGGCCTAAGGGTCTAACCGGGTTGAGGTTCAAGAGACTAGGGCTGTTACATTATCCATGGTTATATATATTGCCTATGGACCAAAGCAGTAACTCTGAAATTTGAATAGCATATTACATCCTTTTTGGGCCCATGCTTGTCTTTGTTTTAATGTGAATTATGAATTGTGATACAATTGAGCAATATAATGTTATGAGTTGTGAGTATGAAATATTTGAAAAATATAAGAAAGTGAAATGATGTGACCTCTATATGCATTGTGCATTGGCATTACTTTACATTTTTATTATTATCAAAGTTTATACCACTAGGCTTCGGCTTAGCGCGATTCTAATTCATCGCGCAGGAGTCATGGACGTTTTAGTAGAGCTGGAGAGTTTTACTAGACCTGGTCGGGTCTAGGTTTGTATTTATTGAGCTTGAAGAGTTGTTTTGGGTACATCAAGATCAGAGCCAGTTGCCAGCATGTACATTTTTGATATTATGTATGTTATGATATATTTTTGAAGCATATATTGTAAATTGTAAAGAATGATTTGAATAATTTTGTTTAAGATGTGATTTTATATATAATGTTGATATATATATACCTATAGATAAGTATTTTGAGAAAATATGGAGAAATTGAGAAGTATTGGTGAATTGATTTTATTTGGAGTGTTTGCTTTATGCAGGTTGTGTTTTGTTGAATTTTGGAAATGTTCAAATTACAGACAAAACTCTGGCGAATTTTTTCCAGAGATTTTCATATAAAATATTTATTTTGGATTCCTATAACAAGCAAAGAATATTTATATACTATTTATTTTATATATTAGTATTTGAAATCTTAAAATAGAAATGTAAATTTTTTATTAAATTGGTCTGTGACATTTTTATACTATATATGCGTATTTTCCATATGCTGAAAATATGTATTGTACGTATATAGGGTATAAGGGTCTTACATTTATTTTGGTATCAGAGCCTAGGCTTGAGGTTCTCGACCTAGGTGGGTTGTTAGAGAGAGAAATTTGGAATTTTAAAAAAATAATTTTCAATTATGATGCATGCATTTGCACTGGTAATTTATCTGATCCCTGATGTGGCAATGTCCAATTGATATAATGGATATGAGTTGAGTTGGCGTTTGGGTTGCATAGATCAGAGTGCCGTAGTAGAAGCATCATTCTGGACCTTATGGATTAAGAATTTTTGGAACTTCTATTCAAAATTATGATTCATAGTTGATTCAATTGATGAATAAGTGGAATTAAGAAAAATAATTTATAAAATGATTTATGATATGAAATAAAAAGTTTGAGAAATGGACATGAGAGTTACAGAAAATTTTATAGGTATGCTGTAAAATGATATTATTGAATTTTTTTAAAATAAATATAGAAATCTTGGATGAGTTTGAAAATTTAATGAAAAGTTTTTCTATATGTTAGAATTTAATGTATAAAATTTTATAATTTTTAAAGATGAATTACTAATTAAGAAAGGTAGAAGAACACAGATTGTTGGAGGAGTTCCAGAAACTCAGAATCTGTAGAAATTGAGAAACATATTTAAAAACTATGGCAAACCCACCCAGAAAAATATGAAAATTTACACCCAATATCATATGTATTCCTATAACATATGTTAAAATTTCATGAATTTTTATTAAGGTTTGATACCTGAAAAAAATGGACAACCGGGTGCTGCCAGAGAAATTATTAAAGATACAGATTCTCTGATTTTGGAAGATTAAATTTTTAAATATATTAAATCAACATGGAAATATCTAAAACTTTAAATATAAGTCCATATATGTGTCAAGTGCACATGGATAAAAGTTTACAAGCTTTTATAAAGAATTGGTAAGGAATATAAAAATTAAAAGTGAGATTGACATGAAACTGAGGAAGTTATGCAGTTTTGTGTAAGTAAGTAATAAATTAATTTTATGAGAAAAAAATGAAGAAAAAAAAATTATATGCATATGGGTATAAGTATAGAAGGAATATGGAGTTTTTAATAATTTTCAACAAAGAGTTCATAATTAAAATCAAAGAGTGAAATCATATATGTTAGCGAATTATTTATTATGGAATAATGATGCATAATTTATGGTTGAGTGTGTAAAATTAAAGTATCTAAATGGATGATGTTAATTAGTGTAAGGAAATGAATTAGTGTTGCTTAAAAGTAAATGTTATGATCTTAAGATTGAGAATGTGATATGGATGAAATTTAGTGAGGTTCATGTTGTTGGTTGTATTATGTGGAATTTGAATTTTTGAAATGGGTTTTCATAGTTATGAAAGTGATGTACTTTGATGTTATATTAATATATAGGTAATGCTTATAAAGTTAGCTCTTGAAAATGAGATTAATAGAATGAAGTTTAAGTAAAGTAGTAAGTTAAAAATTTAGAGTTGTAAGAGAATTTTGATGAAGATTGTTTAGATATTGATAGTTTAATGTTTAATAAGCATGGAAGTAATTTTGGATGAGTAATATTATTTATAAAAGTACTAACTAAGATGTAATGTGGTTGATAATATAGAAATTTGTTATGAAATAAAGAGAAATGATTAAGCAAGTGAAAATGAGTTACTTTAGGTAATTGAATTTGAAATGATGAAAATAGATATGAAGGGTATAATAATTGAAGAAAAAAAATGTGTGTGAGAGATGTCACATTAGAAATGTGACTAAGATTTATATGAAGTGTTAAAAATATATATATAATAAGAAACTTATTTAAGAAATGGGCGATTAAAAAAAAAGATGTTAATTATGTTGTGGTCCGAGTGTGCATATATGTTGAATTGATGAATAACCTAAGTAATGTCAAAAGAATGAGAAATGATAATGTTCTCTGAAAGGTGATAAATGTTAACTTTGTATAGGTTGTATGTAAAAGAGGAATTGAGTATAATTGTATGATTTGTGTGATGAGATTTTTTTTTTCTATATGAATACAAATATGATATGTAAGAAAATGTGGAAAGTAAGTCACATTGTGATTATGACTTACGAAGGTGTATGTGGATGATTAAAAAAAATATTATCGAGTATTTACTACCTTATACAAATACGTGTCTGGTGATATTGAGAATGATATTGCATGTATTAATAGACCTAAGAGAGATTAGGTCTTGAACTCCGTAGAGTTAGGTCATGTGATGAATTGAGATTGAGAATGGACCCGAACAGAGCTTGCTTTGGGTTGCTAGTAGAGGTATGTACGAACTTTGAGTATAATGTTTATATTTGCATGACATTTGGACTTAACACATTTTGGTTGAAAAATGAGTTAAGCTACTTGGTTCATTGAGTATGAATAATGTGATTTGAAATTTGTAATGTCATATATGTGTTTAATGCATTGTGAAAAGCCATTGATAATGGCTAAATTGTGTAAAGTGTGAAAAATGCATATTATGTGAAAATACCCAAAGTAATTGGATAATGTGTTGTGACTGCAAAAATGAGATATGAGGAATAATTAAATGAATTGATATTGATAAAAATGAGAAAAAATGAGAAAAGTGAGAAAAATGAGAAAGATGTGAAAAATGAGAAAAATGAGAAAAAAATGTGAAAATAAGGCAATGAGCCTACTTTGATTATGAGAAATAAAATGAGAAATGAATTGTGAAAGTATTTGATAATGAGATAAATGAATTAATTGTGTGCCTAGTATGTTATTCAATTTTCAGAGTTCTGGGTTTGGCGGCATGCCTATGAATTGCTGGCCAGGTGAAAAGACCGGGTCGTAAGCCGAGCCCAGCTGATAAATGATAAATATGATGTTTTTGGGGTGAAAAGACTGGGTCGTAAGCCTCAAAAACCGTAACAGTCTAGCCGGGTTGAGGACCAAGATACTGGGGCCTAAGGGTCTAGCCGGGTTGAGGTTCAAGAGACTGGGGCTGTTACATTATCCATGGATATATATATTGCCTATGGACCAAAGCAGTAACTCTGAAATTTGAACAGCATATTAGATCCTTTTGGGCCCATGCTTGTCTTTGCTTTAATGTGAATTATGAATTGTGATACAATTGAGCAATATAATGTTATGAATTGTGAGTATGAAATATTTGAAAAATATAAGAAAGTGAAATGATGCGACCTCTATATGCATTATGCATTGGCATTACTTTACATTTTTATTATTATCAAAGTTTGTACCACTAGGCTTCGGCTTAGTGCGATTCTAATTCGTCGCGCAGGTGTCATGGACGTTTTAGTAGAGCTGGAGAGTTTTACTAGACCTGGTCGGGTCTAGGTTTGTATTTATTGAGCTTGAAGAGTTGTTTTGGGTACATCAATATTAGAGCCAGTTGCCAGCATGTACATTTTTTATATTATGAATGTTATGATATGTTTTTGAAGCATATATTGTAAATTATAAAGAATGATTTGAATAATTTTGTTTAAGATGGGATTTTATATATAATGTTGATATATATATACCTATATATAAGTATTTTGAGAAAATATGGAGAAATTGAGAAGTATTGGTGAGTTGATTTTATTTGGAGTGTTTCTTTTATGCAGGTTGTGTTTTGTTGAATTTTGGAAACGTTCAAATTACAAACAAAACTCTGGCGAATTTTTCCCAGAGATTTTCATATAAAATATTTATTTTGGATTCCTATAACAAGCAAAGAATATTTATATACTATTTATTTTATATATTAGTATTTGAAATCTTAAAACAGAAATGTAAATTTTTTTATTAAATTGGTCTGTGACATTTTTATACCATATATGCGTATTTTACATATACTGAAAATATGAATTGTATGTATATATGGTATAAGGGTGTTACATGGAGTCCATTAGGCAAAGGTTGAATTTGAATTTTGTAGATTATGTCAAGAGATGGAGAAACAAGGCCGCTTTACTCAAGAAGAGGCCCGATGAATCCGATCAAGTAAGGATGATTGTGAGAGGGGTGTTGCCTAATCTTCGTGAGAGGATGTCTCATACACTCATCCGCAATTTCAAAGACCTTCTTCAAGATGGTTTGCAAATTGAAGAATGGAAAAGGGAGAAGAGCCATTTTGCAACAAAAAGGAATGAGAAAGGGAGCTATCAATCTAGTAGCCAAAGCATGCAAAAGGCCATCGATGTTAATGCTACTAACCAAGGAACGAGGAGACAATTTTTAGAATTGGGAAAACCGATGTCTTGGGTTCTCAATAAGCTTCAAAGAAAGGGATTGCTACAACCCTTAAATCATCGTCCTTTGCCTAACCCTCTCCCACCTAATTTTGACACCAAAGCATTTTGTCAATTTCACCAAATGCAAAGGCATGACACAGATAGATGTGTGAGGTTGCGACATGAGATCCAAAATCTAATTGATAATGGGAAGCTGCCCGAGCCCAATAAGCCAAGCACCAAAGACAATCCATTACCAAAATTCAATAGGGTACCACCACTGGCAACCTTCATGATTGGAGGAGGTTTGCATGAGGACTTTGTCATGTCTTATTTTCAAGATGTGGGTGGAGAAGCAACCAAAGAAGAAGAGTCATTTGTCAAAATTGAACAAGCTATGATGGGTGGAGAAGTAGCAATTTCTGTTGTCAACGGGTTTTGGGATTCAAGTGATAGTGATGATGATATTGTATCCAAGAAGGAGGAGTGGACTTGGTCCGAGCCCGAAGAAGATGAAGTAATGAACACTAGATCTGGTAAGCCTTATGCAAGGCCATCACCTAAGGAGGTAGAAACAAATAAGGGAAAGGAAGTTGAAGTAGAAGAAGATGATGCTGTGCTCAAGCAATTGAAAAGAACCCAAGCGAGTGTTAGCATTTGGGACTTATTGGCTACTTCTAAAAAGCATCGAGAAACTATGGCCAAAGCCTTGGCTAGCATGCCAATCTCTACCTCTACGACACCGGAGGATCTGATCAATTTCATAAAATTTGGAGGGGTAATGAAATGTGAAGAGGTTCAAGAGAAGAGCGAAGTTAATATGGGAGCAATTTCTTTTTCAGATGCGGATTTACCGGAGGAGGGGAGAGACCACATCTGCCCTCTCTTTATCAAAATTGAAGTCAAGGGGAAGAGGACTCCATGTGTAATGGTTGATGATGGGTTTGCCATAAATGTTTGTCCACTTAAGATATTGCCAAAGCTAGCCATGTCAACAAGAGATCTAAACCCAACCGAGGTAAAAATTCATGCTTTTGACAACAGTAAGAGGCATGCCGAAGGAACTTTCAAAGCCACTGTCAAGGTTGGTCCAATTGAATCTATTGTTGAGTTTGTTGTTTTAGACATATCGATTATCTTCGCCTTACTCTTGGGGCGACCATGGTTTCATCCTCTTGGTGGAGTTCCTTCCACCCTTCATCAAAAGATCAAGTTCCCCAAAGGAGATGAGACTGTGGTCATTGAAGCTGAAGATAATGAGATTGTTAATACTCTAATGATTGAGAGGCCTCTCAATGGTTTTCAAGTAGCTGCAAATTCTGATGATGAAGTAGTGGACTCCAAAGTCTTGAATATGATGAAGAACATGAACTACCTTCCCGGAGCTGATCTTGGAAAAGGTAAGGCCGGTTTGACAAAGTTGCCAGACTTTAGAACTCAAACTTCAAAGAAAGGATTTGGATATGATGAAGACAATGATGTCCAGCCAAACAATAGTGAAAAGATGAGCTTCCCACCACTTGGAGAGATTTTTGTCAAAGCTCCAGATATGGGACCGCTCTAAGGAAAGCCTGAGCCAATCATGTTCATGGGTAAGATAATCCCAGGTTTTGAAATTTTTGCAGATGTTGCCTAGCTAGTGGAGCAAGTGAAGAAAGAGCTCACCTTGTCAGCCAGCAAGGCATCCAATCTAAAAGAGAATAATGAAGCTGTCTTGAAAGTCGAGAAGACTCCGGAAGAGATTGCTGCCCTGGTCAAAGAAAAGTTTGAAGACATCCTGCCTTATGATTTTGAGAATAATGATTTTGATTTTGATTTTAATTTGTCTGCTTTGTATGAGGATGATGATGTTTTCTTTTCCAAAATGAATGCAATAAAGTCTGATTTTGCTTACTTGTGTGATGTCTCTCCCGATGGTTGCATACATTCAAATAGCAGTTACATGAGCATCTTTAATATTAATTCTATTAACACACAATCATTAAATTTGGGAATAACTGAAAATCCTAAAAACATTAGCATAGCATCCGACCTTACTCCTTATGAGAGAGAGAGATTTGAAAAAATATTCAAAAAATATGAAGAAGTGTTTTTTTGGTCTTATGAGGATATGCCTGTAATAGATCGAGACATAGCCGAGCATCATATTCAAACTCACACTCACATGAAACCTGTCAAACAAAAGCTTAGGCGATTAAGACCTAAGTGGGCTGAATTGGTTAAAGAAGAGGACACTAAGCAAATACAAGTGAAGTTCCTTGAAGTGATAGAATACCCAGATTGGCTAGCCAACATAGTACCCGTGCCAAAGAAAGATGGGAGGATAAGGGTCCGTGTGGACTATAGAGATTTAAATAAGGCTTCCCCTAAGGATGATTTTCCTTTACCTCATATAGATGTTCTCATTGATAGTGCAGCCTCTAGCGTGCTACACTCATTTGTAGATGGGTTTTTCGGATACAATCAAGTGTTAATGACCCAAGAGGATAAAGCCAAAACTGCTTTCATTACTATATGGGGTATATTTTATTATAGGGTGATGTCGTTTGGCTTAAAGAATGCTGGAGCAACCTACCAAAGGATGGCCACCACACTATTTCATGACATGATGCACAAAGAAGTTGAGGTATATGTTGATGATATGATGTTTAAGTCGTATACAAGGGAGCAACACTTCCAAAACTTAGAATTATTCTTTGATAGAGCTTTGAAATATAAGCTAAGATTAAACCCGAAGAAGTGTGTATTCGGTGTTACCTCAGGGAAGTTATTGGGACATGTAATTGGTCCAAATGGCATTGAGATTGATCCTGACAAAGTCAAAGCAATCAGGGATATGCCAGCCCCAAAGACGGAGAGAGAAGTTTGGGGATTCATTGGTAAACTACAGTACATTAGCAGATTTATAGCAAAGCTCACAACAATCTGTGAGCTTATCTTCAAATTGCTTAGAAAGAATCAGCCGATCGTATGGAATGAAGAGTGTCAAAAGGCCTTTGAGCGAATAAAAGAGTATTTGCTGAATCCACCTATTTTAAAACCACCTAAACCCGGTAAACCTCTATTACTATACTTAGCAGTGGAAGAAGAGTCAATCAGAGCCATGCTAGCCCAAGCAGATGAATCAGGGATTGAGCATGCAGTTTACTATTTGAGTAGAATGCTCCTACCTTACCTTATGAAATTAAGTATAGTATCATTGAAAAGACATGTATAGCCATGGTTTGGTCTTTTAAGAAGTTGCGGCATTACTATCAATCATATAGTGTGCAAGCAATTTCCAGGTTGGATCCAATGAAGTACTTGAGGGAGATGCCCTCTTTAATTGGGAAATATAGTCGATGGTTGATAATATTAGAGGAATTTGAGATTGAGTATGTAACCAGGAAAACAATCAAGGGTAGAGAGGTGGCAAAATTCCTGGCCCAACAACCATTACCAGAAAGTGAAGATGTAATCTTGGAATTTCCAGATGAATATTTAGAAGCAATTGAAGTACAAAGGTGGAAAATGTATTTTGATGGAGCAGTAAACAAGAAAGGAGCAGGTTTGGGAGTTATATTAGAATCGCCCAAAGAGGAACTCATCCCTTTATCCAAAAAATTGAAATTTAGGGCAACCAATAATATGGTGGAGTACGAAGCTTGTATTTTCGGTTTGGAAACTCTAATGATTATGAAGGTGGATAAGGTGGAAGTTTATGGCGATTCATTGCTAGTTGTATCCCAAGTAAATGGAGAATGGGAGTTGAAAGAAGAAAAATTGAAACCATACCACCATTACTTGACCATGATGAAGAATAACTTTAAGGAGTGTAGGTTTATACACCTATCAAGGGAAGAAAATCATATGGCTGATGCCCTAGCCACATTGGCTTCGGTATGGGAAAACCCTGTTAGCTTATTCCTTAAACCTCTGATCTTGACCAGTTCATCAACTCCTTACTATGAATATGAAACAATCATGGAAATTGATACGGACCATGATGCGTGGTATGATACTGTAAGATGATTTTTGGAGGACAGAGAATACCCACCGGGGGCAACAAAGAAAGAGAGAAGAGCCATAAGGAGGTGGTCATTGCAATACATCACCTTCCATGGAGAGTTATATCAAAGATGGCCTGATGGAGTGCATTTAAGACATTTAAGAAAACCTTAAGTGGAGCGTATCATGTCAGAAATACATGCGGGAAGTTGCGGTCCGCACATGAATGGTTTGGCCCTAGTTAAGAAGATTATTTGACAAGGTTACTACTGGTTGACCATGGAGAAAGATTGTATTGAGTTTGTCAAGAAGTGCCAACAATGTCAGATGTATGGTAACTTGAATCACATGCCTCCTAAAGAATTGCATTCAATGTCTTCACCCTGGCCATTTGCCACCTGGGGTATCGACATTATAGGAGAGATACATCCGACAACTTCAAACGGTCACTGATTCATTGTGGTAGCAGTAGATTATTTTTCAAAATGGGCCGAAGCCGAATCCTTCAATAAACTGGGTGCAAGCCAAATGGCTAGGTTTATTGAAAAGAACCTCATCTGCAGATACGGGGTCCTGTATAGTGTGATATCAGACAATGGGGTACAGTTTCAAGGAGCAGTTAAGGATTTATTCTCGAAGTACCAAATTCATCATCATAGATCCTCTCCTTATAGACCAAAGGCTAATGGTGCGGTTGAAGCAACAAACAAGACAAATAAGCAAATTCTGTCCAAGATGACCAAGACTTATAGGGATTGGTCAGAGATGCTTCCCTTTGCTTTATGGGGATATAGGACAAGTGTGCGAACACCTACTGGAATAACACCGTTCTCTTTGGTTTATGGGATGGAAGCAGTATTGCCAATTGAAATTGAGATCAAGTCATTAAGAGTAGTCTTGGAAGCTAAACTGCCTGAAACAGAATGGGTAGCAAGCAGATACACACAATTAGCTCTATTAGAAGAGAGAAGAATAAAGGCACTATATCATCACCAACTGTATCAAAAGAAGATTGCTCGGGCCTACAATAGAAGGGTTAAAATTAGAAAATTCAGAGTTTGGAATTTGGTGTTGAAGCAATATAAGCCTAATGTATCTGATCCAAGAGGGAAGTTTAGACCTAGTTGGGAAGGGCCATATGTTATGAAACAAGTCATGAGCAAAGGTGCGGTGAAGTTGTCAGACATGGACGGGAACAAATTTAGTGAGCCAGTAAACATTGACAGGTTGAAGAAGTTTTATGTATAAAAAAATAAAAAAGAAAGAGCTTGCTAGGTTGAAAACCCAAAAAGGGCGGCCTAGGCAAAAGTTAGAGCAGTCCGCTAGTTACGAAAATCCGAAAGGGTGCGCTAGGCAACAATTAGGGCTAAAAGAGAGAAAATCATCAATTAGAAAACCCGAAAGGGCTAATTGGCAACAAGTGTAATCTTGTGTATGCTGGCTTTATGTTTGGTTGTTCCCCAATTTAATAAAACATAATTAATGTTAAAATTGTTCTATGTGCATTGTTATAAGTATTCAACTAGATATGGACGAAATAAATAAACACAATAGCAAAAGGTGATGACAAATTATAAATGGAAAAGAAGCATCTTTTATTACTTTAATTATTTTTTCATCCTAACAATACACTTTCTAAATTAACAAATGTAAAATCTATGGCAGTCGATAAGTGTAACGTGTAGGCCAGCTTTGTCTCAACCGATCCAAGTAGGCTTCAGTCAAGCAAGGCATGTCTAAGTTGGAAGCAAAGTCAGAATCACGAGGCTCAGCTCCATACTGACGCCCAAGTTGGCGAGGATCATAGCATGTACCTTGACGAAGAGCAGCAAGGGAAACTTACATCAAGTATGTCTGCATGGTGATACGAGAAATCTTCCACCAAGGTACCAACCAATGGATATTGACTTCGGAGCGTGAGTGGATCCAGTCAACCCAGTCAGCATATGAAGAAGCAGGATGGAGTAGCTTCCTAGCAGAATGATGACATGGCAAGTATTTGGTAAAATCCATGGATGGGGTATCAAGCAAACAAAGATGCTCCTGAAGCCAAATCTATGAAGAAAGAATTAAATTAAAAAAAAAAAAAGAGAGTCTGCTAAGTTGAAAACTTGCAAGGGCAGCTTAGGCAAAAATTAGGACAGCTCGCTAGTTCCGAAAACCCGCATGGGCAGACTAGGCAAAAGTTAGAGCAATAAAAATAAATAAATTGAAAACCCGAAAGGGCAATTTAGGTAATTACCTGAAGCAGCAACGGACTCCCAGTCAGTCTCTTTGACAATCCTAATTTAAATCGGTCTAATCCAACTAAGGTCTCGGCTAAGATCACAAGTACCGGCGACAAGCCTCCTACCATTTAGTCGATAATATCCAATACTCGTGGATCAATATCGCCATCAGAAGAAACAAGCAAGAATTGGCTGAGCAAGCAAAGAAAGAGCATGCGTCCCCATGCCTTAGTAGGGGCCAAATGAGAGAAACAAAATC
The DNA here is from genome assembly GCA_947685225.1 of Garcia nutans. Classification (NCBI taxonomy): domain Eukaryota; kingdom Viridiplantae; phylum Streptophyta; class Magnoliopsida; order Malpighiales; family Euphorbiaceae; genus Garcia; species Garcia nutans. The sequence continues at coordinate 17,828,576 of CANTUV010000009.1, read as the reverse complement.
AAAGGAGCAAGTAGAATTTTTTCACCTCTCATCAACCGAAGAACTTCGGGTTTTGGAATTTAAAATAACATCTGCATCTTCTATTGAGTCTTGGAAATTAATGTGGGTAACATCATTTGTTGATTATTTGGATATCCAAGGATGGCCTCAAATTCTTAAATCAAGGGACATATTTCAAAGCCATTAAGTCTAAATACCCTAGAATCCGTATTCCAAAAGGAAGCCACGGCATGTAAGAAGGATTGGTCCAATTTTACATTTTGAAAACATTTTAAAACATCAAGTTTTGACCATGAAATTTGCTTCCAATGAATTGCATCCATATTCTTAAATAGAATTTTTATTCTCTTTAAATGATGCTCGGTCATGGTGAATAAATGAAGAAAAAGTTAAAATTGTTAAAGGGAGTCTTCACGTTGAAAGAGAAAGAATTTTGGTTTATATATTAAAATATGGCATGAAAGTGATTTATATAGAAGAAATAAACCTTTTCCTAAAGTGAAAAGGAAAAGGTGATGGGAAAGGGTAAGACCATATGGCATAAGGAAAGGAATTAGCAATGAAATTCCTTTACCACGTTGGATTTGGTTTAGCAAATGAAGTGGATGTGAATTATGAAATTATGGTGTACTGTAACAAAAAAAAGTGGTGCAGTAACGAAAAAAAAAGAGTTATAGTAAAGAGAAAAATTGTATTTTTCATTATTATACAATATTTTACAATTGCTACAATATTTACATATCACTAAGAGGGTGGTGGTAGGTCATCAAATAAAGGAGGGGGCAAATCACTCGTCCCGAGTTCGCCCAAAGCGGGAGCACCAAAACTCGGCAAATTACTCATCCCGGGATCACCCAAAGCGGGAGCACCAAAATCTTTATTACCTTGAAGTTCCGATCCATCATGGTCCTTATCAGAAGCAGACGAAAGGATCTCATGTTCATCAGTCTGGGGTCCTCTTGATGAAGAAGCACCAGGATCCCTCATCCCCTGAAATCGGAAGTCTCAAATATGTTATTCGGATTGATGATATAAACTTTCAAAATGAGAAGCCTGTTGACGACTTGCAGCCAACTCTTCTTGAAGTTTCTTATTTCATTCTTCAAGCATCCGCTGTGAGCCAAAGAGGAAAAGGTAAGAACATACATAATCATGCATACATATAGCATAAGTTACCATGAAATAAGGAACGTACCAGGTAATTCAAATCAATACCCTGCAGATGAGATGACATATCTAGCAGGCTAGAGCGAGAAGATGAAGGGGCAGTAAAGGAAGGTCCAGCCTCATGATCAAATGAGCCAACAGCCTGCAACAATCATTAAAAAATCAAAGAAAGAAAAAAACAGTTGCAAGGGAAAAGTGGATAAAGTGCAAAAATTCCCTTGGAAGATCGAAACAAGGAAAGAAGAGCATGAATCAAGCTTGGCAGTGTCACCTCAAATGAAATCTTGGCAGAACATGACACGGGCATGAGACACGGCCAAGCCACTGGCCATGTCTCACCTAAAGGGCAAAGTCAAGAAGGACCAAGAAAAGAAAGAAAAGAAACAGTAGGTGACACTGGCAGGCGACACGGCCAAGTCACTGGCCGTGTCACATGACAAGGCCACAAGCTTGGCCGTGTCCCGTCCTAAGCCAAGAACAAAGAAGAACCAAAGAAAAAAAAAACACAGAAGCTGACACACCCAGGAGACACGGCCAAGCCACTAGCCGTGTTACTCTCATCTTCAAAGACCAAAGAAGACCAGAGGAGAAACAGAAGATGACACACTCAGGTGACACGGCCATTTACCTGAGAAGTACTGACCCCGAGATGTGGAGCAGACTCTCTTGCAGCGCCGTGATGTTCTTCTTCATCTCTACCCTCATTTTCGTTAGAAATCTCCCGCACACCAATAGGAGATACATCAAAGTTCAAGAGTCTTCTTTGAATGAAATAGGCATAAAATGGACCCGGTAAATGGAGAAACGACTCAACATCATAACCATACCGGGCCGACTATCATGCATCCTCCGGCATTGACATGATATTTAAAGTATATTTAGGGATTTGCATCTGAAACCTCCGCTGCTCTGGACTGAGAAACCATTCATAAACTCTCTCCCTGAGAAACCAGCCACTAGACACTGGGCCAGAAATAATTCGGCGAGAATGTTGGAAAGACAGTATAGCCCTCATAAAAGGAGACCAGTTTGCTAGCTCTTCTGGGCTCCACCAGGCCAAATTCACCTGCAAAATAATATAAGGCATACTGATGTTATTTTACCTAGTCCCAGGTTAAGCGGCTCAACACATAACGGTGAGTATGCACATGATGAGAGCCGGGAACGTCCACACGATCAGACAACTACAAATTTAATCTCGGATATCCGACTCTCTCTCGGGAAATACCGGGTACCCTCATGAGGTTATGTTCATATGCCCATACCTACAACAATGATAATAAAGATCACATGCATGCAAGATAGAGCGGAAATAACATTGGTGCAGGAAAAGAATACCTCGACAACTGCCATCAAGCCGACAAAAGACTTCTTGTTTCGGCAAAACTTATCAAGACCATGGTAAAGACACGCGAGACCAGCTTCACCCCAACCAGAAGATGGTACCATTCTGTGATAAAAAAAGGGCACTCAACTATGACAAGTGAATGGAGGATTCAGTGCTGCCTAAGATGGTCGACCCGAGCAGATATAACAAAAATCCTCGAGCGTACTGTTCGGCCGTGTCTCTGCCAACCCGTCCTTCGTAGTTCGTCCAATAATTATGAATTGGCTCGATTTTTATCTTAAAAGGCCCTTTATATGATGGTTCCATACCAATTAATTCCTGAATTTCTTCAAATGTTAAAATATCGTTGGTTAGAGGAACTGGAGCACCATCATATTGAAGGCCAGTTATGGCAGTAAAATCGACCGGACCAACTGTCATCTCTCCAATGGGCAAGTGAAAAGTGTGGGTTGTATCCATCCATCGCTCTGCAAGTGCCTGGACTATGCTCCGGACTATCTGATATTCCTCGGATGGCAATTGTAAGATGAACTATTCAAAGCCGCAATCTCGGATAATCCGCCTTACCCGAGAAGGCACTATGTCATACCATTGTCGGGCTTTGTAAATACATCCTCCAGCCCAAACAACACAACGATCATGCTAACACAGACCCAGGTAAGTTAATACTAGGTAAGTACATATTATTCTATCATTTAAATTAATTTATTTTTCACAATAAAAAAAAAGAAAAACAAAACAAAAAAAAGAAAAATCAAGAAAAAAAAATGAAAAAATAATTACCTTGCTCTTTTGATTGGAACTGTGATGGAGCGGCATCCCGGCTAGTATATCTAAATTTTCATCTTCATGATGCCGAATAAACTCCAATAACTCGGCATTAGAATGAGTCCCTGACCTCGAAGCATGCATTGTTTTTGAAAAATATGTGCTAAAATTGAAAGAAATTTGAGAGAATTATGAAATTGAAATCATGCTGTGAAATGAAATGAAGGAATGGTGGCTTTTTATAGAGAAACGACAAGCAAAAAATAAAATTCAAAGCTGTTCATGAATAGTAAATTTTACTATTTATGAATAGTAAACTTTACTATTGATGAATAGTAAATTTTACTATTAATGAATAGTGTCATTTCACCGCAGATGGCAATCTAGGGGCGAATTGGGCAGTGCCCAATTCGCCGCAGCCAGTTCTTGCACGAATTGGTCCGCCGCGCCTGTTTTGCCAGCACAGCCCACGGCTCGACAGCTGCGAGCTGCCGATTTTTTTACCAAACCTTGTTTTACCCTGTTTTCTACTTTTTCCTAAACAATTGGTATTTCCATATTAAAATAGGATTATGACTCTTTATTTTCCTATAAATACAACATTAAAACAAGAACAAAGAGGAGGATTGGACCGGAAAGATTAGTTTTTACTGGAGGACGAAAAAAAGGAGAGAAAACCCTAGAAAAAGAATGGAGAAATCCTAAGGATTGGACTTAATCTTTCCGAGGCAAACTAAGAGGAAGAGAGGGAGAAGCGACTGGATTTTTAAAAAGAACAACAGGAGATAGAGAGAAAAACACCAAGAAGTGATGATCTAACTTACAAAATCAAGGCAATAAAAGCAGTGTTGTCTTGATCTAGCTCAACCCAAAAAATAAACTTTGATTCAGGTAGCAACACATATCCAAACAAGCTTGATTCAAACACTTTTAATTCGGTGGAGCCTTCAAACATAGGCAAGTTCTCTAAATTCAATGTCATGGAGAAGCTACCAACTGACATGCTGAATCATAATTTAAAATGGATGTATCTCTGCTTTTTGGGGCCTCCATTATTCATATTTTCAACATCTTGAAGATAAAAGCCATAAATGTGAAGCATTGTGCCATTCCAATGCAAGACCTGAATGAGCATCTGAAAGGAACCAATATGAACACTTCTGCTAATCACCTTAGTCTGTGAGTCAATGGAACCACTGTAAGTATTACTCATACATATCATGCATACATGAGCATATCACACAGCAATTTTTTTTCTTGTATTATCTGTTCTTTGTCAAAGTGAACATCAAACACTCTGTGAAGTAAAGAATCAAAAGAAGATATCAAATCAGGAGGGCATGGAAAGCCCATTTCTTGAGAAAGCTCCAGTAATTTTGCAAAGAGAAGAAATGCGAGCTTGTGCGAAGAACTATACAATAAAAACATCAATCAAAGCTTGCGTGGAAAAATCTTTGGTTTGAGCCGACACAGGGGGCAAAGTTTCTCCTTTTCAATTTTTTATTTTTATATACCAAACATTTTCAAACTCACTTGCAAATATTTCGCCATGCAGGGGGCAAGGAGAAGATTTGAGGGCCAATTAAAAATAGCTGAATTTTTGCAAAGGGAAGAACAAAAGAATGGAACAACCAGTTAAGCTAGAATCCTCAACTGATAAAAGGTCAGTCAAATCAAATTCAGTCTCGGATCCAAGTACCCAATCTCGGGTCCAAGTACCTAAATCAAATTCAATCTCAGGGCAGAGTATCCAATCTCGGGTTTAAGGACTCAAAATCAATTTCAATCTCGGGTCCAAGTATCCAATCTTGGGTCCAAGTACCAAAATCAAATTCTGTAACACCCTTATACCGTATATACGTACAATACATATTTTCAGCATATGTAAAATATGCATATACGGTACAAAAATGTCACAGACCGATTTAATAAAAATTTTCACATTTCTGTTTTAAAATTTCAAATACTAAATATATAAAATTAAATAATATATAAATATTCTTTACTTGCTATAGTAACCCCAAATAAAATTTTATATGAAAATCTCTGGGGAAAATTCGCCAGAGTTTTATTTGTAATTTGGACATTTCCAAAATTCAACAAAACACAACCTGCATAAAACAAACACTCCAAATAAAATCAATTCACCATTTCACAAACACTTCTCAATTTCTCCATATTTTCTCAAAATACTTATATATAGGTATATATATCAACATCACATATAAGATCCCATCTTAAACAAATTATTCAAATCATTCTTTACAATTTACATTATATACTTCAAAACCATATCATGACATAAATAATATCAAAATATACTATAATATCAAATATCTACATGCTGGCAACTGGCTCTGATCTTGATGTACTGAAAAAACTCTTCAAGCTCAATAAATACAAACATAGACCTGACTAGGCCTAGTAAAACTCTCCGGCTCTACCAAAATGTCCATGACACCTGTGCGATGAATTATAATCGTGCTAAGCTGAAGCCTAGTGGTACAAACTTTGATAACAATATAGTCCAAATGTAATGTCAATGCACAATGCATATAGATGTTACATCATTCCACTTTCTTATATTTTTCAAATATTTCATAATCACAACTCATAACATCATATTGCTCAATTGTATCACAATTCATAATTCACATTAAAAACAAAGACAAGCATGGGCCCAAAAAGGATCTAATATGCTATTCAAATTTCAGAGTTACTGCTTTGGTCTATAAGGACACCATGTGTCTAGCCCCATAGGCAATATATCCATGGATAATGTAACAGCCCCAGTCTCTTGGACCTCAAGCCGGCTAGACTTTTAGGCCCCAGTATCTTGGTCTTCAACCCTGCTAGACTGCTATAGTTTTTGAGGCTTACGACCCAGTCTTTTCACCCCAAAAATATCATATTTATCATCTGGCCTGGCTAACGACCCTGTCTTTTCACCATTCCAGCATTTAGCCCGTAGGCAATCATAGGCATACTGCCAAATCCAAAACTCTGAAAATTGAATAACATACTAGGCACACAATTTATTCATATTTCTCATTATCAAATTCTTTCATAATTACTTTATCAAAACTTTTCTCATTTTCTCATGATCAAACTAGGTACATTGCCTTATTTTTCACATTTTTTTTCTCATTTTTCTCACTTTTCACATCTTTCTCATTTGTCTCTCTTTTCACGTTTTTCTCATTTTTATCAATATCAATTCATTTCATTATTCCACATATCTCATTTTTGCATTCACAAACACATTACCCAATTACTTTGGGTATTTTCACATAATATGCATATTTCACATTTTACACAATCTAGCCATTATCAATGGCTTTTCACAATGCATTTAACACATATATGACATTACAAATGTCATAACATATTATTCATACTCAATCAATGAACCAAGTAACTTAACACATTTTCCAACCAAAATGTGTTAAGCCCAAATGTCATGCAAATATAAACAATATATTCAAAGTTTGTATGTACATCCACTAGCAACCCAAAGCAAGCTTAAAACAACCTCCAATTCTATCCTTCCAACTTGCCCTTCACCACTTGGATGAAGCAAATCAACCTCCCTCAATGCCTATATCAAATTTGATCATAAACAATCATTTAATATCACATTCTAAGGCGTTCTCAACATCAAACCTTAATTTAATAACACTCCTACAAAATTTCAAAAATTAAGTCTTTCCTTACTTTAACTTAGCAAAAATCATATTAACCCATTAAATTATTATTTTGAGTTTATTTATATCATTACAAATATATTTTAACATTTTGAAACCAATTACATTAATTAACCACATGCTTATGTTCAAAACCCTAAAATGGCATAACCTTCACCATTGAAGGATCTCTATTCGAACTCAATCCAATTATCATTTCAATCTTATTTCCACCATTTATATCATTAAATAACATGATTCAAGCACTAAAATCAAACAATTAATCATTCTTTAAAAATTCATTTTTCCTAAACCCTAAATCAATACTACCATCTTCAAGCTCTATCCAAACTTAACTAAATCCATCATTTGATTTTAAAATCCTTATTTATGCATCAAAACAACACATTTGGAACCAACTTACACAATTAAAACTCATGATTTCAAAAACTCAAATGTTCCATAACCCTAAATTCTCTCTCTTCACTAAACTCAACTAAAATTCAACCATTTCTTAAATCTAACCTTAAAATCATTAATAACCAATCAAAAAACTTCATTCATATCCAATTAAGCAATTAACTCATGCTACTATGAAATCTAAAAATTCACATAACACAGTTTTCCATAGAATAGGCAAAATTGGTAAAGAAGCTTACCAATTTATGAAGAATCTTCTAAAACTTCATTTAAATCCTTGAAATCTCTTCAATTATGGTTGATTGAAAGAAGGAAAATCCTATCTTGAAGCCATGAAAGTCGGCCTTGAAGGAAAGAAGAAGAAGAAGATGAAAAAAAAAATGATTTTCCCTTTCCTTCCACTCACATTTTCAACCTTATATATATTATTATTTTAATATATTTTTAATTAATTATTTAATTAATTAAAATTCCAAAATATTATCTTCCATCCAAAATTATTTATTTTTGAATTATTTTATTAATTTTAAATTTTTAAGATTTAATTACCAAAATAACTTTTTACTTTGACTTTTCTTTAAAAAGTATTGATTTTTATATGTTGTATATATTTTACATATATATTCCACTTTTTTATTTAAAATCCCTTCATTTTTCATTTAAAACCATTAATTTAATTTATCCATTTTAAATTATAATTTATTTTATTAAAATTTCAAAAATTAGAACTTTTCAAAAAATTTGGGATAAGTAATATGTATTTTATATACACATCAAATGTACCTTATATGTGTATTAAATATATTAAGTATGTAATGTACTAATCCAACATATATAATTAATATACCATATGTATATGTTATATATACTCTAGATATATATATTGACTATATATAAAATTTTATATTTCCAAAATCACGGATGTGACAATTTTCTCCCCCTTAAATAATCTCGTCCTCGAGATTATGCTGTATGGTAATAAATCATCCAAATGAAACATAATCTTAAAATCTCATCAAAATTATTATTTCATCAAATTGCATAATTTCTATTCTCCCCCTTAGGTTCATTCTCAATTACCTTTTTACCATTCCATAACTCATCATTATACTGTCTATTTACTCAAACAATCACAATAGATTATCATATCATCAATCGAATTGCCATTAGACAAAATTAGTTCATCTCTTTAATATATATACACCACACACCTATTGCACTTAAGATATTTGATCGCTTCATTATCTTAAAATATACTCTTATCACCTTAAATTAAAATGTTAGTAACTTTTATCTTAACACAATAATTTTACATATCTTCACTTTGATCATACTCTTTATACAATTACCACATATTAATTTGACATTACTATTATACAACAGCAAAATCTTATTTCCTTATTAAGATTCATTCCAATTATACTATAACTAACATAACTTAGCCCCTTTAATATGCATATACATATCAAAACGTTGTATTATGCACATTATCACATAGCTTGCATATTCTTAATACAACTACATACATTGAATTTTAATAAATACTTGTAAACTTATTACATTTCAGATTAATTGATCTAAATATCACAATATGACCATCACAACCTTATTCCATTCTGACCAACCTTTAGTTTATTTTAAATTCATCAATCTATTTTTAATTCATGACCTAATTCTATTAGGTCAAATTTATTCTCAAATCTTAATTCCCTTTGAAATCATCATTATAGATAATATTAATTTCATATAGTCTCATTCACTTTAAACATCATTTTCATCAATTTGTTCATTTTATACCACTTTCAAACACATTCAATACAGCTCTTACTCACATTTCATAATTCCTTTCATTTATCCTTTTCTCACATTTCTTATAGTTACCCTATTTACACAAATCACTTTTCTTACACATCATTTAAAGCTTATCATATTTTCACAATTCTCTTCTGTTCCACACTTTCTATAATTATAAATAAATTTCTAACATAAAATTATAAGATACAACTATGCAAACCATAAATCTTGACCATGTTTCTTGTAGCATAACTATCAATCTCACCAAATCTATCCAACGGTCATGTCATCTCAGGCCCATGCCCTTGGATAACAAAACTAATCGGTCAATATACTAAATAAATCATACGACCATGGCAAAAATACTGCTCCTCTATCATTCTTCTTCAAACATTTCCAATCACAACATTAAGTTCATATTGCGAAAATCACATATTCATTTTTTTTAATCATTTGCTACACAAAGAATTAACACATTTCAGCTCTGTTTCAAAGCAATTTACTTTTGATCTCTTCTGTTTCTAAACAATTTACTCTTAATCACTCGATCATCATTAGCCTAACTCAAGTTTCAACAATATTATCATTAACATCTCTTACATATACACATTCGTTCATATACTAATTTTACACAATTTTCATTTATTACTCCATTTCTAATCTATCTCTTATAAAAATTTTCATTCATTTTTTTTCACTTCCATACTTTCTTCATTATACTTTCTTTTTCCTTTCAATCTCTTATTTATACGCATATACTTTGGGCCAAAAATACTATACAATCATCAAGTTCAATTGTTACAATAACAATTTCACCTTCCAACGCTGCTTGGGTCCATTCTCAATCTCAATTTCATTATATGACCTAACTCTACGCAGGTCAAGACCTAATCTATCTTAGGTATATTAATACTTGCAATATCATTCTCAATATCACTAGACATGTAATTGTATAAGGTAACAAACGCTCGATAATATATTTTTTTAATCATCCACATACACATTCGTAAGTCATATTCACAATGTGACTTACTTTTCACATTTTCTTATATATCACAATTGTGTTTATTTTGAAAAATCTCATCACACATATCATACAATTATACGCAATTCCTCTTTTACATACAACCTATACAAAGTTAACATTTATCACCTTTCAGAAAATATTATCATTTCTCATTCTTTTGACATTACTTAGGTTATTCATCAATTCAACATATATATACACTCTGACCACAACATAATTAATATCTTTCTTATTTAATCGCCCATCTTTTAAATAAGTTTCTTATTATATTTTTTTTTCTAACACTTCACATAAATCTTAATTACGTTTCCAATGTGACATCTCTCTCACATTTTTTTATGCATTGATCACACCTTTCATATCCATTTTCATCATTTCCAATTTAATTAACTAAAGTAACTCATTTTCACTTGCTTAATCATTTTCCTTTATTTCATAACAAATTTCTATATTATCAACCATATTACACCTTAGTTAGTACTTTTATAAATAATATTACTCATTCAAAATTACTCCTATGCTTATTAAACATTAAACTATCAATATCTAAACAATCCTCATTGAAATTCCCTTACAACTCTAAATTTCCAACTTGCTACTTTACTTAAATTTCATTCTATTAATCTCACTTTCAAGAGCTAACTTTATAAACATTATTTTTATATTAATATAACATCAAAACACATCACTTTCACAATTATGGAAACCCATTTCAAAAATTTACATTTCATATAATGCAACCAACAACATGAACCTCACCAAATCTCATCCATATCACATTCTCAATCTTAAGATCATAACATTTACTTTTAAACAATACTAATTCATTTCCTTACACTAATTAACATCGTCAATTAGATATCCTACTTTTACATACTCAAACCCTAAATCATGTATCATTCATTTTTTTTATGAACTCTTTGTTCTAAATTATTAAAACTTCATATTCCTTCTTCATACTTCTACCCGTATGCATACAAATTTTCATAATTGTTCTTATTCATTTGTCTCATGAAATTAATTTATTACTCATGTACACAAAATTGTTTGACTTCCTTAGTTTCATGTCACTCTTACTTTCAGTTTTTATATTCCTTACCAATTCTTTATAAAAGCTTGTAAAATTTTATCCATGTTCTCTTGACACATATATTGACTTATATTTAAAGTTTTATATTTTTCCAATTTGATTTAATATATTTAAAAATTAAATCTTCCAAAATAAGAGAATCTGTCTCTTTAATAATTTCTCTGGCAGCACCCGGTTGTCCATTTTTTTCAGGTACCAAACCTTAATAAAAATTCATAAAATTTTAACCATATGTTATAGGAATACAAATGATATTATGTGTAAATTGTCAATTTTTTCTGGGTTGGTTTACCATAGTTTCTAAATTTATTTTCTCTCAACTTCTACAGATTCTGAGTTGCTGGAATTACTCCAACAATCTGTGTTCTTCTATTTTTCTTAATTAGATATTCATCTTTAAAATTTATAAAATTTTATATATTGGATTCTAACATATAGAAAAACTTTCTATTAAATATTCAAACTCATCCAACATTTCTAGATTTGACCAAAAATTCAGACAATATCACTTTGCAGTACACCTATTAAATTTTCTATAACTATCATGCTCATTTCTCAAACTTTTTATTTTTATATCTTAAATCATTTCCTAGATTGTTTTTTCTAATTTCACTTATTCATCAATTGAATCAGCTATGAATTTTAAATTTCAAATAAAAGTTTTAAAAATTCTTAATTCATAATCTCTAGAATGACGCTTCAACTGCGCCACTCTGATCTATGCAACCCAGACGTCATCTCAACTCATACCCATTATACCAAATGGACATTGCCACATCAAGGATTAGATAAATTGCTAGTGTCAATGCATGCATCACAATTAAAAATTATTTTTTTAAAATTCCAATTTTCTCTCTCTAACAACCCACCTAGGTCGAGAACCTCAAACCTAGGCTCTGATACCAAAATAAATGTATCACCCTTATACCGTATATACGTACAATACATATTTTCGGCATATGTAAAATATGCATATACGGTACAAAAATATCACAGACCGATTTACTAAAAATTTTCACATTTCTGTTTTAAAATTTCAAATACTAAATATATAAAATTAAATAATATATAAATATTCTTTACTTGCTATAGTAACCCCAAATAACATTTTATATGAAAATCTCTAGGGAAAATTCGCTAGAGTTTTGTTTGTAATTTGAAAATTTCCAAAATTCAACAAAACACAACCTGCATAAAACAAACACTCCAAATAAATTCAATTCACCATTTCACCAATACCTCTCCATTTCTCCATATTTTCTCAAAATACTTATATATAGGTATATATATCAACATCACATATAAGATCCCATCTTAAACAAATTATTCAAATCATTCTTTACAATTTACATTATATACTTCAAAAACATATCATAACATAAATAATATCAAAATATACTGTAATATCAAATATTTACATGTTGGCAACTGGCTCTGATCTTGATGTATCGAAAAACTCTTCAAGCTCAATAAATACAAACCTAGACCCGACCATGTCTAGTAGAACTTTCAGGCTCTACCAAAATGTCCATGACAACTGCGCGACGAATTACAATCGCACTAAGCCGAAGCCTAGTGGTACAAACTTTGATAACAATATAGTCCAAATATAATGTCAATGCACAATGCATATAGATGTCACATCATTCCACTTTCTTATATTTTTCAAATATTTTATAATTACAACTCATAACATTATATTGCTCAATTGTATCACAATTTATAATTCACATTATAACAAAGACAAGCATGGGCCCAAAAAGGATCTAATATGCTATTCAAATTTCAGAGTTACTGCTTTGGTCTATAATGACACCATGTGTCTAGTCCCGTCTGCAATATATCCATGGATAATGTAACAGCCCCAGTCTCTTGGACCTCAACCCAGCTAGACTTTTAGGCCCCAGTATCTTGGTCCTCAACTCGGCTAGACTGCTATAGTTTTTGAGGCTTACGACCCAGTCTTTTCACCCCAAAAAAATCATATTTATTAGCTGGCCTTGCTTACGACCCATTCTTTTCACCATTCCAGCATTTAGCCCGTAGGCAATCATAGGCATGTCGCCAAACCCAGAACTCTGAAAATTGAATAACATACTAGGCACACAATTTATTCATATTTCTCATTATCAAATTCTTTCATAATTTCTTTATCAAAACTTTTCTCATTTTCTCATGATCAAACTAGGCACATTGCCTTATTTTCACTTTTTTTTTCTCATTTTTTCTCACTTTTCACATCTTTCTCATTTTTCTCATTTTTATCAATATCAATTCATTCCATTATTCCACATATCTCATTTTTGCATTCACAACACATTACCCAATTACTTTGGGTATTTTCACATAATATACATATTTCACATTCTACACAATCTAGCCACTATCAATGGCTTTTCACAATGCATTTAACACATATATGACATTACAAATGTCATAGCACATTATTCATACTCAATCAATGAACCAAGTAACTTAACACATTTTCCAACCAAAATGTGTTAAGCCCAAATGTCATGCAAATATAAACAATATATTTAAAGTTTGTACATACCTTGTAACACCCCTATATCCTGTATACGTACATAGCATGCTATTACGATCGTAATATACGTATACTGAATATAGAAATATCACGGATTACTAAACAAATGACTCACTTGTTTTATAATCATATGAGAAAATTTAAAACATTTAAAGAAATTTATAAAACACAATAAATAAAAAGTTTATTCAAAATACAGCGGAAAATATAACAAATATTTACAAATACATTTACATCAAAACTCAAGTTTTACAAAAACATAGAATATATACATGTTTGGCAGTATGTCTTCGATCTTTAAGCTTTACTATCAACACCACCGGATCTAGACTCTACTCGGCCTAGAGGAACTCTCTGGTTCTTCCCTGTTACCTGCGCGATAAATCATAATCGCGCTAAGCCAACGGCTTAGTGGTACAAACTATAATAACATTATGTTTTGATGCAATGCCAATGTCACACAATCAATTCCATACACCATTCACAAGAAATGTTATACTTCAATATCTTACTTTGCTTAAGATCATATCAAACATTTATTCTCAACAAAGTATTGATGCAATATCAACAATCTCTATATTCATTGGTTTCACCATTCAAGAATCACATTGAAAACAAAGACAAGCATGGGCCCAAAAGACACTAATATGCCATTCAACTTTCAGAGTTAATGTTTTGGTTTAAGTATCACATTTATCATTATCCCAACTAGGCTTCAAGGATTTAGGTTCAACCAAGCTTCAAGGGGAACAAAGCATGCTAAGTATCAACCCAACTTGGCTTCAAGAACCAAATCCAACCTAGCTTCAAGGGTTGTAACATCTCAATTAGGCTTCAAGGACTAGATCCAACCAAGTTTCAAGGGGAGCAAAACATGTTAAACTTCAGCCCAACATGGCTTCAAGGATTAAGCCCAACCTAACTTTAAGAGATTGTTACTAATAGGCATGCCACCAACAACAAAACTCTGAAAATGAATAACACATTAGACACACAATTGATTTATTATTTCATTATCAATTCCATTCTCAATTCTCATCATCATTTAGGCAAACATGCCCCACTTATTTCAATTGAATCATCTTAGCCAATCACAATGGCCTCACATTTCATTTGAATAATCATAGCCAATCACAATGGTTTTGCATCTTATCTCAAATCACATTAGAGCAATTCATCATATCATTCACATGTCATATTGCATTTCATTATCATATAGGCAAACATACTTTAACCATCCTATTTACATCATTATAACCAATCACATTGGTTTCACATTTCATTATTTCTCAATTCATTATTCAAGTGTGCACAACCAATTGTCTTAACATATATTTTACATACTCATCACAACATTCACATTATACCAACATAACATTATTAAAATGCATCAACAATGCATTAGTTTTCTTAACACATTTACAAACAAGTGTGTGTTAAGCCTCAACATCATATAAATGTATGCAATAATGTAGTTTGTACTTACCTTAAGAACACTCACACAACTCTATACTCTTCTTCTTCCAAGAGTTCTTCACTTCTTAAATTAGGGCAAATCACTTTCTTCCAAAAGTAAAATTGATGGAACTTCACAAATATCTAACTTAATCACTTGAATCTTCCTTTAATTTGATCTTAGAACTCAAAACCCTCCTCTTGCTCCCTTGTCTTGATGATGTCCGGCCACCAAAGGAGAAGAAAAGAAAATGAAGAAACAAAGTCAAACTTTTCATCTCTTTAAACCTCCACCAAGCATTCCAAAATAAGAAATTACCTAAATACCCTCTTCTTATTTGTTTTAACTTCCTTTCACTTACATGCCCTTTTAGTAATTTCATAATTAACAAAATAAATATCTTCTTCCTTTGACCATCCATTTGACTTGTGTATATGTTATATATATTTCCATATATACAACATATACACTCTCTTTTAAATTCTTTTCTCTTTCCAATTACACATATACATTTTAATTCAAATAAAACAACAATTATATCAAAACTCCTAGGGCACACTTTGGGATATTACATATCTCCACTAGCAACCCAAAGCAAGTTTAAAACAACCTCCAATCCTATCCTTCCAACTTGCCCTTCACCACTTAGATGAAGCAAATCAACCTCCCTCAATACCTGTATCAAATGTGATCATAAACAATCTTTTAATATCACATTCTAAGGCATTCTCAACATCAAACCTTAATTTAATAACACTCCTATAAAATTTCAAAAATTAAGTCTTTCCTTACTTTAACTTAGCAAATCCATATTAACCCATTAAATTATTATTTTGAGTTTATTTATATCATTACAAATATATTTTAATATGTTTAAACCAATTACATTAATTAACCACATGCTTATGTTCAAAACCCTAAAATGGCATAACCTTCACCATTGAAGGATCTCCATTCCAACACAATCCAATTATCGTTTCAATCTTATTTCCACCACTTATATCATTAAATAACATGATTCAAGCACTAAAATCAAACAATTAATCATTCTTTAAAAATTCACTTTTCCAAAACCCTAAATCAATACTACCATCTTCAAACTCTATCCAAACTTAAATAAATCCATCATTTGATTTTAAAATCCTTATTCATGCATCAAAACAACACATTTGGAACCAATTTTCACAATTAAAACTCATGATTTCAAAAACTCAAATGTTCCATAACCCTAAATTCTCTCTCTTCACTAAACTCAACTTAAATTCAACCATTTCTTAAATCTAACCTTAAAATCATTAATAACCAATCAAAACAACTTCATTCATATCCAATTAAGCAATTAACTCATGCTACTATGAAATCCAAAAATTCACATAACCCACTTTTCCATAGAATAGGCAAAATTGGTAAAGAAGCTTACCAATTTATGAAGAATATTCTAAAACTTCATTTAAATCCTTGAAATCTCTTCAATTATGGTGCTTGGAAGAAGGAAAAAATCCTCTCTTGAAGCCGTGAAAGTCTTCCTTGAAGGAAAGAAGAAGAAGAAGATGATGAAAAAAAAATGATTTTCTCTTTCCTCTGACTCAAATTTTCAACCTTATATATATTATTATTTTAATATATTTTTAATTATTTATTTAATTAATTAAATTCCAAAATATTATCTTCCATCCAAAATTATTTATTTTTGAATTATTTATTAATTTTAAAATTTTAAGATTTAATTACCAAAATACTCTTTTACTTTGACTTTTCTTTAAAAAGTATTGATTTTTATATGTTGTATATATTTTACATATATATCATGTATATATTCCACTTTTTCATTTAAAATCCCTTCATTTTTCATTTTAAACCATTAATTTAATTTATCCATTGTAAATTATAATTTATTTTATTAAAATTCCAAAAATTAGAACTTTTCAAAAAAATTTGGGATAAGTAATGTGTATTTTATATACACCTCAAATGTACGTTATATGTGTATTAAATATATTAAGTATGTAATGTATTAATCTAACATATATAATTAATATACCATATGTATATGTTATATATACTCTAGATATATATATTGACTATATATAAAATTCTATATTTCCAAAATCACGGATGTGACAAATTAAATCTCGGGGCCAAGTATCCAATCTCGGGTCTAAGTACCCAAAATCAAATTCAGTCTCAGGTCCAAGTACCTTAATCAAATTCAATCTCGGGTCCAAGTACCCAAATCAAATTAAATCAAGGGTCCAAGTACCCAATCTCGGGTCCAAACACCCAAATCAAATATAATCTTGGGTCCAAGTACCCAAATCAAATTCAATCTCGAGGCCAAGTACCCAATCTCGAGTCCAAGTACCCAATCTCGGGTCCAAGTACCAAAATCAAACTCAATCTCGGGTCCAAGTATCCAATCTCAGGTCCAAGTACCCAATTTCTGGTCCAAGTACCCAAATCAAATTCAATCTTGGGGAGAAGTACCCAATCTCTGGTCCAAGTACTCAAATCAAATTTAATATCGGGTCCAAGTACCCAAATCAAATTCAGTCTTAGGTCTAAATACCCAATCTCAGGTCTAAGTACCCAAATCAAATTCAATCTCGGGTCTAAGTATCCAATCTCGGGTCCAAGTACCCATCGTCATAAAAAATCAGTCAAAGATCTTATTGCTTTTCACTCTCTTTTGCCATAGTCTCAGATCGTTCAAGCAGAGGGCAAACTGTAGACCCTTAATTTTTGACCCATTCAAATCCGATAGGCCAAAATAATTATTATGGTATTTTATTTATTTTAATAATATTTTAATTACTAATAATATTTAATAGTTATTTTTAATAAAAATAAAAAATATAAAAATATAAAAAATGAAAAAAATAAAAAATCAAACGGATCTGCGAGCGTCGCGCTGCAGCCCATTTCGCCGCAGAAATTATCTGCAGATGGCAATCTGGGGGCGAATTGGGCACTGCCCAATTTATGGCAGCCAGTTCTTGCACGAATTGGGCCGTCGCGCCCGTTTTTGCAGCGTAGCCCACAGGCCCAACAGCCCTCGCGTTGCCGATTTTTTGACCAAACCTTGTTTTACCCTGTTTTCTAATTTTTCCTAAACAATTGGTATTTCCTTATTAAAATAGGATTAGGACTCTTTATTTTCCTATAAATACCACATTAAAACATGAACACAGAGGAGGATTGGACCGAAAAGATTAGTTTTTATTGGAGGACGAAAAAAAGGATAGAAAACCCTAGAAAAAGAATGGAGAAATCCTATGGATTGGACTTAATCTTCCCGAGGCAAACTAAGAGAAAGAGAGGGAGAAGCGACTAGATTTTTAAAAAGAGCAACAAGAGACAGAGAGAAAAACACCAAGAAGTGATGATCTAACTTACAAAATCAAGGCAATAAAAGCAGTGTTGTCTTGATCTAGCTCAACCCAAAAAATAAACTTTGATTCAGGCAACAACACATATCCAAACAAGCTTGATTCAAATACTTTAAATTCGGTGGACCCTTCAAACGTAGGTAAGTTCTCTAAATTCAGTTTATTGAATAAATAACTATCTTCTCCTTTCAAATTTTCATCACACTATTTGTATAATAAAATTCTTTTTTTTTAATTCAAACAGTAGCTAAGATTCTACTTAAAATAAACATGATCATTAAAATATTAGTCCAACACTAAAAACCCTAACTATCTAAAACCCTAGCTTCCTAAAACCCTAATTCCCAAACCTCAATTCTAGAAATCATAAACCTGAGTTTGCAAATAGTTTAATTATTAAAATTGATCCAATAAGCTGAATTTCTAAACTCTAACTCAAGTAAACTCTAAGAACCAAACCCTAATTTGCCTTATATTTCCTAAAACTCCAAAATAGCTTTTCAATTATCAAAACCCCAAATTAGTTTCTTAAATTCTAAAATTCAAAGTTGCTTTATTGAATCCTAATTTGTTTTCCAAATATCCAGTAACCCTAAAAATTAACTTTCATACCTTAGATCTCAAATTCTTAACTTCTTCTTCTAGAATCATAAATTATTTTTCAAACAAACTCTAAAATGCTTTATTTTTCAAAAAAAACCCTAAAACCTTAATTCATCAAAGCATGAATCCTAAACCCTAATGCCTTAAGGTTCCAAAACCCTAATTTCATGGTGTTAGTCCTAAATCCTAATTTGATTAACCAAAAACCTTACTACTTTCTTAAATTTATAAAACCCTAATCCATTCCATTTTTTCAAAAATTCTCACAGTAGCCTAAATAATAAATATAATAATTTCAAAATCCCAAAACCCTAAATGTTAATTAAAGAATCCTAAATTGAGACATAAACTCTAAACTTATATATTTATTGCTTTATTTAATTTTAAATTTGATTATGTAGTTTATTATATGCTTTGATGGTTGATTTATTTAATTTCAATGCTTGATTTATTTAATTTATCATGGATGGATATTTTCGTTATTATTATGATTATTATTTGTTTATTTTGGTATTAAAATTGTAAGAGGTATGTTTCCATTATTGGGTACCTCATTAGTTAAATTCTATGTAATTTAAATTGCTTTTATATTTTGGACCAATGTAAAGGGCATGTTTCCACCTATTGGTGGGTGTCCTATTTAGTTTAGACATGAACGATGTAAGGACATGTTTCCATCCATGGATGGGTGTCCATTTATTTGCTTTGTTTGGACATTGCTTTGATTTTAATATAATAATTCTTTATTTTAATTGTTGCATGTAATATGGATAATATTATTATATTTAAGAATTTTATAATATTAAGACCTGTAAAGGAGGCCGGTTCTATGAACCGGGCGTTGTGGGGGTGCTGGGCCATTTGTCACCTTCCCCACACGTACCCAACTTTCCGAACATATTTATGGGTTGGGGATTCCTTAGGAATCGAGTCATCCACCCCTTTTTTTTTCCTAGCCCGTCCGGGTGGCGACTCCATTTTCTCTCGGCTTAGGTCTGTATTCTCTAAGGCCCCGAGCCTAAACAGTGCCGAAGTCACAAGAACCATTCCACCGGTAGTGGGGGCAAAAATCCCTGCTCACACTTCTCTTATCCCCACTTGAGTTGCCAATGTGAGTGGGGATTTTTGCCCCCACTCCCATGTGGAATGGTTCTTACTACTTCGACACTATTAGGCTCGGGACCTTAGAGAACATGAGCCTAAACCCAGAGAAAATGGAGTCGCCACTCAGATGGACCAAGAAAAAGAAATGAGTGGATGACTCAATTCCTAATGAATCCCCAATCCCCTAATGGGTTCGAAAAGTTAAGTACATGTGGGGAAGGTGAGAATGACCCAGCACCCCTACAACTCCCGGTTCATTGAAACCAGCCTCCTTTTTAGGTCTTAATATTATAAAATTCTTAATTACTATGATATAATCCATACTACATACAATAATTAAAATAAAAGCATCATTGTATTAAAATCAAAGCAATATTCAATCAAAACAAATAAATGGACACCCATCCAAGGATGGAACATGTTCTTATATCATCCATGTCTAAAACTAAATAGGACACCCACCAAAAGGTGAAAACGTATCCTTTACATTAATCCCAAAATATGGAAATAATTTAAATTACATAAAGCTTAATTACTGAGGTACCCACAAAGTGGAAACATACATCTTACATTATTAATACCAAGATAAACAAATAATAATAATAATAATAATAATAATAATAATAATAATAATAATAATAATAATAATAATAATAATAATAATAATAGAGAAAACATCCATCTATGATAAATTAAACAAATCAAACATCAAAATCAAATAAATCAATCATCAAAACATATAATAAACATGCATCTAACTTAAATAAAGCAATAAATAAATATATAAATCTAGGTTTACATCTTGAATTAGGGTTTCTTGAATAAAATTTAGGGTTTAGAGTGTTTAGGCCTAAAAATTAAGAATTTAGGATTTGGTATTTAGAAAATAGGGTTTGATTTATAGAACTATTATTATTATTATTATTATTATTTAAAAAATATTATGCTACTGTGTAATTTGAGAAAAAAAGGATTAATTAGGGTTTAGTTTTTATAAACGAGAATTTTAATTAAAACTAACATTATTATAAATTTTCACAAAGAATTATGACCACTGTATAATTTAAATCAAGGTTTATGAAATAATTTATATGAAAAAAAATTACTAGGGTTTAAGGTTTACCGTATTGATTAGGGTTTGAGAAAACCGATTAAAGTTTAATGATTATATTATTTACTTAAATTAAAAATTTAGCTACTGTATGAACCAAAATTAAAAAAGAATTTGATGATAGATAGTGTGATAAGAGTTTTAAGGGTGGAGATGATTGTTGATTCAATAAACAAAGTTAGATAAACATACCTACGTTTGAAGGCTCCACCAAAATTGTTGGATGAAATTCTGGAAGAGCTAACACCAAGACAGAAGACTGCTTGCTGCCTTGGATCCTCTCTTGTTGCTGGTTCCTTGCTTGTGAAAGAATTTCAGGAGCATCAGTGTGTAAAGTCTCTGAAAAGAATTGACAAAGTCCAAAAGTCCAGAAAATCAAATGTCCCAAAAGTTTCGTCTCAAAAATTGTCAAAAGTCCCAAAAATCCCATCACTAAAAATTGTCAAAAGTCCCTCTTTAATCTTATAACTGTGTTATTTATAGGAAAATAAAAAAAAAAAACCTAATGCTATTTTGATAAGGAAATATAAAACTTTTAGGAAAAATTAAAAAAATTGAGTATAATAAGGTTTAGGCAAAAATTGCCCGAAGGTGCAGGCTGCGAGGAATTGGGCCTGCTGCACATGGCGTGCGAGCGACGTGGTGCTGGCCTGCTAGGCGCTGCGTGCGAGCAACATGGGTGAGCTGGCACGTGAGGTTGCATGCTCGGCGTAATTTGCCGCAGGCCAAGCCTGCGATGAAATGGCCTGCTGCGAATCGGCTTGCCATGCTAGCTGTCGCGCGTCGCTCTTCGATTCGTACGATTTTTATTTTTTATTATTTTTTATTTTAATTTTTAAAAATAAACATTATATTTAAAATAAATATTTATAATTTTCTTTTTTCTTTTAATATTTTAAATAATAAATATTATAAATAAAAAATAAATATTATAAAAATTATTTCATAGTGTTTTAAAATATTAGAGTGGACTTGGTCAAAAAATAAGGATCTACACATAAGATGCACTTATTCCTTAATAGTGAAGTAGTTGAGCTTTGGAAATATCTGAAAAATGAATGGAAACTTCCTACTGATGAGGTTGATTGTGTTTAAGTGCCTCTCCCTAGAGAAAAATGGACATATCCTCAAGAAATGGTTTTCTACAAGAATAATAGGCATCCTCCATCTTCGAGAATTCCTTGTCTCAAGAAGAATGTGGAAGAGTCCAACATCTTATTTGTGCACATAACATTTGGAAAAGTCTTGAGAATTATCATGATTGTACCACACAAGTGAGATTCACCAAGATCCAAATGCTTATACATGAGTATGAACTCTTTAAGATGAAGCCCAATGAAAATGTCACTAAAATGACAAATCAATTACTTGCTATTGTCAATGACTTGAAGAAATATGGAAAATTCTATGACCAAGGTGATATCAATATCAAAGTATTGAGAGCACTTAGAGCCAATAAGAGCTTTTAATCAAAGTTTCTTCAAAATATCAAACTTGCTATGAAGTTACATAAGCATAGAAATATGAGAATACCTTAGATTTTATGCCAATTAGACAAATACACAATTGATAAAAAAACACGAACATGAACATCCAGTAAATATGGAAGTGTTTGATAGCTCACTCAATGAATAAAAATATAGTTGTCTTCTTCTTCTGTTATGTCGATAATGCCCACCACGATATGAAAAGTAACAGTTAAATTCTTTCTATGTAATTTTTTATCAACAATGTAACATGTTTGAATTGTGCCTAAGCAAACTTGATGCTAACAATGTAAGGAAAATACCCATATACGGTATAAAATGATACAACCTGATTTAATAAAAATTTTCACATTTTTAATTTAAAAATCCCAAAATACTTTTAAATGTATATTTAAATAATAAATAAAATATTTATTATTAACTATAGGTTCCAAAATGGTATTTTTCATAAAAATCTCTGGAAACAATTCGCCAGACTTTTGTCTGTAATTTGGACATCCCCAAATTTTTAACAAAACCACAACATGCATGAAAACACTCCCAAATAAACCAATCATATATATCCACCTCAACTTCTCAATTTCTCCACAATTCCTCAAAACACATATGCATATACATAAATATTTATCAAAAATACATATAAAACCCACATTATAAAATTTATTCTAAACATTCTTTATAATTTACAATATATATACTCCAAAAACATAACATAATATACATAATATCAAAATATACAATAATATAAAATATATACATGCTGAAAAATATCTCTGATCTTGATGTACCCAAAAATCAAGTCTACAATTAACTCAAAGCTAGACATGACCTGGTCTAAAAAAACTCTCCGACTCAACCGGATCACCCCTGTCACCTGCATAATGAATTACAATCGTGCTAAGCTAAAAGCCTAGCGGTTCTAACTTTGATAACAAAAAAAAACATAAATACAATGCCAATGCATATTGCATTTGTATGCCATGCCACAATGTAGCATACAAGTTCACTCTTAAAGCATACTCTTTCATCTTTTATTTAATTCACATAAACACATTCATAAGCATGCGCCCAAACAAACTAATGCATTATTCAAATCCCAGAGTTACTACTTTGATCTATGTTGACACTAAGTGCCTAGCCCCGAAGGCAAATCATATATTAGTGAAGTCAAGCGTCTAGCCCCGAAGGCAAAATCAAGTATCAGTGACACATAGCGTCTAGCTTGAAGATAAATAATGAGGATAACGTCATAGGCATGCTGCCAAACACAGAACTCTGAAAATTGAATAACATATTAGACACACAAATATTACATGCTTTCCATATTCAACTTTTTAAAATTTTCTCATATTCAACTAGGCACATTGCCTTATTTTCACATTTTTCTCACAATGCATAATTTTTCTCATTTTTCATCACATTACATCATTTTCATTTTTTTTTCTCATTCATATCAATGTCAATTTACCTCAATTCATCATATTTCATCAATTCATCACAATGCATCGCATTTCACATTAAAAACACGTCACCCAAATAGTTTGGGTTATTTTCGCATAATTCATATAAATCACATTTTATTTAATTTAGCCATTATTAATGTCTTTTCACAATGCATATAATGCATACATAACAAATTACATATCACAACACCTTGTTCATGAATGTTCAATATATCAAGTAGCTTAACACACTTTCCAACCAAAATGTGTTAAGCCCCATTTAATGCCAACATCTCTAATTTATCAAAAGTTTCTACTTACCTTAGAAAGTACTGAAAATCAAGCTCAAAATCTCACACAAACCATTGCTTCCAAGTTGCCCTTCAACAATAGGGTTAGGAAAAACACCTCTCCTTAATGCCTATACCAAATGTGATCAAATACAATCATTTCATATCACATTTTAAGGCCTTTCCAACCTTAAACCTTAATTAAACATCACTCAATTCAAAACCCCAAAGTTAAGCCTAACCTTACTTTAACTTTGAAAAACCATATTAAGCCATTTCAATTTATTTTTTAAGCTTATTAATATCATTAAAAACATATGATAACATGTTTAAACCAATTACATTAATTAAACACATGCTTTTGTTCAAAACCCTAAAATGGCATAACCTTCCCCATTGAAGCTTCACCATTCCAACTCATTACAATTATTAATCCAAGTTTATTTTCATTACTAATATCATTAAACAACATTATTTAAACATTAAAATCAAAGCAATTAACCAATGTTTGAAAATTCACTTTCCAAAACCCTAAATCAATACTACCTCATTCAATCTTTATCCCAACTTAACTAAATATATCATTTGACTTTAAAATCCTTGTTTATGCATCAAAAAAACACATTTGGAACCAAATTGCACAATTAGAACTCATGAATTCACAAACCCAAAAGTTTCATAACCCTAAATTCTCTCTCTTCATTAAACTTCACTCAAACTTAACTATTTCTTCAATTCAACCTTAAAATCATTATTAGCTACTCAAAATAACTTCATTCATACCCAATTAAGTAATTAAATCATGGTACTTAAAAATTCCAAAATCAGCATAATCATATAATCATAGATTTCCAAAGAAAAAAGTTGGAAAACTTACTACTTATAGTGGAAATCACTAAAAATCCCACTTGAAACCTTGAAATCCTTCAATTAATGCAGCTTGGATGAAGCAAAAAGCTTGGGTTGGGCATCAATGGAGTTTTAGCCTTCAAAGGAAGAAGAAGAAGAAGAAGAAGATCAATTTCCAATTTCTCTTTATTTCAACTTCATTTTAACCATATATATATATATTATTTTATTATATTTTTAATTATTTATTTATTTATTAAAAATAATAATAAATTAGTTCTTCCATACAAAAATAAATTATTTTAAAATTATTTTTATAAATTTTAGTTTCTAATGTATAATTACAAAAATGCCACTTGACCTTTGACTTTTCTTTTAAAAGTTGACTTTTGTTTGACTTTTATAATTTATGTATATTTCACATATACATTTCATTTTCTCACTTAAAATCATTCTAATTTTGATTTAAATTATTTATTTAATTTATTTAATTTAATTTTAATTAATTTTATTTAATTTTCAAAAATTAGAGATGTTACATGAAAATTGGTGAAATAATTCATTTAATTAACAAGTTGGATTAAATACTACTAGACATCTCAATTTATACCTAATTTTTTAAATTATGATAGAATTGGTAAAAAAAAGTGTATATATATGTAATTAAAAAATAGATAAAATTCTTGATAAACATAACAATTGAAAGAAATTAAAAACAAAACAAGTTTATGTTCATTTTGCATGTGTGAAATGGCTCCATTTAGGAGATTAGGTGATAAGTCAAATCAAAGAAGGCTAAAATAATTTTCAAATGTGTATGAAATCCAACAAATGCCTTTTGTAATTAACATGTGATCTCAATACCAAATTGGGAGATTTTAGTGGGCACCTGTAATTTCATTGGATCCCATTGCCAATTTATATAGTATTATTATTATATATTAAAAACACAAATAAAATTTTATTTTCTTGATATTATTTCCTCAAATCAATAGTTATAATATAATTAAGAAGCTATTTTTGTTCTTAACTATATATTATAAACCTTGATGACATGATAGGTTAATTATTTATTTATTATAACCTTGATAATATCTGTAGTACACTCTTGAAAAAATCTCCATGATTAATTTAAAGATAGGTTATTCATTATGATAATTAGGATATTTAAAAAAAGTAATTTATTTTGCTGCTTATAAAACAAATTAAATATTAGTCAATAAATAATTGAGAAAATAGTCAATAGGCAATAAGGTAATTTGATCCTTTTTGAGTTTTTATTGATCGAATAATATTAGAAGAATAAAAATGTCTTTGAAACCTTTTTCTTTTTGTCGTAAATCTGGAAAGCGAACCTATTATTCTAGGTTATGACTGGAAAAATAAACTAGAAGAAGAGAATGTTCAAAAGGTTTGAACTTAAATGAGATTTCAATTTTACAAAATGTAATTGAAAGTGGATGAACTATTTCATTTATATTGTATATAAATTCTTCCAGAGAAATGCAGTTTAGAGGCTTTAGAGTACTCATTTCATTACTTGCTCTTAAATAAAATTTTCTCCAACCATTGCCAACATTTTCTTAATTTAATACAATCAACAACCATCTCTGTCAAGCATTTGTAATTCCCAGAATAATAACTGTCAAAACACCTAGATGTTGTAACAAGCTTCCTGTGAGTGGGAATTTTTGCCCCCACTCCTATGTGGAATGGTTCTTGTGACTTCAACATTTTAGAGAACACGAGCCTAAACTCAGAGAAAATAGAGTCGCCACCTAGACGGGCTGGAAAAAAAGAAAGGAGTGGATGACTCGATTCCTAAGGAATCCCCAACCCCCTATTTGTACCCATGAGGAAGGTGAGAAATGACCCAGCACCTCCACAGAGTCCGATTTATTGGAACCGGTCTTATTTTCTGGTCTTAATATTATAAAATTCTTGAATATAATGATATTATCCATAATAACATGCAATGATAAGAATAAACAAATACTTTATTAAAAATTATAGCAATGTTCAAACCAAATAAATAAATGGACACCCACCCGAGG
Organism: Garcia nutans; assembly: GCA_947685225.1. Taxonomy (NCBI): domain Eukaryota; kingdom Viridiplantae; phylum Streptophyta; class Magnoliopsida; order Malpighiales; family Euphorbiaceae; genus Garcia; species Garcia nutans. The sequence goes on along the minus strand of CANTUV010000009.1, from coordinate 17,800,952 downwards.
ATAGAAACATGTCCTTACATTGTCTAATCTCTAAAACTAAACAGGACACCCACCAAAAGGTGAAAACATATCCTTTACATTAATCCCAAAATATGAAAATAATTTAAATTACATGAAGCTTAATTAATGAGGTACCCAATAATGAAAACATACCTCTTATAATTTTCATAAATAAATAATAATCAATAAAATATTCATTCTTGATAAATTAAATAAATCAAACATTCAAATCAAATAAATCGATCATCATAGATTAAATCAACCATCCATCAAAACATATAATAAACATGCATTTAACTTAAATAAAGCAATAAATTTACAAATTTAGATTTACATCTTGAATTATGATTTCTTAAATAAAATTAGAATTTTGTAGGTTTAGATTCAAAAATTAGTATTTCAGGGTTTAGAATTAGAAAAGAGGGTTTTGATTTGCAAAACTAATATTATTGTTATTATTTTAAAAATTATTAAGTTACTATGATGAATAAAATAAACATAAATATTGCTATTGATTTGTTTGAATACCTTGTAAATTAATGCATGAGATAAACAATAATATGGCTATTATAACTTAAAATGAATTAAACATAACAAACAAACCTTCGTTTATTGGCTCCACCAAAATTAAAAGATTTTGAACCAAGCTTTTGTTTGATTTTTGCACCGCTTGAATCAAATACTTCTTTCGGTTGAACTTTGGCAATTTGGCAATTGTCTTGACACCCCCATTTTCTTTCCTTATTTGATTATTTTTTTCCCGTTTAATTGTTGTTAGGTTTGTTGTTTAAATTCTCCAGCCATCCAAAAAGTTCAAAAGTCAGTAACAGTTGCTGCCCTCTTTTTTGGTCGTCCCTATTTCTTTGCTTAGTGTTATTATTTTTAAGCCATTCAAATAAAACATAATTCATTAAGGAAATATAATCTCATTAGGAAACAAATAAAATCATCCTAGTAAAAATTAGATTGGGCGAAAATTGGCAAGCCGCACGTGGGCGCGTGTAACATCCAAATTTTTTTGAAAATTTCTAATTTTTGGAAAATATGATAAAATAAATTATAATTTAAAAGGATAAATTAAATTAATAGTTTTAAAGGAAAAATGAAGGGATTTTAAATGAAAATGTGGAATATATATATGATATATATGCAAAATATACATAACATATATAAAAGTCAACACTTTTTAAAAGAAAAGGGTATTTTGGTAATTAAATCTTATAAATTCAAAATTAATAAAATAATTCAAAAACAAATTAATTTTGAATGGAAGAGGGAAATTAGGACTTTTAATTTATTAAAAAAATAATTAAATAATTAAATATTAAATTATTTTAATATATATGTGGTTAAAAAAAAGATGAAAAGGAAAGAATATTTAAAAGTCTTCTTCTTCTTCTTCTTCTTCTTCTTCTTCTTCTCAAGAACGTGGCTTCCATGGATGATTGAAGACCAAGGATTTTTCTTCTTCCATACTCCATAATTTGAAGGAATTAACAAGTTTCAAGTGGATTTTTGGTGATTTCCACCAAAATTAGTAAGTTTCCATCTCTTTTCTTTGAATTCCTTGGAAATTTAGATTATGTGAGAGTTTGGATTTTTATGTAGTATGTTATAATTGTTGAATTTGGTGTGTATCATGTTATTTTAGGTAGTTAACAATGATTCTAATGTTAGATTGAAGAGATGATGGAGTTTGGTTAAAGAATGGTGAAGAGAGAGAATTTAGGGTTATGGATTTTTGGGGTTTTGAAAACATGAATTTTAATTGTGCAAATTGATTCCAAATGAGTTGTTTTGATTCATAAACAAGTATTTTAAAGTCAAATATTGGATTTGGTGGTGTTGGGTTGGAGTTTGAGAATGGAAGTGGAGATTTAGGGTTTTGGAAAAGTGATTTTCCAAAGTGGTTGAACTGTGTGATTTTATTTGTTTAAGCATGTTATTTAGTGTTAAAAGTGATGAATATAAGCTTAAAATGAGTAATGGATTGTGTTGGAATGGAAAACCTTCAATGGGGGAAGGTTAGGCCATTTTTGAGATTTTGTGTATAAAAGTGTATTTTTATAATGTAAATGATTTAAATGTATTAAAATATGTTTTTAATAATATAAATAAACTTAAAACACTAATTTAATTGTAGTAGAATGGAATGCTAATGTTGAAGTAAGGAAAGGCTAAATTTTTGGAAATTTGTAGGAGTGATGTGTAATTATGATTTAATGATGGAAATGCCATTAAATGTGATACTAAATGATTTTTTTGCTATCACATATGGTTTAGGCATTGGGGGAGATTTATTTGCTTCATCCAAGTGGTGAAGGGCAAGTTAGAAAGATTGGATTGAAGGTTGTTTTTAGCTTGCTTTGGGTTGCTAGTGGAGGTATGTACAAACTTTGAATATAATGTTTATATTTGCATAACATTTGGACTTAACACATTTTGGTTGAAAAATGTGTTAAGCTAGTTGGTTTATTGATTGCGTATGAATAATACGCTATGACATTTGTAATGTCATATATGTGTTAAATGCATTGTGAAAAGTCATTGATAATGGCTAATTTGTGTAACATGTGAAATATGCATATTATGTGAAAATACCCAAAGTAATTGGGTAATGTGTTGTGAATGCAAAAATGAGATATGTGTAATAATGAAATGAATTGATATTGATAAAAATGAGAAAAGTGAGAAAAATGTGAAAAATGAGAAAAATGAGAAAAAAAAGTGAAAGGCAATGTGCCTAGATTGAATATGTGACAAAAAGAAAGAGATTAATAATGAGAAAAATGAATAAATTGTGTGCCTAGTATGTTATTCAATTTTCAGAGTTCTGGGTTTGGCGGCATGCCTATGATTGCCTACGGGCTATACACTGGAATGGTGAAAAGACTGGGTCGTAAGCCAGGGCAGCTGATAAATATAATGTTTTTGGGGTGAAAAGACTGGGTCGTAAGCCTCAAAAACTATAGCAGTCTAGCTGGGTTGAGGACCAAGATACTGGGGCCTAATGGTCTAGCCGGGTTGAGGTCCAAGAGACTGGGGCTGTTACATTATCCATGGATATATATATTGCCTATGGGGCTAGACACATGGTGTCATTATGGATCAAAGCAGTAACTCTGAAATTTGAATAGCATATTAGATCATTTTTGGGCCCATGCTTGTCTTTGTTTTAATGTGAATTATGAATTATGATATAATTGAGTAATATAATGTTATGAGTTGTGCATATGAAATATTTAAAAAAAATGTAAGAAAGTGGATTGATGTGACATCTATATGCATTATGCATTTGGTATTGAATTGAGTTATATTGTTATTATCAAAGTTTATACCACTAGGCTTCGGCTTAGCGCGATTGTTTCCATCTCGCAGGTGACAGGGTAGACCCAGTTGAGCCAGAGAGTTCTTCTAGACCAGGTCGGGTCTAGACTTGTAGTTGAGCTTGTAGAGTTGCTATCGAGATCAGAAACACTGCCAGCAACATGTATATATTTTTATGTTATTGTACATTTTGAGTTTTATGCATAATATATTATGTTTTGAATTTTACGTATTGTATATTATAAAGAATGTTTCTATCAATATATTTAAAATGGGAGAGTAAGTGTGTTTTAAATTATCTATATCTATATGTATAAATTCTTGAGAAAATTGGTGAAATTGAGAAGTATGGTTGAGAGGGTGATTGGAAATTATTGGGAGTGTTTTCTTTTTGCAGGTTGAGTAATTGCTAAATTTTGGGATGTCCAAAATACAGACAAAACTCTGGCAAATTTTTTCCAGAGATTTATATATATATTATTTATTTTGGGTTCTTATAACAAGTAAATAATATTTATATTCTATTTAATTTTTATATAATTAGAATTTGAAATTTTAAATTGGAAAAAAAATTGTAAATCCTTCTATGACATTTTTGTACCGTATATGCGTATTTTACATATGCTAGAAATATGTTTTGTATGTATATAGGGTATAAGGGTGTTACAGCGCGGGCTACTATGAGCATGGGCGCAGGCCTAACAAGCGTGGGCTTGCGACTGGCACATGCCAATTCATCGCAGGCCTCAGCCTACGGTGAACTGCCACACACCAATTTGCTGTAGGCCGAACTGGGTGCTAATTCGCCGCAAGCCAAGGCCTGTAATGAACTGGCACACGCAGGTCGAGCCTGCGACGCGTCGTCTCGCCAATTCATCACGTCATCTCATCAATTCATCTCATTGTCTCGCCAATTCATCGATTATCGCTTTAATTATTTCATAATTTTTTTATTTTTTTTATTAAAAATTAATATTTATAATTTCTTTTTATTATATTATTAAAATAAATAATTATTATTACTAAAATAAATAATAAATATTATAAAAATTATTTTGCACTGTATTAAATTTTTGGACTAGACTTGGTCAAAAAATAAGAGCCTACAGTTTGCCCTTGCGTAAATGATATAAGACTTCAATAGAAGAGAGTGAAAAATAATATGACTTTGAGCAGATTTAGGATGAGGATGGGTTCTCGACCCGAGATTGGCAATTGTTGGGTTCTGGACCCGAGGTGAGTTCTGGGCTAAAAAATGATTTAATTTGGGTTTGGGTGCTTGGACCCGGGATTGGATACTTAGATCCGAGATTGAATTTGGGTTTGGATGCTTGGACCCGAGATTGTATTTTTGGTGCTCAACCTAAAATTGGATTTGACTAAACTTTTATGAGTAGAGAATTCTGGCTTGACCGACTATTCCATTCTTTAATATATTGTGGGTCTTTACCCACCAAAAATGGATCTTTATCCATTGGAGATCGGATCTTTACCCTCGAAACATGGATCTTTATCCTTTGGAGATCGGGTCTTTATCCATTGGAGATTGGGTCTTTACCCTTGGAACATGGATCTTTAACCATTGGATATCGGGTATTTACACTAGAAATATGGATCTTTAACCATTGTAGATTGGGTCTTTACCCTTGAAACATGGATCTTTATCCATTGGAGATCGGGTCTTTACCTTTGAAACATAGATCTTTATCCATTGGAGATCGGGTTTTTACCCTTTAAACATGGATCTTTATCCATTGGAGATCAGGTCTTTACTCTTGAAACATGGATCCTTATCCATTGGAGATCAGGTCTTTACCCTTGAAACATGGATCTTTATCCATTGGAAATCAGGCCTTTAACCTTAAAACATGGATCTTTATCCATTTAAAATTGGGTTTTTACCCTTGAAACATGAATTTTTATCCATTAGAGATTGGGTCTTTACCCTCGAAATATGGATCTTTATCTATTAGAGACCAGGTCTTTACCCTTGAAACATGGATCTTGATATTGGAGATCGAGTCTTTACCCTTGTAACATGGATCTTTATCCATTGGAGATCGGGTCTTTACCCTTGAAACATGGGTCTTTATCTATTAGAGATCTAGTCTTTTCCCTCGAAACATGGATCCTTATCCATTAGAGATAGGGTCTTTATCCCTGGACTGATCATTTGCCCCCTGTGTAGGCTCAAACCCATGATTTTTCTATGCAGGCTTTTGTTGATGTTTGTATTATCTAGTTCTTCGCACAAACATGTATTTCTTCTTTTTCAAAATGACTGGAGCTTCCTTAAGTAATGGGTCTTCCATACCCCCAAATTCCATATCCGCTTCATCGATGTTTCATAGAGTATTGCTGTTTTTTTTTTGACAAATAATAGATAACACAAGATAAAAAAATGCAATGTGATATGCTCATGTATGCATGATATGCATGAGTAATACTTACAGTGGTTCCATCAACTCACAGATTGAGGTGATTAGCTGAAGTGTTCTCACTGACTCTTTCCAGATGCTCGTTCAGGTCTTGCATTAGAATGACAAAAGGCTTTGCATTTATGGCTTTTATCTTCAAGATGTTGAGGACATGAGTGGTGGAGACCCATAGGAGTAGAGTCAAAGATACATCCATTTCAAACTATAATTCAGCATGTCAATTGGTAGCTTCTTCATAACCTTGCCAATAATCATTTACTTTACCCAATGTGACCTTCGAGGTTCAACGGTTCGACATACTTTCCTTAAGTTGAAGGCTTTGTACAAATGTTTTTTCTTTTTTTCTTTCTCTCTCTTTTTTTAAATCAAATGTTGGCTTTGCCAAATCAATGTCAATTTACCTCAGGGCTCAATTTTCCAAAATAACATATATAACATGACAACCCTAGCTACCGTACTAAACTTGGGAATCATTTCTATTTGAGCAAGAACTGTTTCACTTCAGATAGGCACATACACATTACTTAGTCAAAGGTCTCATTAAGTTTAAATTGTAACACTCCATCTTAGCCTACGTTTATAGACCAAGATGGACTGTTATCTCATGGTGGTTGTGTCTTAATATTTTACTTAGCCAATTTTAAGTGCAGATTTTAAAAAAAAATTTGCCAGAGTTTCCCCTATAATTGGTGGTCCCAAGTGTCGACAAAACTGATTTTTCTTATTTTTGAAAAACATTTTATTTCACAATTCAATACAAGCACACTCCCAATAATCCACCCTTATAACCTCAACTACAAATCCTGCAAGAAGAATTCACACTTCTATATTCACAACCCAACTCAATTCAAAACCATACAGTTATTATACATTACTAGATTTACATGTACATCAAGTTATCTCTTTGTATTGTTCAAATAAGTACATGCCAGTTTCTAATACCAAAATAGAAAATGAAGAGCACCACTTAAGTTTGTTAATGACCGGCAGATCGCAGGACTCTTCTGCTCGCTACTGGCTCCTTGTTAATAACCTACGAGTTTAGAAGAAACTAAACTTGCTAAGCATTGCTTAGTGGGTACTTTAACTAATTACGAAAAATAAATATTAAAAACATAATGCACTTTAAAAAGCAATGAACATGTCATATATTCAGTTATTATCATTTTATCATTTCGCTCCACAAGGTAATTATGAATACACCGATCTCGAAATGAGGCCTCGTATAGAGTTATGCGTGGTCTTGACCTCACACGACTAATTGCCATGGTCTTGGTCTCACACGATATGGAATATACAATATAACTGTGTGGTCTTTGTCTCACACGACTAGTTGCCATGGTCTTGACCTCACACGATATAACTGCGTGGTCTTGGTCTCACACGACTAGTTGCCATGATCTTGACCTCACACGATATAACCTCATGGTCTTGGTCTCACACGACTAGTCGTCATGATCTTGACCTCACACGATATAACCTCGTGGTCTTGGTCTCACATGACTAGTCGCCATGATCTTGACCTCACACGATATAACCCCCATTCCAGACCGGTTTTACTCATTTACTGAGTAGAGCATATATAACATTTCATATATACCCATTAACTTCATATATATACCACATATTCTCCATGTATATACAATATATACTTACACAAATACCACATATATGTATCATATGTATTCACATATATAACATATACACGCATATATATACCATATGAACAAAAATTTGTAAGAAAATAAAATTTCTTTTATGTTAAAGTACCAAACCTTGCTTTTCCTTAGTCCTTATTCTATATCACTTCCTTTCCTTCCTTGTCTCCTTGATTCCCTATGAAATTTAACATCACATATACAAAGGTAAGAACCCTAGATATAGACATAGTCTTATCTTATGATTTTTCTAATGGTTGATAGTTTATTTTCACCATTAAACACCATTATTTCTTTCATCAAATCCTTCAATTAATTATTTCTTAAATTTTCTCCAAATCTAACTACATGAACCCTAATTTCAATCTCTTAAATTAACCATTAATCCATGAAATTAAAACTAGAGATAGGTTTCTCTTACCTTATAATCTTGTTTGTCACCAAACTCTTTAAATCAAAAGCTTTAAACTTTGGAAAAATCACCTCCTTCTTCCATCTCTTATGGTTTGGACGAATTCACCATGCAAAAGAGGGCTTTTATACTTTCTTTCCTTGGCTTATTTTGATCCAAATGGAAGCCATAAGTGGTGAATAGATGTTGACTTCCAATTGGTACACCTTATAGCAAAAATGGCCACTTTTAATTGGTCCACTTGCCTTCTTCTTTTAATAAATGCTATATGGCTAATTATGATCCACTTTTGGGGTGGATGAATGCCTTAGGGCCATTTGTCCATCTCTTTTTCTTTTCTTCTTTTAATAAATGCTATATGGCTAATTATGATCCACTTTTGGGGTGGATGAATGCCTTAGGGCCATTTGTCCATCCCTTTTTCTTTTCTTCTTTTAATAATTGCTAAATGGCTACTTATGATTGGCCCACTTGCCTCCTTCTTTTATCTATTTATTTGGCAAGCCCTTAGGCTTCCTTTTATTCATATTTTGACCCCCTCAACTTTCTTGTGCTGTAATTTTATAGTCTAGGGTGTGAAAATATCAAAATACCCTCCAACGATTAATTGATTGTAACTTTTAAACCGTGCGTTTTTGGGAAAAATTTAAACCCACGGTTATGACCCAATTAATCTCGAGAATATTCTTCCGGGGTCAGATATGGGCACTATTAAGAACTTCCGACACTTAATTTTTATGTTTACATAGTTGCCCCTAACTTTTGAGAAATTTCCACTTAGGTCCTTTTGATATCCCTTCCTGACCTTGCTGTCTTTCTTTATTAATATCTTTTTACTCACAACTCCAAATTAAGTAATTCATATTCCCACTGAAACTAAACATCCGGGGACATATTATATCAAAATTTCAGGTTGATCCAAGCTATATATGATTTTTGACGGTCCTTTGAAGTCAAGCCTACTATGCTGTCCTGAGGCAGCTTGCACATTATCTATTAAATCCATCATATCGTATTCTGTACAACTCCAAATTGAGTAATTTCAAGTTATACATCTAGATAAAACACAAATAAACAATTAAGTCTTCTTTAAGACTATCTAATTCTATCATTAACTTGGATGAAATTCGAGCTTAAGTTATAGGTCATGTTCTAAACTCCTTTGTTCTAAGCCTAAATCATATCCTCTATGTTTGTTTCTTACCAATCTAGAATTCGGGATGTTACATAAATATTGTCTATCTCCACTAATAGACTCTACCTACTAAGAGAGATCAATAGATCTTTAATAGGCTTGAAATGGGGTCTATAAGGGACATGGGTTAAATGAAAGTCATCATTGAGATTGGAGTTGATGTGACACTATAGGCAAACCCTCACACTATACATTTTTTGTTTAGACAATTGGAAGCATGAAAAGATAGAGCTTTGAACATACTTCATTCTTCTTGACATGAATCTGGATCTTGATTAGGATAGTCTTTGCCTTTGCAAAAAAGTTTGATATCTATATTCCTTTCCCTTTCTTCTATTCCCTTTCTCTCTCTCTCGCTTAGCTTTTTTATCATTTTATCCTTCTTCCCTGTAGGACTGTCAAGTACAAGACTTTCAAGAACTAGATGACCTTTCTTCTATCTTTCTAATTTTGGTTGAATTTCTGGTTGTGTTAGACCAATTTAAGTCAAACTGTCTTTGCCTTCTACTACTTTAGGTAAAGGAAAATTAGATTGGCTTTCTAAACTGCCTTTTTGTATTTTATTTTCTTATCCATTTCCTTTTTCCTTCTTCTCTTCTTCTTCTTCTTCTTCTTCTTCTTTCTTTTTTTATTTTCTTTTATTTTCTTTTTCTTTTTGTTCCTTAGTTATCATAAGACTTGCCAAAGGTGTAACAACAGCTCAGGATAGGTCATTGGGATTATAAGTCAATAAAGAGAAATTTGAAATCTTATGAAGGCTCAAAGGGAAAACTAGGGATTTATATATAATTGGGTGGATATTAGTTGTTGGCTTGCCAAACAATGCCTAGATCATCTCTCCCTTAAATAAGTAGAATTCAATTTTGCCTCGAAGGTTCATCAAAACATGTTTTAAGATTGACTAGGACCTAGACAAAGGTGATTATGCAGGAGCCCTCTCTAAGTAAGCAATCATAACTCAATGCTGTAGAACAATTCCCTTACATAGTAATGTCATTCGATTCACGATGCATAGATATACTAATTTATAAATATCAAGCTAGATTCATCATCGGTTTGGGCACCAAAATGAACAAAGTTCATGAAAATTTTGATGAAAATAATTTATTCAAACAAACATAATTTGAAAAACATAATTTTTCCAATTAAATATTAAAGAAAGAAAAATAAAAAGAGCAAAACTTCAAGCGAAGGGGAGTTCATTGAGTTGGAGTCTATGATACTTCATTTATTTAGACATATCAAGGGCAAGGATTTTTCCATCATCAAGGATCATTGCTGCATCATCCACAGTTAGTCCAAGTTTGCTGAATAACACATCGTCTTTAGCAGCTTCTCCATCCATATATGATAAGATAACAAGATAAAACTCTTCATGAAGGTTACAAGCGGTGATACCCTTCCAAATTTAGGCAGAGGTTTGTTCTTAGTGTTGGGCTTATCAGGCTCAGGAAGCTTTCCACTAACAATCAAATCTTAGATCTCGTGCCTTAATCAAATACATTTATCTATCTCATGCCCTTAGGTATGATGAAATTGACAAAAAGCTTTAGTATCAAAGTTTGGAGGTAAAGGATTCGACAAGGGTCTTGGAGCTATTGGATGTAGCGATTCCATCTTCATTAGATTTTTTAATGTCTTTGACAAAGGTTCCCCCAAGTCTAAAAATTTATGCTTCTTTGCCAATTTAGTTGTTGTATTTTTCTCAACACCTCTTACTTCCGTTTGACTTTGCCCACTGGGGTGGTATCCGCCCTTATTACTCTACCTAGAAAGTACATGGTTCGACCGCTCTTATGGAATAAGGATTGACCCCTCATTTTTTAGTTGGTCTCAATTAGTGAACATGTTCCTCATTAATGTTGCCTTTCCGTTCTTCTTTACATAAATGAGGGATGCCTCATTAGCATTGTTGATGATCTCCAAAATTTTAATCAATTAGGTCTTCATAATTTTAGCCAATTAATCCCATAGCTCGGTCATCCTAGCTTTGACAACTTCATCGACTATTTCCCTTAGCTGGTTTGCATCCATCTTCCCAATGAAGCACTTAAATCAAAATCAATATTGTAGATGGTATTGTTGTATGCTCTTGAATTGTTGTACTCCAGATGTGTGAGCCAGAAAGGATCAATGATATGTTATGCACTGCATGTATGCATGTATGCACAAACAACAAATAAAGAAAGATAATTGGGACGTCCCTTTCAACTTTATAACTTCCACACACGAATGGTGAGTCTCTTTTCCTAGGTATATGGTTAATAAAATACCAATATGGGATATTTTGTTCTCAAAAATTCCCTCGGCTGATTTTAACCAGTAGTTATATTTTCAAAAATGGAAGTCAGTTCATGATAATTCCCATTAATTAGGCTTTAATCCATCCAATCAACTAAAACAACTTTTTTGATGTATTGGATTAAAACTAAATTAAGAGGTTTATTATAAATAGATTTCTCATTTGAAAAATTAACTAATGATTCATGCCAAAAACAAGTCCATGATTAATAGTTCTTAGCATAAGCTAGAATCACAATTAATTTTTAGTATTTCATAATTGACCTAAATGTATGTAAGTGCTTTCAAAAGGTCGTGAAAATAATTTTTGACTTATTTTGGGAAAGTTTTATGTCCAAAGATCATTTTGAAAAATTTGAAAATAGTTTTGGTCTTTTGGATTTAGAGGAAAAAATGTTTGAGCTCACAATGCAATTAGGTCATATTAGAAAAAGAACAAACCAAATAAGTCATTATTTAAACCAAGATAAATTAGCCATAATCAAACAACAAGCATTTGGGGTAAAAAACCTAAGAAAAATAACTAGGCCAATTACATGAACTTAAGACTTTGGGTTGAAAGGGTTTTAGGCTCCCATAGCAAGTATATACCAAAAGGTACAAGGCTATGAGTTGTTATGCCATGCTCGATCTCCATACCTGGAGTGAAAGTATGGTATCCCTTAAATAAAACAACACAGGTAACACGAGCATCCTAACTCACGCACACGATGCAATCTAAATGATGCAATGGATAATATCATAATAAGAAAGAATAAAATAATATAAAGACCAACGGAATTAACTTCTCTTATCCCTAGTGGAGTCGCCACTGTGAGCAGGGAGTTTTGTCCCCACTCCCATATGGAATAGTTCTTGCGACTTTGGCCACTGTTAGGCTCAGGGCCTTAGAGAATACGAGCCTAAACCCATAGAAAATAGAGTCACCACCCGAACATGCCGGGAAAAAAGAATGGGGTGGATGATTCAATTCCTATGGAATCCCTAACCCCCTATTGTATTTGGAAAGTTTGGTGTGCATGAGGAAGGTGAGAAATGGTCCAGCACCCCCACAACGCCCGATTTATTAGAACCGACCTCCTTTTCATGTCTTAATATTAAAAATTTTTTAAATATAATGATATTATCCATAATAATAATATGCAATGATAAGAATAAACAAATACTTTATTAAAAATTATAGCAATGTACAAACAAAATAAATAAATGGACACCCACACAAGATGGAAATTTGTCCTTACATCGCCTAGTGTCTAAAACTAAATAGGACACCCTCCAAAAGGTGAAAACATGTCCTTTACATTAATCCCAAAATATGAAAATAATTTAAATTACATGAAGCTTAATTAATGAGATAGCCAATCATGGAAACATAGCCAATCATGGAAACATACCTCTTACAATTTTAATAAACAAATAATAATAAAAAAATATAGATCCATGATAAATTAAATAAATCAAACATCGAAATCAAATAAATCGATCATCATAGATTAAATAAATCATCCATCAAAACATATAATAAACATGCATCTAACTTAAATAAAGCGATGAATATACAAATTTAGATTTACATCTTGAATTAGGATTTCTTGAATAAAATTAGGGTTTTGTAGGTTTAGATTAAAAAATTAATATTTCAGGGTTAAGAATTAGAAAAGAGGGTTTTGATTTGCAAAACTAATATTATTGTTATTATTTAAAAAAAAATATTAAGCTACTGTGATGAATAAAATAAACATTAATATTGCTATTGATTTATTTGAATACCTTGTAAATTAATGCATGAGATAATGATAATGTGGCTATTATAATTTAAATGAATTAAACATAACAAACAAACCTTCGTTTGTTGGTTGCACCGAAATTAAAAGATTTGAACCAAGCTTTTGTTTGATTTTTGCTACCGCTTGAATCAATTACTTCTTTCGGTTGAACTTTGGCAATTTGGCAATTGCCTTGATACTCCCAGTTGCTTTCCTTGTTTGATGATTTTTACTCCCATTTAATTCTTTCTAGGTTTGCTGTTTAAAGTCTCTAGTCGTCCAAAAAGTTCAAAAGTCCATAATAGTTGCTGCCCTCTTTTTTTGCCGTCCCCTGTTTCTATGCGTAGTGCTCTTATTTATAAGCAATTAAAATAAAACCTAGTTCATTAAGGAAATATAAACTCATTTCGAAACAAATTAAAATGTCAAAGTAAAAATAGGATTATGCAAAAATTGGCAAATCGCATGCGGGTACGGGCTACTGCGAGTGTGGGTGCTGCGATCGCGGGCCTACAGCTGGCACATGCCAATTCGCTACAGGTCAATGCTTGTAGCAAACTAGCACGCACCATTCATTGCAGGCCAACCTGGGTGCAAATTGCCGCAGGCCTTGGCCTGCGACGAGTCATCTCGCCAATTCGTCGCGTCGTCTCATCAATTATAGCTTTTATTATTTCATTATTATTATTATTATTATTTTATTTTTTTATTAAAAATTAATATTTATAATTTCTTTTTATTATATTATTAAAATAAATAATTATTATTACTAAAATAAATAATAAATATTATAAAAATTATTTCGCACTATATTAAAGTTTTGGATTGGATTTGGTAAAAAAATAAGGGTCTATACTTTCCTCCACTTGTATCACCAAAAACTGCACTTCATGGTGTGAAACATAAAGGCATAAAACTAGATACTGATTTGTTAATAATAAACCTAAAATTTTCCCCCCATATTACTTTTGTTACATTTTTTCTAGCAAATTATAAGGAAAGAACTGTAGTTTATTTACTAAATTGTTAGCATTCTTCTTTGCTTGATGATTATATAAAACATGAAAGAATTTATATCCACACTTACCTCTTTATGATGAACATTCTCCCTGCCACTACTTATTTGATTATTTGAGTTTCCAATAAGCCATAAATTATAGGAGCCATAAATTATTTGTCACTCCTATTATTTTATATGAACTTAGCTATGACAAGTTTCAGAATGACAATTCAATCATGTTTCTTGATCATATCACTTTGTATTTTCTATGTGGAATCCAACTATATAGTTTGCAATACAACCTCTAATATCGTTCTTGGGACGATCAATGTTCGTTCAGTGCCTTACATTGTCTTTGTGATATTGTTATTATTATTATCTATTCCTCTCTTGCAATCTTGCATGATGTATTGTTTTGAAATTTTTATTTATTGGTGTTATGTTTAACTTTTCTATTTCCATTTACATCTTATAATTTTGTCTTGTAAGTAAATATATATGTGTGTGTTAAATGGTAAATTTCTATTCAGAAGATTATTGCTTGTATATATTATGAATCCTTACACTATACTTTAAATTTTTTGATATTACAAGTTCTTTAGTTTTAAACAACCAGACTAAGGAGCTCGGATGGGATCCACATCCTTATGAGCTCTTTGAGAGGATGCAAAAGAAAAAAGGAATATCTAATTTTGTTGATGCCAGAACTCGGGACATTCACGTAAATTGTAAACTATTGTTGGCTATTGCTTTGAATCTATTAATTTATAATTAATAAATATAAATTTTTTTTTAGGTGCAATACCTACAGCAGTTGTTTACTATCCCCATCATTCAAGATCATCTGCCTCTTCTTCTCAATCGATAAAGCACATCAGTTCAAAAGGAGTTGAGCTCTCTCTGACAGTCATTAGTAGATTTACAGGAGATAGAGGAGCATCGCGAGCATGAGCATCGTGAGATGATGACTCGTATGGAAGATCTAATGAGAAACTTTAAGCCTCTGTCATACCCTCATCCTCCTTTCGATGATCCATCTTTTGATCAAGACCTTGTAGATGATAGGTCTACATATTAGTAACTCTTTTTAGATATTATTATTATATGTTTTTGGTAGTATGTTGACTGCATTTGATATGTCAACATATGTGAGGATGCTTTGGATACTATTATTATACATTTTTGGTATGTCGATTGTTATATCTACTACATATCAAAAGTCCACAAATTAGTAGATATTTTGGATGTTACTATGATATATTTTTAGCATGTTGACTGTTATGTCAACGACATATGACAGGTCTTTAGAATTTTAGATGTTTTAGAATTTATTAGTATATATTTTTTATATGATGATTATTATGTTGATATATTTGATAATCATAATATATTGTGCATTCGTATTTTTTATTTATATAATTTACATAAATATGTTTATATTTTCTCATTATTTTGAACTTTGCATTTACATTTTTAGATAAAAGATAAAATATATGTGATAATAAAAATATAAAAAATATTGAATAAAATATATTAAAATAGATATAATAAAAAATTTATCAAATATTTATAAACAAAATATGAGAACAATGAATTGAAACAAAAAAATCCATTTGTAACATAAACAAATGTCAGACATATAATTTTTACGTTTACGTTAAAAATGAAATATTCCATTTTATGAAATATTCCATTTTAAAAGCAACCAAGTCATTTTTTTTCAAATAAAAAAAGCTATCGAAAACAAAAATGTCTATTTCAATTAGAAATTGATTCTCATCCGCTTCTAATCGAAACAAAATTTTTGTTTCTAAATAGGAATAGATAAAATGTGTTCCTAGTAGAAATGGATAGGAATATGTTTCTAATAGAAATGAAATTTCCAATTCTAAATAAAAGTGGATAAAATGTGTTCCTAGTAGAAAAGAATAGGAATCTATTTCCAATTAAAATAAAATGTCTGTTTCCAAATACGAACAAATAAAATGTGATTCGATTTGAAATAGATTTTTGGTTCTAGGGACCAACTTGGTTTTAAAATAGACATGCGATCTGTTTTAAAACTACAATGGTTTAGCCGTTTGAAGTCCATTTCTAAATAGAAATTGACAAAAAAATTTTGTTTCTATTGTAATAGAAACAAGCTTTTTATGAACTAGCTTTTTTGGTTTCAAATCCGTTTCTAAACTATTTTATGAATAAAATTTTAAGGTTTAGAACAAAAATTCCATTTCTAAAATGTATAATTATTATAGTGCTTGCTCATGTCGAATTGGTAAAGCTTAGGTCGACTAAATCATTTTAGGTTTTGGGTTTAGCCAAACTAATTCAGCCTTTTTTAAAATGGATTTGACTTTGATTTGGGATTTTTAAATTGAATTAGATTTATTTTGGACTTCTAGGATTGGACCGGCTATGTTTTGGTCTTTTGAATTAGAACTAAGCTCATTTAAGGCTAAATTTAGGGGCCTACAATTTTACCCCCTACTTGAACAATCTTGAATTTAATAAGAGAGTGAAAAGCAATTTGTTTTGGACATCTTGATTTGATTTGGGAAAACAAAATCGGGTTGTTTTGGCATGTTAGTTTATGGACCCGTGTTGGTTTTGGGTTCTAGACCCGTGATTGGTTTGGGGTTCTTGACCCATGATTGGTTTGGGTTATGGACACGTGATGAATTTGGATTCTGGACCAGTGACTAGATTTTAGTTTTGGACCCGTGACTGGTTTGGGTTTTGGACCCATAACTTTGTTTGGGTTTTGGACTTGAGAATTGGTTTGGGTTTTAGACCTGTGAATTGGTTTAGGCTTTGGACCTTGATTGGTTTGGATTCTGGACTAGGACTGACTTAGGTTATGGGCCTGTGACTGGTTTGGGTTATGGACCCATGATTGGTTTGGGTTTTGGACCCATTAATTGGTTCGGGTTCTAGACCTAAGAATTGGTTTGGGTTATGGACCCATGAATTAGTTTAGGTTTTAGACCTGTATTAGTTTAATCAGTCAGCAAAAAAATTGGCTATTTTTAGCCATATACTGGGCTAGATATTGTGTCCTATGTACTCTTTCCCCCTACGTGGAAAAATATTTATGAGCACAAAAATATTTTTAGACATGCAAAAATGTATTAATAAAATTTATTGTGTACATGTGATTTACGATCAATTATTAATGTGAATTATTGATTCATGCAATATTTCTTTGCTTTTTGTGTTTGCTTTACTTTATTTTTTTTCTTCAATTCTTTTCTTTATTTTGAATAAATTAGAGAATCATAGTACTTGGTGTTTTCATATCATGCACTCTTATCCGTGGTGACTTTCTCTATAAATATGGATTAATTTTGTTCAGACTTTCACAATTTCAATACTTTAATTTTCCTATCAAATTTGTTTCTTTAACTTCCTCTCATCCTGTATCATATTTGTTTTAAAATTTAATCATAATTGGCAGGCAACCACCATGCTTCCAGGAATGGACCCCAACCAAATGCTAGGCTACTGACTTACCTAAAGACCAGTGGGCTCAACCGAGTCCCTCTTTTGGCCATAATGTATCTCTACTGAAGTGGAAAAGAAAAAAATGCAAGTAAGCTTTATTTTTCTATAATTAAACTATCTAATGGCACAAAATTTATTAGTAAGAATCCTTGTCTACAATAAATATGCATGACTTATTTACCAAACATTTATAAGAGAAAAAAGTCTTAAGATAGACAAAAAAAAATTCAAGATATTAGAAAATTAATGGAAATTTTAGAGTCTATTAATGGAAAATTATGAAAATAAGCTTAGTATTGTAGAAAAGAATAATATTATTACAGTGCTAAAAAAATAAATTTATAGGGCTCATTTACTTACCTTGTCTGATTTACCTGTGCTATGGTAGTATGACAGTTGCGTGACCAATGGCAGAGGAAATGTCCATAAAGCTTGCCAATTGTATGACCACGTGCCACCGTTAGTAGGAAGGATGATTGAGGAACGTGACTTTCGAGATTTTTGTCCTATAGTTGCCATCTAGTGTACTAGATTGATTGGAGTGTAATCCAAACACTCTCAGAACAGTGGATGGATATGACCCACACCTTTTATTTGCCTGTGGGAGAAATGACTATTGGTCTAGTTGACTTTTTAACGATAACGGGCCTTGGATGTGATGGGATGCCAGTTCCCTTAATTAACGATATTTTGACCCCATATGAGATCCACGAACTGATTGGCAGGAAGCCTAGGTACAAAGGATTGTGCAAAATCAAATATGAGTATATCTGATAGCGTTGGATGAGATACATCTGACCATTAAAAGGACAGCGGGCAGAACAATATACTCACAGGTTTTTGTTATATCTACTAGTGTTGACCATCTTGTGTAATTATGAAGCCGCCATTCATCTTTTAGTATTGTGGGCTCTAGCTGATTTTGATCTTGTGCCAATTTATGTATAGGGGAAGGTCGGCCTCTCCTACCTTTACCACGATTTTGATGAAATTTGTAGGAATAAGATATCTTTCACTGGCTTCATGGTCATCACCGAGGTATAAATTATTGTGACTTCTTATTCAAGAAATGTATATATGCGAGTAATACCTTTGTTATTTATTTTTGTAGGTGTGGGCGTATGAACACAACCTTATGAGTGCAACACCCTTATACCCTATATACGTACAAATACATACACCCAACATATGTAAAATACACATATATGGTACAAAAATGTCACAACCCATTTTAATAAAAATCTTACTTTTCCAATTTTTTAATCTTAAATACTTTAAAATATATATATGAATAATAAATAAAATATTACTAATCAAAAGCACATATCAAATTCCCCATTACATAATTTATGATTTACAATATATAGAGATATATATATCAAAACATAATATAACATGCATAATATAAAAATATATGAAAATATAAAATATGTAGATGCTGACGGTGTGTCTCTGATCTTGATGTCCAACAATCAACTCTACACTCAAGATCTCAAATCTAGACTCAGCTCGGTCTAGACGAACTCTCCGGCTCTACCGGATTTACTTGATCACCTGCGCAATGAATTACAAAAGCGCTAAGCCAAAAGCCTAGCAGTACAAATATTACTAACAATAAAGTTCAAATGCACTGCCAATGCACAATGATTATGTATATCATATCTCATACCATTTCATCTTAACATATTTCTCAATTGTTCCACAATTCACAGTTCACATAAAAACAAACACAAGCATGGACCCAAAGGATCTTATATTCTATTCAAATCTTAGAGTTACTATTTTTGTCCATATTGACACCCAGTGTTTAGCTCGAAGGCAAGTAACGCCTAGAGTCTAGCCCGAAGACAAATCAAGTGATGCCTAGTATCTAGCCCGAAGGAAAATCATAGTGATGCCTAGCATCTAGCCCGAAGGCAAGTGATGTCGAAAACCTAAAATCTAGTTTCAGATCGAGAATTCAAATCCAGTATTACGTCGAGCACCAAAAATTCAGTTTTAGTTCGAGATCCCAAATCTAGTTTTGGGTCAAAAATCCAAAATTCATTTTATGGTCGAGAACCCAAATCACATTTCGGGTCTAGGATTCAATCAACCAACCTCGGGTTGAGAACCCATCTTCAACCAAATCAGCAAAAAATCATGTTGCTTTTCACTCTCTTCTACTGAAGTCTCAGAGCATTCAAGGAGGTGGCAAACTATAGACCCTTATTTTTTTGACAAAGTCCAATTCGACAGTAATTAAAAGGAGATTAAGTTTAAGTCTAAAGGTTTAAAATAGTCCGGAATAATTTTACAAACTTAATTTTGGACTAGAACAATATTAAAATCATAACACATAATATAATATTTATTTTATTAATATTATAAATAATAAATAATAAAAAAGGAAAAAGAAAAATATAGTATTTATTTTTATAATAAATAAAAAAGAGGAAAAAGAAAATTTATTTTATAAAAATAATAAAATAATAAAAATGATAACTGGATAACGAAGTGGGCATGTTGTTTGGCCACAGAGCGTGCCCGCGGTGAATTGGTGTGGGCCAATTTGCCACACCAAGCCAATTTGCCACAGGCACACCCGCAGTCCCGTGTGTGCCAGTGCCCTTGTGCAAGCCCGTGTGCCAGCCTTGCCTATTTTGCAAAAACCTAGTTTAATTAGGAACATTTTAAATATTTCCTTAACCAATAATGATTAGGTATTTATTTGATTAATTGCCTATAAATACAGACTTAAGAGAGGAAGAAAGTGACTTTTCTTTTACTGGACTTTTGGAGGCTGGACTTTCATAACTTGGAACAGATTAACAACAACATACACTAAAACCTTAGCAAGAAAAATAGAGGAAAGGATACAGAATTATACAAAGAAAGTGATCACACTGCCTTGGTTTTTCTCGGCCAAAAATCAAAGATTGGAGCAGGCAGAAGTGTTGCGCTCTAATTAACTCTACCACAAAGCGTCACTCGCAAGTATACGATGTAGCTGTAGCAAAGGTGATCGCCCCAAGGTCGTCTCACAAGGAAGCTAAAATAACTAATTGATTATCAGATTATTGATAACAAGTAATGAATAAATTTAAATCACTAACAACTAATGAAGAAGATCAATTAAAGTTTAAAACAAATAAAAGTAAACTGGACTGATGAATTGATTCACTTAATAGAATGGTCTAGGGTTTGCACTTCTCTACTACTTATATGTATGAATGGTTATTCCTCTTAACTAATTTAATTTCAAAGATTAAATCTCCAGCAACTTAATTAATCGAATCAAGGAAATAAGCTCTCTCATTCAAACATTTCTCAAATAATCTTGTTACAATTGAAATAATCTTTTCCTAGGTTATATCTCTAATTCACCTAAGTCCCTAATTGAATTGTTCCAGTATTAGACTTCATTTCTCAATCCATCATCTAATACCTAAAACACATAATTGGTGGCCAATCAATTATATATTAACAATAATTTCATTCAATCAAGGCTAAAGAAATAATTAAGTTAAGAGTAATAACCAATTCATACAATCATAGCAGATCCATACAAACCCTAGACTAGATCAAATTAGTTCATAATGCTATCAAACATACTCATCTCATTAAAATTCAAAGAAATCAATTTTGACATGATAATATTCTTAAATACAATTCCAATGAAATTAAAGAGATAAAGTTCGAGAACAAAACCAAATTACAAACTTCTTAGCTCTTGAAGAATCTCTTGTTCAGAACTTGCCCGAAGATTGTATCAATGGCTAGAACAAATCTAATCTAAGCTAGTTTAATCAAAGTGTAATCAAAAGATCAAAGAAAACAAAATATGAAAACCCTAATGTTCTTTGACGGCTAAAACAAAACTCAAAACTCTCAACACCACTCTCAAAACCCTAACTTTAACATTTATATCAAAACCTCCGCTTCAAAAATCGACGTTCCCTTTAATCCATGAGTGACACGGCCAAGTTGGTGGAGACACGGCCGTGTCTGAGGTTCTTGGAGGGACATGGCCACAAGCTTGGTCGTGTCCCCTGAAGGTGTCTTTTACTGTTTGATTTTCATCTTTCTTTTGCTTTGGACTTGAGTGTGACACGGCCAAGCTTAAACAACTTGGCCGTGTTGGACAATTTTGGAGGGACACGGCCACAAGCTTGGCCGTGTCCCTTGCATGTGTCACCTTCTATGTCTTGGTCTTCTTCCTTAGCTTGGTATGGGACACGGCCAGTGGCTTGGCCGTGTCCTCTGCATGTGTCAGCTACTGTCCATTTTTTCCTTCTTCTTGGTTCCTTGGCTTTTTAACCTAAAACAAAACTTGAAACAAACTTTAACAAGAAGTAAATAAATATTAACCAACAAAACATGACACCACACTTAAAACTAGGACAAAAATAACAAAAACATTGAAATAAATTAAAAATACCAAAATGAATGAAAACACTAAATAAACTGATTGAAAATACCAAAATACCTAAAGAAAACAATAATTATCATAACAAATAAGATACAAATCTATGACAAAAACTAATAAAACAAGAAGCTTGGATCAATTCCCTTAGTTTGGTAGAGTCTTCAAACATAGGTATGTCTCCTAAATTAAATCCATGTAAACTTTGTTTGGGAAGATTGATGATATTGTTTATTATTCCTACAAAATAAATCTATAACTTGTTAGCTTAAGTTCTAGTAACTTATACATGTTGAATTAATATTTTTAAGTGCATGATAATTTAACTTCAACATATTCTAGTAGCAAAAAGTCACAAATATCACTAGCTTTATTTTTCCAACATCAAATAATTTAACCCTATTTTCATAAACCCTAATCTTAATTTACAGTAACCTAATCTCTTCCAAATCCTAATTTTAAAATATCCAAAACCCTAAAACCCTAATTGTATTTTCCTAAAACCTTAAAACATTAATCAATTTTTCTTAAACCCTAATTCACAAATTAAAAACCCTAGCTTTTAAATCTATTTGTTTAAATATGACACTTAAATGTAGAATTGATTACTAATGCATGTGTATTTATGATATGCCTTGATGTATGGTTTATTTGATATATGATGATTGATTTATTTATAATGAATGTTTAATTGTTTTTATTGGTCTATTTTGGTTTCAAGAATTGTAAGAGGTATGTTTCCATGCTATGGGTACCTCATTTGTTAAGTTTCATGCAATTCAATTTATTTTAAGTTTTGGATAAATGTAAAGGATACATTTCCACCAATTGGTGGGTATCCCATTTTACTTATTTTCTTTTGGATATTAAACAATTTGTTAAGGCATGTTTCCATCCGTGGATGGGTGCCTATTCATTTATTTTATTTGAACTTGTTGTGATTTTAATAAAGTGATTATTTATTCTTATGATTACGTGCAGTATGGATAATATCATTATATTTAATGAAATGTGAGAGAATAGGTTGTAACATCCAAAATTTTTTAAAAATTTCTAATTTTTGGAAAATTGGATAAAATAAATTATAATTTAAAAGGATAAATTAAATTAATGGTTTTAGATGAAAAATGAAGGGATTTTAAATGAAAAAGTGGAATATATATGTGATATATATGCAAAATATATATAACATATATAAAAGTCAACACTTTTTAAAAGAAAAGGGTATTTTGGTAATTAAATCTTATAAATTCAAAATTAATAAAATAATTCAAAAACAAATTAATTTTGAATGAAAGAGTGAAATTAGGACTTTTAATTTATTAAAAAATAATTAAATAATTAAATATTAAATTATTTTAATATATATATATGTGGCTAAAAAAAGATGAAAAGGAAAGAATATTAAAAGTCTTCTTCTTCTTCTTCTTCTTCTTCTTCTCAAGAACGTGGCTTCCAAGGAAGTTTGAAGACCAAGGATTTTGCTTTTTACATACTCCATAAATTGAAGGAATTAACAAGTTTCAAGTGGATTTTTGGTGATTTCCACCAAAATTAGTAAGTTTCCATCGCTTTTCTTTGA
Organism: Garcia nutans; assembly: GCA_947685225.1. Lineage (NCBI taxonomy): Eukaryota > Viridiplantae > Streptophyta > Magnoliopsida > Malpighiales > Euphorbiaceae > Garcia > Garcia nutans. The sequence goes on along the minus strand of CANTUV010000009.1, from coordinate 17,777,367 downwards.
ATTCCTTGGAAATTTAGATTATGTGAGAATTTGGATTTTTATGTAGGATGTTATAATTGTTGGAATTGGTGTGTATGATGTTATTTTGGGTAGTTAACAATGATTCTAAGGTTAGATTGAACTGATGATGGAGTTTGGTTAAAGAATGGTGAAGAGAGAGAATTTAGGGTTATGGATTTTGGGGGTTTTGAAAAACATGAACTTTAATTGTGCAAATTGATTCCAAATAAGTTGCTTTGATTCATAAACAATTATTTTAAAGTCAAATATTGGATTTGATGGTGTTGGGTTGGAGTTTGAGAATGGAAGTGGAGATTTAGGGTTTTGGAAAAGTGATTTTCCAAAGTGGTTGAATTGTCTGATTTTATTTGTTTAAGCATGTTGTTTAGTGTTAAAAGTGATGAATATAAGCTTGGAATGAGTAATGGATTGTGTTGGAATGGAAAACCTTCAATGGCGGAAGGTTAGGCCATTTTTGAGATTTTGTGTATAAGAGTGTATTTTTGTAATATAAATGATTTTAATGTATTAAAATATGTTTTTAATAATATAAATAAACTTAAAACACTAATTTAATTGTAGTAGAATAAAATTCTAATGTTGAAGTAAGGAAAGGATAAATTTTTGAAAATTTGTAGGAGTGATGTATAATTATGATTTAATGTTGGAAATGTCATTAAATGTGATACTAAATGATTATTTGCTATCACATTCGGTTTAGGCATTGAGGGAGATTGATTTGGTTCATCCAAGTGGTGAAGGGCAAGTTAGAAAGATTGGATTGAAGGTCGTTTTTAGCTTGCTTTGGGTTGCTAGTGGAGGTATGTACAAACTTTGAATATAATGTCTATATTTGCATAACATTTGGACTTAACACATTTTGGTTGAAAAATGTGTTAAGCTACTTGGTTCATTGATTGTGTATAAATAATATGCTATGACATTTGTAATGACATATATGTGTTAAATGCATTGTGAAAAGCCATTGATAATGGCTAATTTGTGTAACATGTGAAATATGCATATTATGTGAAAATACCCAAAGTAATTGGGTAATGTGTCGTGACTGCAAAAATGAGATATGTGTAATAATGAAATGAATTGATATTGATAAAAAAGAGAAAAGTGAGAAAAATGAGAAAGATGTGAAAAATGAGAAAAGTGAGAAAAAAAAAAGTGAAAATAAGGCAATGTGCCTAGATTGAATATGTAAAAATGAGAAAGAGATTAATAATGAGAAATATGAATAAATTGTGTGCCTAGTATGCTATTCAATTTTCAGAGTTCTGGGTTTGGCTGTATGCCTATGATTGCCTACGGGCTATACGCTGGAATGGTGAAAAGACTGGGTCGTAAGCCAGACCAGCTGATAAATATGATGTTTTTGGGGTGAAAAGACTGGGTCGTAAGCCTCAAAAACTGTAACAGTCTAGCCGGGTTGAGGACCAAGATACTGGGGCCTAAGGGTCTAGCCGGGTTGAGTTCCAAGAGATTGGGGCTATTACATTATCCATGGATATATATATTGCCTACGGGGCTAGACACTTGGTGTCATTATGGACCAAAGCAGTAACTTTGAACTTTGAATAGCATATTAGATCCTTTTTAGGCCCATGTTTGTCTTTGTTTTAATGTGAATTATGAATTATGATACAATTGAGTAATATAATGTTATGAGTTGTGCTTATGAAATATTTTAAAAAAATATAAGTAAGTGGATTGATGTGATATCTATATGCATTATTCATTTGGTATTGCATTGAGTTATATTGTTATTATCCACTAGGCTTCGGCTTAGCGAGATTATTTCCATCGCGCAGGTGGCAGGGTAGACCCAGTTGAGCCAGAGAGTTCTTCTAGACCAGGTCAGGTCTAGACTTGTAGTTGAGCTTGTAGAGTTGCTATCGAGATCAGAAACACTGCCAGTAACATGTATATATTTTTATGTTATTGTACATTTTGAGTTTTATGCATAATATATTATGTTTTGAATTTTACGTATTGTATATTATAAAGAATGTTTGGGTCAATGTATTTGAAATGGGAGAGTAAATGTGTTTTAAATTATATATATCTATATGTATAAAGGTTTGAGAAACTTGGTGAAATTGAGAAGTATGGTTGAGATGGTGATTGGAAATTATTTGAGAGTGTTTTCTTTTTTGCAGGTTGTGTTTTGATAAATTTTGGGCTGTCCAAATTACAGACAAAACTATGGCAAATTATATATATATTATTTATTTTAGGTTCTTATAACAAGCAAAGAATATTTATATTCTATTTAATTTTTATATATTTAGAATTTGAAATTTTAAATTGGAAATGTAAAAAAAATTAGTAAATCGGTCTGTGATATTTTTGTACCGTATATGCATATTTTACATATGCTGAAAATATGTATTGTATGTATATAGGGTATAAGGGTATTACATTTGTTTTGGTATCAGGGCCTAGGTTTGATTTTCTCGACCTAGGTGGGATGATAGAGAGAGAAAATGGGGGATTTGAAAAATAGTTTTTAATTGTAATACATGCATTGGCACTGACAGTTTCTGATCTCTGATATAGTATTTTCTGCTTTGTTTGCAGATATAGGTAGTTATGGCGTCTAGATCACATCAGGCTGCTGAGAGTAGTGCATAGAGTGTGGCTCCAGATGAGGGTAGAGATGGAGCTAGAGTTGTATCTGCTGGTGAGTTATAACTTTCATTCAATCTTCTAAAAAAAAAACAACGCAGAACATAATTAGAAGATTGATAATCTCTAATCTTGTTAACAGCATTACAAGAACAAGCAGAATTACAAACATAACTCACAATCGGTCTCAAATTAATGTATTCATCCCAAAGAATTTTCAATTATACATGTTCATTCACATATTAGAATATTACATTATCATGTATATCTTATACTCCTCATACAATTATACACATTAAATCTCAATAAAAATTCATAACTTTAATAAAATCCAGATCAATTGATCTATCTGCCACAATATACTAACGTCTCAATTTTGTTTGATTTAAACCAACAGTCAACTTATTTACAAATTTTAATCTCTTTAGATCTATATTCAACTATTTGAAATTATGATCATTAATACTGAATCACTTCAAATTATCTTAGTACAATTCTCACCAAATTCTCACGATTATTTCATACATATATATTATTCATAGTTCATTCACTTAAATTTTAAGTCTATCCACTTATTCACTTTATACCATGAACATATTCAGTATAACTTTCAACCACATCAGGTTGCTAAGTGTAATGCATAGAGTATGGCTCGAGATAAGGGTAGAGATGGAGCTAGAGTATCTGTGCCTATGAGACCAGCAGCTGATGACGTTTCGCTTGGCTGGGTATGGCATATGGTAGAGTTATTGAGGCAATCTCCAGTTCCGCAGTCGCCACAGCCACAGCCGCAGTTGCCGGTGAGGCAGTATGATAAATTGAGAAAGTATGGGGCTGAGGACTTTGTTGGTACTACAGATCCTATTGTAGCAGAGCAGTGGTGGAGAATTGACAATTGCAGTGACACGCCCATGTCATAGCTTCTGTGTTGGAGGAGAATTGACAATTGCAGTGACACGCCCATGTCACTGAGTGTGTCAAAGCTTCTGTGTTGTGGGTTTAGGGCACGGCCAAGGACACGCCCGTGTTGTTGAGCGTGTCAAGAGTAGAGTTTGCCCTAGGTAGTGCTTTTCCTTATTTTCTTATGTGTATCACTAAGTGAGAATGTATAATCACCTTTGGATTAGGTTTTGAAGAGATTTAAGTTGCCCCAATCCAGGTGTTGAAGGATTCTTGGAAGAGGAGATTAGAATTGGTGTTTGTTGCTCTTAGAGGTAAGTACAAACCTTACATGATTGCATACATTTACATGACTTTGGGACTTAACACATTTGGTTGGAAAATGTGTTAAGTTACCTATTATATTGTTGATGTATGAGAATGGTGCTATGATTTGCATTATGTGAACTATGTGAAATATATGTTGAGGATTCAAAATATATGAATAATGTAATTTGTTATGTATACCCTAATGATGATATGTAAAGCCATTGGTGATGGCTATATTGATATAAATGGAATATTTGAGGCTTTGTGCTTATGATGAACATGAGAAAATGAAAAAGGATTTGATAATGAAATTATGAAAGAATTGTGTGTCTAGTGTGTTATTCAATTTTCGGAGTTTTGTTGCTGGTGGCATGCCTAAAGGTAACAATCCCTTGAAGTTGGGTTGGGCTTGGTCCTTGAAGCCTAGTTGTGTGATGCTGAGCTCCCCTTGAAGCTGGGTTAGGCCTAGTCCTTGAAGCCTAGTTGGGATGTTACATATGATAATGATTCACCTTTGGGCTAGATAAATGTGATTATTGGACCAAAACAGTAACTCTAGAATTTGAGTGGCATCTTAGTTTCTTTTGGGCCCAATGCTTATCTTTGCTTTAATGTGAATTATGAATGATGGAACAAATGAACAATATAATGAGATTTAATGTTATGAAATGTGAGATCCTTGTATATTGTTTCTGATTCTTGAAAGTTTGACATTGGCATTACATTTGAATCATTTTGTTATCAAGGTTTGTACCACTAAGCTTTTGGCTTAGCACGATTGTGATTTATTGCGCAGGTGACAGGGTAGATCCGGTTGAGCCAGAGAGTTTAGCTAGACCGAGTTGAGTCTAGGCTTGTGATCCCTTATGAAGTGTTGAGTTTTGGACTTCAAGATTAGAGATGAAATGCCAGCATGTATAAACTCTATATTTTTGTAAATATTGATTTTGATGTATACATATGTATATTCAGCTGCATTTTCCGCTGCTTATTAAACAAATATTTTGGATAAACTTTTAGAGTAATGAAGATATATGTATATGTATTTTAACAAAGGATGTTTCATCTATTACTTTCTATAATATAAGTTAAATGTTTTAAATTTATTCAGATTGATAAATAATGTTTTGATTTTTAGGTCAAAAGATTTGTTTGTTGAAAATGGACTCTGACATTCTTGTATCCGGTATACGTATAGTACATATTGTGTGTATATGTGGTGTACATATATTGGGTGTAGGAGGGTTACAGACAGGATGATGAAGTCAGCTCACTTTCTTCCTGTGATGATGGACTAGTCTCTTGATAGTCTGGCTGAGTTGTATATCAATGAGATAATGAGACTGTATGGAGTCCTAGTTTTTTTAGTGTTAGATCGAGATCCCAGGTTTACATCTAGTTTTTGGAAGACTTTGTAGTATGGTTTGGGTACTCGATTGCATTTTTGTACTACTTTCCATCCACAGATAGATGGACAATCTAAGAGAGTGATGCAAGTATTAAAAGGCATGATGAGGAGCTATATTATTGAGTTCACAGTGTGCTAGGACATACATTTGCCACTAATAGAGTTTCATGCAATAATAGTTTTCAGTACAGCATTGGGATGGCACCATTTGAGGATTTGTATGGCAAGAAGTGTAGGACACCTTTGTGCTGGAATGAGGTTAGAGAAGGAAAGTTGGTTGGTCCCAATTTGATCAAGGAAACAGAGGAAAAGGTTAAAGTGATTCGGGATCATTTGAAAATAACTTCAAACCGACAGAGGTCCTATTTAGACCTAAAGAGAAAAGACATTGAGTTTAGTGTGGGCGACAAGGTGTTCCTAAATGTGTCTCTATGGAACAGGATTCTAATGTTTGGTCAAAAAGGGAAATTGAATCCTCGTTTCATTAGCCCATATGAAGTTTTGAAGGGAGTGGGTCAAGTGGTCTACAGATTGGCTCTACTGCCTGAGTTAGAGTGGATCCATAATGTCTTCCATGTTTATATGCTTCAAATGTTTATTTGTCTAATCAATTAAAGTAAATCCGAATCAAAACTACAGAGAAGAACATGTGGCGATTTTAGCACATGAGGTGAAAGCGTTGAGAAATAAGAAGGTGCCATTGGTGAAAGTTCTCTAGAGGAATCACTCCACTGAGGAGGCTGAGTAGACGATGCGGAGCAAATATCCATAGCTATTTCATATATGATATCAGGTAATTTCGAAGATGAAATATTCTTAAGGCAGAGAGAGTTGTAACATTCGGTTAATCACTAAAATAAAATTTAATTGAGTTAAATTAAATAATTTAAGGGAGAAATGAGGTGTTGGAAGTGAATCAAAATTTAGTGTATATGTTATATATATGTGAAAGCTATATAACATATAAAAGTAAAAAATAAGGTAGAAAAAGATAAACGATTAATAGTAAAGTCAAAGGACAAAAAGGTAATTTAACTTTTAAAAATTTGAAATTAATTAAATAATTTTTAAATTAAATAATTATGGTTGGAAGACAAAATTAATAATTAAAAATAATAAAATAAATAATAAAAAATTAATTAAATAATATATATATGGTGGAAATGTTTTTTAAAAGAAAGAATAATTAAAGTCTTAATCTTCCTCTCTTCTTCAACCTTGCTGTGAGAGGGGATTTTTGCCCCCACTCCCGGTGGAATGGTTCTTGCGACTTCGGCATTGTTTAGGCTCGGGGCCTTAGAGAACACGGGCCTAAGCCCGGAGAAAATGGAGTTGCCACTCGGACGAGCCAGGAAAAACAAAGGGGTGGATGACTCGATTCCTAAGGAATCCCCAACCCCCTAATGGGTTCGAAAAGTTGGGTACGTGTGGGGAAGGTGAGAAATGGCCCAGCACTCCCACAACGCCAGGTTCATTGGAATCGGCCTCCTTTGCAGGTCTTAATATTATAAAATTCTTAAATATAATAATATTATCCATACTACATGAAATAATTAAAATAAAGCATCATTGTATTAAAATCAAAGCAATGTCCAAACAAAGCAAATAAATGGACACCCATTCGAGGATGGAAACATGTCCTTACATCGTCTATGTCTAAAAGCTAAATAGGACACCCACCAAAAGGTGAAAACATGTCCTTTACATTGGTCCATGATATAAAAGCAATTCAAATTACATAAAAATTAATTAATGAGGTACCCACAAAGTGGAAACATGCCTCTTACAATATTTGGAAATCAAAATAAATTAATAAAAGTAAATAACCATTCATCAAAGATATCAAACTTCAATCAAAATATATAATAAACATTCATCCAATTTAAATAAAATAGTAAATATATTAACCTTAGGGATTCATTCATTAATTAGGGTTTCTAGGGTTTTATGTTTAATAACTGGAGTTTTGTATATACTTGTTTAATTAGTTGAGCAATATTTTAAGGCAATAACATAGCTACTGGATGTTCTAAAGATTTAGGGTTTTGGATGTTTTTGGATTTGGGCTTAAGGGTTTGTAGGTTTACTGGATGAGGGTTTGAAAAATTAAGGTTTTTGATTTATCATTTTAGAAGAAATATTGTTTCGGGAAATAAACTAAGATTTTGGAAAACAATTAGGGCTTCAAGACTTTAATGGAATAATTTAGGGTTTAGAGTTTTGGGAAAAAAAGTTTAGGGTTTTGTAGCTGAGTTTGTGACTTTTAAAATCGGACCGACTTATTAGAAGTTGTAAATTAGATTGAATTTATTTTGGCATCCTTTAATTAGGACCGTATCAAATTAGGGCCAAAATTAAGGGTCTACAGTTTGCCCCCTGCTTGAGCGATCTGAGATTTTCAGTAGAAGAGTGTGAAAAGCAACATGACATTGAGGAGATTTCGGATGAGGATGGATACTTGGATTTCATTTGGGTACTTGACTTGATTTGGGTACTTCGACCCGAGGCTGGATTGAATTTGGTACTTGGAACTGATATTGGGTACTTGGACCCAAGACTGAATTTGATTTGTGTACTTGGAATCGAGATTGGGTACTTGGACCCAAGACTGAATTTAATTTGGGTACTTGGACCTGAGATTGGGTACTTGGACTCGAGATTGAATTTGATTTGGGTACTTGGACCCGAGATTGAATTTGATTTAGGTACTTGGGCCCGAGATTGGGTACTTGGACCCGAGATTGAATTTGATTTGGATACTTGGATATGAGATTGGGTACTTGGACTCGAGATTGAATTTAATTAGGTACTTGGACCCGAGATTAAATTTGATTTGGGTACTTGGACCCGAGATTGGGTACTTGGACTCATGATTGAATCTGATTTGGGTACTTGGACTCGAGATTGAATTGGATTTCATTGACCTTTTATCAGTTGAGGATTTTGGCTTAACTGGTTGTTCCGTTCTTTTGTTCTTCCTTTTACAAAAATTTAGCTGTTTTTTGTTGGCCTTCATATCTTCTCCTTGCCCCCAAATATTTTTTCCATGCAAGCTTTGATTGATGTTTTTTTTGTCTAGTTCTTCGCACAAGCACACATTTCTTCTCTTTGCAAAATTACTGGATCTTTCTGAAGCAATGGGCTTCCATTCCCCCTTGATTCAATATCTTCTTTTGATTCTTTACTTCACAGGGTGTTTGCTATTTACTTTGACAAAGAATAGACAAGACATGAAAGTGCGATGTGATATGCTCATGTATGTATGATAAGCATGAATAATACTTATAATGGTTCCATCGACTCACAGACTGAGGTTATCAGCTGAAATGTTCTCACGAATTTCTTTTAGATGCCCATTCAAGTCTTGCTTTGGAATGATAGGATGCTTCACATTTATGGCTTTTATCTTTGAGATATTGAAAACATGAACAATGGAGGCCCTAAGCAGCAGAAATACATCCATTTCAAATTATGATTCAGTATGTCAATTGGTAGCTTCATGACCTTGCCAGTAATCATTTCCTTTGCCCAATGTGTCCTTCAAGATTCGATAGTTCAACATACTCCCCTTAACTTGAAGGCTTTATATATATATATATATTTGAATTTTCAATTTTGAATTTTGATTTTGAAATCAAATGTTGGCTTTACCAAATTAATGTCAATTTACCTCAGGACTTTATTTTTCAGATTAACATAGCTATAATATAACAACCCTAGTTACCATACTAAACTCGGGAATCATTTCTATTTAAGCAAGAATTGTTACACTTCAGATAGGCACATACACATTACTTGGCCAAAGGACTCATTGAGTTCAAATATGGTCTATCTCATATGCATGCTTATCCAAACTATCTCCACTAATAGACTCTACCTGCCAAGAGAGATCAACAGGTCTTTGATAGGCTTGAAATGAGGTCTATAAGGGACATGGGTTTAAACGAAGGCCATTTGTAAGTTGGAGCTATTGTGACACAATGGACAAACCTTCACACTACAAACTGCTTGTTGGCACTTTAGACAGTTGGGAGCATGAAAAGATAGAGCTTTCGAATTAACCTGAATCTTGATTTGGATTGTCTTTGCCTTTGCAAAAAGTTTGGTACCCAAATTCGTTTCTTTTCTTCTTCTCCCTTTTCTTTCTTTTTATTTTTCCTACTCTTCCCTTTCTTTGAGCATTTTATCATTTTGTCCTTCTTCCTTGTAGGACTGTCAAGTACAGAACTTTCAAGAACTGGATGGTCTTTCTCCTTTTTCTTTGATTTTGATTGAATCTTTGGACCAATTTCAAGTCAAACTGTCCTTATAAACCAAATGGAAGCCTTTTTTTGCTTTAGGTAAAAGAGAACTAAGTTGGCTTTCTGAACCGTCTTTTTAGGTTTTATCTTTCTTTTTTCTCTTTTCTTTTTTTTCCCTTTTTTTTCTCTTTTTCTCTTTTTTTTTTCTTTTTTCTTTCTTTTTTTTCTTTTCTTTTTCTTTTTTTTTTTGGTTCTAGCTTTAAAAAAGTTATCTTGTTTGTACCAACTAGGGTCTCCAATAATGGATGAGTGGAGTGACATATTTCTCCTTTAACAGGGATAAATCATTTGTTACTCTGATGTTATCTTGATAGATTGGAGATATTAGGTGAACTTTAACTACCCTTATGGTCTTGAGAACATCAACTATCCTCATGGTTTTGATTATGCATTCCTTTCTTTGATCTTCTTGCCTCTTCACTTTAATGATCATAAGACTTATCAAAAGTATCACAACAACTCAGGGTAGGTTGTTGGGGTTATATGCCAATGAAAAGAAAGCTAAAATTTTATGAAGGCTAAAAGGGACAACTAGGGATTGATAATTATTTAGGTGGATACTAGTTGTTGGCTCATCAAACAATGCCTAGATCATCTCTCCCTTAAATAAGTAGAGTTCAATTTTGCCTCGAAAGTTTGTCTAAGCATGTTCTAAGACTGACTAGGACTTAGACAAAGGTAATTATGCAGGAGCCCTCTCCAAGTAAGCATACACAACTCAATGCTATAGAGCAATTCCCTCACCTAGTAAAGTCATTCGAGTCATGATGCATAAATATATTAATTCATGAATTATCAAGCTAGATTCCTCATTAGTTGAGCACCAAAATGAACAAAAGACCAATAAAATTTTTGATGAAAGTAATTTATTCAAACAAATTTAAATTTGAAAAACACGATTGTTCCAATTAAATATTAAAGAAAGTAAAATTGAAAAGCAACATTTAAGCTATGGAAAGTTTGTTGAGTTAAGCTTCTTTTCCTTTCACATCTTCAATATTTCCATCTTGAAAGGATGATAAAACAAAATCTTCTTCCAATCATTTTCCTACCATAAAGGTTGTTGGTGGTGGCACTCTTCCAAATTTAGGCAAAGGATTGTTCTTAGTATTGGGCTTGTCTGGCTTAGGTAGCTTACTACTGCCGATTAGATTTTGGATCTCATGCCTCAACTTCCTACAATTGTCTGTTTCGTGTCCAGGCCTTTGATGGAATTGGCAAAATCCATTAGTATCAAAGTTAGGTGGAAGAGGATTAGGCAAAGGATGAGGAGTCAAAGGTTGTAACAATCCCTTCTTTTGTAGCTTATTGAGAACCCAAGACAGCGGCTTCCCTAATTTTAAAAACTACCTCGTTCCTCCTTGACTAGTGGAATTAACATCAGCTTCTTTTTGTATGCTTTGATTGCTAGGCTGGTAGTTCCCTTTTTCATTCCTTCTTATTGAAAAGCGATTCTTCTCCCTTTCCCATTCTTCGATTTGCAATCTTTGAAATCATGGATGAGTGTATGATACATGTAACATCCGTGATTTTGGAGAAATTAAATAAGTATTTAGAGATATAAATTGTATATACTCAATATATATATCTAGAGTATATATAACATATACATATGGTATATTAATAGTATATGTTGGATTAATACATTACATACTTAATATTTAATACACATATAAGATACATTTGATGTGTATATAAGATACACATTACTTGTGCATATGTGTAATATCCTAAATTTTTGAAAAGTTCTAATTTTTGGAAATTTGATAAAATAAATTATAATTTGAATGGATAAATTAAATTAATGGTTTTAAATAAAAAATGAAGGGGTTTTAAATGAAAAGGTGGATAATATATGTGATATATATGTAAAATATACATAACATATAAAAGTCAACACTTTTTAAAAGAAAAGTCAAAGTAAAAGGGTATTTTAGTAATTAAATCCTAGAAATTCAAATTTAATAAATTAATTCAAAAATATATTATTTTTGAATGGAAGAGGAAATTTAGGACTTTTAATTTCTTAAATAAATAAATAATTAATTAATTATTTTAATATATATATGGTTAAAAATAAAAGATGAAAAGAAAAAGAAAATTTAAAAGTTTTTCATCTTCTTCTTCTTCTCCATCAAGGGCCGGCCACCATGGCTATTAACCTCAAGAATTTTGATCTTCTATACTCCACAAATTGAAGGATTCAACAAGTTTAAAGTAGATTTTTGGTGATTTCCACCAAAATTAGTAAGTTTCCAACTTCTTTCTTTGGATTTCATAGGAATTGTGATTATGTTTGTTTTGGGTTTTTAAAGTTCTAAGATTTAATTGTCTATTTTGGCATATATGAAGTTATTTTAAGTGATTAACAATGATTTTAAGGTTGGATTAAAGAAATGGTTGAGTTTGGGTAAGATTGGTGAAGAGAGAGAATTTAGGGTTATGTAATTTATGGGGTTTTGAAATCATGGTTTTTAATTGTGTAAATTGATTCCAAATGAGTTGTTTTGTTACATAAACAAGTATTTTAAAGTCAAATATTGGATTTGGTTGTGTTTGGTTGGAGTTTGAGAATGGAAGTGGAGATTTAGGGTTTTGGAAAAGTGATTTTCCAAAGTGGTTGAATGTGTGATTTTATTTGTTTAAGCCTGTTGTTTAGTATTAAAAGTGATGATTGTAAGCTTGAACTGAGTAATGGATTGTGTTGGAATGAAAAACCTTCAATGGGGGAAGGTTATGCCATTTTATGGTTTTGTATATAAGAGTGCATTTTTATAATGTAAATGGTTCAAATGTATTAAAATATGCTTCTAATGATATTAATAAACTTAAAACACTAATTTAAATGGCTTGATATGGTTTTTCAAAGTTAAAGTGAGGTGAAGCTTAATTTTGGGATTTGGTTTAAAGTGATGTTTATTTATGGTTTGATGTTGAGAATACCTTAGAATATGATATTAAATGATTATGTATGATCACATTTGGTATAGGCATTGAGGGAGGTTGATTTGCTTCATCCAAGTGGTGAAGGACAAGTTGGAAGGATAGGATTAGAGGTTGTTTTAAGCTTGCTTTGGGTTGCTAGTAGAGGTATGTACAAACTTTGAGTATAATATTTATATTTGCATGACATTTGGACTTAACACATTTTGGTTGAAAAATGTGTTAAGTTACTTGGTTCATTGATTGAGTATGAACAATGTGCTATGACATTTGTAATGTCATATATGTGTTAAATGCATTGTGAAAAGCCATTGATAATGGCTAAATTATGTAAAGTGTGAAATATGCATATTATGTGAAAATACCCAAAGTAATTGGGTAATGTGTTGTGAATGCAAAAATGAGATATGTGGAATAATGAAATGAATTGATATTGATAAAAATGATAAAAAATGAGAAAAGAGAGAAAAATGAGAAAGATGTGAAAAATGAGAAAAGTGAGAAAAAAATGTGAAAATAAGGCAATGTGCCTAGATTGAATATGTAAAAATGAGAAAGAGATTAATAATGAGAAATATGAATAAATAGTGTGCCTAGCATGCTATTCAATTTTCAAAGTTCTGGGTTTGGCGGCATGCCTATGATTGCCTACGGGCTATACGCTGGAATGATGAAAAGACTGGGTCGTAAGCCAGGCCAACTGATAAATATGATATTTTTGGGGTGAAAAGACTGGGTCGTAAGCCTCAAAAACTATAACAGTCTAGCCGGGTTGAGGACCAAGATATTAGGGCCTAAGGGTCTAGCTGGGTTAAGGTTCAAGAAACTGGGGCTGTTACATTATCCATAGATATATATATTGCCTACGGGCTAGGCACATGGTGTCATTATGGACCAAAGCAGTAACTCTAAAATTTGAATAGCATATTAGATCCTTTTTGGGCCCCATGCTTGTCTTTACTTTAATGTGAATTATGAATTGATATACAATTGAGCAATATAATGTTATGAGTTGTGAGTATGAAATATTTGAAAAATATAATAAAGTGAAATGATGTGACCTCTATATGCATTGTGTATTAGTATTACTTTACATTTTTATTATTATCAAAGTTTGTACCATTAGGCTTCGGCTTAGCACGAATGTAATTCGTCGCACAGGTGTCATGGATGTTTTAGTAGAACCGGAGAGTTTTACTAGACCTGGTCGTGTCTAGGTTTGTATTTATTGAGCTTGAAGAGTTGTTTTGGGCACATCAAGATCAGAGCCAATTGCGAGCATGTACTTTTTTGATATTATGTATTTTATGTTATGTTTTTGAAGCATATATTGCAAATTGTAAAGAATGATTTGAATAATTTTGTTTAAGATGGGATTATATATATAATGTTGATATATAGATATATACCTATATATAAGTATTTTGAGAAAATATGGAGAAATTGAGAAGTATTGGTGAATTGGTGAATTGATTTTATTTGGAGTGTTTGTTTTATGCAGGTTGTGTTTTGTTGAATTTTGGAAACGTTCAAATTACAAACAAAATTCAGGCGAATTTTTTCTAGAGATTTTCATATAAAATATTTCTTTTGGATTCCTATAACAAGCAAAGAATATTTATATACTATTTATTTTATATATTAGTATTTGAAATCTTAAAACAGAAATGTGAAAATTTTTATTAAATCGGTCTGTGATATTTTTATATCGTATATGCGTATTTTACATATGCTGAAAATATGTATTGTACGTATATAGGGTATAAGGGTGTTACATTTATTTTGGTATCAGATCCTAGGTTTGAGGTTCTCGACCTAGGTGGGATGATAGAGAGAGAAAATTAGAATAAAAAAATGATTTTTCAATTGTAATGCATGCATTGGCACTGGCAATTTATCTGATCTCTGATGTGGCAATGTCCATTTGATATAATGGATATGAGTTGAGTTGGCGTCTGGGTTGCATAGATCAGAGTGGCGTAGTAGAAGCATCATTCTGGACCCTATGGATTAAGAATTTTTGGAACTTCTATTCGAAATTAAGATTCATAGTTGATTCAATTGATGAATAAGTGGAATTAAGAAAAATAATTTATGAAATGGTTTATGATATGAAATAAAAAGTTTGAGAAATGGACATGAGAGTTACTGAAAATTTTATAGGTATGCTGTAAAATGATATTGTTGAATTTTTTAAAATAAATATAGGAATCTTGGATGAGTTTGAAAATTTAATGAAAAGTTTTTCTATATGTTAGAATCTAATGTATAAAATTTCATAAATTTTAAAGATGGATCTCTAATTAAGAAAAATAGAAGAACACAGATTGTTGGAGAAATTTCAGCAACTCAGAATCTGTAAAAATTGAAAAAGAAAATAAATCTAGAAACTATGGTAAACCAACTCAGAAAAATCTAAATATTTACACACAATATCATATGTATTCCTATAACATATGGTTAAAATTTCATGAATTTTTATTAAGGTTTGGTACCAGAAAAAAATAGACAATCGGGTGCTGCCAGAGAAATTATTAAAGAGACAGATTCTCTTATTTTGGAAGATTTAATTTTTAAATATATTAAATCAACTTGGAAAAATCTAAAACTTTAAATATAAGTCCATATATGTTTCAAGTGAACATGGATAAATTTTTACAAGCTTTTATAAAGAATTGTTAAGGAATATAAAAATTAAAATTGAGATTGACATGAAACTGAGGAAGTTATGCATTTTTGTGTAAGTAATAAATTAATTTTATGAGACAAATGAGTGAAGAAAACTATAAAGAAATTTATATGCATATTGGTATAAGTATAGAAGGAATATGGAGTTTTTAATAATTTTCAACAAAGAGTTCATAATTAAAATCAAAGAGTGAAATCATATATGATAGCGAATTATTTATTATGGAACAATGATGCATAATTTAGGGTTGAGTGTGTAAAATTAAAGCATCTAAATGGATGATGTTAATTAGTGTAAGGAAATGAATTAGTTTTGTTTTAAAGTAAATGCTATGATCTTAAGATTGAGAATGTGATATGGATGAAATTTAGTGAGGTTCATGTTGTTGGTTGTATTATGTGGAATTTGAATTTTTGAAATGAGTTTTTATAGTTGTGAAAGTGATGTACTTTGATGTTATATTAATATATAGGTAATGCTTATAAAGTTAGCTCTTGAAAATGAGATTAATAGAATGAAGTTTAAGTAAAGTAGTAAGTTGAAAATTTAGAGTTGTAAGAGAATTTTGATGAAGATTGTTTAGATATTGATAGTTTAATGTTTAATAAGCATGGAAGTAATTTTGAATGAGTAATATTATTTATAAAAGTACTAACTAAGGTGTAATGTGGTTGATAATATAGAAATTTGTTATGAAATAAAGAGAAATGATTAAGCAAGTGAAAATGGGTTACTTTAGGTAGTTGAATTGGAAATGATGAAAATAGATATGAAGGGTATAATAATTGAAAAAAAAATGTGCGTGAGAGATGTCACATTGGAAATGTGACTAAAATTTATGTGAAGTGTTATATATATATATATATATAATAAGAAACTTATTTAAGAAATGGGCGATTAAATAAAAAAAGATGTTAATTATTTTGTGGTCAGAGTGTGTATATATGTTGAATTGATGAATAACCTAAGTAATGTCAAAAGAATGAGAAATGATAAATGTTAACTTTGTATAGGTTGTATGTAAAAGAGGAATTGAGTATAATTGTATGATTTGTGTGATGAGATTTTTTTTTCTATATGAACACAATTATGATATGTAAGAAAATGTGGAAAGTGAGTCACATTGTGATTATGACTTACGAAGGTGTATGTGAGTGATTAAAAAAATATTATCGAGTGTTTACTACCTTGTACAAATACATGTCTAGTGATATTGAGAATGATATTGCATGTATTAATAGACATAAGAGAGATTAGGTCTTGACCTGTGTAGAGTTAGGTCATGTGATGAATTCAGATTGAGAATGGACCCGAACAGAGCTGGACGGTGAAATTGTTATTTTAACAATTGAACTTCATGATTGTATAGTGTTTTGGGCCTAAAGTATATACGTATAAATAAGAGATTGTAAGGAAAAAGGAAAGTATAATGAAGAAAGTATTGAAGTGAAAAAAAAATGAATGAAAATTTTTATAAAAGATAGATTAGAAATGGAGTAATAAATGGAAATTGTGTAAATTAGTATATGAACAAATGTGTATATGTAAGAGATGTTAATGATAATATTGTTGAAACATGAGTTAGGCTAATGATGATCAAGTGATCAAAAGTAAAATGCTTTGAAACAGAGCTGAAATGTGTTAACTCTTCATGTAGTAAGAGTTTAAAGAACTTATATGTAATTTTAAAATGCCACGGATGTGTGACCATTAAGACATGGGTGTAGTTTCAAGATAAGAGCTATTTGAGAAAAAAATTATAGTGAAGGCGGTGTTTATTTGTAACCTACAGACGGGGACTTAAGACGATACAATTGTGAAATATATTAAGTGAAATTGATAGTTTTTGTTTCATGAGATACAAGCAAGATTTGTGGCTGGTATAGTTGGACTCATAACTTTATGTAGAAATTTATTTATGACCATAAATAGTGTGAAAACATAAGATAATTGTGAAAATATGATAAGCTATAAATGATGCGTAAGAACAGTGATTTTTGTAAATATGGTAACTATAAGAAATATGAGAAAAGGGGTAAATGAAAGGAATTATGAAATGCGCATAAGAGCTATATTGAATGTGTTTGAAAGTGGTATAAAATGAATAAGTTGATGAAAGTGATGTTTAAAGTGAACAAGACTAGGGGAAGTAAATATTATCTGTAATGATGAATTCGAAGAGAATTAAAATTTGAGAATAAATTTGATCTAATAGAATTAGATCAAAACAAATTGATGAATTTCAAATAGACTAAAGGTTGGTCAGAATAGAATAATGTTGTGATGGTCATATTGTGATAGTTAGATCAATTGATCCGAAATGCAATAAGTTTACAAGTATTTAATGAAATTCAATGTGTGTAGTTGTATTAAGAATATGCAAGCTATATGATAATGTGCATAATACAACGTTTTGATATGTATATGCATATGAAAGAAGCTAAGTTATATTAGTTTCAAATAATTATAAGAGAAAAGTGTTAGTTATAGTATAATTGGAATGAATTTTAATAAGGAAATAAGATTTTGTTGTTGTATAATGTTGATATTAAATTAATATGTGGTAATTGTATAAAGAGTAGGATCAAAGTGAAGATGTATAAAATTATTGTGTTAAGATAAAAGTTATTAACATTTGAATTTAAGGTGATGAGAGTATATTTTTAAGATAATGAAGTGATCAGATATTTTGAGTGCAATAGGTGTGTGGTGTATATATATTAAGGAGATGAACTAATTTTGTTTAATGACAATTCGATTGAAGATATAATAATTTGTTGTGACTGTTTGAGTAAATAGACAATATAATGATGTGTTAGGGAATGGTAAAAAGGAAATTAAGAATGAACCTAAGGGGGAGAATAGAAATTATGTAATTTGGTAAAATAATAATTTGGATGATTTATTACTATACTGGATAATTTCGAGGACGAAATTATTTAAGGGGGAGAAAATTGTAACTTCCGTGATTTTGGATAAATTAAATAAGTATTTGGAGATATAAATTGTAAATACTCAATATATATATATCTAGAGTATATATAACATATACATATGGTATATTAATTGTATATGTTGGACTAATACATTACATACTTAATATTTAATGCACATATAAGGTACATTTGATGTGTATATAAGATACACATTACTTGTGCATATGTGTAATATCCTAAATTTTTGAAAAGTTCTAATTTTTGGAAATTTGATAAAATAAATTATAATTTGAATGGATAAATTAAATTAATGGTTTTAAATGAAAAATGAAGGGGTTTTAAATGAAAAAGTGGATAATATATGTGATAAATATGTAATATATATATATATATATATAACATATAAAAGTCAACACTTTTTAAAAGAAAAGTATAGTAAAAGGGTATTTTAGTAATTAAATCTTAAAAATTCAAAATTAATAAAATAATTCAAAAATATATTATTTTTGAATGGACGAGGGAATTTAGGACTTTTAATTTATTAAATAAATAATTAAATTATTAATTATTAAATTATTTTAATATATATATATATGGTTAAAAATAAAAGATGAAAAGAAAAAGAAAATTTAAAAGTTTTTCATCTTCTTCTTCTTCTCCATCAAGGGCCGGCCACCATGGCTATTAACCTCAAGAATTTTGATCTTCCATACTCCACAAATTGAAGGATTCAACAAGTTTAAAGTGGATTTTTGGTGATTTCCACCAAAATTAGTAAGTTTCCAACTTCTTTCTTTGGATTTCATAGGAATTGTGATTATGTTTGTTTTGGGTTTTTAAAGTTCTAAGATTTAATTGTCTATTTGGGTATATATGAAGTTAATTTAAGTGATTAACAATGATTTTAAGGTTGGATTAAAGAAATGGTTGAGTTTGGGTAAGATTGGTGAAGAGAGAGAATTTAGGGTTATGTAATTTTTGGGGTTTTGAAATCATGGTTTTTAATTGTGTAAATTGATTCCAAATGAGTTGTTTTGTTACATAAACAAGTATTTTAAAGTCAAATATTGGATTTGGTTGTGTTTGGTTGGAGTTTGAGAATGGAAGTGGAGATTTAGGGTTTTGGAAAAGTGATTTTCCAAAGTGGTTGAATTGTGTGATTTTATTTGTTTAAGCATGTTGTTTAGTATTAAAAGTGATGAATGTAAGCTTGAAATGAGTAATGGATTTTGTTGGAATGGAAAACCTTCAATGGGGGAAGGTTATGCCATTTTATGGTTTTGTATATAAGAGTGTATTTTTATAATGTAAATGGTTCAAATGTATATTGATATTAATAAACTTAAAACACTAATTTAAATGGCTTGATATGGTTTTTCAAAGTTAAAGTGAGGTGAAGCTTAATTTTGGGATTTGGTTTAAAGTGATGTTTATTTATGGTTTGATGTTGAGAATACCATAGAATATGATATTAAATGATTATGTATGATCACATTTGGTATAGGCATTGAGGGAGGTTGATTTGCTTCATCCAAGTGGTGAAGGGCAAGTTGGAAGGATAGGATTGGAGGTTGTTACAAGCTTGCTTTGGGTTGCTAGTAGAGGTATGTACAAACTTTGAGTATAATATTTATATTTGCATGACATTTGGACTTAACACATTTTGGTTGATAATGTGTTAAGCTACTTGGTTCATTGATTGAGTATGAATAATATGCTATGAAATTTGTAATGTCATATATGTGTTAAATGCATTGTGAAAAGCCATTGATAATGGCTAAATTATGTAAAGTGTGAAATATGAATATTATGTGAAAATACCCAAAGTAATTGGGTAATGTGTTGTGAATGCAAAAATGAAATATGTTGAATAATGAAATGAATTGATATTGATAAAAACGATAAAAAATGAGAAAAATGAGAAAAATGAGAAAGATGTGAAAAATAAGAAAAGTGAGAAAAAAAATGTGAAAATAAGGCAATGTGCCTAGATTGAATATGTAAAAATGAGAAAGAGATTAATAATGAGAAATATGAATAAATAGTGTGCCTAGTATGCTATTCAATTTTCAGAGTTCTGGGTTTGGCGGCATGCCTATGATTGCTTATGGGCTATACGCTGGAATGGTGAAAAGACTAGGTCGTAAGCCAGGCCAGCTAATAAATATGATGTTTTTGGGGTGAAAAGACTGGGTCGTAAGCCTCAAAAACTGTAACAGTCTAGCCAGGTTGAGGACCAAGATACTAGGGCCTAAGGGTCTAGCCGGGTTGAGGTTCAAGAGACTGGGGCTGTTACATTATCCATGGATATATATTTTGCCTACGGGCTAGACACATGGTGTCATTATGGACCAAAGCAGTAACTCTGAAATTTGAATAGCATATTAGATCCTTTTTGGGACAATACTTGTCTTTGCTTTAATGTGAATTATGAAGTGTGATACAATTGAGCAATATAATGTTATGAGTTGTGAGTATGAAATATTTGAAAAATATAATAAAGTGAAATGATGTGACCTCTATATGCATTGTGTATTGGCATTACTTTACATTTTTATTATTATCAAAGTTTGTAGCACTAGGCTTCGGCT
This sequence comes from Garcia nutans, assembly GCA_947685225.1. Lineage (NCBI taxonomy): Eukaryota > Viridiplantae > Streptophyta > Magnoliopsida > Malpighiales > Euphorbiaceae > Garcia > Garcia nutans. The sequence continues at coordinate 17,756,653 of CANTUV010000009.1, read as the reverse complement.
TAGCGCAATTGTAATTCATCGCGCAGGTGTCATGGACGTTTTGGTAGAGCCGGAGTGTTTTACTAGACCTGGTCGGGTCTAGGTTTGTATTTATTGAGCTTAAAGAGTTGTTTTGGGTACATCAAGATCAGAGCCAATTGCCAGCATGTACATTTTTGATATTATGTATTTTATGTTATGTTTTTGAAGCATATATTGTAAATTGTAAAGAATGATTTGAATAATTTTGTTTAAGATGGGATTTTATATATAATGTTGATATATATAAATACCTATATATAAGTATTTTGAGAAAATATGGAGAAATTGAGAAGTATTGGTGAATTGGTGAATTGATTTTATTTGGAGTGTTTGTTTTATGCAGGTTGTGTGCCATCATCTAAAGTATTGAACTAGTTTTGGATAACAGGATCCAATGAGAGCATGAAGTACCTTAGAGTTTTAGCCATAGTAGCTCAGGCAGACTGCATAGCAGTGATATACTGCTTTACATAGAGGTGAGGATTTTTGATTCCATCAAACTTTGCAAAGGATGGCCTCTTGAACTTGTACGGAACTTCTTCCTCTAGCTCAAATAATTTGTGAACCTCGAACATTTCTTCGGTTTTCAGCTTCTTCTCAATTTTCTTTTCCAAATCTGCAATCATCTTTTCAACATCAGGAGTTTCAATTTTCTCCAGAGCTGATCTTTCAATAATCTTTGGTTCTTTCTTCTTGTCTTGAGGATCTTGGAAGTATTGAGCCCAATCATCATCATCATCAATGATCACCTTATCATCATCAAAAACCACTTTGCCAACTTCAGCCTTTCCTTTGTCTTTTGGCTTCTTAGTTCTAGCAGATGCTTCGGCATTGTTTCCTAAAATTGTAGCCAATTGGTTCTTCATGGTCTTAGCTAGGGCCTCTTTTATTTCTTTCATCTTGGCATTGAGGGCGTTATCCGCCATTCTTTGAATTTGTTCAGACTCCATTGCTTTTCGTGAGCAACTGATTGAGTGCTGCTAGATTCTTCATCTCCGGCGTAGGTCAGATTGTTGTAAGCTTTTGAACTGTCATAATCCAAGGCTGTGAGCCAGAGAGGATCAATGATATGAGATGCAAATGTATGTATGCATGTATGCACAAACAATAGACAAAGAAAGATAATCAGGACGTTCCTTCCAACCTTATAACTTCCACACACGAATGGCGAGTCTCTTTTTCTAGGTAATATGGTTAACAAAATATCAACATGGGGTATCTTATTTTTTGAATAATTCCCTCAGACGTTTCAACCAATAGTTATATTTTCAAAAATGGTAATCATTTCATGATAATTCCCATTAATTAGGTTCTAATCCATTCAACCAACTAAAGTAGATTTTATGCTATTGGATTAAAACTAAATTAAGAGGTTTATTATAAATAGATTTATTACTTGAAAAAGTAACTAATGATTTATGCCAAAAATAAGCCCATGATTAATAGTTCTTAGTATAAACTAGGCTCACAATTGATTTTTGGTATTTCGTAATTGGCCGAAATAATTTGCAAGCTCTTTGTAAGAAAAGGTACGATGAAAATAATTTTGTTACTAAGCCCATTGTAAAAATTTTTTAGAAAAAATGGATTTTGGGCTTTGTATTTGAGTCATGAGAAAAGAATTTTTAATTTATTTTTAGAAAAGTTTTATGCCCAAAGATCATCTTGAAAAGTTTTAAAAATAGCTTTGGTCTTTTGGACTTTAAAGAAAAATTTTATTTTGAGCTTACAATGTACTTAGGTCATATAAGAAAAAGAACAAACCAAATAGGCCATGATTTAAACCAAGATAAATTAACCATAGTCAAACAATAAGCATTTGGGATAAAAACCTAAGGAAAGTAACTAGGCCAATTACATGAGCTTTAGTCTTTGGGTTAAAAGGCTTAGGTTCCCATAGCAAGTATATACCAAATGGTACAAGGCTAAGAGTGGTTATGCCATGCTCGGTCTCCATACCTTGAGTGAAAGCATAGTATCCCTTACATAATACAACACGGGTAACACGGGCGTCCTAACTCATGCACACGATCCAATCTAATATGATGCAATGGATAATATCATGATAAGAAAGAATAGAATAATATAAAAACCAACGGAATCAACTTCTCTTATCCCAGTGGAGTCGCCACTGTGAGCAGGGATTTTCGCCCCCACTCCCGGTGGAATGGTTCTTGTGACTTCGGCACTGTTTAGGCTCGGAGCCTTAGAGAAGACGGGCCTAAGCCTGGAGAAAATGGAGTCGCCACCCGGACGGGCTGGGAAAAAGAAAGGTATGGATGACTCGATTCCTAAGGAATCCCCAACCCCCTAATGGGTTCGTGTGGGGAAGGTGAGAAATGGCCCAGTACACCCACAACGCCCAGTTCATTGGAACCAGCCTCATTTGTAGGTCTTAATATTATAAAATTCTTAAGTATAACAATATTATCCATACTACATGCAATAATTAAAATAAAGCATCATTGTATTAAAATCAAAGCAATGTCCAAACAAAGCAAATAAATGGACACCCATCCGAGGATGGACACGTGTCCTTACATCGTCCATGTCTAAAAGCTAAATAGGACACCCACAAAAAGGTGAAAACATGTCCTTTTCATTGGTCCAAGATATAACAGCAATTCAAATTACATAAAAAATTAAGCAATGAGGTACCTACAAAGTGGAAGCATACCTCTTACAATATTTGGAAATCAAAATAAATCAATAAAAGTAAATAACCATCCATCAAAGATATCAAACATCAATCAAAATATATAATAAACATTCATCCAATTTGAATAAAATAGTAAATACATTAACTTTAGGGATTCATGCATTAATTAGGGTTTCTAAGGTTTTATGTTCAATAACTAGAGTTTTGCATATACTAGTTTAATTAGTTGAGCAATATTTTAAGGTAATAACATAGCTACTGGATGTTTTAAAGATTTAGGATTTTGGATGTTTTTGGATTTGGGCTTAAGGGTTTGTAGGTTTACTAGATGAGGGTTTGAAATTTTAAGGTTTTTGATTTATCATTTTAGAAGAAATATTGATTCGGGAAATAAACTAAGATTTTGAAAAACAATTAGGGCTTCGAGACTTTAATCGAATAATTTAGGGTTTAGAGTTTTGGGAAAAATAGTTTAGGTTTTGTAGTTGAGTTTGTGACTTTTAAAATTGTACCGACTTATTATAAGTTGTAAATTAGATCGAATTTATTTTGGCATCCTTTAATTAGGACCGTATCAAATTTGGGCCAAAATCAAGGGTCTACACTTGCCAAACCTCCATGGTAGCACAAGAAGAATCTTTTCCTCTTCCAAACAACCAATTTGAGTAGATTTTCAAGAATTAGTAAGAGATTTGGTGATTTTCCTAACAACTAGTAAGCTTTCTTCATAACTTTTTAAGTTTTATGGAGTTTTAGATAATGTGTGATTTGGGGTCTTGATGGGCTGGTTGTTATTGGTTCTAATGCATGTTAAACATGTTATTTTAATGAGTAGCAATGATTCTATGGCTGAATGGTTAATAGGTGTTGGTTTTGGTGGGATTTTAGAAAGGTAATAAGGTTTAGCGTTATGGAAAAGGTTTTGTTCAAGATTGTTGTTCATTTGGTTTTATCATTTAAATAATGTTGTTTAATGATTTAAATGATGGAAATGAACTTAAATTAATAATTGGAATTGGTTAGAATGTTGAACCAAAATAAAAGCGGCTTAGGGTTTGAAATTTGGAATTTTGGTGGAATAATGATACATTGTATTTTAATGCTTTGAATGTGTTAAAATATAATGTTTGTAATATATTTAAGCTTTAAAATCAATTTATAAATGTTGAGAATAAAATTTTAATATTAAAGTATGTTTATGCACATTTTTGTGTTTTTGAAAGGAATGCCTTTAAATTGAGTTTTATTGTTTAATATGGGTTTAAATGTGTTTCTTTAGACAAAATTAATCTTAAAACTTAGTTTGGTATTAGCTGGATTGGAATTCCAAAGTTGTAGTGCCTTATGGCTTAAGAAATGGGAAATTGAATGATTAGGTTTTTATTGATGTATAATAGTTGAAATACCATAAAATTTAATGCTAATGTATGTTTGTTATTCACATTTTGGCTAGGTGCTGAGTAAGTTGATGTTCCAACAACTTAGTAAGTGAAAGGACTTTGGTGAAGTTGTGAGAATTGGTGTTTTTAGCATGGAAGTGCCCTTGTATAGAGGTATGTCCATACTTTGATTGTTATGCATTAAATTGCACTTGTTTGACATGTTTAATGATTGAATGATTTGGTGAGTATGCCACTTTGTTGTGTGAATTAACATAAAAAGTGCAAAGATACTTGTTTAAAGTGTGAAATGTAAAATCTGCATGTTTATGAGCCACTTTGAGTTAGCTGAACATATTATGCTAATTGTTTCTGAAAAATGCATGAAAATGCTTGGTGAGTACATAATTTGGCCACATTATGTTTGTGGCAACAAAGTTGATAAAAATATGTGAAAGAAATGAGAAATAATGGAAAATGTGAAAAAAGAATGGAAATTAGCATAATTGCCAAAGATTGAGAAAATGCGAAATGGTTTAAGTAATATGTATAACCTTATGAAATATCAAATTCTAAAGTTGTAACACCTTTATATCCTATATACTTACATACCTCTGCATATATAAAATACGTACACAAAATACAAGAGTGTCATAGTTCCAATCATTTTGAAATTTTCATAATTATAAAAAAGTATTTAAATCCTTAAAATGTACATCAATAGTTAAATCAATATATATAAATGTAATTTAATCATCAAAAATACAAATTTTTTTAAAAAAAAGTCTCTGTGGTAAATTTGTAAGAGTTTTTTCTGTACTTTTGATAAATTCCAAAACAGTGAACACACACAACCTGCATAAAAATTTAATACTTCGAAAGCATTAATAATTTCAACCATTCTCCAAACTCATCACTTCATTAATACACATTTAAATTTCAATATTTTAAACTTTATTTATTAAAATTAAATATTGATGTAAATATATACACACTACCATCCCACATCTTTATAAACCAACACAGGTATTATGGATTAATATACATGTATGCAAATGGCACAGTTGGTCTTGCGGCTCTCTAGATCATCAAGTATCTGCTAAAATATGGATTCCTCTTATTGAAAAATCTCTTATCTGCATGATTCACATAACCACTCTAAGTTCAAAAGCAGTGGTACATATATAAAAACAACAATAAATATTATACACACATTCATTCTTCTTTTTCTCGAGTTATGGCTGCATAATATTTTTTTGTAACACCTTTGTTAATTCTCTGGACCAATATAATATACAAGGTAAACACACATTTCACATACATTATTATTTTAGCAAATCCAATTTCTTCATTATTTATTTTCCAACACTTTTTCATCACTTTTCTTAGTTGCAACATTTCATATCCATTTTTCATTTTCAAGTTATCATATTGTGCTATGATCACTTTCATATCAAATTTCACATTTTCCATCATATTATCGTATTTTTAATCACATAACACAATTATGAGTCACATTCACAATGTGACCCATTTCCACATATCATTCTCATGCTCACATTTCATTGGTCAATTTCTCATTATTTCATAATCAATTACTTCATTGTATAGTCTCTTTTTTAAATTTAATCACATTTTACCATTTCCCATATTTCTCATTCACATTATTAATTTCTTTTTTTATATTTATTCATCTTAGATTTTTTTTTCACAATTTTTCTTCACATTACTTATCATATTAATCGTTTCTTATACTTTCCAATCACTTTTAGCATTTTCCACATTGTAGACATTATACACATAACCATGTCCAATCAAATTATGAAAGTGACATAACACATTCTCAAATTCACAATGTGTTATGTCATCTACAATATTATTTAAACAATAATTTGTATAAACTTACACTAACCTTCACCCAAGGTAACTTTCAAACTAAGCTCACCCTTCATTCTTCACTTTCCTCAAGTGTCCTTCACCACTTGGTATGGACAAACTCAATCTACTCAACACCTAACCTCATTGTGAATTTAAATTCTTCATTAGCATCATATTGTTTTATACTTTCAACTATTAAAACTCATTTATCACATTCCTGCAAAATTTTAAGTTTTTGCCTTAATCTTCTATAGTTATAGAAATTCATTCTAACCAATTCCAAATTCCATTTTATGTTCCTTTGTACCATTAAAACCATATTTTAACATGATTTAAATAATTTAATCCAATTAACATCAATTCTTTAATAAATTTCTTTCAAAATCCTAACTACCTCACTAACCCATTCAAACTTCCACTCAACCTAAACAAATCAACCATCAATTCTTTGGTGTGATGCATATTCTGGATATTTTCCTTCAAGCCAGATGCTGAGTGTCATTATTATTGCCTTCGGAGCAGATGCTGGGCATCATTATTATTGCCTATGGGCTAGACCCTAGGTGCCAATATATTTTCCTTCGAGCTAGACATTAGGTGTCAAATATGAATACAAAATAGTATCTCTGGAATTTGAATATTATATATGGTCATTTGAGCCCAATGAATGTGTATAAGAAATATGATTGTTTGAAAGTATTAATTGAGAGACTAGCCTTATGGAAATGCATGTCATGTTTACATTTAAAAAAATAACAATGCATTTTACATTATTTATGTGATTTTCTTTATTTCAAAGTATACGCCAATAGGCAAAATTTTCTTAGCATAATTTGTGTATCGCATAGGTGTCTGAATTATTGCTGAGAGCCCTGCTGGACCAGAGTAGGTGTAGAGCATTCTTGCTTTTTGAAGTTTTGAGTTGGCCGCCACAGACCAGGACCTTGCAAACAAATAATATATTCATTTTGATAACTTAACTTCTAACTATATATGTTATGTGGTAAATATGTAAATGATGTAATTTCTAAGATTTGGGTTTGTATTTTTGTAAATAATGGCTTTGTATATGTAACACCTTTATACCTTATATACGTGCAATACATATTTTCAGCATATGTAAAATATGCATATACAGTATAAAAATATCACAGACCGATTTAATAAAAATTTTCACATTTCTATTTTAAGATTTCAAATACTAATATATAAAATAAATAGTATAGAAATATTCTTTGCTTGTTATAGGAATTCAAAATAAATATTTTATATGAAAATCTCTGAGAAATATTCGCCAGAGTTTTATTTGTAATTTGGACGTTCCCAAAATTCAGTAAAACACAACCTGTATAAAAGAAAACAGTCCCAATAAAAATTAATTCACCATTTCACCAATACTTCTCAATTTCTCCATATTTTCTCAAAATACTTATATATAGATATATAAATTAACAACACATATAAAATTTGATCTGAACAAATTATTCAAAACATTCTTTACAATTTATATTATATACTTCCAAAAACAAATCATAACATATATAATATCAAATATCTACATACTGGCAACTGGCTCTGATCTTGATATACCCAAAAATAAATCTTCAAGCTCAATAAATACAAACCTAGACCCGACCAAGTCTAGGTGAACTCTCTGGCTCTAGCAAATCATCCATAACACATGTGCGACGAATTACAATTGTGCTAAGCCAAAGCCTAGTGGTATAAACTTTGATAATAACAATAATACTCAATGCAATGCCAATGCACAATGCATATAGATATCACATCATTCCACTTTCTTATATTTTTCAAATATTTCATAATCACAACTCATAGCATTATATTGCTCAATTGTATCACAATTCATAATTCACATTAAAGCAAAGACAAGCATGGGCCCAAAAAGGATCTAATATGCTATTCAAATTTCAGAGTTACTGCTTTAGTCCATAATGACACCATGTGTCTAGCCCCGTAGGCAATATATCCATGGATAATGTAATAGCCCCAGTCTCTTGGACCTCAACCTGGCTAGACCCTTAGGCCCCAGTATCTTGGTCCTCAACCCAGCTAGACTGCTACAGTTTTTGAGGCTTACGACCTAGTCTTTTCACCATTCCAGCGTTTAGCCCGTAGGTAATCATAGGCATGCCGCCAAACCCAGAACTCTGAAAATTGAATAACATACTAGACACACAATTTATTCATATTTCTTATTATCAAATTCTTTCATAAATCCTTTATCAAAACTTTTCTCATTTTCTCATGATCAAACTAGGCACATTGCCTCATTATATCATCTTTTTCTCACTTTTTTTTTCATTTATTCATTTTTCTCACTATTAATCTCTTTTTCATTGTCACATATTCAATCTAAGTACATTGCCTTATTTTCACATTTTTTTCTCATTTTTCTCATTTTTCACATATTTCTCATTTTTCTCATTTTTCTCACTTTTTTCATTTTTATCAATATCAATTCATTTCATTATTCCACATATCTGATTTTTGCATTCACAACACATTACCCAATTACTTTGGGTATTTTTACATAATATACATATTTCACATTTTACACAATTTAGCCATTATAAATGGCTTTTCACAATGCATTTAACACATATATGACATTACAAATGCCATAGCACATTATTCATACATAATTAATAAACCAAGTAACTTAACACATTTTTCAACCAAAATGTGTTAAGCCCAAATGTCATGCAAATATAAATAATATATTCAAATTTTGTACATACCTCCACTAGCAACCCAAAGCAAGCTTAACACAACCTCCAATCCTATCCTTCCAACTTGCCCTTCACCGCTTGGATGAAGCAAATCAACCTTCCTCAATGCCTATACCAAATGTGATCATACATAATCATTTAATATCACATTCTAAGGTATTCTTAACATCAAACCATAATTAAATATCACTCTAAACCAAATCCCAAAATTAAGCTTCACCTCACTTTAACTTTGAAAAATCATATCAAGCCATTTAAATTAGTATTTTAAGTTTATTAATATCATTAGAAACATGTTTTAGCATGTTTAAACCAATTACATTAATTAACCACATGCTTATGCTCAAAATCCTAAAATGGCATAACCTTCACCATTGAAGGATCTCCATTCCAACTCAATCCAATTATCATTTCAATCTTATTTCCACCACTTATATCATTAAATAACATGATTTAAGCATTAAAATCAAACAATTAATCATTCTTTGAAAATTCGCTTTTCCAAAACCCTAAATCAATACTACCATCTTCAAACTCTATCGAAACTTAAATAAATCAATACTTTGATTTTAAAATCCTTGTTTATGCATCAATACAACACATTTGGAATCAATTTACACAATTAAAACTCATTATTTCAAAAACTCAAATGTTCCATAACCCTAAATTCTCTCTCTTCACCAAACTCAACTTAAATTCAACCATTTCTTAAACTTAAACTTAAAATCATTGTTAATCACTTAAAATAACTTCATCCATATCCAAATAGATAATTAAATCTTAGAACTTCAAAAACCTAAAACACACATATTCAAGCTTTCATGAAAATCCAAAGAAAAAGTGAGTAAACTTACTAATCAAAGAGGAAAACCTTAAAAATCCACTTGAAACTTTGTAAATATTTCAACTAAATGAGTTTGGAAGAAGCAAATCCCTCTCTTGAAGGCATGAAAGTCGTCCTTGAAGGAAAGAAGAAGAAGAAGAAGATGAAAAAAAAAAAAGTGATTTTCGCTTTCTTCCCACTCACATTTTCAACCTTATATATTTTATTATTTTAATATATTTTAATTAATTAATTAATTAATTAATTAAAACTCCAAAATATTATCTTCCATCCAAAATTATTTATTTTTGAATTATTTTATTAATTTTAAATTTCTAAGATTTAATTACCAAAATACCCTTTTACTTACTTTTCTTTTAAAAAGTGTTGACTTTTATATGATGTATATATTTTACATATATATCACATATATATTCCACTTTTTCATTTAAAATCCCTTTATTTTTTATTTAAAATCATTAATTTAATTTATCCATTTAAATTATAATTTATTTTATTAAATTTTCAAAAATTAAAACTTTTCAAAAATTTTGGGATATTACACATATGCATAAGTAATGTGTATCTTATATACACATCAAATGTACCTTATATGTGTATTAAATATTAAGTATGTAATGTATTAATTCAACATATACAATTTATATAACATATGTATATGTTATATATACTCTAGATAAATATATATTGAGTAAATACAATTTATATCTCTAAATACTTATTTAATTTCTTCAAAATCTCGAATGTTACAGTATATGTATATATGTATGTTTTAGTGTTTTGGGCAAATTGATGGAGCTTTGGTAGTATGGAATGTTTAAATTATTTTGGGAGTGTGTTTTCTGCTGGTTGTGAAATGTTGAAATTTTTGGGATATCCAAATTATAGATAAAACTCTAAAGAATTTTTCACAGGGATTTTGATATTAAATACTTATTTTCTATACTTAAAACTAATGAGGAATATTTTCATTTACTTATTAAAATATTTTTTAATGTTTGGGATATTAATTTGGAAATATGAGAATTTTTATTAAAACTGGGTTATGGCATTCTAATACTTTATATGCATATTTTACATATACTATGTGTATGTATTATACATATATATGGTATAAGGGTATTATAGCTAATAAAACAATATAAATAGGGATTAAAAGCACAGGGACCAAGGGGTGACAATTACCAAAAGAAAAGCAACAATAATTAGCCAAAAGCAATACACACAGAATACTACCAACATATGGAAAACAACACACAATAGAAAGGTAGTTGCTACTATTTTCATCTGACTCAACCAAGACTCAACATTGGTGCAGACAGAAGGCTTGGATCAATGTAAAATATTGGTTGAGCCAACAAACTGAGGTTCGAGTTCTTTATTTAATTGCTTTAAATTTTACAGTAGTTGTTTCATTTATTAACATTATTAGTTAAATCACAGTAGCAATTAACATTGTTTAGATAAGTCCAAAATAGTGTTTATTAACATTGTTTTTAAACTCGCAGTAGCAGTTAGCAATTAGTTTTCAAACACCATCGGGTAGTAAATTAATCTTAGCTTACAATTTATATTAATCCTTTAAACCATTATTATTTTGCACAATAATTTGTTAGAATACTCAATTGCTAAGCCATTAGTAGCATTAAAATTATTAGTTTCATCAAAACCCTAATAATATGATTTAACTTGATTCAAAACCCTAAAAACTCTAGTTTAGCAGGCAGGAGTCTATTAAGGATTTTGAGATTATAAAAGGCATGTTTCTACTTTGTGGGTGCCTTCTTTATTTAATTTTTTTATTTTATCTAATTTATTTTTGGGATAATTATAGGAGATATGTTTCCACCTATGGTGGGTGTCCCATTTTATTTATTTTACTTTCTTTTGGACATCGGACATTGTAAGGGCATGTTTTCATCTTTGAATTGGTGTCCATTTTTATTTGTTTGTTTGATTTATAATATAATGATTACTTATTTAAATAATTGCATGTAGTATGGATAATATTATAATGCTTAAGAATTTAGTAATATTTAGAACTAAAAAAGAGGTTGACTCCAATGAACCGGGCTTAATTAGTGGTGTTGGGCCATTTCTCACCTTCCCCATGTATATCAAACTTTTCGAACCCAATAAGGAGTTGGGAATTCCTTAGGAATCAAGCTATCCACCCCTTTAATTTCTTTCCTGGCTTGTCTGGGCGGTGACTCCATTTATTTGGGTTTAGGCTTGTGTTCTCTAAGGCCCAGAGCATAACAATGTCAAAGTCGCAAGAACCATTCCACCTGGAGATGGGGGAGAAAATTCCTGCTCACAATGGAAACTGCTCTGGTGATAACAGAAGGTGATTATATTGGTATTTATATTATTTTATTCTTTCTTATTATGATATTATCCAATGTATCACTTAGATTGTATTGTGTGTGATTTAGGATGCTCTATGGAACTGTGTTGTATGTTTGTGAGGGATACCATAATTTCATTCAATGTATGGAGATCGAGCATTGCATACCAACTTATAGCTTTGTACCTTTTGGTATATATTTGCTATAGGGACCTAAGCCTTTTTAAACGAAAGAAAAAAAATCCATTTAGTTGGCCTAGTAACTTTCCATAGGTTTACCCTAATTGCTTGTTGTTTGACTATGATTAACATATTTTGGTTTGAGCTATGGCCCATTTAGTTTGCCTTTTTTTCCTAGTATGACCTAATTATGATGTAAGCCCAAAATAAATCTTTTGAAGCCCAATAGACCAAAATTATTTTCAAACACTTTTCAAAATGGTCTTTTGACATAAAACCTTATAAAATGGGTAAAAAATCTTTTTTTCCCTCATGGCCCAAGTTCAAAGCCTGAAAATCATTTTTAATTAAACCTTCTTCAGTGGGGTTTTAAATATTTATTATAACATTTTTTTAAATGGGCTTCTAATTAGTTGGGTCAATTATGGAATATTAAAATCAATTGTGGGCCTAATTTATGATATGACTTGTTAGTCATGGGCTTGTTTGTGGCATGGATCATTAGTTGTCTATTTTCAAATATGAAAAATGTATTTATAATAAACCCTTTAATTTAGTTTTCATCCATAATATAGCATAAAAGCTATCTTTCAATTGACCCAATGGATTATGATTTAATTAGTGGGAATTATCATGGAATGATTTTTATTTGAAAATACAACTATTGATTAATCCGTATGAGTGCATATTTCAAAAATAAGATATCACATGTGGATATTTTGTTGACCATATACTTAGGAAAACAGACTCGCCACTCATTTCTGTGGGAAATAAGGTTGGAAGGAATGTATTGACGTAATTTGTTAGGTTGCATTGTTTGTTACTCATGCATGCATGCATACATGCAATGCATTACATTTTGTATCGATCCTTTATGGCTCACAGACCAGGAGTTCAGTAGATAAAAGGTGTATGACAACCCAACCTACATTAGTGATTCATAGTTCAATGAGAATTCAGTCAACTTTGAACCAAGACCGATGGACCATGATTGGTGTGAGCGGTGATTTTTGCCTCCACTTCCGGTGGAATGGTTCTTGCGAATTTGATACTGTTTAGGCTTAGGGCCTTAGAGAACACGGGCCTAAGCCCAAACAAGACCCTAAGCCTGAAGAAAAAGAAGTCGCCACCCGGACGGGCTGAGAAAAAGAAAGGTGTAGATGACTCGATTCCTAAGGAATCCCCAACTGGGTTCGAAAATTTGGGTACATGCAGGGAAGGTGAGAAATGGCCCAGCACCCCCACAACACCCGATTCATTAGAACCGACCTCCTTTTCAGATCTTAATATTATAAAATTCTTAAATATAACGATATTATCCATACTACATGCAATAATTAAAATAAAGCATCATTATATTAAAATCAAAGCAATGTTCAAACAAAATAAATAAATGGACGCCCATCCAAGGATGGAAATATGTCCTTACATCGTTCATATCTAAAACTAAATAGTACACCCATCGAAAGGTGAAAACGTGTCCTTTAAAATAATTCCAAAATATAAAAAATAAATTATATTGCATAAAGATTAATTATTGAGGTACCCAATCATGGAAACATACCTCTTACAATTTTAATAAACAAATAATAATTAAAAAAAATATTCATTCATGATAAATTAAATAAACCAAATGTCATAATTAAATAAATCAATCATCAAGACATATAATAGACTGCATAATTAAATCTAAAAATAGATAAAGCAATTTCCAAAACCATTTATGTTTACATCATGAATTAGGGATTCTAGGGTTTTTTAGGGTTTTAGATGAGAAATTAGGGTTTCAAATAGAAAATATGATTTTAGATGGAAAACTAGGGTTTCAAGCATGAATTATGGTTTTAGATGAAAACTAGGGTTTCAAACATGAAATACGGTTTTTTAGGATTTTATATGGGAAATTGTGATTTAATGGGTATTTGGAATCAAACTAGGGTTTTAGGACTTTAGAAAATAACATTAGAGTTATAGGGTTTTTGAATTGAGAAAATTAAATTATGGTTTTGGATTTTCGGACTAGGGGTTTTACAATGTATAGAATTCTTAAATTAAGACTAAGGTTTTGGAAATTTTGATTGAGGTTTATAAGTAAAAATCAGGAACTTGAATTATTCAATTGAGATTAGTTTCTATGATTTAAAATTTGGAATAAATTGAATACTAAAGGTAAGATTTATTGAATGAAATTCCCAAAGTTATATTTGAAGTGATAATAACAATATGCTCAATTAACAAAACAAGAGGAATGAAAATTTATGCTAAATGAATTAATGAAGATGAACCTGTGTCATAGGCTCCTCTAATTTTTAATGCATTGAATCAAATTTGATGTTTATTACAGCCTGAATCAGATCTTGTTATTGGTGGAGGGAAACAACTGCTTGAGGCAATTATTATATTGTTACTATTTATTCAATTGCTTCTTTATGATTAGGGTTTCATAAGACTCTTATCCTCTCTTTCCTTTACTGCCAGTTTATTAATTAATCCCAGTTGCTCCCTTGATTTTCGATATTGCTCTCTCTCTGTTTTACTGTCAATCTATTAATTCTAGTTGCCTTCCCATATGTTCTTCCAAAAGATCAAAGTCATTTTCTGTGTATTTTGATGTGGTATTTATAGGCAACTAAAATAAAATACCTAGTATATTAAGAAAATTAAAAACTATTTTGGAAATAAAATAAAAAATAAAGTAAAATAGGGTTTCAAAAAAAAACAGCGAGCAGGCCTGGGCGAGCTGCGGGTTGGGTACATGCTACGTGCAATTTTGCTACATGTCTTTCTTGCGGCAAATTGGTATGTGGCCAATTCGTCGCAAGTGTTCCTGCGGTGAATTGGCCCAAGCCAATTCGTCGTCGATTTTGCCGTCGCCGATATATATTTTTTATTTTCATTATTAAAAATAAATATTATAAGCAATAATTATTAAAATAAATAATACATATTAAAATACCATAAAAATTATTTCGTACTGTTTAAAAATATCAGACTGGACTAGGTCAAAAATTAAGGGTCTATAGTTTGCCCCATGCTTGAGCAATCTGAGACTACAACAAAACAAAGTGAAAAGCAATGTGATTTTTGACTAGGTTTAGAGCCAGACTGGTCTCTGTACCAAAGGTTAGTTTGAGTTCTAGACTCAAGAATAATTTTGGTTCTGGACCCAAGGCAAGTTCTAGACTTAAAAAATAATTTTGGGTTCTGGACCCGGGGTAAGTTTTGGACTTGAAAAATAATTTGGGTTCTGGACCCGAGGTAAGTTTTGAACTTAAAAAATAATTTGGGTTCTAGACCCGAGGTACCTTTTATCAGTTGAGAGTTTCGGCTGCTCCGGCTGTTCCATTCTTTAATGGATTGTGGGTCTTTACCCACCAAAAGTGGATCTTCATCCTTGGACCTTAGATCTTCATCCTTAGAGATTAGGTCTTTACCCTTGAGATTGGATCTTCATCCTTGACATTGGGTCCTCTCTCTTAAAATGGATCTTAATCCTTTAGACTTCGGGTCTTCACCCTTCAAAGTGGATCTTCATCCTTAGCATTAGGTCTTCACCCTTGAAACTAGATCTTCATCCTTGGAAATCGGGTCTTTACCTTGAAATTGGATCTTCATCCTTTAAGCTTCGGGTCTTCACCCTTCAAAGCGGATCTTCATCCTCAGCATCAGGTCTTCACCCTTGAAAATAATTTTTCATCTTTGAAAATTGGGTCTTCACCCTTGAAATTGGATCTTCATCCTTTAAGCTTTGGGTCTTCACCCTTCAAAGTGGATCTTCATCCTCAGCATCAGGTCTTCACCCTTGAAAATGGATCTTCATCCTTGGATATTGGGTCTTCACCCTTGAAATTGGATCTTCATCCTTTAAACTGGATCTTCATCCTCGGAATCGGGTCTTCACCCTTTAAACTGGATTTCATCCTTTGGATGTATGGTCTTCACCCTTCAAAGCAAATCTTCATCCTTGGCATTGAGTCTTCACCCTTTAAACTGGATCTTCATCCTTGGAAATTGGGTCTTTACCCTTGAAAGTGGATCTTCATCCTTGGCATCGGATCTTCACCCTTGAAAGTGGATCTTCATCCTTGGCATCAGGTCTTCACCCTTGAAAGTGGATCTTCATCCTTGGCATCGGGTCTTCACCCTTGAAAACTGGATCTTCATCCATTTGGACATCGGGTCTTCACCCTTTGA
This sequence comes from Garcia nutans, assembly GCA_947685225.1. NCBI lineage: Eukaryota > Viridiplantae > Streptophyta > Magnoliopsida > Malpighiales > Euphorbiaceae > Garcia > Garcia nutans. The sequence continues at coordinate 17,740,398 of CANTUV010000009.1, read as the reverse complement.
AATGGATCTTCATCCTTTTGACTTTGGGTCTTCACCCTTTGAAATGGATCTTCATCCTTACCAGGGTCTTCACCCTTCAAAATGGATCTTCATCCTTTGGACTTCGGGTCTTCACCTTTGAAATAGGATCTTCATCCTTTTGAACTTTTGTCCTATATTGGCTTCAACTCTTCTAGCTAGACTGATCTTTTGTCTTTTCCATTTTCATTCTTTTGATAGTTCTAATATTCCATTCTTTTGCACTTTTGCAAAAAATTCAGCTATTTTTAGCTGGCGCCTTATTTCTTCTCCTTTGTTTGCTCCCAATGTTTTGCTCGAGTAGGCTCTGATTGATTTTTGTCTTGTCTAGCTCTTCATACAAGCATGTATTTCTTATTTCACAAAATGACTGGAGATTCCTCAAGTAATGGGGCCTTCCATGCCCCCTGATTCCATTCCCGCTTCATGTGTTGCTTCATGGAGTATTGCTGTTTACTTTTGACAAAGAAAAATAAAGTGTGATATGCTCATGTATGCATGATATGAATAAGTAATACTTACAGTGGTTCCATCGACTCATAGACTGAGGTGATCAGCTGAAGTGTTCTTATTGACTCCTTCTAGACACTTGCTCAGGTCTTGCATTATAATGGCAAAAGGTTTTGCATTTATGGTTTCTATCTTTAAGATGTTGAAAACATGAGTAGTGGAGACCTTAAGCAGCAGAGATACATCCATTACAAATTATGATTCAGTATGCCAATTGGTAGCTTCTTCATAACCTCACTGATAATCATTTCCTTTACCCAATGTGTCCTTCGAGGTTCTATGATTCGACATACTTCCCTTAACTTGAAGGCTTTGTAAATTTTTTTTTGAATTTTGATTTTGAAATCAAATGCTGGCTTTGCCAAATCAATGTCAATTTATTTCAGGACTCAATTTTCAAATTTAACATATCTATAATATGACAACCCTAGTTACCGTACTAAACTTGAGAATCATTTCTATTTAGATAGGCACATACACATTGTAACACCCCTTCCCGACCTACATATGTAAGCTGAGTAGAGGCGCCACACTAACCTAATGTTGCTACCAATTTTACTTAGTCAAATTTTAGTTCCAATTTTTACAAAATTTTTGCCATAGTTTCGCCTAAAAATTGAGTCCCAAGTGTCGACAAAACCGGTTTTTTTCTTATTTTTAAAAACATTTTACACAAACCAATGCAAACAAAATCAATCTCAGTACACTCCCAATAAATCCCCCTTGTAACCTCAAATACAACCTGCAAAAAGGATTTACACTTCTAGTACAACATAAAATAAAGGTTTTGTGACAACCCCCATATTTAAATATTACACAGCGGAAGTTATAAAATATTTACATATTTACAAATTCATATACATCAAAACTCGAGTTTTACAACACATAAAATTTATACATGATTGGCAAGTCTGCTCTGATCTTTAAGCTCCCAAAATGGATTCTTCAAGGTCTATTCTCACTAGGTCTTGATGAACTCTCGGGTTCAACTCTATCCACTCTACTACCTGCGCGATTAAACACTATCGCGCTAAGCCAACGGCTTAGTAAGATAAAACATGCTAACGGTATGCTTTAATGAAATGCAATGCCACATATGTTATTGATAAGATCAACATCATAAATATAAAGTTAACCACACAATTATGCATTTCACAAATCATAGTCATATGAGCATACCACATTTCAACATCTTTTCACATTCAACATTAATCAATCATACTCCATAACCAACATCTCATTTCATTAAACTCATAACATTATTTAGGACATTCATATAACCTTGACACCTATGGGCCCAACAAGTATTTAATACGATATTTAGAGTTCAGAGTTACTGCCTTGGGTTCATAGTCACAATAATCACGCCCGTAGGCAATGTATATACATGTATCTCTATCCGTGGATAGTGTAACAGACCTAGTCTCTTGGATCATCAACTCAACACATATGAGGAGATCCTCAACCCGGCAAGACTGTTACAAATCATATATCTCATAGTGTAACAGACCCAGTCTCTTGGACCATCAACTCAACACCTATGAGGAGGTCCTCAACCCGGCAAGACTGTTACCTTTCATCATTTCTTAGGCATGCCACCCAAATCCAGAACTCTGAAACTGAATAACATATTAAACAAACAATTCATTTCCATTCTCAATTCTCATCACATTTAGGCAAACATGCCTTCTTTCTTTCAATTACATCATCTTAGCCAATAACAATGGCTTCACATTTCATTTCACAATATAACATCTCATTATTCAAATATATATATATATATCTCATCCATGATCACATTATATCTCACATAGCATCATTCATAAATATCAACATTTCATTCCACATTACTCATGAAACACATTACCATTCACAATGCACAACATAATATTGTTCAATCTCAACAATGCAATTAGGGCAAAGAACAATTGATTATAACATTCATTGATTCAAGTGTGTTTAAAGTGTTTAGGGTTAGGTTTAAGGACCAACCTACCTTTGGAGAACCAAAGCAATGCAAGAAGAACAAAGAATTAAAACCCTAACCATAAATAGTACATTCTGGTTTTAAACTCCATTTTATCCTTATTTTGAAAAATTGTATAAAATAATCTACTTGACTAAAAATTCTAAAATTTTTACAGAATTTAGTTTTGTATCTTAAAATCATCCCTTTAAAATTTCAGATCAAACTGAACACAAAATCTTGGTCAAATAGTTCACCTAACCAGACTGCCCCAATTGCCCTGCATCCTGGCAGCAGTTCTGAACTTTGTGAATTCCATAAATCAAATTCAATCAACGTGGTTCCAAATTATTTTTCTCAAATACTAGACTCGCTAAGCAACAACATATCCAAAATTCAATTGAATATGATTTTTCTACATTTTATTAAAAATTCCGAAATAGAGCTGTCTCAGTTAAGGTACCTGCTGGAACAGGTCTAATAAAAATAATCTTTCTAAACTCATAACCATTCCAAAATCGAATAAACATATTTTTCAGTCATTCTAGACTCATAGAGGCACAACATATCAAAAATTCACTTCAAGAACATTTTTCTAAAATTAATTAAAAATCATACAAGTCACAGCCTTTACTAATCCTAAAACAGAAACAATTTCACTAAACACCAATCTTACTCTTCCATCACCAACACCAACCCAACTTCTCATCTATCAAGAAAAATCAATACTTACAATCATACCATAAGCAACTTAATCATACCACTTCAAAAGAATTGAAGAAATTAGAGAAAAGATCTTACCTTAGTTAAAAACTTCTTAAATCAACACTTGAACACTTAATCTTTCTTCAATTTAAGCTTGAAATCATCAAAACCATCACTTGTCTCTTTCTTTCTCTTTGGCTATGGAGGGCCGGCCATCAACAAGAAGAAGAAGAAGAAATGATAAAGAAAATACAAGTCAAACCTTCTTTAAATATCCACCATGTGATTTTATCCAAGCAATTACCAAAGTGCCCTTATTCACATAATTATCTTTTTGTCTTATATGTGCCCAATTAAGTAATTTACCAATCTCAAATAAATATCTTCTCTTGCATTGACCAAGCCTTTTGACCACTTTATATGTCATATATATTAACATATACACAACATATAAATTTGTCTCTAAACCCTATTTCTTCCCAAAATACATATACATATACTTTCTCTTCTCAATTTCTTTTCTCTTACAATTTAACACATATATTCAATCCAATATATAACAATAACAACAACAACAATATGCAAAACTTCTAGGGCATAAATGAGGATATTACAATTCTCCCCCTCTAAAAAGAAATTTCGTCCTCGAAATTACCTGATATCAACTCTGAAATAGTTGAGGATATTGCTCTCGCATAGTTTGCTCACTTTCCCAAGTTGCTTCTTCTTTTGCATGATTCTTCCAAAGAATCTTCACCAATGGCACTTTCTTGTTCCTCAATTCTTTCACATCACGTGCCAAGATAGCAACTGGTTCTTCTTCAAATGTCAAATCTGGGCTCACTTCGATAGACTCAAATGGCAACACATGAGATGGATCTGACCTGTACCTCCTCAACATAGACACATGGAATACATTATGAATACGATCCAACTCAGGTGGCAAAGCAAGTCGATATGCAACTGGCCCAACCCTTTCTAACACTTCATACGGCCCAATGAAACGAGGACTCAATTTTCCTTTCCGACCGAACCTCAAAATCTTCTTCCAAGGAGATACTTTCAAAAACACCTTATCTCCAACATCAAACTCTATATCTCTCCTCTTCAGATCTGCATAAGACTTCTGTCGGTCTGAAGCTGCTTTTAACCTGCCTCGAATCAACTTTACTTTTTCTTCAGTTTCTTGTATCAAATCAGGACCAACCAACTTATTATCTCCAAGCTCATTCCAACAAAGAGGTATCCTACACCGTCTGCCATACAATGCTTCAAACGGTGCCATACCAATGCTGGATTGGTGACTGTTGTTGTAAGCAAACTCCACAAGAGGTAAAAACCTATCCCAACTTCCAGAGAAATCGATGACACAGCTTCTCAACATGTCCTCAATAATCTGTATCACCCTCTCCGACTGTCCATCCGTCTGTGGATGAAAAGCAGTACTGAAGTGTAGTCGAGAACCCAAAGCACTATGCAAACTCTTCCAAAATCTTAAAGTAAACCGGGGATCTCGATCAGACACTAAAGAAGTTGGAACACCATGCAATTTCACAATCTCCTGAATATACAGCTCAGCCAATCTCTCCAAAGAGTAATCCATCCGCACCGAAAGGAAATGAGCTGTCTTCGTCAATCTATCCACAATCACCCATATAGCATCATGCTTCTTTTGTGTCAATGGCAAACTAGACACAAAATCCATTGTCACTCTTTCCCATTTCCATTCTGGCACTGACAATGGTTGAAGCAACCCGGTTGGAACTTGATGCTCTGCTTTAATCTTCTGACAAGTGAGACATTTCGACACAAAATCTGCAATGTCTCTCTTCAAACCAATCCACCAATAATGCTGTCTCAAATCATGATACATCTTCGTATTACCCGGATGCATAGCAAACATTGACTGATGAGCTTCTTCTAAAATGACTCTTTTCAAATCAGCATTATCGGGTACACACAATCGGTTCTTAAACCAGAGACTCCCATCATCTTTCACAACAAAATCTCTAGTCTTCCCATTCTGACAATCTGAAATAATCTTCTGAATTTTCTTATCAGCCAATTGAGCCTCTTTGATCTGATCCAACAAAATCGACTTCAATTGCAACTGTGCCAATAATGCACCATCAACACAAGGTACAAAACTGGCATGCAATGCTCTCAACTCAACAAGCAACGAGAGCGAGTAAATTGTTAAACCAGCTAAAGACTTCCGACTCAAGGCATCAGCAACAACATTTGCTTTACCTGGATGATAGTCAATCAAGCAATCGTAGTCTTTAATCAATTCTAACCATCTCCTCTGACGAAGATTGAGTTCTTTCTGGACACCCAAATACTTCAAACTCTTGTGATCAGTGTAGATGAAACATTTCTCCCCAAACAGATAATGGCGCCAAATCTTCAATGCAAAAACAATGGCAGCCAATTCCAAATCATAGGTCGGATAGTTAAGCTCATGCGGTTTCAACTGTCGAGATGCATAAGCTATAACTTTCCCTTCCTGCATCAATACACACCCCAAACCTCTATGTGAAGCATCACTGTAGATCACATATGGTTTGCCTTCAACAGGTAAAGTTAGAACAGGCGCTTGAGTCAACATTTCTCTCAACTGCTCAAAGCTAGCCTGACACTGATCCGTCCACACAAATCTCACTCCCTTACGAAGAAATCTGGTGAGTGGAGTAGCTATCAAAGAAAACCCTTTCACAAACCGCCGGTAATAGCCTGCCAAACCCAGAAAACTTCTAATCTCTGTCACTGATTTAGGTGGATTCCAATTCAATACAGCTGAAACAAATAAGGAGGCTAGTTGTTCCTGCTCATTAGATACTATCACCTCTCTACCATCAACAGTTTTCAAAGAAACAATTTTCTTCTTACAATCTACCACAGCTCCATGTTGAGATAGCCAATCCATACCTAAGATCACATCATATTCCTTAAATGGCATCTCAATCAAATCCCCTAAGAAATCCTCACCCTGCACCACTACTGCACTATCTCTATGCACCTTACTCACAACCACACTATGCCCTAACGGATTTGTCACCAACACATCAAATCCTAGGGACTCAGCATGCAAATTAGAGACAGGCAAAATAGATACACTAACATATGAATGCGTGGAACCTGGATCAATCAAAGCAAGTACTGGAGTATTAAATAAAGAAAAAGTACCAGCTATGACTGCCGATGTATCTGGCTGCCTCTGCATAACATACATCCTCTGGGAAGATCCAACCTCCTCTGGTCTACCCTCCCTGGATGTAGCACCTCCTCTAGAACTGAATCCTGGTCTACCTCCTCGGCTGGCACCTCTGCCTCCTCTGCCTCCCCTCACACTAGCTCGAGAAGCAGCAGAATCAACTGACATCTGCTCCTGCCTCTCAGGACAGTCTCTCACAAAGTGGTCAGGTGATCCACACCTGAAGCATACCCCTGATCTACTATGCCTCCAACAAACGCCCCCATGTCTTCCACCACACTGGTTACACAAAGGTAAGGTGGATCTCTGAACTCCAGGAGTAGGAGCACTCGCTACTGAAGCTGCAGGTCTAAATCTCTGCCTCTGGAACTGCACTGACCTACCCGCTGGTCTCTGGCTCCTACTACTCCGAGGAACAAAACTTCCTCTACACCTCTTTGCAGAAGAAGACCCTGCCTCAAACTGGGGCCTCCTAACCCTAACCTCTTCCTCTGAAGCAGCTGCAATAACTTGAGCTCGCTCTACACTTCGAGCTGCTGCCACAAGTTGTGAGAAATCCTGATATCTGGATCCAGCCACTAAGCACATGATCGAGGGTCTCAATCCCTCCTCAAATCGCCGACATCTATCAATCTCATCAGCAATGATACCCCCAGCATACTGACTCAGTCGAATAAACTCAACTTCATATTCAGTTACGGTCCGATGATCTTGCTTCAAATCTAAAAACTCTCTTTTCTTCCCATCTTTATACTCCCTAGGAGTATACTTCAACTCAAATTCTCTCAGAAAATCCGCATAAGACAAGGTTGGTGGATCATCCATAGAATGGGACACTGTCTTCCACCAGTCGTAGGCATCCTTCTGTAGCAAAGATCTTGCATAGTCAAACTTCTCCTCTGAAGTGGCTTGCAACTGTACAAATACCCTCTGAACTCTATCAAGCCACTGTTCTGCTACAGCCGGATCAACTGTACCAAAGAAATCCTCTGCTCCATATTTCCTTAGCTTATCATAGTGCCTTACTGGTACTGAAGGCTGAGGGGGTGGTGGCGGTGGCTGTGGTTGCACAGGTGCTTGTCTCATAGCTTCCATCATAGGCCTAAACCAGGCTGGCGGAACCTCCTCCCCAGCTGGTCTACCCGACACCGAAGCAGGTGCCTCCTCAACACTATCAATCCTAGCTCCCTCAGCAGGAGCAATACTCTCGGCACTACCCTCAATCGACTGACGTGAGTGAGAATCCATCACAACCTAACACTGCAAACACAGCAGATTATATCTTATTAAAGATCAGAGACTGCCAATCTCAAACGTATATGTTATTCAAAACCACTTTTTAAGTAAAAATATTCTTTTTATTACATTTTACCTAGGTTGAGAATCTCAAACCTAGGCTCTGATACCAAAACAATTGTAACACCCCTTCCCGACCTACATATGTAAGCTGAGTAGAGGCGCCACACTAACCTAATGTTGCTACCAATTTTACTTAGTCAAATTTTAGTTCCGATTTTTACAAAATTTTTGCCATAGTTTCGCCTAAAAATTGAGTCCCAAGTGTCGACAAAACCGGTTTTTTTCTTATTTTTAAAAACATTTTACACAAACCAATGCAAACAAAATCATTCTCAGTACACTCCCAATAAATCCCCCTTGTAACCTCAACTACAACCTGCAAAAAGGATTTACACTTCTAGTACAACATAAAATAAAGGTTTTGTGACAACCCCCATATTTAAATATTACACAGCGGAAGTTATAAAATATTTACATATTTACAAATTCATATACATCAAAACTCGAGTTTTACAACACATAAAATTTATACATGATTGGCAAGTCTGCTCTGATCTTTAAGCTCCCAAAATGGATTCTTCAAGGTCTACTCTCACTAGGTCTTGATGAACTCTCGGGTTCAACTCTATCCACTCTACTACCTGCGCGATTAAACACTATCGCGCTAAGCCAACGACTTAGTAAGATAAAACATGCTAACGGTATGCTTTAATGAAATGCAATGCCACATATGTTATTGATAAGATCAACATCATAAAAATAAAGTTAACCACACAATTATGCATTTCACAAATCATAGTCATATGAGCATACCACATTTCAACATCTTTTCACATTCAACATTAATCAATCATACTCCATAACCAACATCTCATTTCATTAAACTCATAACATTATTTAGGACATTCATATAACCTTGACACCTATTGGCCCAACAAGTATTTAATACGATATTCAGAGTTCAGAGTTACTGCCTTGGGTTCATAGTCACAATAATCACGCCCGTAGGCAATGTATATACATGTATCTCTATCCGTGGATAGTGTAACAGACCCAGTCTCTTGGATCATCAACTCAACACATATGAGGAGATCCTCAACCAGGCAAGACTGTTACAAATCATATATCTCATAGTGTAACAGACCCAGTCTCTTGGACCATCAACTCAACACCTATGAGGAGGTCCTCAACCCGGCAAGACTGTTACCTTTCATCATTTCTTAGGCATGCCACCCAAATCCAGAACTCTGAAACTGAATAACATATTAAACAAACAATTCATTTCCATTCTCAATTCTCATCACATTTAGGCAAACATGCCTTCTTTCTTTCAATTACATCATCTTAGCCAATAACAATGGCTTCACATTTCATTTCACAATATAACATCTCATTATTCAAGTATATATATATATCTCATCCATGATCACATTATATCTCACATAGCATCATTCATAAATATCAACATTTCATTCCACATTACTCATGAAACACATTACCATTCACAATGCACAACATACATTGTTCAATCTCAACAATGCAATTAGGGCAAAGAACAATTGATTATAACATTCATTGATTCAAGTGTGTTTAAAGTGTTTAGGGTTAGGTTTAAGGACCAACCTACCTTTGGAAAACCAAAGCAAAGCAAGAAGAACAAAGAATTAAAACCCTAACCATAAATAGTACATTCTGGTTTTAAACTCCATTTTATCCTTATTTTGAAAAATTTTATAAAATAATCTACTTGACTAAAAATTCTAAAATTTTTACAGAATTTAATTTTTTATCTTAAAATCATCCCTTTAAAATTTCAGATCAAACTGAACACAGAATCTTGGTCAAATAGTTCACCTAACCAGACTGCCCCAATTGCCCTGCATCCTGGCAGCAGTTCTGAACTTTGTGAATTCCATAAATCAAATTCAATCAACGTGGTTCCAAATTATTTTTCTCAAATACTAGACTCACTAAGTAACAACATATCCAAAATTCAATTGAATATGATTTTTCTAAATTTTATTAAAAATTCCGAAATAGAGCTGTCTCAGTTAAGGTACCTGCTGGAACAGGTCTAATAAAAATAATCTTTCTAAACTCATAACCATTCCAAAATCGAATCAACATATTTTTCTGTCATTCTAGACTCATAGAGGCACAACATATCAAAAATTCACTTCAAGAACATTTTTCTAAAATTAATTAAAAATCATACAAGTCACAGCCTTTACTAATCCTAAAACAGAAACAATTTCACTAAACACCAATCTTACTCTTCCATCACCAACACCAACCCAACTTCTCATCTATCAAGCAAAATCAATACTTACAATCATACCATAAGCAACTTAATCATACCACTTCAAAAGAATTGAAGAAATTAGAGAAAAGATCTTACCTTAGTTAAAAACTTCTTAAATCAACACTTGAACACTTAATCTTTCTTCAATTTAAGCTTGAAATCATCAAAACCATCACTTGTCTCTTTCTTTCTCTTTGGCTATGGAGGGCCGGCCATCAACAAGAAGAAGAAGAAGAAATGATAAAGAAAACACAAGTCAAACCTTCTTTAAATATCCACCATGTGATTTTATCCAAGCAATTACCAAAGTGCCCTTATTCACATAATTATCTTTTTGTCTTATATGTGCCCAATTAAGTAATTTACCAATCTCAAATAAATATCTTCTCTTGCATTGACCAAGCCTTTTGACCACTTTATATGTCATATATATTAACATATACACAACATATAAATTTGTCTCTAAACCCTATTTCTTCCCAAAATACATATACATATACTTTCTCTTCTCAATTTCTTTTCTCTTACAATTTAACACATATATTCAATCCAATATATAACAATAACAACAACAACAATATGCAAAACTTCTAGGGCATAAATGAGGATATTACACACATTACTTGGCCAAAGCTCTCATTGAGTTAAAATATTATGTACCTCATATGCATGCTTATCCAAACTATCTCCACTAATAGACTCTATCTACCAAGGGAGATCAACATGTCTTTTATTTTTTATTAATAAAAATTAGATAATAAAGCAAAAATTATTTAATTAAAATTATTTTGGACCAATTGGACAACAAAAATCATTATGGACTAAATAAAACATATTGAACTGGATTGGTAAAAAATTAAGGGTCTACAGTTTGCCCCCTGCTTGAATGATCTGAAACTTAAGTGAAAGAGAGTGAAAAGCAATAAGACTTAATTTTTGAGATGGCAATTTAAATTTGTTTTGGGTACTTGGACCCGAGATTGGGCACTTGGACCTGAGATCGGGTACTTGGACCCGAGATTGATTGAATTTGGGTACTTAGACCCGAGATTGGGTACTTGGACCCGAGAATGAATTGATTTTGGGTACTTGGACCCGGGATTGAATTAATTTTGGCTACTTGGACCCGAGATTGGGTAGTTAGACCGGAGTTTGGGTACTTGGACCCGAGATTGGGTATTTGGACCCGAGATTGAAATTGATTTGGGTACTTGGACCTGAGATTGGATGGAATTGGGGTACTTGGACCCAAGATTGGATTGAATTCGATTTGGGTACTTAGACCCAAGATTGGATGGAATTGGGGTACTTGGACCCAGGATTAGGTACTTGGACCCGAGATTGATTTGATTTGGGTACTTGGACCCGAAATTAGATTTGATTTGGGTACTTGGACCTGAAATTGATTTGATTTGGGTACTTGGACCCGAGATTGATTTGATTTGGGTACTTGGACCCAAAATTTATTTTATTTGGGTACCTAGACCCGAGAATGGGTACTTGGACCCGAGAATGGGTACTTGGACCCAAGAGTGAATTGAATTTGGGTGCTTGGACCTGAAATTGAATTGGAATTGGGTACTTGGACCCGAGATTGAATTGAATTTGGGTGCTTGGACCCGAGATTGAATTAAATTTGGGTGCTTGGACACAATATTAAGTTTAACTGACCTTTTATCATTTGAGAAGTCTGATTGCTCCTGTTATTCTATGCATTGTGGTTTTTTGTCCACAAAATGGATCTTCATCCTTTGAGATCGGGTCTTCATCCTTGAAAATGGATCTTTATTCATTAGAGGTGGGGTCTTTACCCTGGCTTCAGCTCTTTTAGCTGGATTGGTCTTTTGTCTGTTGCATCTTCAATCTTTTGAGAGTTTTGTTCTTCCTTTTTGCAAAGATTTAGCTATTTTTAATTGGACCTTATATCCTCTCCTTGCCCCCCTGTGTGGCAAAATATTTGTAAGTGAGTTTAAAAATATTTTATATATAAACTCAAAAAATTGAAAAGGAGAAACTTTTCCCCCTGTGTAGGCTCAAACCAAATATTTTATCCATGCAAGCTTTGATTGATGTTTTTGCCATCTAATTCTTCACACAAGCATGTCTTCTCTTTTCAAATTTACTGGAGCTTTCTCAAGCAATGGGCTTTCCATGCCCCCCTGATTTGACATCTCCTTTTGATTCTTCACTTCACAGAATGTTTGCTGTTCACTTTGATAAACAATAGACAATACAAGACAAGAAAATGCGATGTGATATGCCCATGTATGCATGATATGCATGAATAATACTTACAGTTGTTCCATTGACTCATAGACCGAGGTGATTAGCAGAAGTATTCTCATTGGTTCCTTTTTGATGCTTGTTCAAGTCTTGCATTGGAATGATCGAAAGCTTTGCATTTACAGCTTTTATCCTCAAGATGTTGAAAACATGAGTGGTGGAGACCCCAAGCAGTAGAGTCAGGGATACATCCATTTCCAACTATATTTCAGTATGACCTTGCCAATAATCATTTCCTTTGCCCAATGTGTCCTTTGGAGGTTCAACATACTTTCCTTAACTTGAAGGCTTTGTATGACAATACTTGTTTTATTATTATTTTTTTATTATTTGAATTTTTGAAAACAAATGTTGGCTTTGCCAAATTAATGTCAATGTACCTCAGGACTTGATTTTTCAAATTAATATATCTATAACATGACAACCCTAGTTACCGTACTAAACTCGGGAATCAATTCTATTTAAGCAAGAATTGTTGCACTTCAGATAGGCACATACATATTACTTGGCCAAAGGTCTCATTTGAGTTTAAATATTGTCTATCTCATATGCATGCTTATCCAAACTATCTCCACTAATATACTCTACCTACCAAGAGAGATCAACAGGTCTTTGATAGGCTTGAAATGGGGTCTATAAGGGACAAGGGTTAAAGTGAAGGCCATTTTAAGATTGGAGCTGGTGCGACACAATGGACAAACCCTCACACTACAAATTTCTTATTTGAACTTTAGGCAATTTGGAGGCAATCTTGCTAAACTCCAAATTCCTTCTATCTTCTTGGCATTAATTTGGATATTGATTAGGACAATTTTTTTTGCCCGTGCAAAAAGTTTAAGATCCAAATTCGTTTCTTTTCTTCTTTTCCTTTTTCTTTCTCTTGCCTTATTCTTCCCTTTCTTTTATCATTTTGTCCTTCTTTCTTGTAGGACTGTCAAGTATAGAACTTTCAAGAATTGGATGGTCTTTCTCCAATTTTGATTGAATCTTTAGTTGGGTTGGACCAATTCAAGGTAAGCTATCCTTATAAACCAAATGGTAGTCTTTTCTTGTCTTAGGTAAAAGAGAACTCAGTTGGCTTTTTGAACCACCTTTTTAGGTTTTATCCTTCCTCCTTTTCTTTTATCCTTTTTTCTTTTGTTCTTCTTTTTTCTTTTCTTTCTTTTTTTTCTTTTTCTATTTTTTTGTTTGTTTTTTTATTTGGTTCTAGCTCAAACAGAGTTGTCTTGTTTGTACCAACGTGGGCTCCCAATAATGGATGAGGGGAGTAACATAAATCTTTATTAACAGGGATAAACCATTTGTTACTCTAATGTTGTCTTGATATATTAGAGATATGAAGTGAACTTCAACTACCCTTGTGGTCTTGATAACTTCAACTCCCCTTATGGTCTTGAGAACTTCAATTATCCTCATGATCTTGACTAATAATTGTTTTCTTTGATCTTCTTTCTTCTTCATATTAGTGATCATAAGACTTGTCAAAAGTATCACAACAGCTCAGGGCAGGTTGTTGGGGTTATATGCCATTGAAAAGAAAGCTAAAATTTTATGAAGGCTCAAAGGGACAACTAGGGATTGATATTTAATTGGGTAGATACAAGTTGTTGGCTTGTCAAACAATGCCTAGATCATTTCTCTCTTAAATAAGTATAGTTCAATTTTGCCTTGAAAGTTTGTCAAAGCATGTTCTAAGACTGACTAGGACCTAGACAAAGGTAATTATGCAGGAGCCCTCTCTAAGTAAGCATACACAACTCAATGCTATAGAGCAATTCCCTTACCTAGTAAAGTCATTCAAGTCATGATGCATAAATATATTAATTCATGAATTATCAAGCTAGATTCCTCATCGGTTGAGCACTAAAATGAACAAAGACCAACAAAAATTTTGATGAAAGTAATTTATTCAAGCAACTTTAAATTTGAAAAACATGATAGTTCCAATTAAAGAAAGTAAAATTGAAAAGCAACATTCAAGCTAAGGAAAGTTCATTGAGTTAGGCTTCTTTTCCTTTCACATCTTCAATATTTCCATCTTGAAAGGATGATAAAACAAAATCTTCTTCCAATCCTTTTCCCACCATGAAGGTTGCCGGTGGAGGTACTCTATTGAACCTTGGTAATGGATTGTCTTTGGTGTTGGGCTTATTCGGCTCGGGTAGCTTGCCACTATCAATCAAATTCTGGATCTCATGCCTCAACTTCATGCAATTGTCCGTTTCGTGTCTAGGCCTTTGATGGAATTGGCAAAATGCACTAGTATCAAAGTTAGGTGGTAGAGGATTAGGCAAAGGATGAGGAGTCAATGGTTGTAACAATCCTTTCTTTTGCAGCTTGCTAAAAACCCAAGATAGAGGCTTCCCCAGATCTAAAAATTGTCTTTTATTTCCTTGACCGGTTACATTAACATCAACTTCTTTTTGTGTGCTTTGGCTACTAGGTTGATAGCTCCCTTTCTCATTCCTTTTTATTGCAAAGCGGCTCTTCTCCCTTTCCCATTCTTTAATTTGCAAACCAGCTTGGAGAAGGTCTTTGAAATCACGGATGAGTGTATAAGACATCCTCTCACGAAGACTAGGCAACACTCCTCTCACAATCATCCTTATTTGATCAGATTCATCGGGCCTCTTCTTGAGTAAAGCGGCCTTGTTTCGCCATCTTTTCACATAGTCCACAAAATTCTCATTTGGCCTTTGCCTAATGGACTCCACTTCCATCAAGGTAACTTCCAATTCAACATTATATCCATATTGTTGGATGAAGGCTTTGTAAAGTAGATCCCAACTCTTTTGTGTTCCATCATCTAAGGTATTGAACCAATTTTGGACAACAGGATCCAATGAGAGCATAAAGTACCTTAGGGTTTGAGCCTTAGTAGCTCGGGCAGACTGCATGGCAGTGATGTATTGCTTCACGTGAAGATGAGGATTTCCAATACCATTGTATCTAGCAAAGGATGGCATCTTGAATTTGTATGGAACTTCTTCATCTAGCTCAAATAATTTGTCAATCTCGGACATCTCTTTGGTCTTTAGTTTCTTCTCAAATTTCTTTTCTAACTCAGCAATCATCTTTTCAACATCAGAAGTCTCGGTCTTTTCAATAGTTGCCTTCTCAACAAGCTTCGGCTCCTTTTTGTCTTGAAGATCTTGGTAGTATTGAGCCTAATCATCATCATCAATGATCACCTTATCATCATCAAAAGCTACTTCATCAACTTTAGCCTTCCCTTTGACTTTCTTGGTGCTAGTAGATGCTTTGACATTGTTCCCTAAAATTGCAGCTAGCTAGTTCTTCATGGTCTCAGCTAGGGTGTCTTTGATTTCTTCCATCTTGGCATTGAGGGCCTCATCCACCATCCTTTGAATTTGTTCGGGCTCCATTGTTTTTGGTGAGCCAGTGATTGAGTCATTTCTAGATACCTCATCTACAACATAGGTCAGATTATTGTAAGCTTTTGAACTGTCATAATCTAGGGCTGTGAGTCAGAGAGGATCAATGATATGAGATGCACAAACAATAAACAAATAAGGATAAATAGGACGTTCCTTCCAACCTTATAACATCTATACACGAATGGCGAGTCTCTTTTTCCTAGGTATATGGTTAACAAAATACCAACATGGGGTATCTTATTTTCGAATAATTCCCACTGACGTTTCAACCAATAGTTATATTTTTGAAAATGGAAATCGATCCATGATAATTCCCATTAATTAGGTTTTAATCCATTCAACCAACTAAAGTAGCTTTTATGCTATGTTGGATTAAAACAAAATTAAGAGGTTTATTATAAATAGATTTCTCACTTGAAAAGAGTAACTATTGGTTCATGCCAAAAACAAGCCCATGGTTAATTTATTCTTAGTGTAAACTAGGCCCACAATTGATTTTTTGGTATTTCATAATTGACCTAAATATTTTTGCAAGCTCTTTATAAAAAATGGTTGGGTGAAAATAGTTTTGTTTCTACGCCCATTTTAAAAGATTTTAGAAAAAAGGATTTTGGGCTTAGTATTTGGGCCATGGGCCAAAGAATTTTTTATTTGTTTTTAGAAAAGACTTATGTCCAAAGACCATCTTGAAAAAATTTGAAAATAGCTTTGGTCTTTTGGACTTTAAAAAAAAAATTATTTGGAGCTTACAATATACTTAGGTCATATTAGAAAAAGGACAAACCAAATAAGCCATGATTTAGACTAAGATAAACTAACCATAGTCAAACAACATGCATTTGGGGTAAAACCTAAGGAAAGTAACTAGGCCAATTACATGAGCTTTAGTCTTTGGGCAAAAAGGCTTAGGTTCCCATAGCTAGTATATACCAAACGGTGCGAGGCTATGAGTGGTTATGCCATGCTCGATCTCCATACCTTGAGTGAAAGTATGGTATCCCTTGCATAACATAACACGGGTAACACGGGTGTCCTAACTCACGCACACAATGCAATCTAAGATGATGCAATGGATAATATCATTATAAGAAAGAATAGAATAATATAAAGACCAACGGAATCAGCTTCTCTTATCCCCATTGGAGTCGCCACTATGAGCGGGGATTTTTTCCCCCACTCTCGGTCGAATGGTTCTTGCTACTTCGGCACTGTTTAGGCTCGGGGCCTTAGAGAACACGGACCTAAGTCCGGAGAAAAATGGAGTTGCCACCCGAACGGGCCGGGAAAAAGAAAGGGGTGGATGACTCGATTCCTAAGGAATCCCCAACCCCTTAATGGGTTCGGAAAGTTGGGTACGTGTGGGGAAGGTGAGAAATGGCCCAGCACCCCCACAACGCCCGGTTCATTGAAACCGGCCTCCTTTACAGGCCTTAATATTGTAAAATTCTTAAACATAACAATATTATCCATATTACACACAATAATTAAAAGAAAGCATCAATATATTAAAATCAAAGTAATGTCCAAACATAATAAAACAAATAAATGGACACCCATCCAAGGATGGAAACATGTCCTTACATCACATGCCTAAATAGGACACCCACCAAAAGGTAGAAACATGCCCTTTACATAGGTTCTAAAATAGAAAAGCAAATTAAATTACATGGTGTTTAACTAATGAGGTACCCACCAAGTGGAGACATACCTCTTACAACTTTTGGAAATCCAAATTAATTGATAAAAGTAAATAATCATTCATCATAAATAAATCATTCATCAAAGCTATTAATTGAAATATAAAATAAACATCCATCCATGATAAATTAAATAAATCAAGTATTAAATTAAATAAATTAAAGCATAAGAAATAAATCTAAGCATAATCAAATATGGAATTGAATAAAGCAAATAAAAGTTCAATTACAGCTACTGTGACTTTTTATGGAATTAAAATAGATTAGGGTTTTATGTTTTAAAAGGTTGATAAGACTCTTTGATTAACTAAATTAATATTTGAATGGTGAAATCATGAAACTAGGGTTTTAGACACTTTGAAATACTTTTGATTTGGGGTTTTAAATGGTGATTCATTATGTTTTTAAGCTACTGTGTAAAGTTGTAAAATTTGTATTTATATGGTTTTTAATGTTTTAAAAAATTAAAGTTTAGAAAAAGTTAGGGTTTAAGGTTTTAAAGGGTTTAGAGTTTATTATTTTGAATTTTGGAAGTTGAATTTGGGTTTAGTGTTTTTAGAATTTATGGTTACGGGTGATGCATGGAACTTTTAGGATTAAAAATCAATTTGATACTTTTATGTGATTTTATGAAAATAAACCAAACAAATTAAAGTTTTTATAAATAGAAAAGATTTATATAATTGGAAAAAGTGTTTTTAGGGTTTTTTTTTGTGAGAAACAGAACATGTTTTAAGATTTTATAAATTTAGAAAATAAATTTTGGTTTTGGGGTTTTGAAGAAATAAAACTAATAACTTTAAATTCTTTGGGAAATAAAGAAACGGATTAATATTTTTAACTTTTAGAAAAACTAAATTAAAGTTCAAAGGTTTTTAATTTTGAATAACACAATTTCCTAATTTTAGCTACTGTGTAAAAACAATTAAAGAAAATCAATTAACACATACCTTCTTTTGATGATTCCTCCAAAAACAATTCTTCTTGGATAAACTAGCTCCAAAGACAAACCTTTTTTGCCTTTGAATTGCTTAAATCGTGATGCTGCCCCTTTAAAAATCAATTGAATTGAATTTATTACTTTTCCTTCATTGATTTGGTTTTCCAATTTCCAAGCTACTGCCAAAAATTTTCCTCCCCCAATTTGGTTGCCTTTGATCCTTATTTATTGAGGTCTTTCTATGTATAATCCTAATTAATCACGGCAAATAATCTAAATAAGAAAAGGAAACCAACACCTAATTAAATTAGGTTTCAAAAATTTTGCGTCGGAAAAAATTGCACTGCCGAAAAAATTACCACAGGCGAAATAGCCCACAGGCTCGCGCGACTGTTTTTTCGTCGCCGATTTTTTTGACTCCAATTTTTAATTTTAATTTTAATTTTTGATTTTTATTTGTTTATTTTTATTTTTTTATTAATAAAAATTAGATAATAAAGTAAAAATTATTTAATTAAAATTATTTTGGACCAATTGGACAACAAAAATCATTATGGACTAAATAAAACATATTGAACCAGATTGGGTCAAAAATTAAGGGTCTACACATAGTCAAACAATAAGCATTTGGGGTAAAAACCTAAGGAAAGTAACTAGGCAAATTACATGAGCTTTTATCTTTGGGTTGAAAGGCTTAAGTTCTCATAGCAAGTATATACCAAAAGGTACAAGGTTATGAGTGGTTATTCCATGCTTGATCTCCATACCTTGAGTGAAAGTATGGTATCCCTTACATAATATAACATGGGTAGCACCGGCATCCTAACTCACGCATATGATGCAATGGATAATATCATGATAAGAAAGAATAGAATAATATAAAGACCAACAGAATGAACTTCTCTTCTCCCAAGTGGAGTCGCCACTATGAGTGAGGATTTTTGTGCCCACTCCTGGTGGAATGATTCTTGCGACTTCGGCACTGTTTAGGCTCAAGGCCTTAGACAATACGGCTGTAAGCCTAGAAAAAATGGAGTCGATGCTCGGATGGGTCGAAAAAAAAGAAAGGGGTGGATGACTCGATTCCTATGGAATCCCCAACCCCCTAATAGGTTTGAAAAGTTGGGTACGTGTGGGGAAGGTGAGAACTGGCCTAGCACCCCCACAATGCCTGGTTCATTGGAACCGGCCTCCTTCTCAGGTCATAATATTATAAAATTTTTAAATATAATGATATTATCCATACTACATGCAATAATTAAAATAAAGCATCATTATATTAAAATAAAAGCAATGTTCAAACAAAACAAATAAATGGACACCCATTCGAGGATGAAAATATGTCCTTACATCGTCCATGTCTAATCCTAAATAGGACACCCACTGAAAGGAGGAAACGTGCCCTTTACAATAATTCCAAAATATGAAAATAAATTAAATTTCATAAAGATTAATTCATGAGGTACCCAATCATGGAAACATACCTCTTACAATTTTAATAAACAAAAAATAATTGAAAAAAATATTCATTCATGATAAATTAAATAAACCAAACATCATAATTAAATAAATCAATCACCAAGACATATAATAAACTACATAATCAAATCTAAAATTAGATAAAGCAATAAATTTATAAATTTTGATTTACATCTGGAATTAGGGATTCTAGGGTTTTTTAGGGTTTTAGATGAGAAATTAGGGTTTCAAACATAAAATATGGTTTTAGATGGGAAACTAGGGTTTCAAACATGAAATATGGTCTTTTAGGGTTTTAGATGGGAAATTGTGATTTCATGGGTATTTGGAATCAAATTAGGGTTTTAGGACTTTAGAAAATAACATTGGAGTTATAGGGTTTTTGGATTGAGAAAATTAAATTATGGTTTTGGATTTTCGGATTAGGGATTTTACAATGTATAGAATTCTTAAATTAAGACTTTAAGGTTTTGGAAAATTTGATTAAGGTTTATAAGTAAAAATCAGGAAATTGAATTATTCAATTGAGATTAGATTCTATGATTTAAAATTTGGAACAAATTGAATACCGAAGGTAAGACTTATTGCATGAAATTCCCAAAGTTATATTTGAAGTAATAATAACAGTATGCTCAATTAACAAAACAAGAGGAATGAAAATTTAAGCTAAATGAATTAATGAATTAATGAAGATGAACCTGTGTCGTAGGCTCCTCCAATTGTCAATGCATTGAATCAAATCTGATGTTTATTATAGCCTGAATAAACTCTTCTTATTGGTGGAGGGAAACAACTGCTTGAGGCAATTGTTATATTGTTACTATTTACTCAATTGCTTCTTGATGATAAGACTCTTATCCTCGCTTTCCTTTACTGCTATTTTATTAATTAATCCTAGTTGCTCCTTGTTTTTGATATTGCTCTCTCTTTTACTGCCAATTTATTAATTCTAGTCGCCTTCCCATCTCTTCTTCCAAAAGGCCAAAGTCCTTTTTCTGTGTTTTAATATGGTATTTATAGGCAACTAAAATAAAATACCTAGTATATTAAGGAAATTAAAAATTGTTTTGGAAATAAAAACAAAAACCAAGTAAAATAAGGTTTTGAAAAAATAGCGTACGGGCCCGGGTGAGCTGTGGGCTATGCAATTTTGCCGCAATGCTTGCGGCAATTGGCACGTGGCTAATTCGTCGCAAGCAAAACCTGCGGTGAATTGGCTTGTGGCCAATTCATCGCAAGTGTTCCTACGTCGAATTGGCCCAAGCCAATTCATCGCCTATTTTGCCATCGCCAATTTTGTCGTCGCTGATATATATATATATATATATTTATTTTCATTATTAAAAATAGATATTATAAGTAATAATTATTAAAATAAATAATAAATATTAAAATACCATAAAAATTATTTGGATTGTTTAAAAATATCGAACTAGACTAGATAAAAAATTAAGGGTCTACAATAAGTTTAGAACATGGTGAACAAGGCCTTTGCGTCTAAGATGGAATAATTCAATGAGACCTTGGCTGAGAACATGAGAAGTCAGTTGGCTGCAGTGTTGGAGAACACTAGTGAGGCATATGCTAGCACTAAGATGCAGAAAGACAAGGGAAATGCTAAGGTAGGCGAATTAGCCTCTGATGATGACAAGGTGATAATTGATGATTATGATTGGGATGCATACTTTAATGACCAATGAGAAAAGAAGAAAGAGAAGAAGGTTGTAGAAAAGACTAAATCAGCCAATGTTGAAAAATGATTGCTAACTGTAAAAAGAAGTTTGAAAAGAAGCTGAAGACTAAAGAAGTGTCGGAGGTGGACAAGCTATTTGAGGATGATGAAGGAATCCCCTACAAGTGCAACATGCCTCCCTTTGCTAAGTTTGATGGAACAAGATTTCCCCATTTTTTTCTCAAATGACAAAAGGACAGTCAAGTTAGAAGAGTTGAAATCCAAATCTGGGGCCCATATCCCAAAATTCAGTCTCGGATCCAGAATCTAAAATCCAGTATCGGATTAATAATCCAAATCCAGTCTCGAATTGAGAACACAAAATAAAATCTTAGGCCCAGAACCCAAATTCAGTCTCTGTCCAGAACCCAAATTCAATATTCGAACTAGAAACAAAATCCAGTCTTAGGTCCATAACCTAAATTCATTATCGGGTCCAGAACCCAAATACAATATTGGGTCTAGAACCTAAATCTAGTATCGAGTCGAGAACAATCTCTGGTGCAAAACCTAAATCTTGTCTCAGGTTGAGAGCCTAAATCAAGTCTTAGGTCTAGAACCCAAATCCAGTCTTGGATCCAAAACCCAAAATTTAATCTATAGTCGATAACCTAAAATTCAATCTAGGCTTGAGAATCCAAATTCAGTCTCGGGTCCATAGCCCAAATCCAATCTCGAGTTGAGAATCCAAATTCAGTCTCGGGTCTAGAATCCCAATCCAATATTGAGTCTAGAATCCAAATCTAATACCAGGTCGAGAACCCAAATCCTAATCTAGGTTCTATAACCTAAATCTAGTTTCAGGTTCATAACCAAAATCTAGTCTAGTGTCCAAAATCTAAAATCTAGTCTCGGGTCCATAACCCAAAATCTAGTCTCGGGCATAGAATCTAAAATTCAATCTCAGAGCCAGAACATAAATCTAGTCTCAGTTTTAGAACCTCAATCCAATCCTCAGGTTTAGAACCTAAACCAAATCATTCGTCTAGAACCCATCCTTGTTAAAGATCGGCTCAAAGTCATATTGTTTTTTCACTCTATAAATAAATTCAAGATCATTCAAGCAGGGGGCAAAACTGTTGTCCCTTAATTTTGGTGCCGATTAAATTCAACAAGCTTAAATATGCTCCGTTACATTTTTAAAGAGACTAAACCTAATTATATTGATTTGGCAATTTTGACATGAGCTAAGGCTTATATCGATTTGGCAACTCCAAATCGATATGAGCTTGGCTCATGTCGATTTAGGGCGTCCAAATCTACATGCACCCTGTGGTTAGATGATTCTAAAAGAGTTTGGTTTGTTTAGGAATGCCAATGGTGTTTCAATTGGGCAAACCTCAGAACCAGATTAACAAGCAGTGTTGACCCTAATTGATAGATATAAATAGATGGATAGAGGACAGACCTAGGAAGGCATTGGCGATTAAGCAATAGAAACAACAATTAAAAAGAAAATAACGAGTGAAACAGAAACAGATTGCAAAAGAAGGAAGTAGCTACATTTATAACAAAATAATCATAAGTAATCTTCAGATTACTTGAGCGAACAAAAATTATAGCTGATCCAAAAAGTAGAATCATAAAGTTAGTTTTAACAAATTAAATTTGGATGAGTCGATACGTAGATATATTGTTTGGCCTGCTCAATTTGGTTTCATGATGTTCATTGCTAAATTGTATTCCTGAATTGCAAATTTTTCATGAATTATTTATAGTAAGTCATTTCTCTAATATCAAATCCAACTGTAATATCCATGACATATTTTATCCTTGTTTGATAAATTTTGAAACCACAATTTGTAAACATCAATTCCAAAATCTCAACCATAGTTTTTATACCAAAACACTAATTTGAAGATTTCAACATTAGCTTAGTATTTATACCCACCCTAATCCCAAAACCCTAATCTTAAAATCCTAAAACCCTAAAACCCTAATCTTAAAAACTTAATCATAAAACACTAATCCTAAAACTAAAATCCTAAAATCCTAATTTATAAAATCTTAATCCTAAAACCCTAATTTATAAAATCCTAAAATCCTAATTTATAAAATCTTAATCCTAAAACCCTAATCATGAAAAACCTAGTTTCTAAAACTCTATTGCTACAACCCTAGTTTCCAAAACCATATTCGAAAACCCTAATTCCAAATTCCCAAAAGCCCAAATCCAAAACAATAATTATTGTACACCATTATTTTTTGACCAATTCCAGTCCAAAATTTTAAAACAATCCGAAAAGATTTTTATAATTTTATAATTTATTATTTAATATATTAAAAGAAAAAAAAATAAAAAAGCAATTTTAAATATTTATTTTTAATAATAAAAAATAAAAATCGGACGAATTGACGAATTATGGCTCGCACTTAAGCCCCACACCAAGCCTCATTGCCTCGCATGCCAATCATCACAGCAACCTGCGTGCTCAATGCCCAACAGGCTCAATCCTCATAGCCCTGTGCCCACGAAAAGTTTTTTGCCTAAGCCTTATTTAGCTTGGTTTAATTTATTTCCTAAATAATTTTTATTTCCTGAATTGACTAGTATTAGGTTTTGAAATTCCCTATAAATAACAGCTTAAAACAATTAAGAAAGGACTTTTCTTTTAGAACTGGGGACAGCCAAAAAAGAGGGCAGCAACTATTCAGGGACTTTTGATTTTCGGGACTTTTAGAACGGCAGTAGACTTTGAAACAAGCAAGCAGGCTTTCGACTTTTGAACTGGAGCAAACTTTCAGGCAGGAGAAGCTTCAAACAGTAAAGGAACAATCTTATGAAGGTACTAGGATGCTTCCTTTGTCCCGCTCAACTAGAATTCCAATGAATAATTGTGGTAAAGCCAACAAACTACTGTAAACTCTAAACCAATTCAATATAACATCTTTCAATGGTCTTAAATGTTGAATATCAAGCTTTGATAATTTTATCCCTATGATAGATTAATTTTAGATTAAACACAGTAGCTCATTTAATTAAATTAACATTAAACCTTAATATCCCAGTAACTTGCTTATTAAAATTCTAAAAATCAGTTTTCAACACCAAAACCTACTACCCTAAAAACTAATTTTAATATCCCAGTAACCTTAAACCCTAGTTTTTAAAAAATCCTGATTCAAGATGTAAACCTAAATTTATTTTTTTATTGCTTTATTTAAGTTAAATGCATGTTTATTATATGTTTTGATGATTGATTTATTTGATTTCGATATTTGATTTGAGTAATTTATTATGGATGGATGTTTTCTTTATTATTATTATTATTTGTTTATCTTAATACTAATATGTAAGAGGTATGTTTCCACTTTATGGGTACCTCATTAATTAAGCTTTATGTAGCTTAAATTGTTTCCATATTTTTGGATTAATTTTAAGGATATGTTTTCACCCTTCGGTGGGTGTCCTATTTAGTTTTAGACACGGATAATGTAAGGACATGTTTCCATCCTCGGATGGGTGTCTATTTATTTGTTTTGTTTGAACATTGCTTTGATTTTAATACAATGATGCTTTTATTTTAATTATTGCTTGTATTATGGGTTATATCATAGTAATTAAGAATTTTATAATATTAAGACCTGAAAAGGAGGCTGGTTCCAATGAATCGGGCATTGTGGGGGTGCTGGGTCATTCTTACCTTCCCCACATGTACCCAACTTTCTGAACCCATTAAGGAATTGGGGATTCCTTAGGAATTGAATCATCCATCCCTTTCTTTTTCCCGGCCCATCCGGATGGCAACTCCATTTTCTTCGAGTTTAGCCCCGTGTTCTCTAAGACCCTAAGCCTAACAGTGCCGAAGTCGCAAGAATCATTCCACGTGGGAGTGGGGATGAAAATCCTTGCTCACAGTATGGTTAATTTATCTTTGTTTGAATCATGACTTATTTGGTTTGTTCAATTTTCTAATATGACCTACCTACATTGTAAGCTCAAAATAATTTTTCCATTAATGTCCAAAAAACCAAAGCTATTTTCAAAACTTTTTAAGATAGTCTTTGGGCATAAAAACTTTTCAAAATGGATCAAAAAAATTCTTTTTTCCCCTCATTTCCCAAGCTCAAAGCCCAAAATTCATTTTTTAAAAATCTTTTTATGGGCTTTGAAATAAAACTATTTTTCACTTCATTACAACTTTTCCTAAAATGAGCTTAGAAAATATTTAGGTCAGTTATGGAATGCTAAAAACCAATTGTGGGCCTAATTTATACCAAGAATTGTTATTTGCGGGATTATTTTTAGCATGGATCATTAGTTGTCTTTCCAAATAGAAAATCTATTTATGATAATCCTGTTAATTTTGTTTTAATCCAATATAGCATAAAAGCCATTTTAGTCAAGATTCAATGGACTAAAACCTAATTAATGGAAATTATCATGGACTGACTTTCATGTTAGAAAATATAACTATTCATTAGAATCGTCCAAGGTAATTTTTCAAAAATAAGATGTTCCATGTTGATATTTTGTTAACCATACACCTAGGAAAAGAGACTTGCCATTCGTGTGTGGAAGTTATATGGTTGGAAGGAACATCCTAATTATCTTTGTTTGTTGTTTGTGCATAATGCATACATGCATTGCATAACATATCATTAATCCTTTATGACTCACAGACCTGGAGTACAATAGTTTAAGAGCAAACGACAACCCTACCTATGCCAGTGACATTGAATCCAGCAGCGACTCAATTACCTTCTCACCAAGAACAATGGATCCTGAATAAATTCAAAAAATGGTGGATGACACCCTCAATGTCAAAATGGAAGAACTTAAGGAGGCACTGGCTGAGACCATGAAGAGCCAATTGACTGTACTTTTGGGAGACAAAGGGAAGGCTAAAGGTCGATGAAGTCGCCTTTGATGATGACAAGGTAGTCATTGATGATGATTACGAGTGGGCCTAATACTTTTGTTGTCCCAAGATGGCAACCAAGAGGGGGGGTGAATTGGTTTTCACAAGAAGTAATGACAATTTAATAAACTCAACAAACAAGAAATGCGGAATATAGAGTTGGTTGAGTAATTGAAGAAAGAAAGAACACACAAGATTTATAGTGGTTCGGATTTACTTCAATCCTACATCCACTTCCTTAACAACTTGTTAAGGTTCCACTAATCTTTGAAGTTTTTACAAGCTCACTTCTAACTTTGGTGTTTTCACAAGTTCACACCTAACTTCACAAGTGTTTTTCTTAGGCTCACACTTACAACCCAAACAAGAGTTTTACAAGGCTCACTCTCACAACCTAACAAGAGTTTTACTAGGCTCACTCTCACAACCCAAGTGTTTCCCAAGCTTACACTCAAACTTATACAATGGTGTTTTCAATGCTAACACCTAACATTCATAACAATTCAAATACAAGTTTAAGTAAAAGAAAATTTGTTGCTTGGCTATGAAAATCTTTTCTCAATATTGTCTCTTTTTTTTTTTTTTTCTCATAGAAACTTTGTATTTATAGCCAATGTGGTCTTACTAGCCGTTATTGATGTTGAGAATAAAGTCTTGGCAGATTAGACCTCTTTACTTAAACTGTCCGAAGCACTTCGCGGTCGCCCTTCATACAAGGATGGTCGCGCTCATGCTTCAAGCGGTCGTCCTTTTAACCAGGGACGGTCGCTACTTTTAAAAAATCTTCAACGGTCGAATTTTAGTGCTCTGCAGCTGGAATCTTGCCCATGATGTGTTTGTCGGACCGTTTCTTGCCCATGCTGTGTTTGTCGGGACGGTCGCGCATCACAAAGTGCGGTCGCCCTTTTTTGAATACTGAAGTGGGATTACAACGGTCATGTCACGTGTCATTTTCTGACAGGGCAAAAGAGATGTCCACCTTAATTTGAATCTCGCGGTCGCCCGTGGTAGCATTTCGCGGTCGAACTCATATTCTCGCGTCGAACTTCTGGACGCACCTGAGGACGCGAACACTACTGTCTCTTTGAGCAATTTCTTTTTGAATTGTTGGGCGGTCGCGACTTTGAATGGGGCGGTCGCTAAAGTGGTTAGCGAGGTCGAGTCATTCACCGTTCTTGTCACCGCGAATCTTACTGTGATTGTAATGATTTAAATTCCTTGAGTAGCGGTTGTGCACATATTTGGCCGGTCGCTATTCTGTAGGAGCGGTCGCGACTGAGGTCGAACTTCTGACCGCGAAACCTACTGTGACAAGGTTTCATTCTGTAATTACTTGGAGCGGTCGTATTAAGGTGAGGTGCGACCGCGATAAATGTTCTGTTCACCTTTAATTGAAATAACCTAATCCTGCAACAAGATTTCTCAAACACAAGTTAAATAGATCATCCATTTGAGTTGTCAAGGATCAAAATTAAGATCATTTGTCTAACAATCTCCCCCATTTTGACTTTGACAATTCAAATGGAATGATGAGAAAAATAATAAGTCTAAAATGCTCCCCCTTAACATATGCAACAATCATGGTTAAGAGCATTGTGATCCCTTAACATATGCAACAATCATGGTTAAGAGCATTGTGATTATTAGTTTATCTTGGTGCAAATGTTATTGTTTGAATGCATACATTTCTCCCCCATAAACATTTCTCCCTTATTGCAAATATTCAACATGTATACTTGTTTCTCCCATTATTGTTCTTATCTTTGGTTTCCTTTATTGGTTCAACATGTATACTTGTTTCTCCCATTATTGTTCTTATCTTTGGTTTCCTCTATTGGTTCATTCCATTGGTTCTTCTCTCCCCCATTGTCATAGGCAAAATGAAACAATTGTTAAGCAAAATTATTAACTAAACAATGAAAGGGAAAGTACCAAATTATATATATTAAAATTGGAGGAAAGTACAAAGCAGAAAGTGCAAAGCAGAAAACATATGAAAATGCAAACAAACTAAAGCTAAGCTATTCTGAGTCATCATCTAACTCTAACTCTTCTTCAACTAAAGGAGCTTTCCCTTTATCTTGAGGTGCAACAGAGGCAGAGCTAGTGCTAATAGACTCTTCTTCTTCAGCAACGCTTTGGGTGTGATCACTTATATCCCAATCTTCAAGATTGCATTGAGGCAAGTCCAATTTGCCTTGCATGTCATAAAGATCATGGTGCATGTGGGATATAAGGTCTATCCTTTTGTTTAAGTGCTGGAATCTCTTGGAAACACTTTTCTTGAACTTAGTGAGTTTCCTTGAGAGAGTCTTGATTGCTTGGAGGATGAGTTGTGTGGAGGATGAAGCAGTTTCTTTAGCAGCTTTTGATGAAGTTGCTTTTGGAGGTAATTCTACTGCAACTTCTACAGAATCTCCCTCTTCCTCAATTGTATACCTTGGCCTTTTCTTTTGTTTATCCATAACTCCTTTCTTGCCATAGCAGTATACATATGACCCTTCTATCTTCCTTACACAACCAGCATGCTCTAAGTAATCCATTGTGATAGCATTGGAGGCTAGAGTGAAAGGGTTCCTCAAAGTGGCTAAGTTCAAATCATTCAGAAGGTTTAGGTGCCTAGCTATTTGAGTAACTTGAGAGGATAGGAAGAAGGTACCAGTTCTTGTAACAGCATGATGATAAAATGTATCAATCAAGAACTTGGTTGTGTTCATTTTGATGTTATGGGTGAAAGCATAGAGAAAGATAAGGTCTCTCTTGGTTACTTTCTCATTCCCATCTGCTCTTTGGTGAATGGTATAGGTGATAATCCTATGGAGCATCCAGTGGGTGAGAGATTTGATATGTCTGGCTTTAGATTCCTTTTCAAAAGAGGTTTCAATGGAAATTTCTCTCCAGAAATCAGAAAGTGTTGGGTTTGAGAAGATTTGGTCATTGTAGGAGGTTATACCTTCAGAAGGGAAGTTCCAAATGTTGCCAAATCCTTCTAGGGTTAAGGAATGATAATGATCAAAGAGCTTAAATCTTACCCCGTACCAACCTAGAGCAGAGTTTGCACTCTTTTCTATTTGAAGAGACATCAGAAATTCTTTGCTAAGACTGGAGTAGCCTACCTCTTCTGGAAAGACAAATTTTTCCCATCCAAGGACATCCAACAATCTTTCAATTTCGTCCTTGATGCCCAAAGCAGACAGCATCCCACCAAAAGGAGATTTGGTGCCTTCAACTTTCTTTTTCTTAAGCATGGCATACCTAATGTCTTCCTCAGTGGTTTGGTGATGAGGTTTGTGAATTTTTTCACCCCTTTTTGATTGTGGAGGAGATGGAGGTTCAACAACAGGTTCTCTAATGGTGATTCCTGGAACTCTCTTAGCTTGTCCCTTTATTTTGGAAGTGGTTTTTCTTTTGGGAGCCATTAGAATAGAAGAAACAGATGAGAGCAGGAAAACAGAGGTTGATTTGAGAAGCAGATGAGTTGAGAAGATTTTAGGGTTTTAGATTGTTTTCAGAAGCAAAATATCCAAGAAATTTGATGTAACTTACTTTTAAATAGATGGAGTTAAGAAAATAGCCGTTTTTGACTGTTGGATATTAAGAGTTGCGACCTGTCACACAGCCAACGGTTATAAATTTTCGAGCAGAGTGTACAGGGTGCGGTCGCGGATTGAAGATAGTGCGATCGCTACTTATGGTCTAGCGACCATTATCAAGATAAGTATGCTCGCGAGAGAAGAAAGTAACTGTAACGGTCGAAACTATTCAAATTGGTGCGGCCGCGCACAAATTTTCTCGACCGCGCACAGGGATTTTTATTGAATGAAACTGGCAGACGAAATAGCGATCGCGAAATAACACTGGAGCGACCGCGATAAACTTAAAAAATGAAAATTTCAAGGAAAGATGGAATGACATTTCTAATGTGTTAAAGAATTAACTGCATGCACATAGAAACTTCATTGGAAGATAATTAATTCAAAGTTATTCCATCAATCATTCCTAAATTGAGTTTTATGAAGTTAAGTCTATCTTCATTCAAGGGTTTTGTAAAGACATCAGCAAGTTGATTTTCTGTATCTATGAATTCTAAGGTTATATTCTGATTTTGTACATTTTCTCTTAAGAAATGATGTCTAATATCTATGTGTTTGGATCTAGAATGTTGGATAGGATTCTTAGACAAATTGATAGCACTAGTGTTGTCACATTTAATGGAGATATTGTTAAACACTTTACCATAGTCAAGCAATTGTTGTTTCATCCATAATACTTGTGTGCAACAAAAACATGCTGCAACATATTCTGCTTCCGTTGTGGATAAAGCAACCGATGCTTGTTTCTTACTATGCCAAGAAACTAGACAATTACCAAGAAAGTGACATGCTCCTGTTGTGCTTTTCCTATCTAAGATGCTACCAGCATAATCTGCATCTGAAAATCCTATAATATGAAATGATGTATTCTTAGGATACCAAAGTCCTAAATGCATTGTACCACTCAAATATTTCAAGATTCTTTTAGTGGCATTCAAGTGTGATTCTTTAGGACAGGTTTGAAATCTAGCACATAGACATACACTATACATTATATCAGGCCTAGAAGCAGTTAAGTAAAGTAGTGATCCGATGATACCTCGATATTTCTTCTCATCTACTGCTTTACCATTATCATCTTTACCTAATTTCAATGATGTGCTCATAGGAGTTTTGCTAGTTTTGCAGCCATCCATTCCAAATTTCTTGATGAGTTCTTTTGTATATTTGGATTGGTTGATGAAGATCCCATCTTTACATTGCTTGACTTGCAGTCCAAGGAAAAACTTGAGTTCACCCATCATGCTCATTTCAAATTCCCTAGTCATACAAGAAGCAAATTCTTTGCACAAGGCTTCATTAGTAGCTCCAAATATTATGTCATCCACATAAATTTGTACAATCAAAATGTTGTGCTTATCCTTTTTAACAAAAAGTGTTGTGTCTACTTTTCCTTTTGAAAAACCATTTTCAAGTAAATATGCACTAAGTTTGTCATACCAAGCTCTAGGTGCTTGCTTTAATCCATATAAAGCTTTGGTAAGTTTGAAAACATGATCAGGAAATTTGTAGTTTTCAAAACCAGGAGGTTGTTCAACATAAACTTCTTCATTTATGAGTCCATTTAGAAATGCACTTTTAACATCCATTTGATAAAGCTTAAAATTCATATGACATGCAAAAGCAAGTAATATTCTAATAGCTTCCAATCTAGCTACGGGGGCAAAGGTTTCATCATAGTCAATACCTTCTTCTTGATTATAACCTTTGGCTACCAATCTTGCTTTATTTCTAATGATGTGACCATTTTCATCAAGCTTATTCCTATAAACCCATTTGCATCCTATTGTAGAATGATCTATAGGTCTAGGAGTAAGTTGCCAAACATTATTTCTTTCAAATTGATTAAGTTCATCTTGCATTGCAGTTATCCAATTTTCATCATTTAAAGCTTCCTCAACATTTTTTGGTTCAATTTGAGAAACAAAAGCAAAATTAACATCAACGTGATTAATTTTAGATCTAGTAGTTACTCCCTTTGATGTTTCTCCAATGATGAGTTCCTTTGGATGATCTTTCTTGTATTGCCAATCCTTAGGAAGATCTTGAGACTCTTCTTCAAGTTGATTGATCTTTGGAACATCAATAGATTCAAGAGGTTCAAGAGTACCTGCAGGGTCATTGAAAGAAATACCTTTCTTTTGATCAAGTTTAGATGATTCATCAAATACAACATGCATTGATTCTTCTATAACTAGAGTTTTCATGTTAAATACCCTATATGCTTTGCTAAATGATGAATATCCTAAGAATATGCCTTCATCTGATTTGGATGAGAATTTTCCAAGATTATCCTTGGTATTCAATATGAAGCATTTGCATCCAAATACTCTAAAATATCCAATTCTGGGTATTCTTCCATTCCATAGCTCATAAGAAGTTTTATTAGTTAAATGCCTTTTATAAACACGATTTGCAATGTAACAAGCTGTATTAACGGCTTCCGCCCAAAAATAAGATGGTAAATCATATTCGTTGAGCATTGTTCTAGCCATTTCAATTAAAGTTCTATTTTTCCTTTCAACTACACCATTTTGCTGTGGAGTTCTAGGAGCAGAAAAATTGTGTGAAATGCCAATTTCATTGCAAAAGTTTTCAAAGTTTTCATTTTCAAATTCTTTGCCATGATCACTTCTAATAGATGTGATCACATATCCTTTTTCATTTTGAACTCTTTTTGCAAAGGTTTTGAAGTAATTAAAGGTTTCATTCTTTTGAGCTAAGAAATTAACCCATGTGAATCTAGAGTAGTCATCAACAAGAACAAATGCATATGATTTGCCTCCTAAGCTTGTAACTCTATTTGGTCCAAACAAATCTAAATGAATGAGCTCTAAAGGTCTAGAGGTGCTTATAACACTCTTTGATTTAAATGAGCTTTTATGTTGCTTACCATGTTGACAAGGTTCACAAATTCTATCTTTTTCATATTTTATCTTAGGTAAGCCATCAACTAAGTTCTCATTACAAATATATTTCAATTGATCCATACCAGCATGTCCTAGTCTTCTATGCCATAACCATGCATCATTATTAGTGGACATTAAACATGTATGATTTGAATGTATGCTGACATTGTAAGTGTTGTTTGTTCTAGTGCCTTTAAATATGATAATACCATTTGAATTCGTGATCTTGCATTCTTTGGAATCAAACTTGACAAAGTATGCTTTATCACAAAGTTGACTAACACTTAGCAGGTTATGTTTCAAACCATCAACAAGCCATACATCTTCAATTAAATCCTTACCAATAGAACCAATGGAGCCAACACCAAGAATTTTACCTTTAGCATTGTTTCCAAAAGTTACATTACCTCCATGTTTATAGGTAATATTTGTAAAGAGCTTTGCATTTCCAGTCATATGCCTTGAGCATCCACTATCCACAAGCCATGTGCTTTCATTGATAGTAGATTTTAGGCATACCTGTAAGACAATTGTGATCATCTTCTTTTAGGTACCCACATGAAGTTGGGTCCTTGATGGTTAGTAGAAAGAGTGCCTTCTAAATTGAGATGAGCTTTTCTTATATAACAATAGAAGTTTTTGTGACCAAATTTCATGCAATATGTGCATTGCCATGGTGTTCTATGCTTCTGCATTTTTCTTTTTGCATTGTACATACAACTACAAGTATGTGATTTCTTTTGTGCAAGTTTAGTGAACAACAATGCATAGTTATTTTTGGCTTTATCTCCTAGTGAACCATAAGAAGTTCTTTTAGACTTGGTGCAAGCATTTTTGATATGAACATCAGAAATTTCAGTTGTAGATGCTTTCACAAATGTTGGTTTGCTAGGTGCAATGTTGGTTGAGCCATTGAATCCTAATCCATATTTCAAGGAAGGTGACCTTTGATTATTAATTAATGTGTTCAATGCTTCCTTTCCTTTATGAAATCTGGAAATTGATTCTTTTAGTTCTTTTAGTTCATGCTTCAATGCCTCATTCTCTTTAATCACTTTTTCTAAGTCATGTGAGCTTTTATTTAATTCTCCTATTGTATTCATCAAATGTTCATTTGAGGTTTTCAATTCTAAGGTAGAGTTCTTTAAGCATATAAAATCCTTTTCTAACTTAGAGTTTTTCTCTTTATAGAGCATCATTTTGGAGAAATATTTTTCTATTTTAGAATTCATGTGCTCAATCAAATCACTATCATCTATATCACTTATATCATCATGTGCTACAAGATCAAAGGATTGAGTACTTACCTCATTGGAGTCATCTTCAATAGCCATGAGACAAAGATTTGCAATTCCTTCCTCTTCTTCTTCTTCACTTGAGGAAGAGTCATCCCATGTGGCTTTGAGAGACTTTTTCTTTTCTTTATCCCATTTCCTTTTGTTCTTTAATTTGTAGCAATCCGACTTGATGTGACCGGTTTTTCCACATTCATAGCATTTTACTTCATTTTTCTTTTCTTTATCTTTGAAGGAGAATTTAGGAGGTGTACCTTTGTTTGCTTGTAATCTTTTCTTCCTTTTCCATTCGTTCATTCTTTTTGAGAACATTGCCATTTCATCTTCATCATCAGTACCTTCACTGCTTGAGCTCTCAACTTCTTTGATTGCTTTGAGTGCAATTGGTTTTCTCTTTTCTTTCTCACCTTGATCTTCTTCTTTTTCACTGTGCAGCTCAAAAGTGAGTAATTTACCAACTAGCTCGTCGGTTCTTAATGTGCTGAGATCATGAGCTTCTTCTATGGATGATACTTTGGATTCAAAGTTCTTTCTAGCTCTTAGTGCTCTCAAGATTTTACTGTTTACATCACCTTGATCATATACCTTGCCATACTTCTTTAGTTCATTGACAATTGCAAGTAAGCGATTGGTCATGTCGGTGACATTTTCATTTGGTTTCATCTTGAATAGCTCATACTCATGAACATGCATTTGTTTCTTGGTAAATCTTACCTGAGTTGTACCTTCATGGTAGTTTTCAAGTGTTTTCCAAATGCAATGTGCACAAGTTAAATGTTGAACTCTTCCACCTTCTTCTCTTGAAATGGAGTTCATCAAGATGGAAGCAGCTCTATTGTTCTTGAATCGATCTCTGATATTGCTAGTTGACCATTGAGCTTTGGGAAGAGGAACTTGAATACCGTCAACTTCATGAGTAGGAGATTTCCACTCATTTTCCACGAAATCCCATAGTTCAATCCCTTCACTGTCTAGAAACAAATACATTTTGTGTTTCCAGTATGAATAATCCGTTCCATCAAAGTAGGGTCTAAGAATAGAGTTAAGATTTCCATGAGAGCTTGATGAAGAAGAAGTTGCCATTGTGGATCAGATTTCACAATTAAGTTTAAGAAATCTCAGAGCTCTGATACCAATTGTTGTCCCAAGATGGCAACCAAGAGGGGGGGTGAATTGGTTTTCACAAGAAGTAATGACAATTTAATAAACTCAACAAACAAGAAATGCGGAATATAGAGTTGGTTGAGTAATTGAAGAAAGAAAGAACACACAAGATTTATAGTGGTTCGGATTTACTTCAATCCTACATCCACTTCCTTAACAACTTGTTAAGGTTCCACTAATCTTTGAAGTTTTTACAAGCTCACTTCTAACTTTGGTGTTTTCACAAGTTCACACCTAACTTCACAAGTGTTTTTCTTAGGCTCACACTTACAACCCAAACAAGAGTTTTACAAGGCTCACTCTCACAACCTAACAAGAGTTTTACTAGGCTCACTCTCACAACCCAAGTGTTTCCCAAGCTTACACTCAAACTTATACAATGGTGTTTTCAATGCTAACACCTAACATTCATAACAATTCAAATACAAGTTTAAGTAAAAGAAAATTTGTTGCTTGGCTATGAAAATCTTTTCTCAATATTGTCTCTTTTTTTTTTTTTTTTTTCTCATAGAAACTTTGTATTTATAGCCA
Organism: Garcia nutans; assembly: GCA_947685225.1. Taxonomy (NCBI): domain Eukaryota; kingdom Viridiplantae; phylum Streptophyta; class Magnoliopsida; order Malpighiales; family Euphorbiaceae; genus Garcia; species Garcia nutans. The sequence goes on along the minus strand of CANTUV010000009.1, from coordinate 17,704,501 downwards.
ATGTGGTCTTACTAGCCGTTATTGATGTTGAGAATAAAGTCTTGGCAGATTAGACCTCTTTACTTAAACTGTCCGAAGCACTTCGCGGTCGCCCTTCATACAAGGATGGTCGCGCTCATGCTTCAAGCGGTCGTCCTTTTAACCAGGGACGGTCGCTACTTTTAAAAAATCTTCAACGGTCGAATTTTAGTGCTCTGCAGCTGGAATCTTGCCCATGATGTGTTTGTCGGACCGTTTCTTGCCCATGCTGTGTTTGTCGGGACGGTCGCGCATCACAAAGTGCGGTCGCCCTTTTTTGAATACTGAAGTGGGATTACAACGGTCATGTCACGTGTCATTTTCTGACAGGGCAAAAGAGATGTCCACCTTAATTTGAATCTCGCGGTCGCCCGTGGTAGCATTTCGCGGTCGAACTCATATTCTCGCGTCGAACTTCTGGACGCACCTGAGGACGCGAACACTACTGTCTCTTTGAGCAATTTCTTTTTGAATTGTTGGGCGGTCGCGACTTTGAATGGGGCGGTCGCTAAAGTGGTTAGCGAGGTCGAGTCATTCACCGTTCTTGTCACCGCGAATCTTACTGTGATTGTAATGATTTAAATTCCTTGAGTAGCGGTTGTGCACATATTTGGCCGGTCGCTATTCTGTAGGAGCGGTCGCGACTGAGGTCGAACTTCTGACCGCGAAACCTACTGTGACAAGGTTTCATTCTGTAATTACTTGGAGCGGTCGTATTAAGGTGAGGTGCGACCGCGATAAATGTTCTGTTCACCTTTAATTGAAATAACCTAATCCTGCAACAAGATTTCTCAAACACAAGTTAAATAGATCATCCATTTGAGTTGTCAAGGATCAAAATTAAGATCATTTGTCTAACAACTTTCAAGATCCCCAAGACAAATAAGAAGTAGCCAAAGGTTTTTGAAAGATTAGCAATTGAAAAGGTTGAAACCTAAGATGTTGTGAAGTTAATTGCTGATTTGGAAAAGAAATTAAAAAAGAAGTTGAAAACTGAAGAAATGTTTGAAGTTGACAAGTTGTTTGAGCTAGATGAGGAGGTCCCAAACAAGTTCAAGATACTTTCCTTTACCAAATTTGATGGAAATAGAAACCCTCATCTCCATGTGAAGTAGCACATCACTGCTATGTAGTATGCCCGAGCTACTAAGGCTCAAACTCGAAGGTACATTATGCTTTAATTGGATTCTATTGTCCAAAACTGGTTCAACACCTTTGAGGATGATACTCAAAAGAGCTGGGATTTACTATACAAAGCCTTCATTCAATAATATGGGTATAATGCTAAATTGGAGGTTACTTTAATGGAAGTTGAATCCATTTGACAAAGGCCAAATGAGAACTTTGTGGACAATGTGAAGAGATAGAGGAATAAGGTTGAATCACTCAAGAGGAGGCCCGATGAATCGGATCAGATTAGGATGATTGTGAGAGGGGTGTTGCCTAGTCTTTGTGAAAGGATGTCTCATACACTCATCTGGGATTTCAAAGACCTTCTGCAAGCTTGTTTGCAAATTGAAGAGTGGGAAAGGGAGAAGAACTGTTTTTTGGTAAGAAGGAATGAAAAAGGGAACTATTAGTCTGGTAATCATAGCACTCAAAAGGTAGTTGATGTTAATTCCACTGGTCAAGTGAACGAGGCAATTTTCAGAATTGGGGAAGTCACTCTCTTGAGTTCTCAATAAGCTATAAAAGAAGGGATTGTTGCAACCCTTGACTCCTCATCCTTTGCCTAATCCTCTTCCAGCTAACTTTGATGCTAAGTGTAGACCCTTAATTTTGACCCCAATTTGATATGGTCCTAATTAAAAGATGCCAAAATAAATTTGATCCTACTTCAAATATTTAAACATAGTTTATAATATTTAAAGGAGTCTGTTCGGATTAAAGAGGCATGTATTTGATTGTAAAACCCTAAAATCAAGTGGAATTGGCCCAAATTAAAATTTTTCGGTCCATAAGTTAAAAAAGGTCAGAATAATTTAATTGAGGCTGGCCTGGGAGACATTAGCATGCTTCATGTCGACCTTGGCAGCCCAAGATCAATATGAGCATGCCTCATGTCGACTTGGGCAAGCTAGGTCGACATGAGCATGCTTCATGTTGACCATGGGAGGCTAGGTTGACATGAGCATGCCTCATGTCGACCTTGGCAGCCCAAGATCGACATGAGCATGCCTCATGTAGACTTGGGCAGCCCAAGGTCGACATGAGGTTGGTCTCAAGTCGACCTAGGGCAACTAGGTCAACATGAGTTCAATATGTTTCCTAATTCAACTAGAATTTGTTTTAGGGACTGTTTTATATTAGGTTAAGGATTCTGAGTGAGGTTCATATATAAATATTAATGTTTCAGAATTCAAAAGGGGGAGAAAACATTAATAAGGTAACATTAAGAGGGGACGACAAGGAATATTAACAAGATAGCAAAGAGACGGCAACAAACAGAAAAGATTAGCAGCAAACATTCATCAATAATCAATCCTTCAAAGACAGCAACACTGTCTTTGTTAATTGTTCATCCAGAAGTTAATTGTGGAGTAACCAATGAGTGGAGGTTTGATCTTTAATCATAAATTATTTATGTTTACAGTAGTTTCATTTCTTTGATTAATAAGAACATGCATGCATGCAGTAACTTTGAACACACAGTAGCTTGATCTTTGAACATGCAGTAAATTGTTTTTTTTTTTGTTTTAATAACTATAATCGTTTACTTTGGTTTTTATTTTAATAAATTTAATCATTTGCTTTAATTATCACATTGATCAATTGGTATTCGTAATCCCACTGACATATTTCATAAAACATAAAACTATCCAGTAGTCAACAATTAATTGTTAAAATCTATCTTGTTTACTTTAACTTCAAGAACCGTATGTTATTTCATTAAAACTCAAAACCTCAAACTATTTTTATCCAAAAGACTAAACCATTTCATTATTAAACTCCAAAATATTGATTATTTTTCCAAAACCTTAATTTATTTTTCCAAATCCAAAATAGTGTTTTTTTAGGCAGTAAGTCAATTCCAAAAACCCTAATTCCAAAACCCTAGTTTTAAAAACCCTAATTCCAAAACCCTAGTTTTAAAAACCTCAACTATCCAATACCCTAATTCCAAAACCCTAATTCCAAAACCCTAGTTTTAAAAACCCTAATTCCAAAACCTTGGTTTTATAATTCCAAAACCCTAAGTTCCGAAACCCTAAATTCTATTGATAATTCTTCAAAACCCTAAATTTATATATTTATTGCTTTATTTAATTTTAGATTTGATTATATAGTTTATTATATTTTTTGGTGGTTGATTTATTTAATTTCAATACTTGATTTATTTAATTTATCATGGATGAATGTTTAATATATATTTTGATTAATGTTTAATATCTTTGATGAATGTTTTATTTATGAGGAATGGTTATTTATTTTATCAATTTATTTAGATTTCCAAATGTTGTAAGAGGTATGTTTCCACTTTGTGGGTACCTCATTAATCAAGTTCTATGTAATTTAAATTGCTTTTATATTTTAGACCAATGTAAAGGACATGTTTCTACCTTTCGGTGGGTGTCCTATTTAGGCATGGATTATGTAAGGGCATGTTTTCATCTTCGGATGGGTGTCCATTTATTTGCTTTGTTTTGACATTGCTTTGATTTTTTTTAATATTACGATGCTTTATTTTAATTATTGTGTGTAATATGGATAATATTGTTATATTTAAGAATTTTATAATATTAAGACCTGTAAAGGAGGCCGATTCCAATGAACCGGGCATTGTGGGGGTGCTGGGCTATTTCTCACCTTCCCCACACGTACCCAACTTTTTGAACCCATTAAGGGGTTGGGGATTCCTTAGGAATCGAGTCATCCACCCCTTTCTTTTTCCCGGCCCGTCCGGGTGGCTACTCCATTTTCTCCAGACTTAGATCCGTGTTCTCTAAGGCCCCGAGCCTAAATATTGCCGAAGTCGCAAGAATCATTCCACTGGGAGTGGGGGCAAAAATCCCCGCTCACAGTGGGGCCTCCATTGGCGACAAGAGAAGTTGATTCCGTTGGTCTTTATATTATTCTATTCTTTCTTATAATGATATTATCCATTGCATCATATTAGATTGCATCGTGTGTGTGAGTTAGGACACCCGTGTTACATGTGTTATGTTATGTAAGGGATACCATACTTTTACTCAAGGTATGGAGACCGATCATGGCATAACCACTCATAGCCTCGTACCGTCTGGTATATACTTGCTATGGGAACCTAAGCCTTTTAACCCAAAAACAAAAGCTCATGTAATTGGCCTAGTTACTTTCCTTAGGTTTTACCCCAAATGCATGTTGTTTGACTATGGTTAATTTATCTTCGCTTAAATCATGGCTTATTTGGTTTGTTCTTTTTCTAATATGACCTAAGTATATTATAAGCTCAAGATAAATTTTTCAATAAAGTCCAAAAGACCAAAGCTATTTTCAAAATTTTTCAAGATGGTCTTTGGACATAAAACTTTTCTAAAAACAAATAAAAAATTCTTTTGCTCATGGCCTAAATACTAAGCCCAAAATCCATTTTTTCTAAAATCTTTTTACAATGGGCTTGGAAAGAAAATTATTTTCATCCAACCTTTCTTAAAAAGAGCTTGCAAATTATTTAGGTTAATTAAGAAATACCAAAAATCAATTGTGAGCCTAGTTTATCCTAAGAATAATTAATCATGGGCTTGTTTTTGGCATGAATCATTAGTTTTTTCAAGTGAAAAATCTATTTATAATAAACCTCTTAATTTAGTTTTAATCTAATATAGCATAAAAGCTACTATAGTTGGTTGAATGGATTAAAACCTAATTAATGGGAATTACTATGAATGAATTTCCATTTTCAAAAATATAACTATTGGTTAAAACGTCTGAGGGAATTATTCGAAAACAAGATGCCCCATGTTGGTATTTTGTTAACCATATACCTAGGAAAAGAGACTCGCCATTCATGTGTGGATATTATAAGGTTGGAAGGAACGTCCTATTTGTCCTTGTTTGTTTGTGCATACATGCATACATGCATACATTTGCATCTCATATCCTCTCTGGCTCACAACCCTGGATTACGATAGTTCAAAGGCTTACGATAATCTGACCTACGCCGGAGACGAGGTATCTAGCAACAACTCAATCACTTGCTCACCAAAAACAATGGATCCCGAACAAATTCAAAGAATGGTGGATGAAGCCCTCAATGCCAAAATGGAAGAAATAAAAGAGGCCCTAGCTGAGACCATGAAGAACCAACTAGCTGCAATTTTAGGAAACAATGCCGAAGCATCTGCTAGCACAAAGAAGCCAAAGGACAATGGGAAGGCTAAAATTGGTGAAGTGATTTTTGATGATGAAAAGGTGATCATTGATGATGATGATGATTGGGCTCAATACTACCAAGATGCTCAAGAGAAGAAAAAGGAACCGAAGATTGTCGAAAGATCAACTATTGAAAAGACCAAAACTTCTGATGTTGAAAAGATGATTGCTGATTTAGAAAAGAAATTTGAGAAGAAGCTGAAAATCAAAGAGATATCCGAGATTGATAAACTATTTGAACAAGATGAGGAGGTCCCTTATAAGTTCAAGATGCCATCCTTTGCTAGATACAATGGTACTGGAAATCTTCATCTCCATGTGAAGCAGTATATCACTGCCATGCAGTCTGCCCGAGCTACTAAGGCTCAAACTCTAAGGTACTTTATGCTCTTATTAGACCCTGTTGTCCAAAATTGGTTCAATACCTTAGATGAAGGAACACAAAAGAATTGGGATTTACTATACAAGGCCCTTCATCCAGCAATATGGGTATAATCTCGAGTTGGAGGTTACCTTAATGAAAGTGGAGTCCATAAGGTAAAGGCCAAATGAGAATTTTTTGGACTATGTCAAAAGATGGAGAAATAAGGCTACTTTGCTCAAGAAGAGGCCCGATGAATCTGATAAAATAAGGATGATCGTGAGAGGCATCCTGCCCAATCTCCGTGAAAGGATGTCTCACACCCTTATAAGGGATTTCAAAGATCTTCTCCAAGCTAGTCTACAAATTGAAGAGTGGGAAAGGGAGAAAAATCGCTTTTCAATAAGAAGGAATGAGAAAGGGAATTACCAGTCTGGAAATCAAAGCACGCAAAAAGAAGTTGATGTCAATACAACTGGTCAAGCAAATAGAAGGCAGTTTTCAGATCTGGGGAAGCCTTTGTCTTGGGTCTTCGACAAGCTACAAAAGAAAGCGTTGTTACAACCATTGGCTCCTCGACCTTTGCCTAGTCCATTACCCCCAAAATTTGATACTAAGGCTTTTTATCAATTTCATCAAACTCAAGGACATGAGACTGATAGATGTACTCGATTAAGGCATAAGATCCAAGATTTGATTGATAGTGGCAAGCTACCCGGGCCGGATAAGCCCAACACTAAAGACAATCCATTACCAAGGTTCAATAAAGTACCTCCACCGGCAACCTTCATGGTGGGAAAAGGATTGGAAGAAGATTTTGTTTTATCATCCTTTCAAGATGGAAATATTGAAGATGTGAAGGGAAAAGAAGCTTAAACTCAATGAACTTTCCTTAGCTTGAATGTTGCTTTTCAATTTTGCTTTCTTTAATATTTAATTGGAATAATCTTATTTTTCAAATTGTGTTTGTTTGAATAAATTACTTTCATAAAAAATTTTTGTTGGTCTTTGTTCATTTTGGTGTTCAATCGATGAGGAATCTAGCTTGATGTTCATGAATTAACATATCTAGGCATCATGACTTGAATGACTTTACTAGGTAAGGGAATTGCTTTATAGCATTGAGTTGTGTATGCTTACTTAGAGAGGGCTCATGCATAATTACCTTTGTCTAGGTCCTAGTCAGTCTTAGAACATGCTTTGACAAACTTTTGAGGCGAAATTGAGCTCTACTTATTTAAGGGAGAGACGATCTAGGCATTGTTTGACAAGCCAACAACTATTATCTACCCTATTAAATATCAATCCCTAGTTGTCCCTTTGAACCTTCATTAAATTTTAGCTTTCTTTTCATTGTTTTACAAACCCCAATAACCTACTCTAAGCTGTTGTGATACTTTTGACAAGTCTTATGATCACTAAGATGAAGAGGTAAGAAGATCAAAGAAAGTAATGATTAGTCAAGATCATGAGGATAAGTGAAGTTCTTAAGACGATAAAGATGGTTCTCAAGACCATAAGGGTAGTTGATATTTTTAAGATCATAAGGGTAGTTGAAGTTCCCTTAATATTTCCAATATGTCAAGACAACATTAGAGTAACAAATAATTTATCCCTGTTAAAGAAGATATATGCTACTCCACTCATCCATTATTGGAAGCTCAAGTTGGTACAAATAAGACAACTCTTTTAGAGCTAGAACAAAAAAAACAAAAAAAAGAGAAAAAGAAGAAAAAGAAAACAAAGAAAAAAGAAAAAGAAAAGAAAACCCAAAATGGTTCAAAAAGCCAACTGAGTTCTCTTTTACCTAAGACAACAAAAGGCTTTCATTTGGTTTATAAGGACGGTTTGACTTGAATTGGTCCGACCCAACCAAAGATTCTATCAAAATCAAAGAAAAAGGAGAAAGTGTAATATCCCAAAGTAGGCCCTAAAAGTTTTGGAATAATTATTGTTGTATTTGGATTTAAGGTAAATGTTGAATTGGAAAGAGAAAAGAATTTAAGAAAGAGTGTATATGTTGTATATATGGTAATATATACAACATATACAAGTCAATAGGGGAAAGTCAAAAGAAGAAGATCTTTATTTATTTTAAAGTAATTAAGTAATTAAAAAGGAAATTAAAATGAGTGGAAGAGAAATATTTGATTATTTTATTAAATTAATTGCTTGGTGGAGGTTTAAGTGGAGGTTGAGTATTTGACTTTGCATCTTTTCTTCTTCATTTTCATCTTCTTGTTCTTTTCTTCTTCTTGGGTGGCCGGCTCCTTCCAAAGCAAGAGAGCAAGAGAGAGTTTTATTTCTAAGATCAAATTGAAGGAAGATTCAAGTGATTAAGTTGGAAATTTGTGAAGTTTCATCAACTTTGGTAAGTTTCCTATTGATTCTCTTATTTTATTTTGAGTTGTAATTGAGTTTGATTGTTGATATGTGATAGTGTGATTATGTTTAATTGTGGTATGTTTGAGAGTGTTGGAATTGAAGTGAAGATAACAAGTTAGGTTGGTGTTGGTGTTGGAAGAGTATGAGTTGTGTTTGTCTTAGGGTTTTGAATTGGTGATTGTTATATATGTTGAGTTTGATTAATTATTCTTGTAGGTCTTCATTATAATTGTGTTTGATGAAGTTTGAAGCATAGAATACATGAATTTGGTCTGAAACAGAAGCAACTTGGATGCCACGCCCGTGGCCCTTGGCTACCATGACCGTGGCCATTGGAAGCCATGGCCGTAGGGGTTTTGAGCAAAGGAGACAGAACCGTTTGTTAACCCATGCCCATATGGTTTGGGAGGCCACAACCTAGAGGTCCTAGAGAGAGATGTTGGCTTGCAATTTATGATCTATGGGTCTAGTTTGAGACTAATAGGTGTATAATTGTATTGAAGATTCATGTGTAAGTGTAATTAAGTGTGTATTATTCATTTTGGATTAGGTTGTGAAGAGGTTGAGTATTATTCATTTTGGATTAGGTTGTGAAGAGGTTGAGTTGCCCTAATTCAAGTGGTGAAGAATTTTTGGAAGAGAAAGATTATAGATTGGTGTGAGTTATTCTTAAGGTAAGTACAAACCCTACATTATTGCATACCTTTATATGACTTTGAGACTTAACACATTTGATTGTAAATGTGTTAAGTAATCTATTGCATTGTTGATGCATATTAATAATGTTATGTTTTGCATAATGTGAACTTTGTGGAATGTATGTTGAACATTCTAAAGAGATGATGATGTAATGAAAAATGAAATAGGAAATGTGAAAGATATGATGATCATTCAAAAGGTATGTGCAATGCAATTGATTTTGATGAATTACTTTAATGTGAATTGGAATATGATTAGATGTGATGCCGTTGTGATTGATTATAATGATTCAAATGAAATAAATGAGTCATGTTTGCCTAGATGATAATGTTCAATGTAATTGGTTATGTATACTCTATTGAAAGAGATGTGAAGCCATTGTTGTTGGCTATAATGATGTAAATGAGATGATTGAGGTATGGTTGCCTAAATAATGATGAGAAAATGAGAATGAAATTGATAATGAATTAATGAATGAATCGTGTGTCTAATGTATTATTCCATTTTCAGAGTTTTGTTGTTGGTGGCATGCCTATAGTAACAATCTCTTGAAGTTATGTTGGGATTGATCCTTGAAGCCAAGATGGGTTGAAGTTTAGCATGCTTAACTCCCCTTGAAGCTTGGTTGGATCTAGTCCTTGAAGCCTAATTGAGATGTTACAACCCTTGAAGCTAGGTTGGGTTTGGTTCTTGAAGCCAAGTTGGGTTGATACTTAGCATGCTTTGTTCCCCTGGAAGCTTGGTTGAGCCTAATCCTTGAAGCCTAGTTGGGATAATCATAATGATAAATGTGATAATTGAACCAAAACATTAACTCTAAAAGTCGAATGGCATATTAGTGTCTTTTTGGCCCATGCTTGTCTTTGCTTTAATACGAACTATGGAGTGAGATATAATGTTATGAGATGATTATAATACATGAGTAACTTAAATTTGGCTTGGGAAGCTATGTTGAGTAATGAAACTATGAAAATACAACATGATGTGTGATATGTTTATAGATGTGGAAATGGTAAGTATTACTTCATGAATGTTTTAGTAAGTTATTGAATAATGTAAGGTTTTGAAATATAATATTCTTTTGAATTGTTTATGAAACTTGATTGTGTGACATTGGCATTGCATTGAAGCATAATATTATTGTAGTTTGTACCACTAAGCCGTTGGCTTAGCGCGATTGTGGTTCATCGTGCAGGTGACAGGATAGAACCCGAGAGTTCTTCTAGACCGAGCTGAGTCTAGATTCTGAAGTATGGATAGTGGACTTAAAGATCAAAAACTGACTGCCAAACATGTATAAATATTATGTTTTTATAGAATTTGGTTTTTGATGTATATATATTTGTAAAGGTTGCTATATTTTCCGTTGTGTATTATAGAAATGTTTTATCTATTGTATTTTTATAATATGTCTTAAATGTTTTAAGTTTTCTAATAATGTTGTTTTAAGGAATGAGTTGTGTGTTTAACAAACCGTAGCATCTCTATATTCAGTATACGTATATTACAGATATGATAGTATGTAGTGTGCGTGTACGGGGTATAGGGGTGTTACAATTGTTTTGGTATCAGAGCCTAGGTTTGAGATTCTCAACCTAGGTAAAATGTAAGAAAAAGAAATATTTTGATTTTAAAAGTTGGTTTTTAAATAAGATACATGTTTTGGTATTGGCAGTCTCTGATCTTTAATGAGGTACATTCTGCTGTGTTTACAGATATAGGTAGTAATGGCGTCTCAGTCACGTCAGTCTGTAGAAGGTAGTGCTGAGAGTGTAGCTCCTGAAGAGAGTAGAGATGGAGCTAGAATTGAAAGAGCTAGTGAGGCCCTTGCTCTTGTGCCAGGGAGATCAGCTGCTGAAGAGGTACCGCCGGGTTGGTTACGACATGTGGTAGAGTTGTTGAGGGGAGCTCCCGTACAGCAGCCACCACCGCCACCACAGCCTCAAGTGCTGGTGAGGCATTATGATAAATTAAGGAAGTATGGAGCTGAGGATTTCTTGGGTACTACAGATCCTACAGTAGCTGAGCAGTGGTTGGTTAAAGTGCAGAGGATATTTATTCAGTTGTAAGCTACTCCTGATGAGAAATTTGATTATGCTAGATCTCTTCTTCAGAAAGATGCTTATGATTGGTGGAAGACGATTCCTCATGCTATGGATGATCCACCTACATTATCTTATAATGATTTTCTGAGGGAGTTTGAGTTGAAATATACTCCGAGGGAGTATAAAGATGTCAAGAAGATGGAGTTTCTAAATCTAAGGCAAGATAACCGGACAGTGACAGAGTATGAGATAGAGTTTATCCGGTTGAGTCACTATGCCGGTGGGATTATTTCTGATGAAATTGACCGGTGCAGGAGATTTGAGGAGGGGTTGAGGCCCTCTATTATGTGTATTGTTGTTGGTTCTCGGTATCAAGATTTTTCACAATTGGTTACAGCAACTAGAAGTGTTGAGAGAACACAAGGCATTGTAGCAGCTGCTACCGAGGAGGAGACCAGAGTTAGGAGATCCCAGTTTGAGGCAGGGTCTTCATCTATGAAGAGAGGCAGAGGGAATTTTATTTTAAGAGTCAGTAGGAGCCAGAGGTAGTCTGGTAGGTCAGTTCAGTGTCAGAGGCAGAGACCGAGACCTACAGTTTCTATAGCTAGTGCTCCGACTCCAGTGGTTCAAAGATCTACTCCACCTGTATGTGTTCATTCTGGTAGGACCCATGGGGGTGTTTTTTGGAAGACGGGTGGATCAGGAGTATGCTTTAGATGTGGGTCACCAGCTCATTTTATTAAAGATTGTCCGGAGCCACAGGATGATAGGCAGATTGATACTGCAGCTTCTCGACCCAGTGTCTGCAGAGGTGGTCGAGGGGGCAGAGGTTTTAGTAGAGGTGGTAGACTTGGGTTTAGTCAGAGAGGAGGATCTTCATCCAGAGGCAGTAGGCCAGATGAGGCCGGATCTTCTCAGAGAGTATATGTGATGCAGAGGCAACCAGATGCTTCAGCAGTTATAGTGAGTACATTTTCTTTATTTGATATCCCAGTTCTTGCTTTGATTGATCCGAGATCTACTCATTCATACATAAGTGCATCTATCTTGCCTGTGTCTGAATTGCATTCAGAGTCCTTAGGATTTGATGTCTTGGTGACAAATCCTTTAGGGCATAGTGTTGTAGTTAGTAAAGTGCATCGGGATAGTGCAGTTGTGGTGCAAGGTGAGGAGTTTTTGGGTGATTTGATTGAAATGCCTTTTAAGGAATATGATCTGATCTTAGGCATGGATTGGTTGTCTAAGCATGGAGTTGTGGTAAACTGTCAAAAGAAGTGTGTTACCCTGAGAACCGGTGATGGTAGAATTGTGATGGTGTCTAGTGAGCAGAGACAACTTGCATCCTTGTTTGTGTCAGCAGTTGTAGCTAGAAAGTTGATTAGAAAAGGGTGTGATGCTTATCTTGCTCATGTTGTGGATATCAAAGTAGTGGGTTCTCAACTTGATAGTATACCCACAGTTGCGGAATTTCCAGATGTTTTTCCTGAGGAATTGCCAGGGTTGCCCCCTGAGAGATAGGTTGAGTTTGGTATTGATTTGTTGCCTGGTACCACTCCTATCTCTATTACTCCTTATCGAATGGCACCTGCTGAGTTGAGAGAGTTGAAGGTGTAGTTACAGGAGTTGTTGGATAAAGGGTTTGTTCGCCCTAGTGTTTCTCCATGGGGAGCTCCTGTTTTGTTTGTGAAGAAGAAGGATGGTACTTTGAGGTTGTGCATCGATTATAGGCAATTGAACAAAGTGACTATCAAGAATAAGTATCCTTTGCCTAGGATTGATGATCTCTTCGATCAGTTGAAGGGAGCAGCAGTGTTTTCCAAGATTGATTTGAGATCAGGATACCATCAGTTGAGGGTTAGAGCTGAAGATATTTCTAAGACAGCTTTTCGCACAAGGTATGGCCATTTTGAGTTCTTGGTGATGCCTTTTGGATTGACGAATGCACCTGCAGCTTTTATGGATTTGATGAATAGGGTGTTTAGGCCCTATCTGGATCAGTTTGTAGTGGTCTTTATTGATGATATTTTGGTGTATTCACGTAATGCTGAGGAACATGACAAGCATCTGCGAATTGTGTTACAAACCTTGAGCAAGAAGCAATTGTATGCTAAACTGTCGAAGTGTGAGTTTTCGCTTAATCAAGTGACTTTTCTCGGTCATATAGTTTTAGCAGATGGTATAAGAGTTGATCCGAGTAAAGTTGAGGCTATTTTGAATTGGAGTTCACCGAAGTCTGTAACTGAAGTTAGAAGTTTTCTGGGTTTGGCAGGCTATTATCGACGGTTTGTGAAAGGTTTTTCTTTGATAGCTACTCAACTCACCAGATTACTTCGGAAGGGAGTTAGATTTGTGTGGACAAATTAGTGTCAAACTAGTTTTGAGCAGTTGAAAGAAATGTTGACTCAAGCGCCTGTTCTTACTTTTCCTGTGGAAGATAAACCATATGTGATTTACAGTGATGCTTCACATAATGGTTTAGGATGTGTTTTGATGCAAGAGGGTAAAGTAATAGCTTATGCTTCTCGGCAGTTGAAGCCGCATGAACTTAATTATCTGACGCATGATTTGGAATTGGCAGCCATAGTGTTTGCTTTGAAGATTTGGTGACATTATTTGTATGGAGAGAAGTGTTTTATCTACATAGATCATAAAAGTTTTAAATATTTGGGTTTTCAAAAGGAGCTGAATCTTCGGCAGAGACGGTGGTTGGAATTGATCAAAGACTACGACTGTTTGATTGATTATCATCCTGGTAAGGCAAATGTTGTTACTGATGCCTTGAGTCGGAAGTCTTTGGCAGGTTTGTCTGTTTATTCGCTCTCGTTGCTTGTTGAGTTGAGAGCGTTGCATGCTAATTTTAAATCATGTGATGATAGTGCTTTGTTGGCTCAGTTACATTTGAGACCGATGTTGTTGGACCAGATAAAAGAGGCTGAATTGGTTGATGGGAAAATTCAGAAGATTGATTCAGATTGCCAAAATGGGGAGAACCGCGATTTTCATGTGAGAAACGATGGTAGCCTTTGGTTCAAAGATAGATTGTGTGTTCCTGATGTTGCTAGTTTGAGAAAGGTTATTTTAGAAGAAGCACATCAGTCAGTTTTTGCTATGCACCCTGGAAGTACAAAGATGTATCAGGATTTAAAGCATCATTATTGGTGGTCAGGTATGAAGAGGGACATAGCGGAGTTTGTATCCAAGTGTCTCACTTGTCATAGGGTGAAAGCTAAGCACCAAGTTCCAACAGGGTTACTTCAACCTTTATCAGTGCCTGAATGGAAATGGGAGAGAGTGACAATGGATTTTGTGTCTGGTTTGCCATTGACTCAAAAGAAGCATGATGCTATTTGGGTGATTGTTGATCGGTTGATGAAGACAGCTCATTTTCTTCCAGTTAGAATGGACTATTATCTTGAGAGGTTGGCTGAGCTGTATATCAGTGAGATAGTGAAGTTGCATGGAGTCCTAATTTCTTTAGTGTCTGATCGAGATCCCTGGTTTACTTCGAGATTTTGGAAGAGTTTACATGGTGCATTGGGTTCTCGATTGCACTTTAGCACTGCTTTTCATCCGCAGACAGATGGACAGTCAGAGAGAGTGATACAGATTATAGAGGATATGTTGAGAAGTTGTGTCATTGATTTCTCTGGAAGTTGGGACAGATTTTGGCCACTTGTGGAATTTACTTACAACAACAGTCATCAATTCAGTATTGGTATGGCACCATTTGAGGCATTGTATGGTAGAAAGATGTAGGACACCTCTATGTTGGAATGAACTTGGAGAAGGCAAATTGATTGGTCCTGATTTGGTTAAAGAGACGGAAGAGAAAGTGAAGATAATTCGGGATCGGTTGAAAGCAGCTTCAGACTGGCAGAAATCTTATTCAAATTTCAAGAGGAGAGACATAGAATTTAATGTTGGAGATAAAGTATTTTTAAAAGTGTCTCCTTGGAAAAAGATTTTAAGACTTGGTCGAAGAGGGAAGCTAAGTCCTCGATTTATTGGACCTTATGAAGTATTGGAGAGAGTTGGACCAGTTGCTTATCGACTTGCTTTGCCGCCTGAGTTGGATAAAATCCATAATGTCTTCCATGTTTCTATTCTGCGAAGGTACAGATCAGATCCATCTAATGTTCTGCCGGTAGAATCTATTGAGGTGAGTCCAGATCTGACTTTTGAAGAAGAACCAATTGCTATTTTGGCACATGAAGTGAAAGAGTTAAGAAATAAGAAAGTGCCACTTGTAAAAGTTCTTTGGAAGAATCATGCAAAGGAAGAAGCAACTTGGGAAAGTGAGCATGCGATGCGAGAACAATATCCTCAGTTGTTTCAGAATTAATATCAGGTAATTTTGAGGACGAAATTTCTTTTTAGAGGGGGAGAATTGTAATATCCCAAAGTAGGCCCTAAATGTTTTGGAATAATTATTGTTGTATTTGGATTTAAGGTAAATGTTGAATTGGAAAGAGAAAAGAATTTAAGAAAGAGTGTATATGTTGTATATATGGTAATATATACAACATATACAAGTCAATAGGGGAAAGTCAAAAGAAGAAGATATTTATTTATTTTAAAGTAATTAAGTAATTAAAAAGGAAATTAAAATGAGTGGAAGAGAAATATTTGATTATTTTATTAAATTAATTGCTTGGTGGAGGTTTAAGTGGAGGTTGAGTATTTGACTTTGCATCTTTTCTTCTTCATTTTCATCTTCATTTTCTTTTCTTCTTCTTGGGTGGTCGGCTCCTTCCAAAGCAAGAGAGCAGGAGAGAGTTTTGTTTCTAAGATCAAATTGAAGGAAGATTCAAGTGATTAAGTTGGAAATTTGTGAAGTTTCATCAACTTTGGTAAGTTTCCTATTGATTCTCTTGTTTTATTTTGAGTTGTAATTGAGTTTGATTGTTGATATGTGATAGTGTGATTATGTTTGATTGTGGTATGTTTGAGAGTGTTGGAATTGAAGTGAAGATAACAAGTTAGGTTGGTGTTGGTGTTGGAAGAGTATGAGTTGTGTTTGTGTTAGGGTTTTGAATTGGTGATTGTTGTATATGTTGAGTTTGATTAATTATTCTTGTAGGTCTTCATGATAATTGTGTTTGATGAAGTTTGAAGCATAGAATACATGAATTTGGTCTGAAACAGAAGCATCTTGGATGCCACGCCTGTGGCCCTTGGCTACCACGACCGTGGCCATTGGAAGCCATTGCCGTGGGGGTTTTGAGCAAAGGAGACAGAACCGTTTGTTAACCCACGCCCGTGGGGGTTGGGAGGCCACGACCGTGGGTTCCTAGAGAGAGATGTTGGCTTGCAATATATGATCTATGGGTCTAGTATGAGACTAATATGTGTATAATTGTATTGAAGATTCATATGTATGTGTAATTAAGTGTGTATTATTCATTTTGGATTAGGATGTGAAGAGGTTGAGTTGCCCTAATTCAAGTGGTGAAGAATTCTTGGAAGAGAAAGGTTATAGATTGGTGTGAGTTATTCTTAAGGTAAGTACAAACCCTACATTATAGCATACCTTTATATGACTTTGAGACTTAACACATTTGATTGTAAATGTGTTAAGTAATCTATTGCATTGTTGATGCATATTAATAATGTTATGTTTTGCATAATGTGAACTTTGTGGAATGTATGTTGAACATTCTAAAGAGATGATGATGTAATGAAAAATGAAATAGGAAATGTGAAAGATATGATGATCATTCAAAAGGTATGTGCAATGCAATTGATTTTGATGAATTACTTTAATGTGAATTGAAATATGATAAGATGTGATGCCATTGTGATTGATTATAATGATTCAAATGAAATAAATGAGGCATGTTTGCCTAGATGATGATGTTCAATGTAATTGGTTATTTATACTCTATTGAAAGAGATGTGAAGCCATTGTTGTTGGCTATAATGATGTAAATGAGATGATTGAGGCATGGTTGCCTAAATAATGATGAGAAAATGAGAATGAAATTGATAATGAATTAATGAATGAATTATGTGTCTAATGTGTTATTCCATTTTCAGAGTTTTGTTGTTGGTGGCATGCCTATAGTAACAATCTCTTGAAGTTAGGTTGGGCTTGATCCTTGAAGCCAAGTTGGGTTGAAGTTTAGCATGCTTAACTCCCCTTGAAGCTTGGTTGGATTTAGTCCTTGAAGCGTAATTGAGATGTTACAACCCTTGAAGCTAGGTTGGGTTTGGTTCTTGAAACCAGGTTGGGTTGATACTTAGCATGCTTTGTTCCCCTTGAAGCTTGGTTGAGTCTAATCCTTGAAGCCTAGTTGGGATAACGATAATGATAAATGTGATAATTAAACCAAAACATTAACTCTTAAAGTCGAATGGCGTATTAGTGTCTTTTGGGCCCATGCTTGTTTTTGCTTTAATATGAACTATGGAGTGAGATATAATGTTATGAGATGATTATAATACATGAGTAACTTAAATGTGCCTTGGGAAGCTATGTTGAGTAATGAAACTATGAAAATACAACATGATGTGTGATATGTTTATGGATGTGGAAATGGTGAGTATTACTTCATGAATGTTTTGGTAAGTTATTGAATGATGTAAGGTTTTGAAATATATTATTCTTTTGAATTGTTTATGAAACTTGATTGTGTGACATTGGCATTGCATTGAAGCATAATATTATTGTAGTTTGTACCACTAAGCCATTGGCTTAGCGCGATTGTGGTTCATCGCGCAGGTGACAGGATAGAACCCGAGAGTTCTTCTAGACCGAGCTGAGTCTAGATTCTGAAGTGTGGATAGTGGACTTAAAGATCAAAGACTGACTGCCAAACATGTATAAATATTATGTTTTTATAGAATTTGGTTTTTGATGTATATATATATTTGTAAAGGCCGCTATAATTTCCGCTGTGTATCATAGAAATGTTTTATCAATTGTAATTTTATAATGTCTTAAATGTTTTAAGTTTTCTAATAATGTTGTTTTAAGGAATGAGTTGTGTGTTTAATAAACCGTAGCATCTCTATATTCAGTATACGTATATCATAGATATGATGGTATGTAGTGTGCGTGTACGGGGTATGGGGGTGTTATAGAAAGACCATCCAGTGCTTAAAAGTTCTATACTTGACAGTCCTACAAGGAAAAAGGACAAAATAATAAAAGTTCAAAGAAAGGGAAGAGTAGGGAAAATAAAGAGAAAGAAAAGGGAAAAATAAAGAAAAGGGAGAAGAAGAAAAGAAATGAATTTAGGTCTTAAACTTTTTGCAAGGGCAAAGACTGTCCTAATCAAGATCCAGATTAATGCCAAAAAGATAGAAGGAATTTAAAGTATAGCAAGATTGCCTCCAAGCTGCCTAAAATTCAAACAAGAAATTTATAGTGTGAGCGTTTGTCCATTGTGTCACACCTGCTCCAATCTCAAAATGGCCTTCGTTTAAACCCGCGTCCCTTATAGACCCCATTTTAAGCCTATCAAAGACCTGTTGATCTCTCTTGGTAGGTAGAGTCTATTAGTGGAGATAGATTGGATAAGCATGCATATGAGATAGACAATATTTAAACTCAAATGAGACCTTTGGCCAAGTAATGTGTATGTACCTATCTGAAGTGCAATAGTTCTTGCTTAAATAGAAATAATTCCTGAGTTTAGTACGGTAACTAGGGTTGTCATGTTATAGATATGTTAATTTGGAAAATTAAGTCCTGAGGTACATTGACATTAATTTGGCAAAGCCAACATTTGATTTCAAAATTAAAAAATTAAAAAAAAATGTTTTGTCATACAAAGCCTTCAAGTTAAGGGAAGTATATTGAACCTCCAAAGGACATATTAGGCAAAGGAAATGATTATTGGCAAGGTCGTGAAAAAGCTATCAACTGACATGCTGAAACATAGTTCGAAATAGATGAATCCCTATCTCTACTGTTTGGGGCTTCCATTATTCATATTTTCAACATCTTGAAGATAAAAGCCATAAATGTGAAGCAGTCTGTCATTCCAATGCAAGACCTGAACGAGCATCTGAAAGGAATCAATGAGAACACTTCTGCTAATCACCTCAGTCTGTGAGTCAATAAAACCGCCATAAGTATCATTCATGCATATCATGCATACATGAGCATATCACATCACATTTTCTTGTCTTGCATTGTCTATTCTTTATCAAAGTGAACAGTAAACACTCTGTGAAGTAAAGAATCAAAAGAAGATGTCAAATCAGGGGGCCATGGAAAGCCCATTGCTTGAGAAAGCTCCAATAACTTTTCAAAGAGAAGAAATGCGTGCTTATGCAAAGAACTAGATAAGAAAAACATCAATCAAAGCTTGCATGGAAAAAATCTTTGGTTTGAGCCTACACAGGGAGCAAAGTTTCTCCTTTTCAATTTTTTAAAGTTTATATACCAAATATTTTCAAACTCACTTACACATATTTTGCCACATAGGGGGCAAGGAGAGGATATAAGGTCCAATTAAAAATAGCTAAATTTTTGCAAAAAGGAAGAACAAAAGAATGGAACATTAGAACTCTCAAAAGAATGAAGATGCAAAAGACAAAAGATCAGTCCAGCTAAAAGAGCTGAGGCAAGGTTAAAGACCCAAAGTCCACAGGATGAAGATCCATTTGTAAGGGTGAAGACCCGATCTCAAAGGATGAAGATTCATTTGCAAGGGTGAAGACCCGATCTCAAAGGATGAAGATTCATTTTCAAGTGTAAAAACCCGATCTCCAAGGATGAAGATCCAATTTCAAAGGTGAAGACCTGATTACAAGGATGAAGATCCAATTTCAAAGAAGTGTAGACCCAAAGTTTAAAGGATGAAGATCCATTTTCAAGAGTGAAGACCCGATCTCAAAGGATGAAGATTCATTTTCAAGGGTGAAGGCCCGATCTCAAAGATGAAGATCCATTTGCAAGGGTGAAGACCCGATCTCAAAGAATGAAGATCTATTTTCAAGGGTGAAGACCCAATCTCAAAGGATGAAGATCCATTTTTCAAGGGTAAAGACCCGATGTCAAAGGATGAAGATCCATTTTCAAGGATGAAGACCCGATCTCAAAGGATGAAGATCCATTTTGTGGGTGAAAAACCACAATGCATAGAATAACAGGAGCAATCAGACTTCTCAAATGATAAAAGGTCAGTCAAACTCAGTCTCGAGTCCAAGCACGCAAATTAAATTCAATATCGGGTCTAGAACCCAAATTCTCCTTAGGTCTAGATCCTAGAATCTCATCTAAGTCCAGAACTTAGCTCAGAACCCAAATTATCTTTAGGTCCAGAACCTAGAATCCATTCTAAGTCCAGAACTTAGCTCAGGTCCAAGTACCCAAATTCAATTCAGTCTCGAGTCAAAGTACCCAATCCAATTCAATATCGGGTCCAAGCACCCAAATTCAATTCAGTCTCGGGTCCAAGTACCCATTCTCGGGTCCAAGCACCCATTCTCGAGTCCAAGTACCTAAATCAAATCAATCTCGGGTCCAAGTACCCAATCCTGTGTCCAAGTACCCAAATTCAATCCAATCTCGGGTCCAAGTACCCAATCTCGGGTCCAAGTGCCCAAATCAAATCAATCTCGGGTCCAAGTATCCAATCCCAGGTGCAAGTACCCAATCCCGGGTCTAAGTACCCAAATCAAATCAATCTTGGGTCCAAGTACCCATTCTTGTGTCCAAGTACCCAAATCAAATTAATCTCGGGTCCAAGTAAGCAAATCAAATCAATCTCGGGTCCAAGTACCCAAATCAATCTAATCTCGGGTCCAAGTACCCAAATCAAATTCAATCTCGGGTTCAAGTATCCAATCTCAGGTCCAAGTACCCAAATTAATTTTATTCTCGAGTCCAAGTACCCAAATCAAATTAGTCTCGACTCCAAGTACCCAATCTAGGGTCCAAGTAACCAAATCAATCCAACCTCGGGTCCAAGTACCCAAATCAAATTAATCGTGGGTCCAAGTACCCAATCCCGGGTCCAACTACCCAAATTCAAGTTCAATCTCGGGTCTAAGTACCCAAAAAAAAACCTCAACCATCTCAAAAATTAAGTCTTATTGCTTTTCTCTCTCTTTTGCTGTAGTCTCAGATCGTTCAAGCAGGGGGCAAATTGTAGACCCTTAATTTTGACCCCAATTTGATATGGTCCTAATTAAAAGATGCCAAAATAAATTTGATCTGACTTCAAATATTTAAACATAGTTTATAATTTTTAAAGGAGTCGGTTCGGATTAAAGAGGCATGTATTTGATTGTAAAACCTTAAAATCAAGTGGAATTGTCCCAAATTAAAATTTTTCGGTCCATAAGTTAAAAAAGGTTAGAATAATTTAATTGAGGCCAGCCTAGGAGACATTAGCATTGTTCATGTCGACCTTGGCAGCCCAAGATCGACATGAGCATGCCTCATGTCGACTTGGGCAAGCTAGGTCGACATGAGCATGCTTCATGTCGACCTTGGGAGGCTAGGTCGACATGAGCATGCCTCATGTCGACCTTGGCAGCCCAAGATCGACATAAGCATGCCTCATGTCGACTTGGGCAGCCCAAGGTTGACATGAGGTTCTTCTCATGTTGACCTAGGGCAACTAGGTCGACATGGGTTCAATATGTTTCCTAATTCAACTAGAATTTGTTTTAGGGACTGTTTTATATTAGGTTAAGGATTCTAAGTGAGGTTCAGATATAAATATTAATGTTTCAGAATTCAAAAGGAGGAGAAAACATTAACAAGGTAACATTAAGAGGGGACGGCAAGGAATATTAACAAGATAGCAAAGAGATTGCAACAAACAGAAAAGATTAGCAGCAAACATTCATCGATAATCAATCCATCAAAGACAGCAACGCTGTCTTTGTTAATTATTCATCCAGAAGTTAATTGTGGAGTAACAAACGAGCGGAGGTTTGATCTTTAATCATGAATTATTTATGTTTACAGCAGTTTTATTTCTTTGATTAATAGGAACATGCATGCATGCAGTAACTTTGAACACACAGTAGCTTGATCTTTGAACATGCAGTAAATTGTTTTTTTATTTTAATAACTTTAATCGTTTGCTTTGGTTTTTATTTTAATAAATTTAATCATTTGCTTTAATTATCACATTGATCAATTGGTATTCGTAATCCCACTGGCATATTTCATAAAACATAAAACTATCCAGTAGTCAACAATTAATTGTTTAAATCTATCTTGTTTACTTTAACTTCAAGAACCGTATGTTATTTCATTAAAACTTAAAACCTCAAACTATTTTTATCCAAAAGCCTAAACCATTTCATTAATAAACTCCAAAATATTGATTATTTTTCCAAAACCTTAATTTATTTTTCCAAATCCAAAATTATGTTTTTTTTAGGCAGTAAGTCAATTCCAAAAACCCTAATTCCAAAACCCTAGTTTTAAAAACCCTAATTCCAAAACCCTAGTTTAAAAAATCCCAACTATCCAATACCCTAATTCCAAAGCCCTAATTCCAAAACCCTAGTTTTAAAAACCCTAATTCCAAAACCCTAGTTTTAAAAACCCTAATTCTAAAACCCTAATTTCTAAAACCCCAAGTTCCGAAACCCTAAATTCAATTGATAATTCTTTAAAACCCTAAATTTATATATTTATTCCTTTATTTAATTTTAGATTTGATTATACAGTTTATTATATTTTTTGATGGTTGATTTATTTACTTTCAATACTTGATTTATTTAATTTATCATGGATGAATGTTTAATATATATTTTGATTGATGTTTAATATATCTTTGATGAATGTTTTATTTATAATGAATGGTTATTTATTTTATCAATTTATTTAGATTTCCAAATGTTGTAAGAGGTATGTTTCCACTTTGTTGGTACCTCATTAATCAAGTTCTATGTAATTTAAATTGCTTTTATATTTTAGACCAATGTAAAGGACATGTTTCTACCTTTTGGTGGGTGTCCTATTTAGGCATGGATTATGTAAGGGCATGTTTCAATCTTCGGATGGGTGTCCATTTATTTGCTTTGTTTGGACATTGCTTTGTTTTTTTTAATATAACGATGCTTTATTTTAATTATTGTGTGTAATATGGATAATATTGTTATATTTAAGAATTTTATAATATTAAGGCCTGTAAAGGAGGCCGGTTCCAATGAACCGGGCGTTGTGGGGGGGTGCTAGGCCATTTCTCACCTTCCCCACACGTACCCAACTTTCCGAACCCATTAAGGGGTTGGGGATTCCTTAGGAATCGAGTCATCCACCCCTTTCTTTTTCCCGGCCCGTCCGGGTGGCGACTCCATTTTCTCTGGACTTAGGTCCGTGTTCTCTAAGGCCCCAAGCCTAAATAGTGCCAAAGTCGCAAGAATCATTCCATCAGGAGTGGGGCAAAAATCCCCACTCACACTAAGGCATTTTGGTAATTCCATCAAAGGCCTGGACATGAGATGGACAACTATATGAGGTTGAGGCATGAGATCCAAAATTTGATTGACAGTGGTAAGCTACCTGAGCCCGATAAGCCCAATACAAAGGATAATCCTCTGCCTAGGTTCAACAGAGTGCCATCACCAGCAACCTTCATGATAGGAGGAGGATTGAAAGAAGATTCTATCTATTCTCCTTTCAAGATGGGAGTATTGAAGATGTGAAATAAGGAGAAATTTTATTCAACAAACATCCCTTAGCTTGAAGTGTTGCTCATTTTATTTTACTTTCTTTAGTACTTATTTGGAATAATTATGTCTTTAAAATTAAGGTTTTTTGAATAAATTACTTTCATTAAAATTTTTGTTGTATTTGTCCATTTTTGGTGCTCAACCAATGACGAGTCTAGCTTGATAATCATAAATTAATATATCTATGTATCATGATTTGAATGACTTTACTATATGAGGGAATTATTCTATTGCATTGAGTTGTGTATGCTTACATAGAGAGGGCTCCTACATAATTTCCTTTGTCTAGGTCCTAGTCCAGTCTTAGAACATGCTTTGATAAACTTTCGAGGTAAAATTGAACTCTACTTATTAAGGGAGAGATGATCTAAGCATTGTTTGGTAAGCCAACAACTAGTATCAACCCTATTGACATCAATCCTTAGTTGACCCTTTGAGCCTTCATAAGATTTTAGCTTGCTTTTTATTGGCCTGTAAACCCCAATGACCCACCATGAGCTGTTGTTATACTTTTGGTAAGTCTTATGATCACTAAGGAAAAAAAAGAAAAGAGGAAAAGGAAAAAGAAAAAAAGAAATAAAAAAGGAAAAAGGAGAAAAAAAGAATAAGAAGAAAGGAAAAAAAGAAGAAGAAAAAGAAGAAGTGAAGAAGAAGAAAAAGAAAAGGAAAAGAAAAATAAAGCCCAAAAGAGAGTTCAGAAAGCCAACTGAGTTTTCCTTTACCTAAAGCAGTAGAAGGCGAGGATAGTCTAACTTGAATTAGTCCAACCCAACCAAAAATTCAATCAAAATTGGAGAGATAGGAGAAAGGTCATCTAGTTCTTGAATGTCCTGTACTTGATAGTACCACAGGGAAAAAGTACAAAATGATAAAGAAGCTAAAATAAAGGAGAGAAAAGGAAAAGAAGAAAAGAAAAGAAATGTGAGTACCAAACTTTTTGCAAATGCAAAGACTGTCCTAATCAAGATCCAGACTCATGTTCAAAGCTCTATGTTTTCATGCTTCCAACTGTCTAAATAAGAAATTTGTAGTGTGAGGGTTTTCCCATAGTGTCACTATAGCTCCAATCTCAAAATGGTCTTCATTTAACCCGTGCCCCTTATAGACCCCATTTCAAGCCTATTAAAGACCTGTTGATATCTCTTGGTAGGTAGAGTCTATTAATGGAGATAGTTTGAGTAAGCATGTATATGAGAAAGATAATATTTAAACTCAATGAGACCTTTGGCTAAGTAATGTGTATGTGTCTATTTGAAGTGCAACAATTCTTGCTCAAATAGAAATTATTCCCAAGTTTAGTACGGTAACTAAGGTTGTCATGTTATAGATATGTTAATTTAAAAAATCAAGTCTTGAGGTAAAATTGACATTGATTTGGCAAAGCTAATATTTTATTTCAAAATCAAAATTCAAAATTCAAAAAAAAAAAGAGAGAAAGAAAAACAATTTCATACAAAGCCTTCAAGTTAAGGGAAGTATGTCGAAACATTGAACCTCAAAGGACACATTAGGCAAAGTAAATGATTATTGACAAGGTTATGAAGAAACTACCAATTAACATGCTGAATCATAGATTGAAATGGATGTATCTCTGACATTGATACTTAGGGTCTCCACCGCTCATGTTTTCAACATCTTGAAGATAGAAGCCATAAATGTGAAGCCTTCTACCATTCCAATGCAATACCTGAATAGACATCTGAAAGGAGTTAATGAAACACTTCAGCTAATCTCCTCAGTCTGTGAGTCAATGGAACCATTGTAGGCATTATCCATGCATATCATGCATACATAAGCATATCATTTTATTTGTCAAAGTGAACAGCAAACACCCTATGACGTAAAGAATCAAAAGAAGATATTGAATCAGGGGGCAAGGAAAGTCCATTGATGGAGGAAGCTCCAGTCATTTTGCAAAAGAAAAAATGCATGCTTGTACGAAGAACTAGACAACACAAACATCAATTAGAACCTGCATGGGAAAATCATTGGTTTGAGCCTACATAGGGAGAAAAGTTTCTCCTTTCAATTTTTTGAGTTTATGCATGTAAAAAATATTTCAGACTCGCTTTCAATATTTGCGACGCCGGGAGCAAGTAGAAGATATAAGGGCCAACTAAAAAATAGCTGAATTTTTTTGCAAAAAGAAGAACAATAAGAATGGAACAACTAGTTAAGCCAGAATTCTCAATTGATAAAAGGTCAGTCAAATCCAGTCTCTGGTCCAAGTACCCAAATCTAATTTAGTCTCGGGTCCAAGTACCCAAAACAAATTTAATCTCGGGTCCAAGTACCCAGTCTCGGGATTAAGTACCCAAATCAATTCCAGTTTTAGGTCTAAGTACCCAAATTAAATTTAGTCTTGGGTCCAAGTGCTTAGTCTCGGGTCCAAACACCCGAATCAAATTCAATCATGGGTCAAAGTACCCAGTCTTGGGTCTAAATACCCAAATAAAATTCAATATCGGGTCCAAGTACCTAAATCAAATTCAGTATCGGGTCTAAGTGCCCAGTCTCGGGTCCAAGTACCCAAATGAAATTCAATTATGGGTCTAAGTACCCAGTCTCGGGTCCATGTACCCAAATTAAATTCAATCTCGGGTGCAAGTACCCAGTCTCCGGTCTAAGTACCCAAATCAAAATTAGTCTCCGGTCTAAGTACCCAATCTCGGGTCTAAGTATCCAAATAAAATTCAATCTTGGGTCTAAGTACATAGTCTCGGTCTAAGTACCTAAATCAAATTTAATCTCGGGTCAGAGAATCCAGTCTTAGGTCTAAGTATCCAAATTAAATTCAATCCCAGGTGTGAGTCCCCAGTCTCGAGTCCAAGTACCCAAATCAAATTCTATTTTGAGTCCAAGTGCCCAGTCTAGGGTCCAAGTACCCAAATCAAATTCAGTCTTGGGTTCAAGTGCTCAATCTTGGGTCGGAGTACACAAATCAAATTCAATTTAGGGTCCAAGTGCCCAGTCTCAGGTCCACGTATCCAAATCAAATTAAATCTCTATTCCAAGTACCCAATCTCGGGTCCAAGTACCCTAATCAAATCATTTTCGAGTCCATAACTCACCTGGGTGGAGAACCCATCCTCATCCAAATCAACTCAAAATCATATTGCTTTTCACTCTCTTCTATTGAAGTCTCAGATCGTTCAAGCAGGGGGCAAACTGTAGACCCTTATTTTTTTTATCAATTCCAATCCAAAATTTTAAAACAGTCCAAAATAATTTTTATAATTTTTATTATTTAATATTTAATATATTAAAAAGCAATTTTAAATATTTATTTTTAATAATAAAAATTAAAAATTAAAAATAGGACGAATCGGCAAACGATGGGCGGCAGCGCTGCCGTGAGCCTAGCAATTCGCTGCAGGCCTTGGCATGAGGTGAAATTGTGGCTCGCCCGTAGGCCCCATGCCCGGCCTCATTATCTCGCATGCCAATCATTGTAGCAGCCCGTGCACCCAATGGCTAGCAGGCTGCGAGGATAGCAGGCCTGATCCTCGCAGCCTGCTCCCTTGGACAGTTTTTTGCCTAAGCCCTATTTAGGCCGGTTTAATTTATATCTCGAACAATTTTTATTTCCTGAAATGACTAGTATTAGGTTTTGGAATTCCCTATAAATAAAAAGTTAAAACAATTAAGCAAGGACTTTTCTTTCAGAATTAGGGACGCTAATAAAGAGGGTAGTAACTATTCAGGGACTTTTGATTTTTTGGACTTTTAGAACGACAGCAGACTTTCAACTTTTGAACTGGTGTAAAATTTCAGGCAGGTTATTAACAGAGAAGCTTCAAACAACAAAGGAAAAATCTTATAAAGTCAGTAGCATACTTCCTTTGTCCCGCTCAACCAGAATTCCAATGAATAATTATGGTGGAGCCAACGAATTACAGTAAACTCTAAACCAATTCAATATAACATGTTTCAATGGTATTAAATGTTGAATATCAAGATTTGATGATTTTATCCCTAGGTTAGATTAATTCTAGATTAAACACAATAGCTTGTTTAATTAAATTAACATTAAACCTTAATATCCCAGTAACTTATTTATTAAAATTCTAAAAATTAGTTTTCAACACCAAAAACTACAACCCTAAAAACCAGTATTCAATGTTTAGGGACTGCCATATTTATTTATGTATTATAAGTCATTGTGTTTAACTTCCTTTATTTAAAACCATAATCTTTTCTTAAACCCTACACCCTAGTTTTTAAATCTAAACCCTAAAACTCTTTAATCCCTAATTTTATTTAAGAATCCCTAATTCAAGATTTAAACCTAAATTTATTTATTTATTGCTTTATTTAAGTTAGATGCATGTTTATATATGTTTTGATGATTGACTTATTTGAGTTCGATGTTTGATTTGTTTAATTTACCATGGATGGATGTTTTCTTTATTATTATTATTATTTGTTTATCATGGTACTAATAATGTAAGAGGTATGTTTCCACTTTATGGGTACCTCATTAATTAAGCTTTATGTAGTTTAAATTATTTCCATATTTTGGGATTAATGTAAAGGATACGTTTCCACCCTTCGGTGGGTGTCCTATTTAGTATTAGACATGGACGTTGTAAGGACATGTTTCTGTGAGTGGGGATTTTTGCTCCCACTCCTGGTGGAATGGTTCTTGCAACTTTGGCACTGTTGAGGCTCGGGGCCTTAGTGAACACGGGCCTAAGCCCAAAGAAAAATGGAGTCACCACCTAGATGGGCTGAAAAAAAGAAAGGGGTGGATGACTCGATTCCTAAGAAATCCCCAACCCCCTAATGGGTTCGAAAAGTTCAGTACATATGGGGAAGGTGAGAAATTGCCCAACACCCCCACAATGCCCAATTCATTGGAATCGGCCTTCTTTGCAGGTCTTCATATTATAAAATTCTTAAGTATAATAATATTATCCATACAACATGCAACAATTAAAATAAAGCATCATTAAATTAAAATCAAAGTAATGTCCAAACAAAACAAATAAATGGACATCCATCCAAGGATGGAAACATGTCCATTCATCATAAATACAAAATCATCAAAGACATCAAACATCACTCAAAATATATAATAAGCATTCATCCAATTTAAATAAAATATTAAGTATATAACTTTAGGGTTCATGCATCAATTAGGGTTTCTTGGGTTTTATGTTTAACAATTAGGGTTTTGCATATACTAGTTTAATTAGTTGAGAAATATTTTAAAGAAATAGCATGGCTACTGGATATTTGATTATAAAGATTAGATTTGAAATAAATTAGGGTTTGAATCTAAAGAATGGATGTTTTGGACTTAGGGTTTTGGAAGTTATATGAAAATAATATTAAAATTTAGGGTTAATAAGATTGAAAATCATGAAAATTGGTTTTTAGATTAGATATTTGAAAAAAAAAATAAGCAACTGTGATTTTAGAAAAATAGATTTGGTTAGTGTTTTAAGAAAACAGATTATTGTGGTTTTTGGAAGAATGTAATTTAGGGTTGTAGATTTAAAAAATATATGTTACGAGTATTAAGGCATTAAGGTTTCTGAAGAAATAGTTTTAGAATTTCAAATAAAGTTTGGATGGTTAGTAGAATAATTGATCAAATTGTATGACGAAACAATTAATCCAATTTGATGAAGCTACTGTAAATATAAACAAAGAAAATAGAGATTCAAACCTCCGTTGTTGGTCTACCATAATCTTTGAATTCTGGTTGAACAATAATAAAGACAGTGTAGGCTGCCTTTGATGGAGTCTTTATTGTTTGCTGCCTCTTGATCTTTCAAGCTTGAGATTGGCAAAAAAAATCCAAGAGTCCAAGGTTTGAAAAAAATTTTCATATCCTTCATTCTATGTCTTTAATGTGGTATTTATAAGAAAAAAAATCATAAACATAATCCTAATTGGCTAAAAAAGAATAAAAACTTTTTAGGAAATAAAATTAAAAACCAAGTAGAATAGGGTTTTGGCAAAACTGCATGCGGGCCGGGCGTGCGAAAGTGTGCTGGCAAAAAAATTACTGTGGGTACTGGGCGCAGGCTAGCCAATTCATCGCAGGAAAATCTGCGACGAATTGGCCCAAGCCAATTTGTCTTCGACGACAAAATTTTTTTGTCGCCGATTCTTCCTTCGCCAATTTTTATTTATTTATTTTTATCTTTTTATTGTTACCTATTTTATTTTTATTAAAAATAAATATTGTAAGTAATGAATATTAAAATAAATATTATTTAATTAAAATACCACAAAAAATTTGGACTATTTTAAAAAAAATATTGGACTAGACTGCGTCAAAAATTGAGGGTTTACAGTTTGCCCCCTGCTTGAGCGATCTGAGACTAAAACAAAAGAGAGCGAAAAGCAATTTGATTTTTGACTGGATTTAGAGCCATACTGGACTCCGTACTCAAGGTTGGTTTGAGCTCTGAACTCAAAAATAATTTGGGTTTTGAACCCAATGTGAATTTAAGATTTGGGTTCTGGACTCGAGGTAAGTTCTGCACTTAAAAATAATTTGGGTTCTGGACTTAATTTGGATTCTGGACCCGAGGTAAGTTCTGGACTTAAAAATAATTTGGGTTCTGGACCTGAAGTAAGTTTTGGACTTAAAAATAATTTGGGTTCTGGACCCGAGGTAAGTTTTGGACTTAATTTGGGTTCTGAACCCGAAGTAAGTTATGGACTTAAAAATAATTTGAGTTATGGAGCCGAGGTAAGTTCTGGACTTAATTTAGATTTTGTACCCGAGGTAAGTTCTGGACTTAATTTAGATTCTAGACCCGAGGTAAGTTCTGGACTTAATTTAGATTATCGACCGGAGGTAAGTTCTGAACTTAAAAATAATTTTGTTATTAGCAAAAAATAATTGTAGTCAGTAGGATACTAAAGAAATTTGCAAAAAATTTAGCTATTTTTACTATACTTGTATCTTCTTGCCCCGTACGTGGAAAAATATTTTAAAAGTGCTAAAATATTTATATACACACAAATATCTGAATAATTGAATTGAATAATCGAGTTTACTATTTATTCACTATGTAGTCACTATTTATGCACTATTCACTAACTATCATTTACTATTTATCAGCAATAATATTTATTTTTCTTTATTTTTCTTTTTTTTTTCATGAGAATACTATTTTTCACTTATTTATTTTTGTCTTTTCCTTTGCAATTTTCAATATAAACATTTCATTCCTTCTTTTCATTCTCACATTTTTTCCTAAACTTTCATCTTAATTTCCTTTTCCTTCTCCTTTGCAATTTGTCTTCATAAACCACGAAAGTTTTGTTTCTTCAATACTCATCCACACTTACATATTCTCATAATTAAAGTAAAAAGTTTAGCAGAGAGTTAAGAAAAAAATGCATGCTTCGAGATCAGGACCCCGATCCAATGCTGAGTTATTGAAATTTATCTGACGGCATGAAAATGGAACTATAAGTCTACTAGCTGGGATGCAACTTCATCACAGTTCAAGCCAAAAAACTAAGGTAACAATGCAGTTTAATGTTTATTTTTTATTTTTTAGTTTTTAAGATTAGGAAAAATAAATTAATTAGAGGACTATGTTTAAGAATTTAATAAACAAATACACAGATTAAAATAAAACATAACGAGTAAGTTTAGTCTATGAATCAGTGGTATTGGTATGATGATATACTTACCTTGTGTTAACTTACTTGGCTCCGTGTTAGCATGATCATTGCGTTATCTGGGGCAAAGAGTGTGACTATAAAGCCCGACAATGGTATGATGTAGCACCTTCTCGGGTAAAATGGATTGTCCGAGATTGCAGTTTTGAAAGTTGTATCTTGCAATTACCCTCTGAGGAGTGTCTGATACACAACAGTGTAGTTCAAGCATTGTTAGAGCAGTGAATAGACACGACCCATACTTTTCACCTACCTATAGGAGAGATGACCATTGGCTCAGTCGTTTATACAGCCATAACTGGTATCTGGTACTATGGCCTTCCAGTCCCTCTTACTAATGATATTCTGTCATTTGAAGAAGTCCAACAGTTAATCGGTATAGAATCATCATTAAAAGGGCCTTTCAAGATAAAAATTAAGTCGATTCATAGTTATTGGATGAACTATGTATGATGGGTTCTTAGGGAAACATCCAAAAAATATGCTCGAGGATTTTTGCTATATTTGCTTGGGTCGACCATTTTATGCAGCACCGAATCTGCCATCCATTTATTATTGTTGAGGGCCCTTACTGATATGAGTACGGTACCGCTTTACTACTGGGATGAAGCTGGCCTTGCCTGTCTCTATCATGGACTAGACAAGATTTGCAGAAATAAGAAGTCTTTCTTTGGTTTCATGGTGGTTGTTGAGGTACTCTTCTTCCACCAATGTCAATTCCATTCTTATTCTTGCATGAATTCGATTTTCATTATTATTATAGGTATGGACATATGAGCATAATCTTGTGAGGGTGCCTGGCATTTCCCTAAAGAGAGTCGAGTATTCGAAATTGAATTTTTGATTGTCGGATCATATAGCAGTTCTCGGCTCTCACCATGTGCACATCGAGTGCTATCTTTTGAGTTGCTTAACCAGTGGCCAGGTAAAATAGTATTAGTATACTTTAAAATTTATATAAAAGTTCACTTACCTTATGTCATTTTGTAGGTCAATTTGGCTTGGTGGAACACAGAAGAGCAGATTAATTGGACTTCTTCCATGAATGCCGCATTGCCTTTTCAGCATACTCAACGAGTCATTACCGACCCTGTGTCTAGTGGCTGGTTTCTTAGGGAGAGAGTGTATGAGTGGTTCCTTGGTCCCGAGTGGTGGAGGATCCCGATGAATTGTCCAATGTATACTTTAAATATTGCATCAATGCCGGAGAATGCGTGGTGGTTAGCTTAGCATGGTTATGATGTTGAAACCTTTCTCTATCCACCGGGTGTATCATATAACCAGTTTATTTGAGTAGGACTCTTGAACTTTGATGTATCTCCTTTTGGCATACGGGAGGTTCCCGAGGAAAAGGAGAATAGCAATGAAGAGGAATGTCACAGAGACGGAAGAGGGTTTATCCCGCATCTCGAGGCTAGCACCTCTCAAGTAAACTTTTACCATTTTCCAATTTAATTAATTCTTTCTTAACTTATTTTGACTATTTAAATGATTATTTTTAGGCTACTGGCTCATTTGGTCATGAGGCTGGACCTTCCTTTACTGCTCCTCCATTTGATCATTCTAATCAACCGAAGATCCCATCTCATCCACAGGGCGTTGATATGAATTACTTTGTAGGTTTTCCTATTTCATGATAATTATACTACATGTATGCATGATTATGTATGCTCTTACCTTTTTCTTTTTGGCTCATAACGGATTCTTGAGGAACAAAACAAAAATCTTCAAGAAGAGTTAGTTGCTAGTCGTCAACAGGTTGCCCATTTTGAAAAATTATATCACCAGTCAGAGCAAGATTTTTGAGACTTTCAATTTCAGGGGATGAGTGATCCTGGTGCTTCGTCATCTAGGGGACCCCAAACTGATGACCATGAGATCCTTTTGTCTACTTCGAATGAGGACAATTACATATTTGAATTCCAAGGTAATAGAGATTCAGGTGCTCCTGCTTTGGGCGGGCTTGAGATAGGTGATATGCCTCCACCTCCAACAGGAGATGACTTTTTTAGGGATTTGTTTGATCATGATCTACCACCTCCTTTTTAGTGATCTATTATTATTGTATTAATTGAGGAAATATTGTATAATAAAAATATGATAAAAATAATAATGATGATGTATAATTTGCACTTTTACTGTAACTTTTAACTTTTAATTAATAATTTTATTTATGTTTCTATCATCATTATTATTTTTACACTACAATTATTGGTCTTTCCTCTTCACATTCAAAATTTCCACATTAACACTAATTTATAAAACCAAAGGCAACGCTGTAACTCAAAACTGTTTCGTCGCCAATTTCCTATCCTTGCGTGTCTTGGTCTCAAGCTATTCCTTGTCAATTTTGGAATAGCCAATCATCCTATATAAATCTTTTTCCATGCCATGACCTCATACAGAAGTAAGGAAATTTCAATGAATTTTCAATTTCAGCATCAAAATTCCTTTTGACAATTCCATTTCCCTTCAATTGTTAACAATGACCGAATTCAATTTGAAGAAAATAAAAAGTCTATTTAAAAGTATGAATGCCATTCATTGGAAACAAATATCATGGTCAAAAATTGATACTTTGAAATGTTTTCAAAATATTAAATTGGATCATTCTTTTTTACATGCCATGGCTTCTTTTTGGAATGTGAATTCTAGGACATTCGAGATTAATGGCTTTGAGATACGTCCCATGATTGAAGAATTTGAGGCCATCCTTGGATATCCAAGCAATCAACCAATGGCATTACCTATATTGATTTCCAAGACTCAACAAAATATGCAAATGTTATTTCAACTTTTAAAGCCTGAAGTTCTACAATTGATGAGAGGTGAGAAAATTCTGCTTGGTCCCTTAATTGACTTTTGTCTTTCTCACTTGGCTCCTACTAAGGTATGGGGACGTATACTTTGTCTATGCTTGCTTTGCCAATTTTTGCTTGTTTCTTCTTATGGCGATATTAATCCACGAGTATTGGATATCATGGACCAAATGGAAGGAGGCTTGTCACCCATACCCGTGATCTTAGCTGAGACTTTAGTTGGACTAGACTAACTTAAATCGGGATTGTCAAAGAGATTGGTCGGGAGTCCGTTACTTCTTCAGGTAATTACCTAAACTGCCCTCTCGGGTTTTCAATTTAGTTTATTTTTCTTTTTTTTTAATATTGCTCTAATTTTTGCCTAGTCCGCCCTTGTGGGTTTTCGAAACTAGCGAGCTGTCCTAATTTTTGCCTAAGCCGCCCTTGCGGGTTTTCAACTTAGCGGACCCTTTTTTTCTCTTCTTTTTTTTTACTTCCTTTCTTATGATTATATATTTGGCTTTAGGAGCCTCTCTGCTTGCTCGATACTCCATGTAAGTGGGGATTTTTGCCCCTACTCCTGGTGGAATGGTTCTTACGACTTTGGCACTATTTAGGCTCGGGGCCTTAGAGAACACAGACCTAAGTCCGGAGAAAATGGAGTCACCACCCGGATGGGCCCAAAAAAAAAGAAGAAAGGGGTGGATGACTCTATTCCTAAGGAATCCCCAACCCCCTAATGGGTTTGGAAAGATGGGTACGTGTGGGGAAGGTGAGAAATGGCCCAGCACCCCCATAATGCCCGGTTCATTGGAACCGGCCTCCTTTACAGGTCTTAATATTATAGAATTCTTAAGTATAACAATATTATCCATATTACATGCAATAATTAAAATAAAGCATCGATATATTGAAAATCAAAACAATGTCCAAGCAAAACAAATAAATGGACACCCATCCGAAGATGGAAACATGTCCTTACTTCCCATGCCTAAATAGGACACCCATTGAAAGTTAGAAACATGTCCTTTATTTTAGTTCTAAAGCAGAAAAGCAATTTAAATTACATGATATTTAACTAATGAGGTACCCACCATGTGGAAACATACCTCTTACAACATTTGGAAATCTAAGTAAATTGATAAAAGTAAATAACCATTTATCATAAATAAATCATTCATCAAAGATATTAAACATCAATTGAAAGTAAATATCCATCCATGGCAAATTAAATAAACCAAGCATTGAACTTAAATAAATTAAAGCATATAAAATAAATCAAAGCATAATCAAATATAAAATTGAATAAGACAAATAAAGATTCAAATTAGGGCTACTGTTTCTATTTAAAATTCTTTAATTAATACTTTAGGGTTTTGGAATTTAGGGGTTTAAGCTACTGTGAGTTTTAAAGGAATTGAAATGGATTGAAGTTTTATGATTTAAGAGGTTGATAAAGTTCTTTAATTAATCAAATTAGTGTTTGAGAAGTGAAATCATGAAACTAGGGTTTGGACATTTTAAAACATTGGATTTATGATTTACGGTTACTTACTGTGTAGAATTATAAAATTTAGATTTATATGGTTTTAAGGTTTTAAAAATTAGGGTTTAGAAAAATTAGGGTTTAGGTTAGCTAGTTTAGGGTTTATTATTTTGGGTTTTGGAGTTGAATTAGGGTTTTAGAATTTTAGAATTAGGGTTTCGGAGAATGCATTAGATTTTAGAATTTGGAAAAACAATTGATAATTTTATGAAACTTTATGGAAATAAATAAAATGATTTTAGGTTTATAGAAATAGAAAAGATGTTTTTTAGGGTTTGTGGAAAGAAACAAATTCAATTTAGAGCTTTGAAAAGAAACAGATTCAAATTAGGGTTTTTGATAAATTTTGAAGAAACAAAAATAACAGTTTTAAGATTTTTGGAAAACAAATAAATGAATTAAGGTTTTTAAGCTCTAGAAAAGGTAAATTAAAGTTCTAAGGTTTTTTGAATCAAAAGAGACAGTTGAATTATTTAAGCTACTATGAAGAAATTAGACAACTGATTCATACCTCCTTTGTTGGTTCCATCAAAAATTTCTTCTTGGATGAATAAGAACAAAGACAAGCTTTGCTGCCTTTGATGGATTGAATTGCATGTTTGCTCTCTCCAAAAAGTCTGATTGATTCAAAGTTTTCCTCCTCAATTTCGGTCTCAATTTTTCCTCCAAATCCCCTCCATTTCTGTGTTGTTTTAGTCCTTATTTATAGAAGATTTGTATGGTTAAGTATAGTTATTCATGGAATCTAACATTAATTAAGAAAGGAAACCGAAACCTAATTGTATTTGGTTTTGAAAAAAATTGAGTTGGAAAAATTCCTGCGGGCGAAATGGCTCAAGGCCATTTCGGCGCAACTCTTCGGTGACGAATTTTTTCGTCGCAGATTTTTTTGTCGCCGATTTTTATTTTTTTATTATTATTATTTATTTTTTAATAATAAAAATTAGATATTAAAGCAAATATTATTTAATTAAGATAACAAAAATTATTTTGGACTAATTAAAATATATTGGACCACATAAAATTATTTTGGACTAATTAAAATATATTGTACTGGACTGGGTCAAAAATTAAGGGTGTATACTCCATCTATGAATTTTGCCAGATATCTACCACGACATCACTCTGATAGGAAACTGCTCCACCCTGCTTCTTCATATGCCGACTGGATTGACTGGATCCATTCTCATGCTGAAGTCAACATCCGTTGGTTAGTACCTTGGTGGAAGATTTCTCGTATCACCATTCGGACGTACTTGATGTATGTTCCTCTTGATGCTCTTCGTCGAGGTACTTGCTATGATCCTCGCTGGTTTGACCGTCAGTATGGAGCTGAGCCATGAGGTTTTGATTTTACTCCTGATTTGGACATGCCTTGTCTGACTGAAGCCTACTTGGATAGGCTGAAGCAAAGCTGGCCTGCACGCTAGACTTATCATTAGCCATAGATTTTACATTTGTCAATTCCTTTATAAAGAGTATTGTTAGGATGAAAAAATAATAAAAGTAATAATAATAGATGTTTCTTTTCCTTTTATAATTTTTCATCACCTTTTGCTATTGTGTTCATTTATTTTATCCATATTTGGTCAAATACTTAAAACAATGCACATAGAACAATTTTAATATTAATTCTATTTTATTAAATTAGGGAACAACCAAACATAAAGCCAGCATACACAAGATCACTCCTGTTGCACTAATTGACGATTTTCTCTCGCTTAGCACTAATTGTTGCCTAGCCCACCCTTTTGGGTTTTCGGAACTAGCGGGCTGCTCTAACTTTTTCCTAGGCTGCCCTTTTCGGTTTTCAACCTAGAGAGCTCTTTTTTATATACATAAAACCCCTTCAACCTGTCAATGTTCACTGGCTCGCTAAACTCATTCCCGTCCATGTCTGATAACTTCACTGCAACCTTGTTCATGACTTGTTTCACAACATATGGCCCTTCCCAGCTAGGCCTAAATTTCCCTCTTGCATCAGATACTTTAGGCTTACATTGTTTCAACACTAAATCACTGACTTGGAGTTTTCTAATTTTAACCCTTCTATTATAGGCTCGAGATATCCACCTTTGATATAGTTGATGATGATACAATGCTTTTAACCTTCTCTCCTCTAGTAAAGCTAACTGTGTGTATCTGCTCACTACCCACTCCATCTCAGGTAGTTCAGCTTCCAAGACTACTCTCAATGATTTAATCTCAATTTCAATTGGCAATACTGCTTCCATCCCGTAAACCAAAGAGAATGGTGTCATTCCAGTCGGTGTTCGCACACTTGTTTTGTATCCCCCACAAAGTAAAAGGAAGCATTTCTGACCAATCCCTGTATTTCTTGGTCATCTTGGACAGGATGTGCTTAATTATCTTATTGGTTGCTTCTACTGCACCATTGGCCGTTGGTCTATAAGGAGAGGATCGATGATGATGGATTTGGTACTTTGAGAATAAGTCCTTAACTGCACCTTGAAATTGTACCACATTGTCTGATACCATACTGTGAGCGGGGATTTTTGCCCCCACACCCGGTGGAATGGTTCTTGCGACTTCGACATTGTTTAGGCTTGGGGCCTTAGAGAACACGAACCTAAGTCTGGAGAAAATAGAGTCGCCACCCGGATGGGCCAGGAAAAAGAAAGGGATGGATGACTCAATTCCTAAGGAATCCCCAACCCCGTAATGGGTTTGAAAAGTTGGGTACGTTTGGGGAAGGTGAGAAATGGCCCAGCACCCCCACAATGCCCGGTTCATTAGAATCGGCCTCCTTTACAGGTCTTAATATTATAAAATTCTTAAATCTAGCAACATTATCCATATTACAAATAATAATTAAAATAAAGCATCGATATATTGAAAATCAAAACAATGTCCAAGCAAACAAATAAATGGACACCCACCCGAAGATGGAAACATGCCCTTACATAATCCATGCCTAAATAAGACACCCACCGAAAGGTAGAAATATGTCCTTTACATTGGTTCTTAAATAGAAAAGAAATTTAAATTACATGATATTTAACTAATGAGGTACCCACCAAGTGGAAACATACCTCTTACAACATTTGGAAATCTAAATAAATCGATAAAATTAAATAAGCATTCATCATAAATAAATCATTCATCAAAGATATCAATCAAAATATAAAATAAACATCCATCCATGATAAACTAAATAAATCAAGCATTGAACTTAAATAAATCAACAAAGCATTGAAAATAAATTAAAGCATATAATAGACTACATAATCAAATATAAAATTGAATAAAGCAAATAAAGATTCAAATAAGGGCTATTGTTTCTATTTAAGATTCTTTATTTAATGTGTTTAGGGTTTTGGAATTTTAGTATTATCTAGGGTTTGTAATTCTTAGCTACTGTGAACTTTAAAAGAATTGAAATGGAGCAAAGTTTTAGAATTTAAGAGGTTGATAAAGTTCTTTGATTAACCAAATTAGTGTTTGAGAAGTGAAATCATGAAACTAGGGTGTGGACACTTTAGAACATTTAGATTTATGATTTACGGTTACTGAATTATGGTTTTTAAGCTTACTGTGTTTGAATTTTAATATTTAAATTTATATGGTTTTAAGGTTTTAAAGGATTAGGGTTTAGAAAAATTAGGGTTTAATGTTTTAAGGGAGTTAGGGTTTACTGTTTTGGGTTTTGGAGTTGAATTAGGGTTTTAGAATTTTAGAATTAGGGTTTCGGAGGATGCATTAGGTTTTAGAATTTGATGAAACAATTGATAATTTTATGAAACTTTATGAAAATAAACAAAACGATTTAAGGTTTGTAGAAACAAAAAAAGATATTTTTATGGTTTTTAGAAAGAAACAGATTTAATTTATGGTTTTGAAGAATTGGAAGGCAGATTAGGGTTTTAAGGTTTTGAAGAAACAAAAACAACTATTTTAAGATTTTTGAAAAACAAAGAGACAAATTAAGGATTTTAAACTTTAGAAAAGGTGAATTGAGGTTCTAGGGTTTTTTGATTTTAGAGAAACAGAAACAACAATTTTAAGATTTTTGAATGATGAAGCTACTGTGAACAAATAAAGAAATTCATACATTCATTTGTTGGTTCCACCAAAAATCACTTCTTGGATGAACAAGAACAAAGACAAGCTTTGCTGCCTTTGATGGATTGAATGGCTTGTTTGCTCTCTCAAAAAGTCCGATTGATTCAAAGTTTTCCTCCTCAGTTTCGGTCTCAATTTCTCCTCCAAATTTCCTCCCTTTTGTGTTGTTTTTGGTCTTATTTATAGATGATTTTTTTATTAATTCTAGTTATTCACGGAATATAACATTAATTAAGAAAAGGAAATAGAAACCTAATTGTATTTGGTTTCAAAAAAATTTGCATCGCAAAAATTTCGCTAGCGAAAAAAACTGCTGCAAAAAAATTGCGCTGGCAAAAAGAAACTGCTATGGAAAAATTGCGCTGGGCGAAAATTGGCCTGCGGGCCATTTCGCCGATGCTGATAAAAATCGTCGCCGATTTTTCTTGTCTCCGATATTTATTTTTATTTTTATTTATTTATTTATTATTATTATTATTATTATTATTTATTAATAAAAATTAGATACTAAATCAAATATTATTTAATTAAGGTAACAAAAATTGTTTTGGACAACACAAAAATTATTTTGGACTAATTAAAATATATTGGACCGGACTAGGTCAAAAATTAAGGTTCTACATATATTGTGCGAGACCCCATATCTGTAAATGAGATTCTTTTCAATAAATATAGCCATTTGACTTGCCCCTAATTTGTTGAAGGATTCGGCTTCGACCCATTTTGAAAATAATCTACCACTACTACAATGAAACGGTGACCATTTGAGGCTGTCGGTTGTATCTCTCCTATAAGTCAATCCCCCAAGTGGCAAAGGGCCAAGGTGAAGACATAGAATGCAATTCTTCAGGAGGCATGTGATTCAAATTACCATACATCTAACATTGCTGGCACTTTTTTACAAACTCAATACAATCTCTCTCTAAGGTTAACCAGTAGTAACCTTGCAAATTATCTTTTTAACTAGGGCAAAACCACTCATGTGAGGACCGCAACTTCCCACGTGTATTTCTGACATGATATGCTCCACTTTAGGCTTCCTCAAGCATCTCAAGTGTACCCTATCAGGCCATCTTCAATATAACTCTCCATGGAAGGTGATGTATTGTAAGGAGCATCGCCTTATGGCTCTTCTTTCTTTCTTTGTTGCCCCAACGAGTATTCCTTTTCCTCCAAAAACCATCTTATAGTATCATACCATGCATCATGGTTCGTGTCAGTTTCTATGATTATCTTATATTCATAGCAAGAAGTTGATGAACTAGTTAAAATAAGAGGCATTAGGAATAAGTTGACAAAATTTTCCCATACCGAAGTGAATGTGGCTAGGGCATCATCCATCTGGTTTTCTTCTCTTGGTAAGTGTATAAACCTTGTAACACCCCTTCTCGGCCTATATGTGTAAGCCGAGTAGAGGCGCCACACTAACCTAATGTTGCTGCCAATTTTACTTAGTCAAATTTTAGTTTCGATTTTTACAAAAATTTTGCCAGAGGTTTGCCTAGAAATTTGGGTCCCAAGTGTCGACAAAACTGATTTTTCTGATTTTTGAAAATATTTTTACACAAACCAATGCGAATACAATTAGTTTCAATACACTCCCAATGAATCCACCTTATAACCTCAACTACAAACCTACAAGAAGAATTCACACTTCTAATACAAATTAAAGTAGAGGTTTCTTATTATTACATACTACTAACGTATAGTATAACATAGAAATTCTCAATCTTATATTTTCATATACATGCCACAACTAGCCAACTAATAATATAGGAAATGAAAGACTACTCTGAGGTGTTGCGCTGTGTTGTGCTGCTCGATGATAATAACTGAAATCTACTGCTCCGAACCTATGAGTCAAGAAAACTTAACTCGCTGAGCAATGACGCTCAGTGGGTACTTTACCGATGAAAATATAAGTAAAACATGAAAGCATTTGAACTAAAAGGAAATAATTAAATAAAAAATCAACCAACATTAAACCAATGGAAGTTATTGTCAATTCAGTGTAGATATACTTTCAACAATTGTGAAAACCATAATTCAAACTCATATTGCGGCACGTAGTTTTAGAAAAATAGGACTTTGGCTCAGGCTCTACTGGCATATAGGGAACCATAGCGATAAGGCAGTGGCCCTCACCACTGTAACATAGGTAGCCCTCACCACCATGGTTATAACCAATTCCGCTCCACGGCCTATACCAGTAGGTAACCGCCGGAGCATTCCAATCACAATTTCACAACATCTCCGCTCCAAGACCTATACCGAAGGTAACCGCTGGGTGTATCAAACACAATAAGTGGCAGTATTGCATAAGTTAGTATAGTGCACCATACCCTTATCTACCACTCCCAACTATCCAGTAGAGCATAAAGGTTAAAATGATTCAATTTAAGTCTCAAACTTCATTTTAGAATGACTCGAAAAATTATTTTAATTCCCGTCGCACTTTGCCATTTATGCCACGCACCACATTCTTTAGTCAAACCCTTACCCTTTTTCACATATTTAACATCCATAATAAACATATCAAACATTTCAAAGCATTCCTCAAAAGATCACAAATTGACCAAATGAATAGTGTCACGGCACGTAAAATCGGCAACGCAAATGGCATGACCATATGAATAGTAAAATCTGGGTTTTCGTCAAAATTTCAGTCCACTTCAGTCTTCCATTTGACCAAGTAAACGATCTTATTTTTGGCTAAAATTTTACAGAAAACTTATTTCATATGTTGAATAATTACACGAAAAATTTCGTTGAAAAATTCATTTATTTGCTACTTCAAACAACTGCCACAAAAAGATCTAGAAATCTGCCATTTTGGGACCATTTCGGCCCAAACATATGAAATAAATGGGATAGTTTATTTTTCTTTTTCAAATCAATATGAAGGTTTCTTTAATGATAACGTGAAGATTGAAACACTTCTCTTTGACAACTTTTGCTTGTTTAACTTAAATCAACTAATTAAAGTTCATCAAATCAACTTGCCAAAATTTTTCTCAAAACACTTGGTATAAATTAAATTTAACCAACTCAATTGCCATAAGAAACCAAGAACATAACTCAAACATTTAATTTAAACTCAATCAATACATTTAAGCATCAACATCAAAAATTCCATAAACCAAAGTTTGTAAGAAAAATAAAATTTCTTTTATGGTAAAGTACCAAACCTTGTTCTTTTAATTTCTTTTTGCCTTTCCTTCTTCTCCTTCCTTAATCTTTGTTTCTCCTTCAAGAAATTCAAGAACAC
Source organism: Garcia nutans (assembly GCA_947685225.1). Taxonomy (NCBI): domain Eukaryota; kingdom Viridiplantae; phylum Streptophyta; class Magnoliopsida; order Malpighiales; family Euphorbiaceae; genus Garcia; species Garcia nutans. The sequence continues at coordinate 17,661,642 of CANTUV010000009.1, read as the reverse complement.
AACCTTAAACATAAACCTTAGAAATTTAAAACAATAAACTACCCTTCCATTTCTTTTCAAACTAAACCCTAATCTAACCTTATTAAACCTTAGAAACCTTGATTCTTCCATTTAATTAATCAATATCATCACTACTTAAAATTTTCCACAAATCCACCATAAGAACCCTAATTTCCAATCTTCCAATAGATATATAAATACTTAAAATTGATACTAGAATTGAATTCTACATACTTGAAAACCTTAAAACTTACCTTGAAAATCAAACTTGACAAAAATTTGAAACTTTTTGGTGTTCTTCCTACGGTGGCCGAATTTTTGAAGTGGGAGAGAGAGAGTTTTGTTCTTCTTGCTATGATGATATATATATAGTGGAAATGATGTCCAATTTTGGGTGAATGAATAATTTAAGGCCAAATGTCCACACCTTTTTCTTTTCCTCTTTTTATAAACCCTAAATGGCTAATTTTCATTAGCCCAAATGTCTCTTCCTTTTATTAGTTTAAAACCCAAGCCCTTAGACTTTCTTTTAATTATATTTTGGCCCCTCAACCTCCTTGTGCTGAAATTTTATGGTCTAAAGTGTGAAAAGACCAAAATACCCTCCGGCGATTATTCGTTCGTAACTTTTAAACCGTACAGTTTCACGAGGCAAACTACATATGGTTTTGATCTTCTCGACCTCTACTTTCTATTTTTAAGGTCTATTTTAGGTTTTCGAGTCGTTTTGAAAAATTACCAATAAGCCCTTGACTTTTTACAAAATTCCCTTTAGGTCCTTTCTTTGCTAGGGTTTTGCCCGGGCTCCGTTTCTACTGATGATTGTTTCATATTCAACCCCTCGACATCCTTTACACACTCGTGTGTTTATTTCCTACTTTAGATTCATGTATAAATTTTAATTAATAATGACCAACATGTCCCTAGTCAAAATCCCCTATATATTCCAAACCGTGCGTTTTCTGGAAAAACCGTTACGCGTCGTTGCCACCCAATTTTTCTATATTCTCCATTTTTGGAATCTGTTATGTGCACTATTAAGAACCTCCAGTACAACTTTTAGAAATTACAGTTACCTCCCCAAAACTTTTTGAAATTACAGTCATCACCCCAAAACTTTGTATTTTTTTCAATTAGGTCCCTTTGGTCCTATAGCCTTATCTAGGCCCGTTATCAGGAATTATCTTCTCCTTTCCCCTTCTCTCACTATGCACGTGACTGCTATGCATAAATGCGGTGACGGATGTGACAAACCTACACTCCTTAAAGTTCTTCTTCATCATGGTCAAGTAATGGTGGTACGGTTTTAATTTCTCTTCTTTCATCTCCCACTCTCCTTTTACTTGGGATACTACTAGCAATGAATCGCCAAAGACTTCCACTTTATCCACCTTCATAATCATTAGGGTTTCCAAACCAAAGATACATGCTTCATATTCCACCATATTATTGGTTGCCCAGAATTTCAACTTCTTGGCTAAAGGGATAAGTTCCCCTTCAGGCGATTCTAGTATGACTACCAAACCTGCTCCTTTCCTATTCACTACCCTGTCAAAAGAAATTTTCCATCCTTCAACTTCAATGGCCTCTAAATGTTCATCTGGAAATTCCATGACTAGTTCTTCGCTATCCAGTAATGGTTGTTAGGCTAAGAATTCTGCCACAACTCTACCTTTGATTGTTTTCCTGGTTACATACTCAATCTCAAATTCTTCCAATATTATCAACCATCGCCCATACTTCCCAATCAAAGAGGGTATCTCCCTCAAGTACTTTATTGGACCTAACTTGGAAATTGCTTGTATACTATAAGATTGGAAATAATGTCGCAACTTCTTAGAAGACAAACTACAGCTATACAGGTCTTTTTCAATGATACTATACTTAATTTCATAAGGTAGGAGCTTTCTACTCAAATAGTAAACTGTGTGCTCAATCCCTGACTCATCTGCTTGGGCTAGCATAGCTCCTATTGACTCTTATTCTACTGCTAAGTATAGTAACAATGGTTTACTGGGTTTAGGTGGTTTCAACACAGGTGGATTCAGCAAATACTCCTTTATTCTCTCAAAGGCCTTTTGACACTCTTCATTCCACATGACCAACTGATTCTTTTAGGCAATTTGTAGATAGGATCACAGATTACGGTGAGTTTTGCTATAAACCTACTAATGTACTGTAATTTACCAATAAATCCCTGAACTTCTCTCTCCCTCTTAGGGGCTGGCATATCCTTGATTGCTTTAACTTTGTCAGGGTTAATCTCAATGCCATTTGGACTAATCACATGTACCAACAATTTTCCTAAGGTAACCCCAAACACACACTTCTTTGAGTTTAGCCTTAGCTTATTCTTCAATGCTCTATCAAAGAAGAATTCTATGTTTTGGAAGTGTTGTCATAAGCCCGAATAGTTACCTTAGGGGCTGGCATATTCTATGTTTCGGCATGCCTCTTACTGTTGTCATAAGCCCGAATAGTTACCTCGGTTGGGCTTAGATCCCTTGTTGACATAGCTAGCTTTGGCAATATTTTACATGGACAAACATTTATGGCAGACTCATCATCAACCATTACACATGGAGTCCTTTTTCCTTTGATTTCCACTTTGATAAAGAGAGGGTAGATGTGATCTTTCCCCTCTTCCGGTAAATCTGCATCCGAGAAAGATACCATTACCATATTAACTTTGCTCTTCTTTTAAACTTCTTCACACTTCATAACTCCTTCAACTTTTATGAAGTTAATCGGTTCCTCTGGTGTTGTGGAGGTGGAAATTGGCATGCTAGCCAAGGCCTTGGCCATAGTTTCATGGTGCTTTTTAGAAGTATCCAATAAGACCCAAATGCTAACACTTTCTTTGGTTCTCTTCAATTACTTAAGCACAATATCATCTTCCTCTTCTTTGTTCCCTACTTCGACTTCCTTTCCTTTATTAACTTCTACCTCCTTAGGTTGTGGCCTTGCATAAGGCTTACCAGATCTTGTCTTCATTACTTCATCTTCTTCAGGCTTGAACCAGATCCATTCCTCCTTCTTGGGTACAAGATCGTCATCACTATCACTTGAATCCCAAAACTCATTCACAACACAAATTGCTACTTCTTTTCCAACCATAGTTTATTCAATTTTGCTAAACACCAATTCTTCTTCGGTTGCTTTTTCATCCAGGTCTTGAAAAGAAGACATGAAAAAACTTTTATGTAAACCTCCTCCAATCATGAAGGTTGCCGATGGTGGTACTCTATTGAACCTTGGCATTGGATTGTCTTTAGTGTTTGGCTTATTGGGCTTGGGCAGCTTCCCATTATTAATTAAATTATGGATCTCAAGCCTCAACCTCGCACATCTATCCTTGTCGTGCCCTTGCATTTGATGAAATTGACAAAATGCCTTAGTGTCAAATTTAGGTGGGAGAGGGTTAGGCAAAGGATGAGGATTTAAGGGTTGTAACAATCCCTTCTTTTGTAGCTTATTGAGGAACCAATACAGTGGCTTCCCTAATTTTGAAAATTGCTTTCTTCCTCCTTAGCTAGTAGCATTAACACCTACTACCTTTTGCATGCTTTGGTTACCAGACTGGTAGTTTCCTTTCTCGTTCCTTCTTATTGAAAAGCGATTCTTCTCTCTTTCCCACTCTTCAATTTGTAAACCAGCCTGTAAAAGTTCTTTAAAATCCTGAATGAGTGTATGAGACATCCTTTCGCGAAGGCTAGGTAACACTCCTCTCACAATCATTCTAATTTGATCGGATTCGTCAGGCCTTCTCTTGAGCAAAGCAGCCTTATTCCTCCATCTTTTCACATAGTACACAAAATTCTCATTTGGCCTTTGTCTAATGGATTCAACTTCCATTAAGGTAACTTCCATCTTGACATTGTATCCATATTGTTGGATGAAGGCTTTGTAAAGTAGATCCCAACTCTTTTGTGTGCCATCATCTCTAAGGGGTTGAACAAATTTTGGACAACAGGGTCCAATGAGAGCATGAAATACCTTAGAGTTTGAGCTTTAGTAGCTCGGGCAGACTGCATAGCAGTGATGTACTGCTTCACATGGAGATGAGGGTTTCTAGTTCCATTGTACCTAGCGAAGGAAGGCATCTTGAACTTATAAGGGACCTCCTCATCTTGTTCAAATAGTTTGTCGATCTCGGACATCTCTTTGATTTTTAGATTCTTTTCAAAATTTTTTTCCAAATCAGCAATCATCTTTTCAACATTAGACTTTTCAGTCTTTTCAAAAGTTGTCTTCTCAACAACCTTTGGCTCCTTCTTTTTATCTTGAGGATCTTGGAAGTATTGAGCCCACTCATCATCGTCATCAATGACTACCTTGTCATCATCAAAATCCACTTCACCAACCTTAGCCTCCCCTTTGTCCTTTGGCTTCTTGGTGCTAGCGGATGCTTTGGTATTGTTCCCTAAAATTGTAGCCAATTGATTCTTCATGGTCTCGGCCAAGGCCACTTTTATTTCTTCCATCTTGGTATTGAGGGCGTCATCCACCATTCTTTGAATTTATTCGGGCTCCATTGCTTTTGGTGAGAAAGTGATTGAGTCGTTCCTAGATTCTTCATCTCCGGGGTAGGTGGAATTGTCATAAGCATTTGAACTGTCATAATCCAGGGCTGTGAGCCAGAAGGGATTAATGATATGTCATGTGATGCATGTACGTATGTATGAATGTATGCGCAAACAAAGAAAGATAACTAGGACATTTCTTCCAACCTTATAACTTCCACACATGAATGACGAGTCTCTTTTCCTAGGTATATGGTTAACAAAATACCAACATAGGGTATCTTGTTTTCGAATATTTTCCTCGGACGTTTCAACCAATAGTTATATTTTCAAAAATAGAAATCAGTTCATGATAATTCCCATTAATTAGGCTTTAATCCATCCAATCAACTAAAGCAGCTTTTATGCTATATTGGATTAAAACTAAATTAAGAGGTTTATTATAAATAGATTTCTCACTTGAAAAAGTAACTAGTGATTCATGCCAAAAACAAGCCCATGATTAATAACTCTTAGTATAAACTAGACTCACAATTGATTTTTGGTATTTTCATAATTGACCTAAATAATTTGTAAGCTCTTTTAAAGGTTGGATGAAATGCAAAAAATAATTTTATTTGTAAAACCCATTATAAAAAGATTTTAAGAAAAAATGGATTTTTGACTTTGTATTTGAGTCATGAGAAAAGAATTTTTGATTTGTTTTTATGTCCAAAGACCATCTTGAAAAATTTTGAAAATAGCTTTGGTCTTTTGAATTTTAAAGAAATATTTACTTGAGCTAACAATGTATTTAGGTCATATTAGAAAAAGAAAAAACTAAATAAGCCATGATTTAAGTCAAGATAAATTAACCATAGTCAAAAACCAAGCATTTGTTGTAAAAACCTAAGGAAAGTAACTAGGCCAATTACATGAGCTTTAGTCTTTGGGTTAAAAGGCTTAGGTTCCCATAGCAATTATATACCAAAAGGTACAAGGCTATTAGTGGTTATGCCATGTTCAATCTCCATACCTTGAGTGAAAGTATGGTATCCCTTACAAAACACAACACGAGTAACACGGGTGTCCTAACTCACGCACACGATGCAAACTAAATGATGCAATGGATAATACCATGATAAGAAAGAATAGAATAATATAAAGACCAATGGAATCAACTTCTCTTATCCCCAGTGGAGTCACCATTGTGAGCGGGGATTTTTGCCCCCACTCCTAGTGGAATGGTTCTTGCGACTTCGGCACTGTTTAGGCTCGGGGCCTTAGAGAACATGGGCCTAAGCCTGGAGAAAAATGGAGTCACCACCCAGATGGGCTGGGAAAAAGAAAGGGGTGGATGACTCGATTCCTAAGGAATCTTCAACCCCCTAATGGTCTCGAAAAGTTTGGTATGTGTGAGGAAGGTGAGAAACGGCCCAGCATCGCCACGACGCCCAGTTCATTGGAACCGGCCTCCTTTGCAGGTCTTAATATTATAAAATTCTTAAGTATAACAATGTTATCCAAACTACATGCAACAATTAAAATAAAGCATCATTAAATTAAAATCAAAGCAATGTCCAAACAAAATAAATAAATGGACACCCATCCGAAGATGGAAACATGTCCTTACATCGTCCATGTCTAAAACTAAATAGGACACCCACCGAAAGGTGAAAATGTGTCCTTTACATTGGTCCAATAAAATAAAATAAATTACATGAAAATAAATTAATGAGGTATCCAAAATATGGAAACATACCTCTTACAAAGTTTTGAAATCAAAACAAATCAAGAAAAGTAAACATCCATTCATCATAAATAAATCATTCATCAAAGACATCAAACATCAATCAAAATATATAATAAGCATTCATCCAATTTAAATAAAATAGTAAGTATATAACTTTAGGGTTCATGCATCAATTAGGGTTTCTTGGGTTTTATGTTTAACAATTAGGGTTTTGCATATACTAGTTTAATTAGTTGAGAAACATTTTAAAGAAATAGCATGGCTACTGGATGTTTGAATATAAAGATTAGATTTGAAATAAATTAGGGTTTGAATATAAAGAATGGGTATTTGGAATTTAGAAAAGTTATATGAAAATAATATTAAAATTTAGCGTTTAAATAAATAAGATTGAAAATCATGAAAATTGGTTTTTAGATTAGGTATTGGAAAAAAATATAAGCTTTTGTGATTTTAGAAAAATAGATTTGGTTAGGGTTTTAAGAAAACAAATTATTGTGGTTTTTAGAAGAATGTAATTTAGGGTTGTAGATTTTAAAAATATGTGTTACGGGTATTAAGGCATTAGGGTTTTTGAAGAAATAGTATTTGGGTTTCAAATAAAGTTTGGATGGTTAGTAGAATAATTGATCAAATTGTATGATGAAACAATTAATCCAATTTGATGAAGCTACTGTAAACATAAACAAAGAAAATAGAGATTCAAACCTACGTTGTTGGTTCCACCACAATCTTTAAATTTTGGTTGAACAATAATATAGACAATGTAGGCTGCCTATGATGGAGTCTTTGTTGTTTGCTGCCTCTTGATCTTTCAAGCTTGAGATTGGCCAAAAAAATCTAAGAGTCCAAAGTTCTATCAAAAATTTCAGATCCTTCATTTTGTGTCTTTAATGTGATATTTTTAAGAAAAAAATCATAAACCTAATCCTAATTGGCTAAAAAAATAAACCCTTTTAGGAAATAAAATTAAAAACTAAGTAGAATAGAGTTTTGGTAAAACTGTGTGTGGGATGGGCGTGCGAAAGTGAGCTAGCGAAAAAATTGCTGCGGGCACTGGGCGCAGGCTAGTCAGTTCACCGCAGGATTTTTCTGCAGTGAATTGGCCTATGGCCATTTCGCCGAAGAAAAATCTGCAGCGAATTGGCCCAAGCCAATTCGTCTTCGGCGATGAAAATTTTTCGTCGTCGATTCTTCCGTCTCCGATTTTTATTTATTTATTTTTATATTTTTTTACTGTTACCTTTTTTATTTTTATTAAAAATAAATATTATAAGTAATGAATATGACAATAAATATTATTTAATTAGAATACCACAAAAATTATTTTGGACTATTTTTAAAAAAATATTGGACTGGACTGGATAAAAAATTTAGGGTCTACAGTTTCCATCCTCGGATGGGTGTCTGTAGACCCTTAATTTTTTACCCAGTCTGGTCCAATATATTTTATTTAGTCTAAAATAATTTTTGTGTTATCCAATATATTTTAATTAGTCCAAAATAATTTTTTATCTTAATTAAATAATATTTGCTTTAGTATTTAATTTTTATAATTAATAAAAAATAATAAACAAATAAAAAAAATCGACGAAAAATTTCGTCGCCAAAAAGGGTTGCGGCAAAATGGCCCGTAGGCCAATTTTCGCCCGCAGCCTGCAGCCGCCTGCGGCAGCCTTTTTCGCCAACCCAATTTTTCCGCAACAATTTTTTTTTGCCAGCGCAATTTTCCCGCAATAGTTTTTTTCCCCCAGTAAAATTTTTCTGACGTAAATTTTTTCGAAACCAAATACAATTAGGTTTTGGTTTCCTTTTCTTAATCAATGTTAGATTCCATGAATAACTAAACTTAACCATAAAAATCTTCTATAAATAAGGACTAAAACAACACAAAAAGGGACGAAAATTTTGAGGAGAAATTTGAGACCGAAATTGAGGAGGAAAACTTTGAATCAATCGGACTTTTTGAGAGAGTAGACAATCAATTCAATCCATCAAAGGAAGTAAAGCTTGTCTTTGTTCTTGTTCATCCAAGAAGAAAGTTTTGGTGGAACCAACAAATGAAGGTATGAATTTCTTTATTTGTTTCATTAATTCACAGTAGCTTCATCACTCAAGGTCAAAAATTGTTTCTGTTTCTTCAAAATCAAATAACCCTAGAACCTTAATTTACTTTTTCTAAAGCTTAAAAACTTTAATTCGTCTCTTTGGTTTTCAAAAATCTTAAATAGTTGTTTTTGTTTCTTCAAAATCTTAAAACCCTAATTTTCCTTCCAATTCTTCAAAACCATAAATTAAATCCATTTCTTTCAAAAAACCCTAAAAAAATATCTTTTATGTTTCTATAAACCTTAAATCGTTTTGTTTATTTTCATAAAGTTTCATAAAATTATCAATTGATTTTCAAAATCTAAAATCTAATGCATTCTCCGAAACCCTAATTCTAAAATTCTAAAACCCTAATTCAACTCCAAAACCCAAATTATTCTAAGCCTTAACTCCCTTAAAACCTTAAACCCTAATTTCTCTAAACCCTAATCCTTTAGACCTTAAAACCTTATAAACATAAATATTAAAATTCAAACACAGTAAGCCTAAAAACCATGATCCAGTAATCATAAATCATAAAATCTAAATGTTTTAAAATGTCCAAACCCTAATTTCATGTTTTTACATCTCAAACCCTAATTTTGTTAATCAAAGAACTTTACCAACTTTTTAAATCATAAAACTTTAATCCATTTTAATTCCCTTAAAGTTCACAGTAGCCAAGAATTACAAACCCTAGATAATACTAAAATTCCAAAACCCTAAACACATTAAATAAAGAATCTTAAATAGAAGCAGTAGCCTTAATTTGTATCTTTACTTGCTTTATTTATTTTTAGATTTGATTATGTATTATATTATATGCTTTAATTTATTTTCAAAGCTTTGTTGGTTTATTTAAGTTCAATGCTTGATTATTTAATTTATCATGGATGAATGTTTATATTTTGATTGATGTTTAATGTCTTTGGTGAATGATTTATTTATGATGAATGGTTATTTACTTTTATCGATTTATTTAGATTTCCAAATGTTGTAAAAGGTATGTTTCCAATTGGTGGGTACCTCATTAGTTAAATATCATGTAATTTAAATTGCTTTTCTATTTTAGAACCAATGTGAAGGACATGTTTCTACCTTTCGGTGGGTGTCCTATTTAGGCATGGATTATGTAAGGACATGTCTCCATCTTCGGATGGGTGTCCATTTATTTTTTTTGCTTGGACATTGTTTTGATTTTCAATATATCGATGCTTTATTTTAAATATTGTGTATAATATGGATAATATTGTTATATTTCATAATTTTATAATATTAAGACCTGTAAAGGAGGCCGGTTCCAATGAACCGGGTGTTGTGGGGGTGTTGGGCCATTTCTCACCTTTCCCACACGTACAACTTTTTGAACCCATTAGGGGGTTGGGGATTCCTTAGGAATTGAGTCATCCACCCCTTTCTTTTTTTCGGCCCGTCTGGGGGGCGACTCCATTTTCTCCGAACTTAGGTCCGTGTTCTCTAAGGCCCCGAGCCTAAACAGTGTCGAAGTCGCAAGAACCATTCCACTAGGAGTGGGGGTGAAAATCCCCGCTCACAGTGGCGACTCCACTGGGGATAAGAGAAGTTGATTCCGTTGGTCTTTATATTATTCCATTCTTTCTTATAATGATATTATCCATTGCATCATCTTAGATTGCATCGTGTGTATGAGTTAGGATGCCCGTGTTACCCATGTTGTGTTATGTAAGGGATACCATAATTTCACTCAAGGTATGGAGATCGAGCATGGCATAACCACTCATAGCCTCATACCATTTGGTATATACTTGCTATGGGAACCTAAGCCTTTTTACCCAAACACTAAAGCTCATGTAATTGGCCTAGTTACTTTCCTTAGGTTTTACCTCAAATGCATGTTGTTTGACTATGGTTAATTTATCATGGCTTAAATCATGGCTTTTTTGGTTTTTTCTTTTTCTAATATGACCTAAGTATATTGTAAGCTCAAACTAAAATTTTCTTTAAAGTCCAAAAGACCAAAGCTATTTTTAAAACTTTTCAAGATGGTCTTTTCTAAAAACACAGCAAAAATTCTTTTGCTCATGGCCCAAATACTAAGCCCAAAATCTATTTTTTCTAAAATCTTTTTACAATGGGCTTAGAAATAAAATTTTTTTCATCCAACCTTTTCTTACAAAGAGCTTGCAAAATATTTAGGTCAATTACGAAATACCAAAAATCAATTGTGAGCCTAGTTTATACTAAGAATAATTACTCATGGGCTGGTTTTTGGCATGAATCATTAGTTACTTTTTCAAGTGAGAAATCTATCTATAATAAACCTCTTAATTTAGTTTTAATTCAATGTAGCATAAAAGCTACTATAGTTGATTGAATGGACTAAAACTTAATTAGTGGGAATTGTCATAAATTGATTTCCATTTTCGAAAATATAACTATTGGTTGAAACGTCCGAGGGAATATTCAAAAATAAGGTACCCCATGTTGGTATTTTGTTAACCATATACCTAGGAAAAGAGACTCGCCATCCGTGTGTGGGTGTTATAAGGTTGGAAGGAACGTCCTATTTATCCTTAGTTGTCTATTGTTTGAGCATACATGCATACATACATACATTTGCATCTCATATCATTGATCCTCTCTGGCTCCTAGCCCTGGATTACAATAGTTCAAAAACTTATGATAATCTAACCTACGCCGGAGATGAAATATCTAGCAATGACTCAATCACTTGCTCACCAAAAACAATGGATCCCGAACAAATTCAAAGAATGGTGGATGATGCCCTCAATGCCAAGATGGAAGAAATAAAAGAGGCCTAGCAGAGACTATGAAGAACCAATTGACTGTAATTTTAGAAAATCATGCCGAAGCATTTGCTAGCACTAAGAAGCCAAAGGACAAAGGGAAGACCAAAGTTGACGAAGTAGTTTTTGATGATGAAAAAGTGATCATTGATGATGATGATGATTGGGCTCAATACTACCAAGATACTCAAGAGAAGAAGAAAGAACCAAAGATTGTTGAAATATCAACTATGGAGAAGATTGAAACTTCTGATGTTGAAAAGATGATTGCTGATTTAGAAAAGAAATTTGAGAAGAAATTGAAAACTGATGAAATGTCCGAAGTTGACAAATTATTTGAGCTAGATGAAGAAGTCCCGTACAAGTTCAAGATGCCATCATTCGTGAAGTTTAATGGAACCAAAAATCCTCATCTCCATGTGAAGCAGTATATCACTGCCATGCTGTCTGCCCGAGCTACTAAGGTTCAAACTCTAAGGTACTTCATGCTCTCATTGGACCCTGTTGTCCAAAATTGGTTCAATACCTTAGATGATGGAACACAAAAGAGTTGGGATATGCTATACAAAGCCTTCATCCAACAATATGGATATAATATTGAGATTTAAGTTACCTTAATGGAAGTGGAGTCCATTAGGCAAAGGTCAAATGAGAATTTTGTGGATTATGTGAAGAGATGGAGAAACAAGGCCACTTTTGCTCAAGAAGAGGCCCGATGAATCCGATCAAATAAGGATGATTGTGAGAGGGGTGTTGCCTAGTCTACTTGAAAGGATGTCTCATACACTCATCCATGATTTCAAAGACCTTCTCCAAGCTAGTTTGCAAATTGAAGAATGGGAGAGAGAGAAGAACCATTTTTCAACAAGAAGGAATGAGAAAGGGAACTATTAATTTGGTAGCCAAAGCATGCAAAAGGCAGTCGGTGTTAATGCTACCAACCAAGGAACAAGGAGACAATTTTCAGAATTGGGGAAACCAATGTCTTGGGTTCTCAATAAGCTTCAAAGAAAGGGATTGCTACAACCATTAAATCCTCGTCCTTTGCCTAATCCTCTCCCACCTAATTTTGACACTAAAGCATTTTGTCAATTTCACCAAATGCAAGGGCATGACACGGATAGCTGTGTAAGGTTGAGACATGAGATCCAAAATCTAATTGATAGGAAGCTACCAGAGCCCAATAAGCCAAACACCAAAGACAACCCATTACCAAAGTTCAATAGGGTACCACCACCGGCAACCTTCATGATTGGAGGGGGTTTGCATGAAGATTTTGTCATGTCTTCTTTTCAAGATGTGGGTGAAAAAGCAACCAAAGAAGAAGAGGCATTTGTCAAAATTAAACAAGCTATGATGGGTGAAGAAGTAACAATTTGTGTTATCAATCAGTTTTGGGATTCAAGCGATAGTGATGATGATCTTGTATCCAAGAAGGAGGAGTGGACTTGGTCCGAGCTTGAAGAAGATGAAGTAATGAACACTAGATCCAGCAAGCCTTATGCAAGGCCACCACCTAAGGAGGTAGAAACTAATAAGGGAAAGGAAGTTGAAGTAGGAAATAAAGAAGAGGAAGATGATGTTGTGCTCAAACAATTGAAAAGAACCCAAGCAAGTATTAGCATTTGGGACTTATTAGCTACTTCTAAAAAGCATCGAGAAACTATGGCCAAAGCCTTGGCTAGCATGCCAATTTCTACCTCCACGACACCGGAGGAGCTGATCAACTTCATAAAAATTGGAGGGGTAATGAAATGTGAAGAGGTTCAAGAAAAGAGTGAAATTAATATGGGAACAGTTTCTTTTTCGGATGCCGACATACCAGAGGAGGGGAGAGATCACATCCGCCCTCTCTTTATCAAAATAGAAGTTAAGGGGAAGAGGACTCCATGTGTAATGGTCGATGATGGATCCGCCATAAATGTTTGTCCACTTAAGATATTGTCAAATCTAGCCATATCAACAAGAGATCTAAACACGACCGAGGTAACAATTCGGCTTATGACAACACTAAGAGACACGCCGAAGGGACTTTCAAAGCTGCTGTCAAGGTTGGTCCAATTGAATCTATTGTTGAATTTGTTATTTTGGACATACCGATTACCTTTGCCTTACTCTTGGGGCAATCATGGTTTTATCCTCTTGGTGAAGTTCCTTCCACCCTTCATCAAAAGATCAAGTTCACCAATAGAGATGAGACAACAGTCATTGAAGCCGAAGATAATGAGATTGTTAATGCTCTAATGATAGAGAGGCCTCTCAATGGTTTTCAAGTAGCTACAATTTCTGATGATGAAGTAGTGGACTCCAAAGTCCTAGATATGATGAAGAACATGAAATACCTCCCCGGAGCTGGTATAGGAGAGGGTAAGGCCGGTTTGACAAAGCTGCCAGACTTTAGAACTCAAACTTCCAAGAAAGGGTTGGGATATTGTGAGCGGGGATTTTCGCACCCACTCCCAGTGGAATGGTTCTTGCGACTTCGGCACTGTTTAGGCTCAGGGCCTTAGAGAACACGGACCTAAGTCCAGAGAAAATGGAGTCGCCACCCGGACGGGCCAGGAAAAAGAAAGGGGTGGATGACTCGATTCCTAAGGAATCCCCAACCCCTTAATGGGTTTGGAAAGTTGGGTACGTGTGGGGAAGGTGAGAAATGGCCCAGAACCCCCACAATGCCCGGTTCATTGGAACTGACCTCCTTTACAGGTCTTAATAATATAAAATTCTTAAATATAATAATATTATCCATACTACACACAATAAAAAGAAAGCATCATTATATTAAAATCAAAGCAATGTCCAAACAAAACAAAAACAAATAAATGGACACCCATCCAAGGATGGAAACATGTCCTTACATCACATGCCTAGATAGGAAACCCACCAAAAGGTAGAAACATGCCCTTTACATAAGTTCTAAAATAGAAAAGCAAATTAAATTACATGATGTTTAAATAATGAGGTACCCACCAAGTGGAAACATACCTCTTACAACTTTTGGAAATCTAAATTGATTAATAAAAGTAAATAATCATTCATCATAAATAAATCATTCATCAAAAGTATTTAAATATCAATAAAATAAACATCCATCCATGATAAATTAAATAAATCAAGTATTGAAATTAAATGGATTAAAGCATAAGAGATAAATCAAGGTATAAGAAAATATGGAATTGAATAAAGCAAATAAAAGTTCAATTATAGCTACTGTGACTTTTTATGGAATTAAAATAGATTAGGGTTTTATGTTTTAAAAGGTTGGTAAGACTCTTTGATTAAACAAATTAAGGTTTGAATGATGAAATCATGAAACTAGGGTTTTAAATACCTTAAAATACTTTAATTTGTGATTTTTGATTATTGAATTTTAAGCTACTGTGCAATTTTTGGGTTTTCATGTTTTTATGTTTTTTAATGTTTTAAAAGGATTAGGGTTCATAAAAATTAGGGTTTAAGGTTTTAAAAGGATTAGGGTTCATTATTTTAGGTTTAAAAGTTAAATTTTGGATTTTGGGGTTTTGAAATTTGGGTCTCGGGTAATGAAGAATTTTTAGGGTTTTTAAAAATCAATTTGATATTTTATGAAATTTTATGAATTTAAGCAAAAGGATTGAAGTTTTTATAAGTAGAAAAGATGTTTTTTAAGGCTTTTTGAATGAAATAGAACCTACTTTAAAATCTTAAAAGAAACAGAATTTGATTTTGGTTTTGTTGAAAAATATGTTCAATTAGTGTTTTAAGGTCTTTAAGAAGAAAAAATAATAATTTTAAGTCTTTTTAGAAAATAAGGTCACGTTTTAGTGTTTTAACTTTGGAAAAATAAATTAAAGTTCTAAGATTTTAACTTTTGAAAAACACAAAAAATTCCTAGTTTTAGCTACTGTGTAAAAAAAATTAGAATTTAGAATTTCATACCTTCTTTTGTAAGTTGCTCCAAAATTGCTTCTTCTTGGATGAACTAGCTCCAAAGACAAACCTTTTTTGCCTTTGGAATCCCTTTTTTTTTCGTGATGCTGCTGTCTAGAAAAGATTTAAATTGAATTTCTTCTTTTCCTTCCTTGATTTGGTTTCAAACTTTCCAAACTCCCTTTGGATTTCCTCTCTCTCGGCCACCCTTAATTTCAATGCCTTTGGTCCTTATTTATAGTGGTTTAAGGTTATTTATTCATAATTAATTAAGGTAAGTAATATTAATAAAGAAAAAGAAATTAAAACCTAATTGGATTAGGTTTCAAAAAAATTGCGTTGAAAAATTTTGCGCTGGCAAAAACTGCAGCAGCCGGGCCCGTTGGCTGGGCATGTGGGCATGCCAGCCCGGAGGAAATTCCTGTGGGCGAAATAACTAGCCCGCAGGAAATCCCTGCCGGTGAAACGACCACAGGCCTGCAGGTGAATTGCTGGGCCGATGGGCCCGCGCGACCACTTTTCGCTGCCATTTTTTTTTCCGACTCCGATTTTATTTTTATTTTTTAATTTTTATTTGTTTATTTTCATTTTTTATCAATAAAAATTAAATACTAAGGTAAAAATTATTTAATTAAAATTATTTTGGACCAATTAGACAACAAAAATCATTTTGGGCTAAATAAAACATATTAGATCGAATTGGGTCAAAAATTAAGGTTCTACAGATATGATGAAAACAATGATGTCTAGCCAAAGAAGAGTGAGAAGATGAGCTTCACACAACTTGAAGAAATCTTTGTCAAAGCTCCAGATGTCGGGCCACTCCAAGGAAAGCCCGAGCCAATCATGTTCATGGGAAAGTTGATCCCAGGTTTTGAAATTTTTGCAGATGTGGCTGAGCTAGTGTACCAAGTTAAGAAAGAGCTCACCCTGTCAGCCAACAAAGAATCAAATCCAAAAGAGAAGAATGAAGCTATCCTGAAAGCCGAGAAGACTCCAGAGGAGATTGTTGCCCTGGTTGAAGAAAAGTTTGAAGACATCCTACCTTATGATTTTGAGAATAATGATTTTGATTTTAATTTTAATTTGTCCGCTTTGCATGAGGATGATGATGTTTTCTTTTCTAAAATGAATGCAATAAAGTCTAATTTTGCTTACTTGTGTGCTGTTTCTCTTGATGGTTGCATACATTCAAATAGCAATTACATGAGCATCTTTAATATTAATTCTGTTAACACACAATCATTAAATTTGGGAACAACCGAAAATCCTAAAAGCATTAGCATAGCATCTGACCTTACTCCTGATGAGAGAGAGAGATTTGAAAAAATATTCAAAAAATATGAAGAGGTGTTTGCTTGGTCTTATGAGGATATGCCTGAAATAGATCGAGACATAGCCGAGCATCATATTCCTACTTACACTCACATGAAACCTGTCAAACAAACGCTTAGGCGATTAAGACCTGAGTGGGCTGAATTGGTTAAAGAAGAGGTCACTAAGCAAATACATGTGAAGTTCCACGAAGTGATAGAATACCCAGATTGGCTAGCCAACATAGTAACCGTGCCAAAGAAAGATTGAAGAATAAGGGTCTGTGTAGACTATAGAGATTTGAACAAGGCTTCCCCTAAGGATGATTTTCCTTTACCCCATATAGATGTCCTCATTGAAGTGCAGCCTCTAGTGTGCTACACTCGTTTGTAGATGGATTTTCTGGATATAATCAAGTGTTAATGGCCCAAGAGGATAAAGCCAAAACTGCTTTCATTACTACATGGGGTATATTTTGTTATAGGGTGATGCCATTCGGGTTAAAGAATGCTAGAGCAACCTATCAAAGGATGTCCACCACACTATTTCATGACATGATGCACAAAGAAGTTGAAGTATATGTTGATGATATGATGGTTAAATCGGATACAAGAGAACAACACTTCCAAAACTTGGAATTATTTTTTGATAGAGCTTTGAAATATAAGCTAAGATTAAACCCAAAGAAGTGTGTGTTCGGTGTTACCTCAGGTAAATTATTGGGACATGTGATTGGTCCAAATGGCATTGAGATTGATCGTGACAAAGTTAAAGCAATCAGGGATATGCCAGCCCCTAAGACGGAGAGAGAAGTTCGGGGATTTATTAGCAAATTACAATACATTAGCAGATTCATAGCAAAACTCACAACAATTTGTGAGCCTATCTTCAAATTGCTTAGAAAGAATCAGCCAGTCATATGGAATGAAGAATGTCAAAAGGCCTTAGAGCAAATAAAAGAGTATTTGTTAAATCCACCTGTTTTAAAACCACCTAAACCCGACAAACCTCTATTACTATATTTAGCAGTAGAAGAAGAATCAATAGGAGCCATGCTAGCCCAAGCAGATGAGTCAGGGATTGAGCATGCAGTTTACTATTTGAGTAAAAAGCTCCTACCTTATGAAATTAAGTATAGTATCATTGAAAAGACCTGTATAGCCGTAGTTTGGTCTTCTAAGAAGTTGCGACATTACTTTCAATCGTATAGTGTGCAAGCAATTTTTAGGTTGGATCCAATGAAGTACTTAAGAGAGACACCCTCTTTGATTGGGAAATATGGCCGATGGTTAATAATGTTAGAAGAATTTGAGATTGAGTACATAACCAGGAAAACAATCAAAGGTAGAGCGGTGGCAGAATTCCTGGCCCAACAACCATTACCAGATAACGAAGAGGTAATCTTGGAATTTCTGGATGAACATTTAGAAGCAATTGAAGTACAAGGGTGGAAAATGTATTTTGATGGAGCAATAAACAGGAAAGGAGTAGGTTTGGGAGTTATACTATAATCGCCAGAAGGGGAACTCATCCTTTTAGCCAAAAAGTTGAAATTTAGGGCAACAAATAATATGGTGGAGTACAAAGCTTGTATTTTCGGTTTGGAAAACCTAATGATTATGAAGGTGGATAAGGTCAAAGTTTTTGGTGATTCATTGCTAGTAGTATCCCAAGTAAATGGAGAGTGGGAGTTGAAAGAGGAAAAATTAAAACCATACCACCACTACTTGACCATGATGAAGAAGAACTTTAAGGAGTGTAGGTTCATACACCTATCAAGAGAAGAAAATCAAATGGCTAATGCCCTGGCCACATTAGCTTTGGTATGGGAAAATCCTGTCAGTTTATTTCTTAAGCCTCTTATTTTGACCAGTTCATCAACTCCTTGCTATGAATATGAAACAATCATGGAAATTGATACAGACCATGATGCGTGTTATGATACTATAAGGCGATTTTTGGAGGAAAGAGAATACCCGCTAGGGGCAACAAAGAAAGAGATAAGAGCCATAAGACGGTGGTCATTGCAATACATCACATTCCATGGAGAGTTATATCAAAGATTGCCTGATGGGGGTGCATTTAAGATGTTTAAGGAAGCCTGAAGTGGAACGTATCATGTCAGAAATACATGTGGGAAGTTGTGGTCCGCACATGAGTGGTTTGGCCATAGTTAAGAAGATTATTCGGCAAGGTTACTACTGGTTGACCATGGAGACAGATTGTATTGAGTTTGTCAACAATGTCAGATGTATGGTAACTTGAATCGCATGCCTCCTGAGGAATTGCATTCTATGTCTTCACCCTGGCCATTTGCCACTTGGGGTATCGACATTATAGGAGAGATATATCTGACAGCTTCAAATGGTCACCATTTCATTGTGGTAGCAGTAGATTATTTTTGAAAATGGGTTAAAGCCAAATCCTTCAACAAAATGGGTGCAAGCCAAATGGCTAGATATATTGAAAAAAATCCTAATATGCAGATACGGGGTTTCGCACAGTTTGATATCAGATAATGGGGTACAATTTCAAGGAGCAGTTAAGGATTTATTCTCGAAGTACCAAATCCATCATCACCGATCCTCTCCTTATAGACCAAAGGCTAATAGTGTAGTAGAAGCAACAAACAAGACAATTAAGCAAATTCTATCCAAAATGACCAAGACTTACAGGGATTGGTCAGAGATGCTTCCCTTTGCTTTATGGGGATATAGGACAAGTGTGCGAATGCCTATTGGAATGACACCATTCTCTTTGGTTTACGGGATGGAAGCAGTAATGCCAATTGATATTGAGATCAAGTCATTAAGAGTAGTCTTGGAAGCTGAACTGCCTGAAACGAAGTGGGTAGCAAGCATATACACACAGTTAGCTTTACTAGAAGAGAGAAGGTTAAAGGCACTGTATCATCACCAACTGTATCAAAAGAAGATAGCTCGAGCCTACAATAAAAGGGTTAAAATCAGAAAACTCAGAGTCAGCGATTTGGTGTTGAAGCAATGTAAGCCTAATGTATCTTATCCAAGAGGGAAGTTCAGGCCTAGCTGGGAAGGGCCATATGTCGTGAAACAAGTCATGAACAAAGGTGCAGTGAAGCTATCAGACATGGATGGGAATGAGTTTAGTGAGCCAGTAAACATTGACAGGTTGAACATGTTTTATGTATGATATATATATAAAAAAGAGCTCGCTAGGTTGAAAACCCAAAAGGGCGGCCTAGGCAAAAGTTAGAGCAGTCTGCTAGTTTCAAAAACCGGAAAGGGCGGGCTAGGCAACAATTAGGACTAAATGAGAGAAAATCGTCAATTAGAAAACCCGAAAGGGCTAGTTGGCAATAGGAGTGATCTTGTGTATGCTGGCTTTATGTTTGGATTGTTCCCCAATTTAATGAAACAGAATTAATGTTAAAATTGTTCTATGTGCACTGTTATAAGTATTTGGCCAGACATGGATGAAATAAATAAACATAATAGCAAAAGGTGATGACAAATTTTAAATGGAAATGAAGCATCTTTTATTACTTTAATTATTTTTCATCCTAACAATACACTTTCTGAATTGACAAATGTAAAATCTATGGCAGACGATAAATGTAATGTGCAGGCCAGCTTTGCCTCGGCCGATCCAAGTAGGATTCAATCAAGCAAGGCATGTCTAAATCGGGAGTAAAGTCAGAATCGCGAGGCTCAGCTCCATACTGACGGCCAAGACGTCGAGGATCATAGCAAGTACCTTGACGAAGAGCAGCAAGGGGAACATACATCAAGTATGTCTGCGTGGTGATACGAGAAATCTTCCACCAAGGTACCAACCAATGGATATTGACTTCAGAGCTTGAGTGGATCCAGTCAATCCAGTCATCATATGAAGAAACAGGCTGGAGTAGTTTCCTAGCAGAATGATGACGTGGCAGATATCTGGCAAAATCCATGGATGGAGTATCAAGCAAACAAAAAATGCTCTTGAAGGCAAATCTATGAAGAAAGAATTAAATTAAAAAAAAAGGTCCGCTAAGTTGAAAACCCGCAAGGGCAGCTTAGGCAAAAATTAGGACAGCTCGCTAGTTCCGAAAACCCACATGGGCGGACTAGAAAAAAATTAGAGCAATAATATATGTATAATAAAAAAAGGTCTGCTAAGTTGAAAACCCACGAGGGTAGCTTAGGCAAAAATTAGGACAACTCGCTAGTTCCGAAAACCCACATGGACGGACTAGGTAAAAATTAGAGCAATAAAGAAAAGAAGGAGAAAAAAAAAGAAAACCTAAATTGAAAACCCGAAAGGGAAGTTTAGGTAATTACCTGAAGTAGTAACGGACTCCCGGTCAGTCTCTTTGACAATCCTGATTTAAGTCGGTCTAATCCAACTAAAGTCTCGGCTAAGATCACAGGTACCGGCGACAAGCCTCCTTCCATTTGCTCCATAATATCCAATACCCATGGATCAATATCGCCGTCAGAAGAGACAAGCAAGAATTTGCCAAGCAAGCAAAGACAGAGCATGCGTCCCCTTGCCTTAGTAGGAACCAAATGAGAGAGACAAAATTCAATCAAGGGAGCAAGTAGAATTTTTTTGCCTCTCATCAACCGAAGAACTTCGGGTTTTGGAATTTGAAATAACATCTGCATCTTCTGTTGAGTTTTGGAAATCAATATGGGTAATGCCATTTGTTGATTATTTGGATATCCGAGAATTGCCTCAAATTCTTCGATCAAGGGACATATTTCAAAGCCATTAATTTTAAATGCCCTAGAATCCATATTCCAAAAGGAAGCCATGACATGTAAGAAGGAGTGGTCTAATTTAACATTTTAAAACATCAAGTTTTGACCACAAAATTTTCTTCCAATGAATTGCATCCATATTCTTAAACAAAATTTTTATCTTCTTTAAATGATGTTAGGTCATGGTGGATGAATGAAGAAAATTTAAAATTGTTAAAGGAGTTTTTACGTTGAAATGGAAAATATTTTGGCTTCTGTATTAAATTAGGCGTAAAAGATGATTTATATAGAAGAAACAAGCCTTTCCAAAATTGATAAGGAAAAGGTAATGGGAAAGGGTGAGACCATATGGCATAAGGAAAGGAATTAGCAACGAATTTCCTTTGCCACATTGAATTTGGTTTAGCAAAGTGATGTGGCTGTGAATTATGAAATTGTGATGTACTATGATAAAAAATATGAAAAAGAAAGTTTAGTAATTGTGATGCAGTAACGATGAAAAGTGAAAAAAAAGTTACAGTAAAGATGGATATTGTATTTTTCATTATTGTACAATATTTATACAATTGATACAATATTTATACATCACTAAGAGGGTGATGGTAGGTCATCAAATAAAGCCCTGAAAAAGTCATCAGCTGTTGGAGAAGGGGGCAAATTACTCGTCCCGAGATCACCCAAAGAGGGAGCACCAAAATCCCTATTACCTTGAAGTTTCGATCTATCATGGTCCTCATCAAAAGTAGACGAAAGGATCTCATGGTCATCAATCTGGGGGCATCTTGATGAAGAAGCGCCAGGATCCCTCATCCCCCGAAATCAGAAGTCTCGAAAATTTTGTTCGGATTGATGATATAAATTTTCAAAATGAGAAGCCTACTGACGACTTGCAGCCAACTCTTCTTGAAGTTTCCTATTTTGTTCTTTAAGCATTCGCTGTGAGCCAGAAAGGAAAAAGGTAAGAGCATACGTAATCATGCATACATATAGCATAAATAACCATGAAATAAGGAAACTCACCAGGTAATTCATATCAATGCCCTGCGGATGAGATGGCATATCTGACGGGCTAGAATGAGCAAACGAAGGGGCAGTAAAAGAAGGTCCAGCCTCATGATCAAATGAGCCAACAATCTGCAACAATCATTAAAGAATCAAAAAAAGAAAGAAGCAGTTGCAAGTGAGAAATTGTAAAAGTTTTAACATTAAAGTTCAAGAGCCTTCTTTGAATAAAGTGAGCATAAGATGCACTTGGCGGATAGAGAAATGCTTCAATACCATAACCGTACCAAGCTGGCCACCATGCATCCTTCAGCATCGACATAACATTTAAAGTATATTCCGGGCAAGGCATCGGAATCCTCTATTGCTCTGGAATGAGAAACCACTCGTAAACTCTCTCTCTGAGAAACCAACCACTAGACACTAGGTCGGCGATGACTCGGCGAGAATGTTGGAAAGATAGCGCAACCCTCATGAAAGGAGACCAGTTTGTCCGCTCTTCTGGGTTCCACCAGGCCTAATTCACCTGCAAAATAACATAATGTAAGTAAACTTTCGCATAAAATTTAAAGCATACTAATCCTATTTTACCTGGTCCCAGGTTAAGCGGCTCAACACAAAGCGGTGAGTATGCACATGGTGAGAGCCGGGAACGTTCACACGATCGGACAACCAGAAATTTAATCTTGGATACCCGATTCTCTCTCAGAAAATACCGGGTACCCTCACAAGGTTGTGTTCATATGATCACATTCATGCAAGAAAAGAGTAGAAATGACATTGAACAACCGCCATTAAGCCGATGAAAGACTTCTTATTTTGGCAAAGTTTATCAAGACCATGGTAAAGACAGGCGAGACCAGCTTCACCCCAGCCATAAGATGGTAACATTTTGAAATAAGAAAGGGCCTTCAGCATTGACAAGTGGATGGAGGATTCAGTGCTGCCTAAGATGGTCAACCCAAGCAAATATAACAAAAATCCTCGAGCATACTGTTGGGTCGTGTCTCTGTGAATCCGTCCTTCGTAGTTCATCCAATAACTATGAATCGGTTCAATTTTTATCTTAAAAGGCCCTTTATATGATGGTTCCATACCAATTAATTCCTGAATTTCTTCAAATGTCAAAATATCGTTGGTAAGAGGAACCGGAACACCATCATATCGAAGGCCGTTTATAGCAGTAAAATTGACCGAACCAATTGTCATCTCTCCAATGGGCAAGTGAAAAGTATGAGTTGTGTCCAACCATCGTTCTGCAAGTGCCTGGACTCCACTCTGGTCTATCTGATACTCCTCGGATGGCAACTGTAAGATGAAGCTCTCAAAGCCGCAATCTTGGATAATCTTCTTTACCCGAGAAGGCACTACGTCATACCAATATCGGGCTTTGTAGATACACCCTCCAGCCTGAACAATGCAACGATCATGCTAACACGGAGCCAGGTAAGTCAATACCAGATAAATACATATTATCTTATCTGCTTAAATTAATATATTTTCCTAAATTTTCTAAAAAATTATTATAATATAAAAATATAAATAAAAAATAAAGGCAAACACAATAATAATAAAAGAGCTTAATATAAAAACATAAAAAAAAGAAGAAGAAGAGAAAATAAATAACAGAAAGACGAAAAATCAAGAAAAGAAAAAAAGAAAGAAAAATAATTACCGCACTCTTTTGGTTGGAACTACGATGAAGCGGCATCCCGGCTAGTAGATCTATATTTCCGTCTTCATGATACCGAATAAACTCTAATAACTCAACATTAGAATGAATCCCTGACCTTGAAGCATGCTTTTTTTTTTTTGAAAACTATGTGCTAAATTTGAAAGAATTTGAGAGAATTATAGAAATTGAGAAATTTGGTTGTGAATCAAATGAAAGAATTCATTGGTTTATATAGAGAAATGGCAGGAAAAAAAATTCAAAAGTAAGTTTTACTGTTCATGAATAGTAAACTTTACTATTCATAAATAGTAAATTTTACTAATTATAAATAGTAAATTACTATTGATGCATAGTAAATTACTATTTCTAATACTAAAATACTATTTACTACTATTTATGAATAGTAAGTTACTATTTATAAATAGTAAATAGTGCATGAACAGTGACTACTCAGTAAATAAACAGTAAATTCAATTATTCAATTTAATCATTCAAATACTTGCTTGTGTATAAATAGTTTTACACGCAAGGGGCAAAAAAAGAAGACTGCATAAAAATTAGCCAAACTTTTTGAAATAAAAAAAATTAAAATTAAATTATTAGCTCGGGTCTAGAACCCAAATTTTTCTTAGGTTTAGAACCTAGAATCTCTTTTAAGTCTAGAACCCAAATTACCCTTAGGTCCATAACCTAGTATGTCCAGAACTTAGCTAGGGTCCAGAACCCAAATTATCCTTAGGTCCATAACCTAGAATTTCTTTTAAGTCCAGAACTTAGCTCAGGTCTAGAACCCAAATTATCCTTAGGTCCAGAACCTAGAATGTAATTGTCAAGATTTTAATCAAGGACATTTCAACAAATATTGAAAAATGCATAGTGTATAGTGACAAAAGTGTGATGGATAAATGCTATACGTAAAGAATAGTACATTGTGTAGCTTATAACTTTACTGAAAAAAGTATTTTTACTGTTTTACGAGATGAAAACTCGATTTAAAATCAACGGTTAAGAATGAGGGTGCACCATAGTTATTATGAGCCTACCCTCACTAGATTAAATATATATATATATATATGTGCATATGTGTGTGTGTGTGGAGAAGTTTCTGAATTCTTCTTCTCTCCTGGCCATCACCACCATCTTCACTTCTTTCTTCTTCTTTCTTTCTATGAGTTGAATCAAAACTGAAAAATAAGTTGGAAAAGTGGTGATTATCAACAAGGTATGTGCTTTTGATTTATATTTTATAAAAATATGACTTTTTACAAGTTTAAATGATTTAATTGATTGATTAAGTTATGTATAAAGATATATTGATGAGAAGTGAAGTGAAGGATTTGATTATGTTTTTATCCATATGAAATGGTTAAAAGTTTAATCAAGTGAAGGTATTTGATATGAACATTTTTTATGTCAAAATATTGAGTTTGATAAATTATTATCTTAGATCTTCAATATGATTGTGTTTAATGAAGTTAAAAGTGCATAATACATGATTTTACTCAGAAAACAGTCCCGAAATCAATGCCACGACCGTGTCCCTTGAGTGCCACGACCGTGGGATTGAAAGTGATGATGTTTCTTCAAAGAAATTCGAGAGAACAGAAGAGTTTTAGATGCCACGACCGTGGCCCTTGAGGCCACGGCCGTGGGGTCTTCAAACTTCATTTACAGCTTCATTTTGGATCCCACGGGTGTGAGGTTGAGATGCCACGGCCGTGGGGCACCTAAATAATGTTTTTGGCTTGTAATTTGTGATCTACGGGCCTAGTATGAGAGTAATATGTGAATAATTGTATTGAGACTTCATGTTTATGTGTTAAATGCATGAAAAAGAGTGAGAAACTTGAGATAAGTGACAAATATATATATCATACTAAATATTGACAAGAGTAATATACTAGTGAAATGGTATAAACAAGTGAAATATAAACAAGTGCTTATATAAACAAGTGAGTGATTACATAAACAAGTGTTAATCAATGACATGAGACTAATATGTGTATAGTCCATACATTTGTGTTAATGTGTTAAATGTATGAAAACGAGTGATAAACTTTAGACAAGTGACACACATATATATCCTATCAAATGTTAATAAGAGTATAGTACCAATGAAATGAAATAAACAATGTAGTGTTCATAAAAAATTAATGAATTGCCCAAATCATATTAAATTTATATCTAGCTTTGGATTGAATGGCTAACCAGAGGATGGATAGCCACAGTGATAGTGGGCACCTCGTGCCTTTAGTGGACACATTGTGTTATCAGTGAAAGTGGGCATAATTGCCATTATAAATTCTTGAGATTGCTACACTAACATGTTATCCAAACCTATGATCTAAGTTTAGTATGTTTGGGCATAATTAATGAAAATATATGTGAACATGGTAGTGTGACTAATGAAAGAAATGTAAAATCATAGATAAGTCAAGTACTTAAAATTGAAGTATTGTGTGTCCAGTGTAAAAGTGATTGGTAATAAATATATTAATGCTTACACGTGAAAGTTCTAATGAACGTAATGGAAATGTTATGCTCAATGTACTGAATTAATCAAATGATTGAAAGTGTATATAATGCTGTGAGATACAAAGTGCTCCAAAGTATATCAAATGATTGAAAGTGTATAACATGATGTGAGATACAAAGTGCTCTAAAGTATAGTAGTAGATGTAAGTGCTGAAAAGTATAGATTGAATGAAATGATCCTATATGTGAACTTGAACTTGAAAAGAAAGATTTAGTGAAAAACAAAATAAGTGTATTGTGAACAATGATATCAAATGAGAAAGCAAGTATTGAATAAAATAATTCTTAATGAGACAAGCTGCAATTCTGAAAGTAGTGTATTATATGATAACTTTTATGCAGGGATAGTTATTATTTTGTATAATCAGCATGGTATGTTGATTTATTACTGAAATGAGTTAATATATTGAAATACTCCTTAAAACTAAGTGTTATTACTATATTTTCATAAGTATATTTCTTTAATATTAAGTGATAAAATATGTATATTCAAGCACCACTAAGCTTTGCTTAGCGTGTTAGAATTGTTTTCTGACACCCAGGTATCAGGACATCAGAGCAAGATATGAACCGATGAAGATCTTGTGTATGTTGTATTCGTAAGTTATAAAAGGTATATAGATACTTCAGTTTGGCCATTTGAGAGATTGTATAAATGTGTAAACATAAGAGGATATATGTATTTAGAGAATGAAGTTTAAGAATTCTAGTGAATGATTATAAAAGAAAGGAATGTATTATTTAAGCATTTGATTTGACAAATGTATGATAGTTATCTGATTTGTAATGGATTATTGAAAATTGGTTTAAACATTGGACCTATAAGTGTTGTGATATGCAGATTGTACGAACAGTGTATAGCATAACATTCTCTGATAGTTTTTATATAAGAATTGTCAGAGGATGTTACATAGAATCTTTTTTAAGTCCAGAACTTAGCTCGGGTCCAGAACCCAAATTTTCCTTAGGTCCAGAACCTAAAATCTTTTCTAAGTCCAAAACTTAGATCAGGTCCAGAACCCAAATTTTTCTTAGGTCCAGAACCTAGAATCTCTTTTAAGTCAAGAACTTAACTCAGGTCCAGAACCCAAATTATCCTTAGGTCCAAAACCTAGAATCTTTTCTAAGTCCAGAACTTAGCTCTGGTCCAGAACCCAAATTATCCTTAGGTCCAGAACCTATAATCTTTTCTAAGTCTAGAACTTAGCTCGGGTCTAGAACCCAAATTTTTCTTAGGTCTAGAACCTAAAATTACACTTAGGTCTAGAACCTAAAATTATCCTTGAGTCCAGAACTCAAACCGGGTCCAGAACCCAAAACCTCAACCATCTCAAAAATTAAGTCTTATTGCTTTTCACTCTCTTTCACTAAAGTCTGAGATCATTCATGTAGGGGCAAACTGTAGACCCTTAATTTTTTACTCAGTCCGGTCCAATATATTTTAATTATTCTAAAATAATTTTTATGTTGTCCAATATATTTTAATTAGTCCAAAATAATTTTTGTTATATTAATTAAATAATATTTTCTTTAGTATTTAATTTTTATAATTAATAAAAAATAAAAAATAATAATAATAAACAAATAAAAAAATCGGCGACGGAAATCGGTGATAAAAAATTTCGTCGCTGAAAAGGGTTGCGGTGAAATGGCCAAAGCCATTTCGCCCGCAGACCCACAGGATTTTCCTGCAGGCGAAATGGCTGGCAGGCCAATTTTCCCTCGCAGCCACCTGCGGCAGCCTTTTTTACCAACGCAATTTTTCCGCAGCAATTTTTTTTTGCTAGCGCAATTTTTCCGCAGCAGTTTTTTTTGCCAGCGAAATTTTTTCGACACAAATTTTTCCGAAACCAAATATAATTAGGTTTCGGTTTCCTTTTCTTAATCAATGTTAGATTCCATGAATAACTAAACTTAACCATAAAAATCTTCTATAAATAAGGACTAAGACAACACAGAAAGGGATGAAAATTTTGAGGAGAAATTTGAGACCAAAATTGAGGAGGAAAACTTTGAATCAATCGGATTTTTTGAGAGAGTAAACAAGCAATTCAATCCATCAAAGGTAGCAAAGCTTGTCTTTGTTCTTGTTCATCCAAGAAGAAATTTTTGGTGAAACCAACAAACGAAGGTATGAATCTCTTTATTTGTTTTATTAATTCACAGTAGCTTCATCACTCAGGGTCAAAATTTTTTCTATTTCTTCAAAATAAAAAACCCTAGTGTAGACCCTTAATTTTTGACCCAATCCGGTCCAATATGTTTTATTTAGTCCAAAATGATTTTGTTGTCTAATTGGTCCAAAATAATTTTTTGCTTTAGTATCTAATTTTTATTAATAAAAAATAAAAATAAATAAATAAAAGTCAAAAAATAAAAATAAAAATAAAAATCGGAGTCAAAAAAATCGGCTACAAAAAAATTGTCTCGCGGGCCCGTGGGCATTTCGCCCGCAGGAATTTCCTTCGGGCGAAAAGGCCCAAGCAATTTCACCCGCAGAAAAAATCTGCGAGCGAAATAGCTTTTCTATTTCGCTCACAAGATTTTCCTTCGAGCGAAATGGTCTCCCGCAGCCCGCCCTTGCTGTAATTTCCTGCGGCAGAATTTTTTTTGCCAGCGCATTTTTTTCTGCCGCAATTTTTTCCGACACAAATTTTTCAAAACCTAATTCAATTAGGTTTCAGTTTCTTTTTTTTATTAATATTACTTGCCATGACTAATTAGGAATAAACCACATCAAACTAATATAAATAAGGGCCAAACAGAAAGAAAAAAGGTGGAGGCCGAAAGCAACAGAAGCTTGAAAATTTGAAACCAAATTAGTGAAGGAAAAGGAACAATTCAATTTCTTTTTTTCTGGAATAGCAGGAACACGATTTAAGCAATTCAAAGGTAGCAATTGTCTTTGTTCTTGTTCATCCAAGAAGAATTATTTTTGGAGAATCAACAAAAGGAGGTATGTATTAAATTCTTTTTTTGTTTTATTTTTTCACAGTAGCATAAACTATGAAATTTTGTTTTTTAAATCAAAAACCTTAGAACTTTAGTTTAGTTTTTCCAAAGTTAAAACACTAATACGTTACTTTATTTTCCAAAAAGACTTAAAATTGTTATTTTTACCTCTTCAAAATCTCAAAACCTTAAATAAACATATTTTTCAACAAAACAAAATTTGATTCTGTTTCTTTCAAAATTTTAAACTAGGTTCTATTTCATTCAAAAAACCATAAAAAAACATCTTTTCTATTTATAAAAACTTCAATCCATTTGTTTAAATTCATAAAACCTCATTAAATCATCAAATTGTCTTTCTAAATCCTAATTAAAATTCATCACCCGAGACCCTAATTCTAAAACACTAAAACCCTAATTCAACTTCTAAACCTAAAATATTAAACTCTAACTCCTTTAAAACCTTAAACCTTAATTTTTTCTAAGCCCTAATCCTTTAAAACATTAAAAAACCATAAAACATAAATATTTCAATTATACATAGTAGCTTGAAATCGTCATTTAAAACCATGAATCAAAAGTATTTTTAAAGTGTCTAAAACCCTAGTTTCAAGATTTCACCATTCAAATATTAATTTAGTTAATCAAAGAGTCTTACCAACCTTTTAAAACATAAAACCCTAATCTATTTTAATTCCATAAAAAGTCAAAGTAGCTATAATTGGACTTTTATTTGCTTTATTTAATTCTATACTTGATTATGCTTTGATTTATCTCTTATGCTTTAATTTATTTAATTTCAATACTTGATTTATTTAATTTATCATGGATGGATGTTTATTTTATATTTTGATTAATAGCTTTGATGAATGATTTATTTATGATGAATGATTATTTACTTTTATCAATTAATTTAGATTTCCAAAAGTTGTAAGAGGTATGTTTCCACTTGGTTGGTACCTCATTAGTTAAACATCATGTAATTTAATTTGCTTTTCCTATTTTAGAATCTATGTAAAAGGCATGTTTCTACCTCTTGGTGGGTGTCCTATCTAGGCATGTGATGTAAGGACATGTTTCCATCTTCGGATGGGTATCCATTTATTTGTTTTGTTTTGTTTGGACATTGCTTTGATTTTAATATAATGATGCTTTCTTTTTATTGTGTGTAGTATGGATAATATTGTTACATTTAAGAATTTTATAATGTTAAGACCTGTAAAGGAGGCCGGTTCCGATGAACCGGGCGTTGTTGGTGCTGGGCCATTTCTCACCTTCCCCACTAAGGTGTTGGGGATTCCTTAGGAATCGAGTCATCCACCCCTTTCTTTTTCCCTGCCTGTTCGGGTGGCGACTCCATTTTCTCTGGACTTAGGTCTGTGTTCTCTAAGGCCCCGAGCCTTAACAGTGCCAAAGTCGCAAGAACCATTCCACCGGGAGTGGGGGCAAAAATCCCCGCTCATAGTGGCGACTCCACTGGGGATAAGAGAAGTTGATTCCATTGGTCTTTATATTATTCTATTCTTTCTTATAATGAAATTATCCATTGCATCATCTTAGATTCCATCGTGTGCGTGGGTTAGGATGCCTGTGTTACCCGTGTTGTGTTATATAAGGGATACCATACTTTCACTCAAGGTATGGAGATCGAGCATGGCATAACCACTCATAGCCTCGTACCATTTGGTATATACTTGCTATGGGAACCTAAGCCTTTTAACCCAAAGACTAAAGCTCATGTAATTGGCCTAGTTACTTTTCTTAGGTTTTACCCTAAATGCATGTTATTTGACTATGGTTAACTTATCTCGGGTTAAATCATGGCTTATTTGGTTTGTTCTTTTTCTAATATGACCTAAGTATATTGTAAGCTCAAAATTAATTTTTCTTTAAAATCCAAAAGACCAAGGCTATTTTTCAAAACTTTTCAAAATGGTCTTTGGACATAAGACTTTTCTAAAAACAAATAAAAAGTCCATGGCCCAAATACTAAGCCCAAAATCCATTTACAATGGGCATAGAAACAAAACTATTTTCACCCAATTTTTCTTACAAAGAGCTTGCAAAAGATTTAGGTCAATTATGAAATACCAAAAATCAATTGTGGGCTTAGTTTACACTAAGAATAAATTAACCATGGGCTTGTTTTTGGCATGAACCATTAGTTACCTTTTTTCAATTGAGAAATCTATCTATAATAAACCTCTTAATTTAGTTTTAATCCAATATAGCGTAAAGGCTACTTTAGTTGGATAAATGGATTAAAACCTAATTAATAGGAATTATCATGGATTGATTTCCATTTTCAAAAATATAACTATTGGTTGAAACGTCCGAGGGAATTATTTGAAAGCAAGATACCCCATGTTGGTATTTTGTTAACCATATACCGAGGAAAAGAGACTCGCCATTCGTGTGTGGTTGTTATAAGGTTGGAAGGAACGTCCTATTTATCCTTATTTTTTGATTTGTTTGTGCATACATGCATACATTTTCATCTCATATCATTGATCCTCTCTGGCTCACAGCACTGGATTACGATAGTTCTAAAGCTTACAACAATCCCACCTATGTCGGAGATGAAGTATCCAGCAACGACTCAATCACTTGCTCACCTAAAACAATTGAGCCAAAACAAATTCAAAGGATGGTGGATGAGGCCCTCAATGCCAAGATGGAAGAAATCAAAGAGGCCCTAGCTGAGAGCATGAAGAACCAGTTGACTGCAATCTTAGAGAACCATGCCGAGGCGTTTGCTAGCACTAAGAAACCAAAGGACAAAGGGAAGACCAAAGTTAGTGAAGTGGTTTTTGATGATGAAAAGGTGATCATTGATGATGATGATGATTGGGCTCAATACTACCAAGATGTTCAAGAAAAGAAGAAAGAACCAAAGGTTGGTGAGAAGGCAACTATTGAAAAGACCGAGACATGTAATGTTGAAAAGATGATTGCTGATTTAGAAAAGAAATTTGAGAAGAAGATGAAAACCAAGGAGATGTCTGAGATTGACAAACTATTTGAACAAGATGAAGAGGTCCCTTATAAATTCAAGATGCCTTCCTTTGCTAAGTACAATGGCATCGGAAATCCTCATCTCCATGTGAAGCAATACATCACTGCCATGCAGTCTGCCCGAGCTACTAAGGCTTGTTGCGCTAAAATTAACTCTACCAAAAGCGTCACTCGCAAGTATACGAGGTAGCTGTAGCAAAGGTGATCGCCCCAAGGTCATCTCACAAGGAAGCTAAAGTGGCTAATTGATTATCAGATTATGAATAAAAAGTAATGAAGAAAATTTAAATTGTTAACTAATGAAGAAGATTGATTGAAGTTTAAAACAATAAAAGTAAACAAGAGCTGATGTTTTGATTCACTTGATAAGAAGGGTCTAGGGTTTGCACTTCTCTGCTACTTATATGCATGAAAAGTTATTCCTCTTAACTAATTTAATTTCAAAGATTAAATCTCAAACAACTCAATTAATCGAGTCAAGGAAATAAGCTCTCGCATTCAAACCTCATTCAACTAATCTTGTTATAATTGAATTAATCTTTTTAATAGGTTATATCTCTAATTCACCTAAGTCCTTAATTGAATTGTTTCAGCATTAGACTTCATCTTCTCAATCCATCATCTAATACCTAAAACACATAATTGGTGGCCAATCAATTATATATTAACAATATTTCATTCAATAAAGGCTAAAGAAATTATTAGCTAAGAGAATAACCAATTCATACAATCATAGCAGATCCATACAAACCCTAGACTAGATCAAATTAGTTCATAATGATTTCAAACACACTCATCTCATTAATATTCAAAGAAATCAACTTAGACATGATAATGTTCATAAATACAATTTCAATGAAAGTAAAGAGATAAAGTTCAAGAACAAAACCAAATTACAAACTCCTTGAAGCTTCTGAAGAATCTCTTGTTCAAATCTTGCAAGAAGGATGATCAATGGCTAGAACAATCTAATCTAGGCTAGTTTAATCCAAAGTGAAATCAAAATCAAAGAAAACAAATGTTAAAACCCTAACTTTTCTCTCTGACGGCTGAAACCAACTCTCAAAAACTCAACAGTCCTCAAAACCCTAGCTTTTCTTTTCTTTTTATATGAATCGTCAGTTTAAAATCTGCTGCGTGTTTGGTTCATGAGGGACACGGCCAAGTCAGAAGTGACTTGGCCGTGTGAGTGCTTTTTGGAGGGACACGGCCACTAACTTGGCCGTGTCCCTTGCCTGTGTTCGCTTCTGCTTGCTTCTCTTCTTTTTCTTCTTTAGTTGAGTGACACGGCCAAGTCAGAGGTGACTTAGCCGTGTTGCACCATTTTGGAGGGACACGGCCACAAGACTTGGCCATGTCCCTTGCCTGTGTCTGCCTCTGTGAATTTAAAGTCTTCTTTGCTTTGGATGCAGGTGAGACACGGCCAGGTTGGAGTGACTTGGCCGTGTCTAGGCAGAGGGACACGGCCACTGAATTGGCCGTGTCCCTTGCTTGTGTCTTCAACTGTGACTTACTCTTCCTCTTTAGCTTGGTATGGGACACGGCCAGTGACTTGGCCGTGTCCTCTGCCTTTGTCAGCTACTGCCTTTTTTCCTCCTTCAATTTTCTTCCTTGCCTATTTTAACCTAACACAAAACTCAAAACAAACTCTAAACAACAAGTAAATAGAAAATAACCAACACAACATAAACACAATACTAAAGACTAGATCAATAACGACATAAACATTGAAATAAACTAAAACTACCAAAATTAATGAAAACACCAAACAAACCGATTAAAACTAACAAAATACCTTAATAAGACAATAATTATCATAATAAACAAGACACAAAACTATAACAAAAACTAATAAAACAACTACCCCACACTTAAAACTTTGCTTGTCCTCAAGCAAATTCACATGGCATAAATTAAAAACTCAAACAACCTTAACTATATTTCCAGCATATAAAATGAAATCATTCAAGACATCAGACATAAATAATTGCAATTTCCTTCAATCAAGATTTTCTTAACTCATTCATTAATCCAGACATACAAATCTTATCTGTTATCTAACTGTTTCACTCGATTTCAAAAGTTAATCACTCAAACCACTCATGATTGCATACTACCATAAACTTGCTTAATTATCCAATCTCCCTCACTGATTTTTTCAAGAAATAATCCGAAGGTCTTTTATTTGGATGCAATTGGGCTAAGGTGAAGGTGTGAGAAAAGACATTTAAGCTGGAGCATCAATAAATGGAGTATCTAAATTAGACACTACTCTTGCTAAGGCACTCATAACTCCCTCAAATGGCATACTCACAATCCATTAATACTTCACATACTTGCATACTCAAAGAAAAATACACGAGCCGACATTCCTCTTTTGCAAACCAATGCTAGAACATATGTAAATTTTGTATACATATATATACTCTTTTATTTTCTTTTTTTTTATTTCCTCCTTTTCTTTTTCTTTTATTTTTATAAATATTTTTTTATACATATATATACAAAATATAACATTGCATAAATCATCTAGCTTAACATGTAGAGGAAAAGAATAGTCAACTCTTAATCAAATACAAAGCGCAAAGTATGCATTTCACCCCAAATAGCAATACCATATTTTTATTAATTTTTTTTATTTGCTTACCCCACACTTTGAAATAAACCACCCTATTGTCATATAATAAGAACTCCATTCCTTAATGTAGGTATGATGATAATAAGAGAAAGCTGAGCTGTGAATTGTGTTTATCAAACAAGAAAAGGTCAAAGGCTCAACTTGGCTCACTAAGAAATTTAATATTAAGGGACGTCCTTTTAAGCTAAAGGGCTAACCTAATTTGCCTTCATCACTTTAAACCTTGAGATTAAATCATAATGTGAGTTCAATTAGTATGCAAAAGCAAACTCTAGAGATGCAAAATCATGAAGGTGCACACTTAAGAAAAGAAAATCAACTGATAAAAATATCAAATTATGAGCCTCAAAACTCACACAGGTGGGTTCACAAAGATTTATATGTCATAAATTGCAGAATGTAAAAATTGATACTAAATGAATTCAAATGCTAATCTCTATGCTGATACTAAAATTTCAACTACAATGCTAAAATCACAGAAAAGATCAATAAGATTTCAACAATTATGCCATACACAACAAACACAATAAGCAAAACAAGACAAACAAAATAAAAATTAAAGGAAAGCTTAAAGAGTACCCCACACATAAAATTTACATTGTCCTCAATGTAAAACAAGAATAATAAATAAAAAGAGTCAAAGGACAACCTGTCTTCCATCGTACCTGGTGAGGCAAAATCCTAGCTTTCCATTACAAACACAAAAGTTTAAAAACAAAAGTACAATATATAAAAATAAAATATCCAAATAAAAAACATTAACATTAAAACAAAAATGAAAAATTATAACAAAAATACACTAAACAAAATAAAGCAAGGAACTCAAAATCTATGGAAAAGGCGGGCGTGAAGATGAAGCAGCCGAAGGATGGAGACTCAAGATCTTCGCAAGGTTGCTATTAATCTGTTCCAACTGCTGTAAGACCTCAGCATGGTTACGGTCCACCTTACTATCCAGTCGATCCACTTTGCCCTCCAGGGCCTCAATCCTAAGAAGTACCTCTTGACTTTCCAAAACCGAAGCATCCTCATCTAGGTCAAGAGAATTCGAGTCGGACTCCTCTTAGACCCGTGCTCTCTGCTGCCTGTCCCCCGCTGCTGCAGGCTCAGCTGAAGGCATCACATAAGTCCCTCTCCTATGCACCACCATGTGCATCTTCTCAAGTGTAGCTAAATCCAAAGAGTCATTACCCGAAATTCTAGTCATGCGACTAGTACTCGGGTTAAAATCCTCAACAAGGGCTACTGCTAATGTGGTAACCAACCCCCCAACACAAATTGCCCCCTTTCTTTTGTTAGCCACAGAATCAAAAATATCGGCTAACCAATAGCCGGCACTAACATGCATTGCATTAAAAGCACAATCCAGGAAAAATAATTCACTCACTTCAAGCACACCCGGGCTCTCATTCCAAGCAAAGAATCCACAAGCCATAAACCTATGCAAATACCTCAAAGCAGAATTTCTTAATTTAGATGCCTTAGCCGATTTGGCCACATAAGTACCCGAGCCTAAAGCTCCCCAAGCAAATTATTATTTAAATTCTTTGGGTACTGACCTTTCCCCATGCTGATGAAAACCATATATATCATTTAACTGGTCAATATTAAGCACATAAGATTTACCCAGTAATTTAAACATCAGTCTAGTGCAGATTTTCTTATCATTTCTTTCAACCTTGAGAGATGTCAAAAATTCTAAAGTAAGTTCCTCAAACTCCAAAGGTCTCAAGGTGACTAGAGTTTCCCATCCAAGAAATTGCACATATCGATCAAAATTAGCCCTAATTTGCAAGGCATCAAAGAGATTCATCGTTAACATACCTTGTCGGGAAAAAACCCTGAGCCAAAAGACTTGCTCTCTTCGAAGATAAAGATGATGAAGAGGAAGAAGCTCCTTCGGTTGTAGGCCTCTTCATCTTGCGGTGTGAAACAGTCTTAGTTCTCAACATCCTTAGAAATCTAAAAATTCAAACCCAAAACTTGATTAAATCAAAATTATATGAGCAAAGAAGAAGTTTTAAGTGATTATCTCTAGTTTTGGTGAAGAAATTTGATGTTTAAAGGAAGATTTGGAGTTTTGAATCACAAGCTATGAATTTTGCGATATAGAGGGCGAGAGAACGAGAGAGACGAACAACAGGAAATTAGGGATCTAATGAAAAGAAACTGGGCAAAATTGGGTTTTTAAAAGTGTAAAAATGAGGGACACGGCCGTGTTGGGGTGGATTTGGCCGTGTCTGGTGTGTGAAATTGAAGAGACACGGCCAAGTCAAGATGACACGGCTGTGTCTAATGCTCTTGGAGGGACACGGCTAGTGACTTGGCCGTGTCCCATGGTTGTGTCCTCTTCTATATAAAAATTTGCAAAAACAAAAGAAATTTGATGAAGCGTGGCCGTGTCCAGTGTGTGACACGGCCAAGGAACACGGCCAAGTCCTTTGGCCGTGTCACCTACTTCCTTTTATTAACTTTTAACTCTTTTTATTTTATTTTATTTTATTCAATTCTTAAAGATTTTGCAAACCTTCTTCTTCAAACACCCTGAAACACAAAATAAAGAAAAACCGATCAAAGCACCAATTCCATTTATTTAGACTAAACATTAAAATCAAAACTTGCCAAATTTAAAATTACAACTATAGAAAATAAATGCAAACCGATGGGTTGCCTCCCATTTAGCGCTTCTTTAATGTCATATAGCTGGACATCATGCAAGGCCTAGGGATCATGAATCAAAGTGCTGTCAATGACCCTCACTTCCTGAAATCCTTCATTGTATGGCTTAACTCTCTGTCCATTCACTTTAAAAGTCTCACTTGTTCGAGAGTTAAGTAATTCAATGGCACCAGAAGGATACACCTGAGTTATCTCGAAAGGACCACTCCATCGAGACTTGAGTTTACCTGGAAAAAGACGGAGTCGTGAGTTAAAAAGTAAAACCTTCATACCTGGACTCAATGTCTTTCACACTATAATTCTGTCATGAAGTGCTTTAGTGCGATCCTTGTAAATTCTCGAGCTCTCATAGGCCTCATTTCTCAGCTCATCTAACTCTGAAATTTGTAGAAATCGTTCTCTCTTCGCTTTGCCCAAGTCAAAATTCAGAGTCTTGATTGCCCAATACGCTCTGTGCTCCAACTCCACTGGCAAGTGACAAGCTTTTCCAAAAACCAATCGGTAGGGACTCATACCAAGAGGAGTCTTGAAAGCAGTCTGATAAGCCCATAGTGCATCATGCAATCTGTTTGCCCAATCCTTCCTTGATGTGTTGACTGTTTTCTCCAGAATTCCCTTAATCTGCTTGTTGGATGTTTCCACTTGTCCAGAAGTCTGTGGATGATATGGGGTTGCCACTTTGTGCTTAACACCGGATTTGTGCATTAATTTCTCTAAAAGCTTGTTGCAAAAATGGCTCCCCCCATCACTGACTATCACCCTTGGCATACCAAATCTGCTAAGAATATTTTCCTTCACAAATTTAACAACTACATTAGCATCATTAGTACGGGTGGGGATTGCCTCCACCCATTTGGAAACATAATCAACAGCAATTAAAATATACTCATATCCAAAAGACTTGGGGAAAGGACCCATGAAGTCTATTCCCCACACATCAAACAGTTCAACAACAATATATGATTGAAGGGGCATTTCATTCCTCCTCCCAATGTTACCTACTCTTTGGCAACGATCACAGTGCTTACAATACTCTTGAGCATCTTTAAATAAAGTAGGCCAGTAAAAACCACTTTGTAGCACCTTTTCTGCAGTCTTTCTTCCTCCAAAATGACCCCCACAGTGAAGGTCATGACAAAATTGGAGAACACTCAGTTGTTCTTCCTCAGATACACACCTGCGAACTATCTCATCTTTGCAGATCCGGAATAGATAAGGTTCATCCCAAAAATAAAACTTACTCAAGTGTAAAAACCTTTTCTTTTCCTAAAATGACATGTTAGTACGCAATATACAACAGCCAAGATAGTTAGCAATATCTGCAGACCAAGGTACATCAAATACCACAATAAGCTGCTCATCAGGAAATGCTTCTAAATTTTTATGAATGCTATCAGATGCAAGATTTTCACTAAAGTAGGGTAATCTGGATAAATGATCAGCAACAACATTCTCACTACCCTTAGTATCCTTAATTTGGAAATCAAATTCTTGCAATAACAACACCCATCTAATTAAGCGCGGTTTAGCATGTTGTTTTGTTAAAAGATATTTAAGAGCTGCATGGTCAGAATGCACAATAATTTTTTACCCAATTAAATAAGCTCTAAATTTGTCTAAAGCAAAAACAACAGCTAACATTTCCTTTTCAGTTGTGGTGTAGTTCATTTGTGCACTATTCAGGGTCAAGCTAGTATAGTATATTACTCTCAAGTATTTATCAACCCTTTGCCCAAGAACAACTCCTACTGCATGATTAGAGGCATCACACATGATTTCAAAAGGTAAAGACCAAACAGGAGCTACAATCACTGGTGCACTAGTCATTTTTTCCTTAAGGGAATTAAAAGCTTGCATGCATTGTGCTGTAAATTCAAATGGAACATCTTTCCCCAACAAATGGCACAATGGTTGGCTTATTTTAGAAAAATCCTTAATAAACCTCCTGTAAAATCCTACATGCCCTAGAAAACGTCTTATTCCCTTAACAGAGGTAGGTGGGGGTAACTTAGCAATCAATTCAATTTTAGCCTTATCCACCTCAATCCCTTTACTTGACACCACATGACCTAAGACAATGCCCTGAATAACCATAAAATGACTCTTTTCCCAACTTAAGGTGAGGTTACATTCAATGCATCTCTCAAGCACACGAACAAGTTTATTGAGGCAATTATCAAAAGAATTACCAAAAACAGAAAAGTCATCCATAAATACCTCAATAAAATCATCTATCATGTCAGAGAAGATAGACATCATGCATCTCTGAAAAGTTGCAGGTGCATTGCACAAGCCAAAGGCATACGTCGAAATGCATAAGTCCCAAAAGGACAAGTAAAGGTTGTCTTGGACTGATCCTCTGGAGCTATTGGCACCTGATAGTAACCTGAAAGGCCATCCAGAAAATAATAATGTGAGTGCCCAGAAAGTTTATCTATCATCTGATCAATAAAAGGAAGAGGGAAATGATCTTTCTTTGTAGCATTGTTCAACTTCCTATAATCGTTTCACATTCTCCACCCAGTAGTAGTCCTAGTAGGAACCAATTCATTATTCTCATTTTTCACCACAGTGATTCCAGATTTCTTAGGAACTACATGTACTGGGCTCACCCACTCACTATTAGCAATTGGATAAATTACTCCTTCATCCAGCAATTTGAGCACTTCCTTCTTAACCACTTCACTCATATTTGGGTTAAGGCGCCTTTGAGTCTCCCTCACAGGTTTAGCTCCTTCTTCTAAAGTGATTCTATGCATGCACATGGAAGGACTAATACCTTTGATGTCACTCAATCCCCATCCTATTGCTCTCTTCAATCTTTTAAGCTCACTCACTAACCTCATTTCCTCCTCTTCACTAAGTTCACTAGATATTATCACAGGCAAGGTATTGTGATCTCCTAAAAACACATATTTCAGGTTCTTAGGTAACTCTTTTAGC
Organism: Garcia nutans; assembly: GCA_947685225.1. Lineage (NCBI taxonomy): Eukaryota > Viridiplantae > Streptophyta > Magnoliopsida > Malpighiales > Euphorbiaceae > Garcia > Garcia nutans. The sequence continues at coordinate 17,621,124 of CANTUV010000009.1, read as the reverse complement.
TCTAACTCTAGTGAGGGCTTCTTCTCTTCTTTTTCAATGGGGGAAAGTTCAAAAATTGGGTCCTCCTTAAGCTCCTCTATTTCAGCACCCTCTAAAGTCTCAATACAACTGGCTATTTCTGCATCAAAAATGTCCACATCACTCTCTAAGGTCAATGCCAGCTCCAATTTATCAGAGGAACCTGTCTGCAAGAAAACATCTGAAACAACTGCATCAACACAATCAGTGAAAGAACAATCCTCATATAAAGCAGTTGTAGGAATAGGAGAAGTGTTAAAAATAGAAAATTCCACAGTTTGTCCCAAAACAGTCATTGATAATTTTCCATTCTTAACATCTATCAAAGTGTTGGTAGTCGCCATAAAAGGCCTACCCAGCAGAATGGTGTGTGCAGATGGTGAAGAGTTACTTACTTCCATGTCAAGAACAATGAAATCCACAGGTACTATCAAACCACCAACTTTAACTAACACATCTTCTATAACCCCTTTCGGGAATCTAAGAGATCTATCAGCTAATTGCAACACCATTTTTGTTGGTTTAAGTTCCCCTAGTTCTAAATCAAGGTACACAGAATAAGGCATTAAATTCACACTGGCTCCTAAATCACACATGCCATCAGTACCCTTTCCATTCCCCATAGTAATTTGAATAATAAAACTTCCAGGATCCTTTAGCTTAGGAGGTAATTTATGTTGCAAAACAGCACTAGCTACCTCAGAAACTATCACCTTTTCATTCGGCTCATACCTCTTTTTCTTGGTATTCAGTTCTTTGAAGAATTTAGCATAAGCCGGCATGTTCTTAATTGCTTCAAGTAAGGGTAAGTTAATACTTACCTTAGACAACATGTTGAAGATATCTGAAAATTGCTTATCTTTGTTATCCTTCAACCTGCTGGGGAATGGTATAGGTGGCCGGTATGGATTGCTTGCCTTGTGCAAATCTGCTGTAGGGGACTTCTCCATTGATCTTTCTTCAGCACCTTTGTTCTCTAGTTCTCCTTCCTTTTTATTCTCTTGCTTACCTGCATTCACAGAATTATTTTCAACATTGTTATTAATTACCCTGCCACTCCTAAGAACAGTCACTGTGTAACACCCCCATATCCAATGCACACACACTACAACCACAACAATGTAGCATAAGTGCACCAAACATAGGGATGCTACGGTTCTCTTAACATTCAAAACACTTTAAAACTTGATACAATACCCTTATCATTATACATTATAGAAAAATAGATCATTTACTTATAAAACAAAACATATTAGTTATATATATATATACATTTAAATATTACACAGCGGAAGTTATAAAATATGTACATATCTACATATTAAACATTTCTTTACAAAATATAAAGAAGTATACATGATTGGCAAGTTTGCTCTGATCTTTAAGCTCCCAAAATGGATTCTTCAAGGTCTACTCTCACTTGGTCTTGATGAACTCTCGGGTTCAACTCTATCAACTCTATTACCTGCGCGATTAAACACTATCGCGCTAAGCCAAGGGCTTAGTAAGATAAAACATGCTATTGATATGCTTTAATACAATACAATGTCAATTCTCAATCTATATTATACATGTAACCACTTAGATGCAAAGTTAACATCATACCTTTACATTTCATAATTCAACATATATATATATATGCATATCACATTTCAACATCTTTTCTTATACTTCATTAGCTAATCATTAAACAATCCATAAACAACACTAAACAAAGACAAGCATGGGCCCAAGACACACTAATATGCAATTCAATTTTCAGAGTTAATGCTTTGGTTTGTTATCACATTTATCAATATCATATACCCAACTAGGCTTCAAGGATTAAGTTCAACCAAGCTTCAAAGGGAGCAAAGCATGCTAAGCTTCAACCCAACTTGGCTTCAAGAACTAACCCAACCTAGCTTCAAGGGTGGTAACATCTCAATTAGGCTTCAAGGATTCAATCCAACCTAACTTCAAGAGATTGTTACACTTATTAGGCATGCCACCAACAACAAACTCTGAAAATGGAATAACACATTAGCCACACAATTCATTTAGATTTCATTCTCAATTCTCATTATCATTTAGGCAAACATGCCTCATTTATCTCCATTGAATAACCATAGCCAATAACAATGGCTTCACATTCCATTTTACAATATAACACTTCATTATTCAAATGTATATTTATCTCATCCATGATCACATTATATCTCACATAACATCATTCATAAATATCAATATTTCATTCCACATTACTCATGAAACACATTACCATTCACAATGCATAACATAACATTGTTCAATCTCAACAATGCAAGAACAATTTATATTATTAATAGCTTTAGGATCATCCACAAGTGTTTGATTAAGTCATTCCTTGGTTTAAGTATGTTTAAAATGTTTATGTTTAGGTTTAGAGACCAAACTACCTTTGAAGAACCCAAACCATGCAAAAAGAGAACCAAGAAATCAAACAATATCCAACTCATTTGAGGGACACGCCCAGCCCACTTGAGGAACACGGCCGTGTCTCTAAAAATAAAAGAGGCAGTAGCCAACACAAATAAATGACACGGGCGTGTCTCTTCATTGCTTCTGGCCGTGTCACCATAAACACAACCTTAACTAAAACCAACACTTTCTCAATTGCACTCAAACACAATATTCATCATATAACATGTTTCAAATGAACATAATCAATGTTCTAAACACATATTCACCACAAGAATTACTTCACAACACATTAATATAACAATTAAACACACATCATCTCAAAACACTAAAATCACCATCCTTCTCCACCTTTCAAAATCAACATTTACCACTTCCAATAACAACACCTATTTAAACTATTAACTTAAAACCAATTTAACACTTGAGAACAAATCATAAACACATCTCATCATCAAATCATCAAACCCTAATTAACTTCCCATACCACTTCAAAAGAAAGAAAGAAATCAAAGGGAAGATCTTACCTTAGTTAAAAACTTCTTGAATCAACACTTGAACACTTAATCTTCCTTCAATTTTGAACTCAACTCATCAAGAACCTCTCTTCACCTCTTGCTTCCCTTTGTCTATGGAGGAGCCGGCCACTTCATGAAAGAAAGAAGAAAATGATGAAGAAACAAAGTCAAATTTTGCTTTTAATCTCCACCAAGTAATCTTATCCAAGCAATTACCAAATTGCCCTCAATCATATAACTAACTTTTTGTCTCATATAAGCCCTTATATGTAATTACACACTTAACACAAAAATATCTCTCTTCCTTTGACTCTTCCTTTGACCCATTTATATGTTATATATATCATCATATACACAACATATACCATTCTCTCTAAACCCTAATTCTTTCCCAAAACACATATACATATACTTTTCTTTACTCAATTTAAACCAACAACAACAATATGCAAAACTTCTAGGGCATAAATGAGGATATTACAATTCTTCCCCTCTAAAAAGAAATTTCGTCCTCGAAATTACCTGATATCAAATCTGAAACAATTGCGGATATTGCTCTCGCATGGATTGTTCACTTTCCCAAGTTGCTTCTTCTTTTCCATGATTCTTCCACAAAATCTTCACAAGTGGCACTCTCTTGTTTCTCAACTCTTTCACATCACGTGCCAAAATAGCAACTGGTTCCTCTTCAAATGTTAAATCAGGATTTACTTCAATTGACTCAATCGACAACACATGAGATGGATCCGACCTGTACCTCCTCAACATAGAAACATGAAATGCGTTATGAATACGATCCAACTCAGGTGGCAAAGCAAGCCGATAAGCAACTGGCCCAACTCTTTCCAAAACTTCATACGGTCCAATGAAACGAGGACTCAATTTTCCTTTCCGACCAAACCTCAAGATCTTCTTCCAAGGAGATACTTTCAAAAATACCTTATCTCCCACATCAAACTCTATATCTCTCCTCTTTAGATCTGCATAAGATTTCTGTCGGTCTGAAGCTGCTTTCAATCTGCCTCGAATCAGCTTCACTTTCTCTTCAGTTTCTTGAATCAAATCAGGTCCAATCAACTTACCATCTCCCAGTTCACTCCAACAAAGAGGTGTCCTACACCGTCTACCATACAGAGCTTCGAATGGTGCCATACCAATGCTAGATTGGTGACTGTTGTTGTATGCAAACTCCACAAGAGGTAAAAACTTATCCCAACTTCCAGAGAAATCGGTGACACAGCTTCTCAACATGTCCTCAATAATCTGTATCACCCTCTCTGACTATCCATCTGTCTGTGGATGAAAAGCAGTACTGAAGTGCAGTCGAGAACCCAAAGCACTATGCAAACTCTTTCAAAACCTGGAAGTAAACCTGGGATCTCGATCAGATACTAAAGAAGTTGGAACACCATGCAACTTCACAATCTCATAAATATACAACTCAGCCAACCTCTACAAAGAGTAATCCATCTGCATCGGAAGGAAATGAGCTGTCTTAGTCAATCTATCCACAATCACCCATATGGCATCATGTTTCCTTTGTGTCAATGGCAATCCAGACACAAAGTCCATTGTCACTCTTTCTCATTTCCATTCTGGCACTGACAACGGTTGAAGCAACCCGGTTGGAACTTGATGCTCTGCTTTAACCTTCTGACAAGTGAGACATTTCGATACAAACTCAGCAATGTCTCTCTTCAACCCAATCCACCAGTAATGCTGTCTCAAATCATGATACATCTTCGTATTACCCTGATGCATAGCAAACAACGACTGATGAGCTTCTTCTAAAATGATCCTTTTCAAATCAGCATCATCGGGTACACACAATCTGCTCTTGAACCAGAGACTTCCATCACTCTTTACAATAAAATCTCTACCCTTTCCACTCTGACAATCCGAAACAATCTTCTGTATCTTCTTATCGGCCAACTGAGCTTATTTGATTTGATCTAACAAAACCGGCTTCAACTGCAACTGTGCTAACAATGCACCATCATCACAAGGTACAAAACTAGCACACAATGCTCTCAACTCAACAAGCAACGAGAGCGAGTAAACAGTCAAACCTGCTAAAGACTTCCGACTCAAGGCATCAGCAACAACATTTGCTTTACCTGGATGATAGTCAATCAAGCAGTCGTAGTCTTTAATCAATTCTAGCCATCTCCTCTGACGAAGATTGAGTTCTTTCTGGACACCCAAATACTTTAAACTTTTGTGATCAGTGTAGATGAAACATTTCTCCCCAAACAGATAGTGGCGCCAAATCTTCAATGCAAACACAATGGCAGCCAATTCCAAATCATGGATCGGATAGTTAAGCTCATGCGGTTTCAACTGTCAAGATGCATAAGCTATAACTTTCCCTTCTTGCATCAATAGACACCCCAAACCTCTATGTGAAGCATCACTGTAGATCACATACGGTTTGCCTTCAACAGGTAAAGTAAGAACAGGCGCTTGAGTTAACATTTCTCTCAACTGTTCAAAGCTCGCCTGACACTGATCTGTCCATAAAAACCTCACTCCCTTACGAAGCAATCTGGTGAGTGGAGTAGCTATCAAAGAAAACCCTTTCACAAACCGCCGGTAATAGCCTGCCAAACCCAGAAAACTTCTAATCTCTGTCACAGACTTGGGTGGACTCCAATTCAAAATTGCTTCAACTTTGCTCGGATCAACTCTGATGCCTTCTGCAGAAACAATATGTCCAAGAAAAGCTACTTGATCCAACCAAAACTCACACTTCGACAATTTGGCAAATAACTGCTTTTCTCTCAAAATTTGCAACACAATCCGCAGATGCATATCATGTTCTTCTTCATTCCTTGAATACACTAGAATATCATCGATGAAATCCACTACAAACTGATCCAGATAGGGCCTAAACACCCTATTCATCAAATCCATGAAAGCTGCAGGTGCATTCGTCAGACCAAAAGGCATAACTAGAAATTCATAATGCCCATACCTGGTCCGAAAGGCGGTCTTCGGAACATCTTCAGCTCTGACTCTTAGCTGATGGTACCCTGATCTCAAATCAATTTTGGAAAACACAGCTGCACCCTTCAATTGATCCAAGAGATCATCGATTCTAGGCAAAGGATATTTATTTTTAATAGTCACCTTGTTCAATTGCCTATAATCGATACACAACCTCATAGTACCATCTTTCTTTTTCACAAATAGCACAGGAACTCCCCAAGGAGAAACACTGGGGCGAATAAATCCTTTATCCAACAACTCCTGTAATTGCACTTTCAATTCCCTCAATTCTGCTGGTGCCATTCTATAAGGAGTAATAGAGATAGGAGTGGTACCAGGCAACAATTCAATACCGAACTCCACCTCTCTCTCAGGAGGCAATCCTGGCAACTCCTCTGGAAAAACATCAGGGAACTCTACAACTGTGGCAATACTATCAATGGGAGAACCCTTCACTCTAGTATCCACCACATGAGCAAGATAGGCTTCACACCCCTTTCTAATCATTCTCCTAGCTGCAACAGCTGAAACAAATAAGGAGGCTAGCTGTTCCTGCTCATTAGATACTATCACCTCTCTACCATCACCCGTTCTCAAAGAAACAATTTTCTTTTTACAATCCACCACAGCTCCATGTCTAGCTAACCAATCCATGCCTAAGATCACATCATATTCCTTAAATGGCATCTCAATCAAGTCCCCAAGGAACTCCTCACCTTGCACCCTCACTGCACTATCTCTGTGTACCTTACTCACAACCACACTATGCCCTAACGGATTTGTCACCAACACATCAAATCCTAGGGACTCAGCATGCACATCAAATACAGGCAATACAGATGCACTAACATATGAATGCGTAGAACCCGGATCAATCAAAGCAAGTACATAAAAACCAAATAAGGAAAAAGTACCAGCAATGACTGCCGAAGCATCTGGCTGCCTCTGCATAACATACATCCTCTGGGAAGATCCAACCTCCTCTGGTCTACTCTCCCTGGAGGTAGCACCTCCTCTAGAACTGTACCCCGGTCTACCTCCTCGGCTGACACCTCTGCCTCCTCGGCCTCCCCTCGCACTAGGTCGAGAAGCTGCAGTATCAACTGATATCTGCTCTTGCCTCTCAGGACAATCTCTCACAAAGTGATCAGGTGACCCACACCTGAAACATACCCCTGCAACACCAGCCTTCCAACAAGGACCACCATGAGGCCTACCACAATGGATGCAGATGGGTAAGGTGGATCTCTGAACCATAGGGGTCGGAGCACTCGCCACTGAAGCTGCAGGTCTAAATCTCTGTCTCTGTAACTGCACTGACCTACCAGCTGACCTCTGACTCCTACTAACTCTAGGAACAAAGCTTCCTTTACCTCTCTTCGCAGAAGAAGACCCTGCCTCGAACTGGGGCCTTCTAACCCTAACCTCTTCTTCTGAAGCAACCGCAATACCCTGAGCTCGCTCTACACTTCGAGCTGCTGCCACAAGCTGTGAGAACTCCTGATATCTGGATCCAGCCACTAAGCACATAATCGAGGGCCTCAATCCCTCCTCAAATCGCCGACATCTATCAATCTCATCAGCAATGATACCCCCAGCATACTGACTCAATCTAATAAACTCAACCTCATATTCAGTTACAGTCTTGCTGTCTTGCTTCAGACTCAAAAACTCCATCTTCTTCATGTCCTTATACTCCCTAGGAGTATACTTCAACTCAAATTCCCTCAGAAAATCAGTGTAAGACAGTGTTGGAGGATCATCCATAGAATGGGGCACCATCTTCCACCAATCGTAGGCATCCTTTTGTAGCAAAGATCTTGCATAATCAAACTTTTCCTCTGAGGTGGCTTGCAACTGAACAAATACCCTCTGAACTCTATCAAGCCACTGTTCTGCTACAGCCGGATCAACTGTACCAAAGAAATCCTCTGCTCCATATTTCCTTAGCTTATCATAGTGCCTCACTGGTACTGAAGGCTGAGGGGGTGGTGGCTGTGGTTGCACAGGTGCTTGTCTCATAGCTTCCATCATATGCCTAAACCAGGCTGGCGGAATCTCCTCACCAACTGGTCTACCCGACACCGAAACAGGTGCCTCCTCAACACTATCAACTCTAGCTCCCTCATCACGAGCAACGCTCTCCTCACTACCCTCAACCGACTGGCGTGAGTGAGAATCCATCACAACCTAAGTCTGCAAACACAACATACTACATCTTATTAAAGATCAGAGGTTGCCAATCCCAAACATGTATTTTATTCAAAAACCACTTTTAAAATCAAAATAATCTTTTTCTTACATTTTACCTAGGTTGAGAATCTCAAACCTAGGCTCTGATACCAAAACAATTGTAACACCCCCATATCCAATGCACACACACTACAACCACAACAATGTAGCATAAGTGCACCAAACATAGGGATGCTACGGTTCTCTTAACATTCAAAACACTTTAAAACTTGATACAATACCCTTATCATTATACATTATAGAAAAATAGATCATTTACTTATAAAACAAAACATATTAGTTATATATATATACATTTAAATATTACACAGCGGAAGTTATAAAATATGTACATATCTACATATTAAACATTTCTTTACAAAATATAAAGAAGTATACATGATTGGCAAGTTTGCTCTAATCTTTAAGCTCCCAAAATGGATTCTTCAAGGTCTACTCTCACTTGGTCTTGATGAACTCTCGGGTTCAACTCTATCAACTCTATTACCTGCACGATTAAACACTATCGCGCTAAGCCAAGGGCTTAGTAAGATAAAACATGCTATTGATATGCTTTAATACAATACAATGTCAATTCTCAATCTATATTATACATGTAACCACTTAGATGCAAAGTTAACATCATACCTTTACATTTCATAATTCAACATATATATATATATGCATATCACATTTCAACATCTTTTCTTATACTTCATTAGCTAATCATTAAACAATCCATAAACAACACTAAACAAAGACAAGCATGGGCCCAAGACACACTAATATGCAATTCAATTTTCAGAGTTAATGCTTTGGTTTGTTATCACATTTATCAATATCATATACCCAACTAGGCTTCAAGGATTAAGTTCAACCAAGCTTCAAAGGGAGCAAAGCATGCTAAGCTTCAACCCAACTTGGCTTCAAGAACTAACCCAACCTAGCTTCAAGGGTGGTAACATCTCAATTAGGCTTCAAGGATTCAATCCAACCTAACTTCAAGAGATTGTTACACTTATTAGGCATGCCACCAACAACAAACTCTGAAAATGGAATAACACATTAGCCACACAATTCATTTAGATTTCATTCTCAATTCTCATTATCATTTAGGCAAACATGCCTCATTTATCTCCATTGAATAACCATAGCCAATAACAATGGCTTCACATTCCATTTTACAATATAACACTTCATTATTCAAATGTATATTTATCTCATCCATGATCACATTATATCTCACATAACATCATTCATAAATATCAATATTTCATTCCACATTACTCATGAAACACATTACCATTCACAATGCATAACATAACATTGTTCAATCTCAACAATGCAAGAACAATTTATATTATTAATAGCTTTAGGATCATCCACAAGTGTTTGATTAAGTCATTCCTTGGTTTAAGTATGTTTAAAATGTTTATGTTTAGGTTTAGAGACCAAACTACCTTTGAAGAACCCAAACCATGCAAAAAGAGAACCAAGAAATCAAACAATATCCAACTCATTTGAGGGACACGCCCAGCCCACTTGAGGAACACGGCCGTGTCTCTAAAAATAAAAGAGGCAGTAGCCAACACAAATAAATGACACGGGCGTGTCTCTTCATTGCTTTTGGCCGTGTCACCATAAACACAACCTTAACTAAAACCAACACTTTCTCAATTGCACTCAAACACAATATTCATCATATAACATGTTTCAAATGAACATAATCAATGTTCTAAACACATATTCACCACAAGAATTACTTCACAACACATTAATATAACAATTAAACACACATCATCTCAAAACACTAAAATCACCATCCTTCTCCACCTTTCAAAATCAACATTTACCACTTCCAATAACAACACCTATTTAAACTATTAACTTAAAACCAATTTAACACTTGAGAACAAATCATAAACACATCTCATCATCAAATCATCAAACCCTAATTAACTTCCCATACCACTTCAAAAGAAAGAAAGAAATCAAAGGGAAGATCTTACCTTAGTTAAAAACTTCTTGAATCAACACTTGAACACTTAATCTTCCTTCAATTTTGAACTCAACTCATCAAGAACCTCTCTTCACCTCTTGCTTCCCTTTGTCTATGGAGGAGCCGGCCACTTCATGAAAGAAAGAAGAAAATGATGAAGAAACAAAGTCAAATTTTGCTTTTAATCTCCACCAAGTAATCTTATCCAAGCAATTACCAAATTGCCCTCAATCATATAACTAACTTTTTGTCTCATATAAGCCCTTATATGTAATTACACACTTAACACAAAAATATCTCTCTTCCTTTGACTCTTCCTTTGACCCATTTATATGTTATATATATCATCATATACACAACATATACCATTCTCTCTAAACCCTAATTCTTTCCCAAAACACATATACATATACTTTTCTTTACTCAATTTAAACCAACAACAACAATATGCAAAACTTCTAGGGCATAAATGAGGATATTACACACTGCTTGTGCCTGCTCAGGTTGACTTGGGAACTTCCCCTTTTGTTGAATCTGCATCTGTTGAGCAAGTTGCCCCACTTGGGTCTCCACCTTCTTAAAAGATGCTTCTAGGGAATCCAGCCTCTTGTTGTTCATCTCTTATTTTTAGCACTGACTTGGATAAAAGCCTGCAAACTTTCTTCTAAACTCTCTCTGTTAGGCTGACCTTGATTTGAGGATTGGCCCTACTGTTGGTTCTTTCTCTGGAGCAAATGGAAAGGCTGTTGAGCATTATTTGTTGTCCAGGAAAAATTTGGGTGACTCCTCCAACCAGGATTGTAAGTGTTGGAGTAAGGATCATTCCTGGCTCTTGGTTGAAATCCCCCCATAGCATTAACTTGCTCAGCTTCATTCCCAAAAGACTCATATGCAGAGGGGCATATATTTGCTCCATGCCCAAATGTCCCACAGATTCCACACACTTCTTGAGTAGATGAAGAAATATTGTTCTTCATGTTTAGCATCTGAACCTGCCTTGTCAACTCAGCTATTTGACTAACCATTTCAGTATTGGCTTCCAATTGATTCACCCCTTTACTTCTTCCCCTTACACTCTTTTGTTGTGAATTAGCTCCAAACATCTCAAAGATCTCATAAGTCTCATCAGCTGTCTTTTCTCCCATGGCTCCCCCAGGTGCATTATTAATAGTGTTCTGAAATTGCTGGGTTAGACCATCATAGAAAAACTGATTAAGGAGTTGAAGTGGGTAGTGATGATGCGGACACTGGATCAATAGCATCTTAAATCTGTCCCAAGCCTCATGAAATGGCTCTCCTTTAAATTGAGAGAATGTAGCAATCTTCCCTCTCAACTCAGCTGTCTTTTGGTGTGAATAGAACTTGCCCATGAACTTGTTATAAACTTGCATCTCAAAGTTGTCAGTGAATTTTCAGGCAACATCATGAGCCAGCTCTTTGCCCTATCCTTCAAAGTATAAGGGAAACATCTCATCCTCAACTGATCTTCTGTTAGTCCTCCCAAAGGAAAAGTGTTGAGGGTGGAGTAGAAATCCTGAATAAAGTTCAAAGGATCTTCATTTGGAACTCCATAGAATGATGGCAGCATGTTGTAATGAATGTTCTTCAACTCATAGTTCCTTGCTGCATCTGTCAACCTTATACAAGATGTGGAAGTCCCAATGACAGGTCTAGCAAAATCTCTCATGGTTCTTTGTCTTTCTTCAGCCATTTTAACTGATTGCGCAGAATCTGACTCAAATTTAGAAGTGTCCTCCTCTGTATCAAATCCGGTGTAGAGCTCAAACACTTCTCTGCTCCTTTTCACCCTTTGAATTTCTGGAATGAATGGATGTAGCTCTCCTTCGAGTGATCTCCTGCCTTGCATAAACAAAATTTTCTAGAAAAAGAAACAATTAAAAGCAAAAGACAAAATAAAATAAAATGAAAATAGTGAGAAATAATCTAAAATATATATATTTTTTAATAAACAATTATGCCAATTAGCTTCCCCGGCAGCGGCGCCAAAAACTTGTTGCGCTCAAATTAACTCTACCAAAAGCGTCACTCGTAAGTATACGAGGTAGCTGTAGCAAAGGTGATCGCCCCAAGGTCGTCTCACAAGGAAGCTAAAGTGGCTAATTGATTATCAGATTATGAATAACAAGTAATGAAGAAAATTTAAATTGTTAACTAATGAAGAAGATTGATTGAAGTTTAAAACAATAAAAGTAAACAAGAGCTGATGTTTTGATTCACTTGATAAGAAGGGTCTAGGGTTTGCACTTCTCTGCTACTTATATGCATGAACAATTATTCCTCGTAACTAATTTAATTTCAAAGATTAAATCTCAAATGACTCAATTAATCGAGTCAAGGAAATAAGCTCTCGCATTCAAACCTCATTCAACTAATCTTGTTATAATTGAATTAATCTTTTTAATAGGTTATATCTCTAATTCACCTAAGTCCTTATTTGAATTGTTCCAGCATTAGACTTCATCTTCTCAATCCATCATCTAATACCTAAAACACATAATTGGTGGCCAATCAATTATATATTAACAATATTTCATTCAATAAAGGCTAAAGAAATTATTAGCTAAGAGAATAACCAATTCATACAATCATAGCAGATCCATACAAACCCTAGACTAGATCAAATTAGTTCATAATGATTTCAAACACACTCATCTCATTAATATTCAAAGAAATCAACTTAGACATGATAATGTTCATAAATACAATTTCAATGAAAGTAAAGAGATAAAGTTCAAGAACAAAACCAAATTACAAACTCCTTGAAGCTTCTGAAGAATCTCTTGTTCAAATCTTGCAAGAAGGATGTATCAATGGCTAGAACAATCTAATCTAGGCTAGTTTAATCCAAAGTGAAATCAAAATCAAAGAAAACAAATGTTAAAACCCTAACTTTTCTCTCTGACGGCTGAAACTAGCTCTCAAAAACTCAACAGTCCTCAAAACCCTAGCTTTTCTTTTCTTTTTATATGAATCGTCAGTTTAAAATCCGCTGCGTGTTTGGTTCATGAGGGACACGGCCAAGTCAGAAGTGACTTGGTCGTGTGAGTGCTTTTTGGAGGGACACGGCCACTGACTTGGCCGTGTCCCTTGCCTGTGTTCGCTTCTGCTTGCTTCTCTTCTTTTTCTTCCTTAGTTGAGTGACACGGCCAAGTCAGAGGTGACTTAGCCGTGTTGCACCATTTTGGAGGGACACGGCCACAACACCTGGCCTTGTCCCTTGCCTGTGTCTGCCTCTATGAATTTAAAGTCTTCTTTGCTTTGGATACAGGTGAGACATGGCCAGGTTGGAGTGACTTGGCCGTGTCTGGGCTTCTTTGAAGGGACACAGCCACTGACTTGGCCGTGTCCCTTGCTTGTGTCTTCAACTATGACTTGCTCTTCCTCTTTAGCTTGGTATGGGACACGGCCAGTGACTTGGCCGTGTCCTCTGCCTGCGTCAGCTACTAGCTTTTTTCCTCCTTCAATTTGCTTCCTTGCCTGTTTTAACCTAACACAAAACTCAAAACAAACTCTAAACAACAAGTAAATAGAAAATAACCAACACAACATAAACACAATACTAAAGACTAGATCAATAACGACATAAACATTGAAATAAACTAAAACTACCAAAATTAATGAAAACACCAAACAAACAAATTAAAACTAACAAAATACCTCAATAAGACAATAATTATCATAATAAACAAGACACAAAACTATAACAAAAACTAATAAAACAAGGCTCAAACCCTAAGGTACTTTATGCTCTCATTGGACCCTTTTGTCCAAAATTGGTTCAATACCTTAGATGATGGGACACAAAAGAGTTGGGATCTACTTTACAAAGCCTTCATCCAACAATATGGATATAATGTTGAGTTGGAGGTTACCTTGATGGAAGTGGAGTCCATTAGGCAAAGGCCGAATGAGAATTTTGTGGACTATGTAAAAAGATGGAGAAATAAGGCTGCTTTGCTCAAGAAAAGACCCGATGAATATGATCAAATAAGGATGATCGTGAGAGGCGTCCTGCCCAATCTCCGTGAAAGGATGTCTCACACTCTCATATGGGATTTCAAAGATCTTCTCCAAGCTGGTCTGCAAATTGAAGAGTGGGAAAAAGAGAAGAATCACTTTTCAATAAAAAGGAATGAGAAAGGGAATTACCAACCCGGAAATCAAAGCATGCAAAAAGAAGTTGATGTTAATGTGACCGGTCAAGGAAATAAAAGACAATTCTCAGAATTGGGGAAACCTCTATCTTGGGTTTTTAGCAAGCTGCAAAAGAAATGGTTGTTGCAACTGTTAGCTCCTCGACCACTACATAATCCATTGCCACCAAACTTCAATGCCGAGGCCTTCTGTCAATTTCATCAAATGCGAGGACATGAAACAGATAAATGTGCTTGTCTAAGGCATGAGATCCAAGACCTAATCGATAGTGGCAAGCTACCCGAGCCGGATAAGCCCAATACAAAGAACAACCCTTTGCCTAAGTTTGGAAGAGTACCTCCACCGGCAACCTTGATGGTGGTAAAAGGATTGCAAGAACCATTCCACCGGGAGTGGGGGCGAAAATCCCCGCTCATAGTGTCCATTTGTTTGTTTTGTTTGAACATTGATTTATTTTTAATACAATGATGATTTTATTTTAATTTTTGCATGTAGTATGGGTTATATCATAGTAATTAAGAATTTTATAATATTAAGACCTGAAAAGTAGGCCGGTTCCAATGAACCTGGTGTTATGGGGATGCTGGGTCATTCTCACCTTCCCCACACATACCCAACTTTCCAAACCCATTAGGGGGTTGGGGATTCCTTAGGAATCAAGTCATCCACCCTTTTATTTTTTTCTGCCCATCGGGTTGGTGACTCCATTTTCTCTGAGTTTAGGACCGTGTTCTCTAAGGCCTTGAGCCTAATAGTATTGAAGTCACAAGAAGCATTCCACAAGGGAGTGGGGGCAAAAATCCCCGCTCACAATTAAGTAGTCCAAGACCTCAATCCTTTAGGTTTAACCCTAGTTTGTATGTTTTATCCCTTAATTGCACTTTTAACCAACTTTGTACATTTTAATCTTAATTTATATGTAAAACCCTAATACACTATATATGTATAATAGATACACCAGGTATATGTAAAATATGCTTATACAGTACTAGTATGTCACAGCTCAATCTTACTATAAATTTTATAGCTTAAAATATATCTTAATTGTAATATCCTCATATGTGCTCTAGAAGTTTTGATTTTGTTATTGTTATTGTTGTTATTGTTGTTGTTGTTATATTGGATTGTATATATGTGTTAATTGCAAGAGAAAAGAAATTGGGAAAGAAAATAGGGTTTAGAGAGAATGGTATATGTCGTGTATATGATGATATATATAACATATAAATTGGTCAAATGAAGAGTCAAGGGGGTAGAGATATTTATTTGGTTATTGGTGAAATGACTATTAAGGGCATTGGATTAAAAAGAAAGCTAGAACAAATGATAAAAGGGTGTTTTGGTAATTGTTTGAATTGGAACACTTGGTGGAGATTAAAAGAAGAGTTGACTTTATTTTTTGTGGTTCATTTCTTCTTTCTTCTTTGTGTGGCCGGCTCCTTCATAGACAAAGTGAAGATCTTGATGTGTTAAGCTCAAATTGATGGAAGATTGAAGTGATCTAGTGGATGATACAAGAAGTCTTATAACTTTGGTAAGTTCTCTTGTGATCTTTGTGTTTATTTGAAATGATATTTGAGTTTGATAGATTTTTAAGAGTGTGTTGGTTGATTTTGAGATGTGAGAAGTGTTTGAGTGATTGGATGATGGATATTGTGTAACACCCCGATACTCCATATAAGTACTATACATATACCTAGTATACATACAGTAAGTATATAGAGCATAAGGATGTCACTTTTCGTTACAATTTAAAAAAAAACCTTTAGCAGAGTTCAAAACACCATACATTAATTTAAAGAACATTTATAAAATCATTATACTTTTAATGCTCTTACATATATTTAATAATCGTATCTTTATCAAAATCTCATTGTACATAAAAATATATTCTTGTCAGAAATACATCATAATTAAAAGTTATACATGTATGCAACACCATCTAGTTGGTCTCGACAACTCTTACTCTTCACATGGCATCACGAAAGACTTCATATCTTCCACCTAGAACCTGCGCGATAACACATTCGCGCTAAGCCTGGAAGCTTAGTAGTGCAAATATAGAATATAAACATATAACACAGAAATTCTAACACATATATATATATACATTAACTTCATGTACTACTAGCTTCTTATCGTGATTTCCCTTTTTAATAACACCTTTCACATATCTCAACTAATCACATATATCACATACATACCTACATATCATTTACACCAACCACAACTCATCAATAATACTCACAATCAATATATCAATACACACATTACATATCATGCTTCATAACATTATGTTATTCATAATTCACCAATCATGAATCACATTTCCAATAAAAGCAAATATAGATCTCATTATTTACTTATTATTTATCATTTATAAATCACATTGACAACCAAGACAGACCTGGGCCCAAACTATACTAATATGTTATTCAAAGTTCAGAGTTACTGCTTTCGTCCATATCACAATAATCAAGCTCGTAGGCAATATATCTCATATCTCTATCCATGGATAGCGTAACAGACCCAGTCTCTTGGATCATCAACTCGGCTAAACTCGAGGAGATCCTCAACCCGGCTAGACTGTTACTACAATTCACATTTCACATTTTATCAAGTAACAGACCCAGTCTCTTGGATCTCAATTCAAAGAGATCCTCAACCCGGCAAGACTGTTACATTTTCACATTTTCTAGGCATGCCGCCAAATCCAGAACTCTGAAGATTGAATCAACATATTAGACACACACAATTCATTTATTATTTCATTATCAATTGCATTCTCAATTCTCATCATTAACTAGGCAAACATGCCTCATTTATCTCATTTAAATCATCATAGCCAATCACAATGGCTTCACATTTCATTTAAATCATCATAGCCAATCACAAATCATCATAGCCAATCACAATGGCTTCACATCTTATCATATCTCAATTCACATTATAGCAATTCATCATTCAGGTATACATAATCAATTACATTGAACACACATCATAACTTCATCATCATATAGACAACATGTCCATATATTTCATTTCAAACATTATTATATTTATCATAACAAGTTACATTGCACATACCTTTTTGAATCATCATCATAGCTTTCACACTATACAAATCATAACGTTAGTCACATTATATTAATAGTATAATAGATTACTTAACACATTTATACTAAATGTATTAAGTCTCAAAATCATATTAAAAGAATGCAACCATGTACATTTGCACTTACCTCAAGAGCAACTTATACCAATCTAACCTCTTTTTCCAAGAATCCTCCAACATTTGGATTAATGCAACACAATCTCCTCAAAGCCTAATCCAAAGATAATTATACATAATAAGAATATAAGAAGAATAATTAACTAGGGCAAATTCTATACATAACACGCTCACCAACACGGGCGTGTCCCTGATCGTGCCCTAAACCAACAATACAGAAGCTTTGACACGCTCAGTAACACGGTCGTGTTAATGGACGTGTCACTCATTCTGCCTCACAGAAACATTTACACGCCCAACAACACGGGCGTGCTCATGGCCGTGTCAATTACTTTTCCTTACAGTAGCTATGGCACGCTCAGTAACACGGTCGTGTTAATGGTCGTGTCATAAACATCCAACTCAGTACCATTGACACGCCCATCAACATGGCCGTGTCACTGGCCGTGCCATGCACAAATCATACATTTCGACATCTCAACCAAGAAACATAAACACTTCAAAACTCATACTTCATCACCCTTAATCAACATCTTGACTATATTCATCAATTACTTATCAAATTAACACTTATTAACACTTTTATAACTTCAATAACATAACAATAATCATATATACATCCCCATGAATCAACTACTCAAATCCCCAATTCACTTATACTAAACCCTTACTCAACAATATCAACAATTCATCATCATCATCACAAATAACCCAAATCATCATCATCTAAATATCAATTCAACATATTTATACACTTTAATCTTTCATTATCATCATTATCACAAATCCACCATATCAAATCCCAAACTCAAACAATAGGAATCCACACAAAGAAATGAATACTTACTTGGATAATATGCCAAATCTTCAATAATCATCTTCAATACTCTCAAAATCTCAATGAATTTGATATGTAAAAGGATTAAAATCATATCTCCTTCACTCTCTTTCTCTCTTTCTCTCTCGTGCAAGAAGAAGAAGAAGAAGAAGATATTTTCTTCTCTTCCTTAGCTAATCATATATATATATAAAATAATTAAAACCCTTTAAACCTCCACCATACACTTGTCACTCTCTTCTTCCCTTTGACTTTCTTTTATTTTTTTTTCTTTTATTATTTAATTCATTAATTATATAGATATATACTCTTACTTTTCCTACACCGCAATATACCTTATATATATGTGATGTATATGTTGGTATATGTATATTTCTTATATATCACCTTTATATTTCCCATATATTTTCCAAATACCAAATATACATTTTATTCTTCATATACATTTATCTCTTAAATATTTTTCCTTGCATACTTTACCAACATATCATCTTACTACTACTATTCCAATGTACACCAAAATCAAGATATTAAATTAATTCATTGCTCTTCTTTTGATTTTCATTAAACATACACATTAAATCCATATACAACAATAATTATTCCAAACTTTTAGGGTGTACTTCGGGATATTACAATTCTCTCCCCCTTAAAATAATTTCGTCCTCGAAATTATCTAGTTTAATAGCAATTCATTCTTAACATAATACCATCTTAACTTCCATATGAAGTTAATTATATGCTTAAGTTATTACGCCGTCAAATCTTATAACGTTTACTCTCCCCCTTTAGAATCAATCACTTTCTCTAAATTCATAACTCATCATAATATATATATCTTATTACTTTCAAGCAAAGCAATCAAGATAATTCCTCACATTCCATTAAATTTACCTTAATACAAAATCAGATCATCTTAGTATCCTTATAGTTCGTCTAATCATTATCTTCAAGCTTACAAAATATCAATTCATATCTCATCATTCCTTTGTCCCGTCATTATACTCACTTTTAGAGGATACTTTGATCAAATATTTATTAATAACAAGATCCTTATTTGTCATACACTCAATTTCTTCTTTAGCATGCTTTTCACTTCACATAAATATTAGTACAATATCTTTAAACTTACTTTACAAGTATTCAATCTTTTTCTTTTTATCATCAGTTACAACTGATATAACTTAATTCATCCCTGTCCATTCATAGATCAAAATATCACCTCATATACATTATCACTCAAATCGTATACTCTTCGCACAACTGTACGTATTAAATCTCAACCCAAAACTTTGCAATCTTAGCAAAAGCTAAATCAATTAATCAATCTGTCACCATATACTAATATCCTCATCTGGTTAGAATCAAACCAACAATTAACTTATTTAAATTTATCATTAAATTTCACAATATTCATATGACTTAATTCCGTTGGGTCAAATTTATTTTTAAATTCCCATCTCTTCGGATCCATAATTATTAATAACAAATCACCTCACATTATCTTAATACAATTTCCACAAGATTTTCATAATTATCTCATACCATATTTATGATCCACAGTTCACTCATCTAAACCTTAAGTCCATCCATTTATTCACTTTATATTATAATTATATTCAGTATAACTTTCAATCATATAATTTGCAATTCCTTCCGTTTAACATTTCCTCACCTTTCATACCATTACTATATTTACATATTTACCTTTATATCACATTATTCATAACTCAAATTATTTTCACAATTCTCTTCTCCTTCTTAACTTTTCATAGTAATAATCAAATTTCTAACATAGAAATTATAAAATTCAACTTCACCAATCATATCCTTTAACCATGTTTCTAAAAACATAATCGTCAATCTCATCAACACTATATTATGGTTATGTCATTTTAGGCCCAAATCTGAGAACAGCTAAACTGATCAATCAATTATACTAAACAATTCCTATGACCATAAGAGATCATTAACCACGACTGTAGCTTATAAATCAATTCTGTCCCTCTATCATTCCATTCCCAATCTTTCCAATTACAATATTGAGTTGTATTACAAGCATTACATATTCATTCTCTAAACTTTTACTACATTAAGAATTAACACCTTTCAACTCCATTTCAAATCAATTTACACTTGATTATATGATCTTTATCAGCTTAATTCATGTTTCATCAATATTATTATTAACATCTATTACATATACATAATCGATATTATACAAATCTCACAAAATTTTTCGTCTGCTATTCCATTTCTAATCTATCTCTCTTCAAAGTTTTATACATTATTTCCCTTTGTCCTTACAATCTCTTATAATATACAAATACATAGAACTTTTCCATATGCGAATACTTTGGGACTCTAAATATCATATGATCATTAAATTCATTAATCACCATAACAATGTCACTATCCAGTATTACACAAGTCCATTCTTACTTTTAATTCCGTCATATAATTTGTCTAGTTTTGTTCAAGCCATGACCTTATCTTTCTTAGGTCCACTAAAGCACACAACCATATCACTAATCCAATAGTTATACCACATTCACCTTCATAAATCACCTTCATAATATGACTCACATTTCTTACATATCGAAATTACATTTATATCAACAGATCTATCTCACATATCCTCGACAGGTAAACACATGATCATGGAATTTTATTTAATTTCTCTTTTATATACATTCTACACAAATTTAGTGTTTGTTACTTTCCTTTGAACATTATCATTCTTGTTCTTATAACATGACTTAGATTATTTCTCAACACAACAAATGTATACATTCTAATTATAGCAATGCTTCACCTACATCTTAGTCATATTCCTAATGTGACATCTCTTTCACTGTTGTCTCAGAAAACATTTAATATACCTCCGTATCCATTTTTCCTTTCTAGTCAAATGACTTAAAGTAACACTTACTTATCCACTTCCCTTATTATCTCAAAACAAATTTTCATACCATCAATCTCATATACAATAATGTTCATTTCAAATAACTCATTTATGTATCAATATATATAAAAATCTTTATCAATATTCCATTAAAATTCTAAATTCTTAAATTACCATCTCATCTAAACTTCCATTTTGCAAAACTCATCTTTTCTTAATATCAACTTTAAAAACATCATATATATACCACCATATAACATCAAAACATACAATTTTCACTGTTATTAAGCTCATTTCAAGAATCCAAATGTCACATATTATCACTAGTAACATGAGCTTTCACAATATTCAAGCATATCACGTTTCTAACATTGAGATCACAATGTTTGCATTAAAATCACAATACAAACAATACCAATATATATATCTTCTTACTTAACCAACATTCTCTCTTTTTCCTTTAAGCAAAACCTTAACTTTATATACCCAAACCTTACATAATCACATTTTGTCTATATCAATCAACTTACTCACTAATCCACCATACTCTTTTCATCATAATACCATCCCTTTCCATATTAGCAATCCAACAATATTTCCTCTTTCTAGCAAACCCAACATAAACTCTATTATAAAGAAATTCAAAATGTAAAAGAAAGAGTACATACTTTAATCTTGATTTTATTTTCAAAACATTTTCAACTTCATTCTCCTATTCATTCCTTACATTACAATCACCTTTCAATAGTCAAGGTTTCAAAATCTGTTTTCCTTAAATAAACTCCCATTCTTGAATTTACCAATTAAACTTGTACCAATTTTTCATATATACTTACATATAAAATCTCATTCATACAATATCATTCATCTCATGTAATTTATATACATCACAAATCACATAATGCCACGTTCGAGACCAACCTAGGTGTTAATGCATATGCATGTATTATAATTTCGTTTCAAAACCTTTCCTTTTTAATTCTATTTAAGCTTTTCAAAATTTTTCCTTTTTAATTCCACTTAGGCCGAGAATCTCGAACCTAAGCTCTGATACCAAAATAATTGTAACACCCCGATACTCCATATAAGTACTATACATATACCTAGTATACATACAGTAAGTATATAGAACATAAGGATGTCACTTTTCGTTACAATTTAAAAAAAAAACCTTTAGCAGAGTTCAAAACACCATACATTAATTTAAAGAACATTTATAAAATCATTATACTTTTAATGCTCTTACATATATTTAATAATCGTATCTTTATCAAAATCACATTGTACATAAAAATATATTCTTGTCAGAAATACATCATAATTAAAAGTTATACATGTATGCAACACCATCTAGTTGGTCTCGACAACTCTTACTCTTCACATGGCATCACGAAAGACTTCATATCTTCCACCTAGAACCTGCGCGATGACACATTCGCGCTAAGCCCGGAAGCTTAGTAGTGCAAATATAGAATATAAACATATAACACAGAAATTCTAACACATATATATATACATTAACTTCATGTACTACTAGCTTCTTATCGTGATTTCCCTTTTTAATAACACCTTTCACATATCTCAACTAATCACATATATCACATACATACCTACATATCATTTACACCAACCACAACTCATCAATAATACTCACAATCAATATATCAATACACACATTACATATCATGCTTCATAACATTATGTTATTCATAATTCACCAATCATGAATCACATTTCCAATAAAAGCAAATATAGATCTCATTATTTACTTATTATTTATCATTTATAAATCACATTGACAACCAAGACAGACCTGGGCCCAAACTATACTAATATGTTATTCAAAGTTCAGAGTTACTGCTTTCGTCCATATCACAATAATCAAGCTCGTAGGCAATATATCTCATATCTCTATCCATGGATAGCGTAACAGACCCAGTCTCTTGGATCATCAACTCGGCTAAACTCGAGGAGATCCTCAACCCGGCTAGACTGTTACTACAATTCACATTTCACATTTTATCAAGTAACAGACCCAGTCTCTTGGATCTCAATTCAAAGAGATCCTCAACCCGGCAAGACTGTTACATTTTCACATTTTCTAGGCATGCCGCCAAATCCAGAACTCTGAAGATTGAATCAACATATTAGACACACACAATTCATTTATTATTTCATTATCAATTGCATTCTCAATTCTCATCATTAACTAGGCAAACATGCCTCATTTATCTCATTTAAATCATCATAGCCAATCACAATGGCTTCACATTTCATTTAAATCATCATAGCCAATCACAAATCATCATAGCCAATCACAATGGCTTCACATCTTATCATATCTCAATTCACATTATAGCAATTCATCATTCAGGTATACATAATCAATTACATTGAACACACATCATAACTTCATCATCATATAGACAACATGTCCATATATTTCATTTCAAACATTATTATATTTATCATAACAAGTTACATTGCACATACCTTTTTGAATCATCATCATAGCTTTCACACTATACAAATCATAACGTTAGTCACATTATATTAATAGTATAATAGATTACTTAACACATTTATACTAAATGTATTAAGTCTCAAAATCATATTAAAAGAATGCAACCATGTACATTTGCACTTACCTCAAGAGCAACTTATACCAATCTAACCTCTTTTTCCAAGAATCCTCCAACATTTGGATTAATGCAACACAATCTCCTCAAAGCCTAATCCAAAGATAATTATACATAATAAGAATATAAGAAGAATAATTAACTAGGGCAAATTCTATACATAACACGCTCACCAACACGGGCGTGTCCCTGATCGTGCCCTAAACCAACAATACAGAAGCTTTGACACGCTCAGTAACACGGTCGTGTTAATGGACGTGTCACTCATTCTGCCTCACAAAAACATTTACACGCCCAACAACACGGGCGTGCTCATGGCCGTGTCAATTACTTTTCCTTACAGTAGCTATGGCACGCTCAGTAACACGGTCGTGTTAATGGTCGTGTCATAAACATCCAACTCAGTACCATTGACACGCCCAACAACATGGCCGTGTCACTGGCCGTGCCATGCACAAATCATACATTTCGACATCTCAACCAAGAAACATAAACACTTCAAAACTCATACTTCATCACCCTTAATCAACATCTTGACTATATTCATCAATTACTTATCAAATTAACACTTATTAACACTTTTATAACTTCAATAACATAGCAATAATCATATATACATCCCCATGAATCAACTACTCAAATCCCCAATTCACTTATACTAAATCCTTACTCAACAATATCAACAATTCATCATCATCATCACAAATAACCCAAATCATCATCATCTAAATATCAATTCAACATATTTATACACTTTAATCTTTCATTATCATCATTATCACAAATCCACCATATCAAATCCCAAACTCAAACAATAGGAATCCACACAAAGAAATGAATACTTACTTGGATAATATGCCAAATCTTCAATAATCATATTCAATACTCTCAAAATCTCAATGAATTTGATATGTAAAAGGATTAAAATCATATCTCCTTCACTCTCTTTCTCTCTTTCTCTCTCGTGCAAGAAGAAGAAGAAGAAGAAGATATTTTCTTCTCTTCCTTAGCTAATCATATATATATATAAAATAATTAAAACCCTTTAAACCTCCACCATACACTTGTCACTCTCTTCTTCCCTTTGACTTTCTTTTATTTTTTTTCTTTTATTATTTAATTCATTAATTATATAGATATATACTCTTACTTTTCCTACACCACAATATACCTTATATATATGTGATGTATATGTTGGTATATGTATATTTCTTATATATCACCTTTATATTTCCCATATATTTTCCAAATACCAAATATACATTTTATTCTTCATATACATTTATCTCTTAAATATTTTTCCTTGCATACTTTACCAACATATCATCTTACTACTACTATTCCAATGTACACCAAAATCAAGATATTAAATTAATTCATTGCTCTTCTTTTGATTTTCATTAAACATACACATTAAATCCATATACAACAATAATTATTCCAAACTTTTAGGGTGTACTTCGGGATATTACATATTGAGTATGGATTGATGAAAAGAGTAAGTGGTTGGAAGAGATGATGTTGTATATGTGGTGAGGGTTTTGAGATGATTTTGTGTTTTGTGCTTGATGTGTGTTTGGCTTGTTTTGGTGTGTTGCAAGTTTTAGATGAGTTTTGAGTATGTTTTGTTAAGATGGTGTGAAGTGGATGTTGTTGGATAAAAGTGTTTTGGTTGAGTGTTTGGTTGTTTTGGTCGGAATCTTGATTTGTGGCCGGACACGCCCATGAGCACGTCCAGGGTTTTTAGGCGTGTCAATTGTGTTGGAGGCAGTAGGTTTGACATGACCAGTAGCACGCCCGTGTTATTGAGCGTGTCATAGCTACTGTGAGATTTGAGAATTTACACGCCCAAAAACACGCCCATGTTGTTGAGCGTGTAAATACTTCTGTGTTGTGGAGTTAGGGCACGGTCATGAACACGCCCGTGTGGGTGAGCGTGTCAGGGTTGAGGTTTGCCCTAATTAATTCCTAATTGGATTATCTCTTGTGTATCCCTAAACAAGTATATGCTATTACTTTTTATTTAGGTCTTGAAGATAGTGATTAATCATTGATTTAAGAGGTAGAAGGATCTTGAACAAGGAAGTGTTAAGAGTGGTGTGATTTGTTTTTGAGGTAAGTACCAAACCTATATGATTGTGTGTAAGTTCAAATGTGGCATTATTACATTGTTAATTTATTTAAGCAATGTGTATTGTTATGTTTATATCACTGATGATATATATATATATGAATAATGTGAATGACATGATGATGCAAATGAATGTGTTTATGAAAGATTGAAATGTTATGTTGTGAATTGAGATGAAATGGAATATAGAGCCATTGTGATTGGCTATGATGATATAATTGAATGATGTATGGCATGTTTGCCTAATTGATGAGAAAGATTGAGAAAGAGTTTGATAAAGAGAATAACGAAATAAGTGTATGCTTAATATGATATTCAATTTCAGAGTTCTGGTTTTTGGAGGCATGCCTATTTAATGAAAGGTAACAGTCTTGCCGGGTTGAGGATCTCTTCAAATTGAGTTGAATTGAGGTCCAAGAGACTGGGTCTGTTACACTATGATAATTGATATTATGAGATATTTGATTTGTAACAGTCTTGCCGGGTTGAGGATATCCTCGAGTTAGATGAGTTGATGATCCAAGAGACCGGGTCTGTTACACTATCCATGGATAGAGATATATATATGTATATGTTGCCTACGGGCTTGATAATGGTGTTTATGAACCAAAGCAGTAACTCTGAATTCTGAATATCGTATTAAGTACTTGATGGGTCCATAGGTGTCTAGGTTTTATGTATAACATAAATGTTGTTCTAATGTAATGAAATGTTAATATTACTTATATGATGAAACGGACTATTCACGGAATATTGTTTGTTGAGTATGATCTTTACTAATTGTGTGTGTATCATTTGTAACACCCCCATATCCAATGCACACACATTACAACCACAACAATGTAGCATAAGTGCACCAAACATAGGGATGCTACGGTTTTCTTAACATTCAAAACACTTTAAACTTGATACAATACCCTTATCATTATACATTATAGAAAAGTAGATCATTTACTTATAAAACAAAACATATTAGTTATATATATATACATTTAAATATTACACAGCGGAAGTTATAAAATATGTACATATTTACATATTAAACATTTCTTTACAAAATATAAAGAAGTATACATGATTGGCAAGTTTGCTCTGATCTTTAAGCTCCCAAAATGGATTCTTCAAGGTCTACTCTCACTTGGTCTTGATGAACTCTCGGGTTCAACTCTATCAACTCTATTACCTGCGCGATTAAACACTATCGCGCTAAGCCAACGGCTTAGTAAGATAATCATGCTAATGATATGACCTAGTGCAATGCAATGTCATTTCTCAATCCATATTATACATGTAACATCAAAACTAACAACATACTTTCACATTACATATCACATTTCAATATCTTTTCATATACCTCATTAGTATTCATTTAACCATTCATAATCAACACTAAACAAAGACAAGCATGGGCCCAAGACACACTAATATGCCATTCAATTTTCAGAGTTAATGCTTTGGTTTCGTTATCACATTTATCAATATCATATACCCAACTAGGCTTCAAGGATTAAGTTCAACCAAGCTTCAAGGGGAGCAAAGCATGTTAAGCTTCTACCCAACTTGGCTTCAAGAACTAACCCAACCTAGCTTCAAGGGTGGTAACATCTCAATTAGGCTTCAAGGATTCAATCCAACCTAACTTCAAGAGATTGTTACACTTATTAGGCATGCCACCAACAACCAACTCTGAAAATGGAATAACACATTAGCCACACAATTCATTTATTATTCAATTATCATTTTCATTCTCAATTCTCAACAACATTTAGGCAAACATGCCTTATTTCTTTCAATTGCATCATCATAGCCAAACACAATGGCATTGTCTCATATCATGTCTTATTTGAATTATCATTGCATCTTTGATATACATTTCAATTTCAATGTATATTACTCATGAAACACATTACCATTCACAATGCATAACATAACATTGTTCAATCTCAACAATGCAATTAGGGCAAAGAACAATTGATATGATTCATAGTTTTAGGACCTTACACATGCATTTGATTATATCATTCATTGATTCAAGTGTGTTTAAAGTGTTTAGGGTTAGGTTTAGGGACCAACCTACCCTTGGAGAACCAAAACAATGCAATTAGAATAAAGAATAAAAACCCCAACCCACACAATTGAGGGACACGGGCAGCCACTTGAGGGACACGGCCAAGCTTGTGGCCGTGTCACTCAACCCAATTGGACAGTAAGCAACACGGGCAAGGGACACGGCCAAGCTTGTGGCCGTGTCTCTTAAACCAAAACTCACAGTAGCTAACACGGCTTGGGAACACGGCCATGTCACCCAAAAACTAATCCAACACGCCCAAAATCCCTTGGCTTGGCCGTGTCACACATTGCTTTTGGCCGTGTCTCCCAAAACACAAACCCTAATATGCACAACTCTCCTCCAAATTGCACTCAAACTCATCAAACACCATATAACATGTTTCAAATGAATGGAATCAATGTTCTAAACACAAATTCTACACTTGAAAACACAACACAAACACATCTCAAACACACCAAATCACAAAATCAACAAACTCTAATTCACTTTAACACCACTTCAAAATAAGTAAAGAAAACAAAAGAATACTTACCAAATAATGAAATTTCTTGAAATTCCAACTTGTTTACTTGAAATCTCCTTCAACCTTTGAGCTAAGAACATCAAAATCTTCCTTTGCTCTCTTGTTTTCCTTTGCCTTTGGTGAGCCGGCCAACATCAAGAAGAAGAAGAGAAGATGATGAAGAAATCACAAAGTCAAACACTCATTAAATACCCATCCAAAAGAAAATTATTATAATACCCTCATACACATCTTAATTCCCTTTATAATTTCTTGCCCACTTTGGTAATTTCACATGCCCTAAAAAAAATCTCCTCTTGCATTGACCAACCCTTTTGACCAATGTATATGTTATATATATCATCATATACACAACATATAAACCTGTCTCTAAACCCTATTTCTTCCCAAAACACATATACATATACTTTTCTTTTCTCAATTTAAACCAACAACAACAACAACAACAACAACAACAACATACAAAACTTCTAGGGCATGCATAGGGATATTACATCATTGATGATGATGTATTAATACAAATGTGAAACATTGCATTGCACTAAAGCATAACATTAGCATGAATTGTCTTACTAAGCCCTTGGCTTAGCGCGATAGTGTTTGATCGCGCAGGTAATAGGGTTGAACCCGAGAGCTCTTCGAGACTGAGTGAGAGTAGACAGTGAAGAGTTGTTTTTGGGGAACTTAAAGATCAGAGAAGAATTGCCAATCATGTATAACTCTTTTATATTTTGTAAATATGGTTTATAATGTAAATATATGTATAATTGTAAATACGTATTCAAATGCTTTCATATATGTAAATGTTTTCTATATTCCGCTGCGTATTAACTAAATGTATTTATATATCTATTTTGTTTTATATTACAAATTGATGACTTATTTTCTATAATGTATATGAGAAAGATGATGGTATTATTTAAAATGTTTTGAATGTTAATAAAATCCGTAGCATTTCTATATTCAATACATGTATACTACATTGTGGTGTATGTAGTGTGTATGTATTGGGTGTGGGGGTGTTACAATTGTTTTGGTATCAGAGCCTAGGTTTGAGATTCTCAACCTAGGTAAAATGTAAGAAAAAGACTATTTTGATTTTAAAAAGTGGTTTTTGAATAACATATATGTTTGGGATTGGCAATCTCTGATCTTTAATAAGAAGTATTCTACTGTGTTTGCAGTGTTAGGTTGTGATGGATTCTCACTCACGCCAGTCAGTTGAGGGTAGTGAGGAGAGTGTAGCTCCGGAGGATAGAGCTAGAGTTGATAGTGCTGGGGAGGCACCTGCTTCGGTGTCGGGTAGACCAGTTGGTGAGGAGGTTCCACCAGCTTGGCTTAGGCATGTGATAGAGGCTTTGAGACAAGCACCAGTGCAACCAGTGCCACCACCCCCTCAGCCTGTGGTACCAGTGAGGCACTATGATAAATTAAGGAAGTATGGAGCGGAGGATTTCCTTGGTACTACTGATCCAGCTGTAGCAGAACAGTGGCTTGACAAAGTACAGAGGATCTTTATTCAGTTGCAAGCCACCCCAGAGGAAAAGTTTGATTATGCAAGATCATTGCTACAGAAGGATGCATACGACTGGTGGAGGACAGTGCCCCATTCTATGGATGATCCACCAATCTTGTCATATGCGGATTTTCTGAGAGAGTTTGAGTTGAAGTATACTCCTAGGGAGTACAAAGACATAAAGAAGATGGAGTTCTTAAGCTTGAAGCAAGATACCAAGACTGTAACTGAGTATGAGGTTGAGTTTATTCGATTGAGCCAGTATGCTGGGGGCATTATAGTTGATGAGATAGATAGATGCAGGAGATTTGAGGAGGGATTGAGGCCCTCTATCATGTGTCTAGTGGCTGGATCTAGATATCATGATTTTTCCCAGCTTGTGGCAGCAGCTTAGAGTGTGGAGCGAGCTCAAGTTATTGCAGCTGCTTCAGAGGAAGAGGTTAGGGTTAGGAGGCCCCAGTTTGAGGCAGGGTCTTCTTCTGTTAAGAGAGGTAAAGGAAGCTTTGTTCCTAGAGTTAGTAGGAGTCAGAGGTCAGCTGGTAGGTCAGTGCAGTTTCAGAGACAAAGATTTAGACCTACAGCTTCAGTGGCGAGTGCTCCGACCCCAGTGACTCAGAGATCCGCTTTACCTGTGTGTGCTCAGTGTGGTGGATCACATAGGGGTGCTTGTTGGAGGTATAGTGGGTCAGCTATGTGCTTCAGATGTGGATCTCCTGAGCATTTTATTAGAGATTGTCCAGAGAGACAGGAGCGGATGTCAGTTGATACTGCAGCTTCTCGACCTAGTGTGAGGGGAGGTCGAGCAGGCAGAGGTAGCAGCCGGGGAGGCAGATCTGGGTTCAGTGCTAGAGGAAGTGCTACATCCAGGGAGAGTAGACCTGAGGAGGTTGGATCTTCCCAGAGGATGTATGTTATGCTGAGGCAGCCAGATGCATCGGTAGTCATAGCTGGTACTTTTTCTTTATTTGATACTTCAGTACTTGCTTTGATTGATCCGGGTTCCACACATTCTTATATTAGTGCATCTGTTTTGCCTGTGTCTGATATGCATGCTGAGTCCCTAGGATTTGAGGTGTTGGTGACAAATCCGTTAGGGCATAGTGTGATTGTGAGTAAGGTGTACCGAGATAGTGCAGTGAGGGTGCAAGGTGAGGAGTTCCTTGGAGATTTGATTGAGATGCCATTTAAGGAATATGATGTGATTCTAGGTATGGACTGGCTATCTAGACATGGGGCTGTGGTGGATTGTAAAAAGAAAGTTGTGACTTTGAGAACTGCTGATGGTAGAGAGGTGATAGTATCTAATGAGCAGGAACAGTTAGCCTCCTTATTTGTTTCAGCTGTTGCAGCTAGGAGGTTGATTAGAAAAGGGTGTGATGCTTATCTTGCTCATGTGGTAGATACTAGAGTAAGAAGTTCTCCTATTGATAGCATTGCCACAGTTGCAGAGTTCCCAGATGTATTCCCAAAGGAGTTGCCAGGATTGCCTCCTGAGAGAGAGGTGGAGTTTGGTATTGAATTGTTGCCTGGTACCACTCCTATCTCCATTACTCCTTATAGAATGGCACCAGCAGAATTGAGGGAATTGAAAGTGCAATTACAGGAGTTATTGGATAAAGGATTTATTCGCCCCAGTGTTTCTCCTTGGGGAGCTCTTGTGCTATTTGTGAAGAAGAAAGATGGTACTATGAGGTTGTGTATCGATTATAGGCAATTGAACAAGGTGACTATTAAAAATAAATATCCTTTGCCTAGAATCGATGATCTCTTTGATCAATTGAAGGGTGCAGCTGTGTTTTCTAAAATTGATTTGAGATCTGGGTACCATCAATTGAGAGTTAAAGCTGAAGACATTTCCAAGACCGCCTTTCGGACCAGGTATGAGCATTATGAATTTCTAGTTATGCCTTTTGGTCTAACGAATGCACCTGCAGCTTTTATGGATTTGATGAATAGGGTGTTCAGGCCCTATCTGGATCAGTTTGTAGTGGTCTTCATCGATGACATTCTGGTGTATTCGCGGAATGAAGAGGAACATGATATGCATCTGCGGATTGTGTTGCAGATTTTGAGAGAGAAGCAGTTGTTTGCCAAATTGTCGAAATGTGAGTTCTGGTTGGATCAAGTCGCTTTTCTTGCGCATATTGTTTCAGCAGAAGGCATTAGAGTTGATCCGAGCAAAGTTGAAGCTATATTGAATTGGAGTCCACCCAAGTCGGTGACAGAGGTTAGAAGTTTTCTGGGTTTGGCAGGCTAATACCGACGGTTTGTGAAAGGGTTTTCTTTGATAGCTACTCCACTCACTAGATTGCTTCGTAAGGGAGTGAGATTTGTGTGGACGGATCAGTGTCAGGCTAGTTTTGATCAGTTAAGAGAAATGTTGACTCAAGCGCCTGTTCTTACTTTACCTGTAGAAGGCAAACCATATGTAATCTACAGTGATGCTTCACATAATGGTTTGGGTTGTGTACTGATGCAAGAAGGTAGAGTGATAGCTTATGCTTCTCGACAGTTGAAACCGCATGAGTTTAATTATCCGACTCATGATTTAGAGTTAGCAGCAATTGTGTTTGCATTGAAGATTTGGCGACACTATTTGTTTGGGGAGAAATGTTTCATCTACACTGATCACAAAAGCTTGAAATATTTGGGTGTTCAAAAAGAGCTCAATCTTCGACAGAGGAGATGGTTGGAATTGATTAAAGACTACGACTGTTTGATTGATTATCATCCAGGTAAAGCAAATGTTGTTGCTGATGCCTTGAGTCGGAAGTCTTTAGCTGGTTTAACTGTTTACTCGCTCTCGTTGCTTGTTGAGTTGAGAGCTTTGCATGCCAATTTTGTACCTTGTGATGATGGTGCATTGTTGACACAATTGCATTTGAAACCAATTTTATCGGATCAGATCAAAGAGGCTCAGTTGACTGATATGAAGATTCGAAAGATTATTTCAGATTGCAAGAATGGGAAGACTAGAGATTTTATTGTGAAAGGTGATGGGAGTCTCTGGTTTAAGAACCGATTGTGTGTACCCGATGATGCTGATTTGAAAAGAGTCATTTTAGAAGAAGCACATCAGTCAGTGTTTGCTATGCATCCGGGTAATACAAAGATGTATCATGATTTGAGACAGCATTATTGGTGGATTGGTTTGAAGAGAGATATTGCAGATTTTGTGTCGAAATGTCTCACCTGTCAGAAGGTAAAAGCAGAGCATCAAGTTCCAACTGGATTGCTTCAACCATTATCAGTACCAGAATGGAAGTGGGATAGAGTGATGATGGATTTTGTGTCTGGGTTGCCATTGACACAAAAGAAGCATGATGCTATATGGGTGATTGTGGATAGATTGACTAAGACAGCTCATTATCTTCCGGTTCGGATGGATTACTCTTTGGAGAGATTAGCTGAGCTGTATATCCATGAGATTGTGAAGTTGCATGGTGTTCCAACTTCTTTAGTGTCTGATCGAGATCCCAGGTTTACTTCAAGATTTTGGAAGAGTTTGCATAGTGCTTTGGGTTCTCGATTACACTTCAGTACTGCTTTTCATCCACAGACGGATGGACAGTCAGAGAGGGTGATACAGATTATTGAGGACATGTTGAGAAGCTGTGTCATCAATTTCTCTGGAAGTTGAGATAGGTTTTTACCTCTTGTGGAGTTTGCTTACAACAACAGTCATCAATCCAGCATTAATATGGCACCGTTTGAAGCATTGTATGGCAGACGGTGTAGGACACCTCTTTGTTGGAATGAGCTTGGAGATAATAAGTTGGTTGGTCCTGATTTGATTCAAGAAACTGAAGAAAAAGTAAAGTTGATTAGAGGCAGGTTAAAAGCAGCTTCAGACCGACAGAAGTCTTATGCAGATCTGAAAAGGAGAGACATAGAGTTTGATGTTGGAGATAAGGTATTTCTGAAAGTGTCTCCTTGGAAGAAGATTTTAAGGTTCGGTCGGAAAGGGAAATTGAGTCCTCGTTTCATTGGACCGTATGAAGTTTTGGAAAGAGTTGGGCCAGTTGCGTATCGACTTGCTTTGCCACCTGAGTTGGATCGTATTCATAATGTATTTCATGTTTCTATGTTGAGGAGATACAGATCGGATCCATCTCATGTGTTGCCGATTGAATCTATCGAGGTAAATCAAGATTTGACTTTTGAAGAGGAACCAGTTGCTATCTTGGCATGTGATGTGAAAGAATTAAGAAATAAGAGAGTGCCACTTGAGAAGGTTCTATGGAAGAATCATGCAAAAGAAGAAGCAACTTGGGAAAGTGAACAATCCATGCGAGAGCAATATCCTCAGTTGTTTCAGCTTTGATATCAGGTAATTTCGAGGACGAAATTTTCTTTTTAGAGGGGGAGAATTGTAATATCCTCATATGTGCTCTAGAATTTTTGATTTTGTTATTGTTATTGTTGTTATTGTTGTTGTTGTTATATTGGATTGTATATATGTGTTAATTGCAAGAGAAAAGAAATTGGGAAAGAAAATAGGGTTTAGAGAGAATGGTATATGTTGTGTATATGATGATATATATAACATATAAATTGGTCAAATGAAGAGTCAAGGGGGTAGAGATATTTATTTGGTTATTGGTGAAATGACTATTAAGGGCATTGGATTAAAAAGAAAGCTAGAACAAATGATAAAAGGGTGTTTTGGTAATTGTTTGAATTGGAACACTTGGTGGAGATTAAAAGAAGAGTTGACTTTATTTTTTGTGGTTCATTTCTTCTTTCTTCTTTGTGTGGCCGGCTCCTTCATAGACAAAGGAAAACAAGAGACAAAGTGAAGATCTTGATGTGTTAAGCTCAAATTGATGGAAGATTGAAGTGATCTAGTGGATGATACAAGAAGTCTTATAACTTTGGTAAGTTCTCTTGTGATCTTTGTGTTTATTTGAAATGATATTTGAGTTTGATAGATTTTTAAGAGTGTGTTGGTTGATTTTGAGATGTGAGAAGTGTTTGAGTGATTGGATGATGGATATTGAGTATGGATTGATGAAAAGAGTAAGTGGTTGGAAGAGATGATGTTGTATATGTGGTGAGGGTTTTGAGATGATTTTGTGTTTTGTGCTTGATGTGTGTTTGGCTTGTTTTGGTGTGTTGCAAGTTTTAGATGAGTTTAAAGTATGTTTTGTTAAGATGGTGTGAAGTGGATGTTGTTGGATAAAAGTGTTTTGGTTGTTTTGGTCGGAATCTTGATTTGTGGCCGGACACGCCCATGAGCACGTCCAGGGTTTTTAGGCGTGTCAATTGTGTTGGAGGCAGTAGGTTTGACACGACCAGTAGCACGCCCGTGTTATTGAGCGTGTCATAGCTACTGTGAGATTTGAGAATTTACACGCCCAGAAACACGCCCATGTTGTTGAGCGTGTAAATACTTCTGTGTTGTGGAGTTAGGGCACGATCATGAACACGCCCGTGTGGGTGAGCGTGTCAGGGTTGAGGTTTGCCCTAATTAATTCCTAATTGGATTATCTCTTGTGTATCCCTAAACAAGTATATGCTATTACTTTTGATTTAGGTCTTGAAGATAGTGATTAATCATTGATTTAAGAGGTAGAAGGATCTTGAACAAGGAAGTGTTAAGAGTGGTGTGATTTGTTTTTAAGGTAAGTACCAAACCTATATGATTGTGTGTAAGTTCAAATGTGGCATTATTACATTGTTAATTTATTTGAGCAATGTGTATTGTTATGTTTATATCACTGATGATATATATATATATATATGAATAATGTGAATGACATGATGATGCAAATGAATGTGTTTATGAAAGATTGAAATGTTATGTTGTGAATTGAGATGAAATGGAATATAGAGCCATTGTGATTGGCTATGATGATATAATTGAATGATGTATGGCATGTTTGCCTAATTGATGAGAAAGATTGAGAAAGAGTTTGATAAAGAGAATAACGAAATAAGTGTATGCTTAATATGATATTCAATTTCAGAGTTCTGGTTTTTGGAGGCATGCCTATTTAATGAAAGGTAACAGTCTTGCCGGGTTGAGGATCTCTTCAAATTGAGTTGAATTGAGGTCCAAGAGACTGGGTCTGTTACACTATGATAATTGATATTATGAGATATTTGATTTGTAACAGTCTTGCCGGGTTGAGGATATCCTCGAGTTAGATGAGTTGATGATCCAAGAGACCGGGTCTGTTACACTATCCATGGATAGAGATATATATATGTATATGTTGCCTACGGGCTTGATAATGGTTTTTATGAACCAAAGCAGTAACTCTGAATTCTGAATATCGTATTAAGTACTTGATGGGTCCATCGGTGTCTAGGTTTTATGTATAACATAAATGTTGTTCTAATGTAATGAAATGTTAATATTACTTATATGATGAAACGGACTATTCACGGAATATTGTTTGTTGAGTATGATCTTTACTAATTGTGTGTGTATCATTGATGTTGATTTATTAATACAAATGTGAAACATTGCATTGCACTAAAGCATAACATTAGCATGAATTGTCTTACTAAGCCCTTGGCTTAGCGCGATAGTGTTTGATCGCGCAGGTAATAGGGTTGAACCCGAGAGCTCTTCGAGACCGAGTGAGAGTAGACAGTGAAGAGTTGTTTTTGGGGAACTTAAAGATTAGAGAAGAATTGCCAATCATGTATAACTCTTTTATATTTTGTAAATATGGTTTATAATGTAAATATATGTATAATTGTAAATACGTATTCAAATGCTTTCATATATGTAAATGTTTTCTATATTCCGCTGCGTATTAACTAAATGTATTTATATATCTATTTTGTTTTATATTACAAATTGATGACTTATTTTCTATAATGTATATGAGAAAGATGATGGTATTATTTAAAATGTTTTGAATGTTAATAAAATCCGTAGCATTTCTATATTCAATACATGTATACTACATTGTGGTGTATGTAGTGTGTATGTATTGGGTGTGGGGGTGTTACATTAATAATTTAATAAAAATATTTATTAGTAATTTATATTCTAAATATTCAAAATTTCATGACAATCTCTTGGAAAAAATTACCAGAGTTTTGTTTGTATTTTAGATATTTCCCAAAAATCAAAAATCAATTTTCATAGCCTGCAAAAGAATTTCACACTCCCAAATAAATTCAAAACATCCAATTCTCCATAAGAACTCAATAGCTCTAAATATTTAACATTTCTCAACATACCCAAATATTCATAATTTCAAAATATATACATATTTGAAAATAGTCACAACTTCAAACCCAAAAACTTTTATAATTTACATCAAATACATTGTCACAAACATAATGTACATAATTTAAAAACTAGTTCACAAAATAGAATGATTACATGCTCACAACTGGTTCTAGTTCGTTGCAGCTAAACAAAACACCAAAATACGCAAGAACCATTAATCTTGCTCTGATACTAAAGGGCTCTCAATATCAACCATATTACCTGTGCAATAAACAAATCGCGCTAAGTAGAATTCCTAGTGATACTATATAAAGAAGAATTTAAGAATGATGCAAAAAATACATTTCTTTTTAGGTTTATGAAATGGCATGCATTATTATGTACCAATAAAAAATTTATCAATTTTAATCCATCACATTTCTCATTCACACACATTGGGACCCAAATAACCATATATAATATTCAAGTTCAAGAGGTATTGTGACCAAATTTCAATAATTCCATCAATTTCCTTACCACATACTAAATGTTACAAAATTTGCATTTATTAAGCAAATTACACATCATTCATAAATACATTGTGCATTTCATAATTTAAACATACTTCTATGCACTTTTCATGTGTATTCACACATCATATAACACCCTTATACCCTATATATGTATCGTACACACACCCAGCATATGTAAACACATGCATATAAAGTATAAAAATACCACAACCCGGTTTAATAAAAAATTACACCTTTCCAATTTAAAATCCCAAACACATTAAAATGTATATTAAATAGTATTAAAATATTCTTTCTTAATTATAAATTACAAAATAAGCATTTTACATGAAAATCTCTAGGAAAAATTCGCTAGAATTTTATGTGTAATTTGGACAATTCCAAAATTTAGCAATTACACAACCTGCATAAAAATACGCCAAATAAACAATACATCACACATTTCCCCAATACTTTTCAATTTCTCCATATTTTCTCAAAATATTTACATATATATATATATCAAAAACACATATAAAATTCCACCTCATACAAATTATCAAAAACATTCTTTATAATTTACAATATATATAATCTGAAACATAACATAATATACATACTATCAAAATGTACTATAATATAAAATATATACATGTTGGCAAATGGTTCTGATCTTGATGTACCCAAAAATTAACTCAACAAGCAATCTCAAATCTCGACCCGACCCGGTCTAGAAGAACTCTCCGGCTCTACCAGATCACCCCTGTCACCTACGCGATGAATTAAAATCGCGCTAAGCTAAAAGCCTAGCTGTACAAACTTTGATAATAATAAAACTGTAAAACAATGCCAATGCATAATGCATTTGTATCCCATGTCACAATATAGCATTCAATTCCATTTTATAACATCATTTCATCTTTTTACAATTCACATAAGCATATACACAAGCATGAGCCCAAACAAACTAATGCATTATTCAAATCACAGAGTTACCATTTTGGTCCAAATTGACACCAAGTGTCTAGCCTCGAAGGAAAACCATATCTCAGTGATGCCAAGTGTCTAGCCCCAAAGACAAAATCATGTATCAGTGACTCCAAGCGTCTATCCCGAAGGCAAATCATAAATCAATAATGCATAGCGTCTAGCATCGAAGGCAAATAATGAGGATAACCTCATAAGCCTGCCACCAAATACAGAACTCTGAAAATTGAATAACATACTAGGCACACAAATAATTCATATTTTCCATAATCAATTTTTTCTCGTTTTCCCATAATCAACTAGGCACATTGCCTCATTTTCTCATTTTTCTCATTCATATTAATGTGAATTCATCATATCTCATCATGTTTCATCATTTCATAATAATGTATCTAATTTCAAATAAAATCACATTACCTAAACATTTTTGGATCATTTTCACATAATGCACATAATTCACATTTCATTCATTTTAGCCATTAATAATGGCTTTTCATAATGCATATAATGCATACATAACAATTCACATATCATAGCACAATATTCATGAATGTTAAAGATACCAAGTAGCTTAACACATTCTTCATCCATAATGTGTTAGGCCAACTTTAATGCAAACATATCCAATTTATCACAAGTTTTTACATACATCAATAAGCTCTCAAATGCAAGTTAAAAATCTCCCACTAACCTTCACTTCCAACTTTCCCTTCAACTCTAGGGTAGGCAATCTACTTCTTCTTAATGCCTATACACAATGTGATCAAATACAATCATTTAATATCACATTTTAAGGCACTTCTAACATTAAACCTTAATTAAACATCACTTCTGCAAATTCTCAAAATTAAGCATAACTTTACTTTAATGTCAGAAATCCATATTAAACCATTTAAATTAGTGTTTTATGTTTATTTATATTAGTAAAAACATATTATAACATATTTCATTCATTCACATTTAACAAACACACATTCTTATGAAAAACCCTAAAATTCCATAATCTTCACCATCAAAGGTTCTTCATTCCAACTCATTCCAATTATTAATCCAAGCTTATTACCATCACTTATATCTTTAAATAACATGATTAAAATATTAAAAATCAAACAATCAAGCAATACTTTTAAAATTTCCTTTCCAAAACCCTAAATTCCACACTGCCTTATCCAAACTCTAACCAAACTTAACCAAATCTATCATTTGACTTTAAAATCCTTGTTTATGCATCAAAACAACATATTTGGAATCAAATTGCACAGTTAAAATACATGAACTCAATAGTACATATGTTTCATAACCCTAAATTCTCTCTCTTCAACGAAATCAACTTAAACTTAATTATTTGTTCAATCCAACTTAAAAATCATTAATAACTTCTCAAAATAACTTTATACAACCTCAATCAAGCAATTAAATCATCCTAATAGAAAATCCCAAACTCAACATATTCATATAACCATAGAATTCCAAAGAAAAAGTTGAAAAACTTACTTTTTCAAGAGGAAAACACCAAAACTTTACTTGAAACCTTGAAATGCTTTCAATTTTGGAATGTTGGAAGATGAAAAAACCTTGCGTTCTTTGGACATGGTGGTTTGGCCCCAACATGAAGAAGAAGAAGATGAAGAAGAACACTTTAGTTTCTCTTTCATTCCACTTTCAAATTTTTCCAACTATATAATTTATTTTATTATATTTTTAATTATTTATTTATGTATTTATTCATTTAAAAAACTATAAATTACATCTTTCATTAAATAATAATTTATTTTTAATTAATTTAATTAATTTTAATTTTCCAAAATGTATTTACAATTATGCCACTTTACTTTTGACTTCTTTTAAAATGTTGACTTTTAGTTGACCTTGTATATATTATGTAAATTTCATATATATTTCACATATACATTCCATTTTCTCACTTAAAATCATTCCATTTCCCATTTAATTTATTTATTTAATTTATCCAGTTTATTTTTAATTTATTTTGTTTAATTTTCAAAAATTAGAGATCTTACACATCAAAGTATTATAATCATCACTTTCACATATAATGCAATGTGCCATTCAAGTGCATATAAATAAATTTCAATCAAATTATGTACCAACCTATTAATACAAAAACTTGCAAGCCAAAATGCTAACTTCCCACCAATTCTTCAATGTGCCCTTCACTACTAAGTTGATGAAAATCCTATACACTCAACACCTATACCTGATTTGAATGTATAACATTTATTAAAATAACATATTAAGGTGTTAAATCTATAAAACGTCAATTAAAACATAACCATTCCAATTTTCCCTTTTCTTAGCCCTAATGCACATTAACATTGGAACTACATTCAACCAATTCCAAATTGAATTTTAAGCTTAAATGTGTGTATAACATCATATTTTAACACACATTAAGCAATAAAACTCAATTTATAAACATTCCTTCCAAAACCCTAAAATGTGCCCTAA
Source organism: Garcia nutans (assembly GCA_947685225.1). Lineage (NCBI taxonomy): Eukaryota > Viridiplantae > Streptophyta > Magnoliopsida > Malpighiales > Euphorbiaceae > Garcia > Garcia nutans. Next base: position 17,579,760 of record CANTUV010000009.1, on the reverse strand, counting down.
CTCACTTCAACTTTAGAACTTCCTTCTAACCAGTTAAAAATGTTAATTGAAGTTTATTTTATTCATTAAAATCATTCTAGAATATGATTTAAATGATGAAATCCAATGAACAAACAATCTTTCACAAAACCCTTTCCATAACCCTAAATTCCCTACATTCTCTTCCAAACCCTAACCAAACCTACACTTTTCTTTAATCTAACTTAAACATCATTGTTTACTCATCAAAATAACATCTTAAATATCCAATTATAAGGCACTCTAACAAAAACTAATATCTTACATAATAAAAAATTCAAAGAAACTTCATAATTCTAAAAGAATACTTACTAGTTTGTTGGAAAATAACTAAAACTCTTTTAATTTTTGAAAATCCTTCTTTAAATTAGTGTTTGGATGAAGCGAATTTCTTCTTTGTCCATGCTGAAGTTTTGCAAAGGGAGAAGAGGAAGAAGAAGAAGAAGGAAGAAAGAAAGAGATAAAGATAAATTTTGACTTTTTCTTTTCCTTCATTTTCTAATCATATATATTATTTTAATTATTTATTTATTTTTAAATAAAAATTTTTATCTTCCATCCATATTTAATTTTTTTTCAATGATTTAATTAATTTTAATTTTTATAAATTATGTTACCATTTTGCCCCTCTTTACTATTCATTTTTGTCTTTTTCTTACTTATGTTTAAAATTTGTATGTAATGTATATTTCACTTATATATAACATACAAACTTTGCTTTTCTCACTTCCAATTCATCATTTTCCACTTAAATTATTTATTTAATTTAAATTAAATTAATTTATAGCAATTAAGTGGATGTTACAACTCTCTCCCTCTTAAAAAAATTTTGCCCTCAAAATTATCTGATATCGAGTCTAAAACAAATGAGGATAATGGCTTCGTATTGTCTGCTCACTCTCCTATGTTGCCTCCTAGTGGAATGGTTCCTCCAAAGAACTTTCACCAATGGCACCATATTGTTCCTCAATTCCTTTACCTCTTGTGCGAATATTGCCACTGGTTCACCTTGATAGACTCCACTGATAAAACATAAGATGGATCCGATCTATAGCTCTAAAGTATAGAAATATGGAAGACATTATGTATCCGATCTAACTCGGGTGGTAGTACCAATTTGTAGATCGCAGGTCCTACTCTTTCTAGTAACTCATATAGCGCAATGAATCAAGGAAGTTATGTCACACCTGCTTTTCCTTTCCCAAGTCTTATTCATGGCAAATAGTTCATTTGCTTCATCATGGTTAGAACCTTAGAACCTATTTTCATGTCTTCAGAAATTCCAGCTACATGGAAACCATTGAGGGGCCTTTCCACCATAAGAGTGCTAACAACTTCACTCTTTCTGCCTTAATTATTAATATCCCATTATCACTTGAAAACTTGATCTTTTGGTGAAGTGTGGAAGGAACTCCATCAAGAGGGTGAAACTATGGGTGACCTAACAGTAATGCAAAAGTGATTGGTATATCCAAAACCACAAACTCTACCATAGATTCACCAGGGTCATAAAGGTTCCTTCAGCTTGTCTCTTAGTATTGTCATAGGCTCGGATAGTTACATCTGACAACTCAAGTCACGAGTAGTCATGGCAAGCTTTGGTAGAATATTTAGTGTATAAACATTTATAGCAGAGCCATCATCAACCATGATGCAAGGGGTTCTTCTTCCTTTGACCTCCACCTTAATAAAAAGTGGGTAGACGTGGTCTCTTCCATCTTCTGGTAAATTAGCATCTGAAAATGAAACCATCCCAACTTTAACCTTGTTCCCCTCTTGAATCTCTTTGCATTTCATCACTTCTTTTGCTATTTTTGTTCCTATGTAGCTAACCAGCTCCTCTGGTGTTGTAGAAGTAGAAATCTGCATGCTTGCCATAGCTTTAGCCATAGTCTCACAATACTTCTTAGATGTTGCCAGCAAGTAACAGATGTTGATACTGGCTTAGGTTCCTTTCAATTGCTTGAGTACAACATCTTCATCTTCTTTCATTTGTCCCTCTACAACCTTCCCTTTGTTGGCCTCTGCTTATTTGGCATAAGGTTTGCCAAAAGAGGTATTCGACACTTATTTTTTAGGTTAAGACCAATTCCATTCCTCTTGCTTGGCTTCTTGTTCCTCCTCATTGTCAGTGGAATGCCAGAACTCATTCACAGTATGATTGATCAATACTTTTTCTTCCATAGTTGTTTCACCAATTATTAATTCTTTTTCTCCTTATACATCTTGAAATGATGACAAGACAAACTTCTCATTTAGTCCCCCTCCTATCATGAAGGTTGCTGGCGGGGGTTCCCTATTGAAACCTAGGCAAAGGATTGTCTTTGGTAATAGGATTCTTAAGTTCAGGCAACTTTCCACTGTCAATTAGATTCAGAATCTCATGCTTAAACTGAATACACCTATCTATCTCATGTCCTTACACCTTATGAAATTAGCAAAAGGCCTTAGCATCAAAGTTTAGTGGCAGTGAATTCTACAGAGGTTGCAGGGCCTATGGCTATAGTATCCCTTTCTTTTATAGCTTATTGAAAAACCAAGACAAAGGTCTTCACATATATGAAAATTTCCTTCTGTTTCATTGACCAGTTGTATTGACATCCACTGCCTTCTATGTACTTTGATTGCCAACCTGGTAACTTCCCTTTTCATTCCTTCTTCCAGCAAAATGGTTCTTCTCCCCTTCCCACTCTTTTATTTGCAATCTAGCTTAGAGAATGTCTTTGAAGTCATTGATAAGAGTCTAAGACATTGATTCATGAAGATTAGGTAAGACATCTCTAACTATCATCCTAATATGATCAGACTCATCTAGCCACTACTTAAGAAGTGCCACCATATTTCTTCCATCTCTTTACATAGTCAATAAAGTTCTAATTTTTCTTCTGCTTGGTTGATTCTACCTCCATTAGAGTTACTTCAATCCAGCATTGTACCCATAATATTGGATGAAGGCTTTGTATAGCAAATCCCAATTATTTTGAGTATTTTCCTCTAAGTTATTCAACCAGTTTTGTAGACCAGTGTCTAGAGAGAGCATGAAATACCTTAGAGATTGAGCCTTAGTAGCTCCAATAGACTATATAGTAGTGATGTACTCTTGAAACACAAATGGGGATTTCCAGTCCCATCAAACTTAGCAAAATGAGGCATCTTGAACATTTAGGGAATTCCTTCATCATCCTCAAATAGATTGTCCACCTTCGACACTTCTTTAGCCTTCAGCTTCTTTTCAAACTTCATTTCCATGTTAGAAGTTAGCTTTTACAAATCAATAAATTTGGTCTTTCTTATAACCTTCTTTTCTTTCTTTTTTTCTTGGTTGTCTTGGAAGTGTGCATCCCAGTCACAATCATCAATTATCACCTAGTCATCATTAAAGGTTATCTCACCTTATCCTTTTGTTTCTTAGAACTAACAGATGCCTCAACACTAATCTCCAACAATGCAGCCAATTGACTTCTCATGGTCTCGGCCAGGGTCTCCTTCAATTCTTCCATCTTTAATGCAAATGCCTCATTCATAATGTTTTGAACTTATTCACGGTCCATTGGTCTTTCTTCAAAGTAGATTGAATTCTCACTGAACTCTGAATCACTGATGTATGTCAGATTATCATATGCCTTTGAGCTGTTGTACTCTAGGCATGTGAGCCATAAGCGATCAACACTAATGTAATGTAATGCATATATGCATGCATTCATGAGCAGACAAACAAGTAAGCAGAGTCAGCACTTTCCTTCCAACCTTATATATTCTACACATGAGCGGCGAGTCTCTTTTCTTAGTTGTTATGGCTAACAAAAAGATCAACAGGGGATACTTTTGTTTTCAAATCACTTAGACGAATTAACCAATAGTTTTGCTTTTGAAATAAAATTTTGTTTATGATAGCCTCGATACCTTTGGTTCGCTTGAAATTTCATTAGCATTTTTGCTACATTATGGATTAAAATTGAATTAATAGGTTTATTATAAATGGACTTTTTTTTATTGAAAAAATAACTAATGACCCATGCCACAAACAAGCCCATGATTATCAAGTCTTAGTATAAATAAAGCCCATAATTGATTTTAATATTCCATAATTGACCCAATTAATTTAAAGCATGTGTCAAGAAAGAGTTTTAATGTTAAGGCCCGATGAAAGCCTGATTTCGAAAAGGCAATTTTTTTTGGCCCATCTTTAAAAATATTTCAAAGCCTATTGTAAAACTTTTGTTTAAAAAATGTATTTTGGGCTTCGCATTTGGGCCATAGGTGGAAAATGATTTTTGACCCATTGTGAGGGGGATTTTCACCCATACTCCCATGTGGAATGGTTCTTATGACTTCGGCACTATTATGCTTAGGACCTTAGAGAAAATAGGCCTAAACCAGGAGAAAATAGAGTCGCCACCCTAACGGGCCAAGAAAAAAGAAAGGGGTGGATGACTCGATTCCTAAGGAATCCCCAACCCCCTAATGGGTTAAGAAAGTTGGATACGTGTGGGGAAGGTGTGAATGACCTAGCACCCCCACAACCCAGTTCATTGGAACCGGCAACCTTTTCAGGTCTAAATATTATAGAATTCTTAATTATTATGATATAATCCATACTACATATAATAACTAAAACAAAAGTATCATAGTATTAAAATCAAAGTAATGTTCAAACAAAACAAATAAATTGACAGTCATCCAAGGATGAAAACATGTCCTTACATCATCCAATGTATAAAACTAAATAAGACATCAACCAAAAGGTGGAAACATGTCATTTACATTAATCCCAAAATATGAAAATAATTTAAATTACATGATGCTTAACTAATGAGGTACCCACAAAGTAGAACCATACCTCTTACATTATTAATACTAAGATAAAGAAAACATCAATCCATTATAAATTAAACAAATTAAACATGAAAATCAAATAAATCAATCATCAAAATATATAATAAACTACATAATCAAATCTAAAACTAAATAAATCAATAAATGTATAAGTTTAGGGTTTACATCTTAAATTATGGTTTTAGAATTTTAATAACTAAATTAGGATTTTAAATGAAGGAACTTAAACACAAAGACTTATAATACACAAATAAATATTGACCCCTTTGACGAGCCCATATGACAGTCCCGCTAAGAAACATAAGAGGAATTGAGAATTGATTTTTTTAGGCTACTAGAATTTTAAAATTGGTTTTAACAATATGTTTTGGAAATCAATGAAATTGTTTAATGTAGTTTGATGAATGAATAACACAAAGACACATCCGAATGAATTATGGATTAATGGCTACTGGATATAAGTGAAATAGCATGGCACGACATGGCTACTGCATATTTGCATCAATGAAATATTAAAACAAGGCAATGACTATTGGATATTTCAATCAATGAAATAATCAAAGCAAATAATGAAACAAAAACGAAAATAAAAAAATGAAAAGGAATAATTGAATTATTGTAATCTTAAAAAGAATTTAAATGAAAGACTGCAAACCTTCATCATATGTTCAACAAATATTTAAGCTGGTAAATCTTGGTTGAAACAAGTTGAAGACAGACATATAGCACTGCCTTCTAGTTTGATAGTTTTGATGCTTTTGTTCCTTGCTCTCTCAATTTGCTAGGGTTTTCTGTTCGTTGTTTCTTCCCTTTTTTTTATCAGCTATTGCTTCCTTTGTTGTTGTCCCTATTAAAGTATTAAAGCTTATTATTTATAGGCAAAATTAGGCTTCACCTAAATGCAATCTACCAAATTCAAGAAATAAAAGGATTTTAATTTAATTAGGAAACCCAATAATGCTTCAGAATCAAATTCCATGTCAATTTGGCTGTCAAAATGAGCCATGGCTCATGCTAATTTGGTGGCCCAAATTGACATGGGCCAAGGCCATGTCAATTTGGTGGCCAAAATTGACATGCGCCAAGGCTCATGTCGATTTATATATAGATTTGGGCCACTAAATCGACATCATCCTTGGCTCATGTTGATTTTGGCTCTACAAGTCGACATGAACCATGGTTCAAGTCGCCTGGGGCCCTGCTGACTTAAAACTAGTCTAAAAATATTTTAATTAGGTCGAATAATTGAATTTATGCCTTTTTAACCCGATCTGACTTATTTAAAAATCTTTTAAAGTCAGATCAAACTTATTTTGGCATTCTTAAATTAGGATCGTACCAAATTAGGGTCAAAATTAATGGTCTACACCCATCTTTGTTGAAAAGGTTTTATATTGAAAGCCCACTTTGAAAAGTTTTGGGCTTCTGGGATTAAAAAATGTTTTAGACCATAAAATAATTTTGGGCTTAAAAGAAAATTTTGGCCATAAAATAGTTTTGGACTTATACCATAATTAGGTAATATAAGGAAAAGACAAACTAAATGGGCCATAACTCAACTAAGACATATTAACCATAGTCAAATAGCAAACATTTTATGGTAAACCAAAGAAAGTTACTAGGCCAACTACATGGGTTTTAGACTTAAGGTTGAAAAGGCTTTGGTCCACATAGCAAATATATACCAAAAGGTACAAGGAAATGAGTGGTTATGCAATGTTCTATCTCCATACCTTGAATGAAAGTATGGTATCACTTACAAACACACAACACAAGTAACACAAGGCATCCTAACTCACACACATAATGTAATTCTAAATGATGTGATGAGTAATATCATAATAATAAAAAAATAAAATGATATAAAGATCGACTGAATCAACTTCTCTTACCCATAGTGGAGTCGCCATTGTGAGCAAGGATTTTCAAGCCCACTCCCAATGGAATGGGTCTTGCGACTGCAGCACTGCTAGTTTCAGGGACTTAGAGAACACAAGCATAAGCCCGAATAAATGGAGTCGCCACACAGATGGGCCGAAAAGATAGAAAGAGATGAACGACTTGATTACTAAGGAATTCCCATCCCCCTACTAGGTTCAAAAAGTTGGGAATGCATGGGGAAGGTGAGAATGACCCAACACCCCCATAACACCAGGTTCATTGGAACCAACCTCCTTTTTAAGTCTAATATTATTAAATTCTTAATTATTATAACATTATCCATATCACAAACAATCATAAGAAATAAACATCATTGTATTAAAATTAAGGCAACAAAAAAAGGGGCACTAATCCTAGATGAAAACATGCCCTTACAATGTCTAAAGTTCAAAATGCAATCAAATAAAATAGGACACCCACCAATTCGTGGAAATATGTCCCTTACATTGGTGCAAAATCCTTAAATGTAAATTAAATTACAAAAACTAAATAAATAAGGCAGCCACAAGTGGGAAAATGCCTTTTACAATCTCAAAATCCCAAATAATAAGAAATTATAATCCATAAGCACGTAAATAATAATCATACACATGGGCATTAAACAATAATAAATTAGGGCTTCAATAAAATAAAATTAAGATTAACCATAAAAATTGCAATCCATAAGAAAATCTAAATATTAACCCCCTTAATAAAATATAGTGTGCGATACACACGGCTGTCCCTCTAGGTAAACAATTTACAAAAAAAAAAAGTTTTGTTGCAGAATCAAGCTTTTATTAGGGTTTATTATAGTTTTGGGAAATAAACATTATAACATCAACATCAATCACCTTATAACTGCTAATAACATATTTATAAAGATTAAATGAAGGAAGATGATTAATTGTATGAATTTAATATATAGAAACATACATTTGTTTATTGAATCCACTAAATAATTATGTTGATCAAAGCTTGCACACAATCCTTGAGACTTTGTCTTACTTATGTGCAATTTGCTTGAGTGGAGCAAGCTTTAATATAAAACCCTTATACCTTAAATACATATAATACATACACCCAAGATTATGTAAAATATGCATATACGATATAAAAATGTCACAATCCAATAAAAATAAAAAATTTTACATTTGAAATTTAAACCCTAAAATACTTTTAGATGTATAATTAAATAATAAAAAAGTATTCTTTATAAATTATAGTTTCCAAAATAGAGTTTTATATGAAAATCTTTGGAAAAAAAATTACCAAAGTTTTATCTGTAATTTGGACATCCCCAAATTACAACAGAACACGCCCAATATACACTACTTCTCACATTTCCCCAACAATTCTCAAGTTCTCCATATTTCTCAAAATATACATACATATATATATCAACAACACATATAAAATCACATTTTAAACAAATTATCTAAAACATTCATCATAGTTTATAATATATACACCAAAACATAGTATAATATACATAATATCAAAATGTAATATTAAACATATGCATGTTGGCAGTGTCTCTAATATTGATGCCCAAAATCAACTCTACTAGCAAAATCTCAAATCTAGACCCGACCCGGTCTAGAAGAACTCTCCAACTAAACCGAATCACCCCTCTTACCTGCACAATGAATTACAATCGTGCTAAGCCAAAAGCCTAGCCATACAAACTTTGATAACAATAAAACTTAAATACAATGCCAATGCTAAATGCTTTTATGCTATGTCACAATGTGGCATCCAAGCTCACTTTTAAACATATTCATTCATCATTCAATAACTCACACAAGAACAAACACAACCATGGGCCAAAAATATCTAATATGCCATTCAAATCCCTAAATTAGTGTTTTGGTCCAAATTGACACTATGTGTCTAACCCCGAAGGAAAATCATAGTAATGCTCAAAAGCTAGCCCCAAAGGCAAATCATATCACATTGATGCCAAATTTCTAGCCCCGAAGGAAAATCAAAGTAATTGCTCAAATAATGAGAAAAACCTCATAGGCATGCTGCTAAACACATAACTCTAAAAATTGAATAACATACTAGGAACACAATTATTTCATATTTTCCATTATCAATTTCTTTTCATTTTCTCATAATCAACTAGGAACATTGCCTCATTTTCTTTTTTTTTTCTCATTCATATTAATGTCATTTAATTTCAATTTGTCATATTTCATTATATCTCAATATATCATCACAATGCAGCACTTTCTATACCAAAATGTGTTAAGCCCAAATGTAATTCAAATGTGCCACATTTATTAAGAGACATACCTTTATAAGCTCTCAAAAGGAAGCTCAAAATCAAAATCCAACCTCCTCTTCCAAGTTACCCTTCAACACTTGGGTTGGCAAACTACTTCCTGTCAATACCTATACCAAGTTTGATCATATATAATCATTTAATATCACCTTTTAAGGCATTTCAAGCTACAGACCTTAATTAAACATCATTCTAATCAAAACCACAAAATAAAGCCAAACCTTACTTTAACTTTGGAAAACCATATTAAGCAATTCAATTTGGTGTTTTAAGTTTATTTATATTATTAAAAACATATTTTAACATGTTTAAATCAATTACATTAATTAATTACATGCTTATGTTCAAAATCCTAAAATAGCATAACCTTCCCCATAGAAGGTTCTCCATTCTAATTCAATCCAATTATCAATCCAAGCTTATATTCATTGCTTATATTATTAAACAAAATGTTTTAAACATTAAAATCAAACAATTCAACATCTTTGAAGATTCACTTTTCCAAAACTATAAATCCACACTACTTCATCAAAACTCTATCCAAACACAACCAAATCCATCATTTGACTTTAAAATATTTGTTTATGCATCAAAATAACATGTTTAGAACAACTTCCATAATTAAATCACATGAATTCAAAAGTCTAATTCTCCCATAACCCTAAATTCTCACTCTTCACCAATCTTTAGTCAAACTTAACAATTTCTTCAATCCAACCTTAAAATCATTGTTAACTACTCAAGAAAAATTCATTCCTACCCAAATAGACAATTAAATCATGCTACTTCAAGAGCCCAAACCACACATAATAGTTATTTTATGGAATTTTAAGGAAAAAGTAACAAAACTTACTAATTATGGAGGAAAACCCAAAAAATCCACTTGAAACTTATTAAATCCTTCTGTTTTGGAAGCTTGGAAGAAGCAAAACCCTCTCTTGGATTGATATGGAAAATTAGCATAAGGAAGAAGAAGAAGAAGAAGAAGACCACATTTCAAATTCTCTTTCTTACCCCTTTAATTTTTAACCTTATATATATATATATAATATAATATAATATTATTAATTATTTATTTAGTTAATAAAAACTCCAAAATTACATCTTCCATTAAAAATAATTTATTTTTGAATTATTTAAATAATTTTTAATTTCTAAAGTTTAATTGCAAAAATGTCCTGGACCTTTGACTTTTGACTTATAAAAGTTGACATTGTATATTTTATATATATTTCTTGTATATTTCACATATACCTTCTAATTTTTCACTTAAAATCCTTTCATTTTCCATTTCAATCATGTATTAATTTATTCAATTTTAATTTAATTTAATTTATTTAATTTCTAAAAATTTCGGATGTTACAATTATCTCCCCTAAATAAAATTTCATCATTGAAATTATCTGTCATCAACTCTGGAACAACTGGTGATACTGACTCTACATCGCCTGCTCACTCTCGCATGTCGCCTCATCAGTGGCATAATTCCTCTAAAGAACTTTCACAAGTGGCACCTTCTTATTCCTGAACTCTTTAACCTCTCATGCCAAGATTGCCACTGGTTCTTCCTCATAAGTTAGATCCGGACTCACCTCAATAGACTCCACAGACAAGATATGAGATGGGTCTAACCTATATCTCCGAACCATAGAGACATGGAAGACATTATGTATCAAATCCAACTTAGGTGGCAGAGCCAGCCTATAAGCTACTGGGCCGACTCCCTCCAGCATCTCATAAGGTCCTATGAAGCGAGGGCTCAACTTCCCTTTACTGCCGAATCTCAAAATCATCTTCCATGGAGAAACCTTCAGGAACACTTTATCTCCCACACTGAACTATATGTCTTTCCTCTTCAAATCTATATAGGATTTTTATCAATCTGAAGCTGCTTTCAAATGACCCCGAATCATCTTCACTTTCTCTTCTATTTCCTTAATCAAATTGGGACAGACTAGTTTACTTTCTCCAATCTCATACCAACATAAAGGTTCCTGCATTTCCTGCCATAGAAGTCCTCATAAGGTGTCATTTCAATACTGGACTATTGACTGTTGTTATATGCAATCTCAATCAATGGAAAGAATCTATCCTAGCTTCTTGTAAAATCAATGATACAACTCTTTAACATATCCTCTAAAATCTGTATCACTCTCTCTGATTGCCCATCTATCTGAGGATGGAAAGCAGAACTAAAATGCCCGAGAACCCAATGCATCATGTAAACTTCTCCAAAGCCTCAATGTAAATTGGGCATCTCGATCTGACACCAAAGAAGCTAGGATTCCATGTAACCTTACTAACTCGCTGATATATAGCTCAACCAACCTCTGAAGTGAATAGTCCATCAAAACTAGAAGAAAATGAGTTGTCTTCATCATCCGATCAACTATCACCCATAGTGCATCATGCTTCTTCTGGGTTAAAGGCAGTCCAATCGCAAAATCCATCATTACTCACTCCCACTTCCACTCAGTCACTGATAATGGATGCAGCAACCCTGAAGGAACTTGATGCTCAGCATTTACTCTCTGGCAAGTGAGACATGTAGATACAAATTTTGCTATGTCCCTTTTCATACCTGACCACCAATAATGCTACTTCAAATCTTGATACATCTTGGAGCTACCACGGTGCTTAGCATAGAGTGTGTGACACCCTTATACCCTATATACATACAATACATGTAATACCCCGATTTTGGTGTACATTGGAATAGTAGTTATGAGAAGATATGTTGGTAAAATATGTAAAGAAAATATTATAAGAGATAGATGTATATGAAGGATGATATATATATATATATGGTACTTGAAAAATATGGGAAATATAAATACAATATATAAGAGATATACATATAGCAACATATACATCACATATATATGATGTATATATTGGTGTAGGAAAAGTAAGTTGTAAATAATAATAAAAATAATAATAATAACAAGAGAAAAAGAAGAAAAGCAAGTCAAAGGGAATGACAAGTGTGTGGTGGAGAATTTTTAAGGGATTTAATTATATTATTATATATATATAAGATAAGATTGAAAAAGGAAGAAAAGAAATAATTGTAACACCCCCATACTCTATATAAGTACTATACATATACCTTGTATACATGCAGTACATATATAAAGTATAAGAATGTCACTTTTCATTTAAAATAAAAAAAAACCTTTACTTTAGTTCCAAACAATAATACATTTTATTTAAAGAACATTTAAAAAATCATTATACTTTTGACGACATTCCATATATATATAATTATCTTGTCTCTACCAAAATTCATTTATACATACGAATACATTTTTTCAAAATACAACATAATTAAACTGTACATGTATGCACCACCTTCTAGTTGGTCTCGTAATACTCTTACCCTTCTCGTGCCATAACGATTTGACTTCCAGATCAATCACCTACTCACCTGTGCGATTTACATAACCGCGCTAAGCTCGAAAGCTTAGTAGTACAAATAAATATTACAAACATACATTACAGAAAATCATAATCATATATTAACTTCATGTATCATTATTTACTTATCATGTTTTCCATTTTCAATTACACTTTTCATATATTTCTACTAATCTCATAATTATATACATATACACATATATTTCTAGTCAAATTACTTAAAGTAACTCATTTTCCTCTTATTTCAAAACAAATTTCCTTATTATCAATCACATTACCCACTTCATAATACTTTCATGTGCAATAATATTCATTCCACATATGTTTAATATACATTAAACTATCAATATCTAAATAATCCTCATCAAAATTCTATTAAAACTCTAAACTCTCAACTTGCTACATTACCTAAATTTCAAATTACTAATTTCGTTTTCCTAATATCAACTTCAAAACAATATATATATATATATACCATCATGTAATATCAAAACATCTCATTTTCACAATTATTAAAGCTCATTTCAAAAATCCAAATTTCACATATTACTACCATTAACATTAGCTTTAACAACACTTAAACATACCACATTTCTAACATTAAAATCACAATGTTTGCATTAAAACAACAATACAAACAACACCATTATATCTCCTTACGTTAACCAACATCATCCCTTGTTTTAAAAACCTTAACTTTGCATACCCAAACCTTAAATTGTCACACTTTGTCTATACTGATCAACTCACTTAATAGTCCACCATACTTTCTTCAATTTAATAATATATCTATCTTTTTTAACAATCGAACAATATTTTCTCTTTCTAGCAATCCAAATAATAAAGAGATCCAAATTTTAGAGAAAAGAGTACTTAATTAAATCTTAATTTAATAATTTTTTTAAACTCATTTCTAACATTATTCTCCTATTCATTTCCTTATAATCTATTTCACAAGCACACTTTACTAAGCAAAAATTTCAAATTTTGCTTAACTTAAGTAAACTCCCATTCTTTAGTTTATCAATTAAACTTATACAAATTTCCCCATATCATTTGTTTTTCAAATTTTATTTCCATGCAAAACCTCATTCACACACTATCATCCTTCTCATATAATTCAGATATACTACAAATCACATAATACCACATCCGAGACCAACCTAGGTGTTAATGCATATGCATGTATCACAAATTTCACTTTTCAAAATTTTTTTAAAATCTACTTAGGCTGAGAATCTCAAACCTAAGCTCTGATACCAAAATAATTGTAACACCCCCATACTCTATATAAGTACTATACATATACCTTGTATACATGCAGTACGTATATAAAGTATAAGAATGTCACTTTTCATTTAAAATAAAAAAAAACCTTTACTTTAGTTCCAAACAATAATAAATTTTATTTAAAGAACATTTACAAAATCATTATACTTTTGACGATATTCCATATATATATAATTATCTTGTCTCTACCAAAATTCATTTATACATACGAATACATTTTTATCAAAATACAACATAATTAAACTGTACATGTATGCACCACCTTCTAGTTGGTCTCGTAATACTCTTACCCTTCTCGTGGCATAACGATTTGACTTCCAGATCAATCACCTACTCACCTGCACTATTTACACAACCGTGCTAAGCTCGAAAGCTTAGTAGTACAAATAAATATTATAAACATACATTATAGAAAATCATACTCATATATTAACTTCATGTATCATTATTTACTTATCATATTTTCCATTTTCAATTACACTTTTCATATATTTCTACTAATCTCATAATTATATACATATACACATATATTAATAACACAAACCACAATTCCATGACTTATTAGAACATTCATAATCTCATCATTCAGCATAGCTTCTCAGGCCACATTTCTTTTCAACAATTTACCTATGTATTGTAATCATATCATACTTCATAACATTACATGTCATTATATTATTCAATTAATTCATCATTCATAATTCACCTTTAAGCAAAGACAAGCATGGGCCCAAAAGAAACTAATATACCATTCAACTTTCAGAGTTAATGTTTTGGTTTAATTTTCACATTTACCATTATCCCAACTAGGCTTCAAGGATTAGGCCCAACCAAGCTTCAAGGGGAGCGAAGCATGCTAAGCATCAACCCAACTTGGCTTCAAGGACCAAACCCAACCTAGCTTCAAGGGTTTGTAACATCTCAACTAGGCTTCAAGGACTAGACCCAACCAAGCTTCAAGGGGAGTTAAGCATGCTAAACTTCAACCCAAATTGGCTTCAAGGATAAAGCCCAACCCAGCTTCAAGAGATTGTTACTATTAGGCATGCCACCAACAACAAAACTCTGAAAATTGACTAACATATTAGACACACAATTCTTTCATTATTTCATTATCAATTTCGTTCTCATTTCTTCATAATCATTTAGGCAAACAAGCCCCAATTATTTCATTTGCATCATTATAGCCAACAACAATGGCTTCCCATCTCATCATTAGGGTATACACAACCAATTACAGTGTACATATAATTTGAATGATCATCATATCTTTCACATTTCACCTTTATATCCATTTATAATAGTTTCATATTCCATCATTGAGATATACATAGCAAATTACATTATTCTTATATTTAGAATATTCAACATACATTCCACATATTACACATAATACACATCATAGAACATTTCTCACACATCAACAATATAATAAATAACTTAACACATTTTCCAATCAAATGTGTTAAGTCCCATAGTCATGCAAATACATACAATCATATAGGGTTTGTACTTACCTCAAGAGAAACTCATACCAATCTAAACTCCTCTTCCAAAAATCCTCCAACACTTGGATTAGGGTAACCCAATCTCTTCAAAACCTAATCAAAAAGTGATCATACACACTCACTCAGAGATACACATAAGATAATATAGATACGAACCAACTAGGGCAAACTCTATACATGACACGCTCAACAACATGAGCGTGTCCTTGATCATGCCCTAAGCCAACAACACAGAAGCTTTGACACGCTCAGTAACATGGGCGTGTCACTGGATGTGTCACTCATTCTGCCTTACAGAAACATTGAGACGCCCAACAACATGGGTGTGTTCATGGCCTTGTCAATTACTTTATATCTCAGTAGCTATGATACGCTCAGTAACATGGTCGTGTTAATGGTCGTGTCACAAACGTCAAACTCAGTACCGCTAACAGGCCTAGCGACATGACCGTGTCAGGCAAGAATTATACATTCCGAACTCTCATCCATGAAAACACAAACACTCCAAAATTCATACTACAACACCCTTAATCAACATCTTAGTTTAAATGCACATAAATCACCTATTAATTTAAAACTTATATAACTTCAACATATCATAATAATAATCATTATATACATCATCCATATATCAATTACTCAATTTCCCCAACTCATTTATTTTAAACCCTTACTAAACAATTTCAACAATACATCATCATCCTCACAAATAACCATATTATCATCATCTAAATACCAATTCAACATATATATATATACTTCAATCTTTCATTATCAAATATAAACACAATCAATAGAAATCAACACAAAGAAATGAACACTTACTTGAATTCTTTGCCAAATCTTCAATATCCACCTTCAATTCTCTTAAAGCCCTTAAGAATTTGATGTGAATGCCAACAAAATCACATCTCTCTCTCTCTCTCTCTCTCTCTCTCGCATTCAAGAAGAAGAAGAAGAAGTAGAAAGAAAGAAAGAAGAACTTTTCTTCCTTTTTCAATCTTATCTTATATATATATAATAATATAATTAAATCCCTTAAAAATTCTCCACCACACACTTGTCATTCCCTTTGACTTCCTTTTCTCTTTTTCTCTTGTTATTATTATTATTATTATTATTATTATTATTATTATTATTATTTACAACTTACTTTTCCTACACCAATATATACATCATATATATGTGATGTATATGTTGCTATATGTATATCTCTTATATATTGTATTTATATTTCCCATATTTTTCAAATACCATATATATACATATCATCCTTCATATACATCTATCTCTTATAATATTTTCTTTACATATTTTACCAACATATCTTCTCATAACTACTATTCCAATGTACACCAAAATCGGGGTATTACAATACCTGCACCCAACATATGTATTATACACATATACGATGTAAAAATGTCTCAACCCATTTTCTATAAAAACCCTTACTTTTTGAATCTGTACAATCTTAAATAATTTAAATAATATGCTTATCAAAAACACAAAAAAATCCCCTAAAATTTTAGCCAAATCACTCTTTATAATTTACAATATATATATACATCAAAACAGAATATAATATACATAATGTCAAAATGTACCATAATATAAAATATGTACATGTTGGCAGTGTGTCTTTGATATTGATGTCCAACAATCAATTTTACACTCAAGATCTCAAATCTAGCCCCGGGTTGGTCTAGATGAACTCTTCAGCTCTACCAGATCTACCCTATCACGCTAATCTAAACCCTGCATAATGAATACAATCGCGCTAAACCGAAAGCTTAGCGGTACAAACTTTAATGACAATAAAGTTGAAATGCAATGCCAATGCACAATGCATATGAATAACATATCATTGTAATGTATTTCTCAATTGCTTCATAGTTAACAATTCATATAAAAACAAACACAAGCATGGGCCCAAAGGATCAAATATGCAATTCAAATTCCAAAGTTACTATTTTAGTCCATATTAACACCTAGTTTCTAGCCCGAAGGCAAGTGACGCCCAGGGTCTAACCCGAAGGCAAATAATATTGATGCCCAGCATCTAGCTCGAAGCCAAATATTGATGATAACCTCATCGGCATACCACCAAACACAAAACACTGAAAAATGAATAACATACTAGGCACACAATTAATTCACATTTCTCATTATTAATCTCTTTCCCATTTTCATATAATCAAGCTAGGCACATTGCCTTATTTTTTTTTTCAATTTTCTCATTTCATATCATTTTCTGATCATCTTCTCACTTTTCTTATTTTTCTAATTTATATCAATATCAACTCATCACATTTCATCATATCATCACATTGCATCACATTTTACGGTAAATCTCATTATCCAAATATTTTTGGTAACTTCACATAATCCATATATGATTGACATTTTATGCACATTAGCCATTACCAATGGCTTTTTAACAATGCCCTAAATGCAAACACCACAAATGGCATAACCCAAACACTTTGGGTCATTTTCACATAATACACATATTTCACATTAAGAAAATAGAGTCACCACCAGGACAAACTAAGAAAAAGAAAGGGGTGGATGACTAGATTCCTAAGGAATCCCTAACCCCCTAATGGGTTCGAAAAGTTGGGTACGTGTGGGGAAGGTGAGAAATAGCCCAGCACCCCCACAACGCCCGGTTCATTGGAACGGACCTCCTTTGCAGTTCGTCCAGACAATATTATAACAATATTATCCATATTACATGCAACAATTAAAATAAAGCATCATTATATTAAAATCAAAACAATGTCTAAACAAAGCAAATAAATGGACACCCATCCAAGGATGGAAACATGTCCTTACATCATCCATGTCTAAACTAAATAGGGCACCCACCGAAAGGTGGAAACATGTCCTTTACATTGGTCCAAAATATAAAAGCAATTTAAATTACATTAAAATTAACTAATGAGGTAAACAATAATGGAAACATACCTCTTACAATTTTAATACCAAAATAAACAAATAATAATCATAATAATAAAGAGAATATTCATCCATGATAAATTAAATAAATCAAGCATTGAAATTAAATAAATCAAAATATATAATAAACTACATAATCAAATCTAAAATTAAATAAAGCAAATAAAGATACAAATTTAGGTTTATGTCTCAATTTAGGATTCTTTAATTAACATTTAGGATTTTGGAATTATTATTATTATTATTTAGGCTACTGTGAAGATTTTGGAAAATTGATTTAATTAGGGTTTGGGACTAGCATCATGAAATAGGGTTTCTAGGGTTTTTATGTTTAACAATTAGGGTTTAAGTAAATAAGATTGAAGCTTATGTAAATGAAATAAAATCTTTAGATATTTGAAAGGAACAAGCTACTGCGATGATTTGAAAATAGAATTAATTAAGATTTATGGTTTAAATAAATTAGGGTTTAGGTTTGTATTTTAAATAAAGCTACTGTATTTTGAAAAATCATAATAAAGGAAGTTAAACATAAAGACTTACAATACACAAATAAATATTGACCCCTTCGACAAGCCCATAAGGCCGTCCCGCTGGCCGGTTAGCGGGCGAGGTCAAGGGGCAGTGCCCCTTGCGAGGTCGGGGGCAACACTCCAGAAAAGTTTTGAAATTGGCTTTTAGGGTTGTAGGTTTTGGTGTTGAAAATTAAGATTTTAGGATTTAAGATTTAGAAAATAGGGTTTCGGAATTGGAAGAAACTTAAGTTATTTTTTAAAAGAATAATGCCTACTGTGTGATTTTGGAAAGAAGAATTAATTAGGGTTAAAGCTTTTGATACTTGAAAAATAAGGTTACTGGATGTTTGAATTAGAGATTAGGTTAGGGTTTTAAGAAAACAATTTATTATTTTATGGTTTTAGAAAAGTGTAATTAGGGTTTTAGATTTCAAAAATATGTTTTACGGGTATTAAGGCATTAGGGTTTTGAAAAATAGTTTTTAGGGTTTCAAATAAAGTTTGGATGGTTTGTAGAATAATTGATCAAATTGTATGATGAAATAATTAATCCAACTTGGTGAAGCTACTGTAAATATAAACAAAGAAAATAGAAATTTAAACCTCCGTTGTTGGTTCCACTACAATCTTTGAATTAGGGTTGAACAATAATAAAGACAGTGTAGGCTGCCTTTGATAGATTGTTGTTTGTTTGCTGCCTCTTGATCTTTCAAGCTTGAGGTTGGCCGAAGAAATCCAAAAGTACAAGGTCAAGTAAAAAATTTTCCTCCCTTAATTCTGTGTTTTAATGTGGTATTTATAGGGAAAATAAAAAACCTACTTCTAATTGTCTATGGAAATTACTACTATTTAGGAAAAGAAATCAAAACCAAATAAAATTCGGTTTCGAAAAAACTGCGCTGAAAAATTACACTGGCAAAAAATTACTGCGGGTGAAAAATTGCGAGCGAGGGCGGGCCAGCCATCCTATGGCAAATTGGCCCAAGCCAATTCACTTTCGACGATGAAATTTTCCGTCGCCGATTTTTATTTATTTATTTATTTGTTTTTAATATATTTTTTTAACTTTATTAATATAACCTTTTTATTTTTATTAAAACTTATAAATAATAAATACTAAAATAAATATTATTAATTAAAATGCCACAAAAATTATTTTAGACTATATAAAAAATATTGGACCAGACTAGGTCAAAAATTAAGTGTCTACAAGTAGCTTTGACATGCTAAGTGAGATGGGCGTGTCACTGCATGTGTCACTAATACTAAAACTAAAAACATTGACACACCTAATGACATGGTCGTTTCACTAGGCATGTTAAGCCAAAAACATGATACCAAAACATAATTGTCACATATCCAAAGTAATCATTCTTTGCTCATACTTTGAACAATCTTTCTTTTCCCTTTCAACCTCTATTCAAGCTCAACCAAATCCATCATTCCACTTAAAAATACTTGTATATGAATAAAATTAACTCAATTTAAAGCATATTACACAATTCAAAACCTTGAATTCACAACTCAAAGGTTACATAACACAAAACTCTCTCTCTCTCTTAACCAAACTTAACTCAAACTTAACTATTTCTTCAATCCAACCTTAAAATAACGGTTAACTACTCAAAACAACTTCATACATACTAATTCCAACCATTAAAACATATTACCATAACAAATCAATTTGACATCTTAAGAAAAACAAGTTAGAAACTTACTAACTCAAGAAGAAATCACCAAATCTTCCCTTGAAACCTTGAAAATCCTTCAATTACTTGAGCTTGGAAGAAGCAATTCTTCCCTTTCCTTTAATGGAGAAAATCAGCTAACGAAGAAAGAAGAAGAAGAAGACCAAAGATGAAAACTCATAAGTGTTTAGATCATATTTGTACTAGTTTTCAGTATGATTTTTATATGTTTTTAGTTAATGTTTTGATTGATTTTTCTTTTAAGTTTGTTTAAAGTGTTGTTTTTAGGTTTAAGTGCAAAAACACCCTTGGAAGATCAAAACAGTGCAAGAAAAGCATGAACCAAGCAAGACATGGCCAAGCCAAATCAAGCTTGGTCGTGTCCCTCAAAGAATGAAGAGGGCAGAGCATGACACAGCCAAGCCTCTGGCCGTGTCTCATCCAAGGAGCAAAACCAAAGAAACCAAGAAAAGAAGAGCAAAAATGAAGAAGCAGGAAGAGACACACTCAATGACACGGCCAAGCCAAGAGCAAGCTTGGCCGTGTCCCATTTCATGCCAAAGACAAGTGGAGCAAGCAAAGAAGGAAAGAAAAGAAGCAGAAGTGAACACACTCAAGTGACACGGCGAAGCCAGTGGTTGTGTCACATGACACGGCCACTAGCTTGGTCGTGTCACCCCTTGAGACCAAAAGGAAAGAAGAAAAGAAAGAAGCAAGCATTGAAGGACACGACCAGCTAGCTTGGCCATGTCCCATGAAAATTGAGGGACACGGCCACTAGCTTGGCCTTGTCACCTCATGGAAAGAAAGAAAAGAACAAGAGACACGGCCAAGCTACTATTGGCTTGGCTGTGTCACGCCAAAAACATTTGAATTCTTCTGCACGAAGTGGGGAACAAAGTGGGAGACAATGCCTTGTGATTGCCAAAAGAAATATTCAACAAGAGAATAGTGGGGAACAAAGGAAAATGGTGTGAGTTGGAAGGCATGGGTGTGTATTTTGAATGAATTAAAAGGAGAGGAAGAGGAAATTGGAGGGGGTTCTTCTTTGTTCTTGAGCAATTTCTACAAAAACGTGGGAGAGGGAGAGAGTGACACTCTCCCTTACCCCTTCATCTTCATCTCCATTTCCATCCTCTCCAACTTCTCCATCATCCATTGAGAAGATCTTTGAGGTTCTTTGGGATAAATTGGGTTAACAAGCTCTTGAAGGTTGAAGAAGCTTCATTGAAAGGATTGGTGACTTGAGAAAGCTTCATTCCATCTTCCAAAGGCACAATCAATTGAAGGGTTGGTGACTTGAGAAAGCTCCATTCAAAGGATTGGTGACTTGAGAAAGCTCCATTCCACATTGCAAAGGGGAATCAACCATCGAAGAGGGCTTGAGTTCTTCATCATACATCAAGTGGAGCTAGGAGGAAGACTAGCAATCCTACTCTTGGCATCTTCACAAGGGGTTTTTCTATTCTCTCTTTTAATTCATTTCTTATTGTTGTTGTTGTATTAATAGAATTGATATTGCAATGGACAAATTGTATTTGTTTTATATTGAGTTGAATGAATATTATAAATTGATGATGTTGAGCTAAATACCCATGCCTAGGGCTTGTAGCATATTTGGTTGAATTCTTTGATTTGATATTTACATTGATGTACCTTGTTGTTGGTTGATTGTATTGTATTAAATGCTAGGTTGATAGATTAGCTACCTATTAATCTTTGAATATTGGATGACGGACCGAGAGGTGAAATTCAATATCGAAACTATACAATCGACCACCCTATGAATGAATTAGAAATATAAGTTCTAGGGTTTCATTATTTTGATAATGTGAAATAGTTGGTTATTGCTAATTCATGAATGTGAGAACTAATGGATTATAATTGACTAATTAACCTTAAGGAACAAATTAATTTACAAGGTCATGTTAATGGATAATTGAGAATTGAGCTTTGATTGAATGGACCTATGACCCTAGGCACCTTCCCAAGAATCAATTTGATCTTGTATCACCTTCACACTTCAACTCTACGCACATTAATTTTAAGTTTAAATTATTCTCGCACCATCCCAACACAACAAACACCCATATTTAAATACTTGTCAATCAAGCTATTACGAACCACACCTTCTTGGGGAAACTACCTTAGGGTGATCACCTTTGCTACAACTACCTCGTATACTTGCGAGTGACGCTTTGTAGTAGTACTTAATTCAAGCACAACAATAAGTCATCTCTATCCAACCATTTTTAATTTGAACCTTATATATTTTTCACCTTTTAATCTTAACCAAGTATATATATTATTATTTAATTACAACATCAAAATAACCTCTTCCACCTTTTAATTTAATTTTAATATATAATTAGCTATATATTAATAATAGCTAATTTACATTAGCTATTATTATCTTATATTATAATTTATTAAAAGCAGATTATGCATATTAGGTTTTGGGTATTTGTAATGGTTTGCATATAAATATTAAGGTTTAATGCTAATAATAGGAAATAAGAACAATCAAAAGATCAGCAAGGATTGAGTAACAGGAGGCAACATTGACCAACAATCAATAAGAAGAAAAAACCCTAGCAGCCAGTGTGGACGAAAGACAGAGCTGAGCAACAACCATTAACAAACACAAACCAAAACACTACACCATAAGGCAGTAGCACACTGCCTTCACTCCACTCAACCAAGATTCAACACTAGTGCGAGTATACAATATGGATCGATGTGGAATATTGGTAGAGTCAGTAAATGGAGGTTTGGTTTTGTCACTCAACTCATTTAAGGTTAAAATAGCCATTCCTATCATTATTTCATATTAGGTGTTGCAATTGTTTAATATCCAGTAATCCATACTAATTAAAATAATATTAACATACTCAACTCATTCACCCAGTAGCCATCCTCATGCCCAGTATGCTTATTTAATTTGTTCCAAAATAACCGTAGCATGCTTCGTTAAATTTTGCTCGAATTGTAGTTTACTTGTTTTGTATTTATTTGATTCAGTTTCATAATAGCTTAGGATTTAATTCAAGTCTCTAGTTTTCAAATTTCTAATCCCTAAACTATTTTCTATAAATCCTAAAACCATAAAACCAATTTTTAATCCTAAAAACCATAGTTTTCAATATTTAAAACCCTAAATCTAAACCAAAACCCTAATTCCACCACATTACCATATCATGTAAATCGTCTACCTTTTGAGGGCGTTGCCTCTGATCCCCCGCAAGGGGGCACTACACCCTTGACCCCCACCTACTAACCGGCTAGCAGGACCGCCATACGTTTCTCCTCCTCAATGGGGTCAATATTAATTTGTGGATTGTATGACTTCATGATTAAACTTAATTTCCAATTATTGAACTCTAATTTTGTATATCTAATGTTTTATTTCAAATTAAAACCTAGATTGGATTATTTGATTTGTTATTGCATACATTATGATGGATGATATATTTTGATTAATTTTTTTCTCATTTTATTTAATTAAACTATATTCATTTATTTGGATTTTGATGATGTAAAAGGAAAGTTTCCACTCATGGGTGCCTTATGAGTTTAATTTATCTATTTTTGTAATTTAATTTATTTTAAGACTATTGCAACAATTGTAAGGGACACGTTTCCATCTTTTGGTAAGTGTCCTATTTTATTTTATTTTAGACATTAGACACTTGTAAAGGCATGTTTCCATCCATGGATGGGTGCCTATTTGTTGTTTTGTTTAAACTTAGTTCTGTTTTAATGTAATGATTATTTATTTTAATGTTTGCATAGTATGGATAATATCATAATATTTAAGAATTTTATAATATTTAGACCTGAAAAGGAGGCCGGTTCCAATGAACCAGGTGTTGTGGGGTACTGGGCTACTTCTCACCTTCCACATGCATACCCAACTTCTTGAACCCAATAAGGGGGTTAGGGATTCCTAAGGAATCAAATCATCTACCACTTTCTTTTTTTCCCAACTCGTCTGGGTGGCAACTCATTTTTCTCTGGGTTTAGGCCCATGTTCTCTAATGTCCTGAGCCAAACTGTGCTGAGGTGACAATAACCATTCCATTGGGAGTGGGGGCAAAAATCCCCACTCACAGTGGTGACTCCACTGGGGATAGAGAAGTTGATTTTGTTTGTCTTTACATTATTTTATTCATTCTTATTATGATATTATCCATTGCATCATTTTAGATTGCATTGTGTGCATGAGTTAGGATGCCCGTGTTATCTTGTTGTGTTATGTAAGGGATACCATACTTTCACTTAAGGTATGGAGATCGAGCATGTCAAAACTATTCATAGCATTGTACCTTTTGGTATATACTTGCTATGGGAGTCTAAGCTTTTTAACCCAAAGACTAAAGCCCATGTAGTTAGCATAGTTACTTTCCTTAGATTTATACCCAAATGCTTGCTCTTTGACTATGATTAATATATCTTGGTTTGAACCATGGCTTATTTGGTTTGTTTCATTCCTAATATGACTTAATTATATTGTAACTCAAAATAATTTTTAAGTGCAAAAGACCAAAACTATTTTCAAAATTATTTTCAACACTTTACAAAGATGGTCTTTGGACATAAAACCTTTTTCAAGATGGTTCAAAAATTCTTTTTACCTCATGGCCCAAGTTCAAAGCTGAAATCTATTTTCAAACAAATCTTTTCATAATGGGCTTTGAAACAAAAAAAAATTTTCACCTCATGGCCCAAGCCCAAACCCCAAAATTCATTTTTACAAATCTTTTACATTGGGCTTTGAAACAAAACCATTTTTATAATCTTTTTCACAACTTTTTCTTTAATGGGCTTACAACTAGTTAGGTTAATTATGGAATATTTAAAATCAATTGTGGGCCTAGTTTACACTAAGGCTTATTAATCATAGGCTTGTTTTAAGTATGAATCACTAGTTGTTTTTTTTCAAAATGGGAAATCTATTTTTGATACCCTTTTACTTGGTTTTAATACAATACAACATAAAAGCTATCTTTTTGTTGGACAAATGGAAATTATCATGGACCAATTTCTAAATTTTAAAATACAACTATTGGTTGAAACGTATGAGTGAATTATTTGAAAATAAGATACACCATGTTGGTATTTTGTTGGCCATATACCTAGGAAAAGAGACTAGCCATTCGTGTTTGAAAGTTATAAGGTTGGAAGGTTCATTCCTACTATGTTGAGTTGATTTGTTTTGTTTGTTTGTTACTTGTGCATCCATACATACATGCATATGTGAGTTGCATCCCATATCATTGATCCTTTCTAACTCATAGCCCTGAATTACAACAATTCAAGAGCTTATGACAATCCGACCTCCACTGATGACGTAGAATCTAGTCACTACTCGATCACTTTCTCACCAAAAGTAATGGATCCATAACAAATTCAAAAGATGGTGGAGGGTGCCTTTAATGCCAAAATGGAAGAAAAAAAGGGGGTCTTGGCTGAGATCATGAAAAGCCAAATGGCTGCAATGTTTACTACTGAAGCATCTGCTAGTAATAAGAAGTAGAATGACAAAGGGAAGGCTATGGTTGGTGAAGTGGCCTTCGATGATGACAAGATGGTTATGGACAATGATGAATACTAGGCTCAGTACTTTCAAGATCCTCAAGAGAAGATGAAGGAGTTGAAGGTTATGGAAAAACCAACTGTTGAGAGGACTAAAACTTCTGATATTGAGAAGATGATTGCTGATATAGAGAAGAAGTTTTAGAAGAAGCTAAAAGCTGAAGAGATGTCGGAGGTGCATAAGCTTTTTGAACAAGATGATGAGGTCCCTTATAAGTTAAAGATGCCATCATTTGATAAGATTGATGGAAGTAGCAACCCTCATCTTCATACGAAGTAATACATCACTGTTATGCAGTATGCCCGAGCTATTAAGGCTCAAACTCTAAGGTACTTCATACTTTCGTTGGATCCAATTGCGCATAATTGGTTCAACACCTTAGAGGATAGCACTCAAAAGAGTTGGGATTTGTTATACAAGGCCTTCATCCAATAATACGGGTACAATGCTGAGTTGGAGGTTACTTTGATGGAGGTTGAGTCAATTAGGCAAAAGTCAAAAGAAAATTTTGTTGACTATGTGAAGAGGTCGAGGAACAAGGCTGCATTGCTCAAGAAGAGGACCGATGAGTCAGACTAGATAAGGATGATTATGAGAGGGGTGCTACCTAATCGTCATGAATGGATGTCTCACACTCTCATAAAGATTTCAAAGATATTCACTAAGTTGGTTTACAGATAGAAGAATGGGAACGAGAGAAGAGCCATTTTTCTAAAAGAAAGAATAAGAGGGGGAATTATTAGTCTGGCAGTCACAGTACACAAAATTCGATGGATGTCAATGCAACAATTGGTCAGGTAAATAGAAGATAATTTTTAGAGTTGAGGAAACCTCTGTCTTGGGTTTTCAACAAGTTGCACAAAAATGGGCTATTACGACCATTGGATCCCTACCTTTGCCCAATCCTTTGACACCATGCTTTGATGCCAAGGCCTTCTGTCAATTCAATCAAGTACAAGGACATTAGATAGATAGATGCATCCTCTTAAGGCATGAGATTCAAGATTTGATCGACAATGGTAAGCTACATGAGCCTAATAAACCCAGCACTAAAAGCAATCCATTGCCTAAGTTTGAAAGACTGCCACCACCAGCAACCTTAATGATAGAAGGAGGATTGATGGAAGTTCTATCTTGACATCTTTTCAAGATATAGATGGAGAAACTGCTAAAGAAGGGGTTGCTAATTTTTTCCCTTGCCCCTGACATGTCCACGCAGATGAAGCATTTCTCAACTTATACTCAACAATCTTCCCCTAGCTTATTTGGTTTTTATTTTATTTTCTATCTTTGATATTTTTTAGAACAATTATGTTTTTTAAATTAAAATTGTTTGAATAACTTACTTTAATAAAATTGTTATTGGTCTTTATTTATTTTGGTGTTCAACTGATGACGAGGCTAGCTTGATATTCATAAATTAGTACATCTATGCATTACGATCTGAATAACTTTAATAGGTGAGGGAGTTGTTCTATTGAATCAAGCTTCGTATGCTTCCTCAGAGAGGGCTCCTACAGAATTACCTTTGTTTTGGTCTTAGTCGGTCTTAGATCATGATTTGACAAACTTTCAAGGCAAAATTGAACTCTGCCTAATTAAAGAGAAATGATATAGGCATTATTTTGTAAGCTAATGACTAGAATCCATCCAATTAAATATCAATCTCTAGTTGTCCCTTTGAGCCTTCATGAAATTTTTAGCTTGCTTTTATTAGCTTATAAACCCCAACAACCTATCATGAGCTATTGTGATACTTATGGCAAGTCTAATGATCATTAAGGTACTGAGAACTAAAGAAGATCAAGGAAGAGGATGCATAGTTAAGACCATAAAGATAGTTGAAGTTAACCTAAAATGTACTTGATATCTCATACCTATTAAGGCAGCAAAAGATTCATCCTCGTTGAAATAAGCTCACTCTTCTCGATTCATCCATAGTCATAAGCATAGATAGTACAAATAAGACAACTCTCTTAGAGCTAGGGAAAAACAAAGATACAAAAAGAGAAAAAAAAATAGAAGAAAAAGAGAAAAAGAAAAAAGAAAGAAAAAAAGGAAGAAAAAAAGAGAAAAAGAAAATAAAACCCTAAGAGAGCGATTTAGAAAGGCAATAGAGTTCCTTTTACATGAAGCAACATATGACTTTCACTTAGTTTACGATGACAAATTGACTTGAACTCGTCTAGTCTAGCCAAAGATTCAAATAAAATTAGGGGAAGACCACCTTTCATTTTATCCAACGTAGCTTCAAGTAAGTAATATCAAAATTCTTAGACTTAATATTCCAAAAGGGAAAAGGAAAGAAAGGTAGAGGAAGAAAATGGTGGTCTAAAAATCAAGATAGTATTGATCATCTCCAGATTTATGCTAAGATGGTGGACGAACATTCAAATATTTTTATTTCCATGAAGCAAGATAACAAGATGCCTAAAAGGTGGAAATGAAGTCTATAGTTTAAAATCCCCACTGTTGCCTCCTGTAGGAGTCTGGGCATACAGTTCTAGCAGAAAGTTTATAGTGTAAAGGTTTTTCAGCAGTATCACATCAGCCTAAAAATGGACTTCATTTAACCTATATCCCTTATAGACACCATTTTAAGCCTATTAAAGACATGTTAATCTCTTTTGTTAGGTCGAGTCTATTAGTGGAGATTATATGAATAAGCATGCATATGAGATACACAATATCCAAACTTAACGAGACCTTTGGCCAAGTAATATGTATGTGTCTATCTAAAGTGCAATAGTTCTTGCTTAAACAAAATTGATTCCTGAATTTAGTATAGTAAATAGGGTTGTCATGTTATATATTTATTGATTTAGGAAAGTCAAGTCCTGAGGTATATTGACACTGATTTGAGAAAGCCAAAATGTGATTGAACAAAAGAAAAAAGAAGAGTTTTTATCATAGACTAGTTCATATGACTTGAACTGGTCTAGTCTGGCCAAAGATTCAAATAAAATTAGGGGAAAGACCACCTTTCATTTTATCCAATGTAGCTTCAAGTCAGCAATATCAAAATTCTTAGACTTAATATACCAAAAGGGAAAAGGAAAGAAAGGTACAGGAAGAAAATGGTGGTCTAAAAATCAAGATAGTACTGATCGTATCCAAATTTATGCTAAGAAGGTGGAAGAACATTCAAATATTTTTATTTCCATGAAGTAAGATAACAAGATGCCTAAAAGGTGGAATTGAAGTCTATAGTTTAAAATCCCCACTGCTGCCTCCTGTAGGAGTCTGGGTTTCTAATAGCATACAATTCCAGCAGAAAGTTTATAGTGTGAAGGTTTGTCAGTAGTATCACATGAACCTAAAAATGGCTTTCATTTAACCCATATCCCTTATAGACACCATTTCAAGCCTATTAAAGACATTTTAATCTCTTTTGGTAGGTAGAGTTTATTAGTGGAGATTGTTTAAATAAGCATGCATATGAGATACATAATATCCAAACTTAATGAGACCTTTGGCCAAGTAATATGTATGAGTCTATCTAAAGTGCAATAGTTCTTGCTTAAATAGAATTGATTCCCAAGTTTAGTATAGTAACTAGGGTTGTCATGTTATAGATATATTGATTTGGGAAAGTCAAGCCCTTAGGTATATTGACACTAATTTGAAGCCAAAATGTAATTGAACAAAAGAAAAAAGAAGAGTTTTTATCATATGAGCCTCTAAGTTTAGGGAAGTGCATTGTACTGTCGAACATTAAAGGACATATTGCATAAAAGTGGGCTAATGAACGGATCACTAGCAATGTCATGAAGAAAATGTGTTGAAATGGATGTTTCTTGTGTGTTTAACTATGCTGTTGTGACCCCACCACTCATGTTTTCAACATATTGAAAGCTATAAATATAAAGTCTTATGACATTTCAATACAAGACTTGAATGAGAATCTTGAAGGAATCCATCAGTTGATCACCTCAGTCTGTGAGTCAATAGAACCATTGTAAGTATCCTCCACACATATTATGCATACATGAGCATGTCACACTTTGTTGATGTCTTATACTGCCTATTGTTTGTCAAAGTAAATAGCAATATTCTATGAAGCAAACATTTAAAAGTAGTTATGGAATTAGGGGCGTATGAAATCACCATTGCTTAAGAGCGATCCAATCTCTATCCAAAAATGGAGAAGCAAGTTTGTGCAAAGAATGAGACAAAAAACAAACATCAATCAGAGCTTACATGGAAACAAAATTAGTGGTTTGATCATACACAGTGGGCAAAAATTCATTTTTTTCAATTCTTGATTTTATGTATGAACAAAATATTTTTAGACTCACTTTCAATATTTTTCCATGCAGGGGGCAAAGAGAGAATATGAGGGCTAGCAAAAAAATTGCTGAATTTTTTGTAAAAGAAATAACAAAAGACAAAAGACAAAATTGATTAAGTCCATCTAGAAGAGCTGAAGCCAAGCAGACAATGTCTAAGGATGAAGACCATTTTGAAGGGTGAAGAGCACTATCCAAAGGATGAAGATCCATTTTGAAGGGTGAATACCCAATGAACAAGGATGAAGGTCCATTAAGAAAGGTGAATAATCAATCAACCGGCTAGAAGAAAGCCATAACTCTAAATGACAGAAGGTCAGTCCAGCTTAAAGAGATGAAGTTAATCAATTAAAGAATAGAACCTATGGGCTAGAAGAAAGCCAAAATTCTCAAATGACAAGGGACGAAGAGCTAAAACCCATCCTATATTGGATTTGTTGAAGTATCCTGATGGCATAATCGCCAAGCCTATATTGGATTTATTAAAGTATCCATATGGCACAACTTTCTTTGATATGATTAAAGCATCCGAGTTTGTTTCTTGTGAGACATTAGAGTCACTCACTATCCTACCAAGATATTAGAATTGCTTAGTGAATTTTGTCAGGATATTAGAAATGCTCGATGGCTATTTTCACTTACCAAGACACTAGAATCGGTTGTTGACTTTATCGAGATATTCGATTCGCTCGATAAACACATAGAGATATTAGAGTTGCCCAATAACCCATTGAGATATGAGAATCGCTCAACAGTTTGTTGCTTGGTCATCAGGATATTAGAGTTGCTAATGAACCCATTAGAATATTAGAGTTGCCCATTTATCCATTAAGATATTAAAGTGGCTCAATGGTTTTTTCACTTCACCATTTCATCAAGATATTAGAGTCGTATGATGAACCTATTGGGATATTAGAGTTGCCCAAAACAATCTCAGGTCTAGAACCCAAAATTATTTTTTGAGTCCAAAACTCAATCCAGGTCCAAAACCCAAACCACTTTGGCTCCAGAATCCAAATATTTTTTAAGTCTTGAACTCAAATGAGGTCCAGAACCCAAAATCATTTTTTGAGGCCAGAACTCAATCCGGGTCCAAAACCCAAACCATCTTCAGTCCAAAACCCAAAATAAATCCAATTTGGTCCTGGAGCCCAAATCCAGCATCTGGTGCAGAGCACAATTCATTTCCCACAAAAATTAATTTAATAATCATGTTGCTTTTCACTCTCTGAATCATTTCAAGATTGTTCAAGCAGGGCACTCATTAGTTTAATTTATTTATTTTTGTAATTTAATTTATTTTAAGACTATTGGGACAATTATAAGAGACATATTTCCACCTTTTGGTGGGTGTAATATTTTATTTTCTTTTAGACATTAGACACTTGTAAAGGCATGTTTCCATCCATGGATGAGTGCTTATTTGTTATTTTGTTTGAACTTATTTTAGTTTTAATGCAATAATTTATTTATTTTAATGTTTGCATGTAGTATGGATAATATAATAATATTTAAGAATTTTATAATATCTAGACCTGAAAAGAAAGCCGGTTCCAATGAACCAGGCATTATGGAGCTGCTGGGCCACTTCTCACCTTCACCATGCGTACCCAACTCTCCAAACCCAATAAAGGGGTTAGGGATTCCTTAAGAATTGTATCATCAACCCCTTTCTTTTTTCCCGACCTGTCCGGGTGGCGACTCTATTTTCTTCGGGGTTTAGACCCGTGTTCTCTAAGGTCGTTAGCCTAATAGTGCCGAAGTCACAAAAACTATTCCACTGGGAATGGGGGCAAAAATTCCCGCTCACATTTATATTTTCCACATACGAGTTGTGAGTCCCTTTTCCTAGGTGTTATGGTTGACAAAAACATCAACAGGGGATATTTTTATTTTTGAAAGAATCACTCAGATGAATTGCACATTAATTGTATTTTCAAATACAAAATTCGATTTATGATAATTTACATCAATTAAGCCTTAATCATTTGGGTCCACTAATGTAACAGCCGAAACTTTGGATATTTTCAAAAATTAATTTGAAGGTTAATTAAAGTATTGGGAAAGGTATATGTTTAGTATATACCTAATGTATACCTAGTATATACATAATATATACCCCACATATGCTTATTAAATATGTTGAATTCATAATATATACATGATATACCCCTAGTGTATACATGATGTTTGCATGAAATACACATTACATATACATTATATATATGTAGGTAAAAATATACATCATATATAAGCAAAATAAATAAGACATATACATATATATAAAATATACCACACATATATATTAAGTATAAGTTGGTGGTGAAAAAGGTGAAAATAATAATAATAATAATAATAATAATAATAATAATAATAATAATAATAAGAGAAGAGAAAGTCAATGAAGGAAATAACATGATCAGTGAAAATTAAAGGTGGAAGATGGTGGGAAAGTTTAAATTTATTAAATATTTCAAAATTATAATAATTTGAATGGAAGATACAAAATTGAAGTTTTAAAATAAATAAAAATTATAAATATATTTTTTGATAGTGAAAATGATGGAAAGTTTGCTATTTATTAAATATTAATTAATTAATTAATTAAAAAAGAATTTAATATTGAGTGAAATATGAAATTTTGATTTTACAAATAAATAAATAATTAAATATATAAATATGTGGTTAGTAAAATTAGTTGGAAAATAAAGAAAACTAATCATCGTCATCTTATTCTTCTTCTTCTCAAAATTTTTCACCATTGTAATAAATGGGAAGGAACTTCCATCTTCACCAACATCAAATTTTTGAATGATTTCAAGGGATTGAAGAGGATTTTGGTGGTTTCTTTACAGACTAGTTGTTTTCTTTCTATAGTTTAAGGTTTTATAAGAAAATAAGGATATGTGCAAACAGGTTTTTGATAGAGGATGAGATAATTTGTTAAATTGGTATGGATAGTGTTAATTTGATGTAAAAATAATGATTTTATGCTTAAATGGTTAGTTTGTATATGTTTGGTTGGAGTTTGTTAAAGGAGAGAGGAATTTAGGGTTTCTATGAAACTTTTGCAAGCAAGTGATTTAAATTAAATTTAATTTTTGAAAATATGTTAAAATATAGTTTTAAAGATATATTAGAACTTGAATTGTGTTTTGGAAGCGGCTAGAATGGATTTTAAAAATTAAAGAAGGTGATTTAGGGTTTTGGAAAAATGTTACTAAAGAATTAATTTTTATTTGATTATACTATTTAAAACAAGTTATAAAATGAATTTAATGATGAAAATCAACTTAGAATGCTAATTAGAATTGGTTAGAATGTTGTTCCAAAAATAAAGTATATTAGGGCAAAACTTGAAAAATTGGATAAAATTGTAGAATTTAATGTTTGAATTGTTAAAGTGAGTAGAATTATGATTTTAATGATAGAAATTAACCTAAAATGTAATTTGGAATTGGTTAATATAAAATTCTAAAGTTAAAGTGCATTAGGGTAAGAAAATGGAAACTTAGAGGAAATGAGATAAATTGTTGTTTAATTAGTTAAAGTATACAGAAATGTGATGCTAATGAATAATTTACATTGAAAATGTGATTAGGTGTTGAATAGATAGTATCTATCCAAACCTAGTAGTGAAGAGCATTTTGGAATGTGAAGGGAAAAAGGGTGATTCTAGCTTGGGATTTGTCTTGGATTAAGATATGTACATGCATTGATAAACTATAATATATTTGTATCAAAATTAGTTTAGCACATTTTGATAGTAAATGTGCCAATCTACTTTATTATTTGAGATTTGAAATGTATTGCATTGTTGATTGTGAAATGATGTTAAATGCATGATGTGTATTATGCTAGGCCATTGTAATTGCTAAAATGAATAATATGTGGTAACTGTAGAAAAAGTGGAAAGTGGCAAAAATCTATGAGTAATGAAGTCATATTATAGATGTGACGTATAATTTTGAAAATGCAATGAGTTATGGATAAATGAAAGGAATTATGAATGATTATTGAACAAGGTGATATAAATTAATTCTGTAAGATGTGAAATGATTTGTGTTCGCCTTGTATAGTATCTTATTCCAAAGAATTGTTTTTGGTGATATACATATGATTTCCATTCGGGTTAGACGCTGGGCATCATTATGATATGATGTGCATTCAGGCTAGATACTGGGTGTCAACTATGATTATTATTTGCCTTTGCGGCCACACACAGAGGTGTCAACAGGGGATGGTTGCGACACATAAATCCCTGGTGTTGTGATGATCATAACAATGTCTCTAAAACCTGAGTTCTGTATAGGGATAATAGGGCCTAATGCATGCATTTGTGGTATTTTGATGAAATTTGTGTAAATGTATTGCATATGTAAATAATTTATGGTATGATTTTAAGAGAGATTCATAATGCATTATTTAAAGTTATTTATATTATCAAAGTATGTACCGCTAAGTTGGAAGCTTAGCGCTCTTTGTTTGTCAAGCAGGTGTCAGGGTTGTTACTACAAGCCCTTTTAGATATGAGCAGGGTTAGAGTTTCCTGCTTATTTTTGGAGTCTTGGATAAGCTACCACAGACCAGAACCTTTGCAAGCATGTAATTATTTAATACTTAAAACTTGTCCTTAAAGTTATGTACATTATTTTATAGTTATGCACTTGTTGTAAATTAAATAGATTTTTTGACTAAATGTTGTAAATTTTTTGTATTATGTTTCATACTTTGATAAATATGAATGTTGAGTATTTTGATAAATTATTGAGATGATTTTGAGTCATTGAATTTTTACGGAGAAATGTTGGAGATTTTGGAAATAATTATTTGGAGTGTAAAATTTCTCTGCAGGTTGAGTAAATTGAATTTTTTGAAATATCCAAATTACATACAAAATTCTGACAAATATTTTCCTGAGATTTTTATATAAAATATTTATTTTGGTACTTAAAATTAATGAATATTTTTATTTATTTACTAAAAATAAATTTTATTGTTTAAAATATTTACTTTGGAATTATGTAATTTTTTGTAAGACTGAATTGTGGCATTCTTGTACTGTGTATGCATATTTTACATTTACCGAG
Source organism: Garcia nutans (assembly GCA_947685225.1). NCBI lineage: Eukaryota > Viridiplantae > Streptophyta > Magnoliopsida > Malpighiales > Euphorbiaceae > Garcia > Garcia nutans. The sequence continues at coordinate 17,544,345 of CANTUV010000009.1, read as the reverse complement.
TGTATGAATTATACGTATAAAGAGTATAAGGGTGTTACAACTAAAAAGATTTAAGCAGTATTTCTGTCATATTTCAGATTAAAACTAAATTAATAGGTTTATTATAAATAGACTTCTTACTTGGTAAAGCAGCTAATGATCCATGCTATAAATAAGCCCATGACTAACAAGTCTAAGTATAAATAAGGCCCACAATTTATTTTAATTTTCCATAATTGATCTAATTGATTTAAAGCCCATTCCAAAAATTTTGTCCCATTGTAAAAGATTTTGATTCTAAAACTTGATTTTGATAAATGGGCATAAAATAAAAGGATAGTTTTAAGCCATTGCTCGAAAAATTTTATTTTAACAATTACTTTTGGGCTTTGAGATTGGGCCACAAGAAAGCAATTGTTGACCTAGAATTCTGGACCATAAAATAATTTTAGGCTTGTACCATAATTAGGTCATTAGAAAAAGACAAACCAAATAGGCCATAACTTAAACTAAGACATGTTAATCATAGTCAAACAACAAGCATATAAGGTAAACCTAATGAAAATTACTAGGTCAACTACATGGGCTTTAGTCTTTAAGGTATAAGACTTAGGTTCCCATAGTATGTATATACCAAAAGATACAAGGCTATGAGTGGGTATGCAATGCTCGATCCCCATAACTTGAATGAAAGCATAGTATCACTTTCATACACATAATATGGGTTCCATGGGGCATCCTAAGACACACACACATACAATACAATCTGAATGATTAAATAAATAATACAATAATAAGAAATATTAAAGTAATATAAAGACAAGAAGAATGAACTTCTCTTATCCCTAGTGGAGTCGCCACTATAAGTGGGGATTTGCCCCCACTCCCAGTGGAATGATTCTTACGACTTTAGCACTGTTAGGTTCTGGGCCTTAGAGAACATAGGCCTAAACTAAGAGAATATGAGTCACCACCTGGACGGGCCGAGAAGACAATAAAAGAGGTGGCTGACTCAATTTCTAAGAAATCCTCAACCCTCTACTAGGTTCAAAAAGTTTGGTATATATGGAAAAGGTGAAAAATGGCCTAGCACCCCCATAATGCCAGGTTCATTGGAACCGGCCTCCTTTTCAAGTCTTAATATTATCAAATTCTTATTTTACTGTGAGACTATTCATACTAGAAGCAATTATAATAAATAGACATTCATCATATTATATGTAATATATGCGATCTTGGATAAGTTAATTAAGTATTTGGAGGTATATGTGTTGTATATATCTAATATATACCTGGTCTATACATAGCATATACATATCATCTAATTATTATATATGTTGGATATATATATTATATTTAATATATATAATGTACATATAATGTATACTTGATGTATACACAAGATACACATTATATATACACATATGAGGAAAATATATATTATATAAATATGCACATAAAGGTATATGTAATATATAAGTAAAATATATGTGACATATACATACACATATACATATAATATACCACACATATATACCAAGTATAAATTGGTGTTGAAAAAGTTGTTGAGGAAAGTCAAAGAAGGAAGAGATATGATTAGTGGAAATTAAGGAATTAATTATTATATATAAGGGATAAAGTTGGGAATTAAATGGAAGATATAAAATTGAAGTTTTAAAATAATTCAAAATTAAATTATTATTGAATGGAAGAAAGAACTTAGAATTTTAAATAATAAATAAGTAATTATTAATATATATATATATATGTGTGTGTGTGGATAGTAAAATAAGAAGAAAAAAAAAATATTCAACTTCTTATTTCTCCTTTCTTCTTCTTAAAAAAAAAAGCATATTTATCCATGAGCTAAGAGGGGAAAAATTTTCTTCTCTAATTTATCAAGTTCATCAAGTTTTTAAAAGGAATCAAAAGAATTTTGAAGAATGATAAAGTTTTCAAGTAAGTTTTTATTAGTTAAGCTTTTTTTAATGGATTTTTAGGTTATGTATTGATAAGGGTAGAGAGAGAAAGTTGACTCAAAATTGTTAAATTGATATAGTCGAAATTAATATGATGGATATGTAGTAATTTAATGAGTAATGGATTGAGATACACAATGAAGCTAGATGTTGGTAATGAATATGTGTAACTAGGCTTTCTAGAATGGATGATGATAAGTATGGTAATGGATGTATTTAATGTTGTCTCAATATGTATGTAATAATTTTATAATTAGAAATTGATTATGAGAGAGTTTAGTTAAGTTTAGGGTGATGGACCTATTATGTAAAATTTGGATTTTTGAAAGAGATTTCCATAATTATGGAAGTTAATTGTTTTAATGTTATATTAATGTATAAGTGATGTTTTTATATTAAATGTTGAAAATGATCTTGGTAGAATGAAGTTTGGATAAGGTAGTAATGGTGAAAATAGTATTTTGGTGGAATTCTTGGTGGAATTGATGTAAATGGTATTTGAATGATTAAAGTAAATTTAAATTGATTGCTATTGCTAAATTGGAACCTATAATGTGGTTTAGGGTTTTGTAAAGGGAATTTTCAAAAATCAAAGAGAGTTAAGGTTAAATTTTGAAAATTGGAGGGAATGATGTTTAATTGGTGTTTGATAGGCCTTACAATGTGATTATAAATAATTGTGAACATTCACATTTTCAATAGGCATTGAGTAGGAGCAAGTTGTCCAAACCAAGTGGTGAAGGAAACTTAAGATAAGTGAAGGGAAAGTGGTGATTTTCAGTTTACAAATAACTTAAACTAAAGGTTAGTACATACTTTGATTGTAATGTGTTGAAATGCTTTGTTTAGCATATTGTATTGTATGTGAGAACATTGACTATGCTACTTTGATGTATGAATTTACATGAAAAAGTTCATAGATATATGTTTAAAGGTATGAAATACATAATGTGTGATTAAATGAGTCATTTTAAGATGGCTAATAGCATCAAAAAATATGTTCATAGAAAAAATTGAATTATGCCTACTATAGGACATAATTCTGCCACATTGAGGTTGTGATGAGGAAATTGATGAAAATGGTGAAAAAGTATGGAAAGCTTTTAAAATGATAAAAAAAAAGTACAAAAAGAATGGAAAATAGTGTAATTTCCAAAGTATTAGAAAAGTGTGAAATTTTATATGATATGTGTGAAACCTTATGAATATCATTTTCCATAGTATTATGTTTAGTGTTACGGTATGCGGATGATTGCCTTCGAGCTAGATGATGGGCATCAATATTATTATTGCATTTGGGCCATATGCTGGGCATCACAATTATTTGCCTTGGGCCAGACACTAGGTGCCAAAAATTGTCAAAAGCAATATCTCAAGAACTTAAATATTATATAGGGTCATTTAGGCCCAATGCATGTGAAAGTGACATGTAATTGTTTAAGATGAAAAATGCATAAGATTTAAAGTGTAGTTGTATGCCATATTATCATTTATGAAGGAAAAGCATTTTGCATTATTGTCTATAAATTTTCACTATTATCAAAGTATGTACAACTAGGCAAAATGCTTGCACGAATTGTCCATTGCATAGGTGACAGGACAGAGGTGGAGAACTTTAATTGACCTAACTAGATCCAGAGTCTTTGGATAATTCTTAAAGTTTTTCAAGTTGCCACTAGACCAGAGGCCACTGCATAACATGTAGATGTTTATTTGTTTTATTAAACATATTATGTTTTGTATACATTACAAATCTTATTAAATTGTTATAAGTGTTGTCCCAATATAGCAACAAGAATTGGTTATTTTGAAGAAGTGATGGTGTATTAAAGATTTAAGATTCAATAAAGCAAGAAAGAAGTAGAGTACATAAGAACGTACATAAGGAATTTATAGTGGTTTGGATTATCTCAATCCTACATCCACTCCTTAACAACTTGTTAAGGTTCCACTAATCTTGAGTTTTTTACAAGCTCAACTCTAACTTAGTGTTTTCACAAGCTCATACCAAACTTTTATAAGATTTGAGTAACTTCCTTACAGTCCAATAAGTATTTTTCCAGGCTCACTCTAAAACCTAAGAGTTTTATAGCTCACACTCAAACTTACATTGATGTTTAATGCTCACACTCAACACTCAAATCAATACAAATAGATGTTTTAATGCAAAGAAATGAAAGTTGATTTTCTTGGCTATTCCAATCACAATTATACTGAAAAATGAAGTTTCATGGGGTATTTATAGCCTTCAACTAGCCGTTTGAGGTGGGTTTCAACATGTTTGATTATTGTCTCCCAGCTTGCTTATTGTCTAGAGTAAATTCATGGCGTGACTAGTAAAGGTCTGATCGCACTTAACTAAGGCCGATTGGACTTCCTGAGGTCCAGTCATAATATTTGAAATTATAACAAATGCTCCTCCAATGGTTGGTCTAGGTGGCATCCACTAATTGAGTGGAGGTGTAACGGCTTTAGATTTGAAGGATTTTCAAAATGTCCTATCAGGATTACATATGGTCCAATCAGAATTTTAGTGGTATGCTCAAATTATGGAGTACTCCTAGATGTGAACCTTACTGGACATTTGTGAATAATTTTCTATTACCATGGTCCAGTCAGAATTTCCTAAAGTCCGGTCAGACATTGCATGGTACTCTGAGAAAATGGGAGTAACTTTAGCCATGAAATTGGGCATGGTCTAAGCAAACTTCAAGTGGTACGGTGGGATTTTAGGAGGTGGTCCGATCAAAATTTTCTTAAGTTCTTTAAAGAATGACTTCTTGCAAAATGTATCTTAATGCAAATATTAGTTTTATTCAATTTGATTGCCTAAAATCAACTCCCCCTTTTTAACTTTGACAATTAAATTGAATTGATTTGAAAGTTAAAGAATTTTTATGACTTTAAGAATGTGATAAAATTTTTTAGTTTATTTCATACTCCTCATACTCTTTTTTAATGTATGAGTCTATTCAATGTGTTTGTTAATTATTTATCAATTCAAAATAGATCTCCCTCTTTGACAAAGGCAAAACAAATAGATAAAAAGGAAGGAATGCATTAATGAAATACACATAAAACATATAAAGAAAGAGTGTATGATCTTGTTACATAGAATGCCACATATATGTTTGAGATCATACAAAAGAAAAAATCACAAAGCAAAGAAAATACTTTTTATCTTAATCATTGTCTCCTTCACCTTCTTCATGTACTACATAAAATACAAGAATGTCATAACCATTCACTATGGAAATCACTTAATTAACCTCAAACTATCTATAATATTTAAATAAAAATATTAATAATAAATCCACACACTTTATAAATTAGAAATAGTATATTTAATAGAAAATCTTTGGGAAGATTTTGCCAGAGTTTTATCTGTAATATCAATATTTTTGAAAAACAATCAACACAACCTACACAAAGAATTTACACTCCTAAAATTATTCGCATCATCAAACTCTAATATTTCTCCAAAACATAATTTCATTTATAAACATATCAGGATTTTAAAACTAAAACATTATCTACAAAACTCATATACATTTAAACACCCATATTCTCGTTTAAAATATATATAAATACAAATTTTTTTCATAATAGTTCAAAGTACTTAAATCTTAGTTAAGATATATTGGAACTAGTATATATAATAATAAAGAAAAACTACACGTGTGTGCAATCCTAGCATGGTTGGTCTTATGGTAATCTAGACACTGCAATCTCAGCTCACACTGGACCGCTCTACTTTGTAGTCCTATCACATGTGCCATACATCTAACTGAGCTAAACAATTTGCTTAAAGGTACATATATTAAGAACAAAAAATAATTAAATAAAAAGTACTTATCATCACATAAAGACCACCACAAAATGCATCACATATTTTCTTTAGATACACATTTTTTCACAAACCATAAAACATAATACCTCTATAGCTCATACATACATAAATACTCATACACACACATATTGGGCTCAAGCAATTTTTGCCCAATACCAATTTAATTCATCTAGATACCGGGGCAAGTGTCACGTCAATCACCCAAAGGCCACCCTTATAGACACCGAGGCCAATGTCATATCATCACTCGTAGGCTGCCTCTATCGACACCGAGGGCAAGTGTCACTTAAATCACTTGTAGGCCGCCCTCTCTCGACATTGGAGATAAAGTGTCGATAATCACCCAAAGGCCATCTTCTCAGTACAAAGATATTCAACACAAGTGTGTCTCTCCCATAGGTACATCAAAAATCATGACATACTATTGGCAATTGACTTTATAGTGCAAACAACAACCTTTCATAGCCATTTCCATTCAACACATTCAAACATACTTCATAATCTCTTTACCATTTAACATTCACTTCATAATAATCATGAGTCACATTTATAATCTGACTCATTCCACATATTTTATCTAATCACAAACACATTGAAACAAACATTATCACTCACTTTATCCATTTTCTCATATTATTCACAATTCTTCCTCACATTGCATATAATTTAACTCACATTGCATACATTTTAAATTATATATTAACTATACAACTCATGTTCACCAACATGTTTTTATACTTCATTATACTACATAACGGTAATACTCTTCATGCATCTAAAGTACAATCATCTTTTTATAGCCTAAAGTAACACTCATCACCTTTGTTACACAAGACATCATTGTTTCCTATAACATTCTCAACAAACCTTATTTTTACCATTTTCTACCTGGTTCAAACTTTATCCACTTAACCCATATTCAACCTTTAACCAAACAATTATTACTTCCTTACTAAAATAATCACAAAATAACTCATTTTCACAATTATGAAAATCTCTTTCAAATAATTCCAAATTTGCATACTTTAACCATGTAACATCCGTTAATTTACAAAAAATAAATTAAACAAATTAAATAAATAATTTAAATGAAAATTGAATGGTTAGAAGTGAGAAAATGGAATGTATATGTGAGGTATATATTAAATATATATAACATATACAAAAGTCAACCTTAAATAGTAAAGTCAAATTATCAAGTGGCAAAATTGTAAATATATCATATAAAATTAAAATTAATTAAATAATTAAAAAAATTATTTGTAAATCAAAGATATAAATTATCATTTTTAAATTAAATAAATAGTTAATTAATTAAAATAATAAAATATATATATGGTCTTAAATGAAAGAATGAGAAAAATCAAATTTAAATGAATTTCTTTTTTCTTCTTCTTCCTCTCTTGGACATTTTTTCCATGGGTGAGCAAGATTGATTTTTGCTTCATGTAAATAACCAATTTTGCAAGGATTTTCAAGAACCAAGTGGGTTTTGGTGATTTCTTCATAAATTAGTAAGCTTTCCATCACAAATTTGAAGTTCCATTTAAATATAAGATTATGTATAATTTGAGATTTTAGAGTAATGTGATTCTATGACTAATCTCCTCCCATTTTCCTCAAAACATTCAAATATGTACATATATATAACATATTGTACATTCAACATATTTTTTATTGTAATATTATTTAGTGATTGAAGACAATCTAGGGAGTGTAAATAGAAATGATAAAGAGTTGATAAATAATGATTAATAATAATAGAAAGAAAGGTAATGTGAAATGAAAGAATCTAGTGTGGTTTCAAAATAGCCTTATAGTGAAATATATATATATATAAACATTAGTATATATTAATATATGTGAGTGTGTTAAATGCAGTGCATACTGTGAGTGGGGATTTTTGACCCCACTCCTTAAAGAACACGGGCCTAAGCCCAGAGAGAATGGAGTCGCCACTGGGACGGGCCGAGAAAAAGAAAGGGGCAAATGACTCGATTCCTAAGGAATTCCCAACCCCCTAATGGGTTTGGAAAGTTGGGTACGAGTGGGGAAGGTAAGAAATGGCCCAGCACTCCTACAACGCCCGGTTCATTGGAACCGGCGTCCTTTGCAGGTCTTAATATTATAAAATTCTTAAGTATAACAATATTATCCATACTACATGCAACAATTAAAATAAAGCATCATTATATTAAAATCAAAACAATGTCCAAACAAAACAAATAAATGGACACCCAACCAAGGATGGAAACATGTCCTTACATCGCCCATGTCTAAACTAAATAGGACACCCACCGAAAGGTGAAAACATGTCCTTTACATTGGTCAAAAATATAAAAGCAATTTAAATTACATAAAAAATTAATTAATGAGGTACCCATAGAGTGGAAACATACCTCTTGAAATTTTAATACCAAAACAAACAAATACTAATCATAATAATAAAGAAAATATCCATCCATGATAAATTAAATAAATCAAGCATTGAAATTAAATAAATCAACCATCAAAACATATAATAAACTACATAATCAAACTAAAATTAAATAAAGCAATAAATATTTAAATTTAGGGTTCACATCTTAAAATAGGATTCTTTAATTAACATTTAGGGTTTTGAGATTTTGAAATTATTATATTTATTATTTAGGCTACTGTGATGATTTTTTGAAAAATAGAGTGGATTAGGTTTTATAAATTTAAGAAAGTAGTGAGGTTTTTGGTTAATTAAATTAGGGTTTAATGCTAACATCATGAAATTAGGGTTTTGGAGCCTTAGGACATTAGGGTTTATAATTTTAAAAAATTGAGTTTTAGGTTCATTGGATTATGGTTACTAAGTTAAGAATTAGGATTTAGATTTACTAAATTGGGTTTTAAGTTCACTAGATTAGGGCTTTAGGTGTTGATGAACTTGTCATAAAGTTTTGATGTTTTAAGAATTAGGGTTTAGGAAAACTAGGGTTTATTGGATTGGGTTTTGAGAATTAATAAGATAGTTTAGGGTTTTTGATATTTTGGAAAACATATTCGATCTTAGGATTTAAGAAAACAGTTTAGAGTTTTATAGAAACAATTATGATTAAAGTTTTTAGAAACTGTAAAGAAGATTAGGGTTTGGAGAATTAAGAAGACCTTTTGAAGTTTTGGACAAAAAAGTTAGGGTTTAGATGATTAAGAAAATAGTTCGGGGGAAAATAATTTAGGGTTTTAAAGTTTTGGAAATAGAAGAATAATTTAGGATTTTAAAGTTTTGGAAACAAAAGAATAATTTATGGTTTTTGATAATTTAATCAATGATTTAGGCCACTGGATGGTTTAAAGTTTTTAGCTTTTATAAAACATGCAAGTGGAGTTTTGAAAACTAACTGATTAATGTATGAACTAAAGTAAACAATTAAGGTTAGTAAAACAAAGATCAAGTTACTGCATATTCTTATTAATCAAAGAAAACAATGCTACTGTGAACATATAATGTATGATTAAAGATCAAACCTGCGTAGTTAGTTCCACCAAAAAGAGTTGATTTCTAGATGAACAATAACAAAGGCAATGTTGCTGCCTTTGATGGATTGATGATTGATGAATGCTGCTAATTACTTTTTACTGTCTCTTCTCCTAGGGTTTTCTGTCTCCTTTTTCCTCCCAAGTCAAAAGTCCAAAGACTCGATCCATATCCCTAATTCTGTGTTTTAATGTGGTATTTATAGGAAAAATAAAAAACCTACTTCTAATTGTCTAAGAAAATTGCGCTGGCGAAAAACTGCTGCGGGCTACGAAAATTGTGAGCAAAAGCTGGGGCGGGCTAGCCAATTCGCCACAGGAATTTCCTGCGGCGAATTGGATTGTGCCCAATTCACCGCAGCAAATTCTTATGGTGAATTGGCCAAGGCCAATTCACTTTCAGCGACGAAAAATTTCGTCGCCAATTTTTTTTTATTGTTATTATTGATTTTTTTAACTTTAATAATATTACCTTTTTATTTTTATTAAAAATTATAATAATAAATACTAAAATAAATATTATTTAATTAACATACTACAAAAATTATTTTGGACTATATAAAACATATTGGACCAGACTTAGTAAAAAATTAAGGGTCTATAATACTATTTACCAACTATTCATTTACTATTTATAAATAGTCATTTACTATTTATCAATAGTAACATTTTCTTTTTCTTTTTTTTTTCTTTTTTTTCCTCATAAGAATATTATTTTCCTCTTTTTGTTTTTGTCTTTTTCCCTTGCAATTTTTCTATACAAACATCGGCTCATTTCTTCATTTTATCCATACTCATATAAATTTTGAATTCAATGGGTTTAAAGAGTTTAGCATAGAGTTGAGGAAAAAATGCATGCTTCAAGATCAGGAACTCATTCTAATGCTGAGTTATTGGAATTTATTCGGCAGCATGAAAATGGAAATATAAGTCTACTAGCCGGGATGCAGCTTCATCGCAGTTCAAATCAAAAGACCAAGGTAATAATTCAATTATTTATTTTAACAGCAAAGTATTTTTTATTTTTTTCTTGTTTTTCTTATTTTTTGTTGTTTTTTTAAGATTTAGGGAAAAAATTAATTAGATGAATATATTTAATAATTTAATAAATAAGTAAATAGATAGACTAAAAATAGAACATAAATAAATTTAGCCTAAAAATCAGTGGTATTGATATGATGATATGCTTACCTTGTGTTAACTTACCTAGCTCCGTGTTAGCATGATCATTGCATTATACAGGGCAAAGGGTGTGCCTATAAAGCCTGACAATGGTATGATGTAACACCTTCTCGGGTAAAACGGATCATCCGAGATTGCGGTTTTGAAAGCTTTATCTTACAATTACCATCTGAGAAGTGTCTGATAGACAGAAGTGTAGCTTAAGCATTTTCAGAGTGGTGGATGGACACGACCCATACTTTTCACCTACCTATAGGAGAAATGACCATTGGCCCAGTTGATTATACAGTCATAACTAGTATCCGGTACTATGGCCTTCCGGTCCCTCTTACCAATGATATTCTAACATTCGAAGAAGTCCAACAGTTAATCGATATGGAACCATCATTTAAAGGGCCTTTCAAGATAAAAATTGAGCCGATTCAGAGTTATTGGATGAACTACGAAGGTCGGGTTCATAGAGAAAAAACCAAGCAATATGCTCAAGGATTTTTACTATATTTTGCTCGGGTCGACCATTTTAGGCAGCAATGAATCCGCCATCCATTGTTGGTGTTGAGGGCCCTTGCTGATATGAGTATGGTACCACTTTATGACTAGGGTGAAGCTGGCCTTGCCTGTCTTCACCATGGACTTGACAAAATTTGCAGAAATAAGAAGTCTTTTATTGGTTTTATGGCGGTTGTCGAGGTACTCTTCTTCCACCATTGTCAATTCCATTCTTATTCTTGCATGAATTTGATTTTTTATTATTGTTATAGATATGGGCATATGAGCATAATCATGTGAGGGTGCCTGGCATTTCTCGAGAGAGAGTCGGGTATCTGTGATTAAATTTTTGGTTGTCAGATCGCATAGAAGTTCCCGGCTTTCACCATGTGCACACCCAACGCTATCTCTTGAGCTGCTTAACCTGGGGCCAGGTAAAATAGCATTTGTATACCTTAAAATTTATATAAAAATCCGCTTACCTTATGTCATTTTGTCGGTAAATTTGGCCTGGTGAAACACAAAAGAGCAGACTAACTGGACTTCCTCCATGAATGTCGCATTGCCTTTTTAACATACCCGTCGAGTCATTGCTGCCCTGTGTCTAGTGGCTGGTTTCTTAGAGAGAGAGAGAGTATATGAGTAGTTTCTTGGTCCCGAGTAGTGGAGGATCCTGATGCATTGCCCAAAGTATACTTTAAATATCACATCAATGCCGGAGAATTCATGGTGGTTGGCTCAGCATGGTTATGATGTTGAAAATTTTCTCTATCCATCGGGTGCATCTTATACCCAGTTTATTTAAATAGGGCTCTTGAACTTTGATATATCCCCTATTGGTGTATGGGAGATTCTCGGGAAAAATGAGAATAGAGATGAGGAGGAGTATCACGGAGAGGGAAGAGAGTCTGTCTCACATCTCGAGGCTAGCAATTCTCAGGTAAACTTTTACCATTTTTTCCATTGCAATTGCTTCTTTCTTAACTTGTTTTGATTGTTGCAGGCTACTGGTTCATTTGGTCATGAGGCTAGACCTTCTTTTACTACTTCTCCATTTACTCATTCTAATCAACCGGAGATACCATCTCATCCACAGGGCATTGATATGATTTACCCTATAGGTTTTCTTGTTCCATGATATTTTATGCTATATGTAGCATGATTATGTATGCTCTTACTCTTTTCCTTTCTGGCTCACAGCGGATGCTTGAGGAACAAAATAAGAAACTTCAAGAAGAGTTGTCTACTAGTCATCAACATGTTTCCCATTTTGAAAAATTATATACCAGTCAGAGCAAGATTTTTGAGACTTTCGGTTTCAGGGGATGAAAGATCCTGGTGCTTCTTCATTTAGAGGCCCCCAAGCTGATGACCATGAGATCTTTTCGTCTACTTCGGATGAGGACCGTTATAGAACTGAATTTCAAGGTAATAGAGATTCAGGTGCTCCTACTTCGGGAGGACTCAGGATGGGTGATATGCCTCCTTCAATAGGCGATGACTTTTTTAAATCTATGACTGATCATGATCCACCACCTCATTCTTAGTATTGTATCAATTGAGAAAATATTGTACAATAAGTAAAAAAATAATAATGATGATATATAATTTACAACTTTTGACTCTTCTCTTTTCTTTTCTTTTTTTTCTTTTTTGGTTTTTTTTTTGTTTCTATCATCATTATTATTGATATGTTACAATTATTTATTTTTCCTTTTCACATTCAATATTTTCACAGTAGCACCAATTTACCAAAACTAAAGGCAACGAGGCAACTCAAGATCCTTTTGTCGCCAATTCCCTATCCTTACGCATCTTGGTTTCACACTTTTCCTTGTCAATTTTGGAGTAGCACAATCATCCCATATAAATTTCTTTTCACGCCATGATTTCATACAGAAGCCAAGAGATGTCCTACCTCAACGTAAAAATTCCTTTTAATAATTTTAATTTTCCTTCAATCATCAACAATGACCGAACTCCATTTTAAGAAAACAAAAGTTCTATTTAAAAATATGAATGATATTCATTGGAAACAAATATCTTGGCCAAAAATTGATACTTTGAAGTATTTTCAAAATGTTAAATTGGACCATTCTCTTTTACATACCATGGTTTCTTTTTGGAATGTGAATTCTAGGACATTTAAAATTGATAGCTTCGAAATATGTCCCTTGATTAAAGAATTTGAGGCCATCCTTGGATATCCAAGCAATCACCAAATGGCATTACCTATATTGATTTCCAAGACTCAACAAAACATGCAAATGTTATTTCAACTTTCAAAGCCCGAAGTTCTACAGTTGATGAGAGGTGAGAAAATTCTGCTTGGTCCCTTAATTGACTTTTGCCTTTCTCATTTGGCTTATACTAAGGCATGGGGATGTATGCTTTGTCTATGCTTGCTTTGCCAATTCTTGCTTGTTTTTTCTGATGGTGATATTGATTCATGAGTATTGGATATCATAGACTAAATGGAAGGAGGCTTATCGCTGATACCCATGATCTTAGCTGAGACTTTAGTTGGATTAGATCAACATAAATCGGGATTGTCAAAGAAATTGATCTAGAGTCCATTGTTGCTACACGTAATTACCTAAACTACCCTTTTGGGTTTTCAATTTAGGTTTTTTTTTATTGCTTTAATTTTTGCCTAGTCCGCCCATGCGGGTTCGGAACCAGCGAGCTGTCCTAATTTTTGCCTAAGCTGCCCTTGTAGGTTTTCAACTTAGTGGACCCCTTCTTTTATTTTATTTTATATTGCTCTAATTTTTTCCTAGTCCACCTATGTGGGTTTTTGAAACTAGCGAGCTATCCTAATTATTTTGACTATTTAAAAACATTGGACTAGATTGGGTCAAAAATTAAGGGTCTACAATTTGCCCTCCTGCTTGAACGATCTGAGACTTTGAGTAGAAGAGAGTGAAAAGCAATATGACTTTGAGCAGATTTTGGATGAGAATGGTTTTTGGACCTGAGATTTGGGTACTTGGACTAGAGACTGAATTAGATTTGGGTACTTGGACCCGTGACTAAATTGGATTTAGGTACTTGGACTCGAGATTGGGTACTTAGACCTGAGATTGGGTACTTGGACTCGAGATTGCGTACTTGGACTCGAGATTGGATACTCGGATATGAGATTGGGTACTTAGACCTGAGATTGGGTTCTTGGACTAGTGACTGAATTGTGTTTGGGTACTTGGACCCGTAGCTGAATTGGATTTAGGTACTTGGACCTGAGTTTGGGTACTTGGACTCGAGATTGGGTTGAGTTTGGGTACTTGGACCCGAGATTGGGTACTTAGACTCGTGACTGAATTGGGTTTGTGTACTTGGACCTGAGATTGGGTACTTGGACCTTAGATTGGGTACTTAGACCTGAGATTATAAGCTTAGACCCCAAGATTGGGTTGAGTTTGGGTACTTGGATCTGAGATTGGGTACTTGGACCTGTGACTGAATTGGGTTTGGGTACTTGGACTTGAGATTGGGTACTTAGACCCGTGATTGAATCTAATTTGGGTACTTAGACCCGACACTAGATTTGATTTGGGTACTTAGACCCGAGGCTGAATTTTATTTGGATACATGGATTTGATTTGGGTACTTGAACCTGAGACAGGGTTTGATTTGGGTACTTGGACCCAAAACTGGGTACTTGGACCCGAGGCTGAATTTTTTTTAGGTACTTAGACCCGAGACTGAATTGGGTTTGTGTACTTGGACCCGAGATTGGGTTGAGTTTGTGTACTTGGATCTAAGATTGGGTACTTGGGCCTATGACTGAATTGGGTTTGGGTACTTGGACCCGAGATTAGGTACTTAGACCCGCGATTGAATCTAATTTGGGTACTTGGACCCGACACTAGATTTGATTTGGGTACTTAGACCCGAGGCTGAATTTTATTTGGGTACATAGATTGATTTGGGTACTTGAACCCGAGACAGGGTTTGATTTGGGTACTTGGACCCGAGGCTGAATTTTATTTGGGTACTTAGACCCGAGACTGAATTGGGTTTGTGTACTTGGAATTGGGTTGAGTTTAGGTACTTGGACCCGCGACTTAATTCAGTTTGGGTACTTGGATCAAAGATTGGGTACTTGGACCCAAGATTGGATACTTGGACCCGAGATTGTGAGCTTGGACCCAAGATTGGGTTGAGTTTGGGTACTTGGACCCGAGGCTAAATTTTATTTGGGTTCTTGGACCCGAGATTGGATTTGATTTGGGTTCTGGACACGAGGTACCTATATACCCATGCCCCTTGTGTAAGCTTAAACCAAAGATGCAAGCTTTGATTGATGTTTTTGCTATTTAGTTCTTCGCACAAGCGCGCATTTCTTCTTTTTGCAAAATTACTAGAGGTTCCTCAAGCAATGGCCCTTCCATGCCCCCTGATTCTATATTCACTTCATGTTTGCTTCATAGAGCATCTGTTGTTTACTTTGACAAAGAATAGATAACACAAGACATAAATGCCGTGTGATATGCTCATGTATGCATGATATGCCTGAGTAATACCTACAGTGGTTCCATCGACTCATAGACCCAAGGTGATCAACAAAAGTGTTCTCATTGATTCCTTTTAGTTGCTCATTCAAGTCTTGCATTGGAATGACAGAAAGCTTTGCAATTATGGCTTTTATTTTCAAGATGTTGAGAACATAAGTGGTGGAGACCACAAGCTGCAGGTCAGGGATACATCCATTTCAAACTATGTTTCAGCATATCAGTTGGTAGCTTCTTCATGACCTTGCCAATAATCATTTTCTTTGCCTAATGTGTTCTTTCTGGGTTCGATGGTTCAACAAACTTCTCTTAACTTAAAGGTTTTTATAACAAGAAAACAATTTTTTTTAAATCAAATGTTGACTTTGTCAAATCAATGTCATTGTACCTCGGAACTTGATTTTTAGAATTAACATATCTATTACATGACAGCCCTAGTTACCGTACTAAACTCAAGAATCATTTCTATTTGAGCAAGAATTGTTGCACTTCAGATAGGCACATACACATTACTTGGTCAAAGATCTCATTTGAGTTTGATTATTGTCTATCTCATATGCATGCTTATCCAAACTATCTCCACTAATAGAATCTACCTACTAAGAGAGATCAAAATGTCTTTAATAGGCTTGAAATGGGGTCTATAAAGGACATTGGTTAAATGAAAGCTATTTTGAGATTGGAGCTGATGTGACACAATGGACAAACCTTCACACTACGAATTTCTTGTTGGAACTTTAGACAGTTGGGAGAATGAAAAGATAGAGCTTTGAACATTCTTCTTTCTTCTTGACGTTAATCTGGATCTTGATTGGGATAGTCTTTTCCCTTATAAAAAGGTTGATACCCACATTCCTTTTCTTTCTTCTTTTCTCTTTTCTTTCTCTTTCTTTTTCTTACTCATTCTTTCTTTGAGCGTTTTATCATTTTGTCCTTCTTTCCTATAGAACTGTCAAGTACAGGACTTTCAAGAACTGGGTGACCTTTCTACTTTTTATCTGATTATGATTGAATCTTTGGTTGGGTTGGACCAAATCAAGTCAAACTGTCATTATAAACCAAATGAAATTCTTTTGCTGCTTTAAGTAAAAGAGAATTTGGTTGGCTTTCTGAACTGTTTTGGGTTTTATTTTCTTTTCTTTTTCTTCTTTTTTTCATCTTTTTTATTTATTTTTATTTTTTTTGTTCTAGCTCTAAAAGAGTTGTCTTGTTTGTACAAAAATTTGTTTCTGATAATGCATGAGAGGAGTGGCATAAATCTTCTTTAACATGGATAAATCATTTGTTACTCATATGTTACCTTGATAGATTGGAGATATTAGGTGAACTTCAACTACCTTCATGGTCGTGAGAACATCAACTATCCTTACAGTCTTGGCTATTCATTCCTTTCTTTGATCTTCTTGCCTCTTCACCTTAGTGATCATAAGACTTGTCAAAAGTGTAACAACAGCTCAGGGCAAGTTATTAGGTTTATAAGTGAATAAAGAGCTAGTTGAAATCTTATGAAGGTTCAAAGGGACAACTAGGGATTGATATTTAATTGGGTGGCTACTAGTTGTTGGCTAACCAAACAATGCCTAGATCATCTCTCCCATAAATAAACAGAGTTCAATTTTGCCTCAAAAGTTTGTCAAGGCATGTTCTAAGACTGACTAGGACCTAGACAAAGGTAATTATGCGGGAGTCCTCTCTAAGTAAGCATACACAACTCAATGCTACAGAGCAATTTTCTCACCTAGTAAAGTCATTCGAATCATGATGTATAGATATGCTAATTTATGAATATCAACTTAAATTTGTCATCGGTTACTCACCTAAATGAACAAAGACCATGAAAAATTTGATGAAAATAATTTATTCAAATAATCTTAATTAAAAATAATTATTCCAATTAAATATTAAAGAAAGCAAAATAAATAGAGCAACACTCCAAGCTAAGGGAAGTTCATTGAGTTGGAGTCAAAGATACTTCATTTATTTAGAAATATTAAGGGCAAGGATTTTTTCTATCATCAAGGGTCATTGCTTCATCATCCATAATTAGCCCAAGCTTGCTTAGTAGCACATCATCTTTAGCAGCTTATTTATCCATATCATGACAAGATGAGAAGATAAAACTCTTTGTGAAGGTTGCAAGCGGTGGCTCCCTTCCAAATTTAGGCAAAGGATTACTCTTAGTGTTGGGCTTATTAGGCTCAGATAGCTTTCCATTGTTAATCAAATTTTGAATCTCTTTCCTTAATTGAACACATTTATCTGTCTTGTGCCCTTGAGTATGATGAAATTGACAAAAAACTTTTGTCTCAAAGTTTGGAGGTAGAGGCTTATGTAGAGGCTGAGGTGCCAATAGTTGTATCAAATCCATTTTCATTAGATTTTCTAACATCTTTGACAAAGGCTCCCTTAAGTTTGAAAATTTATGCTTCTTTGTTGGTTCAGTTATTGCATTTTTCTCAACACCTCCTCTTTCCCTTTGACTTTGCCTACTAAGGTGGTAGCTGCCCTTATTGCTCCACCTAAATAGCACATGGTTTGGCTGGTCATGTAGAATAGGGATTGATTTCTCATTTTTCATTCGATCTCTATTAGTGAACATATTCCCCATTGATGTTGCCTTTCCCTTCTTTCTTATGTCAATGGGAGATGCCTCATTAGCATTATCGATGATCTCCAGAATTTGAATCAATTGGGTCCTAATAATTTCAATCAATTGATCTCATAGCTCAGCCATCCTAGCTTTGACAACTTCATCGACTATGTCCCTTAGCTGGTTTGCATCCATCCTTCCAATGAAGTACTTGAATCAAAATCAATATTTGTAGGTGGTATCATTGTATGCTTTTGAATTGTCGTACTTCAAGTCTGTGAGCCAGAGAGGATCAATGATATGAGATGCAAATGTATGTATGCATGTATGCACAAACAATAAACAAACAAGGATAAATAGGATGTTCCTTCCCACCTTATAACTTTCACACACGAATGGCGAGTCTCTTTTCCCAGGTATATGGTTAACAAAAATACCAACATGGGATATTTTATTTTCAAAATGTTCCCTCAGACAGTTCAAACAATAGTTATATTTTCAAAAATGGAAATCAGTTCATGATAATTCTCATTAATTAGGTTTTAATCCATTCAACCAACTAAAGTTGCTTTTATGCTATATTGGATTAAAACAAAATTAAGAGGTTTATTACAAATAGATTTCTCACTTGAAAAAGTAACTAATGATTCATGTCAAAAATAAGCCCATGGTTAATAATTCTTAGTATAAACTAGGCTCAAAATTGATTTTTGGTATTTCCATAATTGACCTAAATATTCATAAGCTCTTTTGAAGGTTGGACGAAATGAAAACATGGTTTTATAAAAAGATTTTAGATAAAAAAAAATGGATTTTTGAATTTGTATTTGAGTCATGAAAAGAATTTTTGATTCGTTTTTAGAAAAGTTTTATGTCCAAAGACTATCTTGAAAAGTTTTGAAAAATAGTTTTGGTCTTTTGGACTTTAAAGAAAAATTTATTTTGAGCTTACAATGTACTTAGGTCATATTAGAAAAAGAACAAACCAAATAAGCCATGATTTAAGCCAAGATAAATTAACCATAGTCAAACAACAAGCATTTCGGGAAAAAACCTAAGGGAATTAACTAGGCCAATTACATGAGCTTTAGTCTTTGGGTTGAAAAGCTTAGGTTCCCATAGCAAGTATATACCTAAAAGGTACAAGGCTATGTAGCAAGTATATACCTAAAAGGTACAAGGCTATGTGTGAGTAGGGATTTTCGCCCCCACTCCCTGTGGAATGGTTCTTGGGACTTCGGTACTATTTAGGCTCGGGGCCTTAAAGAACACGGACCTATGTCTGGAGAAAATGGAGTCGCCACCCGGACGGGCTGAGAAAAAGAAAGGGGTGGATGACTCGATTCCTAAGGAATCCCCAACCCCCTAATGGGTTTGGAAAGTTGAGTATTTGTGGGGAAGGTGAGAAATGGCCCAGCACCCCCACAACGCCTGGTTCATTGGAACCGGCCTCCTTTACAAGTCTTAATATTATAAAATTCTTAAATATAATAATATTATCCATATTACATGTAACAATTGAAATAAAGCATCGTTATATTAAAATCAAAGCAATGTTCAAACAAAGCAAATAAATGGACACCCATCTGAGGATGGAAAAATGCCCTTACATCATCCATGCCTAAACTAATAGGACACCCACCGAAAGGTAGAAACATGTCCTTTACATTAGTCTAGAATATAAAAGCAATTTAAATTACATGATATTTAACTAATGAGGTACCCACAAAGTGGAAAAATACCTCTTACAACATTTGGAAATAAAAAATAAATGGATAAAAGTAAATAACCATTCATAATAAATAAATCATTCATCAAAAATATCAATCAAAATATAATATAAAAATCCATCCATGATAAATTAAATAAATCAATCATTGAAATTAAATAAACCAACAAAGCATTGAAAATAAATTAAAGTATATAATAGACTACATAATCAAAAATAAAATTAAATAAAGCAAGTAAAGATTCAAATTAGGGCTACTATTTCTATTTAAGATTCTTTATGTAATATGTTTAAGGTTTTGGAATTTATGGGTTTAAGCTACTGTAAGTTTTAAAGGAATTGAAATGGATTAAAGTTTTATAATTTAAGAGGTTGATAAAGTTCTTTGATTAACCAAATTAGGGTTTGAGGTGTAAAATCATGAAATTAGGGTTTGGATACTTTAAAACATTAGGTTTATGAAATTAGGGTTTTAAGATTTTGAAGAAACAGAAATAACAATTTTAAGATTTTTGGAAAACATAGAAACGATTTAAGGTTTTTAAAATCAAAAGAAACAATTGAATGATTGAAGCTACTGTGAAAAAATTAGGTATTCATACCTTCGTTTGTTGGTTCCACCAAAAATTACTTCTTGGATGAACAAAACAAAGGCAAGATTGTTGCCTTTGATGGATTGAATTGCTTGTTTGCTCTCTCAAAAGTTCGATCATTAATCTCCTAATTTTCTTGATTCCTCGGTCCAAAGTTTTTCCTCTAAAATTTTCCTCCCCCATTCTGTGTTGTTTTTAGTCCTATTTATAGAAAATTTAAATGATTAATCTTAATTGTTTATAGAAACTAACATTAATTAAGAAAAGAAAACAAAAACCAAATAGAATTTGGTTTTGGAAAAATTGCGTCAGAAAAATTTTACTGGCGAAAAAAAACTATTGCAAAAAAATTTTGCTGGCAAAAAAGTAGCTGCGGGAACTACGGGCGAAAACAGGCGAGCTGGGCGGCCAGGCCATTTCGCCCGCAGGATTTTCCTACGAGCGAAATGGGAAAGCCTGTAACACCCCCACATTCAATACATGCACACTACAAACACCACAATGTAGTATACATGCACTAAACATAGGGATGCTACAGATTTTCTTAATATTAAAAAAAACATTTTTATATAATACCATCATCTTTCTCAATATACATTATAGATAATAAGTAATCAATTTGTAATACATTATAAAAAAAAGGTAGTTACTTGTAATACAAAACAAAATAAATATATAGATACATTTAGTTAATACGCAGCGGAATTTATAAAATATTTACATATAAGAAACATTTAAATCCATATTTACAAATGTGCATATATTTACATTATAAATATTACTTTTCAAAATATAAAGAAGTAGTACATGATTGGCAAATCTCTTCTGATCTTTAAGTTCCCAAAATCAACTCTTCAAGGTCTACTCTCACTCGGTCTCGATGAACTCTCGGGTTCAACTCTATTACCTGCGCGATCAAACACTATCGCGCTAAGCCAACGGCTTAGTAAGACAAATCATGCTAATGTTATGCATTAGTGCAATGCAATGCCACACAATTTATTAATAAGAACAACATCATAGATGTAAAGCTAGCAACATACTTTTACATTCCATAAACCACAATATATGTACATATCACATGTCAACATCCTTTTATATATCTCATTAGTTAATCATTTTACCATTCATGAATCATATTAAACAAAGACAAGCATGGGCCCAAAACACACTAATATGCCATTCAATTTTCAGAGTTAATGTTTTGGTTTTGTTATCACATTTATCAATATCATATACCCAACTAGGCTTCAAGGATTAGGTTCAACCAAGCTTCAAGGGGAGCAAAGCATGCTAAGCTTCAACCCAACTTGGCTTCAAGAACCAACCCAACCTAGCTTCAAGGGTGGTAACATCTCAATTAGGCTTCAAGGATTCAATCCAACCTAACTTCAAGAGATTGTTACACTTATTAGGCATGCCACCAACAACAAACTCTGAAAATGGAATAACACATTAGCCACACAATTCATTTATTATTTAGTTATCATTTCCATTCTCAATTCTCATCAACATTTAGGCAAACATGCCTTATTTCTTTCAATTGCATCTTCATAGCCAATCACAATGGCTTTACATCACATTTCACATCTCAATTCATATTTTGCATATAGCATCATTGATATAGCATTTCAAAATACATTATCCATATCACACATTATCATTTACAAGATTCACATTGCATAGTACAAACCCTAGTTCATGTAGTATCATATGCATTATCAATTGTAAAATCAAACTCAACCATGTATGAAGAAAAAAAACCAAACACAGTAACCAACACACCCAAGGGACACGGCCAAGCTTGTGGTCGTGTCTCCCAAAACAAATTGGCAGTGGCAGACACTGGCATGAGACACGGCCGTGTCCTCTCCAAAAACTCACACACATGGCCAAATTTCCATGGACTTGGCCGTGTCTCTCCAAAACATTAAGTCTTGGCCGTGTCTCTTCTTTGGTTTTGGCCGTGTCACTAATGAACAAACCCTAACCAAAGCCAACACTCTTCTAAATGCATTCTAACACCTTATGCATAACACAAACTCATTCAAATGGATGCAATCAATGACACACACACATATCTTACGTAATCATCACAATAATCACTTAAACAACACATTAACATCACATTTAAACACAAGCCATCTCAAAACCCTAATTCCAACATCCTTCATAATCTTTCACTATCAACCTCTACATAACTTACCATATTCAAAACCAAACCCACACCAATTAAATCTTTTAACTTGCAATCAATTTAAACACTTGTAAACACATCTCAAACACACCAAATCAAGATTCCAACCAATCAAACCTCACATCAAACATAACTTCAAAAATAACCAAAGCAACAAAAGAATACTTACTTTAAATGAAGAAATTCCACAAATCTCTAGCCAAATCCTTTGATTCCTTCTTCAATTTGATTCTAGCATCAAGCACACCTCTCTTGCTCTCTCTTTTCTTCAATGGCCGGCACACACATGAGAAGAGAAGAAGAATGAATACAAATCAACCATTTCTTCTTCTTTAAATCTCCACCACAAAATTTAACAAAACAATTACCAAAACACCCCTCATCACTTAATTTAGCTTTTGTCCCTTGCATGCCCAAATATGTAATTTCACAAATCTCAAATAAAATATCTTCTTGCATTGACTCTCTATTTGACTTATGTATATGTTAATTATATCATCATATAAACAACATATAAACTTGTCTCTAAACCCTCTTTCTTTCCCAAAACACATATACATACACATTCTCTTCTCAATTTCTTTTCTTAACACATAACATATACATTCAATCCAATTTACAACAACAACATAACCAATACTTCTAGGGCAAACATGAGGATATTACAATTCACCCCCTCTAAAAAGAAATTTCGTCCTCGAAATTACCTGATATCAAATCTGAAACAACTGAGGATATTGCTCTCGCATAGATTGTTCACTTTCCCAAGTTGCCTCTTCCTTTCCATGATTCTTCCACAAAATCTTCACCAATGGCACTCTCTTGTTTCTCAACTCTTTCACTTCACGTGCCAAGATAGCAACTGGTTCCTCTTCAAACGTCAAATCTGGGCTCACTTCGATAGATTCAAATGGCAACACATGAGATGGATCCGACCTGTACTTTCTCAACATAGAAACATGAAATACATTATGAATACGATCCAACTCAGGTGGCAAAGCGAGTCGTTAAGCAACTGGCCCAACTCTTTCCAAAACTTCATACAGTCCAATGAAACGAGGACTCAATTTCCCTTTCCGACCGAACCTCAAGATCTTCTTCCAAGGAGATACTTTCAAAAATACCTTATCTCCAACATCAAACTCTATGTCTCTCCTCTTCAGATTTGCATAAGACTTCTGTCGGTCTGAAGCTGCTTTCAACCTACCTCGAATCAATTTTACTTTCTCTTCAGTTTCTTGAATCAAATCATGATACATCTTAGTATTGCCTGGATGCATAGCAAGCACTGACTGATGTGCTTCTTCCAAAATGATCCTTTTTAAATTTGCATCATCGGGTACACACAATATGTTCTTAAATCAGAGACTCCCATCATTTCTCACAATAAAATCTCTACTTTTCCCGTTCTGACAATCTGACACAATCTTTCGAATCTTCTCATCAGCCAACTGAGCCTCTTTAATCTGATCCAACAAAACTGGTTTCGCATGCAACTGTGCCAACAATGCACCATCATCACAAGGTACAAAACTGGCATACAATGCTCTCAACTCAACAAGCAACGAGAGCGAATAAACAGTCAAACCTGCCAAAGACTTTCGACTCAAGGCATCAACAACAACATTTGCTTTACCTGGATGATAATCAATCAAACAATCGTAGTCTTTAATCAATTCCAACCATCTCCTCTGTCGAAGATTAAGCTCTTTCTGGACACCCAAATATTTCAAGCTTTTGTGATCAGTATAGATGAAACATTTCTCCCCAAACAATTAGTGTCGCCAAATCTTCAATGCAAACACAATGGCTGCTAGCTCCAAATCATGGGTCGGATAATTAAGCTCATGCGGTTTCAACTGTCGAGATGCATAAGCTATAACTTTACCTTCTTGCATCAGCACACACCCCAAACCCCTATGTGAAGCATCACTGTAAATCACATATGGTTTGCCTTCCACAGGTAAAGTAAGAACAGGCGCTTGAGTCAACATTTCTCTCAACTGCTCAAAACTAGCCTGACACTAATCCGTCCACACAAATCTAACTCCCTTTCGAAGCAATCTGGTGAGTGGAGTAGCTATCAAAGAAAATCCTTTCACAAACCGTCGGTAATAGCCTGCCAAACCCAGAAAACTTCTAACTTCAGTCACTGACTTTGGTGGACTCCAATTCAGAATAGCTTCAACTTTACTCGGATCAACTCTAATACCCTCTGCTGAAACTATATGACCCAGAAAAGCTACTTGGTCCAACCAAAACTCACACTTCGACAGTTTAGCAAACAACTGCTTCTCTCTCAAAATCTGCAACACAATCCGCAGATGCTTGTCATGTTCCTCTTTATTCCACGAATACACCAGAATATCATCAATAAACACTACCACAAACTGATCCAAATAGGGCCTAAACACCCTATTCATTAAGTCCATAAAAGATGCAGGTGCATTCGTCAAACCAAAAGGCATAACTAGAAACTCATAATGCCCATACCTGGTCCAAAAGGCTGTCTTAGGAACATCTTCAGCTCTGACTCTCAGCTGATGGTACCCTGATCTCAGATCAATTTTAGAAAACACAGCTGCACCCTTCAATTGATCAAAGAGGTCATCAATTCTAGGCAAAGGATATTTATTTTTAATAGTCACCTTGTTCAATTGCCTATAATCGATACACAACCTCATAGTACCATCTTTCTTCTTCACAAATAGCACAGGAGCTCTCCAAGGAGAAACACTGGGGCGAATAAATCCTTTGTCCAACAACTCCTGCAATTGCACTTTCAACTCCCTCAATTCTGTTGGTGCCATTCTATAAGGAGTAATAGAGATAGGAGTGGTACCAGGCAACAACTCAATACCAAACTCCACCTCTCTCTCAGGAGGTAACCCTGGCAACTCCTCTGGAAACACATCTGGGAACTCTGCAACTGTGGGTATATCATCAATAGGAGAACCCCTTACTCTAGTATCTACCACATGAGCAAGATAGGCTTCACACCCCTTTCTAATCAATCTCCTAGCTGCAACAGCTGAAACAAATAAGGAGGCTAGCTGTTCCTGCTCATTAGATACTATCACCTCTCTACCATCAACAGTTCTCAAAGAAACAATTTTCCTTTTACAGTCTACCACAGCTCCATGTCTAGATAGCCAGTCCATACCTAGAATCACA
The DNA here is from genome assembly GCA_947685225.1 of Garcia nutans. Taxonomy (NCBI): domain Eukaryota; kingdom Viridiplantae; phylum Streptophyta; class Magnoliopsida; order Malpighiales; family Euphorbiaceae; genus Garcia; species Garcia nutans. Next base: position 17,518,562 of record CANTUV010000009.1, on the reverse strand, counting down.
TCATATTCCTTAAATGGCATCTCAATCAAGTCTCCAAGGAACTCCTCACCATGCACCCTCACTGCACTATCTCGGTGCACCTTACTCACAATCACACTATGCCCTAAAGGATTTGTCACCAACACATCAAATCCTAGGGATTCAGCATGCACATCAGACAAAGGCAAAACAGATGCACTAATATATGAATGTGTGGAACCCGGATCAATCAAAGCAAGTACGGAAAAACCAAATAAGGAAAAAGTACCAGCTATGACTGCCGAAGCATCTGGCTGCCTTTGCATAACATATATCCTCTGGGAAGATCCAACCTCCTCTGGTCTACTCTCCCTGGATGTAGAACCTCCTCTAGCACTGAACCCAGATCTGCCTCCTCTACTGACACCTCTGCCTCCTCGACCTCCCCTCACACTAGGTCGAGAAGCTGCAGTATCAACTGACATCTGTTCTTGCCTCTCAGGACAATCTCTAACAAAGTGATCTGGTGATCCACATCTGAAACAAACCCCTGCTACACCAGTCTTCCAACAAGGACCAACATGTGGCCTTCCACAATGAATGCAGATGGGAAGAGTGGATCTCTGAATCATTGGGGTCGGAGCACTCGCCACTGAAGCTGCAGGTCTAAATCTCTGCCTCTGTAACTGCACTGACCTACCAGCTGGCCTCTGACTCCTACTAACCCGAGGAACAAAGCTTCCTTTACCTCTCTTAGCAGAAGAAGACCCTGCCTCAAACTGGGGCCTCCTAACCCTAACCTCTTCCTCTGAAGCAGCTGCAATAACTTGAGCTCGCTCTACACTTCGAGCTGCTGCCACTAGCTGGGAAAAATCACGATATCGAGATCCAGCCACTAAGCACATGATAGAGGGCCTCAATCCCTCCTCAAATCTCCTGCATCTATCTATCTCATCAGCTATAATGCCCCCAGCATACTGGCTCAATCGAATAAACTCAACCTCATATTCAGTTACAGTCTTGTTGTCTTACTTCAAGCTCAAGAACTCCATCTTCTTCATGTCTTTGTACTCCCTAGGAGTATACTTCAATTCAAATTCTCTCAGAAAATCCGCATATGACAAGGTTGGTGGATCATCCATAGAATGGGGCACTGTCTTCCACCAATCGTATGCATCCTTCTGTAGCAAAGATCTTGCATAGTCAAACTTTTCCTCTGAGGTGGCTTGCAACTGAATGAAAATTCTCTGTACTTTATCAAGCCATTGCTCCGCTACAGCTGGATCAACTGTACTAAGGAAATCCTCCGCTCCATACTTCCTTAGTTTGTCATAGTGCCTCACAGATACCAAAAGCTGAGGGGGTTATGGCTATGGTTGCACTGGTGCTTGTCTCAAAGCCTCTACCACATGCCTAACCCAAGCTGGCGGAACCTCCTCACCAACTGGTCTTCCCGACACCGAAACAGGTGCCTCCTCAACACTATCAACTCTAGCTCTATCCTCCGGAGCTACACTCTCCTCACTACCCTCAACTGACTGACGTAACTGAGGATCCATCATAACCTATGTCTGCAAACACAGCAGAATACTTCTTATTAAAGATCAGAGATTGCCAATCCCAAACATATATGTTATTCAAAACCACTTTTTAAGTAAAAAAAAATATTCTTTTTATTACATTTTACCTAGGTTGAGAATCTCAAACCTAGGCTCTGATACCAAAACAATTGTAACACCCCCACATTCAATACATGCACACTACAAACACCACAATGTAGTATACATGCACTAAACATAGGGATGCTACGAATTTTCTTAATATTAAAAAAAACATTTTTATGTAATACCATCATCTTTCTCAATATACATTATAGATAATAAGTAATCAATTTGTAATACATTATAAAAAAAAAGGTAGTTACTTGTAATACAAAACAAAATAAATATATAGATACATTTAGTTAATACGCAGCGGAATTTATAAAATATTTACATATAAGAAACATTTAAATCCATATTTACAAATGTGCATATATTTACATTATAAATATTACTTTTCAAAATATAAAGAAGTAGTACATGATTGGCAAATCTCTTCTGATCTTTAAGTTCCCAAAATCAACTCTTCAAGGTCTACTCTCACTCGGTCTCGATGAACTCTCGGGTTCAACTCTATTACCTGCGCGATCAAACACTATCGCGCTAAGCCAACGGCTTAGTAAGACAAATCATGCTAATGTTATGCATTAGTGCAATGCAATGCCACACAATTTATTAATAAGAACAACATCATAGATGTAAAGCTAGCAACATACTTTTACATTCCATAAACCACAATATATGTACATATCACATGTCAACATCCTTTTATATATCTCATTAGTTAATCATTTTACCATTCATGAATCATATTAAACAAAGACAAGCATGGGCCCAAAACACACTAATATGCCATTCAATTTTCAGAGTTAATGTTTTGGTTTTGTTATCACATTTATCAATATCATATACCCATCTAGGCTTCAAGGATTAGGTTCAACCAAGCTTCAAGGGGAGCAAAGCATGCTAAGCTTCAACCCAACTTGGCTTCAAGAACCAACCCAACCTAGCTTCAAGGGTGGTAACATCTCAATTAGGCTTCAAGGATTCAATCCAACCTAACTTCAAGAGATTGTTACACTTATTAGGCATGCCACCAACAACAAACTCTGAAAATGGAATAACACATTAGCCACACAATTCATTTATTATTTAGTTATCATTTCCATTCTCAATTCTCATCAACATTTAGGCAAACATGCCTTATTTCTTTCAATTGCATCTTCATAGCCAATCACAATGGCTTTACATCACATTTCACATCTCAATTCATATTTTGCATATAGCATCATTGATATAGCATTTCAAAATACATTATCCATATCACACATTATCATTTACAAGATTCACATTGCATAGTACAAACCCTAGTTCATGTAGTATCATATGCATTATCAATTGTAAAATCAAACTCAACCATGTATGAAGAAAAAAAACCAAACACAGTAACCAACACACCCAAGGGACACGGCCAAGCTTGTGGTCGTGTCTCCCAAAACAAATTGGCAGTGGCAGACACTGGCATGAGACACGGCCGTGTCCTCTCCAAAAACTCACACACACGGCCAAATTTCCATGGACTTGGCCGTGTCTCTCCAAAACATTAAGTCTTGGCCGTGTCTCTTCTTTGGTTTTGGCCGTGTCACTCATGAACAAACCCTAACCAAAGCCAACACTCTTCTAAATGCATTCTAACACCTTATGCACAACACAAACTCATTCAAATGGATGCAATCAATGACATACACACATATCTTACATAATCATCACAATAATCACTTAAACAACACATTAACATCACATTTAAACACAAGCCATCTCAAAACCCTAATTCCAACATCCTTCATAATCTTTCACTATCAACCTCTACATAACTTACCATATTCAAAACCAAACCCACACCAATTAAATCTTTTAACTTGCAATCAATTTAAACACTTGTAAACACATCTCAAACACACCAAATCAAGATTCCAACCAATCAAACCTCACATCAAACATAACTTCAAAAATAACCAAAGCAACAAAAGAATACTTACTTTAAATGAAGAAATTCCACAAATCTCTAGCCAAATCCTTTGATTCCTTCTTCAATTTGATTCTAGCATCAAGCACACCTCTCTTGCTCTCTCTTTTCTTCAATGGCCGGCACACACATGAGAAGAGAAGAAGAATGAATACAAATCAACCATTTCTTCTTCTTTAAATCTCCACCACAAAATTTAACAAAACAATTACCAAAACACCCCTCATCACTTAATTTAGCTTTTGTCCCTTGCATGCCCAAATATGTAATTTCACAAATCTCAAATAAAATATCTTCTTGCATTGACTCTCTATTTGACTTATGTATATGTTAATTATATCATCATATAAACAACATATAAACTTGTCTCTAAACCCTCTTTCTTTCCCAAAACACATATACATACACATTCTCTTCTCAATTTCTTTTCTTAACACATAACATATACATTCAATCCAATTTACAACAACAACATAACCAATACTTCTAGGGCAAACATGAGGATATTACAAAGCCATTTCATCCAATCCAACATTTTCAACGATGAATTTTTCGTCAACAATTAATTCGTCACTGATTTCTATTTTTATTTATTTTTTTTAATTTTTTTTAAATTTTTTTATTAATTATAAAAACTAAATACTAAGACAAATATTATTCAATTATGATAACACAAATTATTTTGGACTAATTAAAATATATTGGACCGGACTGGGTCAAAAATTGAGGGTCTATAGTTTGCCCCCTGCTTGAATGATCTGAGACTTTAGTAAAAGAGAGTGAAAAGCAATAAGACTTAATTTTTGAGATGGTTGAGGCTTTGGGTTCTGGACCCAACTCGAGTTCTAGACTCAAGGATAATTTTAAGTTCTGGACCTAAGCGTAATTTTAGGTTCTGGACCTAAGGAAAATATGGGTTCTAGACCTGAGCTAAGTTCTGGACTTAGAAAAGATTTTAGGTTCTGGACCTAAGGATAATTTGGGTTCTGGACACAAGCTAAGTTCTGGACTTAGAAGAGATTCTAGGTTTTGGATCTAAGGATAATTTGGGTTCTGGACTTAGAAGAGATTCTAGGTTCTGGACCTAAGGATAATTTGGGTTCTGGACCCGAGCTAAGTTCTGGACTTAGAAAAAATTCTAGGTTCTGGACCTAAGGCTTATTTGGTTTCTGGACCCGAGCTAAGTTCTGGACTTAGGAAAGATTCTAGGTTTTGGACCTAAGAAAAATTTGGGTTATGGACCTGAGCTAAGTTCTGGACTTAGGAAAGATTCTAGGTTCTAGACCTAAGGGTAATTTGGATTCTGGACCCGAGCTAAGTTCTAGACTTAGAAGAGATTCTAGGTTCTGAACCTAAGGATAATTTGGGTTCTCGACCCGAGCTAAGTTTTGGACTTAAGAAAGATTCTAGGTTCTGGACCTAAGGGTAATTTGGGTTTTGGACCCGAGCTAAGTTCTGGACTTAGGAAAGATTCCTGGTTCTGGACCTAAGGAAAATTTAGCTTCTGGACCCGAGCTAAGTTCTGGACTTAGGAAAGATTCTAAGTTCTGGACCTAAGGAAAATTGGAGTTCTGGACCCGATCTAAGTTCTGGACTTAGGAAAGATTCTAGGTTTTGGACTTAAGAAAATTTTGAGTTCTGGACCTGAGCTAAGTTCTGGACTTAGGAAAGATTCTAGGTTCTGGACCTAAGGGTAATTTGGATTCTGGACCCGAGCTAAGTTCTGGACTTAGGAAAGAACCTAGGTTCCGGACCTAAGGAAAATTTGGGTTCTGGACCATAGCTAATAAAGATTTATTTATCTGCAAAAAATAATTTTTTGCTTTCATAAAGTTTGACTAATTTTTATGCACGTCTTCTCCTTGCTCCCTACGTGTAAAAATATTTATACACACACAAGTATTTGAATGATTAAACTGAATAATTGAATTTACTATTTATTTACTGTGTAGTCACTTTTTATACACTATTTACTATTTATAAATAGTAACTTACTATTTATAAATACTAGTAATTTTATAGTTGTAATTTTATATTTAGCAATTTTGATTTTATGTTTGGTTTAAATAAATGGAATGGGTGCTTTGATCGGTTTTTATTTTTCTAATGTGTTTCAGGGTTAATCAAAGAAGAGGATTGCATTTCTTTGAGATTTGGTGATAATATATATATAATAAAAAAAAGAGTCAAATGGCAGTGAGTGACACGGCCACTTGACACAACCAAGCCACTGGTCATGTCAAGCCAACCCTAAAGTCACCATTTCACACAGCCTCTGACACTGCCAACAAGCTTGGCCGTGTCCTTGGCCGTGTCACATGGGACACGACCAAGCTTCACCCAAAATCTCTTTTCTTTGTTTCGCAATCCCTTTGTTCACAGTGTCTAACACACCCATGGGACATGGCCAAGTCACTGGCCGTGTCCCTCTAAACACATCAGACACGGCCAAGCTCACCCAAGCTTGGCCGTGTCCCTTCAATTTTACACTTTAAAAACACGGTTTTAGTACTTTTCCTTCATTTCAATCCCTAAATTTCTTTTTGCTTCCTTTCACTCTCTCGACTTCTCTCTCACAAAACCTCCATTGTTGTTCTTTCAAAGCTTCCAAAATCCCATCAAGTCTCAATTTCCTTCACTAAAACTGAAATTAATCCGTTCAATCTTCTTCCTCTCTCATAAAAAATCAATTTAATCTGTTTAAGTCTCAAATTTTTTCAGATCTTTCAATATGCCGAGAATGAAGATGGTGTCCCACCATAAAAGGAAGCGACCTCCAACTGCAGCTGCATCTTCATCTTCATCTTCTTCATCATTAAAGAGAGCTACTCTTTTGGCTAGGGGTTTCTTTTCAAAAAGGTATGTCAGCGATGAATTCCTTAATGCTCTTCATATTAGGGATAATTTTTTTAGTTATGTTCAAAATCTTGGGTGGGAGAACCTAGTCTCCTTTCGACCTTTGCGATTTCAAGAGCTCACTTTGGAATTTTTAACATCTCTTAAGGTTGAAAGAGATGAGCAAAAAATTTGCTCTAGGTTGAATTTTAAATTGCTTAGGAAATCATTTGTGGTTAGTATTGAGCAATTGAATGTTATATTTGGTTTCCATCAACACGGTGAAAGGTCTGTACCTAAGGATTTTAAACAATAATTTGCTTGGGGAGCATTGGGCTCGGGAACTTATGTGGCCAAATCGGCCAAAGCAATTAAATTGAGTAATCCCGCTTTGAGGTATTTGCATCGCTTTATGTCCTGTGGGTTCTTTGCTCGAAAGGAAAGCCTAGGTGTAGTGGAACTTAGTGAGCTCTTTTTCTTAGATTGTGCGTGTAATGCAATACCCATTAGTACCGGTTATTGGTTGGCCGATGTTTTTGATAGTGTGGCAAACAAAAAGAAGGGGGCTATTTGTATTGGAGGATTGGTTACCACATTGGCAACAGCCCTCCTTGATGATTTTGACCCGAGTACCAGTCGTATGACTAAAATTACGGGTAATGATTCATTGGATTTGGCCATACTTGAGAAGATGCATATGGTGGTGCACAGGGGAGGGGCCTTTGTGATGGCTTCAGCTGAGCCAGAAGTACCGGGAGCCAGATAAAAGAGAACACGAGTCCAAGAGGAGTCCGACTCGGATTCTCTTAATTTGGAAGAAGATGCTCCGGGCCCGGATAATCAGGAGATACATAATAGGATAGAGGCACTGGAGGGCAAGGTCGATCGTAACCATGCTGCGGTCTTGCAACAGTTGGACCAAATCAATAGCAACCTTGCCAAGATTCTGAGTCTCCATCCCTCGGCTGCTTCATCATCACATCCTCCTTCACCGTAGATCACATTGGCTCTAATCTTTTGAGAGAGCTCCTTACTTTCTTGTGTTTAGTTATAGCATATTTTTGTTGTTATTTTTCATTTTTGTTTTTAATGTTAACATTTTATATTTTGGATATTTTATTTTTATATATTGTATTTTGTTTTTGAACATTTGCTGTTTGTGATGGAAAGGTAGGGTTTGCCTCACAGAGGAACGATGGAAACCAGGTTGTACCTTCACTCTTTTACTTTATTATCCTTGTTTCCATTGAGGACAATGTAATTTATAAGTGTGGGGTAATCTTTAAGCTTTCCTTTAATTCTTGTTTTGTTTGTCGTTGTGTGTTATATTGTGCGTTGTGCATGGCATAATTTTTGAAAACTTATTGACTTTTCTGTGATTCTAGCATTATATTTGAGCCTTTAGTATCATCATAGAAATTAGCATTTGAATTCATTCAGGATCAATTTTCACATTCTGCAATTCATGACATATAAATCTTTGAGAACACACCCTTTGTGAGTTTTGAGCCTCATAGATTGAATATTATTATCAATTGATTTTCTTTTCTTAAGTGTGCACCTTCATGATTTTGCATCTCTAGAGTTTGCTTTTGCATACTAATTGAACTCACATTATGATTTAATCTCAAGTTTTAAAATGATGAAGGCAAATTAGGATTATCCCTTTAGCTTAAAAAGACCTCCCTTAATTATGAATTCCTTAGTGAGCCAAGTTGAGCCTTTGACTTTTTCTTGATTGATTAACACAATCCACAACTCAACATTTTCTTATTATCATCATACCTGCATTAAGGAATGGAGTTCTTATGATATGACAATAGGGTGGTTTAATTCATAAGTGTGGGGTAAGCAAATAAAAAAAATAGTATTGCTTTAGTAAGATTTGGGGTTGAAATGCATACTTTGCACATTGTATTTGCTAAGAGTCGGTTATTCTTTTCCTCTACATTTTAAGCTAGTGTTCCATGCAATTTTATATTTTGTATATATATATATATAAAATAATAAATAATAAAAAAGAAAATAAAAGAGAAGATATATATATATATATATATATATACAATATTCATATATTTTCTAGCATTAGTCATCAAACAGGAATGTCGACTCATGTACTTTTCTTTAAGTATGCAAGTATGTGAGATTATCAAGGGTTGGTGAATATGCCATTTGAGGGAGTTATGAGTTTCTGAGCAAGAATATTGTCTAATTTAGATACTCCATTTCTTGATGTTCCAACTTAAATGTCTTTTCTCATACCTTCACCTTAGCCCCATTACATCCAAATAAAAGACCTTCGGATTATTTCTTGAGAAAATCAGTGAGAGAGATTGGATAATTAAGCAAGTTTATGGCAGTATGCAGTCATGAGTGGTTTGAGTGAATTAACCTTTGAAATCGAGTGAAACACTTAGATGAGAGACGATATTTGTTATGTCTGGATTAATGAATGAGTTAAGAAAATCTTGATTGAAGTAAATTGCAATTGTTTATGGTTGAGTCTTAAAGGATTTCATCTTATATACTAGAATTATAGTTAAGGTTGTTTGAGTTTTTTAATTTATGCTATGTGAATTTGCTTGAGGACAAGCAAAGTTTTAAGTGTGGGGTAGTTGTTTTATTAGTTTTTGTCATAGAATTGTGTCTTATTTATTATGATGATTATTTTTTTCTTTAGGTATTTTGGTAGTTTTAATCTGTTTATTTAGTGTTTTCATCAATTTTGGTAGTTTTAATTTATTTCAGTGTTTATGTCATTTTTGTCCTAGTTTTTAGTGTGGTGTTTATGTGTTGTTGGTCAATGTTTATTTGATTTTTGTTTAAAGTTTGTTTAAGTGTTTGCTTTAGGTTAATATGCAAGGCATTTCATCGGAAGAAAGAATAGCATGAAGCATGTCTCACATAAGGGCAAAACCAAGAACCAAGAGAGGAAGGAAAAACTTTGGCAGTAAGTGACACACTCAAGTGACACGGCCAAGCCACTGGCCGTGTAACATGACATGGCCAGGGCTTGGCCATGTCCCACACATAGCCAAGGAAGAAGACCAAAGAAAGAAGAGCAAAGAACGAAGAGATCAGTAGCTGACACACCCACTTGACACGGCCAAGCCACTAGCCGTGTCACACTCAATTCCAAAGAAGCATTTATAAAGGCCGAAGCGGACACATTCAGTGACACAGCCAAGCCACGGGTCGTGTCACATGACACGGCCAGTGACTTGGCCGTGTCAATCCATGGACTAAAGGAAGAAAGAAAACACAAATTTTTGGAGCGAAGATTCGTATAAATGTGAGGATTAGGGTTTTTGAGAAGGGGGAGATTTTTTCTATCAGCCGTAAAAACATTAACTTTAGGTTTCCATTTTGTTTTCTTTTGGATTTTTGATTACACTTTGATGCAAACAATTTAGATTAAATTTGTTTTTGCCATTGCAACATTCTTCTAGCAAGGATCTGAACAAGAGATTCTTTAGTAGCTAAAGGGAGTTTGTAATTTGGTTTTGTTCTCAAACTTTGTCTCTTAAGTTTCATTGGAATTATATTCATGAATTCTATTATGTCTAAATTGATTTTTTTTGAATTTTAATGAGATGAATATGTTTGATAGCATTATTATGAACTACTTTGATCTAGTCTAGGGTTTGTATGGATCTACTATGATTGTATGAATTGGTTATTGCTCTTAACTGAACTATTTCTCTAGCCTTGATTGAATGGATTACTGTTAATATATAATTGATTGGCCACCAATTATGTATTTGAGGTATTAGATGAAGGATTGAGAGATGAAGTCTAATGCTGGAATAATTCAATTAGGGACTTAGGTGAATTAGAAATATAACCTAAGAAAAAGATCATTTCAATTGTAACAAGATTATTTGAAAGATGTTTGAATGCGAGAGCATATTTCCTTGATTCGATTAATTAATTTGCTTGAGATCTAATCTTTGAAATTAAATTAGTTGAGAGGAATAACCGTTCATATATATAAGTTAGTAGAGAAGTGCAAACCCTAGACCTTTCTATTAAGTGAATCAATATATCAGCTCAGTTTACTTTTATTGTTTTAAACTCCAATCGATCTGTTTTCATTAGTTGTTAGCAATTTAAATTTATTATAATTTGTTAGTTGTAACCTGATAATCAATTAGCTTATCTAGCTTCATTGTGAGACGACCTTGAGGTGTTCACCAAGATACTACAGCAGCCTCGTATACTTGCGAGAGTAGTTCTAGTAGTGTTAATTAGAGCGCAACAGAATCGAGTCATCTTCTCATTTCTTTTGCTCGGCCTGTCCGGGTAGTGACTCCATTTTCTCCTAGCTTAGGTCCGTGTTCTCTAAGGCCCCGAGCCTAAATAGTTCCTAAGTGGCAAGAACCATTCCACCAGGAGTGTGGGCAAAAATCCCCGCTCACACTAGCCCCGAGGGAAAATTATGTCACAGTGATGCCAAATATCTATCCCCAAAGGCAAATCAAATATTTGCTCAAAAGCTAGCCCGAAGGCAAATAATGAGAATAACCTCATAGGCATGCCACCAAACATAGAACTTTGGAAATTGAATAACATACTAGGCACACAATTATTTTATATTTCTCATTCTTAATTTCTTTCTCATTTTTCCTTAATCCATTAGGCACATTGCCTCTTTTGTCATTATCAATTAGGCACATTGCCTCATTTTCTCATTTTTTCATTTTTTTCTCATTTTTTCCATTTTTCTCAATGTCGTTTCATTTCAATTTATCACATCTCAACATATCATCACAATGTATCACATTGCACATTAAAACACATTGCCCAAATATTTTGGATAATTTCACATAATCCACATATAAATCACATTTTATACACTTTAGCCATTAATAGTAGCTTTTCACAATGCCTTTAATGCTAACTTAACAAATCCTATTACCCAAACACTTTGGGTCATTATTCACATAACTCACATATTTCATATTTTACTCAATTTAGCCATTATCAACGGCTTTTCATAATGCATATAATGCATTCATAATAAATCACATAACATAGCACAATGTTCATGCATGTTTAATGCATCAAGTAACTTAACACATTTTTCAACTAAAATGTGTTAAGCCCAAATGTAATGCAAACATAATAAATTAATCCAACATTTATACTTACCTCTAAATGCTTCCAAAAGCAAGCCACAAAACTATCACCAACCTTCTCTTTCAATTTGCCCTTCAACACTTGAATCGGGCAAATCAATTCTCCTCAATGCCTATACCAAATGTGATTATAAATAATCATTCAGTATCACATTTAAAGGCATTTTCAATCTTAAACCATAATTAAATATCTTTCAAACTAAAATTCCAAAGTTAAGGCTAACCTCACTTTAACTTTGGAAAACCATATTAAGCCATTCAATTTGGTGTTTTAAGTTTATTTATATTATTAAAAAATATTTTAACATGTTTAAACCAATTACATTACATAAACACATGTTTATATCCAAAAACCTAAAATTGCAAAACCTTCACCATTGAAAGTTTTCCATTCCAACTCAATCCAATTATCATTTTAAGCTTATATTCATCACTTTTTTCACTAAAGAACATGCTTTAAACAATAAAACAAATTAATTCACCAACTTTGAAAATGTCCTTTTCCAAAATCATAAATCAATACTGGAAATCCTTCAATTTAAGGAGTATGGAAGAAGCAAATCCTTGAGCTTAGCATCCATGGTGCTTCAGCCTTGAAGAGAAGAAGAAGAAGATGAAGATTAAAAATGTTTTCTCTCCCATTCCATTTTCATTTTCCACCTTATATATATATTATTATATATTTTTAATTAATTAATTAATTAAGTAATTAAAACCCCAAAATATCATCTTCCAATCAAAATTATTTATTTTTGAATAATTTAAATAATTTAAAAATTTTAAAGCTTATTTACCAAAATGCCCTTGAAACTTTGACTTTTGACTTTTAAAAATTAACTTTTGTTGACTTTGTATATATTATGTATATTGTGCATATATATCACATGTACATTCCACTTTTCATTTAAAATCCTTTCATTTTTCATCTAAAATTATTTATTTAATTTATCCAATTTAATTTTAATTAATTTTATTTAATTTTCAAAAGTTAGGAATTTTCAAAAATTTGGGACATTACAATTCTCTCCCCCTAAAGAAAATTTTGACCGCGAAATTACCTGCTATCAAGTTTAGAACAACTGTGGATACTGACTCCGCATCGTCTACTCACTCTCTGATGTCACCTCCTTAGTGGCATGATTCCTCTAAAGGACTTTCACAAGTGGAACCTTCTTATTCCTCAACTCTTTCACTTCTCATACCAAGATAGCCACTGGTTCTTCCTCGAAAGTCAGGTCTGGACTTACCTCAATCAATTTCAATAACAAGATATGAGATGGGTCTTACCTGTATCTTTGAAGCATAGATACATGGAAGACATTATGTATCCAATCCAACTCAGGCGAAAGAGCCAATTTGTAAACCACTGGGCCAACTCTATCCAGTATCCCATATGGTCCTATGAAATGAGGACTCAACTTTCCTTTACGCCCGAAGCTCAAAATATTCTTCCATGGTGACACCTTTAGGAACACTTTATCTCCCACACTGAACTCTATATCTCTTCTCTTCAAGTCTGTATAGGATTTGTGTTGGTTTGATGATGCTTTCAAATGACCTAGAATCATCTTGACTTTCTCTTCTGTCTCCTTAATCAAATCGGGATTGGCAAGTTTACCTTCTCCAACCTCATCCCAATGCAAAGGAGTCCTCCACTTCCTGCCATGCAAGGCCTCATAAGGTGTCATCCTAATACTGGACTGATGACTGTTATTATAAGCCAACTCAATCAGTGGCAAAATCCTATCCCAGATCCTATTGAAATCAATGATACAACTCCTCAACATATCCTCTATAATATGTATCACTCTCTCTGACTGCCCATCTATTTGAGGATAGAAAGTAGTACTAAAATACAATCGAGAATCGAATGCATCTTGCAAAATCATCCAAAATCTCGATGCAAACTGGGGATCTTGGTTCGACACCAAGAAAACTAGGACTCCATGCAACCTCACTATCTCCCTGATATACAACTCAGCCAAACTCTCAAGTGAATAATCCATCTGAACTAGAAGAAAATGAGTTGCCTTCATCATTCGATCCACAATCACCCAGATTGCATCATGCTTCTTCTAGGTCAAAGGCAATCCAGTCACAAAATTCATCGCCACTCGTTCCCATTTCCATTATGGTATAGATAATGGCTGAAGCAACCCTGACGGAACTGGATGCTCAACCTTCACTCTTTGGAAAGTGAGACATCTGGATACAAATTCTACTATGTCCCTCTTCATACCTGACCACCAATAATTATGCTTTAAATCCTGATACATCTTGGTACTACCAAGGTGTATAACATAGAGTGATTGATGTGCTTTCTCTAATATCATCCTCTTCAATTATGCATCATCAAGAATACACAACCTATCTCTGTACCATAGACTGCCATCATCTCTCACATGGAAGTCTTGACTCTCCCCATATGATAATCTATCATAATCTACTAGATTTTCACATATTCCAACTGGGCCTCCCTAATTTGATCCAATAAAACTGGCCTTATCTGTAATTGAGCCATCAATGTACTGTCATCACGAGACTCAAATTTGGCATGCAATGCTCTCAACTCAATAAGCAACGAGAGTGAATAAGCAGCCAAACCTGCCAAAGACTTTCGACTCAAGGCAACAGCACCAACATTTGCCTTGCCAAGATGATAACCAATCAGCAGTCTTAGTCTTTAATCAATTCTAACCACTGTCTCTGCTGAAGATTCAGCTCTCTCTGAACACCTAGGTGTAGACCCTTAATTTTGACCCCAATTTGATATGGTCCTAATTAAAGAATGCCAAAATAAATTTGATCTGACTTTAAAATATTTAAAACTAGTTTATAACTTTTAAAGAAGTCTATTCAGATTAAAGAGGCATAAATTCAATTACAAAACCCTAAAATCAAGTTGAATCAGTCCAAATTAAACCTTTCGGTGCATAAGTTTAAAAAGACAATAAAAATTCGAATTAGACTAGCCTGAGCAATTTCTCATGTCGACCTGGAGGGACAAGGTCAACATGAGCGTGCCTCATGTCGATCTTGGCAGCCCAGATTGACATGAGGTTGGACTCATGTCGACCTGGGCACACCAGGTCGACATGAGCATGCCTAATGTCGATGAGGTAGCCCAGATCGACATGAGATTGGACTCATGTCAACCTAGGGCAACTAGGTCGACATGGCTTTGGTCCATGTCGATCTAGTTGCCCCAGATCGACATGGTTTTAATAAGTTTCCTAATTGAACTAGAATTTGTTTTAAGGATGGATTAATATTAGGTTAAGGATTCTGAGTGAGGTGAGGGCCTATAAATAATCATGTTTCAGAATTTAGAAAGGTGGCAATGAACATTAAGAGGAATAGGAATGAACATTAGGGAGGAACATTAACAAGGGTAGCAATAAACATTAAAGAGAAGAGATGGCAACAAACAGAGAAGATTAGCAGCAAGCATTCATCAATCATCAATCCATCAAAGGCAGCAAGGCTGTCTTTGTTCATTGTTCATCCAGAAGTCAATTGTGGAGGAACCAATGAATGCAGGTTTGATTTAATTCTTTAATTTATTTGAATTCACAGTAGTTTCATCCTTGAGTTACAATTATTTGACTGTCCAGTATATACATTCCCTTCTATAAATAGCATTAGAAGTTTGAAGATTAAGAAGTTGTTTAGGTCCAGTAGTTAACTTAAACCTCGTAGTCTTGATTACTTGATTTAAACAACATGATTTGAGTTTAATGTTCATATAATCACAAAACATTATCAAAAACCTAATCTAATTGCCCAGTTGCTAAAAACCCTAATCTGCTTTTAATTTCAAAACCTATATTATTTTATTAATTCCTGAAATCTTAATTGTTTTCATAATTTTCCAAAACCTTAAATTGTTTTATCAATTCCCAAAACCCTAATTGTTCTCTTAATTTTCTAAAACCCTAAAATTTTTTCTAAATTCCAAACCTAAATTTATAAAATCTATTTTCCAAATTCAAAACACCAAAGCCCTAATCAAATTCTAAAATGTCAGAATCCTTTAATTCTAGGAAACCTAAACTCTAACTCTAGTTGGTTAATTCCCAAACCTAGACCCAAATCCTAATTCCAATAACTTAATTCCTAAACCCTAAATTTCATAATCTCAGCAACCTCAAAAAATCCCTAAACCCTAAATGATGAAACCTCAATTTAAATCCTAATTTTAAAAACCCTAATTCTAAAAACCATATTCTTAGATGCAAATCCTAAATTTACATATTTATTACTTTATTTAATTTTAGATTTTATTATGTAGTTTATTATATGTTTTGATGGTTGATTTATTTAATTTCAATGCTTGATTTATTTAATTTATCATGGATGGATATTTTCTTTATTATTATGATTATTATTTGTTTGTTTTGGTATTAAAATTGTAAGAGGTATGTTTCCACTTTGTGGGTACCTTATTAATTAATTTTCATGTAATTTAAATTGCTTTTATATTTTGGACCAATGTAAAGGACATGTTTCCTACTTTCGGTGGGTGTCCTATTTAGTTTAGACATGAACGCTATAAGGACATGTTTCCATCCTCGGATGTGTGTCCATTTATTTGCTTTGTTTGGACATTGCTTTAATTTTAATATAATGATGCTTTGTTTTAATTGTTGCATGTAATATGGATAATATTGTTATATTTAAGAATTTTATAATACTAAGACCCACAAAGGAGGCCGGTTCTAATGAGTCAGGCGTTGTGGGGGTGCTGGGCCATTTCTCACCTTCCCCACACTTACCTAACTTTTCAAACACATTAGAGGGCTGGGGATTCCTTAGGAATTATGTCATCCACCCCTTTCTTTTTCCTGGCCCGTCCGGGTGGTGACTCCATTTCCTTCGGGCTTAGGCCCGTGTTCTCTAAGGCCCCAAGCCTAAATAGTGCCGAAGTCGCAAGAACTATTTCACCGGGAGTAGGGGCGAAAATCCCCGCTCACAGTGGCGACTCCACTGAGGATAAGAGAAGTTGATTTCGTTGGTCTTTATATTATTCTATTCTTTCTTATTATGATATTATCCATTGCATCATATTAGATTGCTTCGTGTGCATGAGTTAGGACGCCCATGTTACCCATGTTGTGTTATGTAAGGGATACCATACTTTCACTCAAGGTATGGAGATTGAGCATGGCATAACCACGCATAGCCTTGTACCATTTGGTATATACTTGCTATGGGAACCTAAGCATTTTAACCCAAAGACTAAAGCTCATGTAATTTTCCTAGTTACTTTCCTTAGGTTTTACTCCAAATGCTTTTTGTTTGACTATGGTTAAATTATCTTGGCTTAAATCATGGCTTATTTGGTTTGTTCTGTTTCTAATATGACCCAAGTGCATTGTAAGCTCAAAATAAATTTTTTCTTTAAAGTCCAAAAGACCAAAGCAATTTTCAAAATTTTTCAAAATGGTCTTTGGATATAAAACTTTTCTAAAAATAAAAAATTCTTTTCTCATGACTCAAATACAAAGTTAAAAATCATTTTTTTCTAAAATCATTTTACAATGGGCTTAAAAACAAAATCATTTTCATCTAACCTTTGAAAGAGCTTGCAAATTATTTAGGTCAATTATGAAATACCAAAAATAAATTGTGAGCCTAGTTTATACTAAGAGTTATTAATTATGGGCTTGTTTTTGGCATGAATCACTAGTTACTTTTTCAAGTGAGAAATCTATTTATAATAAACCTCTTAATTTAGTTTTAATCCAATATAGCATGAAAGCTACTTTAGTTGGTTGGATGGATTAAAGAATAATTAATGGGAATTATCATGAATTGATTTCCATTTATTAAAATATAACTATTGGTTGAAACATCCGAGGGAATTATTCGAAAAACAAGAAAGCTACTTTAGTTGGTTGGATGGATTAAAGCATAATTAATGGGAATTATCACTAATTGATTTCCATTTATTAAAATATAACTATTGGTTGAAACGTCTGAGGGAATTATTCGAAAAACAAGATACCCCATGTTGGTATTTAGTTAACCATATACCTAGGAAAAGAGGCTCGCCATTCGTGTATGGAAGTTATAAGGTTGGAACGAACATCTTAACTATCTGTGAGCAGGGATTTTTGCCCCCACTCCCGGTGGAATGGTTCTTGCGACTTCGGCATTGTTTAGGCTCAGGGCCTTAGAGAACACGGACCTAAATCTGGAGAAAATGGAGTTGCCACTCGGACAGGCCGGGAAAAAGAAAATGGTGGATGACTCAATTCCTAAGGAATCCCCAACACCCTAATGGGTTCAAAAAGTTTGGTACGTGCGGGAAAGGTGAGAAATGGCCAAGCACCCCCACAATGCCCGGTTCATTGGAACCGGCCTCCTTTACAGGTCTTAATATTATAAAATTCTTAAATATAACAATATTATCCATATTACACACAATAATTAAAATAAAGTATCGATATATTGAAAATCAAAACAATGTCCAAACAAAACAAATAAATGGACACCCATCCGAGGATGGAAACATGTCCTTACATCCCATGCCTAAATAGGACACCCACCGAAAGGTAGAAACATGTCCTTTACATTGGTTCTAAAATGGAAAAGCAATTTAAATTACATGATATTTAACTAATGAGGTACCCACCAAGTGGAAACATACCTCTTACAACATTTGGAATTCTAAATAAATTGATAAAGGTAAATAACCATTCATCATAAACAAATCACTCATCAAAGGTAAACTAAATAAACCAAGCATTGAACTTAAATAAATTAAAGCATATAAAATAAATCAAAGCATCATCAAATATAAAATTGAACAAAGCAAATAGAGATTCAAATTAGGGCTACTGTTTCTATTTAAGATTCTTTATTTAATGTGTTTAGGGTTCTGGAATTTATATGTTTAAGCTACTGTGATTTTAAGGGAATTAAAATGGATTAAAGTTTTATGATTTAAGAGGTTGATAAAGTTCTTTGATTAACCAAATTAGTGTTTGAGAAGTGAAATC